>FR989997.1:4140000-5520000 GCA_905404265.1 Fabriciana adippe | reverse complement strand
AATTGACGGATGACTGTCGTTCTATTGCCGTTTCTCTGGGACCGAGAAAGAGGCGCAATGGAGAGTTGTTACAAGTTGTACACATGGATCAATCACACGCTGTTGATGCTGCTGGTCCAGATGTTCTGGAAAGTTAGCCAAATATCGGACTATTTCAAACAAAAGTAAGTACCTACTTATGTTCCATTCATACTATTTGTTTACTTATCTGCTCTTTTAAGTATTGCCTGTGCTCGATTATTCAATACTACACATACATATATGTACATAAAAAGGTACTTGATTCTCTTATCTGTATGGAACTATCTATGACTTGCTTTTTTGTATAGCAATAGCGAATATGCTACTTCTAACATTTCTAATATATTTTGATTTTTGTAATTCGATATTGTTATGCAAACTGGAACCAATTCGCATGACACTTTGAGTTAATTAAATTTTTAAAACAAATAAGTATAAATATTACTAGAAATTACACCTTCACAATCCTAAGCTATAATAAGTAATTAAAGAAAATAATAACATAATAACTTACAATAACATAAAACAAGTAATCTATACATAACTATTCAAGACTTAGTAAAAACATCATTCCCTAATATCTTGACTACGTGTTACTTAAAGAAGTGGACGATATATGTATATAATCGTCTACTTCTTTCTCAAAATCAACATTTTAAGAACAACCGTCAAAGTATAAACATTTCCTCTTTTTTGTTGTTTGGCATGAGTAAAAAGTATAAGTTTTGTATCAATAAACTCTTCAGTTCATTCAATATTGCCATGTTTTATCGTATAAAAATAAAAATTGAATAGGTAGGTACATATATGTTATCCTTCTTTAACAAAATTTGCTTTGTATTAATCCAATTTTTTTTTGGCTTCTTTTTTGTAATTTTTATTCAAGTATAGCAGATAACAAATGGTCTTCTAAATTATCTGTATTATTAAATAAAAAACTGTGCCAGACACTCCACAGTAGGCAAGGGTTCATAGGAAGAGGGTTCTTGCTTGATTAAGCATGCACTGGAAAGAACGTGTACCTGTATTTTAAATAGGTAAAATGCCAAGATCGTTTTAAAGCATTGTATCAACACGACTGATGTCAACTGTGTACACAACTCATTATCACATGAATTGAGCGTTGGTTCTCCTTTGCATAACTACGTCCAATTGGTATACGACTATTTATTAAAACAAATTATAACAATAAAGCTATAAAGCACTTGGAACATTTAGAAGTCATTGAATCGAAGAAAGGTTCTTCCTTAACTTAGTGCCTATTGAACATAAATCACAAAAGTCGAGGTTCTTTATAATTTACAACAATATAAATAATTTATTATATCTCTCATACTTCCTACTTATTGTTCTTACATAGAAACGACATTAATTTTATTTATGCTATAAAATGCTAGAATTAAGCTGATCCTAATTTTTTAAGTTTTAAAGTTTAAATACGTATGTCACATTAGATACTTGAACGTATTGCTACGTATTTATGAATGAAGGATAAATTATTCTTTAAAAAATAGTATAGCAATCTCTGCCATTAATGAGAAACTTTGCGTAGGTTGTATTAGTATATTATTCAACTTATTCACAATAAAGTTATGCCATATTGAATCAATAATAATACTCGTATATTTATTTCCAAAGCCACTAAAGCATAGAATTAATATTTATTCAACTTGCTCATAAGAATAAATTCTGCGTCATGTTTTGAAACTCGTTTTAGGTATAAATTATTATTCTTTTACCATTTTTTTCTGATATACAGTGAATTTTACATACATGAGAAAAGTTTTGTATTAATGAAATAAATCAGTATTATCTAATACTTATTTGATTGACTGTTGATTTATATAAAATTAACAACTCAGGATGAGCTTCACTCGGGATCGTCCCTAGTGAAAAACAAAAACAAATCTATCCCCCGGCAAACGTACATTTTTCCGGAATAAAAAGTAACCTATATGCTATTCCAGACTATAATCTATCTATGTGCCAAAGTTCGTCTAGATCCGTTCAGCCGTTTTGGCGTAACTGAGTAACAAACATCCATCCAAACTTTCGCATTTATAATATTAATGGAATTAACGGGGTTAACAAAAAGATTAAGTAAGCTCTAATGGTTTAAATGATATAATATATCGCAATGAAAATTGAAAAGCATAACACTTTTTACTAGTAAAAAACTATACTTCACTATTAAAATAAACTGCATTTAATAAGTAAAAATATGTAAATCTAAAAAAATTACTTATCCTTAGAATGTTGAAAAATGAACTTTAATAAATAATTCACATACCTAATTACTGTCGTGGGAATTCCCGAGCATAGACTTTCCATGTAATGTATCGATTTAAAAAAAGGATGAAAATCTGTCTAAACGAATGGTTATTTACAGAATTTTTTGTAGTTCATGTAATGTAATAATTTATAATATGTAATGTAATATATCATAATAAAAATAATTTCATTTCATTCGGGTATATTAAGTCTTGGATTAAAAACCTAATTAAAATTCTGTAACAGAAGATAAAATAATATATAATCAATTACTAATTGCTTATTGATGAGATCATTGTCTTGCAACTTGTTTATTTGATGATGTAAATAAATTCTCACAAAGATAATATAAATATTGATAAACATTTAATTCTCACAATATTCACTGCTTTGTTTTTCTTTGTATACTTGGACAAACCAAATGTGTCTGTTTACAGTTTATCATGTAGATAATAATAATTAATCGTAGCATTTCTATTTGAAAGGAATGTATTTATTAATTACTAGCGACGCACCCTCGCTTCGCGTGGATTCGTCCATGTGTGATTCTTTAGTCTGATATAACTTTTTTATTTATGAACCGATTGAAATAAAACATATACTAAATACTAAGAGAAGCTTACCACAAAACATTAGTGAAAACTGCATCTAAATCGGTTAAGCCGTTTCTGAGATTAGCGCGCACAAACGCACAGACAAAAATTCAAAAAATCATTGTTTTGGGTTAAGAATAGCTTTTCTCAAATATCTTTCATGTATAGACAGCGATCAGTTATACTTTTAGTATTTGTATAGATTATTTCTGAGAAACCTTAACGAACGTGTATAAAAAGAATGAAAACAATAAAAGAAGCGAAAGAGCATAGCGTTTCGCACTCTGTTTTTTCTTCCTACCTGCAATGGATATAGCGTAAAGTTGTGTGTGTGGGTGTATTATTATGTAGTTCTAGCTGAATCGATAAACGCTTTATTAATCCAAATTTCAATTTTGTTTATGATAATTGAGTTCAAAAGATCTTATAAAAAAATATTGTTTTTCCGGAATTTTCCAATTTTCCGAATAATTGTCATATTTTTTCTTTTAAGTACCGTAAGATACCTTGTATACTGTGTAGTTTATATACTATAATACAGTGAATATAATGTTTTGTTGTACCTATAGTTTATGTCATTTAGAAATTAGGTCGACTTTTATGAAATCACAAAATTTTCTTGCTAGTTTTCCACCTAAATACGCCTCATGATTTATGTTTAGTCTAGGCAATTTGGTTTATGATTTAAGTTGAAATAGCCATATACTTTGTGTTGTTTCAAAACAGCTTCCTAGCAACTAGACGTTTACTTTATTTAGTAAAAAGAGAGTACTTGATTTATACAAGTTTAATTAAAGTTACTTTCTTTCAGTAAAAGTAGACCTTACGGAGGAATTCATAATTGAAGAAGTGGATTGTAATAATTAATAGTTATATTATAATTTATATATGTGATATTAGATAATTTAATATTTTTACAAACATATTTCAATTACATTTTTAAGTAAACTAAAATTAATGTGTTGTGAACATTATTAATATTTACTTAGAAGTCTTCGCCTAAATTTTATTTCGCTCGCTACGTTCAATTCAAACGTAATGTTCTATAGTCTAAAATCTGTATAACTCAATAGGATTTATTGAGCAATATTAAAACTTCAAAACAAATGAAGTATGTACTTACACTAATTACCCATTTAAGTGGTAAAAGATTAAATGTTGAATACTGATTCACAAATTAATAGAAATACGAGTAGTAAAGTGATATAATAAGGAGTAAGGCATAAGGAAATCTTATTATTTTTAATAATTAAATTGGATGTTCATAAATATGCGAAAAATCTTAATAAAAATAATTTCATATATTCTGCAAGGCTTTCAAACGTATCTATACCTAAATTATGAGCCTATTATGAAGAACATTTTGAATGAAAAATAAAAGATGAAAAAAAAATTGTGTTTTTGTAATCAAAATATTGTGCCTGATGCAAGGAGGTCGTCGTATATTATATATCTGTCTGTCTGTCTGAATACATATATGAATTTTTCATTAACCACTAAGATCTTACTAGAGATTCATATATTTGATCTACACATACACAGTGTAGTAATACTATATTAATGTGTAAGTATGTCCTTCAACGTTCCAAATATTCGAATACAAATTTCACCTCATTCTTATTATCTCAGCTGGGATTATAAGTGCACCTTTAATGATAGATATGATAATAACAAAATATAAGCCGTTTCCATAAAGTTTAGTTCTTTAATGACAATAGCGTCATATATCAAACAAATTGTGAAATGAAACGTAGGTTATTTCCATACATTTATTCAATGTACGCCAAAAAATATCATCATTAGAATGACAAAAAAATGGCCTTACGTGCTATATGATAAGGGTTTTACTGGTACTTTTTGTTAATCTCTTAAATCCTTATTACTCAAAGGTTATACCAGTTGTAAAAAATATCTAGTATTTCCTTATAATTCTCAAAGACAGTGCATTATTTTATTATATTACCATTACGAGTAGTATCTATATACTAAAATAAGTGTGTTGCTATCAAATTAAACCTAACGTACATTTTCAAACAACTCTATTTCAAGTATTTTTGTAGTGGAAATTTACTGCGATTAATTGATATAATTTATTTTAAAATAATTAATAAATAGATTAACATTTTTTTATAACATTAGAAAATAATATTATAAAAACGTGTTATTAATTAAAAGTACTAAAATCATGTCGTTTACATACACGCATTTATTAATTTTATTTTTTTATTTTTTGGACCAAAGTCGAAAATATATTGGATATTTTTTTGGAAAATTAACAAAGTACTTTTAAATTTAACTTATATACGTATATATGTACAAATTGGCTTATTAATATATCACTTAATAAGTTCTATTTGTTATTATTTTAATATATTCAAATACTACTATCGCTAAAGAAACAAAATCATATCTTATTGGAGATTACTAGTGTCTGATATGATATCATTTAGAACATCCATACCACGAACTCAGACTAAAATAATAAAATAGATGGACTATAGTCGTGTCATTGAAGGAAGAAACAACCATGAAGTAAAACATGCCATAAAGTCAAACAAATATGTCAGGGTTTGAAGAGCGTACAAATAATTATTATATATTTATTACTTTGATAAATATTGTCGCGTAGTGAAGAGTGTGTAACGTCATTACACCAAAAATAAGAATTAATAAGTCACATAATATGAAGCATGCTTTATACATTCTAAGACAGTTGTCAACATATTATGACAATTAACAGTAAGAGTAAGAGAGGAACAAAACATTCGAAACTACTAGAATTTTTTCGAATTTTCAAATACTAGAATGTTCTTCTAGTGTTAAGAGATCAGTTGATATTCGAAGCTAAGTGAAGACTAAGAAGAAGAACGAAAAGTGAAAAAGAAGAGAAAAAGTAGAGAAAAGTGGAGTTAAGTCATAGTGGAAGTGTTGTGAAGTTCTAGTAGTGAAAATAAGTGTTCAGTGACTAAATTAACCAGACCCGTGTATATACTGCGCCTGTTAGTGAATATCTATAAGTCACTCTTATTAACCACGAGCAATAAAACATCAGTAGTGCAAAAGACGTGTTTTAATTTCCGATCCCCGAACTGTTAGAACGTAATAATATATAAAAATTAGGTAATAATGAATTAAATAGAAAAGAATTTGTTACACGATACCTTTTTGTGTTTTCATTTTTAATTTCCGCTTTTTTGGAGGACCCGTCCTATCCTGTTCTTTTAGTCTGAAACAAGGAATTGTAATTTTTTAAATATATTTTTAGCCAAAGCTAAAATCTTTGCCATAAAAAAACAATGAAAATCACATGATTTTTATTCTAAAGTCCTTACCAGTAGAATAAAGTTAAAAAATATAATATACCTACCATAAAAATATAATATCCGGTATCGGGTGCAGCAAAATTTCAAAAGTACTTTAGTAACTTTTTCTATTTCTTTCAAATTTTGCAATTCTGTCTGAGCTTAAAAAAAAGGAGCTAAGAAAAAAAAAAACATACAGATATTTTTAGTTAAGAGCAAATTGAAATCACATATACTCAAACTTAAAGTATAAAATATTTAATTATTAAATATCAATTCATGATAGTTCAGCGTTACAACCATGACATTTTGAGGGTATACGATGTTTTCGCCATTCACTAAGTTTATTAGTTTTAGATTGAAAGTCCATTGTAGTTATTAAAGTTACAGATACCTACGTACATATTATTTAATTGAATTGAACAGAATATGTCGATAGGTATATGTATGTAATTTACAAATATGAAAGTAGCCTCTACCTGTTTATTTGTAGACAACTTTTTCAACCCTTGAATGAATAACGATGAAATTTGCCATATATATCATAGGGATGCTCATCTTTTATCTTTCATTCCATACTTACTATGTGAGCGAGGTCGCGGGCAATGATTGTGTTTGCTCAATGTATCAAATAATCGTGGTGAACTCTGACACACAAATAACCTGTGTGTGGTATTAGAAAGAATATATTATGTAGGTTCACCCCAATAAGAATCGAGTTCTCATTTTCGAACATACGTACATATATAGGTAAAGCGTGCAAAAGCGACAAAATTAGATTAACACCGAAAATGAACTTTAATGATTTAAGACAAAGATTGCGATGCAATGGTTATTGTTACTTCTTAGTTGCATACATAGAATTGTTTCATCTGTGGTAGATAGCACAGATTATTAACTAATATTGACAGTTATAATTCATAGGAATATCATTTACTCATTATATTTTCCTGTTGTAATTTCTACTAAACTTCACCTAAGCCTCCTTTTTTAGAAATAACATCTATAGTAAGTATATGTATCAAAATTGCAAAGATTACACCATTTTTATCACCGATATAATATTTATGAGATACTTTCGCGTAAACGTAACGTTAGCTTGATCGACTTTCGTACAATGACATCATTATTATTAAAGACTAGTTACGTCATCTAAGGATAGTTTTTTTGCTTGTTTTTCATACAAATAAAATGAATACCTAAACTCTTATATAAATAAAGTAACATTAAGAATAGCAGGCCCAAATATTAATCAATATTTCGTAATAATTATTGATCACTCGATAAATGGATTTGTGTCATGATAAGATTACTCCTTGAAACGATTTACAAAGTGTTGAGATAACCAGGGGATATTTTATTAGTTTTGGTATAAAATATAATTGTAATAAAATTAGTGGTGAAAATATAAAAAATATACTATTAACTCGATTTTCGTCTGTTTGATTTCTATTTTGTTACACCTACATTATTTGTTTAAGCACACTGGAACACGCCTCTATGAATTGTCTTTTTTATCGGGTAAAAATATAAGCTAAAACACAGCTAAGCTTTCGTTTCATCGACCGAGTGGATTAAAGAATTCATGTTAAGTTTAGTGGTGGTAAATTAACAACTGAAATAAAAATTAACACGAGCACAGCGCCAAAACCTAGTTCATACCAAAATCGATATGACTAATTGTAATATAACTTACACTAATAATTTAATTAGGTAAAGTTGGTAAGTTTGGATGTAGGAGTAATCTCTAAAAAAATTAACCAGTCCCTTTTATTTTAATTAATATGAAGCTACAATGCCGCCGAGTGTTATAGATTATGTTTATTTCGATAAAATGTGTTTAGTCGGAAGAAAATTTGCCATTGAATACTTTGTCTGTGTGCGCTGCATAAACGGTTACAAATAAAGAAATGATGTACCTATGGCATAAAGACACCTAGGGACGCACACGAGCGAAGCTAAGTAGCTAAAGTGTTATAAAATAACCAGTGAGTACTTATCCATTTTTTATTTTTCAACTAAGTTTTATTATTTTATAACGTAACAAACAAGAAATAAGTGACAAATCAATATTTCAATATTATTAGGTAGGTACTTATTATATCGACAGCGGCTATTCTGCAGTAACAAAAAGTTCTACCCGTATCAAAGAAATCCGGACATTAATCCAAAATTAATGATTTAAGTTTTGGTGCTTATGTCGCTATAGCGTGACTGAATTAATAAAGAAAAAATGTTGGAACTATAACATTTAAAAATCCAACTACTCAATTTTGCTCAATAAATTTTAAAGTAGGCCGTTACTGGAGCACTAAATGTGGCATCTGCAATGTGTTTACTAACATCGAAATGCAAAATTATTACGTCTGTAGGAAATATTAAATTATATTACAACGTCAAATAAACCTACTACAATATAAACTTACATCTTTGCATTATATCCAGGTTCATATTTTACTCATATTATAATATTTTACAAAAAGCCATAAGACAAAGAAATTGAATTATCTCCATGCTCGCCATACTTCCTACTGCATTGTAAGAATTGTAAATTATATGCATGATACGGTTGCCAATGTTTAAGGAAACATGCAGTGAGTTTAAATTTAAACATTACTTTGAACAATTTGAAAGAATAACCAATAAAAAAAATGTTTTTTATTTCATAAACGTTACATCTAATCAACACACAAATGAAATTAAAATGTCCATGACATAAAGTTATTCTATTCGTTTTAACGTTAGTCGCAATAAAATAATAGTTCGTAATAAAATGACAGTTCTATAGTAATTTCATTATAGGATGGTGCGGGTGACATTTGTCAGGACCTACAGTTTGAGACCGTTTGACTAATGTCACCCGCACCATGCTACAATGAAAATAGTATAGCCTATGCCTTTCTTTAGAAAGGCTCCATTTAGTTATTGGAGCTTTTAGTGGTAGCAATAAATTAAGCCGCGCCATTAAAGTAGGTCGAATCGATATAATAATAAAAGAAATTATTCACATTCCATTGAATATATTTATGTAATATGTTATAGATAATGGTATTTATTTAAAATGTTATAGTTATAATAAATACTTAATCCGTACCAATATAATAAATGTGAAAGTTTGTAAGTATGGATGTTTGTTACTCTTTCACGTCAGAACGACTGAACGGATCTTAATGAAATTTGGCACAGAGATAGTTTATAGTCTGGAATAACACAGGCTACTTTTTATCCCTTAAAAATGTATGGTTCCCGTGGGATAGGTTTGTATTTGTTTTCCGTATTTTAGAGGCGAACCCGAGCGAAGCGAGGGTGAGCCGCTAGTTTAAGATAATTTTAGTAAATAAAGATAGTAAATAAAGATCTCTACTTTTATTATCTTTTATTTTAGTAAATAAAAGATAATAAAAGTAGAGATTCACGATGGAGTGTTAAAACATGTGTCTAAAAAGCGTTGGGGCTAATATAGCCCCTAACGCTTTTTCGAGAAATGTTTTTTCAACAACGCTTTTTAGACAATTTCAGGATTTTTAACCATTGTAAATTCAGCAGAATTTGTAGCAGAAACATAAACAAAGGAAGTCTTTGAATGAAACAAATAAACATACCTATAGTATACCTACTGAAATTCTGCATTTATGAAATTCACCTTATGTTGTTTCACGTTTTAATGATTGGATCGTAATCAAAACTATTAAAGCGCATACGTCTAAATATAGCCTATCGAGTGAGTCAGTGATGTATGCTTGAATGAAGGTCTTCTACATTGACTTCCGACTTCATGGTTAATGAAATAACTGGCTAAAAGCCTTTCAAAAGTACAACATTTACTTCAATTTAATGGTTTGAAAAATATTTTTGCATAATTATTATACCAGGATTAGCCTATTTTTTTAGATTTCTTTCTTTACATAGACGTAAATTAGAAACTATCTGAAAAGATATGTTTATCGTATTTTGTATGTTATAAAGTAGGAAGAACGGTATGCACGAATATATATATATATATATATCATATATTACAAGAATTTACCTTATTAATTTCCGGATATTATCTGCACTAAATGTTATTGATTCAAGTAAAAGGAACTGCAATAATATTAACATAAACTTCCTGAAGGTCTTACGTATTGGCATTCTTTAAACGTAATGTCGAGCAACAAAATGTAAATACATAATTGGTTAATCTATGTTCTTATATCCAACATATACCTTATTATCCTGCAAATGAGGCTTTGGACCTAAAAACGGTAGTCAAATCTGTATGAAAAATATAATTCACGTCATGTAAGGATAAAACTTATGTCGACAGTCGGCACTAAGAACATTTTAAGCCAGTAAAATGAAAAATACCTAAGCTATATATTCACTCGGTTAAATGCTATTATATTGAACTGCTTCTAAACGCTTGCCAAACTGCTCTAAACGTTAACGTACGGGGTCAAGTTCAATCGTTTCATGTAATTAGGTACCTACTGTTCATATTCCAATACCAATTATTTGCTTCACTGGTCACAATACTCGAAGTCAGTTCTGTTACTTATTTAAGCTATATATTTAGAAATACACGAAGTATAATATATGTAGGTATTTATTATTATCTGTGATAATACAATTAAATTAAAAATCTTATTGCCCACAATAAAACAAAAAAAAGTGTGTGTGTGCTTATGTACGCATATAAGAAGTTATACTTCTTTGGCGTAACAGAACAAAATAACTAAGATTTCATCCCGTATGTCACAACTCTCTGTATGTAAAAGGAATGCAGCTAACTTCATCATGTCGCTTTTTGGCTGTCGGTGTGCGCGCACTTAGTAAACATTTTACTCTCTAATTTTTTCCAAACGTGCCAAAAGAAGTATAACTGCAAAAGGATTAAGATGATATTGATTTTTCTTTGAATAAAACTATCTTTTCGGATTTTTTCGCGCATTTATTTTGATTTTTCGTTCCCTACGTTCAATATTCACGTCAAATGTTCGCGTAAGTCTAAGAAAGTATTAAGTCTTAATGATGTTCTTGCTAATAATATACCAAATAGTACTTAATGAATATTTGAATCCAAAGGTACAATAATATGTTGTTTTTAAACTAAAAAAGATATTCGTCCTATTTGGCATCAGTTTTGTTTTCGTATGTTTCCTTTGTTATTTGGACGGATAAATGTAGGTCTTAAAAATTGACTTTAAAATTAGTTATCGAAGAATGACAGATCTTAGCAACTATGAAGAATAAACTTAATTTTAAGAATAATAAGTACGTATCATTAATGTTTATTTAAAAAATTGTTTTTATTTTTTTTAACAAATAGCAACATGACCTTCGATTACGGAAATCATTTAAACATTTTATTGGCAGAGTCAAACGGAAGTACATACATATGTATTATGTAATATTAATTATTAGTAACAATTTAAGTACTTTGTATCGTACGAATATTGTAAATTTGTAAATTTGAATTAGTGTGTTATGGTAAATCCTGCTTTCAGGTAGAACAAAGAATCAAAGCTATTATTCTTTGTATATATTGCAGGGAAATTGTAAAAACCGTAAAATTATATTACCCGGAGTATTGTCAATCGTCTCCTTTTCTAACAATATCACAGGTCATTTTTAGGTAGGTACCTATATTACATTGTAATTCCTCTAAGCACATCCAGTAAAGTGCTCCGGATAATTATAATGTGGCTCCTTTTTGGCCGACTTCAAAAAACGAGTAGGTACCTACTAATTTAGGAGTATGGTTTTTTTATGTGTGTATTCGTAATATTATGTTCCCGAAATGTATAGGTTATACTTATTTACGGGTCTCATAAAATTTTAGGAAAAATATTTGCTTCCCTATAAATGTGCGAAATAGTGTTATAAATCGGGCTAAAATAGTTAATATAAAGTAGAATTGTATATAATATATAAATATTATATACAATTCTACATATATTATAGATACCATTATATATATGTGTATATATATATGTATATTGTATATACATATTGCTCGTATTTCATACCTAAATACATACTTATATATAATATAATACATAATAATAGTTATGATAATAATTACGAAACGCACTCATGTGAGAAGTTATCTTCTGTATATATAAAAGGCAAAAGTTTGCCTTTGATTGACTAATGTATCAACGCACAGGCCAAACCCTTAGGTCTAGAAACTTGAAATTTCTCACACGTATTCCTCTTATGACATAGGCATCCACAAAGAAAGGATTTTTCAAAATTCAACCCCCAAGGGGGTGAAATATGGGATAAAAGTTTGTATGAAACTTTTTATCCCTTGGACATATTTGCATGAAATTTCGTATTTTTCGTAGTTTGATCGCGAGCAAAGCCGCGGGTACTGCTAGTAGAGAATAAAATTAAATGGTAGAGTTTGATCGATACTAAAACTGTTGCTTTAATTAGTATTGCCTTGCTCTAATTTATCGACTGCCAAAAGTATTGCTATGTAGGTATATTGAAAATCGATTCGTCAATACTACTAAATTGATATAATATAACTAGCGACTTACCCTCGCTTCGCTCGGATACGTCCCTAAGTACGCGGATTTTGTTCAAGTCCGGTCAAGTTAGCTCAAAAATTCGCATAGAGCTAAAAATTGGTACGAATTTTGGGGATACCATTATAAATAAAATATGAAAACTCCTCATGGATCCCACATCTGCAAAAAAAAAAATTCGCAAAAATGGCGTTTTTGTATTTTTCTGCCAAACGGTAAGTTTTATCTTAAAAAAGCTCAGACAAAAATTGTAGATCATGTAATTATCTATAAAAATTATTTTTATACTTTTTTCCTAAGAATCATTATTTCTGAGATATAGCGATTCAAAAAAAATTGAAAAAGTTTTGAATACGAGTAATATGCACGAGTATTCCGTTTATATGCGAATATGTACATCGCTGAAGCCATAATACACCATGCTACAATGAAAATAGTAAAAATAATTAATGTACCAAACATTAAATAAATATAGTACAATTTTCATTTATAACGGTATTCCTAACATTCGTACTATTTTTTAACTCTATGCAAATAATGTAACCTTGAATATCTATTTTGACCGACTAATAATTTCATGAGTTTTAATTTTTGTACGCTCTGATTCTTTTTCTAAAATGAAAGTAGTTGCTCCTTATAACTTTAGCCATCTGCTAGTGACTCCCTTCAAAATCGGACCAGCCGTTACATAATATATAAAGTGCCATTCTTATTTTGCTATAGCTTTTTGCCCGCGGCTACGTTCGCGTGGAATAAAACGCATTTAACGGATGAATTTCCAAAAAAAAAATATATATTTCTTATTTTTTATCTTAAAGCTAAATACCACTTTCTATGTATTTCACACTAAGAATGACAGAGTTTCATACAAACTTTGACCCCCCCTCCCCTCCCCTCCCTTATCACCCCCTAAGGGGTAGAATTTCGGAAAATCCTTTCTTTTCGGATGCCTATGTCATACAAAGAACACATCCTTCAAGTTTTAGGTCTCTACGATCAGCGGTTTAGGCTGTGCGTTGATCCGTCAGTCAGTCATTCAGGACAAAGCATTTTATATGTATAGATAAAGATGTATAGATAAAATTATATGTATATATTGTTTAAAAATTTTCAAACCATTCTGAAATACGTAATCTTTACGTTTCACTTTCACGTAATTTCATTAATCATGGTCATTGACCAAGTCATACGCAAGCCTTATTTTATTGTAATGATTTACTTAACATAAAGTACTAAGTAGGTACTATATAAAATGTGAAAGATGTGTTGTAAGATATAACTTATAAGATTTGATCAACCGAATTAATGTGTCTCAAAATAAATAATGATGAAATATTTATATTATTTTATAAAAATAATCTTGGCTATTTAACATAATATAATGTAAGTACCACAATCTTAAATAATCATAAATTAGGCACTTATTATCTTAATTTTATCGTTACGGAGTGATATATGAGGGCAACATGATGTGAGTTCTTGGCAAAGCTTTTATTTTTGCTTATCGATATTTTATATCTTTTTCCTTTATAAATAAATAGCGAACATTTTAACGATTAGTACAGTTTTCTCAATGATGAGATATTCTCCCTCAGTAAAAAGTATCGTATATGTTGACCCGTATACCCAGCTATCATCATACCAAATTTCATCAAAATCTGTCCAGTGGTTTTCTCGTGATGCTTTTCCAGACGGACAGACAGGCAAAAATTTTAAAAACTATGGATTCGGCCTCTGTATCGATAATATTGATTATTTCAATAAGATTTTCTAAAAAATATGTAAAGTACCTAGATTCGACTCAGTTAGAATTTTATTATGTACCTATGTATAACTTGATAGAAGAAGACATTTTAAATAGTGTTAATTAAAATATAGTATTATCTTCTTTATTTGAATAAAGAAAGATATTTGTCATTTTTAATGATATAACTATCTACTTAGTAAGTACCTACCTACGTAAATTAAAAAAAAATATCTTGATGATACTAAACCATTCCCATTTGAAAGCATTTCCAATGTATTCAAGGTAATTATTTGTCACCTCAATTAGGATAGCAGATAAAAATTACAGGTGGATAAGTAATTACTTTATATAATTGCGGCTGTTCTTCGCACCGACTAGTACTAGGAAAATGAAACAATATATTATTACAATAGGCAAATAATTAAATGAAATTTTAAATATAGAACTATTGCAGCAATAAAAATGTTTGAATTTTATCCTCCTTGAGGCAAGCACAACCTATTTATTAAAAATAACTTAAAAATCTTATCGTTAAAACTTAAATATTGGGGAGGATATTGCGTAATATATAAAAAAAAAATATTACACCCAAAATGAATCCTCTATTTTAAGTCGGCCAAAAGTGTATTTAGATAAAAAAAATATGTGTAAAAATGTAATTTAGATTTATTTATTTCTAATCTGTATATAACAAGTTTCTTTATAAAGCCAAATATAACATATGTATGTCTACACATGTTTTAAAAATAAGTTAAACACACTTTGCCATTATTAAAACCCACAAGTTTTCATAGTCTCGCCATAAAATTAGTGCTAACAGCATATCAAAATAATCAGACGTCATTTAATCGATCGATCGATCGGAATCGATAAAAGCATTCAATCGAGTATGTGTCTTGTCACGTGTTTAGACATGGTGACCGATTTGTTAAAAATATTTATGAAGTGAACTGAAGCAACGGAATAAATGACTGTCAAATTATATTTAAATACAATTTATTCTATCGCAAACATTTTCTCTTTGAAATTTAGAATTGTCGAGATATTTCTTTGGCAGAAAGGTGTGCTTCCAATCCTATGTTTTATTGTGTGTCGTACAATAAAACTATTGCTATAAGCAGATTCAAACCTGTACCAGAGACGACAATGTAATTCTTACGTTTGTACCTTATATTAATTAGTCACGTATGTACGTTATTGCATTAGCACATTCTTAGAACTAGGAATAGATTACGAATTAAAGTTAACTCTCTCTCAATAATTTACAATATATTTTTAAGAATGTTTAACCGGAATAGAACATTTTCAAGGGCGTTATTCCGATTGTATAGCGGAAAGTTCAAGAGGTGATCCAATCGAAGGAATAACACGAAACAGATGGAGCGTACATCCGGTGGTGGAACGTAATTATTAACATTATAGAGGAAATTACGATTTTCACTCGCTTTGTATTACTATTATATAAGTACCATAGAGTATGTAAAATCTCATAATTGATTAAATATCCGCTTTGATTTTAAATATGCCGATTTTTCTCGTAGTCAGCCCTTTTTGAACGTCCCACTGTCGGGCACGGGCCTCCCTTCAATATGACAGGCATCAGGCCATAGTCCACCACGCTGGCCAAATGCTGGCCAAGGGACAAGACAAGTGGTAATATGCTGCAAATGATTCGCACGTGAAAATATGAGAGGTGAGAGCCCTGGGATTTGAACCTACTTCACTCGGTTTCCCAAGCGAGGGTGTCAGCACTGGGCTACCACATAATCAAATTGGACATATTTAAGAACTAGTTTGGAACATTGTACACTTTGTTGAGTTAATTTTAAAAATGCGCGTTTATCTAGTCCAAAGAATTTTGTTCTATACCAATAAGTTTGGCGTTGTATACGAAAATTCAATGCCATTTGACGGCCCTCAAACAATTACTTTGTCTAGAACTAGAGTGCAAATACTACTCAGATTCTAGATACTATCAAAATGTATTATTTTCTTTGTAATTTGTATATTTTTCGCATGTATTTTTTTAATATTAATTAAATTTATTTCTTTAATATTAATGGTTTCACCATTAATTACTTGCCATCGTATGTACAGTACGAACTACAAACATCTCAAGTTCAAACTGATTCCACTCTACTGATCCGAAATAAAATAAAATAAACATTTATAACGAATTAAAAAAAAAAGAAATCCATGAGGGACAAATATTACATTCTAATATAACTAAAACATTCCTAAAATACATTTTTACACCAATAATTGTATGTTAGCTATAAAGCAAAGAAAGCAAGCGTATTAGATCAATTAATATGTCAAATGTTGAACTTTGGTTTTTCCCTCTTACTGGTAAAATATATTTAAATAAACATTTTGAGATTTCATTGTCGACAAATTATGTTATTAGTTATTATTAAAAATTAAAACTAAATGTAATTTAACTTACGACTAAGGTGCCAATTAAATAGTTTTTTAGAATAGTACATATTATAAATATTATTGTAATAATATTTTCATGCTCTAATTTCAATTTACGTAAATTATTTTGTTCTAAAAAAACTCACGCACTATTTAAGTGTTTAGATGATCTTGATCTCATTCATTAGGTATTCATGCTATTTTTAACGCGGACTAGTTAGACGAGCATAATGTGTTTTTTTAAATGTACCCATTAATTTTTTCTTTGCCAATTTTAATGTAAATTATTTGTTAGAAATATTTTTAAAGTGAGATTTTTTTTTACAAAATATCTATATAAATAAAAACATGGTTGTTCGTTTGTTCTTTGTTACTAGGTACATATGGAAGGTTTTATGCTATTTCGTTGTAATACTCAACTAGATAGAAGACTCTTTTATCTTTTACATCGCTGAAATCGGGAAATATTTTCACGATACCCGTTCACGCCGACCATCGCATCGCCGCGGGCAAAGCCTAGTATAAAATAAAATCGTGACTTACTTAACATGTCCCTAGAGAAACTATGTTATTTTGTTTATTTGAATATGCACAAACTATGCAGGTATCATAATATTTTTTTATGTACATAATATATGCTTATGTAGGTATTTGATACCAGCTTGTGTCTATAATGCCGTGAGTGTATTTATTTTTCTCTGTTAATTAATATCTGTTTTCTTATTTTATTCTATTCTCTCTCGAACATTCCGTCAATATTTTGAAAAATATTCAATGTCCTACCGCGACCTTATCGGTTTTTTTTATTGCTTAATTTGAAAATATCATCCATACTAATATTATAAATGTGAAAGTGTGTTTGTTTGTTCGTTTGTTTATTTGTTCTTCTTTCACGTCGGAACCGAGTGACGGATCGGCGTGATTTTTTATGTAGCGATAGTTGGAGGGCTGGAGAGTGACATAGAGTACTTTTACCGCGAGAAATTATCTCATTCCCACGGGAAAACACGTTATAATACAAGTCAAAACAACTCATCATACCTATACCTACTAAGTGTTTCATATCAATTTACTATATCAAAATATTAATTTAAGCATATTGCAAAATAGATACTGTTTAAGTTGAGTGGCTATATATGAGTAATGAGTAGGTATACCTGCATATGTGGTCTACGATAAGACAGTATGGGAAATTACGGTTAGGCTATGCATTAAGATAATATGCTTCAGTTACTCTAATTGATACGTAATTGATAATATTATAATATTACCCTGATATTAAATCATATCATGAATAATATAATAACGTTGAATGAAATTATAATGTTCTATAGCAATACTTAGTACGCCAGAGATTGCTAGTTCGATTTCTTTTATCCTATTACATCCTCGGTCTAAACTCTAAAGAAATAAAATAATTTTGTGATAATCGAAGAGAATAGGATGTGACTAATGACACTTTTTTGTAATCCATACTGAATGAAAATAATAAAAAAAAAATGTTGGCCTACTCGGAGAATGCGTAGGGAATAGGATGCAGGGAATAAAGACCAAATAAGCTTCTACCTATTTAATGGGTGATATATAGAATCCGAAAGGATTGCACGTGATGAGATTACTTATTAAAAAATGTCACTCTTCCGTAATTTTACATATAATAAAATCGTAACTGATCGCTGTCTGTACATTGAAGATATTTGAGAAAAACTATTATTGTGGGTCTTTATTAACGCAATAGAACCCAATCTTTTTGTCTGTTTGTCTGTGCGTTTCTGCGCGCTATTCTCAGAAACGGCTTAACCGATTTGGGTGCGGTTTTCACTAATGTATTATAGTAAGCTTCACTTAACATTTAGTATCTGTTTATTTTTTCAATCGGTTCATAAAGAAAAAAGTTATGTCAAAGAATTATAAATTTTTCCTTTGAAGATCTTTCAATTATAGAAACTATTATAGTATTAGCTTGCTATAGCACTTTGATACATTTTTCTGATTACTTCATTTTAACGTGCCTTGGTCACGGAAGAGCCGATTTCCTTGACTCCATGGCCTTCAAGCGTGACGTCGGATGCTCTTATATAAGCAAAATTGAGGCACAATCGATGAAGAACCGCTGCGAAATAAAATCGTATGTAAATATATTAAAATATATATGTTACAGTCAGAACTCTTTCGTGGTCAAAACTACTTTTGACTGACAAAAACAGTTAAAAGTAGTTTTGACGGCAGGCCTTGGACAATAGCAGTTTTGACTGGCATATCGGTCAAAACTCTTAAAATTATGGCATTCGCCGGCCGCTACCGCGGCACGCTGGCTTCGATCTCTCGGTTCTAACCTAACCTAGAAAGAAAGGGTTCTTCCAAGTAACCTTCAACCTACTTACCTCCTTAACTTTTTAAGAGTTTTGATCGATATGCCAGTCAAAACTGCTATTGACCAAAACCTGTAGTCAAATTACTTTTGACCAACCTCTTTTAGTCAAAAGTAGTTTTGACTGTAATATATACATTATACATATATGTACAATGTACATACTTAAGAAATGATTGGTTCAGTACTTTTGTTCGTGAAACGCGCACATAGGTTTGACTGAGTTGGTTTTATTATAGGTATAGGTATTGCGAGTGTACCTTAGGAGTTAGATATATACTATTCAGGACTTTTCTGTACGCCTTTCCAAGGCCTACAATTTTTTAGTACATTGTTTTGATGTAAGTACATATGTCTTAAGGTTTAGCCAGTTTCTAAGGAGGACTCGATAAAACCAGTTATTGTGTTTTCCCGTGGGAAAGAAGGATTTTCCTGAAGTAAAAGTTATCCTAAATGTTGACCCGAGTAATAAGTTATTAGTTCACCAAGTTTCGTTGAAATCGGTGCATTACTTTTTGCGTGAAACGGGCACACACAAACAGACAAAATTTTTAATAACTATTGTTTTGGGGCTTATATTGTGTACATAATATGTATAGCTTACGTAAAAACGCTTAACGTTACGCGTTAAAAAAGGCGCCAAGTACACATACAAACAGACAAAAAAAATTATAACTATTGTTTTAGGGTCTATATTGTGTACATAATACGTTACAGTCATTGTTTTTAAAAAATATATCATGTACAGATTTCGCTAAGTTACTGCTTTATTATAGTATAGATTATTTTCGCTATAGGAATATTTGACGAAAATAATTTGCTTGTCGCCTAACCTTCATACAATTTGAACGTACGCTACGGTCATATTATTCCTCAACAAATCGTGAACTTGTTTATAGAATATGTAAATAGATTCAATTGCCTTGATACTGATAGTCTTAACAATTTAAGATCTTGCTGTAATGCTACTAAACTATGGCCGTCAATTTCAATCTAATAGCTATTATTTTACTTAAAGGCAAAAGGCATTATACCTACCTGTTAAATATAATGTTTCTTTTTAATTAATTGTAAGATTTCATTGGTTGATATCTTTGAAGACATGACAGCATTAGGGCATTACAAATATATTATTTGTACCTATTACCCAACTATATAATTATTGTTTTAAATTTGATTATTGTGTTTTCGGAATAGGTATTCTATGGTTTTAAATATATTATATACTAGCGACTCACTCTCATATGCTCAGGTTCGTCCCTAGCTGTTATAAGCAAATTTTTGATACCTTAGGTTACATTATTGCAATTTTCGTGGGGATCTCTAATTTTTCAAAATAAAATAATGCCCAAGGTTACTCGCTGATAATGTACCTTTTGAATGGTGAAAGATTTTTTAAAATTCATCTAGTAATTTTATAGTTTATCCATTACAAAGAAGCATACAAAAAAAAAACTATTATTTTCTTTTTATAATATTAGTATAGATTAATTAAAACAGGAAATCAATATGTACATATGACGAAAACTTTTATATGTATATACATACGATATGGATATTGGATACACTTTAACCGCATATAGTGCTTTTACAATGATGCAGACGGACAGTATATGTTAAGTTTAATGGTAGTGGTTAATGGTCTGGTACAACACAACAAACAATAAGCTAATGGAGTATAAATATTGCTTTGAATAACTGGCTGGAACTTAAGTATAAAATGCTAATAACTGTGTCAATATTAATAGATAGTAGGTATAGTTATAAGGAAACAGGTTTAACTTGCTCATGCTATGTATTTTATAAAAAATACGAGTATAGGTAATGGCTCTGCCTGCGTAATTATGTATTATAGTCAATATAGCCTATAAGTTACTCTAATGTATAAGACGTAAATTTTTATCAAAATCGGTTTAGTGGTTTTTGCGTGAAAGAGTAAGAAACATCCTTCCGTCCATCCTCACAAACATTTGCGTTTATAATATTAGTAGGATTAGTATATTAGTACCTGGGCGACTGAGATTCGCTCGGAGTTCTGTTTTATTATATCGTATTTTTTAGAATAAAAAAAAACTGAAAACTTGAATAAATACAAAAAAAAAACAAATGTAATACCTTTGTATCCGATCGATATCCGAACTTGGACACCTGTGTTTGTTAATCTTGCACCTTGGTCGCTTGACTACGATGTTTATGCTTAAGTGTAAGAAAATATCGACCATATTCTGCGTAAAATAATACAAAAGAAAACTGCTTGAAAACTCGAAAACACGCGTTTTCCCAGACATTACACTAATATAGATCGATTTTTCGCCCACGCGAACCCCCACATACCAAATTTCAGCGAAATCGTTAGAGCCGTTTCCGAGATCGCCGGTATAAATATATATATATATATATATATATATATATATATATATATATATATATATATACAAGAATTGCTTGTTTAAATATATTAGATTATATGATCTATAGTAGGATATTAATTTTGTCGGTAACTTCTATTTAAAAATATTTTAAAATTAATAAAATGTTTACTAGCCATCAATATTATCTATTAGTTCGGTCAAATTAGCCCGAAAAATGTCTAATAACTATTGTTTTGGGACTTATATTGTGTACATAATATTATGTAGGTACAGCTTACGTATGCTTTATTATTATCGTATATAAAAGAACACGCCATGTCACTACCTCACAGGTGGGGCGCGTGGAAACATGTGCATAGTATAGAGAACAAGACTTAAGTAAATTTTAGAATCGCTTTTTCTCAAAACTAGTGAATTTTAGGGGAAAAAGTGTAAGGACAATTTTTGTAGACAATTGCATGATCTACAATTTTTGTCAAAGTTATTTTTATCATAAAACTAACCGTTTCACTAGAAAATCCAAAAAAAAACCATTTTCGCGAACTTTGACCTTCTATAAATTTTTGCACACATGGGATCGATGGGAACTCTTCACAATTTCATTATAATAGTGTCCCTAACGTTTATATAAATATTTCAGCTTCTTGGGAATCTATGCAAGGGTGAATGTCTATTTTAACCGGACTATATATTTAATTCACATTTCACGACGTTATAATTATTATTATTTAGCTCGTTGCGTGGTAGGACCGTTAATGAAAAGTAATCTGTGTGCTTCAAGATAAATGCTATCTTTATCCCGAATTTCACTCAATTCCGTTAAGCAATTATATTTTGAAGAAATAACAAACATATTTACTTATTGATTATATTCACGTATTTTGGTAGATTTGATTGACATAAAATAAAAAATTTAGATTTTCGGTTTCCCTTTCATTTCGATTACATAACGTTGCGTTACAGTTACACAACACATAATATGTAAATCTGTTGGAAAGTCCAAAAAAATAATATTTGTTATTCCTCATTAAACATAAATAATTATAAACATATTAGTATGTAGTAATGATTCATAGTGATAAATATTTCAAATTAATAAGGATAAAAGCAATATTATATCGTTTTAATCGATTTCAGATAGTGTAATAGCTTAATTTACCCAAAGTTAGACACATCATCTAGCCATTAGAGAAACACTTAGTTAAATTTGTTTACAATCTGAAAATCTAAAATATATCTATAAATACATATAATAAAATTCTAACTGAGGTGAATCTGTACATTCAATATTTTTTGAATTTTTTTATGAAATAGTCATTATTATCGATACCGAGGTCGAATCTATAGTTTTTAGAAGTAGTCAAACCTCATTCAATCTCACGCGGTGGAGGTGGTGGTTTCGGCAAATATAATGTAATTTTTTTTCCAAAAGAAACAATGTAAAATTGCGAGAAGACTGTTTAAGTAAAAAATGTTTCTCCACTAAAATTGTCTCACGTGATTAATGGATGCTCCCTTATCCGGGTCAACATACATAGATATAGGATACTTTTTACTGCGGGAGAATATATGGTCTCTGAAATCTATACTAAACGTTAATAATAAAATTGTAGCTTGTTTATAAATACCTACAAATTTTTTTAGAAAACTGAACTTTGAATCCAAATATGCTTTTAATAGCAAACTACTCGATAACTGAAGTTATAAGTACATATGTATAACGAAAAAAAAACAATAAGCCGCAGGTAGCTGCTCTTATTCATATAATAATTATTTCTTAAAATACTTAGATAAGCTAGTGAGATGCGGATCTCGGTAACCACATTATAGGTAAAGAATAATAAAATTTAGCCTTAGATGTCACTCTCCGACTCAAACTTATTTAATTAAGATACTGCAATGTTTTTGTGTGAAAGAGCAAAATAACAATAAAAACATGTATATTACACAGTATAATACCTATTAGTAAGGATATATATAATCAAATTATTTTACGGTGCTAGAACGTCATTTAAAATCCTTGATTTTAAATCACAATATACATTTATAAGAATAGTTAATATTTAATACGTTAATCTATCTCTCTAATACATTTAAACGAGCAATTCTTGTATATTTATTTATTTATACCGGCGATCTCGGAAACGGCTCTAACCATTTCGCTGAAATTTTGGTATTTAGAGGTTTTTGGGGGCAAAAAAATTGATCTAGATTAGTCGTATGTCTGGGAAAACGCGTGTTTTCGAGTTTTCATGAATTGGTTCGCATTATTCCACGCAAAATATGGTCGATGATTTCTTACGCTTGGACATAAGTATCGTGGTCAAGCGGCCAAGGCGCAAGATTGACAATCACAGTCCCGGTCGGAAACAAAGTTTTTAATTTTGTTTTTTTTTTGTATTTATTCAAGTTTTTAGATTTTTTTTATCTAAAAAATACGATATAACAAAAAAGAACTCCGAGCGAAGCTTGGTCGCCCAGGTACTATATTAAAAATGTCAACCGCACTACGTTGTATTTATATCTCCTCCTTAGCAACTGTTTTGGAGGTCATAGTTTTGATTTGAATATTTTTTATTACCTATTGCGTATGTTTTAAGCGTGCAGTTTTTATAGTTTACAAGCGACTCACGTGTTCGTCCCTAGTGAAAAACAAAAAAAAAACTATCTCACGGGAACCGTACATTTTTCCGGAATAAAAGCCTATGTGCTATTCCAAACAATAATCTAACTTTGTGCCAAATTTCACCCACATCCGTTTAGCCGTTCTAGCGTGATTGAGTAACAAACAAATCCAAACTTTCGCATTTATAATATTCCCGAGATGCGTCGGTGTATTTACTTTTTTCTAGTGTGTAAAAATATAGCTTCACGCTTTTTCTTTTTTTTTAAACAGGCGATTTTTTTTGATATTTTATATTAGTGTCATAATGACTAAAGAATGAAAAATATAGTGGGATAGTTAAAAAACTATAGTCACTTATACAGCTTAGTACACAAAAACTACTAATTGGATTTTAATGAAACTTTACAATAATATAGTTCATACATCAGAATAACAAATAGGCTACTTTTTATCCCGGAATATGTACGGTTCCAGTGGGATAGATTTGTTTTTGTTTGTCTAGAGGCGAACCCGAGCGAATCGAGGGTGAGCCGCTAGTTAATAATAATTTATTAATATATATTGATAAACATGTGTGAAAAAATATATTTTGCAATAACAAGATTTTTTATAATCATAACATAATTAAACCTATATATATATTTAATAAATGTGATGTAATAATAATATAAATATATAAAACGAATATGAATATATGAAATGAAAATGGATATAAAATGAATTTTATCGCTTAGAAAGATATTCATAAACCAATATTTACACAAACAAGAAAAGTAAGACAAAGAAGTAGAGCATATTATAATGGAAAAATCCACGTAATAAGTAAATCGCACTGGTTACTGTATTTATTTTGTGAAATATTTATGTAAAGCGTTTTGTAAATATTATAGACGTATATTTGCCGTAGCTTCTGTGTCTTTATATCTAATTATAATATGAATAGTTATTAATTTCTCTCTCTTGATATCGTTTTCGATGGTAAAAATCATTCCATATTTCCTCCTAGTTTATCCTCATTTTTTTAAGAGGATCCGGCGGCGAGTAGATTTTTATAAAAATCCTATCTGTTCTATACCTCTCGCTTTGCCAACCCGTATGGTGCGATAGAGAGAGTTGCAAATCTTAGAGGCAATTACCTACATTTCCTGTTTGAAATATTGTTTCGGACGATAACGTTTTCACCCCCTAAACATTTACGAAATGAGACAATTTTGGTCTCATTCAGTGTACTGAATACCTTAATCTAGGTCTGTGCGTTTTTCTTTTTTAGTAATTCAGTTTAAATAAAAACGCTTGAGGAAGTTTTCATGTCAAAAATACTTCTATCTTACGCAATATTTTTTTTAAATAAAAACGTACGGACCTAGTTTTTCATTATATCTACAACATTTTCTTAAATTATGAAAATTTACAGCTTCACAATCCTCTTAACAGACGTATTTATTATGTAAATTAATGTGCACTTGGCAATGGTATTTGTGCAATGTTTCAGATGAAATGCAAAAAAATATTTATTTTTGTGAAATTAATCGTATTTTTTCTTCTTTCTAGGTCTGTAGAAGAGAAGAAAACACAAGGTGCGTTCGTCTTGTCGCCACTCACAAAAGAATATAAATTCCGAAGACATATCAGGTCTATGTCAGATGTGCAGAGCAGTACGCCATATCGCCTTCCATTTAGATCAAGAAAGGGGTTCCATCCTACTCTTACATATGACTCTGACACTAGAGCGAGAAAGATAGCATCCTACAACCGCAAGAGGCATGAAGAATCTTCAGACTCAAGCGACTACTTTGACGCCCCCAAACGCTTAAGTATAGGCCACATTATCAAACATTCAGACTCCATGAGGATACTATGAGCTCAGAAATATCTAAAAGAACTGACTAATTAGTTGATCACTAATTATTGTCTGGACCGTATTACTTTAAGTAATATGCATAATGATAAATTGTAATGATGACTGCAATTCTAGTTACATGATCCCAACGCGATCTTTAGATATAATTTCAGAGACTGTGATTCAATTAGAGTAATTTCTAATTGCTATTTATGAATAAAGCCTAATAAAAAGTGATTTAGTATGTAAGTAATGCTAAGTTACGTATCTGGCGAGACGTTCGCTAATACATATATATGTATAATAAAATGATATAAGATAAAAAAATATTTTTATAAATATAATGTGTCTACTACTGTCACTAGCGATGAGAGTGGGAGGATATAAACTGACGAAGAAAATAAATAAATTCAAATATTGCAAATAATGACGATAGAAAATATTACTTAATAATGTAACTCCATTTTGAAGTAGACCAACTTTAGTATTTTATTAACATGCATTATTTTGAATTGAAATTATAAAATGAATAAAAACTAGAGTCCAAAATGTGTGATATCATTCGAGTGTATGGATGGATGTACAAGTGCAAGAAATAAAATATGATTTTTGCCTGATGTAAATGGTTTTATTTATCACCAAGAAAATCCGTAGGTAGATAGGTACGTTATTCTACCGCAGCTACATATTTATCATAGCTCTTTGCGAGGATATCATCAAAATAATATCGAGGTACGAAATGAAGATAATCAGTTTTATTATAATATACTAGCGACTTACTCTCGCTTCGCTCGGGTGCGTCCCTAGGTACGTTTTAATTTTTTTGAGGGAAACCCTATTTTTTTTTCTAAAATAAAAGTAGCCTAAGTTACTCCTTATAATATCAGCTGTCTTCCAGTGAAAGTCCCGTTAAAATTGATCCAGCCGTTTCGGTGATAAGCCGGAACAGACAGACAGACAGCAGACAGACGGACAGACAGACAGACATAATTTTAAAAAATTGTGTTTTTCTTATAAGTACCGTATATAATTCCATACGAATTTAGTATAAGGCTTTTATTTTGACATTACAAACAGACACTTCAATCTTATTTATCTGTATAGATTTATCTTCTCTACTCTAATCTTAACTAAATTCCATTAAATAGAAACAACTTAATTACTTTTTATTCAATTGAATTAACCTGGTATTTTAACTCTTCAAATTATAAGAAAATGGCTTATTGCAATCTGTTAGGCTAAACTGAAAGAATAAAAGAATAAAACGTAGATAGATGTGTGACATATGAATAATATGGTTTATCAGTGTGATGATGATGATGATAGTTTATACTAACTTGAGCTTAATTAACGACGTTAGAACCATAGTGGTCCAAGTCACGTTTTCATCTTAAGCACTTGGATCAGTGTGGCATGAAAAATATATGTTTGTTTGGGATGTTAATGACAAAAAGTTCCTTTTGACAAAAATGTCGCTTGGATCACTATGGTTGTGACATCAATTATGATTACCTGCTACGTAACTGCCAATGTTATTACGCAATTGATATGAAATGATTCCTTTTTCAGTTCAGAAAAGATATTTTAAAATTAGATTCGACATTAAAGGGTTAACCTTACGTAATATTGTACTACGTAGAGTACAGTATTACGTGACGTGCTACTAATCTACACATTTTGTTTACTAAGTACTTAAACTTTTATACGATAAAACCTACCGTAGTCACTTTCGGGCCCCTAAATTATTGAATAGATGAAACTTCTAACAATAAGGAAAACAGATCTATGTATTTTTTCTCTACTACAAAGAGTAAATTAACAAACGCACATTCTTTGAATTTGTATTTACAAGCGATCCCATCAGAATGAAAAATTAGTTCAAATAAATATCTATAGATGGCGCCACGTTATGATTTATTTTTTACATAAGTAAATAACAAAAAACAAATCCTGAAATTAGTAGGATTACAATTTTTATTATCATATCATCAAAATTTTTAATTTTGAGGCTTATACTATTTTGTTATATTTCAAACGCTTTTCAAAAAATAAGAAATCATCTTTGGCTGAATTAACATCGCCATCTATTGTTTGCTGAGGCCAAAAAAAAAAGATCATATTAAGGTAATGAAGATCTGCACTAGTTAGTAATGATTGCACTTTACATTGCCATCTATTATTGAGGTGGATATTTACTATGAAGCGTTTTCAAGGAGTTTTCTTGTAGTTTAATAATTATAATGTAGATGGCGCTGTTCTCGACTTTTACTCCATAATTCGCGTTTAACATAATATTTATATGTTGACTTTGACAAAATACATAAGATGTTAGATGACAAATCAGACATCAAATTTCAAAACAGTAAAGTGTAAACACTTCGGTAAATTTGTGTTCAGTGTTGTGAGCTATTTTCTACTGATAAAAGTTTTAAAATAAAAAAATATTTTCCGATTGGTTATAATTTGCGTTCATTCAACTTGCGCGTCGCTATTCTATTCACATTACTTAATTATAATAAATTTTATCCGTTACTTGCAATGCAAAAAATATATTAATTTTAATTTTTATTTGAGCTTTCATAAAATTAACGTAGTGAAAAACAGGCTGCAGTAGATATTACAAGATGAAGTGGTTAATAGTTCTATTATTTTTAAAGTATCTATCTGCTGAACCCACACCTATAGTTCTGTGGCATGGAATGGGTAAGGTCTAAAAATTATAATTTAGAAGATATTTACCTAGTTCTAAAAAAATAAAATATTACATAAATAATTTTTACAAATTTATTCTTGTAGGTGATACATGTTGTATGGCATACAGTTTAGGATATTTTAAGACTTATCTAGAAAAAGAAATACCAGGAGTTTATGTACACTCTCTAAGAATTGGTAACTCAACTGTGGAGGACTTAGAAAACAGTTATTTCATGTTTCCTAATACACAAGTTGATTATGTATGTGAAAAGCTAGCTAATGACCCTAAACTTAAAGAAGGTTTTAATGGTATTGGATTTTCTCAAGGAAGTCAGTTTCTGTGAGTATAATATTATAAATATTGAAAGAACACTATAAATATAACTCTGAATTTATCAGGTCTGTACTGAATTACATTTCTGTACTTGAATTATTGAATATAAATTACATTGTATGATAATAAGGTTTAAATGTTATGAAGAAAAGGTGTGTTGAGAATTTTAATGTTTTGAACCATCTTAGATTTCTTTTTATTAAGTTTTATAATTTTTTTAAAGTTTTTTTGAGTTCTCAATTTAAAATACATGAACTTTAATATTTTCAAATTATTGAATTAAATAAATTTGTTAAATAGTTTCGTATGAAATAATTTGTATTATGTGATTCATTAAGGATCAAATAAGACAATTTATTTCTTTTTATAAAGGAAAATTTAAAATAAACATTAGAATTGCTTCACTGTTTGGGGCTTTAATAAGAGTCACTTGGAGGGTTAACACTTAATTTAAATATGCCTAAAATATATGCATTGGCTTATGCATTATAACTTACAGGTAAATAATTATAAAAAATACTTTATTATTTTATTATTTCTTTAATTGATGTATAGTGAATACAATTGTATTCACTATATATCAATTTACCAATTCTGTATCAATTGATATACTAATTATAGATTAATTACAAAAGAAAGCCTACACTCTAAGATAAAGAAAACATGCAAAAATATAGTATTGAATTGTCCTTCAACACACATCTGTTTAACCTTAAAAGCCAATATTCAATAGGATGTCATGAATGCAATAAATATAAAGCTATATAAATAAGAGTTGTTAGGAAATATTAAATGAAAATTATGCTTTGTTTGTAGCAATTAAAATATTATTTTTATTTAATTGTGCATTATTTAAGCAGGAGTGGATGGAGTTTATTTTATAATGTACCATAACAGTGTAAATAAAAAAAAAGGTAAATTTTCATTTGGATTGGTGAAATATGTATATTCAAGACACAGTTTAAAATCATCTTTCTTACTATTTTTAGTGGGGCTAAATGTCGTGGTCTAGTGGCTAGCATGTACGGCCGCAGATCCGGAAGTCCTGGGTTCGAGTCCTAGGTCGGGCCAAGTTTAGTTTTTGAGATTTTCTGTTAAGGACTTCACAGGGACTTCCCATGGCTCGGAAAGCTAAGGCCGCCGGTCCTACGCCCTCTCACCTGTCGTGTCGAAGTGTCGTCCCATCGGACTTGAGAGTGGAAAGGATTAGAGTGCACTTGTGTCTGCGCGAAAATTTGTGCACTACAATATCTCCCGCGCAGTTGGCTAGTCTCAGTGAGATTTGCCGCCGTGCCCGACATCTGTCAGGACGATATCATGTGGTTGGATTAAAACGCGCAAAATAGCGCGATCTATAGATAAAATATTTTATTTACCAGACGTGCAGTAGTGCAACGATGTGGCCATAAGCTAGGGCAAATAAAGAACCTAATAACATTAGGCGGGCAACATCAAGGTGTATATGGTCTGCCCCACTGTTTTGCTCTACAACATGAGTCCTGTGACTATGTGCGGAAACTGCTTAATTATGCCGCATATTACAGGTATGAATATTTTTTAATATTAAACTATAGAAAAATTAGCTTGCGTTTCGTAGCTTGGAGATAGATATAGCTGCTTTTTATTATGGGAAAAATCATATTTTAGACTAGAATAGCTTAATAGAACACCGTATAAAATCCCTACCCTTACTAGGTATTCAGAAACCATACTTTCAATGTACTTGCACTACGGCAAATGTCTATATTTATCGTGACCATGATCGTGGGTAGGTACTGCGCAAGATAACTTTCTTTAGGTTTTCATACTTAGACAAATGTGAAGAATTAACAATTATTGATTTTTAGAGATTTAAATGGTTGACTTACGCCGTTAGGTAAATTTTGGCAAGCAACTTAAAACAAACCATATGACTTACGGCGAATCTCAATAACTTATGAGCTATATATAGATAAATAGAACACTCCTATTACGGGTGAAAAGATTACATAACGCAGAACTAATATCGACTGATAAACACACTACTATAACGATTATAGAAACATCAAAACACAAACGATAATACTTTCTTAGACAAACGATAAATAAAAGTGATCTCGTTAGTTCCGAAAAAAAAGTACTACAGAAATTTGTATGTATGTATTCAGCCCTTTTTAACGTCCCACTGCCGGGCACGGGCCTCCCTTCAATACGAGGGGGATCAGGCCATAGTCCACCACGCTGGCCAAGTGCGAATTGGCGGACTTCACATGCCTTTCAAAAACTTGCTGGGCTCTCTCAGACATGCAAGTTTCCTCACGATGTTTTCCTTCACCGTAAGGCAAGTGGTAATCATGTTAGAAATGATTCGCACATGAAAATATCAGAGGTGCGAGACCCGGGACTTGAACCCGCTTCACTCGGTTTCCCAAGCGAGCGCGTTACCACTGGGCTACCACTGCCATGACAAATTTAATCAGCGTAAATTTAATTTACATTTACAAAAATTCTTACCCGATTAATAATAAAAAAATTCGAACTCGGTACGCGCGATGCTGCGCGCGATAACTGAAGAATTGTGTTTACAATATAAAGTATAGTATAGAATGGTAACTCTTAGGAAAAAAATTGTAAAGACCATTTTTGTAGAGAATTTTAAGATCTACAACTTTGGTTTGAGGTCTTTTTTGATAAAACTTACCGTTTTCTAGAAAAATCCAAAAAACCTCAAATTTTGACCTTTGACCCCGAATAACTTTTGTAGCACACATAGGATTGATGGGGATTTTTAAAACTTTATTTATACCTAATGGTAAACCCTAGCTCTCCACCAATATTTGGCTTTCCGGGAATTTTTGTTATTTGACCACTATTTTTATGTCTAAATTGACCGGACTAAAGTGTTAAAAATTTGAATTCAATGCTATGCGTGAGTATTTACTATTTACACATAAATTATTTCAGATGCGCGTAATGTGTATATAATAACACCGGTGTAGGGGATATCCGTTAATCTACATGCAATGCAATCTCCGTCCGTAGATCCCATATAAGGGAGATTTTTTTCTTAGATAATTATTGATTGTAGTCATTTTTATATTGGAAAAGTGTTTATAGTATCGTTTAAAATCTAGCCAAGTATAGAGATATAAGAGGGTATATGTACCTATATAAAAAAGTATCCATACTTCCATACTAATATTATAAATGTGAAAGTTTTTTTGTTTGTTTGTTTCTCTTCAATACAATTAAATAAATACGTATTTTACCAATTTCGAAATTCATCTCATAAGGGGATAAAATAGGGGATGAAAGTTTTTATGGAACCTACCTTTTTTAGAGTTTTTTTGTAAGTAGTTCCAGCGCGAGCGAAGCCGCGGGTTCTGCTGGTATGAATATAAAACCGTCCAAGTGCGAGTAGGACTCGCGCACGAAGGGTTGTGTACCATTATCTATAAAAACGGCAAAAAAATCATGTCTGTTGTATGGGAGCCCCCCTTAAATATTTGTTTTATTTTAATTTAATTATTTATTTTTAAAGTGAATATATAACTAAATAATCTGTGAATATTTCAAGCGTCTGCCTGTTGCCATTATCAATATCGCGATAAAACGAGCAAAAAAATCACGTTTGTTGTATGGAAGCCCCCTTAAATATTTATTTTATTCTATTTTTTTAGTATTTGTTGTTATAGCGGCAACAGAAATACATTAGATCTGTGAAAATTTCAACTGTCTAACTATCACGGTTCATGAGATAAAGCCTAGTGACAGATGGACAGACAGACAGACAGACGGACGGACAGCGAAGTCTTAGTAATAGGGTCCCGTTTTACTCTTTGGCTACGGAACCCTAAAAAGATCAACTGCATGAGTTTCACACCGGTTCTTCTCAACAGAACTCCTTTACTTTTGGTGGTAGCTTTCTCATGGACCGATTATACAGTCTATTTTTAAATTTAAATTTCTTATTCAAAAGTCTAATATTCAATTAGAAAAGTAAATTTTATCATTTCATTAAAATAGAACGGTGTGAGCTTTGTAATGTGGAAAGCAGTAAAATACTGATTAAAAGTTATGTCAGTTGTGGTAATATTACCTAAGTAATTTATCTGATGTAATTTTCTCCTATAATTCTTAGCACTTAGACTGGCAGCATTAAAGTTATGACTGGGCTTTGTGTAATAGGAAATTAATCAAAGTAACAATGCTTTGTTGATAGAAGTATATCTTTACACTGTTATATTGTAATTACTTAAATAAACCTAAATTACTCTAGGATGCCAATCATTTAATCTATCAATTTACTGGTTTAAAAATTTGCGTGTTATAAACTATACAATCTTTTACGGTTGTTATACACCGCACCACATAAATAATTATACACATATTTATATAACTAACTAGCGTACCCATGTTCCCCACGTAGTTTATTTAAGTACCTACTAGCGACTTACCCTCGCTTTGCTCGGACGCGTTCCTAGGTTGCTTCCCAAAACAAACTTTGTTTAAATTATTATTTTTTTGGTTTTAATTCTTTTTTCATGGGACCCTATTATTTTTTTCTAAAATAAAAGTAGCCTAAGTTACTCCTTATTACATCAGCTATCTGCCAATGAAAGTCCTGTCAAAATCGGTCCAGCCGTTTCAGAGATAAGCCGGAACAAATAGACAGACAGACAGACAAAAATTGTAAAAAATGTTGTTTTGGTATATGTGCCGTGTATACATCCATATGCATTTAGTAAAAAACGGTTATTTTAATATTACAAAGACACTCCAATTTTATTTATCTGTATAGATAATACTTTCACACCTTATGATCGTAGAGGGATATAAGTTAGCCTTTATATAACCTTCTTCACTGTCTATTGACAGGCTATATAACGCAAAAAGAATTTTTCAAATCGGTCTGGTAGTTAAAGAAATCGGCGTGATCAAACTTACAAAAACAAACAAACATAAAAATGAAAAATAAACTCGTTCGCTGTTAAGTGTTAAGTCTCAAATTAACTGTCAATAAAGTCATCTAGGTTTGTTCATAGGTTTTGATATTTCTTATCATATAGCTTTATACTCACTCGAATTTATAATCTATACTATTTTTTTTAATATATAAAGCTGAAAAGTTTGTTTGTTTGTTTGTTTGTTTGTTTGAACGCGTTAATCTCAGGAACTACTAATCCGATTAGAAAAATTATTTTTGCATTAGATAGCCCGTTAATTGAGAAAGGCTATCGGCTATATGTATATCATCCCGGAAAAATATATGGTTCTCATGGGATAGATTTGTTTTTGTCTAGGGACGAACCCGAAGCGAAGCGAGGGTGAGCCGTGAGTCGCTAGTCTAATATATAAATATCTTGTGTCACGGTGTTTGTGATCGCACCCCTCCGAAACGGCTCGACCGATTTTAATGATTTTTTTTGTATATTTGTTAGGTATGAGAATAGGTATTTTCACCTTCCTACCCCCACTTCCCATTTTTTAACATAAATATAAAGCCAAAGAATTTTTTTTTGTACATTGAACGCGGGCGTAGCCGCGGGTTCTGCTAGTGTCAAAATAATTATTAAGGCTGTTATGGCCGTTATTACTGCTATAATGAGTATTTGTCTTATCAATCCATTTTGCATATACTCGTTATGTTGACCGTTCGAATATTTGCTTTTTGCGTGTTGTATTTCTTTGACATGTCTAACTAAATGTCGCGTCTACATATATCGCACAAATATATTTACCACACATAAATGTATTATGTAGGTACTTTATTTTTTATCTTTAAGTTGTTATTTCAAGAGTCATTGATACCAATATCATATATACATATGTGATTTAGAATAAGAATAAGAGGAAAGTTCGGACAAAGACGCGTAACTTATCGTTAACACTTTATTCAATAATAAACACAACAGCTTACATAAAATATAGTTTGTAATGATTATTTTTTATATCAAAGCAAGTCCTTTAAAAATGTTTGCAACGATTTTGAAATCATAGGAAAATTCTAAAAGAACTTCATTTTATTTACGAGTAACACTTATCTAGATTGAGGAAAATCTTTGGTTTACCAAAATTTTCTAGTAGTTTGTGTATAAAATGTATTTTATTTCATTGTATAAACTATGCTTTAAAACATTATCTTTTGTGGCATTTCGTCATTGTTCAAGGAAAACGCATTATTTACCGCATCCTTGCTTTATTTACATATTACGAGTATATCTTTGTATGCACACTGTAGAGCGTGGGTCATACACACGAGTGGCTATTTGGCCAACAGTCAAAGGTTATCCGTCAATGTTTATGCTAAATGTATACCTATTATTATTCCCTTGTTTGTACTGACTGGTATTAAAAGTTTACTATATCAATATTTTACTTAATTTGATTATGCAACCTTTAAATTGCAAAAGTTATACTTTAATAATAATATAAATTACTAGCGACTCGCCGTCGTTCCTCGGGTTCGCCCCTAGTTACGTTTTAACATTTAACTCAGAAATGAGATATTTTCCCGTAGTAAAAAATATTCTATATGTTGACCCGAATAACCAGCTATCATCATACCAAATTTCATCAAAATCTGTCCAGTGGACTTTCACAGATAGACAGACAGACAAAAATTCTAAAAATTATAGGTTCGGTCTATGTATCGATAACAATGTCTATTTCAATAAGATTTTCCAAAAAATATATTTAATGTACAGATTCGGCTTATTTAGAATTTTATTATATGTATAGATACGTGTATTATTTATATAATTAATATAAAAATAGGATTTATAGGTGTAGATTGTAAAATAATTATTAGATTCTATGAATTGCCACCTTGAGTGGAAAAAGGGCGGGAAAAGCATTGTGTTTTGTTTTATGAATGAATGAAATAGGTAGGTACGTCATTCTTTCGTACGAGTAATATTCTTTGAGGCATTGCTTACAGAGCAATATAATAATAAAAACTGTGTGCCATTACATAGAATTTTACTTGGCCTACTTGACCTACTTCTGAAATACTCCCGTAACATAAATGCCAAAAGTAATTCTATATACCTAATAGCGGCTCATCGCCCTTTATTCGCCTCTAACAATAAGTACGGTGTAACGGTAAAGAATAATTTTTGAAATAAAACTTCTTTACGCACGCTTGACTTTGGGGGTAAGCTGGTAAATGCGTTACGATAAAATGTACGTACGTTTGTTGCCATGGTAACTTTGTTATTGTCTGACAAATGATATATTATAATATATTCTTTCCTTAAATGATATTCTATAAATATATGATTGTAATAGGCCTAATATGCGTTATTTTTAGTACATCACCTATTCTAATTATTTAAAACATATTTAATTTCATGAAGTGTACCGATAACCTACAGAAGTTTTACTTCTTCCGCGTGTACACATTCATACACGCACTCTTTTTTTATCTTAACATAACAAAATAAATAAACACACTTTCACATTTATATTATTAGTATGGATGTGCAATAATTTTAATATGTTAGCTGCATATATAATGCATTATGAAAAATAATATTTGCTTACGGTACTAAAGATTTGCTCTAGTTACAACACTTTCCGGACCGTCGCTAATCGCTTGTATATCGGTTAATTTTATCATTTAACCTAGTTTATAGCAATTTTCTTTTGATTGATTCATACCGCAGTTAAAATTATTTATATCTCTAAACATTGTTTGATGACATATTTTCCTATTTCATTTCCTTAATGATAGGAAATTAACTTTTATATTTAAGCTGTTAAAACAAATATGTGTTTTTAGCAACAATACAAAACCAAAACTATGAACTCCCATTTATTGTTAGTAAAATGGCTGAAAAAATACTTTTTGCTGTACATATAATATATAAAAAAATATTATTATTATTTTATCTCTTAACGAAATTATCTTATTTCAGTTGGGTTCAAAAATCACTTGTTCAAGCAACTTACTGGCATGACCCACTGGACGAAGCAACGTATAGAAAACACAGCGAATTCCTCGCAGATATAAATAACGAGAGGAAAATAAATCAAACTTATATCGAAAACTTGAACAAATTAGAGCACTTTGTGATGGTCAAGTTTGAGAACGACAGTATAGTTCAGCCTCGGGAAACTGAGTGGTTCGGATTCTATGCCCCTGGTCAGGCGAAGAAATTGATACCTTTACAACAGTCACTGTTATATAAGAAGGTATGTATGCAATCTAGCTGCGTTAATATTAAAAATAATGTTCGCTTGACTGATATCGGCAGGTAGCTAATCTCACTGAGAGTATCCATCTGTGCAAGAGATATAATGCAAAAGTATGCGCGCAAGCACAATGTGCACTCTGTATCTGTCACTCTCATACTTCGGCGTGACAACAATCCAGTCCAATTCTATAGACCAGTGAGAAATCAGACGCACGAACAATGGCAATACGTGCTTTCGGGGGCTGGGGACGAGACATCGTTAACTTCTCAACTCCTGATCCTTTAAATACTCCTATTGGTTGGAATGTCTTGACAGAAAAACTAGACTGGGACTCGAACCCAGGACTTCCGGATCTGTAGCCATATATCCTGACCACTAGATAACCAGGGAGTTCCTCTGCATTGTTTAATTTGCATCAAAGTTGCAAATGTAACGCCCTTCCCCTCCCCCTCCCCCAACGTGTGTTCCCCCAACCTTGTCGTGGTGGGGGTCCGGTAGTTTGGCCGAGCGCGAAGCCAAGAAACGCACAGGGAGGTGACTCACTTTGGTGTACCATGCGGGTTGCGTTATGAACACCAGATAGTTGATACACTACACATATATGACTAAATACATACATGTTATAAATATAAACACCCATGACTGGAGTACAAACATTCGTGCTCAACACACAAATGAATACTCCCAGTGGGATTCGAACCCGCGACCGCTGGCATAGCAAGTACGGTCACTACAAACTGAGCCAAACGTGTCGTCGAATTTATTACATATAAAATTTATCACGTATACAAATGTATGTGTAAAACTATTCGCAGGATCGCCTTGGATTGAAGAAAATGGATAAAGCTGGCAAATTAGTATTTCTCTCTCAACCTGGAGACCATCTACGATTTACTGAAGAATGGTTCGCTGAGAATATCATAAAGCCTTATCTTCTTTGATTAAGACTGAAAACTCTATATGTAATCTCATTTTCACTGACATGTACAGATAAATAAAATTGAAGTGTCTGTCTGTAATGTCAAAATAACAGCTTGTTACTAAATGCATATGAAAGTACTCGTATATTCGTTACTTATAAGAAGGAAACACTTTTTTAATGTTTTGTCTGTCTGTCTGTCTATTCCGGCTAATCTCTGAAACGGCTGGACCGATTTTGACGGGACTTTTACTGGCAAATAGCTGATGTTATAAGGACTTAGGTTACTTTTATTTTAGAAAAACAATTAGGGTTGAACAAAATCCGCTTACCTAGAGACGGCCCTGGCGAAGCGAGGGTAAGCCGCTAGTTTAAAATGAAATGTACCATTCGACCAGGCATCTGTCGTTGTTACGTGGATAAGACATGCTATTATTAGATTATATTATATTTATTTTATATTGGTTTATAGTTAATAAATATCTCGAATACTCTAAGTTTTATCATTTCATACCTCCATGCTTTTTTGTCATACTTGTTGCTGCCTGACGGTTTTGTCCGTGAATGTATTTCTTTTTAACTGGCTTTAAAAAAGAGGAGTTTCTCAATTTTTATATATGTTTTTGTGGCTTTGCTTTTTAATATTTTCACATTTTCTGATTCCTTTTTTTAATAATAAATAGTCCTTATGATGAACCGATATAAGAATAGTCCTTTATAATAACAGTTTAAAATTAAAAATCATTATTTATAAAGCAATGATGGTAAAATGGCCCTTAAACCAGATAAAATTTACATTAGGTATAATTAGAATTTTTATATGTATATTGAACATTTAAGTTATCTCATTTAAAGCGTAGGTCAGATGATAAGTGTTCCTTTGAAGAAAAACAAAAAGATATACGATCGTTAAAAGATAATACTTAATTGAGACAAAAGATCTTAAAAAAACTCTAATATAAAAACAAATAATTTAAGCAATTATCACAATTCACAAAAACTATAAGCAATACACAAAATTTCATTCAATCATGCTCTCTAAATCAGCTCGGACGCGTTTATAATTAACTTGAGGCGTGTCTTTCTGTGCGTTTCCGATATAAACACGTACGTATTTATTATATTTCGAACTGCGTTTGATGAATGGAGCATTTATGCCGCGCAGCTTGTGAAGAGGATATCTTACTAAGCAAAATAGCATACAGCGCTCAGCTATTTTATAGCTGAAACAATATATTACTTAAATGATTTATCTGTATTGACTGAAAATTTTTGTTTTAGAATCATTCATTTAACACTTTAACGTCCCACTACTGGGCACGGATCTTCCCTCTGTAAGAAAAAGATCAGGTAATAGTGTACCACGGTGGCTTAGTGCTGGTTGGTAAACTTAACATGTCTTTTTAAAACTAGTTACAATATTTTTCTTTGAGTTCATTGGCAATCATGTTGAAAAATTGCATGAAAATTCTAAAGATGTAATTAATGTATTATATACATAATATGTTTATAATAGTTAACTTAACAAACAGTATATATATACAGCCATTATATGTTTGCTAAACATATTTAAGAAATTACAAATTTCGTGCCATCAAATACTTTTTACAAAAGTTTGTTAGGTATACCGACGCTTATGTCATTGTCCGCTATAGCAAATGAATATTTTGGGTACTGTGACCGTTATGTTAGCTGTTCATTGAAATATGGGAAAATTGATGTAATTAAACTATTATTTTATATTATTGACTTATTGACATTAAAGGAAATCTTAATAAAGATTTTTTTCTTACTCATAAGGGTTAATGCAGTCCATTCGTGTCACTTGGTATCCTTGGTCTCGAGCCAGCTCTTTTGATTTCTCAGCTAGCATAATACCCAAACCCTGTCGTCGATATTCTGGTAATACTGCTAACATTTTTATCTATAACACAATGTAAAATACATAAATATTTGATAAAACAATTGTTAATACCGCCATTGTCTTTCAAAGTTTCCAGAATAGGAATTCTATTTATAACTTACAGTAATGTTATATTATTTTTTTTTTATAATTATTTTAATAAATTACCTAACTTAGATTCTCCTTGTCGTACAATCGCTTCGTGGAATGGTCTAAATTCTAATACGCCGGAGGTCACAGGTTCATGCTCAGCGCTAAACTGTTTAGGTCACGTCTTCATATGGACTATGAAATATTATGGCATCTATGTATCACGCATATATACATTTGAATTTGGAAGTGTGTCTATTTGTATGTAGATTTTAATTTATTAAGGTAATAGAAAAAAATATGTAAATGGTATAACCTCAAAAATTTTAGGTTGCTTGAAAATAGTCCAGAGGTTAGGTGTTTCCTGCAGTTTCGCAATAAAGTAGAGAAAGTCCTTGGTGTTTGGATCCTATAAATTAATATTAATGTATTTTTATACTATATGTATACATGTTACATTTCCCAAGTCGGGCCGAGCCGAGCAGTCTAAGGCACTGGTTTAAGGCACGTCTCTTTGGTGGCGTGGGTTTGAATCCCACCGCTACCAATATGTTTTTAATTATTAATACTTATTTTTTCATTATTGTTTCATTATATCAAAGACAAACTTAAGCAATTGCAAATAGCTTCATTATTTTTTTTAAAAAAAAGGTAGCTTATAGGTAGGTCGTGAAAAATTTGATTGTACTTACAGGTTTCTAACTATTGAATTCCTAGCATCTACTTCCATACATTATTAATAGTACCTGGGCGACAGATATACGTTCAGCATTTTCTGCATTCGTATTCTTTTCTTTGTATGTAGATAAATAACAAAACCTTATCTAAATGAAATTTGATCCAAATCATTAGGGCCGTTTCCAAAATACACGAAATGTTATATATACATACATATATACAGGAATTGCTCATTTAATATTACAAGATAACGTCTCTTTTACAGATATAAATGATAGTATTGAATAACTTTACTTGTCTATAAAAGGCGTAATTTCGCAAGTTTTGTGGGTCCACTGGGCTTACAGCAAAGTTTATACAAAGGCCTGCCACTGTGTCGTCTTCGGTTTTTGCACACAAGGAATTGCCTAAATAGAAATATTTAATTTAATTCATTTTTTTATATTATTAATATCGAATAAATACATTATCTTTAGGAATAAACAGCCTAAAAATATACGAATTTCTGTCAAGTAGATACACTCGTACAGAATTCAATTTCAAGCGCATACTCCGAAATTTAGTGATAGCAAATTGTCAAAGAAATCAAACTGCATTAGTATATTTTATTAAAATATATATACAGAGTACAGACGAACTTAGAACCTCCTCTGGAAGTCGATCAAACACAATTTTCCAAGCAGGTAATTATACCTATTGTTTTGGCTAAATATAACTTTGCATAATTATTCAGAGCAATAGCACTACCTCAGTGTCTTAACTTTATTTTAGCAATACAAACCTTGTTTAAGAAGGCCGAGCAAATATTCATCGATAGCGCGGTCCTCAGAAAAGTTCATGTTGCGCGCGCGCACAAATATATGGTCTCTGAGATAGTATCGTTTTACCGTTTCGATAACTATCTCGTGATCGCTACTTTGTACTCGCTGTATAGTGAAAGTTTCTGGCTAGAAAGTGTGTAGGTATTATATTTTATGGAAAGTAAGGTAAGGAATTGGTATATTTCATGGTTATCATCGTTATTATTATACAGGGTGGATTTTTGAGACGGGACAGTAAGGGCAGGTACGTTAAATACTATAGTTACAGGAAAACGTTCCTAGGAGACCTTCCATAACTTTTTGAGATATTCTGAACTGCATTTACAGATTTTGGAAAAAATGTACAATCAGCGAGAAAAATGCTAAAATACCAAAATAATTTTTTTTATGTCAATCGATCCTATTTCAGGTAAGGATCAAAAGACTCTATGGGACCATTTAAGGTATGAGTACTAGAAATGACAGAAATCACCAAAATCTTTTCCCATACATTTTGTACGGAAAAGCGTTTAATCAACTCGAAAAATTTTTGTTGCCAAATGGTCCTATTTTTTAATGTGATCAATAGACCCTTTGAGGCAAACTGAAGTTTGCGTACAGAAACTACGGTAAGTCATAAGACCGGGTTCACACGCAGGCATTTTATGCAGCTAGCATAAGATAATTTTTTTTAGTGTTTCTGTACTCAAAGTTCAGTTGGCTTCAAAGAGTCTTTTGAACCTTAAATGGTCTCATAGAGTCTTTTGATCCCTACATGAAATAGGATCGATTGACATAAAAAATTTTTTTTTGGTATTTTAGCATTTTTCTCGCTGGCTGTACATTTTTTCCAAAATCTGTGAATGCAGTTCAGAATATCTCAAAAAGTTATGAAAGGTCTCCTAGCAGAGATGTGTAACTCACTCGTGAGGCGCCTCATTTGAGGCACTCGTGATCGCAAATTGAAAGAGTTACTCGAATTTCAACTTTGAACCACCTCACTCGTTCACGCGTCCTCACTTAAAAATCGACATTGACATTTTGTCATTTATTATTGACATTAAATTGAGGCGAGTACTCGCGACTCGCGAGTGAGTATTGAGTGATTGAGTTAGCTTAGTCAGCGAATGAAGTAAGTACTCGTGAGTCGACGCGTATATTTGCCTCGCTTGCCGCTGCCTCGGGCAATCGGCTGAGTTCGGCTCGGGCTCGGCTCGTGAGGTGAATTATACGCCGACGTACGATGCCTCGCCTCAAATGAGGCGTACCTCATGAGTACCTCACGAGGTAAAATGAGGTGCTCCCTCATCCTCATATAAAAATGATGAGTTACCCATCACTATCTCCTAGGAACGTTTTCCTGTAACTATAGTATTTAAGGTACCTGCCCTTACTGTCCCGTCTCAAAAATCCACCCTGTATATTGGTACTATTAACATATTTTTACTAAAAAAATTAAAATAAATTATCACATATTAAGTATATTCAATAGGTATTTAGTGATGATGAAATTTTGAGATGATTTTTAATGATGGATTTGAGAGCCGTCATCGACCTCTTATAACCTACAACGTGTGGAATGCCAAAACTAGCGTGATTTACCGGATAATCTTATTGAACTTAATTGACTCCACTGACTGGCAGGTAAGTGTATTGAAAAAGGATTTCGGAAAGTTTAAGCTTGAAGCTGTTTTTGAAAAGGTATCTACCATAATACTAAATATTATTATTGTACTTAGGTACGTCAAGTTAGAATAATCTCTAACTGGCACTGTTTACTATCCCGGAAGTCACAAGTTCAATTCTTGTATGGGGTAAATATTTGTACTGCCTACATATTATGTTTGACTCAATCCGGTTGAAACAAAGTATAGAGTCTCTACGTTTACTTTTCTTATCACGGAAGGGAACGCAAGTAAGAAAAATAATATATAATATCTAAGGTGGGTGGACCATTTAAGGCCATGCTCCTTGTAAGGCCGTTTATTTAAAAGTCGTGGTTATTGCCATGCCATAACAAATTACTTCTACCCAGACTAGCACCCATCGAACTTAAGAACACAGACGTGGCGGCGAGTCGCTAGCGCTGCTGGTTTGTCAATGCGGTCCCTCGCTTTGTTAACTTCTTTCGACGACGTTAAAATTCTAATACGCGCTCACAGCAAAACGCTAGTTTTCAAGTAAATAAACTATTATTTTCTTTATTTTTTTTTGTTTTGTTGATTTGCTATCGTACTAAAGAAAAGCTATATGATTTTATTTCAATTTTAGTTAAAATATCGGTAGTGTTCCTAGGAAAGCCAATGGTTCCTTGCAAGGCCGAAAAAAGATCATCAAAAAATTGACAGTTCGCCTTGCTAAGGCACAAGGACCTTGTTAGGAACATTTAGAAATCACGAAAATATTAATATTTAGTTTTTAGTTGTAAATACGTATCGGGAAAGGATAAATAAATTATATGTTCATAAGGCCATTGTAGTAGGATTCAATTTTCTTTTATTTCATTATAAAGATTATTGGCAAGTTATTTGATATTGATATAATACTTATTAAAATTATTATTAAAACATTTTCACGAATACATTCTTAGTTTTATAATAGTGTTCAAGTAATGTTTGTTGACTATTTTTTATGTGCATATATTATGATGATAATGATAAAATGATAAAATGAAACATTAAATACAATGTTTCATTTTAATGAAAGACCTTTTTAAGAAGATTTAGGATAACCAGATAATTTGATTGTTTCCCCGTTAAAGTTAAATGACTGATTTATTACATCGGCCTTGTATGGAGCCCTGTTTCTTGCAAGGCTATTTTGGATGAGCTCAATAAAACTTAAATTTAATAGATAAGCATTAACTCTGTAATAAAATAAAATGTTTTATTAGTTACATTATATAACAGTGTTACTTAATAATTTGTTTGTTTCATTTATCCAATAACTAAAAGAATTATAACTGTTTATTTGTTAGAGTGGCCACCCACCTTATTTTAGATTAATTGATCACATTTATGTTGAGAAGATTTTTTGAAGGTTTATTAATTTTACACACAAATCCCTGTAAATAAAAGTGAAATGCTGCGCGTTGGGTAAGTGCATCACTTGAGAACAGCTAGATAGATAATGACTATTTTTTATTTTAAAAGGATCGCAATAATCCAAATACAGTTTTTAAGGAAAATAAATATAAACGATTTCCCGGAAAATTACGAAATTTGTGAAGAACTAAAAGGCTTTATTTTGGAACGTATGAATTCTAGGACAAGAAAACGTCTCTCCTAATTTCATTCAGCTTAGCAGCAAATTCATAATATATCTAGTTCTAGTACTAGTTCTTTGAAAGGATACTCACTTTTTCCTGTCGGATTAACTCTTTGATCCCGAACAAGCTATGACATTTTCTATTTTGTAATATACTATTTGGAAAGTTAATGCATAATTTTTTTATTGGAGATTTCAACATGATTTATTTTATCTATTAAAAATACCTATAATTTAATGACATATTATGAGATCAGACGTTTGTCAATGACACTAAAACGAACTTTGGCACTAAAACGAAAAAAAAAACCGAATAAATAGACACTAAAAAAAGAAAAATAAAGAACATTTCTACGAATTAAGAAAGTGCGTAGTTCTCCAACTTAGTATACAAGTTATTTAGAGATTTCTATCTAATTTTTGGAAATATATCTAAAGAAGCGGTTAAGTACACAAACCTAATTAATTACAAGCTTTTATTTAAGTTGCAATGTTTTTTGTACAGGTCTTCTTCTCTTCAACTGGATTTTTAAGCAGTCGCCCTCAACTGATTGAGCTGAAATTTTCCATACACGTTGCATGGTTAGGTAAGTGACGTCATTCTAAATCCAATATATCGGACTCTCAAAGATGGCTATGTTTTTTTATGCATCCCCAAAATATGGATATCAAATGAAAGGGTTTGTTGAGAAGAATACGAATGAATAAAAAATAATAAAATAAAATAATTGTAAAAATATATTTTTAACCCAACTATTTATTACACAATTGATCCCGATAATAATATAACCTGTGTAGATAAACAAAAAACAAAATTTAAAAAAATAATATGTTTTTTATAAAATAGGTCAATCTCGCGACAAGCTTTTATATTATATAAATTGTGTTTTGTAATAAATTGATGGGTTTGATTTATTTAAAGTTTTTTTCTCTTTAGAGCATTTAAATAAAAACTTGTTTTTTTTTTTAAATCATATCATACCAAATTTCATCAAAATCTGTCCAGGTGGTTTTCTCGTGATGAGTTCCCAGAGAGACAGACAAAAATTCTGAAAACTCTAGATTCGGCCTCTGTAAAAAATATTAAATGTAAAGATTCGACTCAAATAGAATTTTATTTTAAGTATAATTTTGCATTAAGCTTAAAGCAAGACGGATTTTATGTAATAACTAATAGACTAATAGATATATAAATATGATATTGATTGTAATGCATTAAACATACCTACTCGTATATACGTACATGCTTGTCGTAAATATCTTTTTTATTAGGATTAGACGAATATTTATTAGTGTACCTATACACTAAAATGTCATAACTTCACACAATGTAGAATGTAATCACACTTAACAGTTAACAATGACAATAAACAGCATAAGCAATTAAAATCTAATTGCAAAGATATGAGATCTTAAATCTGCAAACATGTACCTATATTTCTTTTTTATTTTGACTTTATATATTTGTAATGTTGTCATGTGTATAATAACATGATATTACAGTTATTTTTTTACTTGTGTAAGTATATACTTTGTGCATCTAAACATATAATAAAAGTGTAACTGATCGCTGTCTGCACATGTAAGATATTTGATAAGAACTAGTATTGGGGGTCTTTATAAACGAAATAGAACCTAAAACAATGTTTTTTAGAATTTTTGTCTGTTTGTCTGTGTGTTTGTGCGAGCTAATCTCAGAAACGGATTAACCGATTTGGGTGCGGTTTGTTTTGTTTTATTTAAAAAAGTTATGTCAATTTAAAGAATCACCTAGGGACCCGAGCGAAGCCAAGGTGAGTCGCTACTTCATAGATATACAAGTCTTTTCTTTGAACTTAGAACAGGAATTTTATAAACATATGTAGCTATAATAAATACATAAAATTATAAAAGTTTTTAAGTACAAAATTATAAATAAAATTCTATTTCTTTAAATTAGTAACATAAAATATTAAAAATATAGGTATGTGTTTATGGTATAGGTACAGTTTTACAATCCATAATTGTAAAACTGTGGTATAGGTATGCCTATAGCGACATTTAAATTCACGATAGTTCACATCATAGAAGTTACATAGATATGTAAAAATACCTTTTGTAGGTGCACTACACGTCAGCATCGGGTTAAAATATATAGATTTACAGTCAATAGACTTGGAAAACTATTCTAAACAAGTACAACAATCAAATAAAACATTAAATACATCAAAAGAAACAACTTTGGCTCCACCACAAAATCGTAGAAGATACTGGCTAGTGACATCTGACCTTAATTTAAAACCTGTAAAAGATGTTGAAACAAGCGAAGATGATAAAGATGAGAAGATTAAAAGTAAAATTTCAGTACTCATCGATCAAACGCTTCACGATACTGGAAATAAGATAACAGACATGAAAGATCTAAAAAATAAACATAGAGATGCTGGACCATATAAAGCTGGGTTTATTTTGAGCATGGTTAAGAAATGTAAGGATGTTATGAATGAACTTTTCAATGTGGCTGTAAAACATAAGGATGATTGGAAAGCTTTAGAGCAGTTGAAAGTATTCGAACTAATAGTCCATACTAATGTGGATACTACAAATCTCGTAAGACAACTCGTGGAAATCCATATCCAAAACTTGAATACGACAAACAATCCAAACAGTAGGAAAAGGCTTGTATTATTAAAAAAATAGTTCCAGTACATTTCATTCATTAATAGAATTAAAATGAAATTGCTTAACACTATAACAAAATAATGAGTAAATTAATTACCAAAGTACTTAAAAGTGATCGTAAAAAAATAATATAGGTATGTTCTTGGTATTGAAGAGTTTTCTTTTAAAAATACCTTGAAATATGTAGCTACGAATAATGGGTAGTAGTAAAACGGTAACAAACGGTAAGTTTCTCATCAAGTAGTGACGTCATCACCTAATGCATAGTGCAACCTCATCACGCCAGGTAGGCGGCTGAAGGAGAAATAATTACGCCGCGAAGATGAGATGCGCCCTCTCATTATTTAAGGTTGTATATGCGGCTTACCTCCGATAACTATGTGTTGTATAGTATACTGCATACGTGATCCTAAACAATGTGCCGATGCTATAGCTAAACTATCATTGTTAGTGGCCTGTTTGAAGCACCAATTATTTGTTTTTGGCACCAAATTCCCTCTGCGGCTTATCAATATTTGTTGTCGGCCTACTAATAGGAATCTGAGTTAAGTGCCTATGTGGAAAGAATATTAGTATTATAAAATAAAAGTGTTGTTTAATATAGTAGACACTTTATGAGTTTCACATTAAAAGTGATTATCCTCCATCTGCGAGTCATATTATAATTTATTACAACTGCTTTATTAAGTATCTATATATTATAATAATTGCGAATTTATTAAAGGATAAATACATCAAATATGTACATTGAATTAAAGTTATTTTGATGAGTAATTGATGAGATTTTAATAGATTTATTTACCTATATATTTATAATACATATATACTAAATAGTACAAACTAAATGTGTTATATACATTATTTATTATCCCTTTGCCTGTATATTTCTATTATGTCAACAACCACCACTTTGAATAGATTAAACCGATTGAAATAAAATTATTTATTATATAGACAGACTATAGCTATATTATTATAGTGTTCATTTGGCACTCTTGAGAAAATATTTTTACATTACTGTGTAACATAACTATAATAAAATTAGATCACTACCTACTCTTTTGTATTCCTAATGACGTATCTAATAACAAATCTAATCAAAACCTAAAAACATCAAAACTAATTAATTAAGCTTAATTAATTTTTCAGCACAATATATTCCAAACAGAAAACTTTAATAAGCATACAGCAATATACTCGATAGATACGTACAATTTATGTGCCGTATAACTCTTCCCCAATTTATACAAAAACCGAGTATCTAAAGCCTATGCATTGCATAAAACAAAAGAGCATAACAATGGAAAAATGGAAACTTTTTTGGCTTAATAACAATAGAGGCTAGGTGAACGTGAAATAGACATATTTTGGAAGTAGGGATGCCACTTCGACTCTACATGACTACAGTACATGTAACACACAATTAATTTTCCATTTTAAATTCTATCCATTAGATTAAATTAATAGGAAACTGCCAAGAAATAAGCAACAAGTAGGTATATATTTTAACTAATAAATAATTATAAAAAAATACATATATCGAGTTAACATTTGTATGTTATAGGTACATATACATATGTCTTTTAGTCGTATATGTGTAATTTTTATATTAGAACAACTTCAAAAAATAATAGTACTTAACTAGCGGCTCACCCTCGTTTCGCTCGAGTTCGCCTCTAAACAAACAAAAACAAATCTATCCCACGGGAACCGTACATTTTTCCGGGATAAAAAGTAGCCTATTTGTTATTCTGATGTATGAACTATATTATTGTAAAGTTTCATTAAAATCCAATCAGTAGTTTTGTATACTAAGCTGAATAAGTAACTATAGTTTTTTAACTATCCCACGGAAACTCTTTGATTTTCCGGGATGAAAAGTATCTAAAATTTTGACCGGGGATATTAGGTACCACCACGCAAATTTTCATTTAAATTGGTCTAACAGTTTTGGAGATTAGCCCGTATAAACAGACAAACAGACAGAGAAACAAAAAATTAGAAGGAAATCTAGATGTGTTCTATTTCTCTTCTTACATCCCTCTGACTCGGTTTTTAGCATTTTTTTTCTATGCATATACATTCGACCTCTACAGTTTTATCATATGTAGAGATGGCGTTGTAATAGTTAAATTTTATTGGTAAAATTTAATATGAAAAAAAAAATATGAATAAAAACTATATGAAAAAAAAACCATTAATGTATTGTCCTCAATCTCATACTTATTTAAAAGCAAAAATAATAAAAATAATTTTACAAAAAATTTAAAAGCAACCCTGTTAAATAGAACTCGTATGGGAAAGGAAGCGCACGGTAAAGCGTGATTGCTAAATTGATCATTGTTTTGGCAGTTGTATCTATCTATAAATAAAATTGAGGTATCGGTCTATGATTTTGAAATAATTGCACTTTATAAAGCTTTTAGTTGAATACTTGTTTAAATTTAAAGATGAATGTCGTTCTAGTCAAAGGACCGAGCTGGTTTCGGCAGCCACGAAGTATAATATTATAAGAGAAAATTGGGTTTTCTCAACACTGCAATTGATAAAAGTTTTATAAATTATATTAAGAAGCGAACTAATGTTACAAAGAACATGATTATTCTTACGAGTAAAATGCTTAAATAGATTTTTTTTTACAGAATTTTTAAATTATTTTTCGTACAAAACCTTAAAATATTAGTATATCCATAATATTTCACGCTCGTCCATTCCATAATATTCCATTCTATATTTCATGCATGAATCTACCGTCATTCGGACAACGGCCACCTTCAGTGTTCTCTGCCCGCCCAAATATGGTACAAGTCGATCACTACATTTTGATACTTTATAAAATTTTATAAGTAAAAATAACAACAATTTATTTTCTTATAAATATCACTTTACATTATGTAAGACTAAAAATACTTAAGACTTAGAAATATGGAATTGTCCTTGTTTAGAATGAATTAATTTATAACACATTCAACTAACTGTTTAAGTAAAGCGCCACAAATGGACCAGTTTAAAATAGCTGCCTATTTGAGCAAGAATTTTTTTTCCCACCTTGCTTTTTTAAACTGTTCCGAGAAATTATAATTAAAGGTAAGAAATATATAAATGAAAGATAAAAATAAAACTTAAAATAAGAAGATGTAAACAAAACTTGTTATATTATATAACCTCCAAAAAAAAAAAAAAAGTTTTAAATGTGATTATTGTGAAATTAAACAAACTGAAAGCATTACTTAGTTTTACATATGTACGTACATTATATGTACAATGTACATACATTCCTCAAATTCATTTGATCTTGATTTGGTACTTATAGTAATAATAGATAATGCATTCATGTGATAAAGTGTCTTAAATTATTATCTATTTAACTATTCACAAGTACAAAAATATATGCAAATAAATATGTTTTAACTTACTATTTTACCAACTGCATAGTATACGCTAGAAAATGCCAGTATCAAGAAGTTCTTATCCCACTCAACGTCCAGTCGGCGACTTGGGCAGTTTCTTTCATTCGCAGCAGAATTCGCAACTAATTGTGGCATTAAACAATAGAACCTCTTAGCAATGCAAGTAACGCGCTTCCATTGTGCATTTATATACAAACGTTCGCATTGCACATTCAAAGAATAAAAAATTTGCGAGAAATTGTTCGGAACTCTTTTCAAAAGCGGAATCGAGATGCAGGTAATGATGAATGTATTGTTTGTGCTAAAATTGTTTAGATTTAAAGAAAAGTAAAGTAAATTTTAAATATATAGATTATAGATATTGTTCAATAAAATATATTATGTCAAACATTTTATGACAAGCATTTACGTCGATTTATTATGTAGACCTACGACGTACGTAGCCCGTAGGTAATACCTATTAAATAATTATATTGTTCTTAGTCTCTACCTACATACTAACTGTATTTATTTAACACGAATTGTTATAAAGCAATAAAGCTGATTACGTATTTTTTATGTTAATCAAATAAAAACTCTTTTAATTAATTAAATTCATTGAACGCTAAACATCACTTACTTTCCAATGACTACCAGACAAAGCGCAAAGTGTATTATTGTATAGACAAATCAAAACGGAACCAACTTACATAATAGAATATTAGTTTATGAAATTTAACTCCTATGAATAAGGAGAAAAGGTCGATATCTCATGATTAATTATATGTAGTTAAGTCGTTTTGGTATTCATTGCTAATATAATAGGGGATGGAAGGGGCGTGTCCGTGGCTCGTCGCAAATATAATCAAGAACTGAAATTACGTTGGAGAGGTGAACTGTTTGTTTGATGTTTGTATTTTGTTTTGGGTTTTAATCAAGATTCCATTTGTAATTTTATCATCTTTTGTGTAAGCTTTAATTTTAAGCTGCAAATTGTTTCGACATTAAAATATGAAATGAATATAAAAGATATTTGGAAAATAAAATCTTTTTTCAGTGTAATTTTTTTAAGTAAATTACAACAGAAATATTCTTGTGCATTTTATGTAATACTTTGAAATTACGTGTCATTGTTCAAATTGTAAAGTTTTCTTTTGAATATAACTTAAGTAAGTACCTACTATGAGTATTTTATGAAATATATTATGGGATAATCAGTTATCAGACCCTATGTGGCTAATCTCTACTTAGCTCTCTATTCTTATAATGACAAATTTACGATATCTCTAAAATAGTGATCAAGCTTATTTTTATGACTAAGATTTAGTATTTAAAATACCTAAATGTCACAATAATTTGTGGGACATGAATTTACATAAATTATTAAAAAAAATAGAATTGTCATTACAAAGAGCCTCATCTTATAATTTTAAAACCTTTTCTGTAAGCGTTTTACAACTTAGGTAACATCATACACTATATTTTAATTATTTTAAGTAAGTAAGTCTGAAAGATGCTTCGCTAGCCGTTTTTTACCGCCTATATTACGGCGAGTGTTCTGAAGAGTTCTTCCATCTTATACCCTCTTCTCCCTTCCTCTCCAAGACCACACGTGCTGGTTAGAAATTCCATCCTCACACGGTACTACCCATACCATCTCGTACCAAAAGGTTTGGTAATTCCTACCTGTGCCGCAATATTGGGAAATGGAATTCACTACCGTCTCACGTGTTTCCCTCCTCCTACAATCCTGGGTCTTTTAAACGGAGCGTGAAAAAGCACATATGCGGGCCGACGAGGTGAGGTTGATCGGTATCGAGATCATGTCCCGGAACCGATGGACTTCATTCCTGGACTCCACTGTCGCGTCATGGAGTCATCTTGTCGAGCAACAATAAAAAAAATATGTTATTTAAGTAAGTACTAGGTTGGTACTTTCAAACTGTAGTATAATCTGTGCATTTAATTTTCTTATTGTGCATCGATTAATTTAATCAAAAATATAATTTTGGTCGTCTTTTACAAGTATAAAAGAACTATAATACTGTAGTATTTGCAACTGGGTAAAAACTGTACAGACAATAGAATAGTCTTTATATTTTATTTACTAATTATATGAAAAACAATAATTTATTTTCTGTTTTCTAATATTTAAGATTAACTAGACGAAATATCTTTAAAACATAAATCATACATCATTGTATATATTGATCTATTAGTTAAATCATTTTAGCACACGCTTCAGTACTTAAATAAATAATTAATAAACAAATAAATAAAAATATAGCGATTATTGAACAGAAACGACTCCATGGCAGTCGATGCGCACTAATCAGCGCAACGTCTGAGCGTTGATCACAATGCCGCTATTACATTTGCTCAATGATTGCCGCCGCCCCCCGCGGATAATCGCGCTTCAATACCCGTATGCAGGGCGGTCAAATCGCGTATGTTCATAGTAATCTATTATGGAGACTAGATAGCTATGATTGGGAGATGGTATTATATCATAATCCTTAGTTGATAAGTGATATTGTCCTCACTTTTTAACCGACTTCAAAAAGGAGGAGGTTCTCAATTTGATTGGATTTTTTTATGTACCGTTTACGCTGAGATTTATGATCGGATTCACGGGAGTTTTCTTTAGTTTGATGCGGAATAGTTGCTATTTGGTCCCATAAAAATTTAACATAGTTTGGCCCAGTAGTTTCATTTTGTTTGATTTGATAAGCCCAATACGTTAAAATCGGATTTTAGAGCCAGAATTTTTAGTGTTACTAATAAAAGCTAATTTTAGTTTGTCAGTCTTCATACTTTGCTACTACTGTTATGTTACACTAGAAAGGGAAAAATAAAAACTTTTTAAGAAAAAAATAAAAATCGAATTCAAATAAAACACTAAAAAGTAAAAAATAACTGATTGGTAGTTTTCATTTACTACAGATATCTAATCAGATATTTTCGAAATTGGTGTCAGCCGATACAAATCATAGCAATACCGACTTTGAAAATATCTGATTAGGTATCTATAGACAATTAAAACTACCAATCGCTTATTTTTTACTTTTTAGTGCTTTTTTTGAAGTCGGTTTTTATTTTTTTCTTAAATGTTTTTATTTTTAATATGATTCACGAATCACAATGTTTCGGGTTCTGAGGAAGCAAGGATGGATCTTACGTTTTTTTTTTAATATTTGTTTATTTTGCGTTATTCAATAGATACCTATATGTTATAAAACTTAAGAGGCCGTATATGAAATTTTGCCGAATTCGCTGATTTACGCTATTTTACGAACGTTATTTCACAGTTATAAAATATTTTTTCTATAAGTTTATATACATAATATGAAAGGTAATTTTAATTATAATCTAATGAATGGCCCCCTTTTTTATTTTTAGTACTTAGCTTTGAATTATTGACATAAAAACCGCGACTGAAAGGTGAATTTTTTGTGTAAGAGGTTTAGGATACCATCACTTACGGCTTGTGTTGACCTCTAAATAATATGAAAAAAATACAGTGTATTGTTGTAAAAGTGTTTTATACAATGTATGAATCAGTTTTTACTACTTTTATATAAAATAGTTGAGTAAATAAATACTAAACTCAGACAAATTTTAAAGAAAATGCGCAAAGTATTTCTGGTACACTAGGCTACATAGAACTCTCGTTCATAAAAAGAAAATTACAGAAAGAAACTTCAGTTCAAGGACTATTCATTTCATAAAAAAAAATTAAAATGTTAAAAACTATACTTTCCAAAAAAAAACTTTTAAAACGACTGAAACTCGCAATATATATTACTCGACGCAAGCCACGAGACAGCAGTCCGCGCTGAGCGTTTTTAGAGGGTGGATGTATCGTTCTGCGCTCACGCAATTACTGACGTCACGCAACGTATCGAAGTGTAGCGACGTGTGTAGCGCGACGTGAATTTTTGATACTTTTGTAAGTAATTATATATGAATCATCAAAATCGGTTGTCGTTTAGTAATTACGAGGGAACGTTAAAAAATAAACCAAGTAAAGATATTTTATGGATAAAGTTTACTTACTTTAATCTATTAAAAAATATGTTTTTTCAGAGGTTAAAAAGTTAAAAGGAAAAACTAGCAAAGTACAAAGAAAGTAAATTATACTGTTAATTGTCCACGACATGCGAAAGAAACTTTTTGAATAAAAGAATTGCATGTGTATGTTCTTCTGGAATCGTTTTTTGTGGAAAAATAATATTTATCTCAATATTTGTTATGCTGACATTTTTATCATGATTAGAAATAAAAGCTAATTCAATTTTTCAATAAGATTTTCCATAAAGTATTTAACGTACAGATTCGACTTAGAATTTTATTATATGTATTTATTAGCAGACATTTTTACACCCGCAAATTTTTAGAATGATTCATTTCACTGCGACTCGATAAGCGGATAAAGAGTTCTGGCACAAGCAAAATAGGTCTTTGTTTTAGTTCAATTTTTCAATAAGATTTTCCAAAAAGTATTTAACTTACAGATTCGACTTAGTTAGAATTTTATTATATGTATTTTTTAGCAGACATTTTTACATCTGCAAATTTTAGCATCCGCATATTTAATAGCAATATATACATTTATTGTTTTATTTATGTTTTTACACTTATATACTTTACAATTTTTCTCGACACTTTCTCTTTCTGTCCCGCTACTTAACACTATTTCCCACATACATGGGTTGGCTGGAAGAGATCTCTTATAGCGAGAGATAAGTCCACCTTCTTTCACGTCACTTTCAATGTATTTTTTTGTATGACTACTTTTTTATTTGTGCAATAAAGAATGTATAATAACTAGCGATAAATAAAGGCTTAATTTTATATTACCAGGTATTTTATTTCAATTGACAAATCCATGAGAGTGAATGTAATATACTCATAAAAAATATTAAAGGATCAAAACGGTTTAATCGCCAAACGGCGACTTCGGACTTACGCACACACGCGACAGAACGCTAAGTGCGTGTGTGTGTGTGCGCGAAATAACTAATTTCGCTTGTTTTGATTTCGTATACGGCCTCTTAATTAAACTTCTTAGAAAGTTCCGCATTGTATTCAATTGAGTCTGTAACTATATTTTAATTGTCGGTTTGTTTTCTATTTACGAAAGAACAGAGAAACGGAATATGAGATCTACGATTATGTAATCGAGAATGACAAATGATATTTTTTATTCCTTTTATGAAAGTCATTGCCGTGAAATGGTAACAGGTAATTATCGAGGTAAGAACGTAGATAGAGCTTGTGCGAAGTGAGAGCGGGTCGCTAGTTGATAATAAATATAGGAAAGAAAAGTTTATAATAATTATTATAAATATACACATTTTACCAAATACAAAATTACAATGCAAAAAAATTAAAGAGTAGGTACATGTATGAATGTGTACACGCACAAGAAGTGAAACATCTTTAGGTTATCGGTACTTTTTATGAAATTCAATTTATGTTTCAAATAATTAGGATAGGAGAGATACTAAAAAATTTTTTTTTTCTCGATTTAAAAAGGAAAACAATATTTTATAATTTACAACTTACATAGTAGGTACAAATGGTGTTAAGATAAAATTAATTTTCACTTAAATGATGTAATAATACAATAAATGATATACTCCAATAAAATAAATAATAATACAAGGATGCAAATTTTTAAATGAATATATATGTATATATATATATATATATATATATATATATATATATATATATATATATATATATATGTATAAAGTGTTATTTCAAATGAGTAATTTTTTAACAATATTCATTTGATATGATCCCATCGCTTATTTAAAAATAAATGAAAGTAGTGTTTTTTTTATAAATATCCATTTTTATTATTGAATTTATTCTTTGAAATATTCATATATAATAGTTTAAAAAAGAAGTTTCACTTCGGTAACGTAACGGCTCAGCGTAATCGTTTCCGTTACAAAAATCGTAACGCTAATCCTTTTTTCCCCTCTCATGGCGAGCCTAAAGAACTTTCATTTCCAAAAAAAAAAAAGAAAAAGAAATGAGATGTGAAAATTAATGCTTAATATTATAATTAAACCTCTTTTTATTCTATGTATTTCTATAATATGTATTTTATGTTAATTTTGATTATCTGTATTACATACATATATAATCTGTTTAATTAATTCCCGTAGCCGGTAACGTAATCAAGGTGTACTGAATGCCAGTGGCCTAATCAGTTGCTAATGAATTAGCTCGGCCGCAAGCCGCAAATCCACTAAACTGCCACTCTAGCGTAACTACCCCTTTAACTATTTCATTACTATCTTAACTATTAAGTTTAAATTTAAATATTATAAGATAAATATTTCGCAAAGTTTAAATTATGTTTATTTTATAATTAGTCATACATATTTTTCTTTTTTCTTATATCGAAGATCAACAACTAATATAAATATTTTTCATTCATCTGGTCTAACTTTGAATAAGTATAATAATTTTGACATAATTTATACAGAGAAGTTCGAGTTCACAAGAAGCACCTAAGAAGTAAACGTATAGAAATCATACCTACATTTCTTCAATATATTTCAGTAGGTATAAATTAATAATTAATTATAATTTTATGAAAAAAAATATTATTAATTTATAACAATGATTGTTAGTCAATGCTTAATTTTTAATAAAAACAAACTCCAATAGGTACATATATATTACTGAATATATCTGACGCCTATACATTCTACGTGGTTTAAACCTTATTTTTATAAAACTTAAAATCATGTCTTATGTTATTATATCACCCATGGAAATGGATTTTATTTTAAAATTTATATGGGAGCACTCATCACTTTTGTATTCAGCCCTTTTTAACGTCCCACTGCTGGGCACGGGCCTCCCTTCAATACGAGGGGGGATCAGGCCATAGTCCACCACCCTGGCCAAGTGTGGATTGGCGGACTTCACATGTCTTTCGAAAACTTGCTAGGTTTTCTCAGACATGCAGGTTTCCTCACTATGTTTTCCTTCACCGTAAGGCAAGTGGTAATCATGATAAAAATGATTCGCACATGAAAATAGGTGCGAGACCCGGGATTTGAACCCGCTTCACTCGGTTTCCCAAGCGAGCGCGTTACCACTGGTCTACCACTGCCTCTTAGGATATACCTACTCTAATAGATCTATACTTAATTAAAAAAAATAATTATGAAAATATGCGAAATATTTTCACAATTAGAAAAAAACGCAAAGTACAATCGAATTGACTAATTGTATTTAAAGTCTTTAAATAGTTGACTTTGAAGTTTAAAGTGTCTTAAATTATTACATAATCAAAAGATCTACAGTTTTAACGATAAATTTATTTGAAAACCAAATAGATGATATTAATTAAGATAAATGAGACGCAGATAACTTTGATTCATTAAAACGTCTGCAAATTACTCTGTAAAAGTAAAGCGTAAAAGTAATTACTCGAAATGAATCGTGCCGATAGAAATTAGTTTAGAGAGGGTCACCATGATGTATTCTATACATATTATAAAATTCTAACTAAGCCGAATCTGTACATTAAATATTTTTTGAAAAATCTTATTGAAATAGACATTATTATCGATACAGAGGCCGAATTTATAGTTTTTAGAATTTTTGTCTGTCTGTCTGTCTGTCTGTTACCGCATCACGCGAAAACCACTGGACAGATTTTGATGAAATTGGGTATGATGATAACTGGTTATCCGGGTCAACATATAGGATACTTTTTACTGCGGGAAAATATCTCATCTCTGAGCTAAACTTTGAAACGTATCTAGGGACGAACCCGAGCGGAGCGAGGGTGAGTTGCTAGTTTTATATAATATTGTAATCACGAATGTTATTCTGTGGATTCAGACAGGATGGTATTTTACAATCGTTTACGAGTAGAGATCTAAAAAAATATGGATATAACATATTATTATACGACACAACGTTTAAATATATATTTTTAACGTAATTTTTAGATTTTGTTTGGTGTAAACGACTGAACTTATTTGAGCTGTATTATAGTGGGTATACTTATTTTAGTAATTTCTTAATAAATAATATCTTTTTGGGAACAATAATTAAATTTAATTCAAGTGTCATAGGGAACAAACAGAAATAAATTACATTCATTTATAATGGTTACTACGATTAACAAACTTATTTTTAATCTAGCGACTCACCCTCACTTCGCTCAGGTTTGTCCCTAGGTTGTTTTCCCATACAAACTTTCACCCCTTTAAGAGGTGATTTCTGGGATAAAAACTATCCTATGTTCTTTCCATAGGCTCAAACCATCTTCTTACAAAATTTAATCTAAATCGGTTCAGTAGTTTCGGAGCCTATTTGATACAAACAAGCAAAGAAACAAAAAAACAAATTTTTCCTCTTCATAATATAAGAATGGATAAGAGTATATGTATTTGTTTAACTTTAAGTTATTTTAAATACTACACCATTATAATTTTGTAATGAATTATATCTTTTTATTTAAGTTGTATCTTCATTCCTTTATATACATAGACACTCTACTCCGACTCTGTCTTTGCTGTGACCGCAGTGCTTTAATTAAAGGATTACCTGTTTTTCCGCCTACCGCCGCCCGTCGAATACGGTTACCGTTCATCCGTATCGAATGCGGAAACTATTCAACGAACCTACATGTAAATAATATATCTATTACTTTGTACGTTCTATTATATTATATAAAGATCTCAATCTTTATCTAATGTAATTTGATTTTATTGTTCATTTAAATAGTTTGGCGTAAAACCTGGGCGACCGAGCTTTGTTCGGCGTTTTTCGAAAAAGATATAAAAATTGCATTTTTTAAAGAAAAGACACCTATATAGACAATGTTAAAAAGCAATACCTTAACTAAATACAAAATTTGATTCAAATCGTTAAAGCCGTTTTCGAGATACACGAAATAAATTTATACATGTAACATAACAAAAATATCTGATTTAATATTATAAAACTAAAGGCAGCTGATAATGAAATAACTTTTTAGTTGTAGTATTCTTTATTAGATAAAAATGTACAAGTGTCGTAAATTTTTTGTGAGTAAAATATTTCCATATAGGTGATAAATTTACTTGAGATATATTAAAAATATTAACGGAATATAACGATTTTAAAATATATACCTATACTCGTAACAGAAAGTTGTGCATTTCACATGTTAATTACAAGTTATACTTTCACTTTGTGGAAGTTTGTATGCAAGCCGACATATTCTATTAGCGGGATCAAACGGATCAGTTAGTGCTTCAGGTGGTCAAACGAGGTGAAATTTTTACTTTTTTCTACCGTCCGCCCGCACTGAAATGGAAAAGCAAAATCTTTGGTCAGTGGTGTTTCTAACAAATTTGCTCGAAAATTCATTGCATGAAATGAAAAACTGGATTTATTGGATCCAAATAAATTAAATAGGAATTTGCTTACTAGAACAGCCTTGCCTTGCAAATACTATCGGAATTTAACAAAGACTCGCAAAAGACTACTGTTTTATTTTAACATAAAATTGTAAAATAAAAAAATGTATATAGTCAAAAAAGTTATTACGGTTTCATCATCCGAACGCCAAAAAGACCCGACAATAATGATCAGATGCAAACAAAACGCTCTTTATACATTATCCACTTTCCGTTAAAATTGCCGGAGCGTATTCTGCGCTTTAACAAACTGCATTCGAAATTAAAATTTTTCATTCCCTCTGTCCTTGCGAGGATCACTTTTGATTATGTCCTCTCCACCGCAACGTAATTGGGATGTTCTGCTAACAATGGTTGCATAGTCATTCGTTTTAGGTATTATAAAATTTCCATTCTCCTACATATTTCACAGTCCTATTCTGAGTTTTATTCTTGTTTTCGCTTAGTGATTGCTTAGTCCTTTTGAATGTTTTGTATCATAATGTACTTACCTGTTCATTGTTGGTGAATTCTTAAGATGGTATTCAATTTTGAGCAAGAATATAAAATTAAAAAAGAATGAATAATGGAAATTCTTTTGAGGTTACGTTTGCTTTCGTTGGGAAAACTGGAAATTGGAATAATGTAGCTGTAATAGCATTATTATAACTCCAGATCTTGACTTTTATTCTATACCTATCTATTATATCATGTCTTTTGATATAACTTAAGATTATGTTAAAAATCTATAATCAATTATGTTAAAAATCTTGTTCTATACCTAAAGTTTAATAATGATGTAATTGTTGGTTTTCACATTATTTATCTAAATCGATTTGTATCTGTTTTAAATTATAAAAAAAAAGAAAGAAAAAGCATTTTTGGTCCACTGTAATTTATGGGACTCATCATGGCATCAAGATTTCAAACATTTACTAAAAAAAATTAAATTGAGAGGACCATAATAAGACGTAGGTTTTTTTAATTTTGTTTTTACTTAGGGACTTTAATAGTTGGTTAAAAAACTATATCCGCGGAATGTTCAATTACAAATAAGTAAAATGCAGTCAGCTTTGTAAGTTAGTTTCATAGAAGATAATTGAATATTTAAAATAGTTAATAATATAGTGAATGGGTTAATAATGAATCGAATAAACGCTCTACAGTTTTCTTTAATATCGTTTGAACATATTGCTTAAAAATATTAGTACTTTTTCTTTGACTTAATCTTAACTTTATATTTTCATTTTACTTTTAATTTTCTAGGCTATTCTTTAAATTATTATTTTTATTTCTTTTATAAGAATTTGTTTATAAAAAATTTAAAAGCTTAAGAAGGACTGATATAATTATAACTAATCCCAGAACTGTTACCGGCAAAATTGCGAGATATATTATATATATATCTTTTATAAAAATAAAAGAAAAAATAGATTTTGTGGAAATTTAGAACTAGAATTATCATTTGATATTGAACTAATATTTAGGACATAATTTATCTCGGAAAAAGAAAAGGGTCTTTGTACAATAAAGCAATAAGAGTAGGTATATATTTAGTTATATGGGTCAAGGGAAAGTACCTATTTAGGTATAATAACTTAAACGATTTTAATTTTACATTTTGTTGGTTCAAATTTAGAAGATGCAAACAAGCGTATAATCTAAAAAACTACAGGTACTCAGAGGATACGTGGAAGCTTTTTTGAAGATTTTCGTATTTGGAGGAAGTGCTTAAATAAATATGTATACTCTTATAAAATCTATTACTTTATAAAACTAATAAAATAAAAAGGCGGATACCTGTAATTAAATCTATACTCACATTAAAAATAGTTTTGCACGTAATATTTTTACTTTATAGAACAAATGCCAAGTTTTAATGCACATTTACACATAGAAAATTGCAACGAGTTTGTTTGTTTCTTCACCTCAAAGGTTTTATTAAGCCTTTTATCTTATGCCTCCTTTATGTTATTCAGCTAAACTAAGAAGAGAAATAATTTAAATTTACCTTTGATATCAAAACACGTCTTCTTTTAACTTTAATGCTCTGTACATTTGAATTTCTTGAAAGGTTCATATTTATTTTAAGAATTTTAAAATAGTAGCTATATCTATACATATAATAAAATTGTAACTAAGCCGAATCTGTACATTAAATATTTTTTGGAAAATATTATTGAAATAGACTTTATTATCTATACAAAATCCAAATCTATAGTTTTTAGAATTTTTGTCTGTCTGTCTCTGTCTGTCTGTCCGTCTGTTACCGCATCACGAGAAAACCACTGGACAGATTTTGATGAAATTTGGTATGATGATAGCTGGTAATCCGGATCAACATATAGGATACTTTTTACTCCGGGAAAATATCTCATCTCTGACCTAAACGTTAAAACGTAACTAGGGACGAACCCGAGCGGAGCGAGGGTGAGTTGCTGTTGTGAAATATACTAGCAGAACCTGCGGCTTCGCTCGCGATCAAACTATGTAAAATACGAAATTTCATGCAAATGTGTCCAAGGAATAAAAAGTTTCATACAAACTTTTATCCCCTATTTTACCCCCTTAAGGGTTGAATTATGAAAAATCCTTCCTTAGTGGATGCCTAAGTCATAAGAGAAATACGTATGCGAAATTTTAAGTTTCTAGCCCTAAGAGTTTGGCCTGTGCGTTTATTTAAAACTTTCATCCCCTATTTTCATCCCCTCTTAGAGGTTGAATTTTGGAAAACGCTGAAATACGTAACTTATTATTTTTGCCGTACTCAATTCATACGAAATTTCAAGCAAATATGTATTACAAAAAACCTCTATAGCTTTTTGCTATTAGTAATGATTTGCAAATGTATGATTGTGACTCGCGCATCGAGGGCTCCGTATCGCCGAATATTGTGTTGTACTTACTCATTTATATAAGTTCGCCTTTCATACTATTTTTAGAAGATATTATAGAAAAAAAACTTAAGTGATCGTAACTCAAAATATCCAGTATCTGAAAAGACATTTTACGTATATTCTGTAAATTCATTTATGTTTAAAGTATTTAGCACACTCCACTACCTACTTCTATTTTTTGCACATTTCCTACTTCATCTTTTCAAAGTTGGAGGAAGAGACTACAATGATAGAACTCGCATATAATGTTTACAACTTAAGAATCATGTAACTCGGCTAACGTATTATAAACAGGCTAAAATCTACGTTATTTTTAAAGATCCTTTGTCAACTTGTTCTCACCTTTTAGTTCGCTTTTTACGCAGTCGTGTTCTTTTATTAGTGTTTTGAAGTCAGTCTTTATAATTTTTTTGAGCTTTTTGTATTTAGAAGTATGTACATCAATTTTTTTTGGGAATATGTCCATACAAACATGCTAACCCTTTGAAACGAACATAAATAAATTCTCACCCCTTCTCTCGTCTAAGTGATGGAATTTTGAACAACTTTGAAATACATGTTTATAGTTTGCTTATTAGTTCAATAAAGAAAGACAAATAGTAAATTTGAAGCAAATCAGGCCTTTTTTTTCATTTCTATACTAATGTTTTCACCCTATTTCTCATGTTTGGGGTTGAATTTCCAAAAACGATAAAATACGTATGTATTTAATTTTGTTAAGAAGCTTTAATATTAAATTTTATTCTTCTTACTTCAAAAATGACGGACTTCTCATATAAAATTTCATCCCTTATTTTACCCTCTTAGGGGATAGATTTTGAACATCTCTGAAATACGTACTTATTTCAAAGTATAATGTATAAGAATTTGTATAAGAAATTTCATGCTTCTTACTTCAAAAACGACGGACCTCCCATATAAACTTTCAACCCCTATTTCACCCTCTTAGGTGATAGATTTTCAAAAATTCTGAAATACATATTTATTTATTTCTAATCAGAAGCTTGTATATGAAATTTCACGTTTCCAACTTCGAAAATAACAGATTTCCATACAACAGTTCATCCCTTATTTTACCCCTTTAGGGGTGGAATTTCTAAAAATCCTTTCTTAGTGGATGTTTACGTCATAAGAGGAATACGTGTGCGAAATTTTAAGTTTCTAGCCCTAAGGGTTTAGCCTGTGCGTTTATTTAAAACTTTCATCCCCTATTTTACCCTCTTAGGGGTTTAATTTTGGAAAACGCTGAAATACAAAACTCATTATTTTTACCGTACTCAATTCATACGAAATTTCATGCAAATATGTCCCAAGGAATAAAAAGTTTCATACAAACTTTTATCCCCCATTTCACCCTCTTAGGGGTTGAATTTTAGAAAACTCTGAAATACGTAACTCATTATTTTTGCCGTACTCGATTTATACGAAATTTCATGCAAATATGTCCAAGGAATAAAAAGTTTCATACAAACTTTTATCCCCTATTTTACCCCCTTGGGGGTTGAATTTTGAAAAATCCTTCCTTAGTGGATGCCTTCGTCACATGAGGAATACGTGTGCGAAATTTCAATTTGCTAGCCTTAAGGGTTTGGCCTGTGCGTTGATACATCAGTCAATCACCTTTGCCTTTTATATAATAAGATAAATATATTTTTATATTATATTTTTGAATAAAAAGCTTGATTATATTACAATATTCTCATTAAATAAGTAACAATGACTGTAATTAATCACTCTACGTATTTCAATAAATTACCAATAAATTGTACAATAATAGCTTAAAATATTAACTAACAATAATAAAAATATATATTATGAGATCATGAAAATTAAAAACTTTAGTACAGATGACCAATTTGTTAGCACTTGCTATTACTTAAAACTACCTAGATTGCATTTTTTTCTCAACAATTAAGATGTTGATATACTAAAATCATTGTATTTAACGTACATTATATAACGATAAATATAACAATTTCTCGTATTTCACCTCTAAAATGGTACTCCAATCTTTTAAGGCGAATTACCAGTCACAATGTGGCTCATATTATCGCCACTGCAAGCGGCAGCGCGTGACGTCATCAACTAATGCACTACACAGCTATGATTGTCGTAGGTGAGGCCGCAGGTAAAGCATCGTAATCATGACATAGAACTGCTAGAATTACCTTTTATATGAATATAATTTATACGGAAATAAGATGATATTTGTAGCTCGTAATAATGAGTAGTCATGTATGTAATAACTAGCGACTCCCCTTCGCTTCGCTTGGGTTCGTCCCTAAGTACGTTTCAATGGTAACTTTGAAATAGATAGATTATATATTATACTCTACATAACATATAGCCTTCCTCAATAAACGAGCTATGTAATGCAAAAAGAATTTTTTAAATCGGGTAAGTAGTTCCTGAGATTAGCGCGTTCAAACAAACTCTGCCTCTTTACAACATTAACTATAGCTGTTCCTCTTTTTCTTACTAGAGATAGACATTGAACATGCAAGTTATGCCAAGGTCCTATCTCTAGTAAGAGGAACCACAGATAGATAGGTAATATGTTATAGGAGAGAAAATAGGTATTACAATTCACTGTAAAGACGGCGTAACCGTAACCAGTCATAACTGCTCGGGACATAGTGTATAGTGCAGACTGGAGAGCGTGTATACACAAGTGCACTCTCTGTTCCTTTAACTTCCATATTTCGGTGGACAATTCTACACGACAGGCCATAGGTAACGTGCAAGACCAACAGCTTTACATGCTCTTGAAGACACGGATGTGTAAACATCGCCATCTTCTCAACTTCCCGTTGATACTATTTTAGATATTAAAACCCTTTAGGTACCTATTTTGGATCGACCCAAGACGTATAGCTTCACGATTTGTAGTCTACAAAATACTAAATATTATGAATTTGGACACATCAAAATAATAAAAACTATTACAAACAATAAATAAGTCAATTTATTTAGTAACGTAGTTTGGTGTAGTATAATAATATAGGTATTAGTAGTTTAAAAAAAAAAACAAACATCATAATATAATATTTTTAAACTTATAATACGCTTCTTCCATTGACATTAATTCTTGGCAAAACCAGGTGCAAGATTGATTACTTCGCCGGAGCCCGCGACACGCACGGAGCAACTAATTAACGGTGTCACTGTAGTGCCAAGACAATGGCTACGAAAAAACACCTTACTGCTGAAACAAAACATTATCTGTGGTTATGGATGTGCACATGATTATTATTTGTACCTTAAATTTCTAAAAATATTAAATGTGCTTACTTGGGGTTTGATAAAAATATTTTAATTATAAATGTACATTTTTAATGTCTATACACATTTTTAAGCTATTATTAAAATAAAACTTAGTTAATGAAAAAAAATCTATTTGAGTGTCCTATAATTTAATAATTATGTGGTATATAATATTATTGATTTAATTATCTTTATATTATTTATCTTTAGATTTAATTATCTTTAAAATACAATAAAAGATCTACTTTTATTTACATTTTATTAAACAAACAATGTGTTTATTATAAAGAACCTTACGTTCTTTGAGATGTTGACAGCCACCGAACGCGCACTCGGTAAAAATTACAAAATGAAAATTGCGGGCCGACGCTGCTGAATACATTAATATTGAATATTGAATACATTTATTTTATACCGAAATATTGAATGAATGCCTCGCAAAATGTGAGCCGAATGAAAATCAAGTGATATTCCCAGGAGATTTTATTTGAAATGAGATGTGCGCATTAATGTTTATTGATAATCTGCTTTGCATTTTCCAAAAGGGATGATGAATACAGGTGAAAAATTGTTATTATTGAAATTTTGTATTTACATAAGCAAGTTACATTATTTTCCATTGTTAATTAAATTTCAGCCTAAAGAAAAAATATTATATTATTAACTAGCGACTCACCCTCGCTTCACTTCGGGTTCGTCTCTAGACAAAAACTACTCTATCCCATGGGAACCGTACATTTTTCCGGGATGATATATAGCCTAAAGCCTTCCTCGATAAATGGACTATCCAACACAAAAAGAATTTTTCAATTCCATCCAGTAGTTCCTGAGATTAGCGCGTTCAACCAAACAAACAAACAATCAAACAAACTCTTCAGCTTTATAATATTAGTATAGATTAATTACTTTGTTTATTTATCTATTTTTAATACCTACACATTTCTTTTAATTCAAATATTTAAGAAATGTTCAATTCAATGAAACTAAAATATTAATAGATTTTTTATTGCATAACGGAACATAACTTAGCAATTAATTATATAATATTAAAGTACTTAATTATAAATAAGATACCTACCGCCTGCGCCTCCGTCAACGTGCGTTTTGGTTATTTCTTCCGTAACTACTTGTAGATCCCAAGACCGTACCTTTATATAACTCGAGGAGTTTCTGAGATATTTTGTACTATTGATGCCCCCCACGTTATTGTTCTGTAAATTCAAAATATTCTTCATATATTCATTTGGACTACAATTGATTATGGATAACTCTACATGATGAACGGTTAGGTGATAGTTACTATTATAAATGTCACCGATCCCGTGAGAACGTTTAATTTTCATGAGATAAAAAAACGCTTCTTTCGATGAGATCTTCTACCTAATAATTAATCACAGTTATGTACGAATATCATCAGATTAGCTGTTTCAAAAAATATAAAATATTTTTAGTGGTTTGAATTTATCGTGCAAATAACTAAGCATATTGTAACGAAATGAACTAAATTTCAAAATACAAACAGACAATTCAAACTTATTTATAGCTATAGAAGATTTATTATCACCTTTTTATAATTAAATGCTACCTTTAATAGTAATTATTGTTTGGACGAGAGGTCGTAAGAGTACAATAGGATTGATTTATATTTAAAAATAAAACAGCATAATTTAAGTAACTTACTTTATTAATATTATCAATTATGAAAAAAACATTTATTTACAAAATAATATAGCTAAATAATAACAATTAAATAATAAACAAATCAATTTAATGAAGGGAATGAGTAGTAGATGGGCGATGGAGAGCGGGCGGGGTGGGCGTTTTAATCAACTTTGCGAGCCGATAGCCGACAATGCGCGCTGTGCAATCAATTTGTGTATTCAATCATCTCTCAGCCATTGAAAAATGGATTCAAATTAAAAACTTTGCTCAGGGATGTTTGTTTGCAGTTGGTTTGCTTTGTTAAGGAAGATATTGTTTAAGAAATATTAAAGGCTTAATAAATATATTTTTAGTAATTTGTACAAGCTTTGTCTGAGTTTTATTAAAGTTTTGTGTATTAAAATGTACACTAAAGTACCGTTTTAAAATAAAATATTCATGACAACGTGAAAAAATATTAAAAATATAATAGTTAGGCAATCATTCTGAACTCATGATTACATTCAAAATCACTGACCATTATATCAACGTCAATTTGTGAATATGATTAAAAAATAACACACCGCCCCTATAATAGCGATTAATAGCATCGTTCGGTTCCGTAACGAAAGAGTGCAATCACATTAGCGGGTGAACCCTAAAATTTTAATCTGCGCCACAATGGCACGATCGCTGATTGCAGCAGTGCGCATATGCATAGTCTTTGGGGATCGCTTAGCGTGCTTTGTAGGAGCAAATAATGGTATGCTATAAACAAATTATTATCGATTATTTTATCAAATAAACTAATTGATGTAATAAGGATATTAGTAGGAACTAATATTATAAATGCGAAAGTTTATGAGGGTGTATGGATGTCTGGATGTATATATGTTTGTTACACTTTCACGCAAAAACTACTAAATGGATTTTAATGAAATCTTACAATAATATAGTTCATACATTAAGGTAACACATAGATTACTTTTTATCCCGGGAAAATGTACGGTTCCCATGGGATAGTTTTTTTTTTGTTTTTCTAGAGAAAGTAGAAGAATATGTATTTTACTTTGAGTTTCATTTACTTTGGAAACATAAGTCATATCAGCTCAGTATATCACATGATGATATTTGAGTCAGACTTTCTTATGAACATAAACGACCATAAATAAACTTGCACAAAAACTTATTAGAAAATAATAATCATTTAAACATGTTCCACCTATAAATATAAACATACAATATGGATTAATCACTTAAATACATAGAGCTAAAGAAAAATAAGTTACATAAGTTATTTTATGTATCCATATAAATTGTCCTGCAGTGTAAAAGCGCGTAACTGGCGAGGGACGAATTGTTTTCATATTAATAGCATGTCGAGAGGTACTCACAAAGCAAGATGCTGCGGCCCCTTACTAACATGTTGTTCATAGCCATTTAATCATGTCGCATTTTTGGACGATAATTATTATACTTATTTAAATAAATATTTTAAGGTTTAACAAAATACAATATGTCTATTTAAGATGGTCAAATGATGTATTACAACTCCGATTGTTTAAATAATACTATCTACGATGCAATAATATTTAAGATATATTTTTTTAGTTTATACTATTTTGAGAATTAAAAATAAATTAATTTTTAATAAAAAACAATTACAATATTTAATAAAACTTTCTTTTTCAAATGTCGCTTTCATTTCAATTTGATGTAGGTATGCAATATCTACATAATAAAAGTGTTAATGATCGTTGTCTGTACAGGGAAGATATTTGAGAAAAATAATTATTGGGTCTTTATTAATGCAATAGAACCCAAAATAGTGATTTTTAGAATTTTGTCTATTTGTCTGAGCGTTTGTGCGGACTAATCTTAGAAACGGCTTGACCTATTTGGGTGTGGTTCTGACACCCAAATCCAAATTCCATTGTGGTAAGTCTCGCATAACATTTAATATTTGTTTTTTTGCAATCGGTTTATAAATAAAAAAGTTATGTCAATTCAAAGAATCACATACGGACGAACCCGAGCGAAGAGAGGGTGAGTCGCTAGTCTATACTATAATAAAGCAGTAACTCAGCGAAATCTGTACATGAAATATTTTTTTAAAACAATGAGTGTAACGTATTATGTATACAATATAGACCCCAAAACAATAGTTATTATTTTTTTTGTCTGTTTGTCTCTTTGTCTGTACGCGTTTCACGCAAAAAGTAATGAACCGATTTCAACGAAATTTTGTGAACTGATAACTAATTACTCGGGTCAACATTTAGGATACCTTTTACTTTAGGAAAATCTTTGTTTCCCGCGGGAAATCGCAATAATTGGTTTTATCGAGTCATCCTTAGGAACCCTCCGCTGGCTAAACCTAAAGACATTCATCAAAACATTGTACTAAAAAATTGTAGATCTTGAAAAGGCCAACAGAAATATCTACAACAGTATATGTCTGGCTCTTAAGGTACACTCGCAATACCTATTCTTATCTATACCTATAACAAAACTAACTTAGTTAAATCGATGTGCGTGTTTCACGCAAAAAGTACTGAACCGATTTCAATTAAATTTTGTATAGTGATAGCTTATCACTCGGGTCAACATTTAGGATAACTTTTACTGCAGGCACATTTTTCGTTCCCGCGGGAAAACGCAATGACTGGTTCTATCGAGTCGTCCTTAGAAATTTATATGGCTAACGCTGGCTGAACCTTGAGAGATACATCAAAACAATGTACTAGAAAATTGTAGGTCTTAAAAAGTTATACCGGCAAGTTCGCAATATTATATGTCTATCACCTAAGGTACACTCGCAATTACTGATTTTATTTACTACTCGCGACTCACAGACTGACTTATCCACGTTTAGCTCAGTTCAGCAGTAAAACGTAATACGTAAATTACAACGTATGTTTAAAAATTCAGTCATGTTTGGTATATACTTAGTTGTTAACTAACTTACTGCTATCAGTAAACTATAAGTGAGTCCAAAAGTTCATAAGCTGATAGTTTAGATTGAGTTATATTAAATATATTTTTCATCCTATGAAATTACCATTTATATTTTAACATTTATGTATCTTTTTTTATTTTCTCATTTGCACACTGGATTATTCTTTAAAAGCAAAACTTTACTCAGTCCTTTTGACACAAAAACCATTAAAAATACAAACAGAAAAATAGTGCCACCGATCTGCAGTTGTGAACTAATTTATTCTTTGACGGAACTCGTAACTCGCAACTCGTAACTCGCTACTCGCAAACGGATTTCGCAGTTATTACGTTGCAGGTGCGGACGTAGTTTACCTCCCACCCCCTCCCTCACTACAGACTACAGTTTCGTCGCGCCTGAAAATTAATTCCTCTACATAATCAGAACTTCCGTGAGCGCCCGCCGTAGCTTCATGTCAAAATATTTTTATTTTTCACTTCTTCTCTTTGCGAAATATATTTCTTGAATAATTTTTATTTATATAAAATAATATATCTCTTCTTTTGAAGTAATTTTACCTGGCAGGTTAGTTTTACATTGGCATAATCTATACTATAATAAAGCAGTAACTTAGCGAAATCTGTACATGAAATATTTTTTAAAAACAATGATTGTAACGTATTATGTATACGATATAGACCCCAAAACAATAGTTATTAAATTTTTTGTCTGTTTGTCTGTTTGTCTGTTTGTCTGTTTGTCTGTTTGTCTGTTTGTCTGTTTGTCTGTACGCGTTTCACGCAAAAAGTAATGAACCGATTTCAACGAAATTTGGTGAAGTGATAACTTATTACCCGGGTCAACATTTAGGATACTCTTTATTTCAGAAAAATCTCTCTTTCCCACGGGATATCGCAATAACTGATTTTATCGAGTCCTCCTTAGAAACCTTCCGCTGGCTAAACCTTAAGACATACGTCAAAACAATGTACTAAAAAATTGTAGGTCTTGAAAAGGTCAATAGAAAAATCTACAACAGTGTATGTCTATCTCTTAAGGTACACTCGCAATACCTATTCTTATCTATACCTATAATAAAACTAACTTAGTCAAATCGATGTGCGCGTTTCACGCAAAAAGTACTGAACCGATTTTAACTAAATTTTGTATAGTGATAGCTTATCACTCGGGTCAACATTTAGGATACCTTTTACTACAGGCACATTTTTCGTTCCCGCGGGAAAACGCAATGACTGGTTCTATCGAGTCGTCCTTAGAAATTTCTATGGCTAACGGTGGCTGAACCTTAAGAGATACATCAAAACAATGTACTAGAAAATTGTAGGTCTTAAAAAGTTCTACAGAAAAGTTCTCAACAGTATATGTCTATCTCCTAAAGTACACTCGCCATAACTATTTTTATTGAATGATATTACTGTTTTCTTATACGAGTACGTTATCTATACTATAATAAAGCAGTAACTTAGCGAAATCTGTACATGAAATATTTTTTAAAAACAATGATTGTAACGTATTATGTATACGATATAGACCCCAAAACAAAAGTTATTAAATTTTTTGTCTGTTTGTCTGTTTGTCCGTTTGTCTGTTTGTCTGTTTGTCTGTTTGTCTGTTTGTCTGTACGCGTTTCACGCAAAAAGTAATGAACCGATTTCAACGAAATTTGGTGAAGTGATATCTTATTACCCGGGTCAACATTTAGGATACTCTTTATTTCAGAAAAATCTCTCTTTCCCACGGGATATCGCAATAACTGATTTTATCGAGTCCTCCTTAGAAACCTTCCGCTGGCTAAACCTTAAGACATACGTCAAAACAATGTACTAAAAAATTGTAGGTCTTGAAAAGGTCAATAGAAAAATCTACAACAGTGTATGTCTATCTCTTAAGGTACACTCGCAATACCTATTCTTATCTATACCTATAATAAAACTAACTTAGTCAAATCGATGTGCGCGTTTCACGCAAAAAGTACTGAACCGATTTTAACTAAATTTTGTATAGTGATAGCTTATCACTCGGGTCAACATTTAGGATACCTTTTACTACAGGCACATTTTTCGTTCCCGCGGGAAAACGCAATGACTGGTTCTATCGAGTCGTCCTTGGAAATTTCTATGGCTAACGGTGGCTGAACCTTAAGAGATACATCAAAACAATGTACTAGAAAATTGTAGGTCTTAAAAAGTTCTACAGAAAAGTTCTCAACAGTATATGTCTATCTCCTAAAGTACACTCGCCATAACTATTTTTATTGAATGATATTACTGTTTTCTTATACGAGTACGTTATCTATACTATAATAAAGCAGTAACTTAGCGAAATCTGTACATGAAATATTTTTTAAAAACAATGATTGTAACGTATTATGTATACGATATAGACCCCAAAACAATAGTTATTAAATTTTTTGTCTGTTTGTCTGTTTGTCTGTTTGTCTGTTTGTCTGTTTGTCTGTTTGTCTGTACGCGTTTCACGCAAAAAGTAATGAACCGATTTCAACGAAATTTGGTGAAGTGATAACTTATTACCCGGGTCAACATTTAGGATACTCTTTATTTCAGAAAAATCTCTCTTTCCCACGGGATATCGCAATAACTGATTTTATCGAGTCCTCCTTAGAAACCTTCCGCTGGCTAAACCTTAAGACATACGTCAAAACAATGTACTAAAAAATTGTAGGTCTTGAAAAGGTCAATAGAAAAATCTACAACAGTGTATGTCTATCTCTTAAGGTACACTCGCAATACCTATTCTTATCTATACCTATAATAAAACTAACTTAGTCAAATCGATGTGCGCGTTTCACGCAAAAAGTACTGAACCGATTTTAACTAAATTTTGTATAGTGATAGCTTATCACTCGGGTCAACATTTAGGATACCTTTTACTACAGGCACATTTTTCGTTCCCGCGGGAAAACGCAATGACTGGTTCTATCGAGTCGTCCTTGGAAATTTCTATGGCTAACGGTGGCTGAACCTTAAGAGATACATCAAAACAATGTACTAGAAAATTGTAGGTCTTAAAAAGTTCTACAGAAAAGTTCTCAACAGTATATGTCTATCTCCTAAAGTACACTCGCCATAACTATTTTTATTGAATGATATTACTGTTTTCTTATACGAGTACGTTATCTATACTATAATAAAGCAGTAACTTAGCGAAATCTGTACATGAAATATTTTTTAAAAACAATGATTGTAACGTATTATGTATACGATATAGACCCCAAAACAATAGTTATTAAATTTTTTGTCTGTTTGTCTGTTTGTCTGTTTGTCTGTTTGTCTGTTTGTCTGTTTGTCTGTACGCGTTTCACGCAAAAAGTAATGAACCGATTTCAACGAAATTTGGTGAAGTGATAACTTATTACCCGGGTCAACATTTAGGATACTCTTTATTTCAGAAAAATCTCTCTTTCCCACGGGATATCGCAATAACTGATTTTATCGAGTCCTCCTTAGAAACCTTCCGCTGGCTAAACCTTAAGACATACGTCAAAACAATGTACTAAAAAATTGTAGGTCTTGAAAAGGTCAATAGAAAAATCTACAACAGTGTATGTCTATCTCTTAAGGTACACTCGCAATACCTATTCTTATCTATACCTATAATAAAACTAACTTAGTCAAATCGATGTGCGCGTTTCACGCAAAAAGTACTGAACCGATTTTAACTAAATTTTGTATAGTGATAGCTTATCACTCGGGTCAACATTTAGGATACCTTTTACTACAGGCACATTTTTCGTTCCCGCGGGAAAACGCAATGACTGGTTCTATGGAGTCGTCCTTAGAAATTTCTATGGCTAACGGTGGCTGAACCTTAAGAGATACATCAAAACAATGTACTAGAAAATTGTAGGTCTTAAAAAGTTATACAGGGAAGTTCGCAATATTATACGTCTATCACCTAAGGTACATTCGCAATTACTATTTTTATTCAGTACTCGCGACTCACAGACTGACTTTTAGCTCAGTGACGTTTAGCTCAGTTCAGTAGTAAAACGTAACTAGGGACGAACCCGAGCGAAGCGAGGGTGAGTCGCTAGTAAAGATATATAAACGTAGTATGAAGATGTTTTTTCAATTATCTCTAAACTTTATTAATATAGTTCCATTGATATTAATTGATATTTATGTCTTATTTAATAAAAAAAAAAAAACATAATTATAATGTTATAATATATACTTTATATAAATTGATTAATTATCATAATCAGCGACTTCTAGCTAAAATCGAACCTTGTTCCATCGCTCACAGTTAACAGAAATCCACTACAGCCTTTGGTATAGTGAAGACAAAAAGGCCCAACGTCATAATTAAAAAAATCTCGTGCCTGCAAAGAAAGGGGGAAGTGGCGCGAAAGCAAGACGGATGGGGCGCCACAGAGGGGCCTCGCAAAGACAATGTCGCTTTGCAAGCGTTGCTTAATCATAAATATATCAAGCGGAGACGCGTAGGCCCCGTACACACTAGTGACTTTATTTCATGCATGTATCTAATGAAATTGTATATAAATCATGGCTTTTAGTTGATGATTACATACGTTAGAAAATAAATACATAATATTGAAAAAGGTGAAAGTCAAGGATAAAATAAAGGTCTCATTAAAAACCTTATCCGCTTTGTTAATTTAAATACAAACAAGTGATCGATGTCTCCAAACATTAAATTCGTGTTACGTTTCTAAAAATTTATGAAATCAAATGTACTTACCTAAATACATACACCAAAATTAATTAAAATAATGAAAATGAAGGACCAAGTTAGATTTGCGGTCGCTAATTAAGAAAACATGTTACCGAAATTTTCACATATAAAAAAAATTAGCACAACATATACCTATTCACCAAAAAGATTTTCATTGAATAACTTAGAAGTTCTAATACTTCGCATGTTTTAAAATTATAATTATATATATTCTTTTATTAAACGGAAGTTATATAAAAAAAAAACGTTAAATAGTAAGGATATTTTAGCAAAATTATTTGTAGATTTACTTTAATATACTTTAATAAAAGAAAAGACTCTTATGACTTTTAAGTCATGCAATTATTTCAAAGTATTATTTTAAATTTATAAATGAGCGTATATTCCTAAAAATGTGTCCCCAATCGACAGGACTGCATATTTGATTAACACGCTATAAATGGGGTCTATTGATCACGCTCTATAAATGAAACTGGACCATTTGTAGAGCGTAGTTTGTTAATATTTACTGACATATTTTATTTGTAAGATTTCAAATATCAAGATGAGAAATAAATACTTATTATGAAATATTTATACGTGATAAATGTTTGAACGCATTCGAAAGTATTAATATATAAAATAATTATAAAATCAATTTATAATGTTAAATTATTCGTAAATTAACAATTTATAAATAACTAGCAGTACCGCGTTGAAACTATTAAAAAAACAAACTTATTGGCTTTTTTTTATAACTATTAATAATTTGATGACACACCGACTGCAGCGCTACCTACCGGGTCCATTTGTGAATTCAAACCTCGCAGGGACTTACACAAACGTACACAAAAAGTATCATTAAAATCGTCCCTATCATTTAGGAGAAGATCAATGACTTACCGACAGCAGAGCTACCTACCAGGTCTAATTGTATTTTAAAACCGTTCAGGAACCTGTTGAAATATACACACAAAATTTCATCCAAATCGGTCTAGCCGTTTAGAAGGAGTTAGGTGACAAACACACGTACGGAAGAATTATATATATTATATATTTGTTAATTATTTATAAATACATATATAAATTTATAAATGAATTATTAATGCATTATTTTGGCTCTTAACTATTTCGAGCTACTCGTAAGTAATCAAGAGCCAAATTGACTACTTGGCTCGAAGTAGTCAATTTTTACTACTTCAAGCTTCTTTCTCGAAGAAATCAGTAAATACTACTTCGAGAAAGAAGCTCAAAGAAGAATACAGCTGGGATGGGCAGCATTCAATAAACTTCGTCGAGTCTTTTCGTCGAAAATACCGCATAGCTTAAAGAAAGTCTTTAACAAGTGTGTCCTATCTGTTATGACATACGGAGCCGAGACGTGGACACTGACGGTGTGATTGGTCCACCAGTTTAAGAAAGGTCAGCGTGGTATGGAGAAAGCTATGCTCGGAGTTTCTCTGAAGGATCGGATTCGAAATGAAGAGACCCGAAAGAGAGTCAGCGTTATCAACATTGTCCAAAGAATTAGTAAGCTGAAGTGGCAGTGGGCTGATCATATTTGTCGCAGTACTGATAACTGATGGAGTAGACGAGTTCTAGAATGGATACCACGGCCCGGCAAACGTAGTATAGTACGCGCTCCAGCTAAGTGGAGCGATGATATACGTAAAGTGGCAGGCAGCGGTTGGATGGGTAGAGCTGAAGATTGAGCTCACTGGCGTGCCATAGGAGAGGCCTATGTCCAGCAGTGGGCTAAAGTAGATTGAATCTGATGATAATGATTATGAATTAATAAAAAATAAAATTATTCAAATTATGTAGTGTAAACTTAGTTTAATAAAGTAGGTAACTTATTCTAAGCACAGACCATAATATTTAAATATTAGAGTTAACATATTTCTAACTTGAAATTGAATAACTAAGTGGAAGGTAGTGAAAAAATAAAATATTTTTTCTATTCTTCCTCATGACAAAACAAATGCAGAAGAGAAATTCATTAGTAATATCTTTACACAGGTATATTAAGAAGTTAATACATACAAGATAGTATAATTTACTAGGCCTATTTAATTATATAAATAATACGAGTTATTTATTCAGTACAGGAGTGTATAATAGTGTGCAAGCAGCTCAAGTTGAAGGAGGTATGCACATGGGCGCTGCTAAAGGGGGTGTTAAAACAAAACGAATGAGTTCGGACAAAGGAAACGACGCGTTCCTGCGATTACAAGCCTTTTGATTCTATCATACATAACATATTTTGATTAATGAACGCCATCTTTATGTACACAAAGCTTTGTTGTTAAAGCTCAGAGATTTTTGCTATCTGCTTAACGTTTGTTTTCAGATTGTAAATTGTACATATTTTATATAACATATTAAAAGCAAATGTTAATAATTTCATAAGTAGGTACATATGTACATATTGTAATAATATCGTAAATATGTGCTATGGTATTGTGGTGAAAATTTCTCATCATAAAGTTAGTCCGATTAAAAAAAAATATATACTAAAAGTTCTTTGTTTAGAAACATGACTGCTAGTAGGATACCGACAATTGTTGTCAACAACATGATTATTGGCTACATTACTTTCTGCTAAGCTTATAATATCAACAATGCCATACTTTTTGACTCTATATTTTTAATTTAATATACATATTTCCATACTTCCGAGGCATGATGCAAATATACGCTATGCAAATCAGCTAAAAGCAATAATTTTAAATCCCCATCATATAACAAAGTTAACATTTGCGTACTCACACATAGGTACTTACGACCTATACGGTTCGATCGATAAACAATAGGTAGCAGGCAACGCAAATGAAAATCCCACTTAAAGAGATAGGTATGTGAGTTGATTAGCAGCTAGTCGCCGGCAGCCCGACTCACTCTGGTCCACGAGCTCCCAGCCTATTGTCTGCCGCTCTGCCGGCGAATAACTAAACGCTGTTAGTTCATGCACGCTAGGGCCGCCACTCACTACTATTATTCACAATTTTTTATTATAGAATTATTGTTTACCAAATTTTTTGTAAATATTGACGATTTCATTTGTCCATAACGACAAGTTTGTAGTACTTTCTGTGCCAGCGGTCGTGGGTTCCAGTCCCGCTGGGGCATTCGTTTGTTTGATGAGCACGAATGTTTGTACTCCAGTCGTGGGTGTTTATATGTCTAATATGTATGTATTTAAAGTTATATATGTGTAGTATATCAACTATCTGGTATCCTTAACACAGGCCTCGTAGCTTACCACGGAACTAGATGGTGTTGTGTGTTAATGTCCCAACATATTTATTTATTTATTTATAATTTGGATATTTTTAATCTTGTGTATTTAGTTCCTTACCTAAAGGAGAAATGTTTACAGTTAATACGTTGACCTTATTTATTTAAATTCTAAGAAGAGTCCCCTTTTTTTACAGTTCTATCGCCTAATAAGAGGTGGAAGCTTTCAAAAAAACATATATGGATCTGCATACTCAAACGATTAAAAAGTAACTTGTGACTCGAGAGTCAATATTATTTAATATGAAGATTATTATTTTGACTTTTATTGAATAAACTTGTTTAAGTTTAATAGATAAATATATCACAATGTTATCCATAATTATAAATTTTAACTTTTAAGTAATAATTACCTAATGAATGAGCATCCAAATGTTTAACGTGACAACCCTGTAGCAAGTCTGTAACAGGGGAGGCAGTTCCCACTGGTTTGCGTCTCGCTTATAAATGCTATTTTAACGCGGAAAAAAAGATTAATTAACTAATTGAGCTGCCCGACATACCGACTAGCGGCTCACTGTAGCTTTCATTTTCCATCTACGCAAATGCTCCTTGCGATTGTGTCTGGGTTAATGACACTTGCCACTTTACTACGATTTTCATGTTGATGAGGGATTTACATTGTTAGTATTTAAAAATCACAAACTAAACTATCTCTCTTGTATTTTGAAACAGATGACAGCGCAGAGCTTGATTGATGGATGGGAATTTTTAGTTCAAGTAGTTTTCATAATGTATATAAATAAATAAAATTGAAGAGTCTGTTTATAATATCAAAATAACAGCTTTATACTAAATGCATATGGAATTATATACAGTACTTACAAGAAAAATACAATTTTTAAAAATGTTATCTGTCTGTCTGTTTGTTCCGGCTAATCTCCGAAACGGCTGGACCAATTTTAACGGGACTTTCACTGGCAGATAGCTGATATTATAAGAAGTAACTTAGGCTACTTTTATTTAAGAAAAAGAATTAGGGTTTCGCTAAAAAACGTACCTAGGGACGTACCGGAGCGAAGCGAGGGTAAGTCGCTAGTGCAATGATAAAGCTTTTTCCAGTGTTTAATCGTTATTCTGATAATGTCTAACAGTAACAGACGTAAAGTATTTTTGTATATACATACATATTTGGATGCTTTTACAAAGAAATATCGTTGATTTTAATATTATTTGGATATAAAAATTAATTTATATAAAAGTCGATTAAGGTAGATATTTTTTTATCCAGAGATTTTCTTATATCTTAGCGTTCTTGCAGCAAATTTATTGCAGTTCAATATTTTCACTAAAGCCTTAGACAATTTGATTTTATAAAATATTTTGATCACGTCACATAAAAAAATATCTCTCAAATTTCATTTCTATATATTTTTGAACGCTATATACATACATTATACACTTGAAATAAAGAGGTAATGAATCCCAATATATAAATTCTTCTTGCGTGTATATTACGAAATATTTACGTCAATAGTGAAATTAATTTCATGATTCTTTTTTTAATAAAAAAAAAATACTTCTAAGTACGGAATACTTACTTTTTAAAAGATTTAGGTCTTATTTGTTAAAAAGTAAAATTTATTAATTTACTATTAGCATTGGAGGTTGTCTAATGTTATGTTTGTTCAATCCAACTGTAGTTCATCCGTTGACACTTGTTTCGATTAAAAGTAGCCTCTTCAAAAAGACTTGTTTATTCTCTGTCCGCCATCTTTAGCACTTAGATAATTTGCTTTACCTTAAATTTTCGATACTTAACAAAAAAATCGAAATTTAAAATAATTTTTTTAAAGTCAAATACGTCTAATTTAGCTTATCTTTTTTATATTTAAAATATGGATTTGCGTTTGCTCGTAATTCTTTTCCATCTAAACGGCTGACTGATTTTGAAGAAATATTTTGTTTACTTATGGGACCACCTGCATGGTTTTTAACTATAGTTGGACCTGGTAGACGATGGTATTGTTGAGATCCGTTTGTTTAATTATTTTTTCATCTTTTCTTTTTCTCATATAAAAAAAAAAAAAACATATAATTCCAAGTTTTCAGTCACCCATTTTCCTAGCGATGTCTGTGGTAGGACGAAGTTTGCGTGTCGGGTTCTTTTTTCAGAGCCAGGTTTTACCTGAGCAATCTCTATTTCTGACTATCTAAGCACAATATTTCTTTAAAAAATATGTGATAGGCAAAGGCTATAAAAATTACATTATATAAGCCTGTTATTTAATAGTAATAGTACTTTTATAGTATACCCCATACCAAATAGATTCAACAAGATTTCTCCGTCTGTATATAATATAGCCAACTCATTCCGATATTTAGGAGTTTCGTTTGCATCTAACAGTTAAAATAATACATTTTAATTTCGTTCTTATTATTTTAATCAACGTTTAATTAAGCCGAAATTTAATCAGCGCATTATAAGGCAACGAAATCCAGCATCGTATCTGAAACAATATGGCTCGAATGTTTAATTAGCGCATTGCAGGCTGGCGGGGAGAGGGTGTAGGGAGGTGTTATTCATTAAAATGTTTGCGGAAACTCGTTTAGCGCTGCGGTGGCCGCCCCGCCCGCTCTGCAGGGCTGACTGGATTTCAGTAATTTACTCTTGTATATTAAACTGCCATTTGCTTTTATATAAAGACAATATATAAATGTTTCATAATAATTCTAACTATGATATATGAAGGACGAACTCGAAGTTGGTAAATTGGATGTTTTTTGATGAAACAAAATATCCTAGTCATATTATGTAGTTAAATAGTTTTGTCTTCTTGATTTTATGATTAAAAAGTTGAGATGTTCCTTTTTTAACAGTTAACATTTAACTACTAATAAACTTAGTATTTCAGTTCAATCAGTTTTATTCGTTGCTACAATGAAGAATTTATTCTTCTTTCTAGCTTAATAAAGCTTAAAAAAGTACAAGATAATATTAAAATTTATATATCAATATCCTACAAAGCTAATCTTAGATTTACATTTAACTTTACAAATAAACTCATTTTTTTTAAATAATGCTAATATTATATGTACAGTTAATTTCATTTAATGATCTTTATATAAAGTTACAAATCTATTTTATCCTAATTATAATATACGTACCTTCTTCTAATGTAATTTTTATATCAATTAAGATATATTGATATTATTTCCGAATATAATTAATATATGTAAATTTACTTATATACCTCCTGGTTCCATTTGCAAAGTAATTTTAATAACATTATATAACAAGCGTTTGACAAACTGTTTTAGAGATAAGTATATAATACTGAGTATTAAATAAAAATTACATAATGATTTTTTAAATATTATTGAAAATTGTGTTATTTGTATATAAAATTAATACAAAGTTAAAACAAAATGCTGAATTTTCGTATACTAGAGCCTTACATTTCCAACTGTCACCCCTGTGAAGGGGTGCGGGGTGCGGGCAGTAACATTCATTTGCTCTTCGTAATCGCAGCTTCCGTTATCTGCAACCCACTTAGCGAACTCGCTGTTTGTTTCGTTCCTTTGCCAATTATATTTTGCTGACTCTACATAATTAAGAAAATGCCTCGAGGCGGGCTGCTTTTACATCGTTGTTTAAGATGCGTTAACGAATGTATTTTGTTTTTAGTTTCATAGTAAACATTTCGTACATATATTTTGTTACAGAAATTTGTAGGATTAGGCCTTTGTAAGTAGCGATTAGGTGTAGTACTGAATCATGCTTATGCTGTTTACTTGTATTATTGTTTTAAGTTTAGTAGTTTCAGTGGGTTGATACAATAAAATTAATAAATTCGTGATATTTAACATATTTAAATTAGTAAATAGTATATTATCATAAGTATTAACAATAACAAGATATTTGATTCGATTGGGAAACTTGAATTTCTGATATTGTATAATTTATTCGCTTCCTTGTTAATTATTTGAACCTTATAAAAAGCTTACATATCTAGCTCAAGATCGATGTTTTATATTTTACTTCATAATCTTACTCCTCCGTACATAATTGGCTATAAAAAATGAACTCTGAATAAATGCTAGTGCTTTCAATATCTCATTAACAGTTTCAGCGCGAAATTAACCGCATTTATACAAAATTTATATTTACAGATACGCCATAACTCAATCTACACCTATTTAAAATACAACCCTTGAGAGAGCGATACGATTGGCTGAATTTTCCATCCCCTAGGGCATTCAGCCAATCGCATGACTCCATTATATTGCAGGGGGTGGAGTCAGGGTAGTTTATACCACAGTATTTTCGCAAATTCAAACAGTGTAGTGTTGTTCATCCCTAACGCAAGACTTTTTGATTCTAAAGTTTAGTGCTATACACGTTCGAACTTTCCACTCTTACTATAGTGTCAATTCTATTTCAAGGGAAGTTGTTTGATAATGGAAAAAGTAAATATTGTTGATAAAAGATCACTGATTATTCATTAGGCGTATAAATTAAGGATTTTTCTGGACAAAATCACATAATGGCTGGACCGTACTTGTCTCCACTACCAGGAGATCTTCTAACTGAATATATGTTTGGTAGGCGTCGGCAAAGACGGAACAGAACGACGTTTACGCCGCAGCAGTTAAGTGAACTAGAGTCATTGTTCCAGAAGACCCATTACCCCGACGTGTTCTTGAGAGAAGAAGTTGCACTGAGGATTAGCTTATCGGAGGCGAGAGTTCAAGTAAGTTTATAATTTTATCGATATATATATATATATATATATATATATATATATATATATATTCAAATCAGTATATATAAAAAAAAACCTATTTTAACAATGAAGTTCTTTTAAGTAAACTTTATTTAGTTTTCTTTTTTTTTATATTATTTTAATTTATATTTATAATATGTGAAGCTTTCTATCTTTTGTACTATATTTTATGTATATATTACTTTTGTTTTCCTTTTTCATTTAAGACTATTTCGTTTTGAGCTAAAACCACTAATTGGTTTTTTTTGGTTCCAACTTCTCGCTCGACTCAAATTAAATTAAGCTATGTTTTTAATACTGATAATTTTGTTTATCTTTTTACCTTTACCATGAGCTGTTTCAAAGTGTAACATGACTAAACAAACAGACAGATAAAATTAATAATATTTTTATATAGCTTCTAGTATGTGCTAAATATCACATAAAAATCCATTGCTAAAAAAACTGTGATAGAAACAATTAACATTAAGCCTAGTTACGATTTTATTGTATGCATAGGATAAATCGATATTAAGAAATAATATTACGATTAATAACGATTTAGGTGTGGTTCCAAAATCGACGTGCTAAGTGGCGAAAGCAAGCAAGACTGCAACTTCTTCAAGACGCTTGGCGGATGCGTTGCTTGGGGCTCGGCACCCCTCCACTTGGTATCCCAGGTTAGTATTTACATCTACTTATACATAATATATGTATTTTATTTATATAATAGCGACTTATCCTCGCTTCGCTCAGGTGCGTCACTAGGTAAGCGGATTTTGTTTACAATTTCATGGGTTTTAGTTTTTTGTGTGGAGCCCTAATTAATTTTCTAAAATAAAAGTTTATCATATATACATGCCTATAGTAGCTTTGTTACTATTTATAACATCAGTTATCGCCAATGAAAGTCCCTTCAAAATCAGTCCCGCAGTGTTTTTTTTTTCTTTTAAGTCCCGTATATACTTTCATATGCATTTAGTAAAAAGCTGTTATTTCGATATTGCAAACAGACACTTCAATTTTATTTATATGTGTAGATTTAAGAAATAGCTATTGTCTACATGTATATATTTTACTAGCGGCTCACCCTAGCTTCGCTCAGATTCGCCTCTAGAAGAACAAAAACAATTTTATACCACGGGAACCGTAATTTTTTTTTTAAATAAAAAGTAGCCTATGCCTTATTCCAGACTATAATCTATCTTTGTGTCAAATTTCATCCAGATCCGTTCAGCCGTTCTGATGTGATTAATAAATATCCATCCAAACATCTAAACATCAAAACTTTCACATTTATAACATTAGTAAGAAGCAAGATTAAATTTGAGATAGTAATATTCTAGAGTACAGGTAGGTTCTCTAGAACATTATTTTTTAAACAATTTGGTTTTCAAGGCATAATTCGCAAACTTACCAGTTTTAAGTCAAAAGAGGATAAAATTCAAAGCAAAATATTATAATTATTATTTTATATTTAATTATAAAAATATACCGTCATTTAAGAGTCAGTACAGTCCATGGTAAGACTTTCATTGTGTGTATCCTGCCCTTTCTAATATTCCACGGCTGGGCGCGGACCTCCTTTCATTGCAGGAGGGATCAGGCGGTAGTCCATAACACTGGCCAAGTATGGGTTGGTGGAATTCACACGTCTTCGAAAAATAGTTAGATTCTGTCAGGTTGCTTCACGATGTTTTCCTTCTTTGTAAGGCGTAATCATGTTAAAAAAATTTAAATGTCAGAGGGGCGAGACCCGGGTTTCGGACCCGCCTTTCTTAGTTTTCCAAGCGAGCGCGTTACTGTTGGGCTACCAATGCCTAGAATTTCATTATCAAACAATAATTGATAATACATCAAAAGAGAAGATTTAGGTTCTCCGGTACAAATTCTAAAGCGCTGGCGTGATCTCATAACTCAAATAATTAATAACTATACTTCAAATTGATAAAAGAAATAAATGATTATATATAATTTAACACAAGTTTATGTAAATATAAATGTACTTATGCTCTATATATTTTAAATTAATAATGTAATTAGAGTGGCATTTTTTTATGTTGATATATTTCCTATATTTTACCGATTATCGATTTTACCATAATATGTATTCCTTATATCATATATGTACCGTGTACACATCCATATGCATTTAGTAAAAAATTAGTAAAAAGCGGTTATATTAATATTACAAACAGACAGTCCAATTTTATTTATCTGTATAGATGTATAGATAAGTCTAAAGACATAGTATTTGTATTTAAATATAGACTCAATTTTTTGCAATTTTAAAACTAAAATAAACAGAATAATTAAATGAAATCTTTTATACTGCATTTGATAAATTAATCATAAACGATCCTTCGATTTGAATAGGAATCATAAAGATGTAGTTAGGAATTTGATTGGGGTGGAGAGTCAGATGCGATTGCTTTGTATAACCGATATACGTGTGATTAAAGTGGGGGATGCGGTACAAATTACACTCCTTTGTGAAGTTCCTTATTACTTATATATTTTCAGCTGTTATGTTTGTTTTGTGTTTGCAGATAGCTTTTATACTACAAAAGATGTCTATTAAAAATATAGAAAAGTAACATGATAAATAAAATTATTATTTCCAGCTTTGGCTTTAATAGTTTAGTAGGTTTTTTTCATGGCTCCGCTTACATGGCGAGCCAGGTGGAGATTGAAGGAAACCTATAATGCAATCCTTGATAAACTTCATCGAAATCTGTTAAGTGGCTGGGTGAAGAAGTAACAAACAGGCAAACTTACTTTCCCATTTATAATATTAGTATAGATGTTACTACATAAATTTCCCTAATTAGATAATTGAGTTGATAATGATAAGGATGTGGAAAAACCGAAATCGATACTGCAAATTCTTTAAAATGATGACATCAAGATGAAAATCTTAATCTTTACTAGATATGAACTAAAAGTGACATTATCTCACCTCACTCAAATTGTTTCATCAACATTTCGGACTTAATTCTATATAATGATTAATTATATTATTAATCATACTCATTATAATTTATATATATATATATATATATATATATATATATATATATATATATATAATATATATATATATATATGTATATATATGTACATACATTTGTTAACTTTTTATACTTTTATGGGTAAAAGATTCTTTATTCTTAAAGCCTGTGAAATAAAATAAAAAATTAAAAATTGAAAATACAAAATTTTATCAATGTACCTCTTGTTACTTTTATTGTTCCGTACCTAAAAGGCTAAAACAGAACCCTTATATTTTTATGCTATTAGACTTCTACTATACGGATGTACATTATGTCAACATAGTAATGTACGTTTATCTTATCCCCCATTAGTATTGTACTAACGATTAGCCTACGAGTTATTTGCCTACAATATTGTAATATATAACGTATTGTTATATAGTTTTAGGATTTTTTTTGTTTCAATTTACTTGACATTTACTTTTAGTTAAAAATAAAATATACTTCGGTCTATCTAGTGCGTAAGAAAAAACCTCTAAATGCGAGTCGTACACCAAGTGTTCCTTGCCATTTTAGGACCTTATACATATATGTATATTAAGTAGTGGGTGAGTCCGTCAGCGTGAATCCGATTGATTCAACTTTTATTAAAAAGATCATTGTTTATAACTTTAGAAAACGCATACCTCAGCGACTGTGACTTAATTAAAAAAGTTATTGAGAAACTATTAACTTAGACTCTCTAATTTCTAAGATTTATCTGACGATACACACATACATATACAGGGTTATTTTATTTCCATTCATCAGTTACAAGTATTGTGTGTCCATCTATTCATATAAATTGAAAAAAAGAAAAATAAATAGCCACTCCTATTGTGTCAGCTTTCCGTAATGGGAATATTTGCATAGGCATTCTCAGAAGATACTTTACGAGTTTCACTTATTTTTGTGTTTTTTTTTTTTAAATAGGCGTAAATTATTTCCTAATCTATAATATAGGAAATAAAAAAAATGTTCAAAGATATAAATTGGTGTTTTTAAATGAATACTAATACTATAATGTAAGATTTTTGAATTTGAGTTCACTTTTCCAAAAAAGATTTTTGGTCGTTAAAACACTATAACATAAGGATATGATCACTGTTGGCAAATATAGAAAGTGTAACTTTGCTGGTTTCAGCGATAAATTTTTCAGATAAAAAAATCGGACTACTATTTTTTTAATTCAATAATCAGATTTTTAATTATATTATTTTTTCGCATATATACAATTATAAAAAAAACGATGATATATATAATTATAATTTTGTTTTTTTCACTATTTTTTCTGAGGTGGCCGCCAGACTATTTATATGGTCAACAAACACATTATACGGCTGTTACACGCTTATTATTTGGTTTACTTTTCGCTAATGTATTCGTGTCAAGTTATACAGCAAAGACAAATAAGACATTTTTTTTTTTTTAATTTGGCTAGAAAATGGTATCATCATCTTATATCGTTAAAATGTTTAGATTTTTTACATGTACCTACTGTGATCATAAACAATAAACTATAGTTACACAATAAAGTGCATAATTTTTTAATGTTTTTTAATATATCTTTTTATACAACACAATATAAAAAATAAAAAAAAAGTTTATGAAATTACAAAGTATAGTTTTTTGTGCCATTTGACTACGACACTGTAAATTACCATAAAATTGATATTAATATTATATAAAGAAACCCAAAAATAATTTCGCTTGATTATTTCTTAATATTAAGTCAATTAATAATTTAATTTGAGACGAATATTGAAATCGCTACATGCGCTTTGACACGTCTAAATATAGTGGAGTTTTCGTGATTTGGTTATTTATATGTTCCACAATGGTAACACATTCCATTTGAGCACCGAATATAATTATGTACGTGTCGCTCTTTAATACTAAAAATTATTCACTACCTATTTCTGCCATGAAAAAGTTTTCTATTTGCGGTAGAAATATGAAAATATTGAATAAATTTTAATATATTTTTTTAAAAGAATAAAATTAATAGAAAAAATGTAAACATGGATTTAAAGTATTTAAACAAAATTGTTATAGGTCACACCAAGCCACCAGAATCTTCGCCTGAAGGAGGCGATTCACCCACGCCCAAAGCATCTCCAGAGCCACCGGCATTAGAGAGCAACGGCGAACTAAAAACTCAACGTCCAGAAACTTACCATCACAACGGTAACATGCAAGAAAATATACCGTCAATTCCACACGAAATGCCCCCCATGCAGTATAGTGGAGAAGACAACAGAATGATGCAGCAAGCTTTCCCATTTCCACCATTATTGATGACGCACGAATCAGAATTGGCACCGACTGATTTACGAGTCATGACAAAGAATAACTGTCATTGCACAGAGGACATAGACGAACCACAGAACTTGGCCTATCGCAGACGAACTCAGACCAGCGATAGTGAGAGTGACACCGAAATAGATCTAACCTCCCATTCAAAAGATGATGATATACGTGAATCAGAGAGACTCGCCAAGAGAATAGCTACTAACATCTTCAGAAGTGACACGGCTCTGCATGATTTGTTACCGAATGATCTCAGTATGGGTGTGAAAGGCATGGACAGGAATATGGGTAGAAATAATGTTTCCATGTAATTTAGTTCTAGATTATTCTAATGTGATGAATGTAGTAATTATTATACCCTTAAATGTCTAATCTGTTTGTTAATTTTGCTTTATAAAATGTTATAGGTGCGATTTGAAGTGTTTTAAGGTTAAAAATCATTTATTTGATTCCTATATATTTGGTTTGCGAATAATAATTTAATTTTCGAGCTGATTCTCATACAGAACGGATATTTGTATCATACGTTTTTTTTATTTAGGTCTAGAAACAATAAAAAGGACGCTAAGGAAAATTTGATTTTTTATATAATTTTAACTAAATTTGTATTAGGTTACTATTTTTGAGGAAATTGTAAGGAGTCGGTTACTATATTTATCATTCCGACGACCGTCTAGTCAATATTGTACTCTTTTTTATAGATTTGTAGATACTGTTCTATTTGTTTACCTCAGACTAAGGAATAATATAGAGTGTCATAGAACTAAGCATGAAGTCAAACAATAATGTTTTAAAAAAGTATACAAATGACGATTTGTATACTGAGTGATAAGTAAATAAATGTTAATAAATAAAAATAGCTAACGCATTTTATTGTAATAAAAGGAAAAAAAAATAAGCGAACATTATGCTATCTCTCTTTCAAGTCAAAGCGAACAAATGCTTAAAAAATACAAACGAATAATATTATTTTTAGTATTCATATTTTATTCCCAAAAGTTGTATATTAACTTAACTAATTCATATATAAAATTCTAATTCTTTAAAGAAAGTTAACGATTTGTATGGCAAAATCGAGAATAGTAGCATAAACAATAAAATACGCTACTATTTTTGACTTTGACATTTATTTTGGCGGGCACCATCTATATGATTCTTTAGTGTGAGTTATTTACACATAGTATGCTATTGTAGATAGCGCAATGTAAGCCAAAATGTATTTAGACTGTATTCATTGATATTTGTTTAATTAGTTGTAGTTGTGTAAAATAATCATTTGGAAATGATAGACCAAAATTTGAAAAATAATTTTATTTCAGTACGCAATTGACTTAGCTTAACTTAGGCGATGTTCATACTACATTTTATATTTTATAAATCAATATAAAAATGTACTTTATTTATACAGAAGATATTTAAAATATTCAAAGCAGTATGAACTACGCCTTATTGCAATTATCACAATAATAAATAACTTAAAACAGTTCGTGTACTTTTATATTATTAAGTAACTCAAATAATTGAACCTTACATATTATGATATATGAATATAGTATTTAATTCTAAACAAATTGATATAAATATTTATCTTAAAATATGAGATCTCTCACGATCGTAGGTAAATAAACGTCTTTAAAAAAATTATATAAACTTTATATATGAGAAAAAATTGTCATGATAACTTCGAATGAACAGAAAAAACTACATAAAAATTCTTTTTCATTTTATGGTGACATGGGAAAAAAATATTTTTTTATAATTATGTATCGAACGATCAATAGAAATATTTAATATGGACGCAAGTATATAGATTGTCTTAATGAAATATTGCAATAATTATGCAGTAACGATATGTGATAGATACATCAATAATATAGAATAGAAAATTCATATTGCACCATACGAATAAAATGAATAGTTGGCCATTTCTTACATATATATATGTATAAAAAAAACATTGGGAAGTTAATCTATTATGGACTTAGAAAAAAATATCGTGTTTTTAAAATGACGTCTTTGGTACGGTTGTTGTCGTGTAAAAACTGGCAGGCGCTGGAGTGAAAAAATTGTTAATGATTATTTTCGTATTCATTTATCATATTTTGTAAATATAGTAAGAAGTGTATGTGTGCCCATTAATGTTTAAATGCGAAAGTGAGTGAATGTTTGAGTGAATGAGTGAATAAAATAAATCTGTTGGGACATTTATACCTACACATTACCATCTAGTTCCATGGTAAGCTACGAGGCTTGTGTTATGAATACCAGATAGTTGATACATTACACATATATAGCTTTAAATATTTACATATTATAAATATAAACACCCATGACTAGAGTACAAACAGTCGTGCTCATCATACAAATGAATGCCTCCAGCGGGACTCGAACCCGCGACCGCTGGCGCAGCAAGTAGGGTCACTACAATCTGAGCCATACGTGTCGTCATAATAAGTGGGTAAGATTAGTGTTTTATATGAAAAAGCTAAAAAAAATATAGTCCCGCTGAGTTTTATACGACAGTGCCCAGGACTGAAATTCTTTTTCGATTTTTGATAAACAATTGAAGTTTAGAAGACAAATTGACAAAGTGTATTTCAGAAACATTAATATTGAATAACGAAGTTTGAATTTGAAATCGATTCTTTGGAGCGGAGTTGTATGTAGGTATATCTAAATCAGACTACTATTATAAAAGAGAAAAATTGTATATATGTGTATGTTTGTAACTCATTCACGCTGAAACAGCTAGACTGATTTAGATGAAATTTAGTACACAAATAGACTATGAGCTGGAGTAACATATAGGATTGTTAGAAATTACTTTAGCGAAGCCACAGTCGAAGTGCGCAGATGTAAACGCAGTAGGTTATATTATTCCAAGTACGTGGGTGACCGTTCTTCGCTTAGCGTTTTTGTCGGAAATGATATAAAAAATTGCATTTTTTTTTCAGAAAAGACCTATATAGATAAATTAAAAAAAGCAAAACCTTATATAAAGATAAAATTTGATCTAAATCGTTAGAGCCGTTTCCGAGATACATGAAATTAATCTATATAGAATAATTCATCACCGCGATATTGAAAATCAACCATAATCCATTAAGTTATATATTTATTGTCATGCGTATATTACAATATTAATCTATCCTCAATTTGACCACAGACTGTAACAATAAACAGAAGAATATATATGTGTGTGTCAAATACATGGTAGTGTGTGAAATGTTTTTTTTTATTGATTTAATGTATTTCTATGCATAATTTTAAAAAATATTAGCATTCTGCACTCCTTCTCTATATAAACTATAAGTGTCGGAAATTTCATACTCCTCCATCCGCGCAATTTTCGTAAAAAGAGGTACAAAGTTTTTGCTTTACGTATTAATATATAGATAATAAGATAACCTAAGTACTGAGCACGGTGGCACTACACGCATCTGGCGTCGTGCTGCGCGCACCAGGCGGGCGCCAGCACGTCGGCGCGCACGCCGCGCGCCGCCAGCCGCGCGCGCAGGCGCTGCAGCCGCGCCTCCGCCGCGCCCGCGCCCGCGCCCGGGTCCGCCCACAGCCGCTCCGCCACCGCCGCCGCGCGCGGCCACACGCGCGTCTCTGTCGCGAATATATACGTGGGAACATTAACACACATCACCATCTAGTTCCATGGTAAGCTACGAGGCTTGTGTTATGGATACCGGATAATTGATACACTACACATATATCACTACATATTATAAATATAAACACCCATGACCGGAGTACTAACATTCGCGCTTATCACACAAATGATTTTGATGACAGAGAGATTCGAACCCGCGACCGCTAGCACAGCAAGTAGGGTCACTACAAACTGAGCCAATCGTGTCGTCACACCGTGCACAAAATATTACATATATATGTACATACATACATGTGTACATACATAATGTATTGAAACGAAGTTCCTTATCACATGTTATACTCGGCATACTTAGCGAATGAATTACACGGAACCAGATGTAATATTTCGACCGTCACGACACTTTATTATTTACTAAGAGCAACCCATGTGACGTCATCTTAAGTACCTGGCGAGTGCTACATATATAATAATGGACATTCCATGAGGTTTGTGATGCCCTAATACTTATAACAATTATTGTCACCAGATATTATAAGTTAAGAGTAGCCTATAATGTGACATTTTCATAAACACCAGACGATTATAAGTGTTAAGGAGCGTACATTATAAGAAATTACAGTGTGCTTATCGCAAAAAAATAGTTCTATCTAAAATGGCTTAAAAATTAAGTTTAAACATCCAAACGGCAACCCATCTATTTAATGATTAACTTAACCATAAATCAATATTCTTACCTAAAGCTTGCGAATCAACGTATTCACTCCACATAGCAACTTCGCCACCTAACATGTTTGGGTCTCGTGGTAAAGTGTGGGCATACATTTTCCTCCAGTTAGAATACTTTGTTTGTCCCCAAAAGCCATGGTCTAAGTACCATATGTCCTTTGGTACAGATACCGTGTTGTATCCAAGACGTATGAGTTGAGTTAATAGAGGACTGCTTACTGGTTCCCAAACTTCTATTACATATCTGAAATTCGAATTATATCATCTATACTTTATAAAATATATCATATGTATAAAGCTGAAGAGTTTGTTTGTTTGTAGCCGCTAATCTCTGGATCTACTTGTCTACTTTGCAAATCCTACAAGAAAGGAGTATAAGCAAATCTGAGACGCAGGCGAAGCCGAGAGAAAATGCTAGTATAATATATGTAGATACTACAAATATTTGGCTTTCATAGCTGACGGTCGTCAAAATTGTAAAGCAAAATAATTTGTTCGTTTTTATAATGCCATAATTTTCATTTGGTGCAAAAGCAAGAGAGAAATTGTGGTTTTGCACGAACAGAAACCGTTACTTTACTCCTCTCACAATAACTTGTTAAAATATTGAGTAAGTCGCAAATTCTATTTTTGCTTAGGCCATTTTTTAATTATAAACTACAACACAAGTTTAATTATAAACTAACATTTCAATACTTATAAAGTGTTTATAAGTAAGGAATTAACATTACCATGATATATCACTGTCTCTTTCTCTTGCTCTCTCGCTCTCTCTCACACATGATCTCTAACTCTTTCTCTCTCCGTGATTCGAGTACAAAGCCTGACCTACAGTTACTAATAATTATCCTCACCTATTTTTATCCAAATATTTTTGTATCCTTTGCGTTTGGGTTAGTTCTGAAGACCACAACATTACGGGTAATTTATCCGTTTGTCCCGTAGCCGCTAACACTTCATCCCATATTTTAAGAGCCTTTTCATGGAATTCCGCCCAAAGTTTGATAAAACCTTCGACATTTGTATCGTAGCCTTGACTTTGCATGTACGTTGTTATTTGCTCTGAGGAGTTCCAACAGTTGAAGAAAACCTATAATTTATATAATTATCATGACAACTAAATTGTTTTTATACTTTAATATTCTTTTGTAGCATAGTAAATATATTTTTTATCAGTCTAAGTTATTTCCTATCGTGTTTTTATGTATAAGAAACAATAAAAATAGTAACTTAAATTAGCAATGTCTTTATATTTAAGAATGTCCATATAATTTTATGCAAGTCATTAAAAAGCATTTTTATGATAACATTTAAAATGTCTATAATCATAAAAATACCGAGTACTTAAGTGCTTAAGCACCTATAAAATTAATCTTTATAATTATATCCTAGGTAATAAAATTATTCTTCAACTACTGTACTATGACAACGTCTTTGATAGTCATTATTTGTTTAATATAACATTTTTTTATCTATACAGACTAGCATCGCCCGCCACTCCGCCCGCGTTCAGATGATCATAAACCAAATTCTTAGGTTTTACACATTAGTATACTCTTACATTATACATTACTTTCATTGCGCACCGTATGATTGGTAAATAATGGCAGAGATTGACAATGCCACAAAGGTTCCTCCGTTAAATTGAAGTTTTTGTTTTAGCAATAACATTTATGTATGTCTATACTTATGTATTGTTTGTTTTTTCAGTTTTTCACGATAAACTCTCAAACTACGGAATTAATTTTAATCATTTTTAGTAATAGACAGCTATAGATTAATTTAATATACCTATAGCTGATTATTTAAATAACATAATGATAACTTTTCTTAATTAGCGCTAGTTAGTAATATTTTCCAAAACGATTTTCAAAAGAAAGTGTAATAAGTAAATAATTCTAAGCGAATACATTTCTTTATTTCATATGGCTCGGCTAATATGATTAAAGTCGTAAGCATTTTATTGTGTCCTTTAAGCCTTTACCTTCCAAGAAAAGGTGTCAAGAAAAAGTGAAAAAGTTGAGGTATAACAGTTCCTAAAATACTTTTTCATAGTTTTTGAGATATGAAATATTTTTAGTTACCCGCTTTGGCAGTTTAACAGCCATAAACTTGTTTTCCATAAAATGTTATAAAATAATATAAATTGAACTTATTTTTACGGTGCAAAAAATGAGTAGGTATTGTGGAAACGTAAATATTATTCGTATTTATTTTAGTGTTAACGTAACAAAATACGTAAGTAAGAAAAACAACATAGCATTTTGCTATACGAAACCTAAAATGCGCGAGTTGGATTTATATTTGCCCAATTTTTACATTAAAAGATTAAAAAACATTAACATTATTTACTAAACAATAAAAATTTACAAATATTTTCATTTGAAAATTGTTTCTGCCAACAAAATATTACTTATATGTTACTAATTTATAAAGCCAAAAAGTTTGTTTTATTAAAAATTTAAGCACGGGCAGGGCCGCGGGTAATTTAGTAGTAATTATAGTAAAGTCATAGAAAGGTTATATCTGTACATTTTTTTTTTTGGATAAAACTACGTATTTTAAAAACACATGGCGACATCTATTGTCAAATAGCTAAATAACACATTTAAATAAATTTTCATTAAAATAACTATTTTAATGAATAAAATAGCGCTGTTAATATTTCTTTTAAGATAAGTTTTTTTAATAGTTTTAACATAATATATAAGTAAGTTACCTTGCTAAAATATTAATAGCATCATCGTGCTTTTACTTAACCAGTTTTTGTATTTTTTCTCAGAAATGAGATATTTTCCTGCGGTAAAAAGAATCCTATGTGTTGACCCGTATAACCTGCTATTACCATACCAAATTTCATAAAAAATCCCTCTAGTGGTTTTACTGTGATGCGGTCACATACAGACAAACAGAAAAAAATCTAAAAACTATAGATTCGGGCTCTATATCGCTAATAATGAATATTTCAATAAGATTTTCCGAAAAAATATTGAGTTTACGGGTTCGGCTTGATTACAATTTTATTGTATGTATAGTTACTAATTTACGAAGCGAAAAAGTTTGCTTTACTGATAATTTAAACACGGGCGGAGCCGTGGGTGATTTAGTAGTAATTCTAATAAAATCGAAAAAAGTTCATATCTGTACATTAATTTTTTTGGGATTAAAACTACATATGTATTTTAAAAACACATGGCGACATCTATTGTCGAATTATCTAAATAACACATAAATAAATATTAATTAAAATAACTATTTTAATGGATAAAATAGCGCTTTTGATAATTTGATTTTCAAGATAAGCTATTTTTATAGTTTTTACCATATTTTTTAAATTACTTTGCTAAACTGTTTACAAATAGTATCGTCGTGGTTTTGTTCCTACCAGTTTTTGTATTTTTTTTCAGAAATGAGATATTTTCTCGCGGTAAAAAGTATCCTATATGTTGACCCGGATAACCAGCTATCTTCATACCAAATTTCATCAAAATCCCTCCAGTGGTTTTTCTGTGATGCGGTAACAGACAGACAGACAGACAGACAGACAGACAGACAGACAGACAGACAGACAGACAAAAATTCTAAAAACTATAGATTCGGCCTCTGCATCGATAATAATGTCTATTTCAATAAGATTTACCAAGAAATATTTAATGTACAGATTCGGCTTAGTTACAATTTTATATCTATACAGATAAATAAAATTGAAGTGTCTGTTTGTAATGTCAAAATAACAGCTTTATACTAAATGCATATGGAATTATATACGGTACTTATAAGAAAAATACATTTTTTTTTTAATTTTTGTCCGTCTGTCTGTCTGTTTGTTCCGACTAATCTCCGAAACGGCTGGACCAATTTTAACGGGACTTTCACTAGCAGATAACTGATATTATAAGGAGTAACTTAGGATACTTTTATTTTAAAAAAAGAATTAGGGTTTCGCTCAAAAAAATTAAAACGTACATACTACATAGGGACGCACCCGAGCGAAGCGAGGGTAAGTCGCTAGTTATAAATATAAATCTAAGGGATAATAATAGCCCAGTTTTAATTCTATTCTTTTACATTTACAGATGGTTGAAAGGAGTGAAAGAATTAATTTAATTCTTTAGGGTTCTTTAAAGATTAATAGCTATTAAATTTATTATTAACTACGAGTAGTAACCACTAGATAGCTTTGAGCTTTTAGTTTGTTTTTTTATGTTAATTTGATTGTCTATCTATTTTATGTAGGTACCTATGTTGAACTATACTTGCTTTATCTTTGTTACTATTAATGTTTATGCCAATAAATAAGCCACAGACAAAATAATTAACTTCTTCATACACTATTTCGGCCACGGCGGCCAATCTCACTGAGACTAGCCAACTGCGCAGGAGATATTATAGTGCATAAGTGTACTCTCTACTCCTGTCACTCTCATACTCCAGTGGGACAACAGTTTGACATTGCTGTACACACACTGCTGTTACTGAGCATTTCTTAACAGCAAAACTCAATAGTTAAACTTGGCCCGACCTGGGACTCGAACCCAGGACCTCCAGGATCTGCAGCTACACAGGTTAACTACTGGACCACCAAGGCAGGTTAATTAACAACCATACTAATATTATAAAAGCGAAAGTAACTTTTGTTTGTTATCTTTTCACGCTTAATCCACTGAACTGATTTAGATGAAATTTGGTATGTAGATAGTTTGAGATCCTGGGAAGGGCATACGCTAGTTTTTATGCCGGAATGTATTCCTTAAGGGGGTGAAAACGGGGATGGAAAATTGAATGGGGAATCAATCATTTTTCATGTAAGGGATATAAAACTCATCATACCTACATATGTACATGTATATATATTATATAGTCTATTTTATAGTAAGCGTCAAAATGTATCTAGGGACAAAACGACTGAGTCGCTAGTTTATAATAATTTTAGTGTGATTAATGTGATTTACCTCATCACCTCCAATATGAAACAGAGCAGGCCTAGGTAAAACCTCTGCTAGATCAGTGTACAAGTCACGCAGTACTCGGTACATGGCGGGGTTGGCGGGGTTGAGTTGCCCGCACGGCGGCTGTATGCACAGGTTGCGCCACGCCTTCGCATTCACACACACTGCTAGATCTCCATAGCCGTATTCCTGATATGAAAGTTGTTATTTTTATTACTTTTGATCAATCAAAGCATATGATTATCTCTACAGATACAAAGTTACATGCAACCATGGGCACCAGGAGGGGGGTTCAATTGCACCCTCTTGCCATAAAGGAAAATATATAGAAATGAATAATAAAAATAATACTATATTCTTTTGGACTATTAAGTATTAGTTCTATTCCCCTTGAAAAAGATATAGCATAATATCAGTTTATTTAATTTCTTTTCTTTACTATAACAAAATCCGTTAGCTATTTTTATTTATTAACAATTATTTACTTATCACTGAGCATATAAATTGTCATTTGTATACTATTTTAAAACATTGTCCAAATGTTTAGTTCTACGACACTCTAGCTATATAATTCCTCAGTCTGAGAGTTAAAAATATGTAAAGCACGTAAGATACATTACATTCCCCCATTGCCATCCATTGCCCGCATGAGCCGGAGAGTCAATTTCTATGACCACCCTCACTCCACGGACTTTTGCATAGTGAATTAGTTCACGAACTTCATCTGTTGTATAAATCTCATATGCTGAATACGCCCCATATCTGAAAATACATATTATACCATCAAAGAAAACCCTCTCGGTGTGCTTATACTAAAAGGATGTCTTTATAAAACCCATAAACAGATAGTTTTGCAAAATTGTTGCTGATCCGTTGCTCTATTGCTTTGTTACTGCATTAAAGACAAACGAACATTTTTATATATGATAAATCTTATTAGTTAATAGTAAAGGCTTGGTAATATTTTATTCAGAGTTTGATTTAGACCAAGAATTAAAATACTGTGAGATATTTTCCTTTAACGTAAATATAATTTTCTTTTCTCTATAGTCTTCTTTATACATGGAGCAGTTCCGTACGATATTACTTAATTGCAATAATTGAATATAACCGTTCAGCATGAAGCCATTAATTAACAACATTACCTTGTAAATTGAGGTACTCGAGTGGATTCCAAGGGAAAGCTATGAGAATCAGTAGCATGCCAATGGAAAACGTTCATCTTAACCGTTCCCATAGCATCAATCATCTTCTTTATATCATCCATTGGTATGAAATTTCTAGATGTATCCAGAAGAAACCCTCTATACTTATAAACGGGTCGGTCCCATATCTTTGCCCCCGAGACTAGACGAAGACTACATTTATACTGATCAATAAAATCTGGTTTATCTGCTGAGATCAATTGAGTGAGTGTTTCGAGAGCATGACGCGCCCCGAATACAGTTTCCGCTACAATGTGAATTACCGAATTTTTCTCTGAAAGATACCAGAATGGATGTGAAATTTATTTAAAGATAAATTCTATTTAAAGCATATTTCTAAGAAAGCTCTAAATAACATCAGATATAAATAAAAAACATCTGAGGAAATGTTATAGTAGTAACTCTTTCGGTGAACCTAGTGTACATTTTCTAATATTAAACGTGAGTATAACTATAATAATTTTAATAATAATTGTTTATCATTGTGTTTGTTTAAGAAATAAAATAAAAGAATATCTAGATAACTTAGCAAATGTAATAACTTATGAATCACCTAATATTACCTTTACTTTGAACATCCAATCGGTACTGTTCGTCTGTTTCCCAAGTGAGGTCCAGATTGTTTGTCTTTACTGTAATGTACACCACTACGGGTGTGTTCACAACATCGGTCACATTACCATCACATTCATCCAAGATATATTGCGTAGCCACTTGCGTCATTTCTACTAGGATTTCACGCGTTTCCACTGGTGCATTGCTGAGATCAAATCTGCAATAAAGAAAATTTAATACTTATTCATTTTATGTTGTACTAGCAGAACCCGCGGCTTCGCTCGCGATCACACTTTGTTACTTGCAAAAATAAGGAAAACAAATTTCATTTTAACGATCGTAACTCAATATATCCAGTATCTTGAAAGATGTTACGCGTATATTCTGTAAATAAATTTACACTTTAGATATTTAGCGAGCTTCACTACCTGTGTTTTTTGCACATTTTCCTACTCTCCATCTCTCCTAAGTTAGAGGAAGAGAATACAATAATACAATCGCATACAATGTTTACGACTTTAGAGTCATGTTACTCGGTTAATATGGGTTTTTTAACTAACATACTAACAGGCTACTATCTACGTTATGCTATGTTATCCCAATGCTATGTACACCTGAAGCTTACAGTCTCCCCGTCTCCCTCCTTCTCCTTTTTTTTAAGTTACTTATATAAATTGCCATTCTTATTTTGCTGTAGCTGTTGTGGCCAGTCGAAAAGTTATCCATAATTTTCCTTTGGATTCGGAATAATTTCTGTTCTCTACTTTATATCCCACACAGTAAATGTGCACTTACGGAGGACTTGAGTCTTGTTACTCTATTTAAATATATTCAACAATTCCAACTTTACCGTCCAGTTTTACCACTTAGGGGCTGAATTTAAAAAAAATCTATAATACACGTTTATTTAAATGTATTGAAGAGCATTAATACCAAGTTTCATGCAATTCTGACCATAAACAATTTTCTCCTTATATAAACAGCACAATCCCCTTTTACCCTTTTAAGAGATGAATTTCGAAAAAAAATGATATTTATATTATTTTAGTTACCATTTTAAAGGTAAATACCATTTTCGTGCATTAATTACAGAGTTTCATACAAAATTTCATCCCATATTTGACAGCCTTATAGGATGAATTTCAAAAAAAATTAAAATACGTATTTATTTAATTGTATTGAAGAGCATTAATACCAAGTTTCAAGTAATTCTGATCATAAATAATTGTTTGCCCATATAAACTTTATCACCCCCTTTTACCCTCTCAAGGGATGAATTTCGAAAAAAAATCTAATACATATATTTCTAATTTTTCATCTAAAAGCGAAATACCACTTTCTATGCATTTTGCGTTAAGAATGACAGAGTTTCATACAATCTAATATCACCTATTTTACCGCTTTAGGGGGTGAATTTCGAAAAATCCTTTCTTAGCGGATGCCTACATTGTATAAGGAATATGTTTTCAAAAATTCACGTTTCTACGACCAGCGGTTTAGGCTGTGCGTTGATCGATCAGTCAGTCAGTCAGGACAAAGCATTTTATATATATATAGATGACCCGATTGAGGTTTCTGTCCAGATTTGAATAATTTTGCTTGTGATCTTTGACTTTATACAAAAATTCTATTGAATAAGCACTTTCAGTTCTTCCCAAACTTCTCAAATATCCAGGCATCTTTTACATATTTTTTTTTCTAAATATTTAAATGCTTGTAAAACTACAGATAATATTTTAAAAATATATAATATTCTCAAATGATGCAAACGAACAGCATATGATTTTTATTTTTATAATTTATAATGTATTTTCACCTATTGTCAAAGACAATTTAATAAAAAGAAACCAAACTTGTGAAATAAATATGCGACCCCTGATATGGAACTTAATGAGTCGACTTGACATTTTTATAAGATTTAGAAAGTTATTTGCACCTATTTTAGAGCAATTACTAATTCCTTATTTACTTTGTTATTGTTTGTTATTGTTATCGTCCTTGAATTACAAAAGGAAACTGAAGTAGATAACGGATTCAAAGAGTTATAAAACTATTATAAAAAATTATTATAGTCTATGAACGTTGCGAAAGCTTTTGTTTATTTGTTGGGAATTATAATATTACGTACTAAGCTTGCGTGGGCCTCATTTACGTAGATAATAAAAATATTGTATAAACAAATGGTGATAAAATTATCATTATTTATATTGTGCTTATGTATGATTTATATAATAAAATCACGGAATAGGTAAAAAAAATCATCAATTCTGTGAATAAAATGGAAGCTCCGAGTCATAGATCGATAATATTATAATTTATTTTTATGAAAATTGGCAAAATGAAAACGTGACATTGTGTTAAAGTCACAGATGCACAAGAATGTGTTTAAAAGGGAACATTTAAAGTTTCATTTCTTAGAAGCCAGTGCAAGCAGTAAATATGTGGCCCTGACCAAGTATGGAATATACGATTAATTCTGCAGAGAGTGGGCGGCAATAGTCCCGACTTGGCTAGCACGATTTACCTGTCAAATAAATGATCAAAGATCGTAGGTCGAATAACGTTATTGCCTATAAATCGGTCGTTCACCCCTTTACTATAACAATTTACAAGAATGCTAAATAAATATTGTTATATTTAAATATATCCGTTGATGATCTCATCTTGTTAGATCTTATTTGCACTTAGTTTCTTTTATTCAATAAGAAAAAGCTTAATATTTTTTACGACACCTTTGGCTCAGTTTGTAGTGACCCTACTTGCTGTGCCAGCGGTCGTGGGTTCGGTTCTCGCTGAAGGCATTCATTTTTGTGATGAGAAGTAGTACTGCGTGTTAATGTCCCAACATATCGCACTAATATTATAAAGAGGTAAAGTTTATAAGTTTGTGCGCTTGTTTGTAGGAAGTTATCTCTGGAACTACTAAACCGATTGAGATGAAATTTGGTAAGAAGATAGTTTGAGACCCTGGAAAGGATATGGAATAATTTTTATCCCGGTAATCATTCCGTAAGAGGGGTGAAAATGGCGATGAAAATCTACCTAGGGGAATCTACCTAGGGACGAATCCGAGCGAAACGAGAGTGAGTCGCTAGTTTAATATAAAGCTTAATATCATACGCCCTATTGTTTATATTATTATAACTTACAATTAGATATACCAAATTGCTGTATCTGCGACTTCTCATTATATTACTAAATTTCATAACCTTAGCAGGTTTTGAGAAAAATGACGTTTTCAAAAAAATTCAATGTTTATACGGTAACTAAGTAGTCATTAAATCTAGCCTTAAAAAGTCGGTGTTTATTTTAAGAATCCGTATTCCTTCATCATAACTATCGACCATTGTGTTCTCGCTGAAACGACTTCAATGAATAACTTACAATTAGTCTCGTATCATAGTTTCTTCCACTATGTTTTATGACGGTTTCTTCATTTGTACATAACTAATTGGTATCTCATAACTTAAAAAAAGAAATAATAAAGTATCAATTACACACATTCTGAAGTTAAAATTTTGTATTATATAAAAATTTGCAAATTTTTGTAGTACCTACTTATTTTTTTAATGAATTTTAGTAGTATAGTAAAGAAGATGTATTTACCTGAAACAAGCATCCGCAATCATATTGTACACATATATTACTATAGAAAATTATTTATCTACATCATACATACATCTATATTATCTCGTGGACTTTGCTGATACTTAGGTATACATCAAAGAGTAATAACACCTAATCATTCGAATGTATTCAATGCACGCTCATACTATTCAATTAAATTATGAAGTCATTTAAGATCATTATAGTCCTTAAATGTCATTAAATGAACCAAATTATATTTTATCAAAAGAAATTTAAATACACTAACGATATAAGTAAATTTAAATTGTTTAAATGCACTTATATCATTATTGTAAGTACGTACTATTCGTTTGATAAAACGTAATTTTGTTCAGTTAATACCCACGTTTTGAAAACTCTATGATGTGTAAATATCTTACTATATTTTGTATTAAATGAAACAAGTATATTCTCTTACATTGTTGTTTACAAAGACAGCTATTCTATTATAGAACGTATACTACAAGCTAAATTTAGCTTCAGTCTGCGAAGTGGTTGGATGACTCCCAGAAATAAAATAAAAAGATTCATAATGGCGAGCCCTTCCAAACAGGGATCAAGGGATTGCCGAGCAATGACCGCTAAAGTTCCAGTTAATGATCAAAACAGCTCTACATTTATAGTGCGTTAGTCTACTGTGGCGCACGTTAGCAAGCGTATTAAATTTTTACGTATTTAAACTCAAGCAAATATGTTTTAAAATTAAAATAAATATCGGTGAATTTCTAAATACCTACATAAATAGAAAGTCCAATCTTTTAGTTTCGTTAATTTATTTCAATTTCTTTTGATCTGAATGAATTATTTATTTTCCTTCCTCAATTCTGAGAATTTCCATCTAAGATTATAATTATCGTTTCTATTATTTGGTTTAATCCTCTGTTTACTGTTTAGCATATTCACATTTAATTCGCCTTCAACAAATTTACCTAAGCATTGTATTGGACTGCATAGTACAGGTTTAACCTGTAAGTTTTATTATTTACTGTATTATTATATTCCTATGTACAGGAATATATAATATTTTATTGACCTTCAATTACATTTATTCACGTAGATAATATGTACTTACGCAATACCAAATATATAAACATATCAGTAATTCTGTGGTTCATTCGAAATTTTTCATAAAAAATAATGTTTTTAAGCAATATTTAATGCATTTATAATAACCTACATACATATAATATATCAACATACAATTAACCCGGTTACAGATACCATTTCATTATGTCTACTCATAAAGTCTTTATCTTTATGTGTTACAAGGAAATTGAAATTATTATCATTTAACGTTTTTTGAATAAAAATTGAAACCCTTTAAAAATAATTATTTAAATAAATTAATGATAAGTCAGAGAGCAAAGACCTTTCGCGAGGAAAAATAGAGGGCGACATTACACTAATGCGTAATAAGTGACGTGATGGTCCACAAGTATAATATAAAAATAAATTGCAATGGCGTCTAAGCTATAAATATTCTTAATAAATCGTATACCACAATACGATACTAGACGCTGTGACGTAGTATCACGGGACTCGGAAATAGATAGATGGGAGACAACACACCTGTAACTTACATATTATATATACAATGTAGGTACCTAACCCATTAAGCTTATACAGGTGATTTATTCTACCGATCCACATATATGTATCTTATCACCTTGTTTTTAGTATTCTTGTATAAAACTTGCCTTAATAGATTTTTAAACTATATTTTATATACGTACTAGCGATTCACTCTCGCTTCGCTCGCGTTCACCCTTCGTTACGTTTTAAAGATTAGTATAGATTTCTCAGAGATGAGATATTTTCCCGCAGTAAAAAGTATCCTATATGTTGACCCGAATAACCAACTATCATTATACCAAATTTCATCAAAATCGGTCCAGTGGTTTTCTCGTGATGCGTTCTCAGACGGACAGACAGACAAATTAACAGACAGACAAAAAATCTAAAAAATGACTATTTCAATTTTTGTTAGAATTTTATATATTATAATATGTACTTGTATAGATATATGAATTTCAACCAATAAAAGTATTTCAATAAAAAAAGTACGATAAGCTACTGTTGATATCAATTGCACAGTAAATAAAAATTAATAAGGTTAAGGTAAAATACATATGTTTATTCTATTATTATTGACCTAAATAGAGAATGTTATAAATTGTATGCGAAATTATTCATATAAAGCGATGTTTGCACGATCGATGCAATCACTGCAAATTGTGCAAGGTTGAAACAATAAAAGATTGGGCTAAACGATTTGTTTAAATAGACAATCATCAACAGACAGAATGATGTGTCTACGTAGGTAGAACCTACCTGAATACTGTACACTACTACTGTACTATACTTGCTCTTTATTTACTAGAGTTATAAAACACATTAAGACACTATTAAACACGGTTTTATTATCTTTACTCGTGACTCTATGTAGTCAAATCTTGGAAGTCGATTTTAACCTACTTATAACTAGTATAGAGTTCGTAGATATGTCTAAATTTTAATATAACACAAATATTCATATTAAAAAACAAACAATATAAAAATTTTATATACCTAATGATTTATGATCTGATAAAAGAGGTATGATAAAGGAGATAATGGAATTCTTTAACAGCTATGAATGAAACTATATATCCACTATAAATATAACATTGGTGAAAATCATGTTTTATTATTTTTTGAAACCGCGAGGATTCCATAAAATGTGCAAAATACATATAGTTAATAACTAGCAATAAGTTTTGAAGCATTTATTATCTTAAATGAAACCAACACTTGTAACACATTACAATTACGTGGACAATAAAATACAGTAAATTAACCTTATAATTTACAATCCACCAGCGAGAGCTTATCGAGTGCCTATTAAGTTATCTGCCAGAAATATTTTTATAATCATACATACGTATTATAAACTAGTAGTTTTGCGAACAGTAGAACTCGCGAGAACAAACTCTTTGCAACAAAAAATATACCACATTTATGTGAGCAATTTACTGCATTTCGAGGAGCTATTCTGCTTATCACGCCGAAGATACTCATCAGATCTTCACCACATATTTATGAGATCAACTTAAGTCACTACCTTGCAAATAAAAAAAGAATTATCGAAATTAGATCTCATAAGGCGGAGGGAGATATGTAGTAGCCCCTTTTTTGGTCCTTTTTGGAGGAAATACCCTTCTAATCCAAAATCCCCGACGACAAAAAAAACTATAAAGTTGTAAAACCTACGTACCAAGTCTCGTACCAGATCGGTTGTAAAATACAATCTGTAGAGGAGTACCAACAAAATGACAGAGGGAAGCAATTATTACCAAACTTGAAGCAGAGACGCTTCGTTCGCTTGGCTCGCTCGGTCAAATATATGTAGTATAGGCTTATTATAGAATATCATTAATAAGTATTACGTTGGACACATAATTTTATTATAATAAGTACAACAATTTACCTTATGTAGCGTCATGCATTGCTGCACATGTAATATATTTTCAAGGTAATGTAATTACATGAAGTTTTGTGGTAAGGTGTTTATATTTTACCAATAATATTTCCTGTTATATATCAGAATAGAAATATTCAAAACCCAAATATATTTTTAAAGCATTGAGCACATTACGCTCAGAGTGAGAGCTTTAAAGTCCGATCTTTAATTACACTATAGGTCAAAGTTCTAGTTTCTATTTTATATTTTTAATAACTGTACGAAATAAAATTGCATATTTCTGTATGAAATAAACATAGTAGCAGGAAAATGTGAAATTTCCTAATGACTTTCTTTCCCTGCAGGTAATCTATTAAGAGAACTATAAGCAATTTGACTATGTGAAGTGCTTTATGGCACTAATTACTGTTCTACATATTCAATGAATACTTTCAAAACCGCTACATAAGATAGCTTACATATTTTATTTTATAATCTTTTGGAGATAGCGCAGTTATTTTGTATAAATAAGTTAGAATTTATTAGTTATTTGTATTTATAGGCTATTTATATTATTGTAATATTTTCCCTTGTTTACGAATTAGTCAATAATTTATTTAAATAAAAATTGTAGAGGTCGAATGTCTGTACATAGAAAAAAAAAATGCTAAAAATCGAGTCAGGGGGATATAAGATGAGATATAGAACGAATCCAGATTTTTTTTAATTTTTTGTTTCTCTGTCTGTTTGTCTGCTTGTCTGCTTGTATGGGCTAATAAATTAATAAATTAAGGCTTTGTTTACCGTACCCTAGTTGATTTATGTACAACCAGCATAACTCTTTTTTATCTTTAGCAACAAAAACATAACAATACTATAAACTTTTGACACACTTTGGAGCCAAAATGGGGCCGTGGCAAAATTCATTACACTTACATAGGTCACGTAATTTTCGAGATATTATTTGTACTCAATGAGGGAATAAGTGACTTTTCACTTTTATATTCTTTTTCATCTAATTTTATTCGACTTTAAAAAGATTTCTATTGTTCTTAATATTGAAATGATAAAAGATGAACATATTTTAATACTTTCTTAGATTAATGGTATTATTTTACATTTTAAGTGTATTTTCGCATTTTTTCGCGGATTTATTTTGATTTTTGATTCCCAAATTATTTTGATTTTTATTTAAAGTGAACATTAAAATTTTATGATATTTGTTATATTTCAACATTTTACATTATGTCTGTGTCCAATATATTGCACTAGCGGCTCACCCACGCTTCGCTCGGGTTCGCCTTTAGACAAACAAATCTATCCCACAGGAATCGTTTATTTTTCCAGGATAAAATGTAGCCTATTTGTTATTCTGATGTATAAACTATATTATTGTAAAGTTTCATTAAAATCCATTCAGTAGTTTTGTGTACTAAGCTGTGTAAGTTACTATAGTTTTTTAACTATCCCACGGGAACTCTTTAATTTTCTGGGATGAAAAGTATCTAAAATATTGTATTGACCGGGAAAATAAGGTATCACCATGCAAAATTTTATTTAAATCGGTCCAACAGTTTCGAAGATTAACCCGTAAAAACAGACAAACAGCATAGATGCATAGATAAATGACTAAATTACTATGTAAATTATAGATACTAGTACTCATTTTGCTACTAAAAATGGCATTTGTCTTTCTCAAACGTATTAAGCCGTCATCAAGTCGCGTCGCACGATCCAAGAGATCATGATCTAACTACAAACACACAGAAAATACTTACAATAAACTTTATACAAATGGATTGGATGCAGCTTAAATTACTATATATATATATATATATATATATATATATATACATATATATATATATATATATATATATATATATATATATCTGTTAACCTTTATATCTGATAATACTTCTTTGTAAACTTTTATTTGTAACGTATCATATTTAATGTATTTATTTTATTTAAGCTTTTATAGTTCCCTGTATATGACACTAAAGCATAAGACACTAAAACTGCATTAACACGAAAAAAGTTATTTTTTTAATTGGGAACAAAGCATATTCTTGATTTTTTTAATATAAAATATAAGCATAATGCTATTTTAGGCAAGAAGAAAGAAAAATCGGCCATGCGCGAAACGGATTAGTGGGTCAAAAAGTGTTTTGATATGTAAATTGAATATTCATACGTACTTCATATAAAATTGTTTTTTTTTTATTATTATTTCTTAGGGTTGCTATATGTATGTATATACACACTATATAATTCATTTTTTTTAAATTACTGTTTTTGAGTCTTGACTCTTCACCCGTCATTAATAGTTACTACCACGCATAATTAATTGTGTTGAATATGTATTAGACTCCATTATGATAAAACCATATTGTAGCAGGTTAAAAATTTATTCAACAACGTATCGCAACTAATAACATGTGTCCTCAATATTTTATTGATTCAAGCAAAATTTTTGATGTACACAGGTAGTATACTTTATCATCGTCCATTTAGCTTATCTTGTAGACTTGTTTGGCTTATTCCATTTTAGTACGCCAAACACGACATATCTATATTGCATAATTTGAAATAATATAGAAACTTAGTATAATTTTAACTTAGTATAATATATTTTTTTACTTTGTAAACCGTAGGTATACATATACATGATATTTTTATTTAGATTTTAAAAAGAATTCATAACTAATTTATGGTTTTTAACAAGCTTTACCCACCCTATCCATACAGGTTAAGAAACCTATGTTTATTGGTCTCCTTAATGGGGATAGTTATAACTACTATATCTAAACGTTTCTTATAATATGTTACTACTAATTGTCGATCCCTGAAAGGAACAATCGAAAATTATGTTATTAATTATTCACTGAGCAATTACAAATCCAGAGGAAGTGGACTCGTAATTATTTTTTGTGTGTATGTTATGTTAAGCGCTATCTTCGCAAAATGTAATTTTTTTCTATTTTAATAAATACGTCATACCTCAATAATTGCATATGAGTTTGAAGAAAAAACATTCTAATCCTAATAATGGAATTTATCACTCTTTTCTTAATACTTTCTTAGATTTACACGAATATTGGACATTTTAAATAAAATCTTTTCGGAATATTTCGCGGATTTATTTTGATTTTTAGTTCTGGCCTTTGAGACGTAGTAATGTCGGTACTTACGATACTTTAGTCGTAGTAATGTCGGGAACCAAAACCTCATTTTCTTATTATTTTGGTTTACCTTTTTAGTAAGAAATATTTAAAGGATTAAATAATAATTAATTAATAGGGTTGTGAAGTGTCGAACACGGCGCGAGTAGATTTAAAAAAAATGCTATCTGTTTCATACCGCTCGCTTTGCCAATCCGTATGGTGCGATAGAGAGAATTGCAAACCTTAGAGGCAATTACCTACATTTCCTATTTGAAATATTGTTTCGGGCGATAACGTTTTCACCCCCCTAAACATTTACGAAATGAGACAATTTTGGTCTCATTAGATTCAGTACACCTTAATCTAGGTCTGTACGTTTTTCTTTTTTTATTAATTCAGTTTAGTTTAATTAAAAAAAAAAACGCTCGAGGAAGTTTTTAAGTCAAAAATACAGATATTTAAATGCTAATAACTTTTATCATTCGCAATATTTCTTTAAAATAAAAACGTACGGACCTAGTTATTCATTATATCTACAACATTTCCAAAAATTATGAAAATTAGACTATGTTAATGGAGGGAAAAACCTAATCGCTTTTTGTACGAAAATTTACAGCTTCACAATCTTCTTAAGGTAAGTTATAATGTATTTATTTTTATTACAAATAACGCTTATTTGCAGTGATTCAGCGGGATCAATGGAATGGGTCAAAGATCAAGGCACACTTGTGCTGCTGATAAAATGAATTATGAATGAACTGACTACTTAAGTGCTTTAGATGGTGACTTAGTGCATAACGTATTATGCAAAATAATATGTTGTCATGTTACAAAACCAACGATCTTAGTCTTTTAAGAATAAGTTTTATATAAAAACACTTATAAAATATAAAACGTTTTGTTAAGTTCCTCCTTTAATCTACCTAAAACTAAACTAAACTAATATTACTACTATTCATCAATTTACTTAAATACCAACCATCGAATCGATTTACTTAAATACAGTTGCTCTATTTCTAGAAGAGCACTTTACAAAGATAAACGTGATAAATTATCGTTTTGGCTGAAAACAGATAAAGCTTAAATAGATCACGCATAAACATTAAAATATATAAAAATTATATTTTGTATCATATGAATGTAAAATTATCAAGTGTTTATCCTAACTCTTTCAAGGATAATATGAAACTGTAATGTTTACTGTTTATTAAGCACTAGCGGTTCACCTTCGCTTCGCTCGGGTTCGCCTCTAGAAATACAAAAACAAATCTATATCACGGGAACCGTACATTTTTCCGGGATAAAAAGTTGCCTATATGCTATTCTGATGTATAAGCTATTATTGTAAAGTTTCATTAAAATTCATTTAGTAGTTTTTGCGTGAAAGAGTAACAAACATCCAGACATCCATAATCCTCACAAACTTTCGCATTTGTAAGATTAATACGATGTTTTTATTTATGTGCCTCAAAAAATGTGTGTAACGTGTTCAAAAATTTACCTAATCAATATAATAAAGCGTAAGGTAAAAAAAACTATTATTAAACAAATACTTCTTCCTACCTTAAATAATTGGGGTGTATTTTCACTGTTTGGCTGCTCAAAGAGGCAGTTACAGGTTTGGGCCAAAGACCGCCAAATCTTCCACAAACAGTCCTGCATAAGTCCACACTATCGAAACTTGACAACGAGGACGATATATTAGAGGCATTAGGCTGTGGACGCTCAGATCTCTGACATCCTTCATCTGGGACGCATTTGTATGTCCATGAGGGCCTAGTAAATGAAATAATTTAGTCTCATTAGTAAAAGCTAAAGTAAAACTTATATAGAACAATGCATTTATGAGCAGAGCCGTCTTAGTCCATTCCAGGGCCCTAGGGCACTAGAGAATGTGGTGCCCTGTTGGAAAGTAAAAAACCAAGACGGGTCGAACTCGCGCAATGAGAGTTCCATGTCACAAACTTTGGTGTTATCTAAACAAAACAAAATCATGCCTTGATGTTGTCTGATTTAAAATTTGACAGTATCGACTTCTATGTGTACGTTGAGCATCACAACCTTGCTGTCGGAACGCTTCGTATAGTTGACGCTAGATGGTATTGCTAAGATTAGTTTTTACTTTCTAGGTATTTTTTTCATTATTACTAAAATGTCCAGTTTTGAAAAAATCTGACCTGGTGTCCAACTAAACATATTTAATTTAAAATTCTTGGCGGTATTTCTTAGTAAGTAGACAAACCAACAAAAAAACCTAAATGGTAGCGAAATCTAAGACTACATAATGTAACTGGCAATTATTATTACCGCTTAATGTTTCCAGACAGTCGAAAAAAAATTCCTCCTTTAAATAAAATAAATTATTTTTGTTGGGCCATATCAATCTAAAGTAGAAAATAATTTTTCAGTGTAAGGGAATATATCGGCCTTTCAGGGTCCACGTGAGAATGGGGGCTCTGGGCCCGAGCCCCGTGTGCCTTTATGGTAAAGATGGTACTTAGACAGTAATGTTACTATATAAAATAATTTTGTGTTTATTCTCTCTACTCTATTTTTCCTTAACACAGTGGATTATTTACATTTAGATATCAAACGTTTATATAACTTCTAAACACTATCCCCAAAATAGTTGCTTTACGCAAACATTTATAGTTTTAACTAAGCTGTTATTTAATGTATAAACTTACTCATATGCGATTGGTGTAATATTGTCATTAATAGTATTCTCGTCGCAGCTCACTGTGTACGTTGCTACCACAATGGCAATAATCCATCGTGCCCTCATCTTCAGGTTCCTAAAATAAAAATTTTCAATTATTAATGGATAAAAGATCAGGAATTTATCTAATTTATTTATAAACTAGCAAATTCCACGGCTTCGCTCGCGCTAAAACTACGAAAAAATCTCTAAAAAGGTAGGTTTCATATAAACTTTCATCCTCTATTTTACCCCCTTATAGGATAGATTTTGAAAAATGCTAAAACATATATTCATTTAATTGTATTGAAAAATATTAATACCAAGTGTCAAGTAATTCTGACCATAAATATAATTTTTTGGTTTGTATTATAACGTGTGTTCCCGTGGGAATGAGATAATCTCCCGCTGTAAAAAGTAGCCTATATAACTCTCCGGCCCCCAACTATCTCCACACAAAAAATCACGCCAATCCGTCACTCCGTTTCAATGTGAAAGAAAGACAAACACAAACAAACAAACACACTTTCACATTTATAATATTAGTATGGATATGGATATGGAAGTCAAAGTGAAAAGTGGTTCATGAAAAGTGGGCCAGACAGTGTCAATCTTTTTTAAAATCTAATCATATTCAGAAGATCTTCCGTATTTTCAAAATATATACGTAACATGTATCTTGCCTTTTTAATTTTTTTCAAAGTGCAAAAACAGGTGGCAAGAAAATTTCAAACCTAAACCTACTTTGTAATGTATATGAGTTGAACAAACCTAGTTAAAGTTCTCCCTGAAAACATATTTTCATGAAACCATTTAAAACCATAAATATTCATCCGAATATATTGTTTTGATAGATTATTCATTGAAGTTACTTAATAATTTCACTTGCATGTTTACATCATATTAAAATAAAATAAATAAATTCAACAAGTGATGTATAATTTAAGTATAACAAAAAATCCTTATAATAACATTTTTTATTCTAATTTATAGAAAGTACTTAAATCAAATGAATATTTAAGTTGTCGCACATAATACATATGCAGTTAGTCGTACTATGTGTTGTTGCGTGCGCTAACGGGACGCGTTATCGCGATGATGCTTCCATTATCGGAACTTCACGTCGCGACTATGCCGCGACACTTCCGCACGCGATTCGAACACGACATCATGTTAATTAAAGGAATAGCAAATATGAAGTGGATTTCCACTTCTTATAATTTCTTCCCGTTTCATAAAGTAACTAGCGCTTTGCCGCGACTTTTAGGCCTGTTTTATTTATATAAAATTGCTCCGCTCCTTAGCATCGTAGAGTCATGTTAGATAGCCTATAATAATATAGATATAATTCAAATCTGATGGATAATTCTAGAGATCAGCTAATTCAAATAAATAAACAAACAAACTTTTCCGTTTTTTATTTTATTATAGATTAAATAACAGCGACCTGCCATCGCATCGCTTATAGTTCCCACTTCTATGGGTGTCACGTAAACTGTGATCGTGCAGAGCACATAATATGTATTACATCGCACATATGCCAGAATAATATATAGCTGCAGATTATATATTAAGAGTAATGTTTTTTCTTTCTATTTATGAGTTTTTTTTTTTGGAATGAAATCATTTGATTCGGAGTTTACCTCCAGCATAAATACAAACTGTACTTTTTATGATCGACTCCACAAAGGAGGACAAACCTCAAGTCGCTTTTATGTATTTTTTCAAAATAAATAGGCTATTAAATATTGTTTTAATTAATCAAGAATGAGGTTGGATGTTTACAAAAATAGAGCTGATAATATACCTAAAATGTAGATTTACACCTATTAAACCCCACTAAAATATATAAATCTTTTCCGTTCTGTTTTTTTTTTGTATCATATCTGTTTTATAGCTATATTAAAATAAAATGTTTCATAAATATGTACATTATTATAATTACATTAGATATTAGAACATTGCTGACGTACGTACAATACTATTTCTTAATAAAAGTATTTACGGACTTTGTCCTATTGAAATATCGCTCGACTTTATTTTTGCAAGGTAATATGTTAAGTATGAATTTAGATGCCTCTCGATTACTTTATTTACTAGAACTTAGCTTAGCAAAGTAACACAATATTTTACATAATATAGAATATACGTCCAAAAAGAATCCAATAAATAAAAAGATATTAGCTGTATATAAGAAAATGTATAAATATTATAAGTATATTTAAAGACAAATACGAATTTCAGTGAAGTGTAACAATTATGTACATGAATTAGGTGAATTAGTTTTTCAACTGAATTTATAATAAAAACGCACCTCACGCGAAAAGTGATTAATAAAGTACATATATACTACTAGCGGCTCACCCTCGCTTCGCTCGGGTTCACCTCTAGACAGACAAAAACAAATCTATCCCACGGGAACTGCACATTTTTCCGGGATAAAAAGTAGCATATTTGTTATTCTAATGTATGAACTATATTATTGTAAAGTTTCATTAAAATCCAGTCAGTAGTTTTTGTGTACAAAGCTATAGAATTTACTATTTTTTTTTAACTATCCCACGGGAACTCTTTAATTTTCCGGGATGAAAAGTATCTAAGATATTAACAGGAGATATAAGGTACATCCCCCTGACTCGGTTTTTAACATTTTTTTTCTATGTACCAATATTCGACCTCTACAGTTTTATTATTTGTACCTATATATATTGTCAAGCAAAAGTATGGAACTTATTCCTACTAATTTTATGAATGTGAAAGTTTGTAGGGTAGAACGGATAGATGAATGGATTGATGTTTGTTACTCTTTCACGCCAGAACGGATGAACAGATCTGGACAAAGTTTGGCACAGAGATAAATTATAAAATGGAATAGCACATGGTTATTTTTTATCCCGGAAAATGTAGTAGATTTTTTTTGTCTAGGGACAAACCAGAAGCGAAGATATATTTTGAAAAACGTTGTTTCTATAGACGTGACGTTAAATGTAAAAGCGATGGTATTATAGTAACACTGGTGACAAGCGCGAATTTACACATACATACATACATATATACTACACATACTACATATATGTATATATTATACATACTACACATATGTATCTATCATTTTCATTTCATACAATGCTATGGACTAATTTCAATTGAGTTATAATTTCACTGGACACAATGATTATTGCTTATTTTCAATTACCCTAGTTAAATTACCAGTTCTGTGTTAATGAATAAAATAACCATAAGGTGATACGGTGTAACGATTTTCTAGTGATTCTAGGCGTAAATAAAAATAATTACCCGTATCTCAGATCTAGCGTTTTACCATTGCTTCGCTCGTGTGGCGAAGATATATAAGAACGAAGAAGATATATAAGAACCTAACCAGTAGTCAATGAATTACTCCGGGTATCTATGTACCATCTATCTCGGTACTAAGCATCCAAATCCATCCGTTTCAACTTAACGGAGCAACAAACACACAAACAGAAAAATAACCCATATGCTGTAAATGACAATAAGGAATTTTATCAATCTCAATCAAAAACAAAGGTGCACATTTGGTCAAAGTTGTTATGCATAAATCATAAATATTTTTAGTTTTTGTTATTTTTAATTGTTTTTATACTATAATGAACGTGTGATTTCTTTAAAAGCAGAGAGCTTGTTTTTTGCCATTTTATGCCTTTGTTACAGTCACCAAGTGTATATCGATAACAATCTTAAAATAATAAAAAAAACATTCCAGGAAATTGTTTTTATTTCTCGTACAATTCATACTAATAAATTCTTATACTATAATTCAAGTATAAAATCTGCAGGTTTTATTGCAACAACAACATAAATACATATAACGTTATATTATAATTAGCAGATCTCGCGGCTTCGCTCGCGATCAAACTACGAAAAAAACGAAATTTCATACAAATATGTCCAAAGAATAAAAAGTTTCATACAAATTTTTATCCCCTATTTCACCCCCTTAAGGGTTCAATTTTGAATAATCCTTCCTTAGTGGTTGCTTATGTCATAAGAGGAATACGAGTGCGAAATTTTAAGTTTCTAGCCCTAAGGGTTTGGCCTGTGCTTTTATTTAAAACCTTCATCCCCTATTTTACCCTCTTAAGGGTTGAATTTTAGAAAACGCTGAAATACATAACTCAAAATTTTTGGCGTATCTACTCAATTCATACGAAATTTCATGAAAATATGTCCAAGGAATAAAAAGTTTCATACAAACTTTTATCCCCTATTTCACACCCTTGGGGGTTGAATTTTAAAAAATCCTTCCTTAGCCTTCAATTATTTACACGGAATAGACTTATAAGGAATACGTGTGCGAAATTTCAATTTGCTAGCCTTAAGGTTTTGGCCTGTGCATCAGTCAATCACTTTTGCCTTTTATATAATAAGATACCTACAACTAATAATCATATTATTGGTTACAGTATTTTACACAAATTTATTGATTTGAAAAAAAGTAAACAATTCTTTTTATATATTTTGGTATATGCACAATTAATTATTATACATAGTTAACATAAATTAATAAATTGATATACTTACTTTTGTAATTATTAACCGACTTCAAAAAAGAAAAGGTTCTCAGCTGTATTTTGCTAGATATTTATAATTTGACGCGTTTACTTGCACTAAAATTGGATACGATCACTTACTAGCACACAAGTAACACAACTATCACTTTCGATTCGTACATTATAAATCGTATATCTAAAAGTCAAGTGGAGACTATAAATTTTTATATAAAATTTAGATTCAAAATGCAAAAATAAGTAACCGGCCTCAGTTAAAATTCATAGCCTTGGATCGGTTTCGCGGTGTCCTGCCTAACAGAATTGTTTTTATTTTTCCCGCAAAAGTCGAACTGAACCGGATTGAGCTTTTTGCTTTATTTATTTAGTATTTTTGCGAATCGCACACTGGTGTTCGCGACGCGGTATGCGTGTGATATGGTCTGAGTCTTGCTTGAAATCGTTTTAAGTAGTAATTTTGTTAAGTTAACACTGCTTTAGCATTATCAAACATTGATAAAGCCGCGCGTACGGGCGTAGGGCGCGAACTACTCTGATTGGATGACTGGCGACGATTCTCAGTAACTCTGCGATTTGGCGGGAGTTCCGTGTCACAATTATGTAACTATTTTATGATAATTATGAGGAGTTCCATTGTTTCTATCTAAAATTGAACCATTGAAGCTTGTTAGTCTGTTATTTTTTGTATAATTAATTGGAATTATGTCATTATTAGAAACCGGTTTATATGTGAACCGGTTTATAATACATTTTAAATACTATATTTCAGCATTTTATGCTCATTTTCATGTTTTTGCTAATAATTATGTAAATGATACAGTCTCTAGAAACCTTAAGTAATTTTTTATAATAGATGAATCAGTTACGGATAGATGTGAGTTATAAATTTGCCACTCTCCGTCCCATAAACTATCTGTATGCAAAAAATCACAATTTGTTGCTTCGTTACTAAAGAAAAAAAATACAAGTACACTTCCGCATTATGATACAAGCAAGGTCTAATACAAACAATCGACTCAATGAATTAAATGATATTGTTTTCAAAAAGTTTGGAACAACTTAATAAAAAAATACTTTTCAAAAAAGTAGAGCTTGCGTTAATACCCAAGTATAATGTCTCTATAACAACATATAAAGATAATTTAATATATTAATTTAAAAAATCTTGTTACAATATACAGCATTTTATTAAAATATAAATTTTAATAGGTAATATCAGAAATATTATAATTAAATATAATTTAAATAAAATCTTACTTTTCCTAGTTTTTGTAAGTTAATAACAAAATGTCAAGGTATATGGACATTGCAATAATATTTTCTACAAATAATATTACATTGTATTCTATAGAGAGCCGGTAGAGTCATTAAAGTGCTGTGAGATCAATTAAAACATTATCGCATCCTTGACCACTTATAAAAGAATAAAAACAATCGTACAAATCATTTAAAACTTATTTAACTATCAACAATAGAAAACAGACCCAAAAATTACATTATTATTTTTAAAAATGCTTAAGTTTTAGTTATATTGTCACTTCGTCATAATAACCTAACGTTCGTCATAATAGCGTAACGGTAGGTACAACGGATTTGAGTGAAATTCCATATGGAAATCATATTCTGGATTTTAAAAAGGTAACTATGAGGGATGTTGTAGTATACATTACACATTTATGTAATTTAAAAAAAGGTTTAAATTATCTTTTAGCAAAATAATATTATCACCGGCAAAATTTGCATGTATGTTTTATGTATGTAGTGTTAAGCTATCATCCCATAGGAGTGTAAAGTGATGAGGAAGTGTCATAAACAACTCTATTCAGAATTCCATTAGAGATTGAAATACGTGCGGGTACCTATTCTAGTAAAGTTCGATTTTATTAATAGGCGAATACACGAATAGCCCTTCGCTTTTCTGACGTCAATAACGACGTAGCCAAAACCACTCCTACAGATTACATAAATGGGCCACCTCCTCATCCATAATTTTATTGTACATATATAAAATACTTTAATACCTGACGTCATATTTTATTTATTTAAATACTAAAAGTTATTTACTTTAATTTCATTTTTCTCTTAATGGATGTTCATTGAGTAAAGATTACTAGAGTAATAAAAGATCATGACGTCGTTAACATTACAAATAAAAAAATATATGAAACAGGTGACGGTTTCTCAAAGGCAAATATATACCCAAGTGTTATAATTAAAGTAGTTAATCTACTAGTATTAATGTAAATTCAATGAGATCAAAGTTTTGTACTGAATATAAGTTAAATTAATTATTTTTACAGGTGAATTTTAGCTACGTCATAGAAGCTGTAATAGTTTTCGTATGAAACAATTAACTTAGAGCAGCTGCAAAGTGGTAAAGCCATTATATAATTATGTTAATGAGCATAAACCACTAATACGAAATAATTGAACCAAATATTTTGTTCATAATCATTAATACATTTGCACAAAAAATTTTCTCATCATATAGCTATAGCTATTTACCTGTAATAATGTTATAAATTAGAAAACAATCAAATTGGTTATTAAGTACCTTCTAGAATAAATTCATTAAAGGGAAGTTTCAAACTATGTATATTTATAATATATACTAGCAGAACCCGCGGCTACGCCCCCGTTCAATTTACAAAAAAACTCTTTGGCTTTATGTTAAACAGTGACTCACCCTCGCTTCCTCTCACCTCGCTTATTTATATAATATTGTTTCTACAAAAATACTAAAATCGCGATTAAAAAATGGGCGGTGGAGGTAGGAGGGTGAAAAATACTTTACGACCTATTCTCATATCTATGAAATATACAAAAAAAAAATCATCAAAATTGGTTGAGCCGTTTAGGAGGAGTGCGACCACAAACACCGTGACACGAGATACTTATTATAAATTATATTGGATATAAAAATTTAAACACGTAAACAACGTACAAAATATTATTAAAGGATCTGAGACAAAAATTCAATGTTAAAAATTTCTAAGCGGACCAGACGTTTTTAAGAATTAAGATGACCCAAATGGACGAACAAAGAAACAAACGATTTAAACAAACTTTGTGTGAATTACGCTAACCGTCTACCAGCTGACCTTAAAACGTATGTAAGCCATAGAAATTTCAATACCAAATACTTTGTATATAACATTCATTGTAATATTTCAGAAATTATTGACAAAAGCATTGTTATAGAAAAATGTAACGTAAACTTACCAACAGAATTCATACTCGAGCTTTGATTTTGTCCAACGCAGTCCCGTTATCTGCATTCGACGTGGGAGTAGTCATGGTGTGGAACGCCATTGTCTGTACTAAATGCGCTTGCTCTTCTAGGTTTCTGCCATTTGTATTTCTCTTACGAATATTTATAATACAACCTTTATAACAATTACGTATAACATTTGGTGGTTTAATACGTTACATTGTTCTATTCCTATTAATAAAACCCAAACCTTGAAGTTGGCCTAATCTTTATCTTTTTATTGTGAAGAAAAATTGTAATCGTATCAAAAAGATTTGTCATTGTACAGATAAAACTCTCAGTTAATCGCATGATTTTATTTATTTGATCCCCTTAAGCCCAAATAGACTAATAAGTATTGATAGATTAATAAGTAGCGATGTATTTCTTTCAAAATAATATCAACACCTGCAAAGAACAACATTATAGTTCAACTAGCAACTCACCCTCGCTCCACTCGGGTTCGCCCCTAGGAATGTTTTAGCAGTTAGTATAGATTTCTCAGAGATGAAATATTTTTCCGCAGTAAAAAGTATCCTATATGCTGACCGGGATACCACCCACCTATCATCATACCAAATTTCATCAAAATCCCTCTAGTGGTTTTTCCATGATGCAGTCACAGACAGACTGACAAAAATTCTAAAAACTATAGATTCCGCTTCTGTATCGATGATAATGTCTATTTCAGTAAGATTTTCCAAAAAATATTTAATGTACAGATTAGCCTTAGTTACAATTTTATTATATACCTATAGATATCGAGTCTATAAAGCCCAAATTCAAAAACTGCAATAAGTTATAAAAATTCCAGCAAGGAACAGGAGTTCCTTTGTTCCAAGATTGTTAAAATACAACATAATTTCTAAAATTAAAATTCTGACTAACTTCTCTCATACAAAATTATGTATTAGGCACAAACTTTCAAAACCAATTTCTCTTAAATTCCAAATTATTCCGCTTTAATGTTTTTGATTTTTAAATCCTTGAATACTTTTAGTAAAAAGAAAATTTTTATTTGACTATTCAAATGCTTATCGCGGTTTGGTTATTTATACATTATCTCAATATATGTATAAGCAATAGAGTAAAGTGTATAATTTTTCTAATTATGCTTTAAAAAGACGCTTGTAGAGCTGTGGAAATATATTTTCCAATTAAACAAAGAATACTATAAATTACTATAAATTGATATTCAGATCCGCACTACTTCATGTAATGTTCTCATGAATCACAACTAGGTAATAAAGATTGAACACACGCGGAATTGTAGTTTACGCTTGTTAGGTGAAAGTGACAGAGTAGCGAAAGTTTTGCAGTAGCCAACCTACTACCTACTTATAACTTACATATTATAACTAACTTTTTGCTGTGACATTTGTCTTGAATTCTTATTTATATATCATTGGCTAATGGTTATTTCTGGCTCAAGTTAGTGAAAACTGTTTGATAGACTGACTGGTTTAAGCAGGTGGGTATAATATAGGATAAATTGGATAGTATTTCCTAGTACTACTTTCAAAAATCCACTTTTTTCCACACCTACCGCAATTTCTTTTTATATTTAACTCGTAAACCGTATATTATTCAACTTAAATTATATTTTAGGATATTGAATTAAAAAAAAAAATAAGTTATAATTTAAATAATTGAATTATAACTTCATTTATATTTTCCGCAACACAATATTATTGCAAAAAAACATAAAGATTGTTTCTATATATAAGTTCTTAGCACAGCAATTTTTCTAAACCAGGACGGAGCAATGTACCTACATACGTATGATATACATATACAAAATAATACACTGTTTATAAAAAAATATAATAATAATCTCTTTATTTCAAGACTTTACCGCCAATATAAAAAGTTTAATACAAATATTTTGATTAAAGTTATATTAAAATACATACATTATAATATATTTTATTTTCAACTACTTAATGCCGGCAGCTGGAGAAAGGCAGCACTTAAGTACTCCCAATTATTCGAAAAATCTTATTGTTAGAAATGCGTAGTCAATTCCAAAATGAAACAATTTTAGGACGTACTGTCATAATAAAGGTTGGTATTCTGGTCAAGGCCATTTTCGCTATAAATTCATCAAAGTCTAGAAAGTATGAAATAGTACAAGAAAAAAATTGTATTTACTACGAACAAAATAATGTATAAACATTAGTTAAATGAAACGAAAACCACATCACAAAGGAGAAACCCATTTTAATGCCCTATTGAACCACGAACCAAATATGTGTCAAAAAATCCTAAATTATGTTAATTTCTATGGAAAAAACGCCCCAAACAGAGAATGAGTTTATAGAAATTTCCATGTCTCTACCTCTTAATGCAAATCTCATCCAAAGATCTTCCAAGTTGATATAAGTATTATAATTAAAACCCATATATAAATAAATATTTCAACATTGAAATTTTTTTTTGTCGCTCGGTATAGGCCCGATTTTCAGCGATAGTGCGACATCGCCCTGGTGTCGTGGGTTTCAGGACTACATAGCTAATTGGGATTTCAAAAGATGCGCCTTGATTAGGGCTATAAAATGCAAAAAAAATAAATAAAAAGAAAATTTATCACTTTTTGTTACAGTTGAAAAAATGTAAATAATGCGGTTGTTTTTCGCTCCGTTTCGGTCAGAAAAAAAAACATATTATCTCGAAAACGAAATAAGATATCGAAAAAATAAAAAACGACCCTAGAGATATGACTTTGGGCTGCTTTGAATATTTAAAAAAATATCGGAGGTGCATAGGGGAGGGGAGGGAAGGGGAGGGAGGGGAGTGGATAGGAGAGAAAAGAAGAGAAGAGGAGAGAAGGGCAGAGAAGGGACGGGGAGGGGAGAGGAGGGGGGAAGAGGGGAGGTTAGAGGAGGGGAGGGGAGGGTGAGGAGAGGAGGGGAGAGGAGAGGAGAGGAGAGTGTCGAATAAGATTGGCGAAGAAGACAGGCGAAGAAAACAGGTAAAGAAGATTGGCGAAGAAGACAGACGAAGAAGAAAGGCGATGAAGAAAAGTGAAGAAGACAGGCGAAGAAGCAATCTTCGATTGGTGAATAAGACAGGCGATCTTCTTTGCCAATGCGAAGAAGATCGCCTGTCTTATTCGCCTCTCTTCTTCGCCAGTCGGCAGTCGCAAACATATACTATGTGACTTTTTTGGTAGGTATGCGAGTTGTTTCATTGTACTCTCTTCTTCTAACTTTGAAAGATGGAGTAGAAAAATGTGTAAAAAGTAGCGGCAGTGGAGATTATTAAATATTTTAAACGAAATTTAATTTACAGAATATATTTACGTTAAATGTCTTTTAAGATACTGGATATTTTGAGTTACGATCGCTAAAATTAAAGTTTTCCATAATACCTTTAAGAAATACTAAAGTATCTATTGTGTAAACATTTGTTTTTAGTGTGTAAATATGTTAGTAAAAACAACATAATATTCGGCGGAGCTCTCGATGTGCGAGTCAAAATCATACTCACACATTTGAAAATATTACAGCCATCAAATTATATATTAGTTATAGCATAAACCCAAAAACTTTTTTTGTAGTCTGAACACGAGTGTAACCGCGGGTTCTGCTAGTAATTGATATGTTAAAAATTTAATTCAGTTCATTTGGCAGATTGAAGATTCATTTTCAATGTACTCGAAGATCGTGGCAGACACGAGATCTGTGGTTTTTTTTTAATATTATCAATATAATTTAATTAAAGTAATATAAATTACTAGCGACTCACCTTCGCTTGATTCCCCATACAAACCTTCACCCCCATTTTCACCCCCTTAAGAGATGATTTCCGGGATAAAAAATCCTTCCGTGGGTCTCAAACTATCTTCTTACCAAATTTTATCTAAATCAGTTCAATAGATCCAGAAATTACCCCCTACAACATCACAACATCACAAAGTTTACCTCTTTATTATATTAGTAACGAGCCACCCTCGCTTCGCTTCGGGTTCATCCCTAGACAAAAACAAATATATCCCACGGGAACCGTACATTTTTCTGGGATGATATATTATTGCCTAAAGCCTTCCTCGATAAATGGACTATCTGACACAAAAAGAATTTTTCAATTTCAACCAGTAGTTCCTGAGATTAGCGCGTTCAACCAAAGAAACAAATAAACAAACTCTTCAGCTTTATAATATTAGTATGGATAAATAAAATGAATTGATACTTGTTACCTACGTAGGTACCTGCCTAGTTATTTAATTTATAATTCTCGCGTCAATTAAATATAAAACTATATTTATTGAAAAGCAAAGGCTGAATTTCTTAATGCCTATTTTAATAGATATTTTTGAAGTCAATTAAAAGTTTAAAGACACTATATTGATTATATGTTATAACTTATTATTATAATAACCAAAATTATCTATGACAAAAATATCTAAATTATTATTATTTATTTTTTGAAATGTATTTTATTATTTTTAACCGATTTCATGACACCTGTCTAATGAATGTTTTAACTTTTTCGTAACTTGGCAACACTTTGCTTTACTTCAAGAGTTCAGGTTGGTTTCTTTACAATAATTAGTGTGTATTTTAGTTACATTTATCGCGTTTAAATTTTTAAAATGTATACTGTCTCAAAAGGGCCTAGCAAAATTGTCGCGAAAACACGAAGAGGTAATTTTATTGATATACCAACAAATATTCTTAATTAACAAATCAGAATCTGAAGCGGTCTTATGAACGAATTATTTCAATTTTCAGGCTTAACACAAAATTTAGAAAGATTGGACAGTCGTAAAGATTATAATAGAAAGTCTTCAGACTCTGACAATGGCGAAGTTGTAAGGTAAGTTCAAATTAAGTTCAATGATGCAATGACGAACACTAATTTTCATGAGTGTTTTTACATAACCTCCGGCCGGACGTCGATATCACTTGAATGCTCTTAAATATTACGAATAACTAAATAATGCTTTATTTTCTATTATTTGAAATAATCAATGCATTCAGTTATGTTTGGCTGATAATTGATTTTTAAATAATGTCATATTTTAATTGACACTTTCAGCATGCCCAAACCAGTTTTTCATTCCAATGGTAAAAAGACAGTGCACCAAAGAATACAGCATCATGTGATTACCCCTCAGCATGAAGAAATAATTAGATATATTAGTGAGAGTAAGTTACACAATTTTAGTTAATAATAACAGTAATGGGATATAATTAAAATACAACACACTAATGCTTTTACAATTGTATTTTAAAAAGTAAAGTACAATTATCAAATAGTAATTTAAATATTAATTAATTGATTACCTGTTATAAAAAATCCAATTATTAAAAGTTATCACTTATTTACTACAAAGTTGTAGTCATAAAGGAAATTTAGATTGATACTATCTTTTAATTTATGAGTTACATATAGTATTGTACATTTTATATATTCTCCCTTTTAGCTTGGACACAAACTGCAAACGGTGACAGTGAACCATCAACACCAACAAGTACAATTGGTAAGTACAATTGCTCATTAATTTTAGTAATTGCTGTTAATGGATCAAATAGTGAAATTATAATATAAAATAAAATGTACATACATATAATAAGACTTACCAATTACATTCAAGATCCAATTGAAAAGAATTGTCACTTGTTATAGTCAAATTAAACATGTGATTGAACATATTAAAATGAATTTAGTAGTCTGTTTGTGTCAAGAGAATTTTAAAAAAAGTTATTTACATGAACCCTTTGTTTTTATATTAAATAATGTAAAAGGTACACCATGTTACATCATTCTTGCTTTGATTTCTCCATATATGTAGGAAGTATTTGTATTCTCGGAGAATTAATGGATATTGTTGACCAATTTCTTTTTCATTCCTAAATCATGGCAGATTAATAGATACATATGTGTTATATCTCCTTAAAACTTTTTAGATTTTGTACACCAGAAAAAACTTTTCTATTTTTTAAAGAATTTTGGCATAATCTGTAGGTACTATATACCCATTTTGCTATTTAGAAATAATAACAATATTTTAAAGTTTTGAAATCAAATAACCTCTTTTTATACATTAAGTTTTTAGCTTACTTTAAGTTCACAAGAGAGTACAGTAATGGCAAAAGTTAAAGTGGAAAAAAAGAAATTTATTTTTACAACCATGAGTTTAATAATATTTTCTAGATTTTTAAAACCTACCTTGGTTTTGAAAACACTAATTTGCTAATATGTAAAATTTATTTAAAATGTCCTTTTCTTGTAGAATACTAAAATAGCATAAACAAGGTCAAATATATTTGGCACATTTGCATAATTATTTTGTTTTTATCATAGTACTTAAGTATTATCTTTTGAAGTAAAATATATACAAAAAAAGGTACTTAAATCAAGACTGCTAATATTTTAAATTAACTCATTCTTATTTTATTGTTATTTATTTTTTACTTTTCTTAGAGATCTAAAGATGTCATTATTATAAAAATATAAAAGAAGATTTAATTCAATGATGATTAAGACTAATTATCTTGCATTAAAAAAAAAGAACCTATAAAAAACCCACCAATGGTATTTTTTGCAAATTAAAATTCCCTGGTTCGAAAACATACATTAAAAATTGCCTATAATACAGCTTTTAAAAATTAAATTTTACTAATATTATAAATGTGAAAGTTTAGCTTTACATGTTTGGATGTTTGTTACTCAATCACACCAGAACGGCTGAATGGATCTGGATGAAATTTGAAAATTGAAATTTCCTGTTCCCGGGGGATAGATTTGTTTTTGTACTTCTAGAGGAGAACCCGAGGGAAGCGAGGGTGATTTTAAATATGACTACTACATCTATTTAACCTCGTATATGATTACATGAAGTATATTTAATAGCGACTTACCTTTGCTCCTCTCAGGGTGGGTAGGTAGACATACACACACATACAAACTTTTACAATTATAATAGTAGTCCCTTTTAATGGTAATCCCATAAATATTATAAATGCAAAAGTTTAGATAGAGGGATGTTTATTATTCAATCACGCCAGAACCGCTGAACCAATCTCGATGAAATTTGACAGTGAGATATACCTGAGTCTGGAATAGTACATAGGTTACTTTTTATCCCGGGAAAATGTGCGGTTTTGATAGATAGGATAGATTTGTTTTTGTTTTTCACAGGGCAAAGATCGACTATTTATTCCATATTATCCGTTAAAACGTATTTAGGAATGAACCCGAGCGAAGCCGAGGTCGCTAATTTATCATAAATTCAGAGCTGTTACTAATATATTTTATTTAATATTGTAGGATCTGGCAGCTCTTCTCCCGCTCCACCTTCAAATTTATATTACCAAGATGAAGCACCAAGCCCCGTCCTACACGACTTCAAGCCATTCGATCTTGAAACCTGGTGGGGCAAGAGGCTATTCCAGAACATCACAAACTCTCTATGAGACTCATTTACCAATAAAATGGGAACATGAAATTCGGTAGCATAAGTCACAATCAATTGCAGTTTACTAAATTTTATACTACATTTATTATAAAAGCAAGATATTTTTGTGAAGCAATTTTTAAATCATATTATCTCATCGTCATATCAATCTGATCTATTCTACCTTACAGGGATTGTGGTACACGTTTGTTACATAGCTTTTAAATGCTTTAATTTTATTCAACGGCAAAGAAATTTAGTAATCTACAGTTGATTGTGGATCTCAGTAGGTAACACCTTATTTCGTTGTAAGAGAATATTTCCGAAGCTCAATTATTGCAACTGGCTTTGCATTCGAACCAATATTCTTTAAGATTGTTTTGTTGTATGAATGTTATCTTTTTTTTTTGATGTTTTTATTTTATTACCAATTGTTTCGAATCGTGTATACCAAAGAGTTTTAAATGTAACAAAGCATGTATTGCCAAATATTAATCATGTATTTTAATTAAATAGGTAAGGGCCATTCCCATCACATTTAAAATGTAAGTATTAATCTTAGTGTCTCGGACATTGTAAATCATTACCATCAAAAGATTACTAAAAAAAAAACTTTAAATTTTGCTCGAACCATAGTTATTAGTTACAATTTTCAAATAATAAAAAGGAAATTATAAATATCTTGAATGTTTTCAATGAATACACTGTACCTGAGCAACTAAGAGACTAGTTGACATTGGAAAGTCAATACTTTTGTTTATTTGCTACTTGTTATTTACACTATTGTAAGTGCATAAGCACATTCAGTTCTGTTTTGTTTTTAATTATTATTTATACCATTTGCTGTAAATTGAAAATTTAAATATTTTTAAATTCCTGATATAGCATGAGATTTCATTCTTTTATTGTTGCTAATGAATAATATTACGATTCATTTTTTACGAAAAATAGTAAAAGTAAGGAAATTAAAAGTATTAATTAGTGCACTTTTTTTCAGTGATCACGCCCTTTATTGCACCTATTTAAAATAATATTGTTATTTGACCCTTATATTTGCAATTTTTAAATTAACTACACTTTCTGATCCTCTAGATTTTGTATACTATATAAGCATGCCATATGTTATCCAGTAAAACTATTACTATTTTAAGTCATAAATTAATTCCTATTAATTGCTAAATACATCGTAACTTTGTGATATTAAATAAAATATATTTGAAATTGTACATGTAAGGGTTAAAATTTTCATAGAAACGTGCAATACTTTTCATTACATCCTTTTATATACAAATGTTTACGGTTACGAAGTCAGTATTTTAAACGCGTTCTAACTTGATATATAAATTGTTGATGTTGTTATGCCGATAGATTATCTTTTTGATTGTTGTGTTTATGCTTCTTGGGCTTGAAGCGTGATGTCTTCCATTTTGATCGGATGATTTTTGTATAAATCTTTGGAATATTGGTTTAGTTTCGTTTTTGGCTGTTTCATAATACATTCATTCTACATTCAGCTTAAGAACCATAAAGTATGAATTGGCCAAAAATAATTTTATATTTATGTACATTGAAATATTTTCCATAGAGCATTCTATTTCGTTTTCTTATTAAAGAGCGAATTACAAATCGAATTTAAGTATGTATATTATATGCAATATACGCTGTTAGACAAGGATCACGGGCGTTCTATATGATTTTGTTAAAACTTTAAATGAACAAGCACCGGAATAGTTTTATCCTTTTAGATGGAATATTTAGTAGTGATATTAGCAGGAGGTAGAATATTTTTAGACTGATTTAGTTATTAAAAGTTATGCTTTTTGTTGTAGTTGAATAAACCACCTGACAAAGTTAATTCAGTTTTTTTCTGTATCCCTATTTTATTATCTATTAGCGACTGACCCTCGCTTCGCTCGGGTGAATCCCGATCTTTTTTGAGCGGAAACCTAATTATTTTTCTAAAATAAAAGTAGTCTAAGTTACTTTTTATAACAGCATCTATCTGCCAGTGAAAGTCCCATGAAAATCGGTCCAGCCATTTCGGAGATTAGCCGGAACAAACAGACAAAAAAAATATGTCTCTTATAGGTATCGCATATAATTTCATATGCATTTAGTTAAAAACTGTTATTTTGACATTACAAAAAGACACTTCAATTTTATTTATCTGTATAGATGTCCAAACACCTTTGACAGATTTGGATTGAAAATTGTTTTACAAATATATAATTATTTTTTATTAATTAGACTTCATGCAAGCGCTCAACCTTTATAATAATAATCTATTTGTATCTGATAATTTTAAATGTGTGGAAATCAATAAATCTTCGGTAAAGATGTTTGGTTTTTAACAATAGAAAATAGATGTATTTTTTTTTAAACTAACGGATCACACAAGTATTAATACAACACCTACTATTCGTAAATAACTAATTTAATATTTCAGCTTAATGTATTCCAAGATAAAAAATTTATATACGGACTACAAAATGCTTTACATTTATTAAGTAGTCTTGAAAGTAGCCTTCGGAAGTCCAGTAAATATGAAGAGAAGTTGATGAAATGTAGAAAGTCACATAGTCATTCCCATACTACCGTTAATAGTTGGACCAGCGATAGCGACAAAGAAATCATGAAAGACAAATATTGCCACGCAGGTTATTTTCCCTAAAAATAATATTTACCTTAACACAGTAATGACACGTTTGGCTCAGTTTGAAGTGACCCTACTTGCTGTGCCAGCGGTCGCGTGTTCAAGTCTCGCTGGGGGCATTCATTTGTGTGATAAGCACGAATGTTTGTACCTACTCCAGTCTTGGGTGTTTATATCTTCTACATACTATAATAAAGCAGTAACTTAGCGAAATCTGTACATGAAATATTTTTTAAAAACAATGACTGTAACGTATTATGTATACGATATAGACCCCAAAACAATAGTTATTAATTTTTTTGTCTGTTTGTCTTTTTCTCTGTTTGTTTGTTTGTCTGTACGCGTTTCACGCAAAAAGTAATGAACCGATTTCAACGAAATTTTGTGAACTGATAACTTATTAGGTACTCGGGTCAACATTTAGGATAACTTTTACTTTTGGAAAATCTTTGTTTCCCGCGGGAAATCGCAATAACTGGTTTTATCGAGTCCTCCTTAGGAACCTTCCGCTGGCTAAACCTAAAGACATACATCAAAACAATGTACTAAAAAATTGCGAAAAGGGTGCGAGACCCGGGATTTGAACCGGCTTCACTCGGTTTCCCAAGTAAGCGAGTTACCACTGCGCTACCACTGCGTATCTTATGTGCTTTATTTAAATTTAATACGGATTCTTAGTAAATCATCGTTTAAAATTTAAATTCATATGAAATTAGTACGAAGTCTAATTCTAAGATTCATTATATTTAGTTATTTTTAGTTACAATTTAAAGATATTTTTCCAGAAAGACCAGAATTGTCCAAAAATGTCAATAATCTGACAGAGTCTTGGTCTACAATGAGCATGCTGTGTCTTCAATATCAGTAAGTTTTTTATTCTATATTTAGCCTACAATGTTATTGCTTGGCTTGTCTTTTAGAGTAACATTTAAATTGATTTTGTTTACTTAGTTACGAAGAGTTATCTAAAAAGTATGAAAGTCTACTACAGTCGTACGACGATATTTGTAATACACTGAAATATCAAGAAGAAAAATTGTTAAAGCTAAAAAAACGTATAAAAGAAAAGTACGCTGAGGTGGCTGATATGAATATGACTGTCGTAGCAGTCGGGGAAAAGTATTTGTCCCTTAAAGAGAAAAAAGATTCTCAGGTAACTTTATCCCAGGTTTTTTTATGTTTCAGAACAAATTTTTATCAATTATTATTTTTCTTTATTTAGTTATTCTTGCCATTCTTAATTAACACGTCGAATTTAAGTAGGTATTTTTGTTTTTTTTTTCCTTCTTCCATGCAGTAACGAATCGACGTGTTTTTTATTAGTAGGTACGTCAAATTGTTTGATTTATTTCAATGATCCTATTGCAAAAAGTAACTAGGAACGTGCTTAAACGAATCCTTGGCATGTCACTAGTAATATTATATACAAAGTGTTTGTTTGCCTTTTTTTATTCAGTAACAAAGCAACAGATATGACATTTTGTATAGTGATAGTTTGTGAGTCAGAGCGTGACAGGCTAGTTTTCATAATCTTAGTACATTAAGTCTTCCTGTGGCATTTAAAAAAAAAAGTTATCTAGAATCACTAAATATTTATAAGTAAAAGTAAATTCAAGCTATTTCAGTTTAATTTAATTAAGTATTCAGACTTTGTGAAAGTGTCTATATATACAGAAATAATAAAATTTACAGAAAATTTGGTATGAAGAAAAAATTAAACGACTCAAGATCGCTATACGCGCTATACTATACGCCATACAGCAAGCGCGTCATAAATTGGACTAGGATTTTAAAGCTTATAAGTTATAATATATGTTTAAATATTAAATGCTTTTTAATTTTGTTTTTCAATATAATAATAATTTAAAATACCTAACTACTTTACATTTAATTATTATTAATTATACAAGATAAATTACTAAATTAATTCTCTGCTAACAACAGCTGCAATCATTTTTTTGTAATTAGTATGTACGTTAATGTACATAAGCACTGTGGTCAAGCGACCAATGTGCAAGATTAACAATCACAGATGTCCGAGTTCGGATCTCGATCGGATGCAACGTTTTTAGTTTTGTTTTCTTTGTATTTATTCAAGTATTTAGTTTTTTTATCTAAAAAATACGATATAATTAAAAAGAGCTCCGAGCGAAGCTCGGTCGTCCAGGTATTGTAATCATAGTAATATTACGCAGATTAGCATTACTTTACTAACACATTACGTATGTAGGTAGGTACCTACTATAACCACGCCTCAACTTTTTTATTTAATGATGGAATGTTAGTTAATTTTATTTCTTTTAATAATATATATATATTTTAAATTCCTAATTATTTTTTGATTTTTTTACACTTAGTGTCTAGAATAAAATTTGTGCATGTTGTGGTTACCTGTAAAAAATACAATTATCATGAGTATTTAAATATCATGTTTATTATCTGTAAAACTATTGTCATTCTGTTGGTGATTCTAATAGAATAAATAAATAAATAGGTACTTCACTTTTAGTTATGTCCCATTATTCATTTTCTATGTAGTTCAGTACGACTACTCATAGTTCAGTCAATGAAGTACGAGCAACACTTAAAAAAAAATAATTTACAAACATGTTGAAGAAGAAACATAGTATTATGCAGTCGGAGACATACATACAAGTAGCAAGACCAAGACTCAAAGTTCAGTCAATGAAGTATGAGTACCTTAATACCGTAAAAAAGGCGAGTTGAGTAGAACTTTGCCGCACTTAACGCTAAAAAAACGTATAAAAGAAGAGTACTCTGAGGTGGCTCATATGACTGTTGCAGCAGTCGGGGAATAGTGTATTTTGTCCCTCAAAGAGAAAAAAGATTGTCCGATAACTTTATCCCAGGTTTTCTTATACTTGAGAACAAATTTTCATCAATTATTATTTTTCTTTATTTAATTATTCTTCCCATTTTTAATTATAACGTCGAATTTGTGTATTTTAGTTTTTTGTCCTTTTTTCACGCAGTAACGAATCGACGTGTTTTTTTACCTTAGAAATATCTTCCGGTATAGCTGCTTTCCGACTGCGGTTAACGCGAGTGTTGTGGGATATATAGATATCATTAAAAAAAAATGGCGGATCTAAGACGCCAATTTGTCTTGAAAAATTTTTTTTTCTCCAAATCAATTGAGGGAGGTATCAAAATAAAGGTTTTTAAGAGGCGATTAAAAAAATATAAACAACTAATATGTTTAAAAGTAATTTAGGATAAGAAATAATTAAATAAAATTAAAAATCTGTAAATAAAAAAAAATACAAAAATTAAAAAAACCGACTGCGTAAAAAGCTAACTAAAAAGATAAAAACAAGTTGAAGAAGAAACATCGTATTATACAGTCGGATACATACATAAAAGTAGCAAGTATAAATATGTACTTATGTCTGATAGAGATCTAGAATCACTAGTTACATATAAGTAAAAGTAAATTAAAGCAATTGCAATGTAATTTAATTAATTATTTAGATCGAAAGTGTGTGTATATATACAGAGATAATAAAATTTACAGAAAATTTGGCTTAGTTTACGGAAAATTAAACGACTTAAGATCGCAAGAAACGTGAAATGAATTGGACTAGGATTTTAAGGCATAAAAAAAACATAAAAATTAAATGCTTTTGGAAAGAAGTTCCTTAGTTTAATTTTGTTTTCCAATATATAATTTATAATAAATACCTAACTACTAACTACTATACAATTATTATACAATACCTACTGTACAATTAATTACTATACAATTTATACAAGATAAATTACTAAATTAATTCTCTGCTAAAAAAAGATTGCAACTGCAATCTTATTGTAATTAGTATATAATATGTATTAATACACATTTAATTGATACTTATTTTATCCATAATTAATAATAATTACGTCATCAAAAAATATCTAACAACAAATAATTAATACATCAAATTGTAATTTAAATATAATTAAACCACCAATATAATAAAATCAAGTTTTTTTTAAATGTCTAAAGTTTTTATATAACTTAAAAATAAAAGATAGTAGGGAACAGCAATATTTTATTACACTTTACAAAAGTTACATCACAGCATATCACCCGCGCTAGTTATCATTATCCAAGCGTAGATGAAGAGATTGATCTTCTCCATACCTGTAAAAGGAAGTTTCATAAAAATAATTGATGATACAACTCGAAAATGAAGTCATTTGTTACGGCGTATTTATAAATGCGCCGTAACAAAATCTATAGAGTTACGTACTGGTTTTATGTAGTAAGTAGTATGATGATTATATATGTATTCAGCCCCATTACCGTCCCACTGCTGGGAATGTGCCTAGCTTTAATACTAGGGGGATCAGGCCATAGTCCACCACGCTGGCCAAGTGCGTGTTCCTTGTTGACTTCACATATCTTTCGAAAACTTGTTAAGTTTTTCTCAGACATGCAGGTTTCTTCACGATGTTTTCCTTCACCGTAAGGCAAGTGAAAGTCATATTGGAAGTGATTCGTATAATGACTATACTTCACATAAAAATTACCAAATACCATATAAATAATATACTATAATACTTAAATAATAATTGAATGGATTATGGAACCAAATTCAAAACAATCTAAAGTCTTTCTTATTACTTGTGTTTACTTAATTATTTTTAAAACCCTATTTATTTGTATGTACCGTATATATATTATACTATATATATACGGTATATATTATAATACTTAAATATTTATATATAACTAGGCTCTCTCTGTTTACCTAATACCTTATAAGGGAGTGAGTGGAAATTTAAAAAAATACTTATCTAAATTAACCTAACTATAAAGTAATGTATAGGCTATAGCCGTAATATACATACATTAACTTAAAATACGAACATACCTTATTATATTTTACTAGTTAAACTAACAGACAAAACTATTAATTCTAAGCTTATTATAATTAAATTTCAATTATGAATACTTTGAATTTATCTTCCATAAAAGAGAACTCAAATTGCTTCCGGATAACATTACGTGATAGACTCACCTTTTACTGAGAAGTCAAAAGCAAATTATTATGAAGCTTCTATATTTAATTAACGTATATTTTATGTAATCTTTTAATCTCTTCGACCATACCATCTAATATGATGGAAAGTTCGTTTGAATTTGATATAATGGCTGAATCGGCCATAGCCCCGAACTTAAGTATTCCGTCGTAACATAGAGCGGTTACACCTAAACCTGAAATAAAAACAAATCATTAACATTACTTTGTAACTTTAAACTTTAATTCATCATCATAAGTGGTAATTAAAAGAAATGATCTTTAATTAAAATCAACTTTGTAATAGAATATAGAGTCCAAATATAACAAATAAACTTTTCTTAAAACGACGTTCACCTCTTTGTAACGCTCTAAAGGTCAAATGGGTCAACATAATTTGGCTGGATTCATTACAGACTACATAGCGAATGTATAATCTACTTATCTATGGTTTAATGCGATTATCTAAAGCCTTAAAATATAAATAGGATAGACAAAAAATAATAAGCTAAGTTACAGATTCTCACATTGCGGGGTTACAAAACTATGATCGAGGCTAATTTCATTATAGGGCATTAAGTTAACCAGGTCGTACGCAATTTGTTACCAAACGGTTTACTTTTAAATTATACGCTTTACAAACCTGTGTTCCCTTTGTTTGGTACGAAAAATATAAGAGATTTCAAGTCTCCACCACAAATACTCAACAGCTTTGGGCCCGGCATGTTACTTAATACCATCGTGGCTTGACTGCTGTTGAACATCGGGTATAAAATGTCTTTTGGCAAAACACTACATATCTTAAGGAGATAGTGATTTGTCTGAAAGAAAAGTATATGATAAATATACATATATTCTTACATCAAATACACATAGTAAATACATATATGTAGAGCTAAGTTTATAAAATACTAGCGACTTATCCTCGCTTCGCTTGGGTTCGTCCCTAGGTTGTTTCCCCATATAAATTTCTATTCCCATTTTCACCCCCTTAAGGGATGATTTCCGCAATAAACATTATCCTATGTCCTCCCCAGGGTCTCAAACTATGTGTTTACGAAATTTCATCTAAATCGATTGAGTACATCCCGAGATTACCCCCTGCAACCTCACAAACTCTTAAACTTTACCTCTTTATAATATAGTATAGACCAGTTCTTGCCTTTTCTTGAAATCTGTTCAACAGTTTAAGCATGGAAATGTAGCAAACAGATAGATAAAGCTACTTTTACATTTATAATATTAGTATAGATATGGATACAAATGTATTTTTGTATATACATTTTTATTTTATTTTATGGATATTGAACTGTTACATTGAATATTGCAAATATAAATATTCAATGTAACACAAGGATAAAAAAGAGCAAATAACTTTTTTTTTTAACAATCTGGACAGTTTCATTTTGATTTCTTCATTATACGTATATAATCGCTTTAACTATAGAAATTAGACGCTTGTATTAGATAAGTACAATTGTGGGCTAATGGACAGCCTGTCGCACATACATATATAGTACAAAATAACGGAATGACCATCACAATGACTCTTCATTCCGCTCTACCTAGGACGTGTAGAAGTAAAAAAAAATAGAGCAATTGAGGAGGCTCATACAAGTTGCTCTATTTTTTTACTTATATTTGCTTATTATATTGATATCGCTATTTATATTGATAACAGAAAACTATAAAATATATAGGAAATATGTGATATCATCTATTATAGTTGCTAGACGTAACATTTGCCATTTCATTCTCATACAAATTTAAGTTTTCTATAAAAAAACGCTTAGATCTAGCTTTACACTTTAGATATAATAACTTCTCACCAAAGGATCAGCACTCTGTCGCAATTTGTTGAAGCGCTCCTTTATATCGTGTATATCTGTTCCGATTGGTAAATCAAAAATGCTCACAGTGAAATTATTTTCCAACTTCAAATCACCATTTTTAGTCTGCGGAAACCTTATCGGTAATATCACCGCTACGTTATTCGGCGCCGGGTCAACTCTCTATATTGTTCAGAGGAAATGTATTATAAAATAATAACATAATAAATTAAAATATAAGTTATACAATTAAGTACATATTGATGGGATGTTTTACCTTTAAAAAGTATTCTCGTAATCCACATGCTAGGGCCGCCGCTAGAATATCTGAGAAATTAAATTCGCCCGAATTATTTTTTATTTCCTTAACTAAGCGAAATAAATTATTATCTGTTTCTGTCCATTTAAACAATTTTCTGCCAGTTAAAGCCGGACCATGCAGAGAGCTTTTGTCAGGTTCTCTCAGTATCCCGTCAATTAAGCACATAGGCATTTCCGATAATGTATGTATCATTTTTAATAAATTATTAGGTGTTTTTTTGCTATCAACAGGATAAGTTTCTGGCATACAAAACACATTTGGGTCATTTTCTTTATTATCGGCTAACGTCTGACATAAAAATTCTATTAAAGCAACTCCGTCGCCTGCCGCATGGTGTATCCTAAATATAACACCAAACTCTGTGGTTCCGTTTTTACTTTGAAGTTTTTGATTTGTTACTAAAACTTGAAACAAGCCTTCATCATTAAATGGAAGTGATTGATAAGATATTTCAGTCATGATTTCTTCTAAATCAGATTTATTTAGCTCTGTAGTATTTGCTACGTCGATTATTCGTACGTATTGGCTTATGTCGATATAACAACACTTTCTCCAGTAATAAAAGCCATATTCTTCGTTTCTTCTATAAAACAGCTTTTCGCTATGAGAATTTTGTACGATACTCTGTAATCTTTCTTTTATATGTTCAACCAATTCTTCCGATGAATTAGATTCAACAACACCTAGTACACTAATAACACTCTTAGTTGAATCATCTTCTAAGCTCCAAAACACATCGAAACTATCAAGAAATCCCGCAAAATGTTTGTCTTTTCTCTTAATGATTATAGAACACAATGTCTTATAAAAATAAGCTACGACTACAAACGCGAGTACTATCGGTAGAAATACAAATAAAATAATCAGCACTAAAGTTCTTTGCAGTACAATTTCATTTTCAATTTTTCTTTTCACTTTCTTTTTGAAGGTTTCAAACTGTAATTTAAATTAAAAAAACCCACATTAATAATATTAAAAAGACGAATCAATGGTTTATTTTAAATATATGAAAAAGATTTCTTACCTCAAAACTAAAAAGAAAATTGATAAACATTGCAAGTAAAACACCACTTACAGCGCCGAAGCTAGCAGCTTTCGTGACAGTAGCGCCTTGTATGGTCTTCCTATTATAGGAAAAATTGACAATATTGTCGGATAAATCTGTGTTTGGAATAGAACTATTCAACATATCACTTAGATCCATCATTTTAAATCTTATATATTTTATTATTATTTAAAAAACTGCCTGAGTGTCTCTTGTGAGACGCTCCTTATACAACTAAAGTGAGTCCACTCGGCAAATGTAGTTAGAAAGAAAAAGGAAGCCTTAGGACTTTTTAAGACGGTGTACGATCTAATTAGTTTTAATGTCGATGCTCATATAACACTTGCATAACTGTACGTTCTGAAACCGCGTTATGTTCAAAAAATTATCATTTTCATTTATTTGCTACAAAGATAATATAATTAATTCTGATTGCTAATTAAGGTGCATTTTTACTGAAAATATTAGCAATTTTTGTGTTTACAATTTTAAATAATTACCATGGTGAAAAATATTTTTTGTGGTCACCTGTCTCCTCTAAGACCGTTTTAGTTGTCAATGATTACTAATATGTGTTAATTTTTTTTTGCAATTTTTGTATTCTGCTTAAGGCCCATACTTTAATTGTAATATAAATCGATTAAGGTTAAAATTAATTCCATCGCCCATGGGACAAATATCGATATTTCCAACTTACTTTGCCAACTAGGAGATATTTTATGTATACAATAATATATCGCCTATATACGTATTCCTATGATAATTTCTAAAAAGAAAATTTGTAGTAATTTATATAAAAACTTTTGTCATTAACAAACGTAGTCAACACAATAATTTCCTTTTGTAACTACCGACGAGAACGAAACCATTTGTTAGACCGACCGACAAATTTACGTACTCTACCTCTCTAATTGTGAAAAGGGTTCCGATTTTGCCTTTAGACTACTGAATCCTAAAAATTAGTTAGGGACAAACTTAAAATAGGCATGATAGTGGGTAATGCAGATTAATATAAATACTACTACTACTACTGTATTATAAGAAGTGAAGAGACTGTTTCCTTACTTAATACTTAAACTTACGTAAAGTTATTAAATAACAAACAACAGGAAACATAACAATAGATATTTTTAATTGTAATTGCTGATTTCTTTTATAAAAAAAAATATAAACCTTATGCGACAATACCTTAAATTCAAATAATAATAATAAATATAATATTTTATTATTATTCAATATTTTGCTATTATTTATTTAATACATTAGGCTTCTATATTCTTTTCAACTTTCTGTCTTTTAATAAAGCAAAGAACGTTAATCCATATAAAAGACGCTGACGCAACATATACAACTCGCAAATTGGAAGGAACGAAAAAGAAGTTTATGGTTTGTCCCGGAATCCAAAACGCTTGGTTTGCCACAAAAGTTATCCAGTACTTATCTTTTAACTCTTCAAACACGTCTTTTTTACGCTCCAGGACTCCTAATACTGAAAATAATCACGTGGTTTAATGTAAAAATTGGTAATCTTAATATAAAAAAATTACAAAATTTACTTAATATTAACAACTGAAATAATAACTTTTTATATGATTTTGACACCATTTTACCTTTTTATTCTGACTATAAATGAATTTAATGTCAATAAAAGAAAACATTGTTAAGACATTTCTAAGAATGTTATTGAATTTTAAAAAAGGGGTCAAACTGAGTTCAAAGGACAAAGGAATTAAGACCTGAAATATTCTGAATTAACACTTGACATACGTAGAAATTACTTAAAAAGTTAGCTAAGTAGATTGACTAAAAGAAAACGAAGTATGTTATTATTATATGTTTTATATATTAAAAACAAACACTCACATGTATAAAAGGCTGCCAGTAACACAGGGCTCATAATGAACTGATCAGCGCTGACCTTAGCTGCCACTGATTTAACAGCCGTTCCCACAAACTTCTTATCAAGAAACTTGTACCTGTAATATAATAACATTACAATACCATTAAAGATATTTTTAAGCTATTTTTTTATATTTTTTCTCAATTTTACATTGATTTTTGTTTCCCGGTATTTATAATGCATTACAACAAACATGGTTAATATTATACATTTTGAAAAATATTTTTTCATTTTGAAATATTATACAAGACGAATCATCAGGAACGCAATCAAAATAAAACCGCAAAAAAATTCGAAAAACATATTTTATTTAAATATCAAATATTCGCGTAAATCTAAGATAGTGGTGTAGGTATAAATAAAAAAAAAAACAATTATTGAGACCGATTCTTGCTAACATTTACCTAAGAACATAAAATACTAAATAAAAATCATCATTAAATTTTAAGGTGCTAGTAAAAACTTTTTGCTTAAGTTTGAATCTAAATTTACTAATATAATCATTTCGCTAAATTGTTATATTTACGAGTATTAAAACTTTAACGAAATGCAAATCTATACCCATTTCAAGATAAACACATTTATATATATGTATACAATTATTTTGCAAATTAAAATTAAAAGACAGCTACATATAAAGTAATAGATATTATAGTTAGATTTTTAAATAAATCCGCATACGAAGAATGTTATAACACAATAAATTACCATTTATACGATAACTCGTATGCAATATGCAATTATAAATATGTTATACATTCAAATAGTTTTTCTATTTTGAATATCGATTTCTTTCCGCAAAAATTATTTCCTAATCATAAGTAAGAACATAATAATATTTAGTATACATGCCTAGTAGCAAAAAAAGGTTCAAATGATATGCGGTTTAATAATCTCTATTAATTATTCCAGACAAACTCGATTATAGATCTATATAAAACAAATAGGTGAAATTGGTTAAATACCAATTTCCAAACCTAGACATTGAAGTTGAAGACCATTTTGCTGCTCTTTGCCCATGCGGCTTCATAATATAAAAATTAAAATACGAAAAGAACAGTCAATTTGACATATACGAAGAATATGAGGTTATTTATTGCGGTTATTTTATTATTATTGTAATTTTTTTCCACGTTCTTTCTCTCTGTAGGATAACAACAGAGTAAATAAAAGTATAGTAATTGTATAATAACTTTTTTACTTTCTGCATATACTTAATACTATTACGTTTTATATTTATTTTAACTGGTATACTTTGAAAAACATTAAATTCATTCGGATTCGTTTCTATATAAAAAGAGGTATAACATATACCTATACCACTCTCGAGGCCATCGACTCTACATCCAAAAAAATCAATCAATCTGTTGCTCCATTTCAGCATGAAAGAAGAACAAACAAACACACATTTCTACTATAAATTAGTATAGATTATGTCATATTATAAATAGTTAAAACGTACCAATAATACAAAGTAGGAGCGTATAAACAACTGCCAACAGTGACTATACGGGCGGCAGATGCCAAGTCTAGCTCCGGCTTTTCCGGCTGAAATAGAAAATATAAGTATTATGAAAATAACACAGGTAGTATGAATCTGTTGTTATGATAAATAATATTATAAACTAGCGACTCACCCTCGGTCCGCTCGGGTTCGTCCCTACTTACTTTTTAACGTTTAGTATAGATTTCTCAGAGATAAGATTTTCCCGCAATAAAAAGTATCCTATATATTGACCCGGATAACCAGCTATCATCATACCAAATTTCATCAAAATCCCTTCAGTGGTTTTTCTGTGATGCGGTAACAGGCAAACAGACAGACAGACAGAGAAAAAATCCCTATAACTATAGATTCGGCCTCTGTACCGATAATAATGTCTATTTCAATAAGATTTTCCAAAAAATATTTAATGTATAGATTCGGCTTAGTTACAATTTTATCATAATGTATATATTACCTATATCATAATATTATAATAAAAACTATGTCTATAAAGCTCTATGTTTACTTAAGTTATCTAGTTAAGCTATACATGTACATATATAGGCAGAGGTAGCCCAGTGGTAACGCGCTCGCATGGGAAACCGAGTGATGCGGGTTCAAATCTCGGGTCTCGCACTTCTGATATTTTCATGTGCGAACCATTTCCAACATGATTACCACTTGTCTGTCTTCACATCGTGAGGAAACCTGCATGTCTCAGAGAACTTGGCCAGCGTGGTGGACTATGGCCCGATCCCCCTCGTATTGGGAGTGCTCAGCAGTGGGACGTTAAAAAGGATTGAATACGTATATATATGTATAAATAGGCAAAAACAAAACAGTTCAATATCTTTTTTCCTCTGTGTGTAAATCAATTTTCTTTTTTTTTTTTGATAGTAGCTATTGACGAGCTTTAGTGTTATTAAAAAAGAGTTAGTTTTTTATATAAATAAGTAAATTCTATTCATATATGTATGTTTATTTCAAATTTTTCAATGATGAATTTCGACCTCAGAGCGAAATTTTGTTTTAATTATTTTATCATCATAATTATTACCCACATTTTTGTTTAAAAAGATATTTTTGAAAATTTTAAAGTATTTTGAATAACTTAATATCGTAAATTTTTTTGTATATTATAACTGTATATAGGTACATTTAAATCTAATATAAGAACGTGTAACTAAAACTTTATTGTGGAAAATTGACGTATTAGATGAATATTATATATTTTTTTTAAACAAAGAAAGTTAATTTATTTTGATGAATACTGAAAATGATTCATTGTATGACTTTTATTTAACACTAACTGTTAAATGCAGCGTAACGACCTTTTATTCATTCACATGAAACCAAACAATAATTAGTTGATTAAATATTCAGCTGTGGTTCATTAACTTTAAGCAGTAAGTACGTAATAGTTGAAAATGTGCTCTAGATGTCGCTGTACAAGTAGAGCCAATTCTTTGTCCTAATAACCTAAAATTATCCTATAAACTCTAACACTGTATGTTCCAACATAAATTATCATTTATGAGTTAGTTACATAATATTACATATTTTAAAAATATATAATATATTTTATGAATAATAATTTGAATTTATATATATATATATATATATATATATATATATATATATATATATATATATATATATATATATAATTCTAATAATAATACTAATTTAAATAAATTTAAGTTGATTAAATGTAGAGTATAAAGATCCCATATATATGTAAATGAGATCTTTATACTCTACATTTAATCAAATTTAAATGAGTATTATGAGGATCTATTTCTTTTAAAATATAGTAATGTAATTTAGTACATAATAATGCATGCACAATAAATTAATTATAATAATATAAAATGATAATTTACAATTAACATATACCGCAGATTTTAGATAAGAAAGACATTTACTACGCCTTTACCAACGTAGGTAGGATCGTATTTTGATGATAGTTTAGGTATATTATGCTATACTTATATTTTTATTTCTCATAAAATATATAATAATATCTACAAGTGTTCGAAATAAATATTATTATTTATGATAAAACCTAAAATAAATATCTATGGCAATTTAATATTAAATTTCGACCCTATACTTTAAAGTATCTCAATTGAACAACTTTTTATACATTTGACCTTAATGATTAAATAAGAGTATATAGCATGTGATATGACCTACATATTAGTTTGTGATAATAATAGTAGATTTATTCTATTGAGGAGGACTATCCTGAATTACGGGAAAGTGTGACATGGGTAGCGTGGCCGAGCGGTCTAAGGCGCTGGTTTAAGGCACCAGTCTCTTCGGAGGCGTGGGTTCGAATCCCACCGCTGCCAATATGTTTTTTTGTTCATAGACTTTCTAAAATCTATATGTTATTGAGTCACACATGTAAAAATATCGTTCCAAACTATTTAAAAATTGATTATTTATTATTTGTATTTAAAATATATTATTGCCATCTTACTATAAATATCTATGCTTATCATGAACTATCTGATAAGCTAAATATTTTAGATATTTAAAAGACCTATCTATGGTGAACCGAAAATAACTATATTTTAATTCACAAAATTATTTTTAAACGCACTTCAATTTAAACTTAATAAGCACCCATCACTAAGCCATGACAATGAGCCATGGCAATTGTAATCTATCATTGTCCCGACGCTTTGTTAAATGACGCCTAAACTTTTGATATAGCAAATCCCTAATATCTACAATATTTAGCTTACCTATAAAAATAAGATTTATTACAAGCTCCTGTAGGCTATATTTGTAAGGATATTTAAGTATTGGTCATGCTGCAAAGCAGGTCGCGCTACATACAGTGCTCTACATTTCTATTTAGTACCAGCAGAATGGATCGCTCGTGTCTCGAGATAAAGATCGAGTCTAACTATTGAAATAAAATCTTAGCTAGGCTTATAATATGTATTTATAATTCAGACTATTTTTTACAACAAAAAAGGTTTCCATCGTTTGGCTAGCATTTCCTGATTGATCCAGCTTGTGGACAATAGTCAATAAGACCACCTAGATTTTTGCTAAAGTCAAAACCAACTAGATAAATGTTTTATAGAGTGCTAATAAGAAGTCAATCAATATATTATTTAATGTATTTAATTTAACGTTACCAAATTTATTTTATTGAAGGTCTGCTGTGATAATTCCGCTGCAGAGTAGAATGTTGCATATACCAGTGTATTGGTCATCACCGGTCTTCGTTTTAGTGAATGTCGCCACCAGCTCGCCAACCGAGACGCCATGTTTCCTTAATATATATAAATATCCAGTTTTATAGTATCTGTATAATCTGTATAAATAGTATAAATGTGTAAGTTTGTGAGTATGGATGTTTGTTACTCGTTCACGCCAAAACGGCTAAATGGATCTGTATTAAATTTGGCACAATGATAGATTATTGTCTGGAATATCATATAGACTACTTTTTATCCTGAAAAAATGTACGGTTCTCGTGGGATAGGTTTGTTTTTGTTTTCCTAGAAGCGAACCCAAGCGAAACGAGGGTGAGCCACTAGTTACTTATATACCAGTCTAATTAAAATAGTGAATATCACTTGTGGATATTGCGCCAAGATATACCTAGTATATGAGACGAAACCTAGGTTCAGTAATAATAACGCTAATATAAGTATGTAGTAATTAGTGGTCATACTTTGTGTTTTTTGCTTTAATAACAAAATATTTTCGTTACTGTCTAATGTTACAGCAACGTTAGGAAGTAGGATAACTAATGGATCACTTAAGTAACTATCTGATCCCCTCTTCCTGTAACCGCTCGTTGCGTCAGGGCGCTTAGATTTAATTTTTCTTGTGAACTTTACTAGTGTATGTATTATGTATTTTACAATATGGTAATTTTTGTGTACAATTTTACAGGTCAATGTGAACAAACAATAAAGTACCTAAATCAATCATGTTACAATCGTCTTAGTACATTGGTTCTGATTGGTAGGACTTTTAAACAAATTTAAACTACCTAAATGCTATTTAGGATATTTATATAATTCAAATTTCGAAGTCAGAATCGGCTATGACTCAATTTATCAGTTTTTTTTTGCAATAGATCTGGAATTTTATGTGGGAATACATAAAGGAATCAAGAAATCTTTCCATTACATACGTACTGTTATTGATATTCATCGCTATCTAAGCCATTGTTAACTATCGCTATCTAACATTGTTTCGACCACTTCCATTAACGTCACTCATGGTTCATTATTAACTAGACATATGAAATATATTATTAATATATATAATCTTCAAATAATATATTAATTATATTTATATACACAAATTAAACTTCCCTGATTACGTAAGGAAATCATTTAAATACGAAATATTTTAGAATATAGTTTAGCTTACCCAAAAATTCCCAGAAATATCACTTGTTTCAAAAAAAATTATCAAAAAATATAATCTCAAAAACACATATGTAGTTTAATAATTAATTCCTTATATAGGTATATTAGCAATGATATTTATGTAATAACATAAAATACTTTATCAGTATGCACGTCTCACATCGCCCGAGTGTCGAGTTTGAACTATACCTCACTCAGCGACAATTGCATTCAATAGAATAATTTAAAAATTTACTGTCATGATCTACATACATATAACGCTATAAATAACTTAAACAAAACATGTTTTCAACTTTTACTGTATTTAAGACAAGAATAATATTTATATAATTATTTATCTTTAATTAAATCAAAGTATCATTGGTCCAGTTAAAATAGACATTCAAGGTAGCTAAAAAATAGTAAGAATGTTGAGAACACCATTATTATAAGTGAAATGTGAAAAGTACTCATCGATCTAACATCTGTAAAAAAAATATTCAAGGTCAAAGTTCGCCAAGATGGGCTTTCTTTTTTTCATTTTTCAGCCAAACGTAACGTAAGTTTTATTATAAAAATAGTTCCGAAAAAAATTGTAGATTATGCAATTATCTATAAAAATTGTGCTTACACAATTTATTTTCTAAGAATCACCATTTCTGAGGTAGATATAGCGATTAAAAAAATTGAAGAAGTTGTGTTCTTCATAAAACAAATATGCCCATGTTTCCACGCCACCGGTGAGGTAGTGTACTTGGCGCGTTTATTTTAACGTGGTGGTTGTAATTTGGGTTTGAAAGATCTAGGCTAATACTAATTTTTAGCTCTATGCGAATTACTGTAACTCTATGATAATTATTATAATAGAGTGTACATATAAATGAATACATAGTAGTTACTGAGAAATTGTGATAATTACTATTTGTAATGATTTAGGGTTAATTACATAAAAATTGCGCTAAAATGTGACCACTTTGTTAATTAGGTACTTAATATCCAAAACGTTTTTAATGTAAGGTGACTATTTTATCGTAATATGTAATGAGGTAGTTTTCTATTATGACTTATGCACAGTTACACAACTATTATAGTTCCGCAAAATGCAAGAACCTTGAACGATTATTAATATTGTTATTGATAAGATGTTTGATAAAACAAGAATAGATAAGTAATGATTTACTTTAGGCTATCTATAAAATCATAACAGATATCATATAGATAACACTTGTTACTTTGGTAACATCATTATGTATCATCTTTTTGTAGTATTTTTCACACATTTTCATCAAATATTTACCATGAATAAAAAAAGGAAATTATTCAACTACATCAACACCAAAAATCGTGCTACCTAAAAACAAAAATGACCAAATCCGAATAACTGGGGAAAAAAGAACTATAAAGAACCTTTACATTCTATCTTGTAGAGTAGATAGAGAAATATTATTGTAGTTACTCTATACATTTAAATTCTCGATTATTCTATTTAATGTACTTTTTTTCAATGGGAATCAAATCTGTAAAATCAATACAACGTAATAAACCTTTACAAAGAATCATATCCACCATGACATTCAGACTCTGAGTAACTTTTACTACAATGGTAGTTTGAAGCAGTGGCGGATTTACACATTTTTCAACTATAGGATATTAAATGTTCGCCATCCTCACATTTATAACTGTCAGATCCTCCATTATTTTTACAATCCAACAATTTGGTCGACATGACACAAGAAATAGTTTTTGGGTGTATTTTTTAAATTAAGGCTCAATCATGTTTCGAATTGTTACAGGAGTCTTTCTGATTTCTGCAAGATGCTTAAAAAGAATTCTGCACTAAATTAATCGCCTCTAAAATTTGCCGCCCTAGCAAATTTTAAAGGCGATGAATTTAATGCAGAATTTACTCAACCAAATGGTAAATCCACCACTGGTTTGAAGAAATCATGGTACTAAAAATACAACACTGTCATTAGATGTATTAAGTTATTAAAGTAAATATAGCCAAGTATTCTTACCTGGAAAATCTTACTTGACTATTTACTATATAAAACGTATATCCTAAAGGAATTTTAAAATATTCCGTGCAAGCAATGCAATTTACTGTTATACTCTACGAAGCACGAAATTCTCTTGGGAACAGGACATTATGTTTTTATCTCATAATCTTAATCTAAACTATCACTTTAGTCAATTTGGTTATACATATAAGCAAGCTTAAAAAACGTTTGTTTTATTAAAGCAAATATGAATAATGCGTAATGTACAACATACAGATAAATAAAATTGAAGTGTCTGTTTTAATTTTAAAATAACAGCTTTTTCTAATTGCATATGAAATAATTTATGGTACATTGACTCTCTGTCTGTTTGTCTGTTTGTTCCAGCTAATCTCCAAAACGGCTGGACTGATTTTGATGGGACTTTCACTGCTGTTATAAGGAGTAACTTGCCTACTTTTATTTTAGAAAAAGAATTAGGGTTCCGTTAAAAAAAGTGCCTAAGGACGCACCCGACCGAAGCGAAGGTAAGTCGCTAGTACATTTATAAACTTACATGGTTGAATGCAAGTACCTAACTACGTATGTAAATATAATCAACGAGTCAATAGCAGATGCACGAGAGTGATAATATAGAAGATCTAGTATAATATGACTATTATTCAAAACTATTTTATCGAGATCAATTGAAGATATCCAATATAGAATATATAATAAAGATAATTATAATACCGTTGTATGTAAAATATAAAATATAAACTTATAATAGGCGCGTATCTATGAAACTCAGTAATAATGTAATTATAACATGATTCCCAACTTAGTTTCCCAGAAAACAATCACTATACATTAATATTATAAATGCAATACATTGTTAGTTGAGGTATTTACTACTTTTTCAGGGCAACGTTTTAACGGATTCAAGTGAATTCAAAATGACGATATCCTGGATTAACACATTGCCTTCTTTTTATCGACGTACCTATGTAATTAACACGGAAGCGGATAGCCATGGGTAAAAACTAGTTTACTTATATAAGACAGCCAATTTCATATAAAAGTTTTCCTTAGCCATATTATCTAGTAAATAATCGTTTATATTAATGAAACTAGAACGTAAATTATTGTGTAATATATATTAAATAATTATATAGTCTGCGAAAAAAATTGTCAAGTAGCGTGATTTTGCTGTTTATGCTACTATTCTCCAATGCCATGCCGCCATAGAGTTTGTTTTTTCTTCAGGAAATAAGAGAAAGATCTTAGTTAAAATTTTTCGAGAAGAAACAAAAATCAAAAAACAAAAATCTCTTTTATTAAAAATAAATTTAATTAATCTATACTATAATAAAGCAGTAACTTAGCGAAATCTGTACATGAAATATTTTTTAAAAACAATGACTGTAACGTATTATGTATACGATATAGACCCCAAAACAATAGTTATTATTTTTTTGTCTGTTTGTCTGTTTGTCTGTTTGTCTGTTTGTCTGTACGCGTTTCACGCAAAAAGTAATGAACCGATTTCAACGAAATTTTGTGAACTGATAACTTATTACTCGGGTCAACATTTAGGATAACTTTTACTTTTGGAAAATCTTTGTTTCCCGCGGGAAATCGCAATAACTGGTTTTATCGAGTCCTCCTTAGGAACCCTCCGCTGGCTAAACCTAAAGACATACATCAAAACAATGTACTAAAAAATTGTAGATCTTGAAAAAGCCAACAGAAATATCTACAACAGTATATGTCTATCTCTCAAGGTACACTCGCAATACCTATTCTTATCTATACCTATAGCAAAACTAACTTAGTTAAATCGATGTGCGCGTTTCACGCAAAAAGTACTGAACCGATTTCAATTAAATTTTGTATTGTGATAGCTTATCACTCGAGTCAACATTTAGGATACCTTTTACTACAGGCACATTTTTCGTTCCCGCGGGAAAACGCAATGACTGGTTCTATCGAGTCGTCCTTAGAAGTTTATATGGCTAACGCTGGCTGAACCTTAAGAGATAAATCAAAACAATGTACTAGAAAATTGTAGGTCTTAAAAAGTTATGCAGGGAAGTTCGCAATATTATATGTCTATCACCTAAGGTACACTCGCAATTACTATTTTTATTCACTACTCGCGACTCACAGGCTGACTTATCAACGTTTAGCTCAGTTCAGCAGTGAAACGTAACTAGGGACGAACCCGAGCGAAGCGAGGGTGAGTCGCTAGTTTACAATAAAATTTGATAGCTTTTTTTCTATTTACTTATCAATTTAAAGAGTATTTAATTATTTGTATGCTGTTTTAAAATATTTTGATAGAAGAAGAATTATGAAGATAGTAATGTTTATATGTAATGTGGTTAAAATTAGTTATTAAATATTTTTATATAATTATAATTAATTAAAAACAACTGCTTGTAGGAAAAAAGATAATAAATTCAAAGATTATAAATTTTAATTTATAAAATCCATTAATTGTTTTGTGGGAGAATTTCATAACTTCACCACACAACTGACACTTTTCTTTGGCTTCATGTTTAGTTCTACGACACTCCATCAATAAATTTTTAAAAGCTCTACCATTTTTTGCTTACTACAAAACAAAAATATTGTAATAAAATGAAGTTGGCTTAAAAATTTAAAATAAAGAAAACCTTTTGAAAGTACAGATATATAAAATAAATATAAGCTCTATTTTTCTATTATTGGTCATACATAATAAATACAAATAAATACATATATAATATAATGTATCTAACCATTGATTATAATCAAACTATATATTGCTTAATCTCGTAAGATCTCACTTAAAATGCCATACAATAATAAGAAACCTGTATAACTAAGTATTTTAAAGAAGGCACTTGAGGTTTGGCTCTTAGTTGTACGTTATGAGTGTATAATGCACTATTGTAAACGACAAAGCGTTGTCAATCTGTCCACAATGTTATTTAGTTATCCATAAAGTTTAAAATTTGAAACAGAATGCGGGGCGCGAGGCGCCGTGATCGCCCGTGCCAGGTAACAGGAGGTACGGCGCTTGACACCGCGCGCTAGACAGATTACGTAGACAAAAATATATAAAAACTTTAGCAATATTTTATTTTGAATATAGAATATAGAAATATATTTTATTAAAAAAAATTAAAGGTATTATAATATTGATTCGTAATAAACTATCATATAACCCTAAATAAATGATTATAATTAAACTAAAAAGATATAATTCTATGAAAATAGATTATAACATAGATTTTTTAACTTGAACGTTAAAGACTTATATCATATAGTCACATTTATCAATTATTTCTCCGTACAAAAGAAATATAAAAGTCATTAAATCAATTATTATAAAAAAATTATTACATATTTAGTATATTTAATTCTATATTCATCATACAATCGCAATTATTATTTAAACTAAAAATTTTGTCTAACTCAGGTGGATAAGCAGCAATGCGTGTTCTTGAAGCTTAGCGGTCGTCCTCCCTCCCACGTCATACGTATCTCTTTTCTACGCCATGGCGCTCTCTCTGTCTCGCCGCCTTCAGTCGACGCTATACCAGCGTGTCGTAAATACATATTGCAATGTTTTGTGTGTAAATATAACCTATTTGTGTACAAACCGGGATTAAATCATTAGTAATAAGTGGTTATTTAAAACAACATTATACATCAAAAGTGTTTAAAGTGGTTGAATATTGTGTGTGCTAACAGTGACAAGTTATTCTTGTGCAGTCCTTGACTCGGAGGCTCTAGCGGCTTTCGTCTTCGTATTCGTTGGACGGCAATTAGCAAAGGTATGCAACTATTTTTTCTAAAAAACAGTGTAGAAAAAATAATACAATATCGTGAGTGTTAATCACAATATATTTATTTGTACCTTTATATTATTATTGACTTAAAGAGAAAACTACGCTTACAGCAGTTTTAAGTTTTCTCGGCAAATGTTAAATAAATTATAAAACGTTCTAAGCCAATATACACACCTCTAGCTACGTTATGTTGGATAAAATAAAAATTTCCCATGCGCAGTGGCGGATGTAACCACATTATCTCCTAAGACACGAAACATAGGTTACCCACGTAAATTGGTCCTTCGCAACCGGACACTGCAAATAGAAAGCTAACATAAGCAAGCTTACGTAAAATTCAATATATTTAATATTAAAACGGGACTAAATTAAACGAATGTTTATTTTAAATTCTAATAGTATTGTATTATTTTACTAATACATAATATATATTTTATTTAGATAACTTTATTTGGTATTGTAAGCTATAACTAATAAGAAAGTAAGTCATAAATGAAGAGTCACAATGTGAAATTTATCCTTTCATTCTATTCATATTTAAAAGAAACACCGCCACAATTAGCATTGCGGTCTGCAGACGAGACAGGCAAAGTCATAACCATGATAATTTATTATTAAATACCGAAACCAAGTATAAAGCTTTTATTTTATATATTTATAAGTTTTTACAATTCGTTAAATAAAATTAGTTAAGTTTTTTAAAACTTAGCAAGAGAAAACCGGTTTTTTTAATAGAGATAACCAATAGTAGAGCAAGAAGATATGGAAATCAGGAAAGTATTAGTTTTATTGTAGCAAGCACGTATTAAGTATCACGTTAGATGATAACCTAACAAAATAGGAATATGGCAGGTATGAATAGCGCTAACAGGTGCCTGCGCTGTCAAGTGCATGGGGTAGCGTATCGTTTGTTTGCCGACTCTACCTGCAAGGGTCACCCTGTGTAACGTAATTTTGTTTGAATATTTAATTTATTTTTATACGTTATTCCGCAAAATAATAGTCATATTGATACTTTAATCTATATAATAATCTAAATTAGGAAATAATTTTATGTTTATTACAATTTTATTCTAATTCTTGTTAATTATTTGCGAAATTAAGTTAGGAGATTTTTATGTATTTAATAAATGCGTCTCAATGAATTAAATTCCAGTATATTTTTTTTTGTTAAATACCTAGCTACATGTTTTTCTTAAAGCCAAGGTACAAATTATAAAATCTCAAAAGCTCATAAATAGGTGCAACTAACAAGTCAACATTCAGGTTCCGCATTTACACCTTGCTTTAATATCTTACTTAAGTGTCAAACAACTGATAAAAAGTTCAAAAATTTGAGAGGTAGCGTTTCGAATTTGTTTACAGATATTACCAGTAAACGTGGTCGCCGATCAATGAGTCATGCTTTCGAAATGCAATGATGTCACACCGGTATGTTCAAACCGAAACAAAAGATCCTGTCTTATAATTGCATAATTTATTTTTGCTGTTCAATTTCAAAATTGATAACTGGTTCTGCAACATCTTAAAAACGGTCATAAAAATAGATCTTGTATGGCAAGTGATTAAAATTTTATTTAGTTTTTAAGTCGTAGTCCATTCTTTTTGAACCGGAGGTCACTGTTTTGTAACTGTAACGATCCATAAAAGAGCTTGCAGCTATAACAATATTAAAATTGTATTTTAATTTGAATTTCAGATAAATAAATTACATTGGAACGATTTGAAAAAATGCAAAAGATTGTCTGACTGTAGCCTCCCTCTACTTTACTAAGTACCACAGATAACTTTAAACCAAAATTAATTTTATGATGCCAATTGTTTCTTATAGAAACTATATTGTTTAAAATACAAACCAGAGCTTTAGTTTCATTGTATAAAGTGAGTCATTATACATACTGAATAGTTAATATTTATTATTATCGTAAAACAACTAACTATACAAAGCCTGACACTGTGGAACGTAATACGTATGACGTGCACGACTTACCGGCTTAAAAAATAGATGTGTTTCGATCGGTTTTACTGACGTTTGCCCACGACGATATATTTATTTTTATTGGTTTTTATTAATTTGGAAATTATAGAAATATAATTGCTTGAATAAATATTACTATTATGTCAATTAGGAAAGAAAAAGAAAGTCATAGATCAATTCATATTGTTAGTTATGTTACCTGCTCGGTATTTTTAATCTATAGGTATATTACAGATTGTATTTAAATTATTAATTTACAATAGTCTTGAAAAACCGAGCTAAAACAAAAGAAAGCAGAAGTAAATAAAACAAATTAAGTAATGGTATCCAACAACATCTGAAAATTTAATCGGATTATTGCTTCAAAGTCTGTTGTATTTTGTCTTTTAAAAGAAAATTTTAAAAAGTTTTATCCAGAAAGACTCTAGTCATCAACTGTACGTGCTACTTGTAAAACTTTGTTATTTTTTATAATATACTAAGTAAGTCAACAAAATCTGGCATATTATGTCTTAAGTTTATAAATAAATATTTATTTTATGTAACAACTAAATATTCCTATATATTATAATGATTACATCATATAATTTAATCAAAAAATTATTTTCACTGAACTTACCCAAATATTTCTTAATTTATTTTTACGGCACCACTGACCAGTGACCACCTACGTTTTGTTGAAGTGTTTGTATTATCTATATATTAATACGTGAAGCAAACACTTTGTACCCCTTTTTACAAAAATTGCGCGGACGGAGGAGTATGAAATTTCCCACACTTAATAGTTTGTTTAGAGAAGGTGTGCAGAATGCTAATATTATTTTTTAAATTATGCATAAAAAACACATTACACACTACCATGTATTTGACACACACACGCATATATATTTTTGTTTATTGTTAAAGTCTGTGGTCAAATTGAGAATAGATTAATATTATAATATATCCAAGACAATAAATATATAACTTAATGAATTATGGTTGATATTCAACCACGCAGCGATCACTAGTATTTAATAAAACCATAAAACTCTTATATATATTACTATTCCTTAGATAACAATTTAATTTATCGATAATTAATGATTAATTATTATCTATGGCCCCATATTTGTTCTAGGTTTCAACAATTCTTATCAATATGTAAAATATTAAGATGTACATAAATTATCAATTTAAAAAACTTAAAACAATTTATTAATCAATCAAATCAAAAATTTATCAATTTATCAATTTTATAAAAACCCATAACACATACGTACTAATTGATTTGACACGAAATTTTTTACTTTTAAAGAATAATAGCTTGTGCGTCACGCGTATAACTACAAGTGTTTAATCACTGCAGATTTAATTATACACTCGACTTCTAGCAAAACAATCTAACTAAATTTACAAACGAATCTTTAAGAAATACTTGTTTGAAAATATGATCATCTATCTCAATTCATTGACCAGTATATTTACAAACTTTGAAATTGTTTTGTAAACTTTAAATTCATTCGCGCCCACGCGAAAACACGCGGTTCTTTGCGAAGGTGACTTGTCTAAATCTTGATTCTTGAGTGGAAGATATATTTGTTATATAGATATATTTTTATATTCTGATATTTGTTATAATCTTCTATCTCTTTTATTATCTTAGCTATTTTAAAATCACAGGCAGATATTTTTATTGTGTAAAATTATATGTTAATTGATAAGATATAATTTCATAAAACTTTAGCAACATCTTTACATAATTAAATATATTTTTAATAAATAGGTATATTACTTACTACTTAAAATAGAATATTATTATTTTCACAGAGTTATTTTGAAAAATATTATTATGTATGTCAATGTCGCTCATAAGCTACGGCCAAAAACGTATAGGATTGGGTTAACCTTAATCCATAGTTCGTTTGGTGTTTGAGACCAATTACTCAATCAACTTAATATGCGTGTAGGCCCATAAGATTCGTATAAACCTTGAGCCTTTCAAAACTTACAAAATAAACTATTTTTAATATACATTCAAGCCAAAAGTATATATAAATTATGTACTTAAATTGTTAAGTACAAAAATGAAATTGCTAAACAAACAAACATATTATAATCAAATTATTACAGTACATTATAGTAATATATATTACAAGGTGTATAATTGTATATAAATGTAATATATTTTTCAATATAATTAACATATTTCTACTACATACTCCTAGGTCTTTAAATTAAAATCTAAAAGTTTTACAATAATAAATAATATACGTCATAACATGGCCACAAATACACAATATCCTCAATAATAAATTTAGTAATGTTAATGAAAAATAACAATATTTGATTTTTTATTACATCTTTTGCATAAGCGCTTGCTAAATGTGAAAAATAAAAATTACATGTCGAGTGTTATTTCTAAATATTCTTATACGATATCGGTTGAATGTTCTTAACAACTTCCTAATTGAATTTTATGCTCACATCCTTCTCCCTTCACTTTTTCAAGTGAACTATTGTCACGTATTAACACTTAATTTGAATTAAAAGCGAGTACATAAAAACGTTCCTCTTAGATAACGGGGAGCTTAATTATGCATCTTCACCCATTTTATGCTTTAAGAAAAATACAAAATGAAAAACGATATTCATTTTTAAAGAGAAAAATGTATAAGTATATTTGGTTTTTGTATACTATTTATGTATATTGTGATTTTTAGACAATAATCCTTGTATTAGCATTCAACATTAAGTGCATAATATGTGCCTAAGTCATATAATATACATTTTAAATCGACGTGTTGCAAATTTACATATAGATACAGTAAAATTCATAGTTATGGCATATGATATTATGTACTTTATACCTTTATACGGGAATCATAGTTAAAAACAATACAATAGTAACAATGGTAATGAAGAGCCTCATTCTTATTATGCTAAGTGGCACAAGTTCACAGTGCATGCAAGTTCCCTAGGGAAAGGTGAGGATAACCCTTATTCCCACGTCGCAGGAAGCCGCACAAAAAATTATAGAGTTCCTCGTACATTCTTACACACCACACGAGACAAAGATTAATACAGAGAAATGCAACACTAAAGTTATTATATGTGTTTAAATTTTAGTTGCCATCTTCAATAAGTGTATTAAACTACAACCAGCATTTTTTTATTATATTACATTCTTAATCTATTAATAGTAAGTACCTAATAATAAAATACATATGTATTGATATATTTATATATCGCATTTAACTATTTACTGTAAGTAATATTATTATTTTCATATTTTTAAAAAGATATCAATTTCATTAATTAATTGATACCATATAGAGATCGATTCGTGTATGCCACTTCTATTATTTTCTTTATCCATAGATTGCACTCGAAACAGGAAAGTGGCACGGTACGCTGCACACTTGTTTGGGTGCAGAAACCATGGTCGCTTTTATTGGGTGTATAAATAGTTAATATTATCATTTTATTAGTTACAGTTTGATCTTAAGTTTGCTTCATAATTTAATATTTTATATTCAATAGACCAATATATTCTTTCAAATATACATAATACTTATACATATGTAGGCTATAAATGCAAATACTTAATTTCTTAATAGTATAAACTTCAACTGATATAATATTTTAATAATTTAACACTATAAGTAAAAAGATTTATGTGAATTTTAATGATAACATATTGGTTACTACTTACTTCATATATATAATACTACTTATGGGAAATATAGTCTCTAAATTTTTATTGTAATCATATTCCTTGTTTTTAAATAGAAAAAAGACGTATCTTTAAACTGTGCCACTTAAATTTTAAACATAGAGCAATAATGAAATCAACTGTGACAAACAATCAATACATATTTATTATTATATTTACAATGACAATAAAATCTTATATACTCTTAAAATATTACAATAAAATTGTGTTATATCCGTAATCTGTTTAGCATTTTAACTAATTATCGTGATGTAATATCACAGAGAATTTACGTTGTCCGTCCATCAAAACAAAGGCAATTTGTAGGCTAATAGTTATTATGTTACGCAAAACTTTATATACCAAATGGAGAAAGTTGTTAAAGCAATAGGCATATTTCGTTTTTACGTTATACTTTGATAGTTTACATCTAAAAACTGTATAACAAGACTTAGGAAAAAATGATTGGGACTAAATAGACTATAAGTCAAATGATGTTATTATCTTCATTTAACTTAGAAATTTATTTCAGTCCAGTTGTTAAAAACAATTGCTGACATTGACACTTGAAATGCTTATGACTGCAGATAAGCCACTCTGCATTACGTCTAAACTTGCATAGCAGTTTTGGTTAACGTAGGGCATTGGCAATCCAGCTGAACGCTGTTGAGCTGTGTTACATAACGGAGTTGTTTTGTAAAATAACTAACGGTTTTGTGAAACAGCTGATTCGGAAAACCATCTGCAACATATCCATTACATACTTATAAAAAAATGTTATGTTTTATCAGTATATGGCATTATGTTACATTCTACAAATTAAGCATACCTAGTGATTAAAGTAACACAAAACTATTACTTTTAAAAATCTTGAAATTAAAAAAACTGCAAGCATCAAAACATTAAATAGAAACTGATTTTTCAAGAATTAAATTTCCATTCCACAAACAAAAGTTTCAATAAAATGAATATCCAAAGAGCTAAAGCAAACATACATATAAACACTTTTACGTTGGAGTTTTTTTTCTTTTTTCATAAAATATAAAGACTCCATTGTTTGAATTATAAGGTAAACAAAAACCTGCCTCTATCAACGGATTCAATCTTAACAATGGCAACTTTCCCGGTGATATCTGAGGAAACTTACTCGTTAATAACGTTCATGATTTCTTTATTGTTTACGTATTACTCGGTACATACTTACAGCTTCTTGAAATCCGAATAAAGCTACTTCATTGTCACTCTACGTGGTGTTTTCAAGTAGGCAAGTATATAAATACTATTTCTCGCCCTTTCTCTAAAAATTACTTCGTTTCTTTGAATTTTGAACGCTTGCATTTTGCCAGATATTTACTAAACATAAGTAGAAGAAAAATAAGAAACACAAACTGTTTTGTTAAGGCATGCGTAGGACCTAGTATCTATGTTAAAGTTGTTTGAAAACGTAAATAGAGCATAGTAAAAACTTTCGCCCTGATCTTATCAGCAATTATAGCTATCGGTAGCGGTAAAATATATAAATATTTTAATTTGTTTTCAGGAATTATATATAATGAACTGTACTTTTAACTTACATCTGAAAATTATATAAATTTATTTTCTAAAAGAAGTAAAAGAATTGGCAAAGTTTATGTGGAGATAAGGGTAAGCCGGGGATCAAGCTACATTCATTTCCAGAGCTTAAAAGTACATTTAACTAAAATCTTTAATTATGCATGTTATTATTATTTCCAATAATGAATATTATAAATTATATTAATAATAACTATTTATTTATATATTATTATTATTTTCCAACAACGATTAATTAATTATTATTATACGAGATACATAACTCTGGTGTTACGTAACTGTAAACTTGAGCATCACGATTGCGTGTAAAGCAGTAAACTCTTGTCTTTTTTCTAGGAATGTACCTCAGATAACATCGTGATAAAGCGTGTTTGTAGTTAAAATTTTCTCATCCTTTAAAAAAAATATGTTTTTAAGTATTAAAAAATGTTTTTCAACTCAATCTTGTATAAGCTCTTGGTGGTGTAATTTTAAATAATAAACAATTTTCTGTATATTCAACAACAGTTATATTTCATAAGCTTTTCCTTCGTTAAAATCTTTCGTAAAGTTAAAAAAGTGATTTAGGCCCGCAAACACAAATGGATGCTTTAGTTCTAAAAGTCACTAAATCCATTTTCTTTATTTTGAGATATGATCATTCTAATTAAAAAAAAAATATTTAGCAAAAATGGCTGTATAAATAAATTTGGAAAAAAATAATACAATAGTTTATTGGGTAGGCTGTAATATAACATTCTTAAAGTATGTAACTTGTTATTATAATGATCAGTATTAAATAATTAACATATAGGACTTATCGCAAAATTAATGGAGCTAGGGACTTCTTATGAAAATTCTTTGGAATTAGTGACATATTATCCTAACTAAGCTCGTTAAAAAAAAACCAAACAAACAAAAAATAACAAAATAATAAACTTATTTCTAATACAAAAGCTGTTAATTTTAACACAATATTAAATCTTACTTCTAATCTTCTAATTCGTTTAAAATCACGTTTAATCATAACGAAGGCAGTACTATAATTAATATTATCTGCTTATTCATATATTTCTTCCTGCGTATCGTTATTTTCATTATCCTGCTCTCTTCCTGAAGAAGCAGCTGCTAAAAGTATGTCATCATAGAATGGTCGTTTTTGAACAGGAACATACTCAAGAAGTTTTTTGATATCTTTAAGTTTAGCTGGTTTTAATGGTACCATCCCTTGATAACAGTTATTGAGATCTGCAGTGATCTTGCCATCCATGCCAATACGATATAATGTCATCTTCTTAAAATTTTGACCTGTCCTCGAGGTACTACATTCAGGGTGTCGGAATCTTTGAAAGCGTACTTTGCGGCAAACAGCTATTCCGGATATTGATGATTTTATATGTGCATCATACAGGTTCTTGTAATTCTTAATTTTTAAGACGCGATATTCAAGATTTTCCTCGTCCCTTAGATTCTTTTCTAAAAAGACTACTTGAAATTTACTTGTGTTGCGTGAGTTTTCTATAAGATTTGGATATTATTATTATTTATTTCAGTGGATTTGGGTACTTGTTGCTTAAATTTGGATTTAGTGACTTTTTGAAATCAGTTTAGAGGATTTAGTGATTTTAGAATTTGGAAAAAACCAACTTAACGACTTATATTTGAACAAAGGATTAGACCAACTCATAGACAAAAAAAAAAGAAATTTTTTGAACTGGTAAACTCAATATCGATAAAAATGGATTTAGTGACTTTTAGAACTAAAGCATCCAAATATCTTCTTTTTTATCTCTATCATCTCAGCGTCTCTAGGTGGTTCTTAGTTCATTGGGATCACAAAACATATACAGTACACAGAGACATATACACATTACACATGTCTATTATTCTTTACGGTGACTATTACGATTGAAAAAGTTTATTTCGAACGAATTTCAAACTCTCGACCTTTAGTGAAGCACGCTGGGCAATCGTCTCTGGATGATATAAAATCCTCTGTACATCCGTCGTTGTTTCATAATAATCGATAGTAATTGAAATTGTCTTATATGAATAAATCTATCGAATTAATGACAATTTCATATAACTTTGATATATCAGCTAACCAACAAAGACGGTACATTGATGACCTATCAGTCTTAGTTTCTCACAATACACGGTTGTCACCGAAGGCCATTGTCACGAAGTAATTAGTCATCAAACAATAGAAATCCAACTTGTCTAAACAATAGTACTAGATTAGTGGAAATCGACTTCGAATAGACGCGACAAATAAAATATCTATTTGCATTGTATCTACAAACTCATACATATAAACTCTATAATATCTTCTTATATTACCTACTAAAAAAACTATTTGAACTATAATAATATGTTCTATTTTCTTCTTATACTTTTATAAGAAAAACCATTTCATTACTATTAGCTCATTTTCTTGTTTTTTCTCTCACTCATTGCACTTATACAAACTTGCAGTAAATAAATTGCCATAGCACAGTTGGCACGTCTCTAACACTGTCATTCGATACTCACACAAGATTAACTTTTTCATTCCGTCTTCAAAAGAAAGCTCGTTAAGCTACATAATAAATAAGTAGAAAACCCTAATATTAATATAAACGTTCTACACTAATTACTAAATAACCTACGTGGCATAATTATACAAAATAATAGCTTACAAATTCAACTACTGAAGTCCAACATTTTCGTAGGGCGTATCTGTGTCTGTTATTCATTAAATATTAGGTTTCACTGATAAATGTCTTATCAAAGCGTAATTCATAATTTTTCATCAGTAACATTTTTATGTAAACTTTACTTTCGTACATATAAAGTTACATATTTAAAAAGATAATGATGATTATACAGCAACACCGAATAATTTATTTATATTAGAAAGAACTCATTAAATTGATTAAAATACTTAGAAAGCATGTTTTTAAGTAAAGCCTTGCTATTAGTTATATTCCACCACTACCTACTGGTTTCTTCATTAACAAAACATTAACAGTCAAAATATTTTAACAGGTTTTTTGTCTATATATTTTAACAGGTTTTTAGGCCATAGCATATACTCGTAAGTACAGATTTGAGAATCATTTTACTCGACAATCATCATATAAATTAATTCCCCCCGCCACGCTGAGTTTGTTTAGGTTAATTTCTTAAATTACCGTACAGATTTTTATACTGTTTTCACAAATAGAAAGTGGGATTGATGTTCTAAAAGTTATACTTTATGTGATGATATTTGTAAGATAGCTCAAAAAAGGGATTCTGAGAGCGTCTCTAATATTATAAATGCAAAAGTTATTTATTATACACAGATATCGTTCGCAATTAGTTTACAAACTGAGTCCGGGAGATATAAGAGGAGAAATAGAACAAATTCAGATTTTTTTCAATTTTTTTGTTTCTCTGTCTGTTTGTCTGTTCCTATCTTCGAAACTGTTGAACCGATTTAAATGAAATTTTGCATGGTGGTACCTTATATCCTCGATCAACATTTTAGATAATTTTCATCCCGGAAGTTTAAAGGATTCCCATGGGATAGTTAAAAAACTATAGTAACTTATACGGCTTAGTAAACAAAAACTACTGATTGGATTTTAATGAAAATTTATAATAATATAGTTCATATATCAGAATAACAATTAAGTTACTTTTTATCCCGGATAAATGTACGGTTCCCGTGGGATAGATTCGTTTTTGTTTGTCTAGAGGCGAAACCAAGTGAAGCCAGGGTGAGCCGCTAGTATTGTATAAACGTATAAATAGAAAGTAACAGTATATTTATATCTTAAGTCCATACGCTTTGTTATCATTTGTCAACCTAATATAGGTGCATTATACTTTGTCCATTATTTACTCATCAGTGAAGTGGTGTCGCACCGTTATTACTGAGTAGTCGGGGTTACAGTTAGCAACGACCACGGTCATGCTGATTTCTTACTTCAATTGATTTACGCAATCTAATGATTGGAAATCGAAGGAAATTTATGTCATTTACTTGTTTCTCGCTATATGTAGGTACTTTTACAAACGGTGCAATTCATTCTGTTCTAACGACCTAGTTATTCGCCTGTTGGTAATTTGCAGCACTTTAGTGTGGTGTGTTATGTGTATGGAGAAAATAGTAGAATTAGTTCATTATTTCATTTAGATAAATGTAACATTTTTTTTAAGAAAAACTAAAGTCTCTGAAAATTAATTATTGATAAAATTATCAAAATTACTATAATATATTCTTTAATATTTAGTTCGTGGAGTAAAAATAATAATGAAGTTATAACAATTATCTTCACTATGGCCAATCAACGTAAGAACAATGCAAAGTTTAATTTGTTCAGATGTTCGCACGTCGCTGCAATAATATCCTAATGCAAACATTCATATCGGAATGCAGTGTATATTCTACACTTTTAACTTGCTCAAATAAGTTGGCATATAATACATAAATTTATTAAAATTGTGTATCATGCAGCAGCAAATTGTTTTGTATTCAACATTAATTGGTATGTATTCAGTCTTTTAAATGTCGCACTGATGGGCTCGGGGTTCCCAACAATGCGAGGGGGATCAGACCATAGGTCACCACGCTGAAAAGCGAGGGTTGGCAGTCTTCACATGTCTATTGAAAACTTGTTAGATTTCCTTAGACATGCAGGTTTCCTAACGATATTTTTCTTCATCATAAGGCAAGTGGTGATCATGCTGGAAATGATTCGCACATGAAAATATCAGAGGTGCGAGATCAAGTATTTAAAACCGCTTCACTCGGTTTACCAAGCGAGAGCGTTGCTATTGGACTACCATTGCCTTCGATCGGTATAATATTTTAATCTATTTAAAAATGCTTAAGAGTATAATTCTAAATCTTTAAACTTCATACAGGATATATCTAATTAGTTGTATTATATTAATTTTTAAGATAAAATACGGAAGTTGGATTCTATTTTCATAATCATTAGCAGTTAGTAAATCCCTTGTTAGTTCTGTTGCATAGCTCCATACAAATAGGGCGTGTATCAGACTATTTCGGTACAAATTGCTCACTTGTCACCCGTTAATGGTACTGAAAAGTGCATTACGTATTTGTTACCTTAAAAGGTGTGATATTTTTGGATACATTAGTGACTCCCGTCTCTGCAGAATGCCTGCTTTAAATAAATTATGTAGTTATGTGAGTATAGTTATGTGAGGTTTGCAATGATGATTAGTTACATCTGTTTATCTATACTTAATGTTATAAAGAGGCGCAGTTTGTTTGTCTGTTTATTTGTTTGAACACGCTAATCTGAGGGACTACAAATCCGATTTGAAAAATTCTTCTTGCATTAGATATTCCGTTTATTGAGGAAAGCTATAGGCTATATATCATCCCGAAAAAATGTACGGTTCCCGTGAAATTGATTTATTTTTGTCTAGGGACGAACTCGAAGTGAAGCGACGCGACGGTGAGTCGCTAGTGTAATAATACAAGAAAAACTAAATTATATTAAAAATGAATTACATTTAATCAATATAATATAAACATTAAAAAGCAAAATGTACTCTTTATAATTACTCTATTGAAAATAGTGTCACGAGAATCATTAAAATCTTTTTAAAATAGACGTATCGCGTAATAAAAATAAAAAATACATTCTCTTCCTTTTTTGAACTCGATCTAGAATAAGCCGTCCCTCTCGTCACCGGTAGAGTAAAATGAAATGGCTTTTGGGAAGTTCTTAAACAAGATGTCTGCTGCAAATGTCATCCATTGAATAGTATTCTACTTTGATAAAAATACAGTTTTAATAGAATAATTTAACCTACACATGGGAACAAATTATAAAAAACTTAATTTTTATACGAAATAGATTCTTACAATGTACTTATTTTGAACTTGTAAAAAAGCAAGATGACAAGAAGTATGTTTTCTTAGAAATCCTTAAACGAAGTTATCTCTACATATTTGGAATACAGCTGGTACACCTGTTCACTTCATATACAACAAATTTAGAAAGACGACATTGTAATATATACACCTGCATCATACGTATGAAGGGACGTGACTTAAAATTCACAAAAGCATAATTTCATTAAAATAGTCAAACTACTTATTATGTTTATCAATGGAAAAATATTTTTACAAAATAAATTGTATACATAAACACGACGACACGTTTGGCTTAATTTGTAGTGCCAGCTTGCTGTGCCTGGGGTCGCAGGTTCGAGTCCCGCTGGGGGCATTCATTTGTGTGATAAACACGAATGTTTGTACTCCAGTCATGGGTTTATATTCATAATAAGTAGGTATATATGTGTATGTACTTAAAGTTATATATGTGTAATGTATCAATTATCTAGTATTCATAACACATCCTCGTAGCTTACCATGGAACTAGATGGTGCTGTGTGTTAATGTCCCAACATATTTATATTTACCTATATTTATAAACAAAATATTTACGTACCAACCAGTACGAAAATGCATGGCTATGTGTACACATCATAGCAATGACTTAATTAAATGTGGTAAGTTAAGCCTAAATCGATTAAATCAATAGCTTCCTTAAGGAAACGATAGTGTAATTATATTTTTTTATTACTTGGATGTTTTATTAACACAAATGCTGACTATTAATTAAAATTTACTACCTACTTAATAAAAGCCATGCTATCAAAATTTTATTCGATCCTTCTTTTATCAATTATTCACTCTTATGTATTCCTAGTAGTAAAAGTACCTAGTTTATCTTTATCTTTCAATCGAGAACTATTATTATCCATTTTTTTTAATTAATTAAATGAAATGCGATGCAGTTATTCTCAGTTTTAAATAATTATAAATTTTATAATCTATACGGTAATAGACTACAACATTAAGAACCACTGTTTCGTATTACAGATTTCAAGATTTACTACAGAAAATAACTTTTAAAAATAAGTAGGTACTTTTAACTAAGTTCACAGCTTTTTAGTTCATAGTCCTCTATTTATTTTAAAATATATCTTTATAGTATAATTTATTCATTGAAAAAATAATTATAAAAATCCATTCACAATTTGCGAATATATCGCGAATTTAAAGATTATTTTGCTGTCTCTATTTCAATTTTAATTACATACAGCCTTCATATAGTCGTTTTTAAGAATTTAATGTTTTATTTATACGAATATATATCAGAGGAAATAAAGGAAATTCCTGAGACGATAATAAAAGCCACCTTGAATAGCTGTCCTTAAACAATAAAATAAAAATTAGTTCTTCTTTTACGATTATGAAGTTCCTGCACTTGGAAATGGCATTGATAGAAAGGACTAAGATATTTTAAAAGTAATAATATCTGGTCTCCGTATATCCGTAATAATCCGTATCTATACTAATATTATAAAGTTGAAGAGTTTGTTTGTTTGGTTGGTTGGTTGAACGCGCTAATCTCAGGAACTACTTAACCGATTTGAAAAATTCTTTTTGCATTAAATAGCTCGTTAGCTGAGGTAGGCTATATATCATGCCGGAAAAATGTACAGTTCCCGTGGGATAGATTTGTTTTTTTTCTAGGAACGAACCCGAAGCGAAGCGAGGGTAAGTCGCTAGTATTAAGATAAAGTAGCAACTCGAGGCCTTTTTTATTATTAGTTGCGTATTTGTTGTAATTTTTGGAAATGATTATAATGCCGCTGACCTACAATAGTTGCATAAAACAAGATCGTAATTATGTTGTTTTGTATAAAAAGCCAGCCGCCAAGACACTAATTTACAAAACAGAGCAAAAAAGTGTTATACTTTAGACGCTACATTTACTTAATTTGAATAAAACCATCCGCTAACAATTTATTTATGTGCTAATTAATCCGAAAAACATATATATCTAATATATAAATTTTACATAAATATCATATTATTTTAAGTTTCTAAACATACCTATTCATTAATATTTTACTACCGCGTCGCGAAGGACTTGTCTATAAAATTATTATAAACGTGTTTGTCACCTACGTTATACTTATTTATATAAACAAACTACGTATTTTATGAACACTTATAAGGTATACATTTTATATTGTATATAAAGTTACCAAGTACTTATTGTTATAAATTAAGTATTTATAATCTGTTTTAGGAATTATCCAGATTTTTTTCTCCTTATTGTAAGATTTTATTTATATGCAATTATTACGAATAATAACTTAAAGTTCAAATCTGTTACTATTCCCTCGCGACGACACGTTAATTCGCGTTAACAATGACATGCTGGCCTTCAATCACATTACAGCAATGTCAAAAAATATGTATATAACTTTGCAAATAAAGCTGTCAGTACATATTAAGGTAAACAAAAAAACTTATTAAAACATATACACAAAAAACTGTATAAATATTACTACATACTACTATACCTAGTGACACGAGTAGTAAGGTCAGTCTTTGCAAGAGACTGATATCTCGTTGGTAAAGTGTTTATTGCAATATAAAAATTAACCATCATTACTTTCCATATAATCGCTCGCTTTATTGTTAAGTGAAAGTTTTATAAGTTAGAAAATAATTTACAATTGATATATCTACATATAACGATGTTTTGTAAATTTTTATTATCATTGTTCTATCTACTTTTTTATTTAAGTATTCTTTAAGTGAGTGTCAGACCCAGATTTGAGAAAGTCAACCAGTGGCTGTCATAATTGAAAGGTGTTTTAAATGCGTTTTATTATGTAAAACTAATAAGCATATTTTATAATAAAAGGGAAAGCGAAATAATCTTCCATATTTTCATAATACTTTAAGGGGCCCCTTTTAAATCCGGCCCTGGCCACTAGACCGTATTAGTGATAGTTTATATATAGCAGTATTCCACTCAATGTCTTGCAACTCGAACATTGACTTTATTACTTATTTTGTTATGTTTGCAACAGCCTTCACGGTAAGCAATGACTAAATAAATTAACACTTGCAAAGTGGAAATGGCCTTAACTACTGCCGAATATAAATACTTTCGTTGCTATCAAGTGGTAAAAACAGCAAATGAAACAATTTGGTAAACTCATTAAAGATTGAGAGATATCTTGTGAAATCAAAATGTTCATTTTTTGCATTCTTTTGTTACTCGTCTCATTTGAATAGTTTCTTTATAATATGTCATCGTTATTGGAGCTCCCTCATTTTAATTCATGCTCTGATTTTTCATAAAAAGTAAAGTAGTAACTTCTACAAAAAATAAATAACAGAAATATGTTAATTACTAAGAAATATTAAAAAAAGAAGACGTAATAAAATTAATATATATATATATATATATATATATATATATATATATATATATATATATATATATATATATATATATATATATATCTTGCATATAATAAGTAATAAGCAGAAATTACATGCAGCAGAAAGCAGTAATTACACACTCTATTCACATTTATTTGATTTTGATGCAATAAATATCTTTTCTTATGTTTTTATCTTTTCAATGAAGAAACCATAACAATGAACGCATATGGTAATAAAAGGATGATTCTGTTCGCATCTTACGAATGTATACTAATATTATATAGACAGAGTTTGTCTGTTTGTTTGAACGCGCTAATCTCAGGAACCACTAATCCGATTCGAAAATTTATTTTTGCATTAGATAATCCGTTTATTGAGGAAGGCTATAGGCACATTGGAAGTTTGAATGCGGGCAAAGTCACGGGTACAGCGTGTGATGTATATTACATTGATCTCCTTATTAAATAATTATACTAAAAAGGCAGGACGGTTTCCGAAATTTCCGTATTTATTTACACATCTACCTTAAATTAGCTATTACATCTACAAGGTCCAATAAAAACGTGTCACACGTTTAGTGACGACATCAGCGGATCGTGCCAAATCAGTGCATCAATAGTCACATGACGTAGGTATAACATTTATTTCCTCTAAACCCGTACACATTTATAAGGTGTAATCTAATTAATTAATTTACATATGTACTTGCATCGTAAAGTATGTTTTTACAAGTTGTAGAAAATAAATATACCTACTTAGTGGTGTTTTCCCAATGAAAGTAAGATCTGTAATTACGTTATTTTTAAGTATAAAATAGTATATCCTATTGCAGGGCACTTCACGTCATCCGTTGTAACTTTATATCAACTATCTGTGACCTAGAAACGCATACAGGCTCTACAGTCCACAATAGGGCATGAATTGTGCTCACGCTGGTTCCGCTGCCCTAGAAACTGCGATCGATCAAAATAGTTCAATAACCTAACAACCTCATACAATATTAGAGAAATTAACCATTTGATTTTCAGTGAAATATATATTTTTAACTGGAGACATTAATTATATATTTTATTCATGAATAAATTATTATACACTGAATAAAGTTACATTTATGATTCTTAAAGCGATAATTTCAAGATAAAATTAGTATTTTTTTATGAATGAATTATATATTGTAACTAAATTAAGATTTTTAATTTTACTTCATCTACTTTCTAATGAAACTATCATGTCAAATATGACACGTTAAACAGACAAGTATTATACATACAATGCATGCAGGCATATGCCTGTTTTTACATAGTGCATGCACCGGCCACCGAGTATGTAAAGTGAGTCACAGTTTCGTACTAAGTATGTATAATGTAGCAGTCTATTTAGCGTTGCAACACCTACTTGCAAAGATATAATTTGAATTGTTAATATAGAAAGTTGTGCATAAATGTTGAAAATGCCTTATACCTTACAGGATGTTTCACAATAGTATTTTGTTGGAAATAAAAAAAAAATACTGTATAAAACAGTTTTTTTTTTTATAAAATGAGACACTATAAAATGAAGAAATGTTTTACTCCCTTAATAGTTTTCGCCGAGCTCTAATAACTTTATTATACAGTTATTCGTGGTATTTATAAAATCTGCTATACGGAAGCATACGTTAGAACAGCAGATATATTATTATGCTAAAATAAACATCCACTGAAGGAACATTATTATGAAAACGTCATATTAACTCATTTAGCTAAATGAGACTTCTTCATATTCAGTAGAACTAATAAGTTTTTGTCAAAACTGATCGCAACAGACTGTGGGACGACGCAAGCCAATTATAGACAACATTAATAGTACACTTTATATCTGCAAGACTATTCGCTGTGAGTGAAATACGAGTATACCGGCTTGGAATAATGCCAACTGAGTGCATTGAAATCAGAGCCCTGGAAGGGCCTTTTAATTTTTATTGCTTTAAAACTCTACCCATCAAAGTAATGGTTAAATTATTATTTTGTCCAATCTAAGGGAAATTTAAATACTCTATTTGTATTGATTAGATGTTAGAAATATCGTTTTAAAGCTTGAGTTACATTTATTATTATTCACTGAAACATTCATTTACTCTTATAATCTTTGGTTGACAAAAAAATCAATGTCTTTGGTCCCGTCATTATTTATAATATTAAAGTTATTATACTCTTCCAGATACTCTATGTCGATGTTTTTACTTCTATCGTGTTGTGGCAAGATTTATACCAGCCCTATCCATCCCTTTAATTCCGAATCGATGCGGAATGTAACTGGACATTAACACTAAGACTAGGAAGAGTTATATCGCATTTTTGAGAAATCATTCATATTTATTGCCTCGGATTATAACAAAATTACTTCAAAGACATTTCAAACAACCATTTAATTTATTTGATTTGTTTGGATTCTAATGTAATCTACATATGCCACTTGTTTCTATTACTTTTATTTACGTTATGAATACTTCTTTTATTTTGAACTATAAATATTTTCAAAGCATTTTTACGTAACAAGTCATTAAATGAATATAATGGCTTACAATCAAGAGAAGCAATCAATTAAAGAATCTTCGTAAAAACCTATATCTTGATCAAAAACAGCGTAACATTTATTACATACATATACAAGTTTACATACACACATACAGTTCCATATATATACAAACAATATATAACAATATATACACATATACAGTTACATATATATACAAAATATAGAATTAATATTTTCTAATGATAGTAATAATAATTTTTATTTTTTATTTTTTTATTTTATTTTTATTTTCTAATGATTATATGTTTTAAAATTATTCCAAGATAAAAATGTTTAAAATAATGCCGTTGCATGATTAAAAGAACTGTGACTAATCCGCATAGCAGTGTCATACTTCACGCTTGTCCTAATAAGGAGCCGAACATTGGAGGTGTTCTTGATTCGCAATTTATCAGTCTAGATCTGGAATGAAATGTAAGTAGAATAACTAATTACAATCATATCCATTAGAAATACTATAGTCTATAGTCAATTCAAATCTTCTACTCAATTATGTTGTTCAGGCACTCCTAGAAGTGCTTGGACACAATTTACTTTCCCAATGTCACGTAGAATGGGGAAGACACTTAAAGTGCTATTAAAAAAATAAACTTATTACGATATTTTAATTTGTTTGACGGAAAAGGAATATTTTATAATTCTAATATGGCTCAAGCTCCGTTATGTACATAGTTTAAAGTTATCATCATTATTAAAATTGCGTGCGTAACCGCGGACGAAACCTAGTTAGTATGTTAATGTATAATTAAAGAAAAACAGACACACTAGAGACGTATCTTTGCGCCCGGTGCTTGTGAATCAGAGCGATCTTTACCCGGTAGTGACTGCTACACGGACCGTAAACGCTACACGACGGCCATTCTAAACAGGGTTTCCAAAAATTAAAAAAAAAAATCTTAAATACCAAGTAATAATATTGTGTGGCAACAAGAATAATATATAACTAAAACTGTTTAGGTCTTCTCTAGACAGAAGTATTCTAATAGATAAATATGAAATATTAAAAAACTGTTTTATTATAGGTTATAATGTATTTAATTGATTTATAAATAATAAAAAAATTAAGCAACAAAGTTATCTTAGTAAATTATTTTAGAAAACTTAAATTACTGATAAATAGCAGCCCTGATTACGCCTTTATTTACCCATTTGCTACTGTATACCCAGACAACGGACATCGTATATCAGAATAGTTTTTATACAACTAACTTTACTGCAATTTTAATGTTTTCAACAAACCATTATGTTGGAAATTACAATAGAATTAACCTATTAACTTCATTAAATTTATATTAAATTAATTGTATAATAATATTATATTAATCAAACATTAGATACCATCGTGTTTTCTTTATCACCCCTGGTTTATTACAAACCCAAAAATATGTCCTTTATTCATAGAGTAATGAATAGAGTAATGAATTAATGTATTTCTTTGCATGGATAGAGATATAATTTATTAGCCACCGAGCTTAGCGGCTACTCTTTGTGTGTGTGTGTGTGTGTGTGTGTGTGTATATATATATATATATATATATATATATATATATATATATATGCACTATTATTTATTAAGTCACTAATAAACAATATTTTACTTTTTCATATAAGTGAAAAAATGATAGGCCATGGCCGAATTATTATTTGCCGTATACCAAAATACAAAATTACCAAAGCAAAAATTAGAAATATCGCGTTATTTTATACATATATTTTACTATAGGTACTTAATGTAGCATAACTAATCTACTTCTGATTTGGAAATAAGAAAGTTTGTAATGTCTATGTTAAGTGTTTCTCGTAAATATTATTTCTCTATCTGTATCCAAACCGTTACTGCGTGGTCGGCAATCGGCATACAGAAAAATACGATAGCTTGGCTGAAATGAACACTTCCATTATATGTACAACTAGCGACTTACCCTCGCTTCGCTCGGATGCGTCCCTTTTCCGGAAGGTACGTTTTCCGGAATCCTAACTCTTTTTTCTAAAATAAAAGTAGCCTAAGTTACTCCCTATCATATCAGCTATATGCCAGTGAAAGTCCAGACAAAATCGGTACAGTAGTTTCGGAAGAAACAGACAGATAGACAGACAAAAATTTTAAAAATTGTGCTTTTCTTAGTATCGTATATAATTTCATATACTTTTAGTAAAAATCTATTATGTTGACATTACAAACAGTCACTTTAATTTTATTTATTTGTATAGATGTATAGATGTCAAATTATCGCGCGATCTAAATTGATTAAGTTGGACTATTAAAATATTTTAGGTGTATTTATAAATTTTCAAAAGATAATGCCAATTTAATATATGCCCATACTTTTAACTTTCAAAACTAAATCATAAATTACATGATACACTGCTTTCCTAAATTTTGTTTAATAATATTCAACCGTTATACCTAGTTTCCTGCCAAACAACGAATATGAATAAAAGATTAACCGTTAAGAAATTACTCACGTAGAATTCATAGGTGGTGAATTTCAACATATCTCACATTAGGGATATGATATGTAGGTATATCGAATAACATTCGATACACATATACATCATTCGTAATGTATCGGTATCTGAAGACCGCGTTACGAATTAAAATTGCATTCGTGTTATGTACATTTAATAAGGTATGTTTCTTTCGTGATCTACGACAAAGAGTCTTTTATGCACGAGTTCGTATAATCGAACAATTCTCAGATTTCAAACGTGACTAAAATCGAGTATGATTTGTAGCATAGTGAAATCGACTATTAACTAATCTTTACTTTGTGTTTTGTTTTTTACTTTATTTAATGGCAAACCGTTGATAACGACTGAATGTATTATGTCGTAATATTCAAGCATGTGAATAGATAAGAAAGTACGATTATTTTTGCACCAAACCTGTGTATTATAAAAATTCCTGTGGTTCGCGTTATGGTTATATTACTTGAATTTAAAGATTATGTTGAAAAGGCGCTTAATTGACCGTTCGTCCATCACGAATTTATAGTTCTCTTTTAGCTTCTAAGTTTAATATGGGTATAAGTTTTTTTACTAATGTTTGGTTTTATTTCTTTACAGATATTTGTTTGGAGACATTACTGTTGGACCGCAACGTGAATTGGTGAGTTCATAGAAATACAACTTATAGATACATTCTTATTATATTTGTGACTAGCGATTTAACCCCACTTCGTTCGGGTGTAATATTATATAAATCTACCTTGTTTATTGCTGTTTCTATTAGTGAAAACCGTATCAAAATCCGTTGCGTGGCTTAGAAGAAGTAAGCGGAGAAACAAAGAGAGACAGACAGCAACTTTGTTTTATGCTGGGTATGTAGAGATAGATGAGCAACTTGCGCCGGAAGGAAATCATTCAATACGTTAATTTTTAACCCTGCCACTAATAGTTTTTGTGTAATAAATCATTGAAATTTTTGTATGAAGGACAACTCGGCCGAACCAGTTATTGTGTTTTTCCGTCAGAATGAGAGGTATTCTAAATGTTGAACTGAGTAATAAGTTAGTTTTTATTTTTTATAAATATTTCATATAAAGCATTCGCTTTATTACTATTTTATTATATGTATAGATTTAACAAATTCCTTATGCATACGTGTGACTGCCACTATAACGCGTAGTAGCCGGTAACAAGTTCTTACTACTGTGCAAATATATTATAATCTAGAGGCAAGGTTCTATATATTATCTATGTCATCCGCAAGAGAAAGGCGAATTTCATTTTTATTTATTATTTTATTTACCAGTAATTAAAAAAATAAAAATTATACGACAGTAAGAAGAATTGGTTGATCAGTTACTGCGTATAAGGAGGACAAACAAGGAAACACACTTTCGCATTTAAAGCATTAGTAAGGATTGTGAGGTAACTAATAGGACAAATCGTTTACATACTTATAAAGACACTAACCATGTCTGCTTTTTTTTAAATAATATTAATTTCTTACGATAATATAGTGAGATAACCGATGCTATAATGGCGTTTTTGATTTAAGAACTAGTGCACTGGATTGCGTAACGGAGGTCGATGCCATCGCAGTCGCACCCGCAGCGAGCTGAAACTTATTGTTCCTTTATTTAAACTTGGCTCGATTCATTTCACTGCCGTTTATTTCATAACTTTCCATTTCACGTGATCCCACTTTGTTACTTTTATCCCCATTTTGGTTTTTTTTTTTGATAAAATCAAATTATTTTATCTTATAAAATGGAATTTAAAGTGAATTCTGTTAAACTTTTATTTATATTAAACTTTTTTATTATACAATTACAGAATTTGAGTATTATTTTGATTTGGCAAATTCTGTATTTTAAAACTCTTTATTAATATTAAAATATCAACAATATTTTCTCTATCACTATCTTCATATGAAAAATGCTCACGTCTATACGAAATAGTGTAAATGAAAAGTAAAATTTACACTTACAATAATTATAACTTTAATGTTACTTATTTAATAATATTAGTATTCAGCAACTTACTTCGTAGTTTATTATAACCAAAAATAGTTTTATTAGCAATACACTGCATTGTGTAATTTAGCTCAAAAGACTTTCTATTATTTTTACTCTTCTAAATAATTTTACATTCTTACACCAAGGTCGGCATTCAAATTTGAGTGAATGTGTGTTCTCGGTCTATTTGGCAAAATTTCATTTCTTGAATGGCATTGACAAGTGGAGGTGTGTTGCAAAAACCCGCGCAGGTTTAACGGAAGCAGTGATATGGTAGCAAAATAATAAATAAAAGTTAACAATTTAATAGTATATATACTATTTATAAATAGCTTTATTTTTATTTTACGCTGCGATATGTATCTTTTTATTTCAACTGGAAATATTAAAATATAAAAAACAACTTATCATAAAAATGGATCGCCGAATGAAACCTTCAATTAATTATTATTAATCGTTTCTTCTCTTAAGTAATAGTCTAAAATCCGATATAAGGTAGCTCTTCAGTCATGTGCTTATAAAATATATTATAAAATAGTAGGTACTATTGATTATATTGTTTATATATTACGTTTTATATAAAATAATAAATTAAAGAATTAAAACTTTTGATCCGGTAAGCAAATTCTGACGCTTTTACTTCGGTTCTTTTGCTATAATAATTGCTAAAACAATTGTGTCATCCCCATAAAGCTACTGTGAGATAATATGTACAATGTACCTACATCAATTAAATAAAGTGAAAATTCTTGTTTTCACTAACTTTCATCTACAATTGTTTAACATGGATATTTTTTGAAACTAGGTAAAATAGGTATTTTCGTATTTTCTTACGTTCTTAATGTTACCTATATGAAATTATATTTATTTCTTTATTTTGAGTGTAATTATTGACTATATAATTTGTTGTTGACTATATATTGTTGACACGTTTGGCTCAGTTTGTAGTGACCCTACTTGCTGCGCCAGTGGTCGCGGGTTCGATTCCCGCTGAGTTCATTTGTGTGATAAGCACGAATGTTTGTACTCCAGTCAGCGTTCATATTTATAATATGTATGTATTTAAAGTTATATACGTATAGTGTATCAACTATCTGGTATCCATAACACAGGCCTCGTAGCTTAGCATGGAACTAGATGGTGCTTTGTATTAATGTCCCAACATATTTATTTATATTTATATCATGTATGGGGTAACGAGATAGTGATGTTGATTTCATAAGATTTATATCTCACTGTAACTCCTAATATAGAACAGTTGTCAACGCCCAATAACAAGCGTAATTGCCTAAGGAAACGATCTAGTCCGTGCCCAAATTTATTCTCATAATGTCAATGGCATCTAAAAATAGCTTTAAATATAAAATATAAAGATTTCGCAAGAAATATATTTGAAACTTATTCGTCACATCAATTTTTTTGTCAGCTTGTTGTTACAGTTTCTTTGTAATCGCTTACAATAACCGTTTTTATGTGTAGTTTATAGCTAATACCGTACTATTAGATGTTGCATAAGTTCAGCGTTGCAGGGCAGTCGATGCCGGCAGTCGGTCGTCGACGCCGGCACTCATTATTTTATATTGATATCTATATAAAAACTAAAATAAATATAGTGAATAAAATCAAACGATATGTGGCTTTAAGTGAATACTAAATAATGTATATAACGTACAAATTTATTCTAAATAGTGAAATTAAGTTGAAAAGTTTGTTGCCATTAAAGTACGTGCAAGGAAGGAAAGTTTTGCATTTGCAAGTAGTTTATTCGAAACTTGGAATGTTGATGTACAAACTGGTCTTGAGTACTTGTCACAGAATGTCGCCAGTTCGTAGCTTTTTTAAATTGAAACTTTTTTATAAATATTACATCTACATACATTTTTAAAAACCACTCCTGTTAATTAGACACATACCTACGTCACATATTTTTATAGGTTATTGAAAAATTATATATATTTGTGTAACTATTGTATGTGTTAAATAACCCAGATTTTAAAAATAATATTTTCGATTTAAGTAGAATTAAAACAAATTACAAGATTGTGTACAATTAAAAGGATGTGTGGCTTTTGCGTAAATATAGATAGGTAATGCAAGGAAACAAACGTCCGTGGCGTTATTTTAATCGATTACTTCGACTACTAGCTACTTCACAATGTCTCTCGCTGTTTGATCATTTTAGTATATACCTTATTGAAAATGATTACCGATTCAAAATTACCGATTAAATTTAAAAATAATTAAATTGTTTTATTGGTGTAGCATGTACCCACATAAAATGATAAGAAATAGTTACGTTTCTTTGATCAGCTTATGAGATAAACACCCTTACTCGTTATTATGTAAACTTAAATGCGTTACATTAATGACGAAAAATTATTTTTTAAGTTCTTTTTTCTATAAGATAAAGGTAGATAAAGATTAAAGACTCGTAGATACTTACTAGCGAAGCTTGTAATATTTTTAAATCAAATGTGTAGTAGTCAGTAGTAAAAATGAACTAAATTGTTAGGTATGACCAAAAACATTATCGCCCTCGTCGATAAGAAAACCATAAGGAAGCAATTATCTAAATAATAGGTTAAAAAGTAAATGAATTTTATCAATAACTGTAGATGACGTCTTGTTCAATGAAGCAAATTGGAGCGACTGCAATGTGATATTTCATAAGATGCCAGTGCAGAGAGCGTGAAGTCTGTAATGTGTGAAAACAAAATGTCAAACACCACAAAACCTTGTTAACGTTTTCAATAGACTTCGTTACAGAGAAAATAATTTTAACCTTTTTATTTACTTAACGTTTTGAAATTCGTTCAAATGTTATCGTAATAGCATTACTTTCCAAAGAGTTTTATGTAAAGTAGACTTTAACAGCAATATAGCAGCGGCGAATATTTTCACATGCGTGATAATGAAACAATTACCTTATCTATACTATAATAAAGCAGTAGCTTAGCGAAATCTGTACATGAAATATTTATTAAAAACAATGACTGTAACGTATTATGTACCTATACGATATAGACCCCAAAACAATAGTTATTAATTTTTTTGTCTGTTTGTCTGTTTGTCTTTTTGTCTGTTTGTCTGTTTGTCTGTTTGTCTGTTTGTCTGTACGCGTTTCACGCAAAAAGTAATGAACCGATTTCAACGAAATTTTGTAAACTGATAACTAATTACTCGGGTCAACATTTAGGATAACTTTTACTTTTGGAAAATCTTTGTTTCCCGCGGGAAATCGCAATAACTGGTTTTATCGAGTCCTCCTTAGGAACCCTCCGCTGGCTAAACCTAAAGACATATATCAAAACAATGTACTAAAAAATTATAGATCTTGAAAAGGCCAACAGAAATATCTACAACAGTATATGTCTATCTCTCAAGGTACACTCGCAATACCTATTCTTATCTATACCTATAGCAAAACTAACATAGTTAAATCGATGTGCGCGTTTCACGCAAAAAGTACTGAACCGATTTCAATTAAATTTTGTATAGTGATAGCTTATCACTCGAGTCAACATTTAGGATACCTTTTACTACAGGCACATTTTTCGTTCCCGCGGGAAAACGCAATGACTGGTTCTATCGAGTCGTCCTTAGAAGTTTATATGGCTAACGCTGGCTGAACCTTAAGAGATAAATCAAAACAATTTACTAGAAAATTGTAGGTCTTAAAAAGTTATACGGGGAAGTTCGCAATATTATATGTCTATCACCTAAGGTACACTCGCAATTACTATTTTTATTCACTACTCGCGACTCACAGGCTGACTTATCAACGTTTAGCTCAGTTCAGCAGTGAAACGTAACTAGAGACGAACCCGAGCGAAGCGAGGGTGAGTCGCTAGTTAAGAATAAATGTTGATAAAATGACTTTTTTCCATAATATATCTTTCTATACTTTAAAAATAAGTTTTTTAAATAACATATTTTTGAGTAAACGAAAAAAATAAAAATGCTTAAACTTGCCCAAACTGTTGTAAAAATTAGTAAAATTATTCTATCTACAATAGATTTTATAATTCACTTAACAATAGCAGAATAAAAAGTGAAAACGCATTGATTAAATTCGCGCACTCGGTACCAGCCGCACCTTTTACCGTGAGACCTGATAACACAATTCCTTATCAGATTCTGAATTAGCAATGAGCAAAACTGATAAAATTAAACTATAAGTTAATATTTGAAGTTTAATATCTTAATAATATAAAGTCTGGAAACCTATATAGTACATTCTTAAGCTTTCATGATTTCTGACAATGTTTTAATGATGTACCTACAACGAAATATTTACCGAATTTTCCGCTTACTTTTTTAATAAAAACAAAATTTTTGTTTCTTAAAATTTTATTCGACCTCTTTTTCTTGATCTAAAATATGTGAAGTTAAGTCTAAGGAGAATAATAAAAAATAAGATTGTATTTAGATAGGTTTAATACACGTACAAATAATAACTAGAAATAAAATCAAAGACTGAAAAGTTTAAACGGAGAATAATTTTCAATAGTGTTTTCAACCATAAAAGAGTGTCAATGTCCACAACATTACATACTTATCAATGTTGACATATATGTCGGAGATCGTGATAGTGTTGAAAGGTGATGTAGTCGAAGGGACTCGTCTGCTAGAAGCATGGTGGAAGGCACTGATACTCGTCGCCAGAGCCTTTGTATACTGCTGCCGGCTGATCAACCAAATATTATATGGTGGGCATTATTATAATTGTGTAATCTTTACAAAAATTGCGATGAACTGTATATATTAAAACGTGGCGCTCAAGGCAAAAGTGACCTAACCCTAATGAATATAAAAGTATATTTGCATATCATATAGCTCGTACACAATTAGCACGCTAAAATCCAGAGATGTTGAATACTGTATGAATTGTTTTTATTAAAATTATCTCCATATAAGAATACCCCGACCTATTGTTATCCTGTCATAGAACCCGACTTCTATTGTTTTTACGTAGTTTTGTGTTGTGGCTGAACGGATTTGGATGAACTTCAATGCAAAGATAGAGTATAACCTGGAATACCACACAGATAGTAAATTAACAGATTATTTTTAAAAAGACAGTAGTAGCAAAACTTCGGAAATCCCTTCGTGATAAGATTATAAATAACAATCCATCGCTAAAACTGTTTAACTCTCGCTTAAAGGTACTTTGTCTGAGTCACTACACATAATTTTCTTATTATAATATTTCTTAACGTATGCAGTATTGTATGTAGGATGTATATATGTATCTATGTTGTAGTTTATACCTACACCGCACCTCATTATTATTATTTTTTTTCTCACGCTGGGTTTCTGGTAGAGACCTCTTAAAGATATGAGTCATCCTTTTTACTCACTTATCTGTTTTTTATATATTTTTGTAGTACATCAATATAAATAAATAAATAAATAGAAAAATAGCAACACTTTTATAAAAACTATTTATATTTTTAGAGATAGTTATTTTCAGATTTGTATGAATTTAAAAAAATGCACAATACAATATTATTTAGTTGTGTCCACTGTCTAATATCTGCAGTTTACGCTTAAGATATTTCTCTAGTGTATTCCGTATTCGAGCAGAATTTTTACATCTACACATACACATGTATTTCACACATCAAAGAAACTACATGAGCTTTTTAGTGGATTTCGTAGTACTTCTCCTCAACTTGACCTTTATCGATCGATTTAACGTTATACGACTTGTAAGTTATAATGCTTTTCTACTAATTTTATAAACTTCAAAGAAACAGAGGTAATCATATATAACAATCGTTGCTGCAATCTAACCCAATATTACTACTTGATGTTAAGAAACATTACCTTAATTAATAATTACGATAAAATAAATACGATATAAATATCAAAGATAACTTATCGGACAAAGACTGCTTTAATAATTGTTCATTCACTCAGTTCAGCATTGATAACAAATTGTGCTAGGAATTAGGACATTCTTGAGAAATCTAAATTATACATTATTCTTGCATATATTATTTAAATGATGAACTGTAGAACGGTGTCTGTTCTTAATGCAAAGTAGTACGTGCTGAGTTTTTATCAAATTTTAAAAGTACCTAAAATGATATTCATTGTTGTATTTTTAATTTCCAGAGACGACAGTGACTGAGGCGGTCATGATGGCGCCTAGTCTGTTTCAGAAGACCAAGTCACCACGCTCTTCACCTGGAAATCTGCCTAGAAAATTACAGGTACCGCCAAATTAAATTAACTTATAAAATATCTATAGAAATACCAAAGCAGCTATGTATATTTTTTCTTTAATAAATGCAATATTTGACAGGATACCTTTTTTTATTGGTATGTACCTGATGTAAGCTAAATTTACCTACATGGGTTCCGTGAACTTCCTGTGTATGTAAAAAACCTCAATGGCGCGATTCAGAATAAGTTAAATATTTGTTCAGTGAATTAGCAGAGCTAGTAAAAAAAGATTCTTATATTATATATTGACATAGAATGTGCATATAAGAAGAATGATAAATAATAGATAAGAATATACATATTTTTCTTCAACCCTATATATATATATATATATATATATATATATATATATATATATATATATATATATATATACCTATATATTTGCAAATATCTAAGATATAACATTTAAAATGCCATCCAATATCATACATTTATTTATATTAAAATCATATTTGCTCTATTTCAGAATGGCACAGAATCAGGGAGCCAGTCGGTGGCGACGGCGGACTCGAGCCCAGGCAACTCAATTTCGGACGCTGAAAACTTCGAATGCTTCGGCGAGGCGGATGGAGATGCTCCTGTTCCTAACACGTCAGTTATTTTTTAATTTGCACGTAAAAAATTAACCAAATAAGCTATTAAAAACATCTCTGCCAAATTAAAAAAAAAATGTAGGGATATATGATTCGGGTCTATCATAATATAACGCCCATCGTTTTTATGTACGATATGAAACATGTCAACAATATAGTATTTCGTATATTGTTTACCATAATATTATGATATTAATTTATAAACGACAAATTTTATAGGCAATATTACATTTATCATAAATGTATTAGAAATCTTTAATATAAATTCAAGTACGAGTAATAAAATAAATACCCGAGTTAAGAGATCAAATCGGTCAACGCTCTCGTAAACACTCACTGTTTTATGCATTAAGAGACGGTACGTACAAAATCATATTACATTTATATTGGATCACGGCAACTTATACCTAATTTATTTGTTAGTTTCTAGTTGTAGGGTACCAAATTCAGACTTCTAGTAGTTCGTTGGCTTTTAAGTTAGCATGTCTGCAGTTCAACGTTCCTGTAACTGAGTAGATAATCATAGACTATAAACTTTTAAGCTGATAAGCTCGTTACAGGAATTTCGTGTGAACGTTTTAAAACACGTGCTGCTAAGTATTAATTATTAGGTACATGTTTAAAAACGTGGGGAATAATTAGATGTATTTACTGAAACGACGCAAAAGTAGCAAAAACATAAACTTTTACAATCTAAGGGTGTCTAATAAGTGGACGATGACATTAAATATAATGACGACTAAAAAATTAAAAAGATATTATTACAAACACAATATGTTATTATATTATTCTAATTTAGCATAATTTAAATATTCTATTATTAAAATAATAATTTTCCCGATAGATTGGAAAACGGATCCCGAAGTCCCGGCAATAACTTAAATCGTCACTCTTGGACACGGACCAGCCTTCGTCGGACACCACCCAGGTATGCTTCTTCCATTACTATTCTTTTATTTGTAGATATTTATAGGCTAATATCAGCAAAGCAAGGATAAGTGAGGCCATATAAAATGAATCAAAACTGTTTTAGATTTAAAAAAAGGTTATTTAGGTCCAAAAATTAAAATTTCTAGGACTGTATGTAAATAAATGGATCTATTACGGCCTACTTAGTCAACATATATAACGACTTTAAAATATTTTGTACTAAATGTAATAAAATTTGAAAAAAAGATATATTTTAATATTAGGACTCTGTTTCCGATTTTGATGGAATAAAGTATAAGAAATCATGTGCCTAACGTTTAGGTGCTTCACTATTAAAACAAAGAAAGTCCAATGTATCTTGATTTCGTGCTTCATATAAAAATACAAAATTTACATTTTTCTTAAATAATTCTAAGTAAACACTAAAAAGTGTGTGAGTTTGCTTATGTATTTGATATTATTAGTATTCTTTGATTGTTGTAGTAATTCTAAAATATCATTCTCTTTCCTTCTCTCTTTCTCCAAACTTTTTACCAGAACTGCTACTGCTATTATATACGCTATGTAATTTTATGATTAATTATGCACATTTTTGTTTGTGTTAGCGCTAGCTTACCACTTTTGTATCTCTTTCGTAGCCATCAAGAAAACCTGCCGCATCGACGATGGGGCTCCATGCGACAGTAAGCTATTTTACTTTATGTTGCATGCTTTTTATTATTATTTTATAAAATTTTCCCTTACTTTTTTAATAGTATCTTTCCCATTTATTTGTTGAGTGTTAAGTTATTTCATTCATGTCAATATCCCATATGTTTATAGTTAATATCCATAGCAAAAAATCTACTACTGCAACGTTTCGTTTGATTTTTATTACTCAAGTCTCAACTCACTGTATAGTCCGACTATGCATACCTATATCCATACTATATACCATTCTATATAACATTAAATATTATAAATGTGTAACTTTGTGTTTCTTTGTTTGTTTGTTTGTCTTTCTTATATGTTGAAACAGAGTAACGGATCGGCGTGATTTTTTGTGTGGAGATAGTTGGTTTTTACCGCTAGAATTATCGCATTCACATGAGAAAAAACGTTATAATACGACCAAAAAAAATTTTTATAATTGGAATTACTTGAAATTTGGTATTAATGCTGTTTAATACAATTAAATAAGTATTTTAGCATTTTTCGAAATTCATCCTATAAGGGAGTAAAATCGGGGATGAAAGTTTGTATGAAACCTACCTTTTTTGAATATTTTTTTGTAGTTTTAGCGCGAGCGAAGCCGCGGCTTCTGCTATCATACTTATAAATTTAAGAAAACAATCTATAGCACATAGTAATAAATAAAGAACAAAGGTATTGTAGTAAAAGTATAAATAAAAATCGGGCACGTCGGGAGTTCCAAGTCGATAAATATTATGGTTTTTCTTTATTTTACTTGTTAGGCTAAAGTTACAATATTTATTTATCCACAACATTTGTTTTATTAACCGCAAAAATAAGATTATTTTATAGTTATTCTAAAACATACTATAAAAACATAGTTAATTTTGCGATCATTGAATGACTAAATCGTGTAACTGTAAATATCCCGTATCTCAGCCAAAACCAAACCATAACTACCATAACGTATCATCTTCAAAATCTTTTTTACTTTTTATTAATTTTTCAGAATTATCTACCCCATACTTTAATAAAACCCTTAAAATACAATTAATTCTTTAGTTAAAATTTATTACACAAAATGGCAACGAATAATAAATGAAACAATAATATCCTAAAATGACGTTTTGCTAAACTTTCACAACACCAATATACTAACTTTCATGTTAAATATGTTGATTATGTTGATTTATTAATGTTATATATCACCAAGCTATTAGAGTAGAATGTATTGTAAGTATAAAGCTAACGTGACAGGTGTGACCACAGGAAATTATGCTAAAAGCCTTCCTGATGCCTGATGGATACCTTCGTAACCATATTATATCACTACCGATTATTTAGCTACATTAAATAAAGAAGAAAGTATAAAACAAAAGTAAAAATAAGGTCTGTTTAATTAAAACTGCGTGAAAGTAGATATAGAATAATACAATGTAAAAATCCGGCCCGCATCAAGCGTTTTCTACGTAGATTATTTCTATGTAATATATAAATGTTACGTCTATTTTGTTTCAACTACAAAACTTATAGATTTAGCAAACAGCCGTGGTTTGAAAATACGACCGGCATAATAGGAATTCTAAAGTTGTTAACATTTTTATTACTTACCCCGATTGGTGCTATGTCATAAAATAACACACGAACGGCCGTAGTTTACAAAGTATGCACGAAGTCTGAATATCATGAAGGATATTTTTTAATATATTTATGACTAGCGACTCACCCTCGCTTCGCTTCGAGCTTGCCCTAGAAAAAAATAAATCTATTCTACGGGAACCGTACATTTTTCCGGGATAAAAAGCAACTTATGTTCTATTCAGACTATAAACTATCTCTGTGCCAATTTTCATCTAGATCCGTTCAACCGTCCGGCGTGAAAGAGTAACAAACATTCATCCATCCGTCCGTCCGTCCGTCCGTCCGTCCGTACGTCCTCACAAACTTTCACATTTATAATGTTACTGTTAGTATGGATTAACGATTACCTTAAACATAAGATTCTAGTGGTTCATATGGACACGTGTTAAGTCTCACGTGCTAAGAATAAAATATTTCGATATCATTTACAGGATGTATGTTTTTATTAAGATTGTTTGGTTATTTTGAATCCTTCATGGAAAGTTACTATATAACTTAACTTAGGTAACGATTTAACAAAATTCTTTGCTTTAAGCATGTTACTGCTATAACGAATTTGTTATTTTAGTACCTACCGATCTGGTTCGCACTGTTATAACTTAAAAAAAACTGAAACTTTAATAATAAAATTATTCGTCGTTATTTTAATTATTCGTCAATTTTTTATAATTTTTTAGAAGATCAAAACAATACGAAATTATCAGAATTGATTTCTCATTTCTCTCTCATATCAGTATGCTGTAGGTATTGTGTTTAAATTTTTATAATGTAGGCTAGTATACTAGCCTATTATAGTAGATAAATAGTTATTATAATATAAAGGTAACTGTGACTAGGAAATCAATGACTCAACCGGTATCAAGGCATGAACTTTAATCTGAATCAGTTGGCGCCTAATTATTATGTATTTATTTATAAAACACAATGTAACATTAAAAGGAATATTGCTATTAATTTTTTCCCATAATTTAGTTTTATACGCTTACGCATTAGATTTAATCGTTTCTAAACAAGCTACTGCAATCGGCTTCCCACGCATAATTTTGGTATTCAGCAATAAAATCATAAAATCCATCAAGCCATTAAAATTATAAGCATTGGTAAAAAAGCCAGGTAAAAAAGCCTATTCTAACTTGTTAAAGTGAAAATAATCGATAACCCAAACATCCCGTCAATTATTTTTTTATCACTATTGTCTACTACTAATTTTAATACCTTTATATAGGAACTATACATACTATTTCAAATTCGACACCATTCCATAGGCTTAGCAAAAGCCAAATACATTTATTATTTGTACACAATAAGATTATTTTATACTAGCGACTTATATACCATTGTTTTTCTCCAGCGCATCCCTGGGTGCCTCTCAGTGGGTTATGTGTCACTCCAAATCCATAGCTTATCTGTGTAGTTGTGTATTAAATTTCATCCAAATCCGTCCAGCTCTTTGGGCGTAAGAGACGAAGGAGTAGCAAACATACACACATACAAACTTTCACATTTATAATAGTAGTAGCAGTAGTAGTAGTAGTGGCCGGTAAGTTTATTAACTAATCTTTTTTCTAATTATAAATTCCTCGTCTAAAAATTTATACTGATAATTAAATTTTAGATGTTTGAAGCAATAACTATTTTTGTATCTTAGGTGTCGCTTTAAAGGAAACTTATAGTGCAAAAAGTCCATGGAAGCTTGAAACTATCTTTGTTCCATCCGCAAATAACATAGTTTTTGCTAATCTATTTTCAAGCTATTGTTACGCAGTGACGGCGCGTATTTTTAGTTAATGAGAGGAGTACAACAACTGGTCCGTTATAGACATCCGTGATTACATTCGGAAATATAATTTACATACAAATCATGCTTTTTGTTACTTACATAAATATGTACTTACAGTAGGTAGTAGATAAATTTAAAAACTTTATGTTTCATATAAGAGGCTCATCATATTATATGAGGCTTTGTTATACTTTTCAAATTTATTTAAAACTAGCGACTCACCCTCACTATGCTCGAGTTTGTCCCTCGGTACGTTTTAAGGGTTAGCATAGATTTCCCAGAAGTGAGATATTTTCCCGCAGTAAAAAGTATCCTAAATATTGATACGAATAACCAGCTATCATTATACTAAATTACATCAAAATCTCTCTAGTGGTTTTCTTGTGATGCGTTCCCAGACAGACAGACAAAAATTCTAAAAATTATAAATTCGACGTCTGTATCAATAATTGTGACTATTTCAATTAGATTTTACAAAAAAAAATTAATGTACAGATTCGACTCAGTAAGAGTTTTATTATATGTATAGATTAAAAAAATGGTAAGCATGAAACTCGAAAGAAACCTTTATAAATATTTTCAATAGATAAATTTCTGAACTGATCATTTAACTGATATTTATAAATTTTCTAAATCTATATAATATATTAAGAAGTGAATAAATAACTTCGTACTCCATTTTAGGCATATTTGGCGTTCGAAAGATTATGTATGAGCTTTGCCATAGTTAAAGTTTACATGAAGAATGCTGAATGACTGCAGGAAGCGATTGTTTGCTTTTGAGTGTGACTCCGTAGCTTGGTCGCGTAGTTTGCGGCGTAATGTTAGTTAGCCAAATAACTTTTTTATTTTTATTGTAATAAATAAAGGCTAAAGAGTTCGTTTGTTTGTCTGCACGTGCTACGCTTATATAGAACTACGCATCCGATATGTTTTTTTTGCATTTAATAGTTTACTTGTTGAAGAAAGTTTCAGGCTACCTATGTAACTTTGGCAAGACAACTTCAATAACAATTAAACTAAAAGCATTATTGTTGATTTTACGGGGTGATTACTAGTTTTCATTAATTTAATTTCATTTTCATTCAGACATTTTGCAATTATCTTACAAAAATGCACTGTCCTTGTCCCAGTGTCTTATGTTTGCTCAACACATAACAACATTTACGTTCCAACAATCGAAATAATGTTAATGTTGCGTCACCCACGGTCAGTAATTGTGGTTAGAGAGACGTTAAACACGGCAATTTCGACTGGCCCACAATACCGCTAAATTCTTTCCGTTTTTACTAATTGCCTTCCTATCTAATGAAGAGTTATGTAATTTTCAAATACTTACGTGGTTTAAAAGCTAAAAGATGAAAAATTATCATGTATAATGATTATGTATAAAAATCTTGATATACATACATATGTATAAAAAACTAATTAGCTACCTTAGCCAAATTAACTTTCTACAATGTTTTTAAAAAAATCGCCTCTATTTGAGATTTCAATATTTCTTAAGTAAAGTTATTTTTCTGCTTAAGTAATAATAATTGCATAAATTATGTTAAAATAATTATTATTATTATTTAAAACTTCTAAGTATCTAAATAACATGGGAAAATTACTCTAAAGCTTTGAAACAATACATGATTTTTGGACAAATTTCTGAAAAGCGCATGTCGCCAATGAATCTGATATTTAGTATAATAACGTATTTTGACCTTCTAATGGCGAATATTAACGAAAATTGGCGCAAACGCCATTTTGAATATGAAAAACGAAGGAGAACCTCTTTTCGTTCGGTATGCATAATCGCGCAATCCTAACCGATTTAGACTATTTTAGATTTCCCCCTGAAAGGGTACGTGTGTGTGTACAGAACTAGTATAGTAAATATTATATGATCTATGTTACAGCGGAGATTAGGAACTGTGGGGCGTCACTCCCACATTTTTAACAACTCAAAACCCTCTCCGCTGTGTGTGTTTTATTTACACCCTTACCCTTTAACACAGACATACCCTTCCTGGGGAAAGCTAAAATAATCTAAATCGGTTAGGAATTGCGATTATGCACACCGAATGAAAAGAAGTTCTCCTTCAATTTTCAAATTCAAATAGCGTTTGCGCCAATTTTCGTTATGATTCGCCAATTCGGAGGTCAAAATACGTTATTATACCAAATTTCAGATCGATCGGCGGTATGCGCTTTTCGGAAGTACACCCCGATTTTTTTAGACGTACAGCTTTACAAGTTGCATAGACAATAAACAAGCAACACCAATTTTATTTTTGGTTCAAGTTTAATTACAGTATTTAGATTTCGAAGGCGCGTTAACGGTTAATGTAAGCCAAGTATTTCCTGTTCTCATTCACACTTAGTGTATTACGCTATGCGTTCAAGTACATAATTAGCACTGCTAATACCTGTAGATATAATTTATGACTAGTTTAACCTATCGACTTCACCCGTGTGTACCTTTTTTATTTAATTCACAACCTAAAGTAATAAAAATGTATAACTAGCTTTATATTGGTCGAGTATAGAACAGGTGGCCTATGCAGTTAGATTTGCTTAATCGATTGAACTCTTACTTTGTTTTAAATTTACGCATTATGTATTATCTATACATTTAATAAAAGTGTAACTGAACGCTGTCTATACATGAAAGATATTTGAGTAAAACTATTATTGGGATCTTTGTTAACGCAATAGAACCCAATACAATGATTTTTAGGATTTTTGTGTTTGTCTGTGCGTTTGTGCGCGATAATCGCAGAAACGGCTTAACTGATTTGGGTGCGGTTTTCACTAACGTGTTGTGGTAAGCTTCACTTAACATTAAGTATTAATTTTATTTCAATCAGTTCAAAAATAAAAAATGATATGTCAATTTAAAGAATTACCTAGGGCCCCGAACCCGAGCGAAGCGTGGATGAGTCGCTAGTGCTAAAATAAAATTGTCCCTTTAAATTTTGCCCCAAACTGACTCTTCTCGAAAATTATAACACTATTGGCTCTAATCTTATTTAACCCAAACATTTTTTTGAATATTCATTGTAAAACGTTGGCCCTATTACTGTAATCCATATTTTCATAATAATATTATAATACGTAACGTAATCATATAATATTATAAATATGAAAGTGTTGTGTGTGAAATATTTAATTATATTTAATATATGACAACATTATTATTTATTATGAAATTAAATTTTATTCAATTATACATAATGCACTTATACATAATGCAAGTATCTTTGAATCGTTAATTACTTAAATTGAAAGAGCGGCAGTGCAGTTAATTTCTGAAGAAACTACCACCGGCTTGAAAAGCAGTTTAACTGAGAAGGGCAGGTGAGAAACTCAGTTCTCGACGGGTATAAAAGATAAACGCGCTAAAGTTGCTTAGGATCACTAGTATTATGACTAAATTAAGCATAATATATATTATCTTACATTTTAATGTTTAGTATAGATTTCTCAAAGATGAGATATTTTCCCGCAGTAAAAAGTATCCTATATTTTGACCCATACCTATAACCAGCCATCATACCAAATTTCATCAGAATCTATCCAGTGGTTTTCTCGCGAACAGAAACAGTGGTTTTGTCACAAACAGATAGACAGACAGACAAAAAGTCTAAAAACTATAGTTTCGGCCTCTGTGTCGATAATAATGAGTATTTCAATAAGATTTTCCAAAAAATATTTAATGTACAGATTCGACTTAGAATTTTATTATATGTATAGAAAATGTCATGTCAATATGATGTTATGGCTGTAGAATAGAAGACACTATACAGACAAGGCCGTTATACCGTAGTGACTTTAATCACTTGCTATTTTATTTGCAAATGTCGCATTATTGCCACAAATACATGTGAAAGTAATTTAATTAATCATACAAACTCCCTCAATTACATGTTATTTTATATAAAAATCAAAACTTCTTAAAAACTAGCTCTGACGCATACAGCATCCTGCCACAGACGGTAACACTTTCTTTCACGGTAACAATTTGTGAGAACGAAGTAGGAACTTTCCATTCCTTTTTATTTTTAATTGGTAGCATCTAATGTCGCGTTTTATCTTATATTAATGTTATGAAGGTAAATATCTATGGCTTTTGATATCACACCTTTATAGTAGTTAATTAATAAACTATACCTACAATTGTCATAGCAAACTACGGTCATTTACGATGTACCTATTACACTTCTACACTGTATATTGATTGTACCATTCTTTCCTTTATTATGCGATTGACAACGACGGCGAGTTTATCTTATACCTTCTATAACAGAACGTTTGATAAAAACAACTGCAATAAAATGTAACAAGTAAACAAACGTGAACAGTTATATGTTTACTATTTATCGTGAAGCGGATGTGACGCGCTGAAGTATTTGCGATACAAAATAAGAATAATGTAGCATCGCAGTGAGCAGCCTTAATAATTTAATAACGACCAGCGTTTCACAGCCAACCATTGTGGATAATTCATGCCTTCGATGCTTGTCCACCATTACGTCTGTTGTGCTGTGATGCGTTAGTTCACCGCGGCCGCTCGCACATTCTACGCGCGGATACGCTTTAAAAATCAGATCCGGTCATCAATTTTTTGTTTTTGTGTTTATTGTCAACTGCTTGCACGTGCCGAGATTTACAGTTAGTGATGTAGGTAATTGAAAAATACGCGTTTCGTATATTACGCGGCACTCCGGACCACAATACAAGATATAATCTGTGTACCATTATTTGTAAAGCTGGAGCAAAACAATTTCCACATGCATTACAGAAAGCGACCCTACAGGTTAGATGTTTTGTTTCCAAGGTTTGATAACAATTTAATTTAGAATGTAGGAATAATTTAATATCAATATATTTTTTCAAATATATCAAAGCCTTGTAATTTGAAACAGCTCACAAAAAGTTATTTTAACCTTTAATTTTACGGTCTAATTAAATTTTACATTCACTTAAACTTATCTATTTATCTAATAATGTAATTGTTAAGTTGCAGCGTAAATTATGTACAAATAAAAAAATAAAATACCTATTAAAAACCTATTTCACAGTGCATTCAATATTTTATGACCATTTCATGATATAATTTGAAGTACATGTATACATATAAATATTTCTGCAGACTTTCTCATTTTAAAATGTTACTTGACTTAATCATTGCTTAGATTTACTCGAACTATTGACATTTGAAATAAAACTATCATTTCGGATTTTTTCGCAGATTTATTTTGATTTTTGGTTCCTGACATTTCGAATGCTTCGCACATATCATGGTCATGGGAGAGACTGAAAAAGGGGACAACCCCTTTTTTATATAAACAAGTACACAAAACGAACAATCTATATAAAAATGAAATGCTTAGAGTATAAACAAAAACACTATACTAAAATCATTTAAAATAAAATGTATTGCTCTTAAACTCCACACCTTTACCTTTTAAAGTACAGTATTTTTTATTTGTCCGTGGACAAAGCAACAATGTGTACGCATGGGTATTTTATAGTGTCCATTCTATTGTTTGGACAACCAATGGTGTTCAACACGCGATGGCAATGGACTCGTTATTATTAAGCCTAAGATTGTAGCTTATTTTATTTAAACAATAAAATATATTTCTTTCGAATGGTATGAGTACATTTGTCAAACTGCACTTCGCATAGGGTCACTGGTTTGTTTCCCCTCCAAAGTAAAATAGTGAACCTACCAGTACCCTTCAAGACGCTTAAAAAATTGAAAATAGAGTTAGTACAACTATGTTAAAGAAAGTTTCAGAAATATAAATAAATACATTTATTTTTTACATACATACATTATAAATGAGCCGTATATGTGTCGTTTTCCTTTCTTTTTTGTAAATATTTTATAATAATATTATTAAGTGAAAAAAATATTGTCTGTTTATCTTGTTTTGACAGCTTAAATAAAAATAAAAATTGAACTTATTTTACAAAATTTCATATGTTTTATTGTACTGAATAATACAAAAATATAATATGTTTTTTTTTTTTTTTTAAATAGATCAACATGTCGAAACATAATATTTATAAAAAAAACGAGTAATGTTACTTAATTTATATAAATAAATCAAATATGTAATTATTAACGTTAAAAGTAAGAACTAAGAATGTCAAAATAAAAAATTACATTTCACGAAGCCGGTGCAGGTGATTAGTGTGTAATAATAGCGTCGTAAGTTTATTTCCCTATCGCTATAACATTTATTATATTAATAATTTATAATTTTATAAGTATCAACATCAAACAAACAAAATAACTGCTCCAGCACGCAAACTGTTTTAGCAACCAACCGTCACAGAGTAGGTAATTGCTGAAAGAGAAAATGGCCAAGTATCAAAATTGTAACACTTGATGGATAACGATAACACACGCATTACGAATCACGGTAAATCTCACACTGCACTGCTCTAATTGGTTCAATTTAATTAAATACAATTATCTTTCATAAGCTTCTAATATAGCTTCTAATATAAGCTTAAGAATATCTCGTTACTATAGATCGTATATCTATCCATAAGAACTCAGGTCAATAATATTTTATGATAGGCTAAATAATAAAGAGAGCCGACTAGAGTTGTACTGTGCAGATAGAATTTAGTCGTATAGAGAGAACAGTTTCTGTTTCTCCCGAATTGCCAATTTTCCGGGCAGCCATTTTATCCTTGTAAACCTTATTCGGACTATTCCGAACATTTAAAAAAATAGCCATATAAGTCCAGCCGTTTTCAAGAAATGCACTCACCAATGAATATTTCATTTTTTTATTTTTATTATAAAGATTGGTTTAATCTATTTTATTATTATTGTATAGTATAGGCCAGCAGTGGCAGTTGGCAGTGGTAGCCCAGTGGTAACGCGCTCGCTTGGGAAACCGAGTGAAGCGCGTTCAAATCCCGGGTCTCGCACCTCTGATATTTTTATGTGCGAATCATTTCTAACATGATTACCACTTGCCTTACGGTGAAGGTAAACATCGTGAGGAAACCTGCATGTCTGAGAAAACCAAGCAAGTTTTCGAAAGACATGTGAAGTCCGCCAACCCGCACTCGGCCAGCGTGGTGGAATATGGCCTGATTCCCCTCGTATTAAAGGGAGGCCCGTGCCCAGCAGTGGGACGGTTAAAAAAAAGGGCTGAATACATAGTATAATCTGATCATATAATAATAATTAATATTCTATAGGCTAATTAAATCTATACATATAATAAAAGTGTAATTGATCGCTGTCTGTACATGGAAGATGAAACTTGGAATGAAATGGAATTGAATGGAAGAGAAAAACTATTATTGGGCGTCTTTATTAACGCAATAGAACCCAAAACAATAATTTTTAGATTTTTTTTTTTGTTTGTCTGTGCATTTGTGCGCGCTAATCTAAGAAACGGCTTAACCGGTTTAGGTGCGGTTTTCACGATTATATTGTGATAAGCTTCATTTAACGTTTAGTATTTGTTTTATATCAATCGGTTTATAAATAAAAACAGTAAGGTCAGTTTAAAGAATCACCTAGGGACGAACTCGAGGGAAGCGAGGATGAGTCGCTATACAATATATCACGGAATAGGTAAAAAATCTTTCATCTATTCTGTGCAATATATAAATGTAAAGTGTCGTTATACTCAATTGCATTTAAGTTCTTACATATTATACTTATTTATAAATTGTTTGTATATGTTTATTGGTCATACTGTCATGTTAAATATTAATATTGTATTCGTAAATAAAACTGTAATCGTTTTATAATAATAACAGTTATTCTACGAAAAATTAATAAATAACTACATATTAAACTTACCTACTAAGTAATAATTGTTTTCTAATGAAGGAGTGAAATTATATAATTAAGTATAAAGGTAAATGTATCTTATTTTTATTAAATTTATTAAAAAATAAAACAATTATGCTTCACTCTTGACGGTCTCCATGTCCTTTAGCTGAAGGCCCGTGAACACACAAAACATACGAACACAACCAGACTGCGGCCAATATAAAACTTTGTGACCAACATAAGGTTTTATCCCGAACGAAATTCGAATACATGACCCCCGGCGTAAACACATATATCTGATTTATATGTCCCCATTAGATTCAAAAGGAAATAAAACACTATAGTTAGGTTGTTGCAATTATCGCAACCACGACTTATTGCTTCGATGCATCGCTTTCTTACCCAATTTCATGGCGTGCGCGTACCCATGATTTCACCATCGCCCCTTATGTGCAAGCATAGATTAGTTATAACACGTTATATGTAATTATTATATATAAAATATTTTTTTAAGATATGGTCGTTAACTCATATAATTTTTAATTAGAACAATTTAATTTTCTGAAATAAGATCAAATACAAACGTTGACATCAGATAGTACTTATAACAAAAATTCAAATAATAGCAGAATTATTTTTAATACTTATGCATATTACCAAAATAATATAAAATAAAATTTTTAATAAACGTTTATGTAGTAAAACAAAGCACGATTGCTACTAAAAACCTCGAAATAGTATCTTTACGTAATATAATTACTTACGTACAGATGCACACAAAAGCGATAATTGTTCGCGCTCGACATGCAAAAATATTTCCTTCTTTCTACACGTCGTTACTTCGCACTTTTCTACACCGAGAACTCATAAGAGTAATATAGTAATTTCATTTATAATATCTCACTTCACATCATGTTCTTCCATTGTGATACGCGTACCTCGCATACATGGCCGCCTGTACAAGCAGCGAAGCCTACTTTTACAATTTTACAATGAAATGACTTAACGACTCAATTGTTGTTGATATAATTTTCAACAAATACTTTATAACTGTTAAATTGTCTATTTTATTGCGCTATAAATAATATCTATTTAATTTTCTAATTTTATTGTTTCAGCTCAGGGAAGCGACAAATCGGCTCCAATGTCTTAGCCAGGTAAAAGCTAATTCAATTAAATAACCAATATTTTAAACTATTTCAATTAAATAACAAATATTTTAAATGGAATAAATCTAAATATTTCACACTTCATTTACTACTTTGAAATGAAAATAAACTTTTTTCAAACAGACTTATTATAAACACTTTTAAATCGTCAATTTAATTTAAAAGCGTCAGTGTAATCGTCCATGAGGAAGTTACCACCGGTTCGGAAACCAGTTCTGCTGAGAAGAGCCGGCGAGAAACTCAACAATTGCTCTTTTAAATATCACATCTATACAGATAAATAAAATTGGAGTGTCAGTTCGTAATATTAAAATAACCGCTTTTTACTAAATGCATATGGATGTATACACGGTACATATACCAAAACAACATTTTTTTTTTTACAATGTTTGTCTGTCTGTCTATTTGTTCCGGCTAATCCCTGAAATGGCTGGACCGATTTTGACGGGACTTTCACTGGCAGGTAGCTGATGTAATAAGGAGTAACTTAGGCTACTTTTATTTTAGAAAAATAAATAGGGTCTCACGAAAAAAAATTAAAACCAATGAAAAATTGTACAATATCCGATTCAAATAGGGAAATTGTATACATACATTATATCTTTTCTATATTTCTTTTATTTAAACTATAAACTATATGTAATATACCCAGAGACGAACCCGAGCGAAGCGAGGGTGAGTCGCCAGTAAAATAATATTATAGATAGCCCGAATATGAGTCAATATCCACACATTTCCATCAACAAGAAACTCTTGAACAGAGTAATACGCTTTGCTCGATAAAATATTTTTAATTTAATCTTAAAATTGTTGAAAAGGTAAATCTAAGACATTTTTGGTATCTTATTATATGTGCTCACAATGAGGCCCATGAAAGATTTATTCACCTTTTGGAGTCGAAATATGGGCGTACGAATAACAAGCTTATTTTTATTCCTAGTGTTTATTGTGTGTCTATCACTGTTTTTAAATAAATATTTTCTTTGACCTAGAGAATTTAAGATAAAATATTTTTTCTCTCAAATCGGTCTGTCTAATTGCTTTATATTACCAGTAAAGTGTTGTCATTAATGAATTTTAAGTTGTCGCTTAACATCATGCTAAGAAAAGTACAGAGGCATGTACATGATATGTTTACTGTTTAGTGTTTAGATATAAACTTTTTACTATATTAATACATATCAATACTTATAGTTTTTCATGTATTTAAATATTAGCCTCTTTTATTTTGGAAAGAGGGGGCGGGTTTAAGTCCCGAATTTAGCCCCTCTCTTCTCATGTGCGAATCTTATTTTTCAATATGCTTTCCAATTGCTAATATGGCGAAGGTAAAACACTGAGGAAATCAGCATAGAAGAAGCGAGAGAACCTAAATTTCGAAAGAAGTGCTACGCTCACCGACCCGCTCTTGGTGCACTTGGTGGAACGCTGCTAATTTAAGCTAATTAGTTATTACATTGTGAAAAGTGTGAAATTTTAAAAAAGGGCAATATTATTATATAATTATTACATATTCATAAGTTGTTACAATTAAACTCTAAAAATGTACATAAAATTATTTATTTATAGTGTTACACTAGCATTACGAACTTTTTACATTAAGAACTATGATAGCGCCATCTATTGCAGTAAGTCGTAACTAAATCATACTACAGTGCATTAAACTAGTAAGTGGACTTATCGTAGATGGCGTTTTTGTTTTTACGTCTAAGATATAGATGCCGCTGCATGGTGCAAATTAAAAACGTTCTATTCAAATTCTTCTCCTGAGGTGTCCTGAATAGTTAATGGAGTGAGGCATTATTATTGTTTTAGCCAATTGTACCGGTCGTCGTCCTTCAATTCGTCCGGGTGCGGGTCGGGTGGGGAACCGGCAGACGACATGTACTCTGATGTTTCACTTGAAGAGGACGTGCAAGGTCTCAACTACAAGGTCAGTCTCCACGTCCAATTAGCATTAGTTTCCCTTGTATTTTAGCATAATGTTTAAAAAAATCTTAATATTAACGCATTTTACATTCATTTCTTAATTTGTAATTATTAAAAAAAAAAAAAGAATATGCCGCCATTACAAAAGTATAATTTGAAATTTCCTATGTTACCGGCAGTTCGTCCCGCCATTGCTACACATGCTGCATAATATTACATTGACTAAGTACTAACTATAATAGTAGGGAACAATTTTCTTTACCATACTCAGTACTTTCAATGTTATAATATATATCAATACAAAGTAGAGAAATCATCATATGTTTTCTATTTATTATATTGTTTTTTTTTTTTGTATTAATATATAGAAAGATTACTTTACTTGTCACAACCAATCAAATATCAGATAAAAGTATGATCGATCAATCGATGCATATAGATTACAGACCGCATGACACTGGGTGCAGCCAAGACGCAATGATAGTTGATACATACTTTAGTAGAGAACTCTACTTTCTCTACACAAGGAAGAGGGACTAAACTTTAAAGATAAATATTATTCAAGAAGAATGTTAAATTTTAATGTCATATAAACTGCCATACTTAATTTATACTATTTTATTTGGGTGGACTGTAGCTAAACATACCATAAATTACTTATAAAAATATACACTAATTATGTTATTAAACTATATAACTATAAAAGAATATCTAAGAATTTCAGATGTTTATATATAACGTACCTACATAAAATATAGTTATCATTTAACTTTAAATGTTCATGTGAGACAAGCTACTTAGTTTTTCGTCGTTGAAACGTTTGATAAGAAACACGTTTTTCACAGAAAATTACTTCATAGTCTTGGTAAACTCGTTTTGTTATCATGTGTCATTGGCAAGTCACCATGTTTCATTCGTGATAGCAATTATGTCAACTTCCTTCCTGACGATATTGAGTAAAGCTACCAGTAAAACAGTTTATGTAAGGACACACAATGCACGAAAATGTGAAATTATTGTAGTATGTACACATCCATATTATGATATAGATATCAGCCGGATATAATCATATTATATCATGAATAATTATATGATAATTCGAATATTATTTAAAAAGTAAATATAAACAAACAAAATATTTACGAGATCTTTTACGTATGGCTAAAACATGGAAATTAACTTGCGAGCCTCTTTTGATTAGCGTTCACAAAACTTATAATATTTCCAAAAATGTTGTTCCCGTTTAAAATCTATTTATCTACCTCTTGAACATCCTCATAAACTGAAAATCGAGACTAATTTCAAAGATTAATCACTATGTTGTGTCATCTTCATGACTAGACGTTATTTTAGTGTCTGTATAATATGCCTCTGACAAACACTTTTATAGCATTGACGGTCGCATCTTATACCCCACTATGAGACAAATATTTATATTGACTATACTGTATAGGGTAAACTCATATAATTCTGTGATAAAACGGAATATCGCAAGAAAACCCTGGTTAACCTTAATCAATACGTTTTATTTTAAGTACGACCATTAATCAGACTTTTGTTTTCCTTATGAGAAGTATAAATCGTAATTTTAAAACAATTAGTTAATTGTTAGCGTAATATGGATTTGTTAAAATGACGATAACTTGGTTAATTCTGTGACAATCACTTTAATTCGGTGATAGAACTACTCTAAATGTGATATATCAGAGTTAAGTGAGTATTAATTATTTTTTGTCACAGAATTAGCCATAATTAAATATTAAAATTTAACAATTAGATAAAATCAAATATAATTTCACAAATCAACTAGAAACAAGTTTAATAATCTGATGTAACATTATTACAATAACATTAATTTACATTTCTTTACAAATATATTAAATAAATATGTTAGAATATTATGTAACTTATGCAAGTACCTATGTTACAAAATAATGATTACGAAATTATGTAAATAATTAAAAGTAAATTTCGATTCTAAAACACTTTCTATGGCTGATTTTAACGTTGCTTCATTATATTTTCTAATCTTTTTTTTTTTCGAGTTGTCTTTTTCGTCCGTGGTGTCTGAAATAACACGACTCACTTAATTCCGTGATAAAAAAGAACTGAAGAATAATTTTAAACATATTTGAAAACTGTCGATGCTTTATTATCTCAATAAATGTATTTTTTTAACTGAAATTACTCAATTACTCGCAATAACAACAATGTTTACTTTCAGAATCAGACAAATGTCACATTTACCTTGGTTAACTCGGTGATAATGTTTCGCGCTCAAACCTTGAAAAGCGTTAATTTTCAAGCAACGTAAATAAGATATTACTTAAACGCTCACCATAAATAACTGAAACTAATAAAGGTAGTAGTAAGTATATGTTTTTTACAACTTATTTTCCAAATTTCAAGAAGGTACATCAATGTTTACTATTTAAAATGAATTAATTATCATAACACAGTCGTACGTTACCGGCGTAAAGAAAAAATGGCTGCGCGAAATGACGATTCACTTAAATGTTACTACTTCGAACGCACGATTGTAACAAAATTTCGAACACAAAAAAAATCTTTATTGCGAATTAAAGAATTTTTATTTAATATTTATTTAATTACAAGGTTTAATTCAAAAAGGTGAATTTTGTTTCTATCAAGCGGTAGGATCTTCGAAATATCATATCACAGAATTATGTGAGTCACATAATTATGCAAGTTTACCCTACATATTTGTTTAAAAACTGTTTTAATACCACAGCTGGCCATGTAATAGAGACTGTGTCTATCACTGTTTACCTACTAAAACAAAAGATTCAGAAATATTTACCTGTAATATTCTACTATTGTATTGAGCGTTTTAAGTTTATACCCTATATCTTTTTATTTTTCATTATCTGAAATTTTAATTAAAACTTTGACATGAAAAAAAATAACATATGAAATATCTAAGGCTAATATCACGGTCATTATTTAATATTATTACTATATACCTACCTATTACCTATATATAAATAAAAAAATCAAAATTATTTCTTACACATAATATGCTTTAGTTATTAGTAATTCGATTCAAGATGGCCTCGGAATCCAGCCAAGTCCCAAAATAAATATTTCGCGAATGACGCCATTTACAGTAATACACGTTCTAATAAGTGCATTTCTATGTCATTTGGTATATAATACATAGTATATTAATTAAAAAATTTTACACTTTTATGCCTGATCCAATAATAAATTAGTCTAGCCTTAGTTCTTGTTTTCAGCTTATCAGTAATTAAATTATCTAATTAAGCACTTAGTTTATCAGAACTCTTTACATTTAGCGTACCTATTTACGGCGTTTTTTCTTTAGAAGGTATTTTAATTAAGCATGTTATTGGTTTTTTATAATTTTATCTTATCCCTTTAGATTTAAATCTTGATTGATTCAGATAAATATTTAAATCATTTGAAACGTTTCGAAATTTAAATCATTTTATTTTAGCACTTTTCACTTTTTGACCGGATACTCCACAAATACCTACCGGTAAAAGCTACTACAATATAGTTAAAATATTCCTGGGTTCATCAATTTTAAAGTTATTTACGTTTTACATAATTGCTCAACAACAAAATATAACTATAACCGAAACACTTATTCAAATTTAATAGCAACAAAATATTATTAAATCCAGTTTGTTAAAAAAAGTCTCTCAACATAATGTTAAATTTTATAAATAAATTAAATTATAGTGTATTATGGAGGCTTATTACTTTACGATCTGATTCTTGATAAAATTTATACAGAACAGCATTCTAAGTTACATGTGAAAAATATAATATTTAAACGAAAATATTCAAAAAACTTAAAGCTTACATAATGTTAAATACACTTAAAAATTAATGTCATAAAATGTCACACAGTTGATCAATTCAACGCATCTACAAATTGCTTTCATAATTTCGCAAAGCAGTCAAGTTTTATATTGCGAAGTCAAACTGACGATGCCGGTCGTAGCTAAGCAAATAATACATTTTACATGCGATATGGCCACATTCGTATTTTATTAAGGAATAAAAATAGCATTCACATGTAAGTACTAAACAATTATATATTAATTAATGACCAGTTTCTGCCCATAGTGAAAGTTATTTTTACGGGACGAGATTTTATCTAAATAAATGAAAATTTTAAATATAACTCCTACTTTACTTATATTTATTTTCTGCGTATTTTATAGATTTTCTGCTCATTCGCTTATTTCACTCTGTCCAATGCTAAGTTTTGAGTTGTATGGCAGATCTCATTTCATTTGCCATACTCGGAGATAGAAAACGCGGGAAGAAGCTAATATAATAAATACAACAGTAATGAAACGCGATTTAATTCAACGTCTTTACCATCAGGTGAGAATACTTTTAAGAAATTAATTTTATTAAAATGCCGTGATTTTCATGAGCAGTACCTTTAATAAAAGTTTAAAATTAAAATAACATTCAAGTTGAATTTACATAACATTAAAACGTACCTATCGTATGTACTAGCCAGGTAATCTATTCGAGGGATAACTTTCATATAAATGAGTTAACGCGAGATAGAGTAACAAATATCCAAACATTTTCAATTAATTTTACCTTTATATTATTATAGAAGGATTAGACTAGTAGGATATATTACGAATAGAAAACATATTTAAAATTGTAATTTTTGTTTTTGTTAATATTTTTAAAAATTTAAACGATGTAAATCTGTAACTATTCTGTATTTCTGTCATAACATTTTCGCTTTTTCTTGTTAATCCTAAATTATGTATGCACGGAACTCGTCAAAGACCCTATTACACCTAATAAAGGCATAAGCGTCCATTAAAGAAACATAATCCATAATGCCTGTTCGATGACCCCAATATGAATATCAAGGAAAGATTTTAAACAATAGACCGTGCCGGTTCATTAGACAGTTCGTAGCGATAGCGACAGGAAACAGCGCGTGCGCACCTTCCGGTCAAATGCGTGTCCGTATGATAAACAATCGATATAGAATAACAATCATACTCCATTTTGTATACGTTGACTACTTAGTAGATTTTGTTTTGATTATTTATCTATAATAAATACTTAGGGAAAGATTCGTAGGTGTGTGTGTATTACACATTTCCAATAGGTAATCAAGTTGACGTGACTGGGCTCTTTCAGGCATGTAATCGTATCTACATATGTTTATTCATTTGCTTTTTACATTTGGCCTGTTTGTATACATCACACTTTTGTTTTTTGTTAAATTCTATTTTTTTTAAATTAAATAACTTTAGTCCGCCAACCCGCACTTGGCCAGCTTGGTGCACTATGGCCTGATCCCCCTCGTATCGAAGGGAGGCCCGTATCTAGCAGTGAGACATTAAAAAGGGCTGAATATACACATACACAGATCTATAAAGGTACCTACCTAAAAATATATAAAAAAATAAGTGAGTGAAAATTTTAAATTACCCAATTGATGTTTTAAAAAATAATAACCTTTTTAATCAAAAATGGAACAACCCTTTATTAACAACATAATAATAAAATAACCCGAGTGTTTCACTTTCTGTTTTGATACGTACGTAACATTCCTAACAACAACTACAACAATTCCTCGAGATACGCAAAGGGTCATTTTGACTACGTGGGCGATTTCTTCGGACGGCATTTCTAAATCTTTAATAGTACCCTTGAGAAAATACTAAAATGGTATTTATTTAAGTGCAGTAAGGGCCACGACAAATGTATTGAAAGGTTTGCGACTGGCTCATAATGCAATGGACAATGGGTCTGGGAGAAACTGCACGCAACATTACCTAGATAGGCGTGTACATAAATAATGCATTAGAACAAACGCGAACTGTATGCTTGAATTAATTTGTCATTAAGGTTTGTTACGTTCATATTATAAAAGCAATATAAATATGCAAGGAGTAATATTAGAAAAATAGGTATTGTAATTTAAAGTATTAACGTCAGTACCTACTGCGGAAGTTTAGTTTAAAAAATGTTAAATAGTTTTTATTATAAAATGTAAAAAATTATAAAATGTATATAAAATAATTTTCCTTCAATAACGATTTTCTTCAATAACGCACGATTTTATTATCTACTAGCGGCTAACCCTTATTTCACTCGGATTCGTCCCTAGGTACGTTTTAACGGTTAGTATGGAATAGGTTGACTACATGTATATTATATGCATAGGTATGATAAGTTCTTGTGGGTTGTCTTATAACGTGTTTTTCCGTAGGAATGAGATAATTTCCCGCGATAAAAAGTAGCCTATGTCATTCCCCAGCCCTCCAACTATCTCTACAGAAAAAATCACGCCAATCCGTCTCTCTATTTTGACGTGAAAAAAGAACAAACAAACACACTGTTTCATTTATAATATTAGTATAGATATAGATACCTCTTTGCCTTTAAAACAAACTTTGTCTTATCTTAATAGTATATCATAGTAATAAGTTATGAGCTTAAAAGTTTGAGGTTTGAGGCAAATAGGAATATATTAGATTAAAGTATGCATTTTTTATAAAATTGAAAAATAAATCGACTTTACAGTAGTCTTTTGAAGTACCTGCTCTTTCACTGCTTTCAACATAGCTCAGCTTGAACTGTTTAAATCTACATTATTTATTAGACGTATAATATATTTGTAGGCAGTAAACAATAGGATATGCTCGCACAGTGGGCGACGTGTGGGCGCACAAACTGTGTCAAGGATATTGAGAGATACCCGAAATACTTATCTGTTTAATTAAAAACAATTAAGGAAAAGATTTTTTTTATAATCCTCGCATCAATCAATACAGTGATATTGCCTTATGATTCAAAAATGGATAGTGCATTCATTTATTTGAAAAATAATTCATAAAATATGTTGCTTTTTATAATAAGTGAAATCTTGTGGAAAAAAATCATTATTTATGACATTCATTATAATAAAATTTATAATTTCATTTATGAAAAAATATTTTTGTATTACATCATATTATTAATTCATAATACGAGTAGATCAATAAATTCTTCGTCGTCATAATTTAAAAAAATAAGATCGACGGACGTTGTATAAGTGAGTGATGATGCATGTCGCTCTATCTATTACGATAATCTCTTATCACATAAAAGTGAAAAGTAGACTTATAAGATTTCTACCATACAAACTTTTCTAGATGCCACAGTTATTTTTGTAATTTTACTGTTTATTTTAACAGCAAAGTATTAAGATTAACTTTAACACTTAATTATATTAAAAAGATAAAAGATTTTATGGTAACAAATCATTCGAGAAGTAATGTGGATAATCAATGAGTTTCTATAATCTTATTAGCCTCCTAACATGTCCGTCGTGTCTTCTCTCTATCAAAGCCTTACAAGTGTAGAGACGTTCTAAGGTTATCTAATAGCGTGTTCTAAAATGCAAATTATAAAAAACCTGCGAAACGGAAAGTGCTAGTGTGAAGGAACGCGTGTGAAATGTTCAGTATTGTTTGCAGATGCGATCTATTTGTTCTTCATAACGCGTTACGTATTTGATGCTGTGATACTTGTCTAATCTACAGAAAAATTTAGCTTTTTGGTAAGTAAAACAATTACGTATATTATAGTTATTATACTATCTCTATTACATTATTTTTTTATTAAATTTTACGATTCTCCGTAGAACTCGGTAATTCAAGCAATAGATGGTTTGTAGATTTTATGAAATATGAAACAACACCTTTAAAGTTACTGGTTTTGCAACACTCGATCGTGGACGCCATCTGAAATAGTTTCTCTAAGTCTAGTTTAGTTATAAAGATAAGTTCATATTATATAAAATTATAATATAAAATGTTTTTAATATTTTAAAAAAATCTCAATAATTGAATTAGTCAAGTCCAGTGACGAATAAAATCTAGGTTACAGATCTAATAAATGTAACAATTGGTTCGTTTTAAGTTGAGCACATGTTCAGGCCATCTGTACTAGATCTGTTAATCTAGGCTAATTGCTATTATTAAACGCTAAGTGGGATAATCGTAGCGTGAGGGGTCGCAAATGTTACTAATTGCGTATTTACTGTTCTCATGATATCCCGAAAAATTGATTCTGTTGTTAAAAAATATAATTTTATGTCCAAGAATTACATACATATATATGTATATATAAAATTAATGTAATCGTCTGTTTATAAAGATTATTTTTCAAAAAATAATTTCATCAAGTTTACTGAATAAAGTAAAGAAAACATGATGAAATCATTTTTGTATATCTATCTAATTAGTCAACTGAAAAAGTTTACCAGCTCTTATAACTGATACATCTAAAATGTTATTTTTCATAGAAGTAGGTATTTTCTTTACAAAGTAGTCTTTTTGATTAAGATTATATATCGGCACGTACTTAAATGTTGCGAATATTGTACCTAATGTTAATTTATATTCGTTTTAACCTCTATTACATCAATGTATATGATATGAAATAAATCAATTGCTGTTATTGATGTAAAATATTATTATAATTTTTTTAACTAAAAAAAATGTTAAGTAATTAATGTATATTATATACATATAAATGACGCAATCTCTAGGACTTTGCTGTTATGATCGTTTCAATTCTTGTTCCATATAAAGATTACATAACAGTCTAAGATCCAGATCTGTGTGGTGGACCCCTCACTCTTTTTCCAGGTGAAATATATTTTTTTAAAATATAAAACATATTAAACAAACACGACCCAGGGGGGTTGTCACCAAAAATTTGCTCTAGGCTATTTTTAATTAAAAAACCTCTAGCCTGGAGATGTTTTGCTATAACAATCCCATATCATTAATTTTGTAATAAAATTATTTACATTTTGATACCGGAACCAACCCGGAAAACGATACGACAAGATTAACTACTTCAATTTGGATGTCAGGTAATGTGGATTCGAAAAAGGCCGCCAACCGTATTATGGCATTTTCTACAAGTTTTACTTTCGATTGATATAATAAGTTGCACAGAAAAAGAGTTCTTGTATTTTTAAAAAATCTATTAATTTTTTTTAATTTTTAAATAGCCTGGAAATAAATCGGGATCTCCTACTATAACAAAATTATTATCACAATAAATTTGACCTTCACAGACTTTTTAAATTACTTGTCTCTTCTAGAAACAAACACAAAGTATGCACGTAGATCAATGTAGTAGTTACATTTCTTAGTTCTTGTAGATATGATCGCATTCTCTACCTTGCTAGCAATTTAAGTATTGTATTTATTAAATGAAGTATCAAATAAATAATTTAAAGTCTCCTCATTTACTTAAATTAACTAAAATGGTGTTCTTATTTTATAGATAGGCTTAAAAAAATAAGAAGTCTGAAAAGTCCTTTTCATTTAGGTATTAATAATAATTATCCACGTTATTTTTAATTTCTATTCGATATTAATAAATTATCTCTTAATACATAAATAATAAACATTCCATCAAACGAAAAATTTACTTTTAATATTTGTCTATTTTAAACAAAAAGGTCAGAAGCAATATCAGGCCATAATAAAGTCTATTTATTCTTCTATACAAAGATCTTTTTCTTCTTTTTAATACAAAAGAATTGTTTATCAACCAAAAGCTACTAAATTCTATTTTTTTTTATAATATTATTAAACTTCGGAGGCAATGATAGCTTGGTGAAGTGGAGCGGGTTCAAATCCCGTTTTCGCACCTCTGATATTTTCATGTGCGAATCATTTCCAACATATTTACCACTTGTCTTACGGTGAAGGAAAACACCGTGAGGAAACCTGCATGTCTGAGAGAACCTAACAAGCTTTTGAAAGACAAAGGAAGTCCGCCAACCTGCACTTGGCCAGCGTGGTGGACTATGGCCTGATCTCCTTCGTTTGTAAGAGAGGCCTGGGTCCAGCAGGACGACGTTAAAGAGGGCTAAATAAATTAAACTCGTACGTTAGACATGTATTTATAATTTTTAGAAACGTGTCATGTTATGCCATTCTAAAAAATCTATTTGTCTTTATGTTGTAATATTTACAATTCCATTTAAAATTATTATATATACTATATAAATAATAATCAAAATAATAAATACCTATCCTTAGTTTGACAATTCTTTAGTCTCATACTTTATAGCATGAGTAAGGGGGAAATACGAACGAAACATTGCGTGTCCAATGGTAATCCTGGCTTAGTAATAGCCTCCTGCAGTCGTTTGCTAAGGATCAGTCAATCGTCCAAAAAAACGAAACACTGTAGGTATACTACAATCATTATGTTTACTCGAAATACATATTTAATAGACTTATATACTTGCACAACTTATATACTTGCCCTTTATTATACTTGCACATAAAATATATATATAGCTCTGAAGTTACATTAATTAAATAGGGCACTGAATGTAATTTTAAATATAAATTAAGATATTATCATTATATAGTATAAAACAAAGTCGCTTCCCGCTGTCTGTCTCTATATATGGTTAGATCTTTAAAACTGCTCAACAGATTTTGATGCGGTTGTTTTTAATAGATAGAGTTATTCAAGAGAAAGGTTTATATGTATAATACATGCATAATATAGTAGAGAAACATGGATTATTTTAGAGGTTTCTAATGTGATGTCGTAAATAAACACATTTTTTTGCGCTTACATTGCAAACGCTGGCTGAACCCTACGAGATAGATCAAAATTATGTACTACAGTATTGTACACCTTAAAAAGGTCTACAAAAAAGTCTGCGATGGCATATGTCTATCTCTTAAGGATATCCATTTTACTATATCCAAGCTAGGGACGAACCCGAGCGAAGCGAAGGTGAATCGCTAGTAATAAATAACTAACAAATGTTCAGCACTTCTGTTTCACACGAAAGAAGAGCTTGTATCTCGTTTACTTTAATTATAATTTTACAGACGCTTTTAAGTTTATTATTCATTAATCTTAGAACTAGTAAATAATGTAAAAGGAATGTTATGTTATATCGTAAAAATTAAAATGGAACATATCTCATGGTTCTATTGTTTACGACTGACATAAGTCTAACTATGTACTTGTTATTAGATATTAACAAAAAGTTCATTATAATAGCTCATTGTTCTGTAATTTTTATGCTAGACGCTTATATATCAGACAAGATCTACCATTTCTCATTCAATTATTTGCACATTAACTAAATCCGTGTTAGATTTTCCTTGAAAGACAGCCAAATTAAGTCATATTGTGGTCGAAATTATCTTTTAATCTATAACATCTATACTAATATTATAAAGAGGTAAAGTTTGTGAGTTTGTGAGGTTGCAGGGGTTAATATCTGGATCTACTGAACCGATTTAGATGAAATTTGGTAAGAAGATAGTTTGAGACCTTGAAAAGGACATAGGAAATTTTTATCCCGGAAATCATCCCTTAAGGGGAAATGGGGATGAAAGTTTTACGGGGAAAGCAAGCTAGAAACGAATCCGAGCGCAGCGAGGGTGAGTCGCTAGTATATAGATAATTTAATTAGGAGTTAAGCAGATGTGTTCTATTTATATTTGTATCTACTAATAAATTGAATATACTTAGATACTTCATCTTATAAATAGGTAAATGAGCTTTTCAAAAAGAAATACGATCGCAAATGCCATGTATAAGCACTTCAAGTATCATTAAGGAAGACAAAGTATCTTCTATTTTTGTGTACTCTTAACTACTAAGTTAGCAAGCAGATCAATTAATGGTATACTTTAAGTGCTGCCATATGGACTTTATCATCTTAGGAAATACAAAAGGAAACATTTGCTATTGTTAATATAGTAACCATCTATCATTGTCTAAAATGTTATAGCTGCAATAGATGGTAATCGATATTTGTTTTAATGTACTGTCTAGATTAACATATACATTCATTTTAATTTAAACAAATCGAACCATTAAATTACCAAATAATAATATCTTACATTTAAGCAAATATTTGACATTTTGATTGAAACTATCTTTTCGGATTTTGTCGTGGTTTTATTTTATATACAACAAACATGGTAACGGGAGACACTAACGTTTTAGACGTCTCAATAGTTATTACATAATATATAGTTGATACAGACATTATCACCTACAAAATTCGTATTTAATTTTTAAAATTACCAAATTACTGAAATTCTTATTTCATTATTAAGTAATTCCGTCTTTCTTATAATAACACTATAACTCTACCAGCGTTCAATTTAAACTTCCATTTCACACGCTCTTACTAACAATGGCTTTAATTTCAAACTTGGATTAAATATTTTTTATCAACTTATCTTAATTATTATCTGTTTGTCCATTTTTAAGATTGATCAGAAATTAATTATTACTAATAATATGCTATTTTCACTTTTGCTTACTCTATTTCTTTAAAAACTTATTACAAAATACAATGTACTTAAAAATATAGCACGATTAAAACTTATTTTATTATTATTGAAAGTTATTTAACTATTATTAATCAATATTGGTGAACTTTTTAAAAATTCACTTCTGAAATGGGACATTACTGCATTTACGCATTATGTAGAGTCGCTTCTCTAAATGACCAAGCAATCAAGGTGGCCCCTCGCCCATAAAATTACGAGATGCAACCAGACTAGGGGAGCGAATGCAAGGGGTTATTGCCTTGCAACTATCCATCAGATCATGCATATGTGTAGACTGTAGGGAGCGAATAAAGTTTATTTGTATGGCTCTGCGGCGTTGGCAGGCTGATAATCACGTCGTGCCGATGGGTGGGGCGGCCGAGGCCGGTCGCGCCGTCAGTGCCGGCCGCGACGCTGACTAAACGCAACGTATCCGTTCATTACAAAACATTGTTTTCCATCCAAACATTGTATTACAGCCCTATTTAAATTAAAGCTCAACGGATATATGAATCGAGTGCAGTGAATAAACGCGACGTGTAGTGTCTCTTAAAACGATGTTAGAGCAACCGTTAAAAGTTTTAAACCAACTTCGACAAAGTCTCTTTTTGCCGGATATTTTGATCTTATTATACGACAATAATTAGTTTTCAATTACTTGCCGTCATACTGTTTTAGTGTGAACAAAGTGTGAAATTCTGTTTAATAAAGACTGTGGGACAGTGCTAAAGTAACAGAAGTTACAAGTGTTATGCTAAGCAAACTACAACGACATTGTATAATTTAGTGTGCCATTCAAATACTTATCTTTACTAATCTAATCCGTTTTGAAAGTCAAATTAGATGGTGATTAGGGCCTATATATTTTGTGCAATATTAAGAGTAAATTCCAAAGACTAATAGTAATTTTATGGACCGTTATTTAAATGTTTAAATCTGTAGTCTTTAACCGCTCAAAGGGCAACATGGGTGAATCAATTGAAGTTGAGGATAGCTTAGAATTGGAGTACGACATGTGGGATGGCCAATTTGATTTCGTTGGCCCGCAGGACCCACCCGTTAGAGGAAGAATCACATCTGATAATAGTGTAACAGAAGATTTGTTTACTGGAGGTCCTTTAACGCCTCATTTGACCAATGGTTTAAATGGTGGAAAGAAAACTGCCGCACATCAATGGTGCGACAATTTATCTGACCAAGTAAGTCAATGTGAAGAGCTATTAACGTTATTGACGTTTGTAAAATATTATGACCAACTAATGTTTGTCCTTATTTGACTCATAAGTGATTTCCCGTATGCGTACGTTACTATCGTTTTACTAACATACGTAGTTAATTGCATATTTCTGATCTTCTGTATATATTCAAATTAATAACAATAAGTAATATAAAGTATTATAATTATCACTTTACATTGTAATGAAATTATAAAATAATAATAACTTCTTACTATTGTTAAAATGAATCGTAACTGTTAACCGAACTCTATCGAAAACAAAAGTGCGTTTTTTTCGGGCGATCGAAGCGCGACGTCTTCTCAACCTGCTGGTACCATCGCGGCTGCTTACGGATGACATGCAACCTTCGTATGAACGCTATAAAAAATTCGACAAATCATAGAAGTATACGCCATAACTATACATAATTCTACAACATAAGATCCACTATCGCATAACATGGTATTGACGCATTTACAAATCCGCAGTTTCATGGCACGCGATCTGAAATGTTGTTGAAAACTCAAATTAAAATTTACATCAATTTGTTGATATCTTCAACAAAACTTTTCCAATAAATTTTTCAAGATACTGTTTACGTATTCACTGTATTTACTTTTAAAAAAGGTAATAGATAATCCATGAGTGCTTACATTGAGCAAACAGATTTATCTTTTCAGGTACCCGAAATCACTCAATATCAGGCATATTATCTTATTTAGATAATCTGATAAAATCTATACCTATTTCTTTAAAAAAACATAAAATTATATCAGTATCTAAAAAAATCTTCTCACACTGAAAGATGAGACAAGAATAACTAAAATAATTATAACAACTATTAAGTTTATGATTCAATTTGTATAACAGCGTTCTTACATATGTTTCCAGGCAATTTACGCGTACAATCTACTTGTCAAATAAAACAATTGCCTTTAAGAAGAAACATCTCGGCTTGCTGGTTGCTTCACATAACTAACGACACATTGACAAGACGTGTTACGTATTAAATAGCAAGATAATAGAAAGTTAAGAATTGCTAATTATAAACGGTAAACCTGTTTTCATTCTCTTTCACCGATATATTTTGCATAACTGATAAAGGTCCATTTCACTTGTTGTTTCTATTGAAATAAATCTTTAAATTAAGGAAATGCAATGCATATTATTATAGATATGTTGTAGGTATCTTTGAAGATTAATATTGACTTTTTTTTTTATTTTACACATTCCACCTTCTTTCTACATCTCTAAAAACAAAATACTATGCAAATATAACAAAACTAATTACGTGGGTAGAATTTAATTGATTAAAAAAACTATGCCGTGGCCTTTACAATCGTCGTACTACTGGTAGTGTTATATTGGCCAATAAAATCAGGTCAAGAAGATTTCCTTCCGGTAATCATATTTCTTTTGTATATAATTTTTGTTCTATTTTTATACATCAAGTATGTATTATGTTATTAAAACATCTTGACTCTACATTATTAATAAATATAAAAAATAAAATTAACCTTGAAAAGAGTTAATAAATATAATAAAATGTAATAACAGTATAAAATATAATAAAATCGGTCAAGTGCGAGTCGAATTAGCGAATTTGTACCTTTATTAATATGACTTTTACTCTATGTATGTAGTATATTAACTTCGATGATCGATTACGAACGTTAAAAAGTGTTTCTTGTATTTTTATTTTACTATTTTATTTATTTTTATTATTTGTTGTTATAGCGGCATTAAAAATATATACTCCGTGAAAATTTCTATTCTCTAACTATTACGGTTCATGAGTGGCAGCCCTCTAACAGACGAACGGACGTACAGCGGCGGCATATTAATAGGGTTCCGTTGGCACCTTTTGGATACGGAACCATAAAAAAGTGAAAACCCTGTTTTCTGTTTTTAATATAAAATATAGATTTTTATTTTAACATACAGAATAACATCAGGATACCGGAAGATCAATAGCATCATTATCATCATAGCACATTTAGCTAGGTACTTGTTTACCGTTGGCAATGAAGGTGCTCTAAGTACATACTAGTAATAATATTATGTACTTAATTATTCTTATTGTCAAATGAAAATAACATATAATTATGTTAAAATTAGGAATCCATTTAATAATAAATTTTTAGACGTCACAATTATCAATCACAATAGATCAATTTAATAACAAAATGTTATCTTGTTTGCTGTAAACCGTAAAGCAATGTTCATATTATATAATACCCAATATAACATAATTTTAATTTATTGTACCCTGGACCGGGACCTAGACTTACAAGGCCCTGAGGTAAAATAAAATTGAAACTAGACGAAAACCGTTTTAATAAACTTATTTATAAATAATATTTATTCTTGACAATATGAAGGGATAATCTAACACGAAGAAGTCCTAGGTTAAAGTAATAATTCGGCATAGCGTTGAAATTCATGTCAATATTTATTTATTTAATAAATGGGGTGCTATTTTAATGGTCATATTGTCGAAGAATTTACATTGTGAGCAATCGAATTTCTGCCTCTGTTGCCTCTGTTGCCTGTGTGTCACCCAAGTCTAAGTTGATCCTATTAGAAGTTGATTTTCGAATAACCCTTTCGCAATGAATCGTCTTACAAAAATAACTTCGTTGATGTTCCTACATTCAGTGGCTTATGTTATTTATTGTATTTGGATGAGCCATACTCTCATTGAAATACAGTATTATGTAGAGATTGTAAATATATGATAAAAATGCGGAAATTTAGAGCGTTTTACATTCGTAAAATTAATAAAAAAGCAGCTGTTAGGTTTTTTGCTAGCTCTTTTCAGCAGATTCCGCATTTCAAGTTTTTAGAAGCCTTCGCACGGATTGGGAATATTTCTTTTATTAAATTGAGCAATCAAAAGTGTTTGTTAAAAACTATTTGGAATTATATTTGTATACAAAATTAGTTTAAGTTTAAATTCCGTTAAAATGCACGTAATACAATTTATTTAGAATCATTACGGCTTCAACAGAGAAGTTTACAAATTAACCTTCTTATTGAAGTAATCATGTTTATTTAGTCGTAATCTTAGTTATTGGTATTGTCAGTGTTACAGAACTACGAAGTACACGTTGGATGTTAAACTTGTCAGTATTCTCATCCTATTACACTTTACGCAATATTACCCTTGTGATCCATATACATATAATAATTAAGCTGAACATCAAAATTTATAATACTTTATATATTTAAAAGTGAAGAGAAAACACTTTATTCCCTTTTTAAACATATTGCGCTTTTGGAGTATGAGCTTTGACATAATTAAAGTTTATATGGAGGAATACAGAAAGCTAAAAGTTTTTACTTGCTTTTGGCCGTAGTTCCACTCGCGTATTTTATTTATGTACGTCTACACCTTCGTCAAGTTTACACTAATATGGAAACTGCCTCGGTGGTGTAGTGGCTCGCATGTACGGCTGCATATCCGGAGGACCTGAGTTCGAGTCCCGGGTCGGGCCAAGTTTAGTTATTGAGTATTTCTGCTTATTAAGCCTCAGTAACAGCCCGGAGTTGGAAAATTTGCGTTGTTTAACCCCCGTGCCTCGGAGAACACTTAAAGCCGTCGGTCCTGCGCCTTAATTCTCACCGGTCGTGACGAGTAATCGTCCCACCGGAGTATGAGAGTGAGAGGAATAGAGAGTGCACTTGTGTCTGCGCGTACACTTGTGCACTATAATATTTCCTGCGCAGATGGTTAGTCTCAATGAGATTGGCCGCCGTGGCCTTAATTGGTCTGGAGGATGTTATTATTATCATACTAATAAAATAGTTCATTTGTTTAAACATAGTAAACTCTGGAAGTAGGTGTCTTTTTTTGATCTTGAAATGATCTTTTTATATTTTTTAGTCTATTTATTGAGGAATGTTTATAGGCCACCTATGCAACTTTGCAAAAGAACCTCACTCACTTCCAAACTTAATAAATTTTTATTTTCGACCACAGGACGATCACTAGTTGTAATATAAAAAGGTGTTTTAAAGTCATTATACTCCGATCACTAAATGATTGTTATTTTTTAAGGATAGGTATGTCAGTTTTTTGCAATGATTACTCAAATAGTGCTTTTATTTATTTTTAACGATCTTTGATATCAAACAAAAACATGTATATTGAGTATATCACTAAAAACTCAAACGATAGAGCAACGGTACAAAATACTATCAGTATTAGTTAAAGTTGTATAGTAGCTCTAAGAAAGTTTACTCAAGACATGCTGGATACAACGTAATCATATGCTAGTGTGTGACAGTAAAAGTGTGCAATTAATTATTTTGCTCAGTAATTCGATACGGACAACGGTCGCAACACCGTTAGTACCGCGATGGCTGCATATCGATTCGTTGCTCCGGTCATTGGGTTCGCTGTACGTATATGTATTGCATTGCTAGGTCAGAGTGCCAATGGTCCATAGATCTACATAAAAATGTTAATAATGCTATAAAACATGAACATTAGCAAACTAATATTACCTCTGTTACAATCTCTTCCATTAATCTGTTAAAATCTGTTACAAGAATAGAATGTTGATACTTCAGTATAACAAGAATGTGTTACTTAACTGAACATTTATGACTTAACTGATATTTACTGCATAGCAAAAACAATGACGAAATCATAATCTCACTTTTTAATGTACCTTTCCTATGAATTTGATACCTGAACTTAACGAATAGAATATTAAGAGATAAAGGAAATTTGTTTCAATCATACTAACAAAAGCTTACAATTGATTTAAAAGTTTTTTTTTTTTTATAAGTATGTAAACAACGCTTTCTTCTTCATCACAAGTGAAAACATTCACTAGAGACAGTAATTGACCGAGGAGTAATAAATATCCGTATATGTAAACCTGGCAACACTGGAAAGTTGCAAGACGACTTTAGGAAAATGCCCGCGGTGGGAAGTCACGAGCGGCTATTCAGTCCAAGCGCATATTGGTAAACAGATAAAAATCATAATTCAAAGTATTCTGTCCATAAGTCACATAAAATGTATCGCTGAATTCTTACATACTTATTGAAAGTAATCTAAATAGCTTTTGACTACGAAAAATGGTTCTAATTATATAACATGGAAAATAAGACCTTTTACTTATCACAAATCATATAACACTATACTTCTTATATATCTTCTTAATATTTTTTTTGTCATATAATGTAGATTTTGCATGTATTGGTCTTGATATATTGATGATCATCTATACAGCTTATTATTATAAAGAGATAATAGATATTCATATGTAGATAGTTTCAAGTTTGGTTGTAAAAGGTAAAAACTCCGTGACAACTGATGTATGTAATTCTGAAAATCCTTTTATGTAATGGAAACTGCGAAATCCATGAATAGCATTGGCTTACTTTTTATCATGTTAAGTGGGTGTGATCTCATATATAAAACTTCATTTTTTGTTTAAATCTATGTTTAATTAACTTGATTGATCAATTCAAACGAGTCAATAGTCATCATAATTATAAAATATTATAAGAATATTTAACTTTCAAATATGATTAAATCATCGAGCAAAATTCCGTTGTTTGTATATTATCATAAATTCCTCACACATGCACTCGTACAAGAAGTGATCTCAGTCATTAAGCGCCGAGATAATTCTGTTCACATCACTTCTGCTGGCCAATTAACAAAGGTTATCGCTTATTTTTCTACACTATTCACTTTAATCATTCCTTTTACACTATTCTTTCTCATATTTAACAATATTATGGTGAAATAATGGCTCACATAAGAATACATTAAAAATTTTAATACAAAAACAACGTAATAAAATCGGTGGTAGAGTTTCTCTAACAACAATTTTCGTGAAGTAATTATACGCATATTTCTTATTATTTTTATTTAATTCTAGTTCACCTCTCATCTCTTTTACAGAATTGATTCCAAATCAATTTCACTTTCTCTTCTTTTATGCTATAGCGACTTCATTTTCTATCGATAAGCCTTATAAATCTCGTAATAAATATATTGATTGAATAGGCGAATTTCAATATCGACTTTCAATAATATTATTGAAGAATACAATCTACATTCAAATTAAACATTTTTATTTCTACATATCTCTTGCTTTTCATTTAATTCAAACAGATAACTAAAATTTAAAAATAATACAATTTATCTTGAGCAATATTTAGATTTCGAGAAGTATCTGTAAGTTGCTGAGTATTAAGGAATCAAGCACTCAGCATGCACTTTAGTTATTTCTGAATTGAATGTATTTGATTCAAACATTAAAAGAGATCTGTCTGACTGTGTCTGATCTGTGATTCATAAATATATTATTAAATATTTATTTCCTCTTTAATAAATATAATTTTATTTATTCTGCAATAGTCTTCATAGCGAATAGAATAGCTCAACAACCTGAAAAAGTATACTATGTATCAAATCGCTGAATTCCATAACAATATTATAATGAGATGCGCTTGCGACGCTCGTCGCTAAGATCGCTTCAATGCTTATCTAGTTTCGAACCGAACACGCAATTTTGTTACATTATTGTAGTCTTATAAGCGTATTTGGTTCAGTAAACCCATTTCCATAATAATTTGATTATAAACAAGAAATACTAGATTCTGAATGCCCATAGTAATGATACTGAATTGTCAATTTTTGTTTATTGGAATCAATGAAATATTTTCTTTTTCTAAATGCAGTCACGATAATGTAAGGAAATAAGTGAAACTATGATCTAGATTTCAGTTAGATAGCAATGAGGCTAAAACGACGAAGGATACCTTTTGGAAAATTTATTAATATTAGGTTACGCACTGTATTATTGTTACACTTTTCTTAGAAAATGATTCACGATTTGGCGTGTTACCAATTTTCTTTCTTTTTACAGCTGTATGACGCTCTGATCATTTCAGTACCATGAGATTTTTGAAAATGAACTACTTAATAAATCTTTAAAACTTCTGAATTATATTATTTAAGGCAATATATTATATGGATCAATAATAACTACCTTGAACTACGTATAATTCGTATTCGTAATCATTAACGTCGAGTTAGTAATTTTATCCTGTAGAGTACTTAGTCACGAAATGAAACTATACACAATTTGCTTCAATTTAAACGATTTAATTGCATTTAATCTTGTTTTCTTGCCATACATGATCTCGTTCATAGTGCACAGACAGTGGTCGCATTCATTACACAGTGAATAGAGCGTTGCTCTCTAGCCTAAACGATCCTTCCTGTTTGTCACTGCAAGTACTAGCCTCCTTTGACGTCACCATTAGTCACGCTCGCTTTATTTGTTATACTGGAGTTGTAACACAATATATCACGTATTCCAATAAATCCTACTAAATATGGATTTATTACAAAATATTGTTGATGTAACGGATTGGGGATTCCGCATAAAATAATTGTGATGTCTAATGTCGCGTCTTTGTAAATATTATAATTATGATCCTGTTGAACGTTTTTACCTAATAATATGAAAGAAGTGAAATCTATCCTAAACTATTAGAATATAGCAAATAGTAAAACCAATAATTTTATGCTTTCATAATATTTTATTTACTATAATAATAATCTTATATTAAATGTATACCTAATAATAAAAATATCTCCTTACTTAAGATTGAGACCAAACAGACCCTATGAAAATCTTCTTTTAAGTTTAATAAAATCAAAGTGAATTCGAAGTGAATAGCGGTAAATAAAATTCAGAAATCAATTATTCATAGATTCACGTAATTTCACACAAAAATTCAAGAACATGATAGAGACAGATAAATAAATTGTTTAATCGCTGTGTCAATTATAAAATTTAGTCTTCGCTTAAAATATAATATAAAATCAATAAGCACAAGAGGAACTCAAAGTCAATATAAAAATCTTGGCCCGTCGTGGGTCAAAAGCGCTCATCTTTAATATGTCAACAAGCGCTTTAATAAGCTTTTATTACAAAGAAGTACTTGAGATACCACGATGAAAAGTGACATATGATACTCGGATCAAACAATTTTCAAGATCGATTACGAAGTTCCGACCTGCATCTAAATTTAGAAATTTACCTCTTAACTATACAAAGTACATATTATGTACAATGTTTATATATGAAAACGTAATCAATTTACTCATTGATAGATGCTTATCCTCGCTTCTCTCGGGTGCGCTCCTAGAAAAGACTAGAACAGATTTCTTCCGACTTAACTCACAAATATAATCACACCAGTAAATTATTTTTAATATTTATACTCATAACCTTCCTAGATAATTCCTCATTTTACTGGTGAAAACTGTACGAAAACAGTAGTTTTTGAGAGTAGCCCAAACAAAAAGAAACTCGACCTTGATTTATAATATGTAGTGATTAACATTATACATTGTTTTGCAGGTCCAACTCCTACAGCAGCAAGTAACGTCTCTCGCTGACACACAAAGTACGGCGGACGAAAGATACGCGCGGGCGAAAGCTGACAACGCGGTGCTTCAAGCGCGCGTACACATGCTCGACGAGCAGCTACGAGATGTAAAAACGCATAATTATATATTATTTTTTTATTATATTTAACAGTTTACTTTATTCAACATTAAAATTACCGTAAGATATGCAGGTACCGTTTACGCTAAGAAAACTATTTGAATAAATAAAAAAAACACACACGTTAATGACTATATTCATGAGAATAATAAATTACTTGATGAAAACTAATTTTGTTTTTACATATGTAAATTATATAATCTGGTATGTTAGTGGATTTTTAACGATTTTTCAGCTAGGTTTATTTAATAGTTGTTCTTTAAAATACAACCGATAATATATAAAACTAACTACATACTAATTTGTATTTCTAATTTAAAAATCGTATCAGTCACATATAAAAAACAATCCTGAATAAATAATCTTTTTGAAACATGAAAAAAGTATTTCTTAAATATGAAGGAAATTAATAACACTAATGATATTATTAGTTAGGTATATATTATAATCTTTATTTAAAATCTTATGATATGAGCTAGAATATGATCGATAAATTATAATATTATATCTATAATTTACTACATAATACGTACATATTAACGCTAAATTTCCGCATTACCTTTTAATGAGAAAACTCAGAATATTAAGAGGATATAAAGATGATTGATGAACCTATTAAACCTTAATTTCTATATCAATCTAAATTTATTAAACTTTAAGATATAGTTTGCTGTTTATTTTCCTTAAAAATCAATCACCTAAGTACTATTTCATTATGCTGATACAAACGTTTACAAATAACAATGAAATACATTGCATTAAGTTATGAATAACGACATATTATATATCAATACGTCTTTTTATATATCAATACCTCTACGTTTTAAAGTTTTTAAATGTCAAATCATAAAAAAATAATGCGTTAAACGTTATATTTTACGAATTAAATAAATGTACAGACGATTTTAACTGCATGTTGAATTTGATTTGCATACTATATGTAGATTTTATAACGTTTTCCCTAATTAGATTAAATTAATATCATGTTCTTATTATTTAAAAATATAATAAATGTATTTGTAAACTTTATAATTTGTGTTCATAATAATATTACCAGCGAAAAGACCTCGCTTCGCTTGCGTCCCTAATTGTGTCTATCTGTGTACTAAATTTTACCCAAATCCGCTCAACCGCTTCTGTATAAAAGAGGAATAAACGTACACACAGATACACATACAAACTTTTGCACTTATAATAGTATTAAGAAAATCATACATAGTTTTTGTATTGATTAGTGTGTAAACAAATCATGTAAATTTAAATAAATAAATAATCTAAATTAAAAAATAACCCACAAATCAACAGATCGAGTGTAGGTGCGAGGAGCGCATCGCAGAGGAACAGAGACGATGTAGAGAGGCGATAGCGCGAGTAGAGCGCGATAGAGACGCGCAGTTAGCCGGGCTCAGTGACCGGCTCGCTGCTGCCGAGGCAGAGGCCTCACATCTCAAGCAGGAGGTAATGTTGATAGTTAATAAAATCTTTATCTATTTTATAATTTGCAGGTTCGATTATTGCTTGATGTTAATATCTGGATTAAATGCGTGAATATTATTAGGGTTTGTAGACATATCCATAAAATCTGTTATTGGGTCTTTGATTAGAAGAAAGACCGCGTTCTGATAATTATTTTGAAATAAAATAGTTAGTAATAATATAACCTTAGTTTTAAACATGTCCTAAGAAACTCTAGCTAATCGACACAATCTTTAAGTTAATCTGAGAAATCATGCGAATGGTTCGATTTTGTGATAGATTCATTATATATTCAGATTCAGTCATTTATTCAAAACAAAATTTATGTAAATAAATATTGCTATTAAATGAAATATTAACTTTCTATTCTGATTGGTCATATTATGTACTTTCACATAGGAATATATGTATAAATAAGTATGAACATAAATTAAATCAACTTTTTTGACTCTATTCTGTGTATAATGTGTGTGATATGTTTATGCTATGGTCCTCTTAACCAATTGCAGCAAGGACGGCCAATCTAATTGATGCAATATCTACGCTGGACATAATATATATTTTTACTATATACTCGAACCCACCCCTCATTAGGCCCTAACTTTATAATGAAGAAGTACATTCTATTTACTGATACAAATACGAAAATTGAGTTTATTTGGACTAATCGGATTTCATCAATAGGGATTATTTATCTAGGAATGTTATAAACTTAGCCTATAAACTATAATATGAATAAGATTATACGCTCTTATGAAAAATATTACCGGATGATATTTTTTGAACTAAATCCTTTTTAGAACTTAATTCATTATATTATTATAAAAGCGAGTATGCACTATAATAAGTAACAAATAAACGATTTCCATCAACCAGGTCGGTCGTCTACGCGGAGTAGCAGAAACCCTCCGTACAAACGCTGAGACATGCACTCGTAATGCCCGCGAAGCTCAAGAGGCGGCCGGCGAGCTCGCCGCTCAGGTCACAGCTGCTCGGGAAGCCGAGAGACGCGAGAGAGAAGCCGCGGTGGCTGCGCGGGCGCAACTTGAAATCGCGCAAAGAGAGCTCAGAGAGCTGAGTGCGATGAGCGCCGCGCCGCCGCCGCCGCCAGACCCGCGGTTAGATGAACTGAGGAAGGAGCTCGCGTTGTTGAGGACCCAGAATAAATGTAAGTTTTGTTTAAGGAAATTTTGTTTCGTGGGTTTTTGGTGTTACTAAATATGCGCAGTCTGTTATATCTTTGAAGGTAATATATAATTTTAATCGTAAAATGATGTGTGTATTAAAAGACATTCTTATTACGAAATCCGCTAATAAGTACAAAATAAGTCGAATATAATGGTCTATTATCTATCTTATTTCGACGTATTCAGAGGAACTCGCCCAACAATAACGTGAAGGGGCTGAATTAATATTATTATATTTGTATTAATTCGGATTTCCCGGTCCTTTAGGCTTACATGGGAATATCGATTCAACTCGCCCTCTAATCCCTTAAGAGATTTAAAGTTATTTATTGTTATTATTATTGTGCTTGCATTTAAAACATGTACATTTAGTAAAGTTTTTCTATTAGGTATAATTTTATGCAATAAATGCTTTAGTTACACTATTCTTAAAAGGAATGTTATTATAATTATAAGAACAGTAAAAATAAACAGGTAAGCTGCCATTACAGCCAGAGAAATCACGTTATATTGGTATTATACCTATTTACGCAAATGAGCCTTTAAGAAAAAGCTAATTATTCCCATATAATCAAATATAGACTATAATACACGACATAATATAATTTGTCAAATTAAGAAGTTGATTAGTTCGGTTGCATGACGCGCTATGATAATAATAATATAATTAATAATTTAATCGATGTTACGTGCACCACACGCATAAATTAAAATCATAGTTTATTCATCTTTGTTGCGTTTATTATAATAGATAGAGACATTCAGTAATTTTTCATTTAAGCCTGATTTATGATTTGACGACACGTTTGGCTCAGTTTGTAGTGACCCTACTTGCTGTGCCAGCGGTCGCGGGTTCGAGTCCTGCTGGAGGGATTCATTTGTGTGATGAGCACGAATGTTTGTACTATTGTAATATATGTGTAGTGTATCAACTATCTGGTATCCATAACACAAGCCTCGTAGCTTTACCATGGAACTAGATGGTGCTGTTTGTTAATGTCCCAACATATTTATTTATATTTATTTATAAATAATAATATTTTACTATTCTAGCGTTAACAGAAGCGCAAGAAGAACTTCAAGCGCAGATCCTCACCCGCGGCGTGGAGGAAGGACGCAGTTTACTGGACGGAGTGAGCGGGCCTCTCGTCGCTACTAACTCACTCGCGCACGAACTCTCACAGATGAGTGACCACGAGGTAATTATAACTTTCATTATATCGCTTTAAGGTTTAAATTACTATAATACATAAAATGGTGGTAAATTTGTGGTGTAGGGCTGACTTATAATGGCGGATATTACCTATTCATATATAGTTTTCCTTACTACAGACAGAGATTTGACATAAGATACGTATAATATGTCAAATTCCTATCTCTAGTAAGGATAATAATTAATCAATAGATACATAGGTTATTGGGATTTATCGTAAATGGAATTCACGGCGTCGACGTTGCTTTGGTTAATAAGCTTAATAATGAACTTTTATTGAGGGATTATAATAGTCTAAGCAAATACTAACTTAAGAACATAACTTAGTGGTTGAAAAAAGATAAACCGGGGATATATAGGCAAATACAAAAATAATTGAGGTGTTTGTAGGTACTGGGTTCACACAAAAATAGACAAACTAACAGTGTCATTTACTACATTTTTCATATATTAATATCGATGAAAAGCAATAATATCTAATACTAATTTATTGGATACTTAAAACATTTCTACATAGCTTCTGCTGCATAATAAATGGGATAATTTAATACTTTTTATTTTTATGACGCTTTGCTTATATGGCCCCTAATAAGGTCTCGAGCCAATAATGAATTTATCTTACACTTTCTGGTTCCAAACGGTTCCATTTGGTAAGAAATTCATAATTAGCTCTAAAGTTATGATTTGCGAGGCAACATCATTGATATGTATGCGTTTTTGCAGCTCGTTGGTAGCACACACACAGATCACAGCATAGAGTTGGAAAAGGTACGCCATTTACACTAAAGTGTGCATGTCCTGTACCTCGCCTAACTTGCATGTTTTTTATTACATTATTTAATCATGTTATACTGGAATTAACTGTTACTTTTCGTAGTTAATTAATAAAACTCAAAGTTATAACTGAAAATTAAAACTCATTTAATAAAAAAAATAAGTTTTCAGTTTTTAATATAGAAATTAAACGTAAGATATCTATTGGTTTCAATACGAGTATAAACAAAAATATCATCAAATTTGAATGAACCAGTATAATATTAATCATTTATTTCAACGAGTAGTTATTATTTTAGTACCTTTTTCATACTTTATGAACAATGTTTGAAAACCTGCATGAATACACAATCCTGTTTTATTGCACAACCTTTAAATATTTATTTTAGATGTAAAATAATAAAATATAATTATTATTCCAGTTGCAGAAAGCTTTGAAAGAACAACAAGATGTGAATGTCCAGTTAAGAGACTATATCGATGGAATACTCCTCGCTATAGTAGAAAACTATCCGCAGTTACTTGAAGTCAAATATCAAAAGCCAAATATGAAATCATAACGCACATTATACATTCATCTATTTTTGGCAGAGTACCTCGTTATATTTTTCTAAAATATTATTTGTTAAAAATCACGAATAGAATAAGAGCAATGAAAATTAAACTTCACAAAATGACTTAATCTAACTGGTAAGAAGGCATTTTTAAATGTATATAATAGAACTGGAGCCTAGCTTAAAGCTAGAAGAAATCACATGATTCCAAAAACGTATGTCATTTTTAAAAAAATATGAAAAAATCTAACTTTTTTTAAATAATAGTGATGTGATTTCCTTATGTATATAAACAAATCCTTTATATACATAAATATTAATCTATTTACACAGATCTCTTGATTCCTTCTAAGACTCAAAAAGTTTTCATTACTCTTACATTTTATTATTCGTCGCCTTTGTGCTAATTTGTTCAAGCCCCCCATATTTCTAACAGACAAAACAGTATACTATTTTATATTTTTGAATGTGCTCTGCAAAAGATATAGCTTTACAACTCTATATTAAGGTTCCATTAAGTTCATTTATAATTAAATGTATTTATAACATATAAAAATAATTTAAGGGCCGTTCCACACTATAGTACCGATCACAGTCGGTTCTCGATCCGATATCGGTCTGGTAAAGTATTTCTATACAAAAATCGTTAATGTAGCGTGATTCGACCGGAACCTAAGTCTTACTGATAGTGTGAATGCACTCATTGTTTCTTGTATAACAACACTTTACCAGACCAATATCGGACCGAGAGCGTACCGTGATCGGTACTATAGTGTGGAGCGGCCCTAATGATGCCATTTTATACAAAAAAAAAACATTCGCTAGGCTTCCATTTGTATAAATAGTTTAGTAAATATCTATATAATTAAAATGCAGTAAAATATTATTAATAAAGGATTTTCTATTTGGCATAATTTATTTGAAATTCAATATTGATACTGTGATAAAAATTATTGAAAAAAATGTCATAAAAATTTATATCAATATATTCATTATTTATATTTTGTCAATTACCTTAATATACTTTGATGATTTCAAATATCGTTATGTAAAACATTCTGCAATATAATTTATATATAAAAATATGGCCTTGTGTAAAATGATATATTTTTTTAAATATAAAATACTTATAATCCGAATGTAAATATTGTAAAGTTAAGTACTATAAGATGAATGGAGTAATATTGTTCCTTAATTTAATTTCTTAGTCCAGTTGATATTAAAAAAGTTGGTAATTCATAAATATACTTACATCGATATATGAAATTGCAGTGGAATTAATACATCTCAAAACAGTTGTGAATATGCGGCCCTAGTGGTTCTTTTCGGAACTAACAACAAAGGTTCATTATGAGTATAAATTATTACTTTATCGTTTTTCGTAATTAGTTTTTCGATTTACCGCTATAATACCTAAAAAGAATATTAAAATATTTATGTATTGTGTCAACTTACATGGCGCGTGCTTAATGTTAAATGCTACTTCAATATAATATTATGTTAAATATTGCTTGCTAATACTTTAAAAGTAATCAGTAAAATAGTTTTATCACATACAACATGTCCTTTTCACTGAAATAGACTTTGAAGTGCTTTGAGTTGGAACATCAATTGAGTACTTAGAGATTATATAACATTTATTATTACAACAAATATACTAGCGACTCAGCCTCACTTTGCTCGGGTTTCGTCCCTAAATACGTTTTAACGGTTATTATGGACATGAAAGATGAACAAACAAACAAAACAAACTTTCACATTTATAACATTAAGTATATCTATATCGATTCACTACGAGATTTTACATCTTCGAAAAATTAAAATAATTAAAATTTCACTGCGAAAATATATCCACCACGTGTATATTTATGATGTTACCTCATATTATATTTTGAACTAGTTAGATAAATGAAGGCCATGCCGTCCATATTGTTATTACTACCTAAATTTTTTAAAGACTGGATATAGGTAGAAAATCGGTGCAAGGAACATATGCGTTCTGTATTTAAAATAAAACAGTAATAACTGTAATTATAATTGAATAAATAAAAGCCATTATGTGTATGTATTTCTAAATTTCGTTTAGTGACATACCATAGTAGTGTAAGATGTACCTATTTTTACAATAAGATATAACTAAGCGTAGTGTAGAAGTTTTGTGTACATTTTGATAACATTATTAATATGGAAAATAAGATATGTTATTATCGAAGTAAATTAAATGAAACAATGCTAATATATAAGTTCAGTCTTTTATTTAAATCACACAGACTCAATAATACACTCATACATGATATGACAAAATATAGTCATAGACACTCTTACCCGAATCACTTTACACAACAGTCTATATTCAGTTTATTGGAAAAAGCGTATTACACTGTTGAAGAGTTTCTTGTTGATGGAAATATGTGGAATTGAGAAGTATTAACTTATATGGGGGCTATCTACTACATTGTTATGTTAATAAAATAAAGTACCTGAGCGACCGAGCTTCGCTCGGAGTTTTTGGTCAAACGTACAATTTTCTTTTTAATTTGGCTTAAAAACAAACGAAAACAAAAAACTTGAATAAATACAAAAAAAACAAAAGTAAAAACTTTGTAGCCAACCAGGATTCGAACCCGGAAAACTGTGACCATATTTTGCGTGGAATAATGCGAAAGAAAACCGCATGAAAACTCGTAATCACGCGTTTTCCCAGACATAAGACTAATCTAGATCGATTTTTCGCCCCCGAAAACCCCCACATACCAAATTTCAATGAAATATACAAGAATTGCTCGTTTAAAGGTATTACTAGATGTAACTTCGATATTTAAAAGAGCAACTGGTGAGTTTCTCCTGGGCTCTTCTCAGCAGAACTGCTGTCCGAGCCGGTGATAGCTTCCTCACGGACAGACTACACTGACGCTTACATTAAATTGACATTCAAAAGCACTTATAATAAGTCTAATTGAACACAGTTTATTTCATTTCATTTTAGTCAATGACATTTTGACTTAGACTTGAAATTGGCTTAAGTATTATTTTAAAATCCTCGGGATACTTTTTACTTTTTCCGGGATAAAAAGCAGCTTAAGTCTTACACTTAAAATTTTATTCCGTTAGTAAATAAATTATCAATCAACACATTATTATTTAGGTTTTGGTTCCCAATATGGCCATATAAATTAGAAGTTATAGATAGACACTTGACTCCAATAAAGGAAGAACTACTCAATTCGGATGTATATTCATTTGTGTCTATGTTATACCTTCGCCAATTGAGAATCAATTTTCATGTTTTCTTTAATAATATATCCACCTTAATCGTTCAATGCGATCCCTAAGTTCTTTATAATAAGCTGACCTGACCTCTTTGTGTCGGTTTACTTCTATGCAGACATTATTTAATGTTTTTTTTTTTTACATTTTTCAGTTTCAGTTTTCCAAAATCATTTTTTTTATTATATTTTTAATTGGCCCCATAATAAACTTACAATAATAACTAGCTTATAATTAAATGATTTTAGTTATATTAAAGGCCCGCTCCCAACAGTGGGCTGTGGGATGTTAAGTAGTGCTACATACACACATATTGTAGTTGGTGTACCTTTTAATTGAAAAATGTATGGTACCTAATATATGGGTAGGTTATTCATTCTTGCTGCTCATTTCTTTCGACTACATCTTTTTTAGTGAGATCCAAATTGCTTATAACTTGTTGAACATCCAATCGTAACATCATAAACTTGGGATCCATGTAATCCTGAAAGAAGATACTTAACTGAAATATACAGAATTTTTAGTATATCAAAACACAAAATTGCGAGATTAAATGAGAACAATAACTTTAGGAATTGACCAAAAAGTAGGACAAGGATGCAAATGGTCCAGCCCACGAAAACCGTTTTTTAAGTTACTGTCATAAATGGCACCTACATATCAACTTATACACAGAAAGTAGAGAAATTACCCAATATTTAAGAGGAATTTAAAAAAAAACTACGGTCTTATTATTTTCATATACCAATTTTAATAAAACTCCTATTTTCTCAAATTTAAGTTTCGTGGTTGGATTTATTTTGCATAATTACCTCCATATATTATACTTCGATGGTCTGATATGCCTTACATGGAAACAACTAGGCAGATATTAATCAATCCAATAACAAAATCCTCAATCCACTAATACGGAGTTATATTATATCTTTTATGCAGCCTATTTTGACGTCCCACTGCTGGGCATGGGCTACCCCTCAATACGAGAAGGATCAGGCCATAGTCCACCACGCTGGATAAGTCCCGATTTGACGGACTTCACATGTCTTATGAAAATTTGCTAAGTTCTTTCAGACATGCAGGTTTCATCACGATGTTTTCCTTCACCGTAAGGCAAGTGGTAATCATGTTGATAATGATTCGCACGTGAAAATATTACAGGTGCAAGACCCGGGATTTAAACTCACTTCACACGGTTTTCTAAACGAGTGTGTTACCACTGGGCTACTACAGCTGCCTTATTTCATACCTATCAAATCTTACTCTTTACTATACACAATTGAAATAAAATTTCCTTAAGAAAAAAATCAATTCATTTTGGCAAAAAAACAGCTAAAGCCACAAACTCAAACAAATCTTACCTTAAAACTACTAACTTCTTGCACTTGGCCTATACCTTCCAAATCTTCCCTCTCTTCCCTCTCTTCCCTAACTCTTCCCATTAACTGACTAATTTCGGCTTCAACATTACTCATAGAATTATAAACACCATAGTCCCTTGACACCGGGTATGCTTGGGATCCATAATTCCTTAAAACTGGTGTAAAATAGGAATTTTGGGTAAATTGACTATTTTTACACAACGAACACTGTTTTCCTTCTAATTCTTTCCTTTCATTGTGCAAACTCAGTCTCTCTCTGGACAGAGCAACTTTTTCCTTTGCTATTTGCTTCTCCCTACTATTCAACGACACTACGTGCTCTTGTATCCTTCTTATTCTATCCTCGTATTTCTTTTGTAAGAAATCAGCTTCTGAGGACTTTTTGTCAGCTTGCGATTGTTTCTCCATTGCCGTCTTGGCTAATATATCTAGATCTCTACTCCTGTAGAGAATTAATGGGTTAATGTTCATACTTGTAATGGTCGGTGATATGAGAGTATGTTAAACTAGTGTACGCCCGCGGCTGCGCTCGGTAGATAAATAGTTGAGGGAAATTCAAGATATTAAAATTGGTTTACAATATTCTTCTTAATTTATCTATATCTTTTTAATATCTAGAATTCTTAATCTATACTATAATAAAGCAGTAACTTAGCGAAATCTGTACATGAAATATTTTTTAAAAACAATGACTGTAACGTATTATGTATACGATATAGACCCCAAAACAATAGTTATTAATTTTTTTGTCTGTTTGTCTGTTTGTCTGTTTGTCTGTTTGTCTGTTTGTCTTTTTGTCTGTTTGTCTGTTTGTCTGTTTGTCTGTTTGTCTGTACGCGTTTCACGCAAAAAGTAATGAACCGATTTCAACGAAATTTTGTGAACTAATAACTTATTACTCGGGTCAACATTTAGGATAACTTTTACTTTTGGAAAATCTTTGTTTCCCGCGGGAAATCGCAATAACTGGTTTTATCGAGTCCTCCTTAGGAACCCTCCGCTGGCTAAACCTAAAGACATACATCAAAACAATGTACTAAAAAATTGTAGATCTTGAAAAGGCCAACAGAAATATCTACAACAGTATATGTCTATCTCTCAAGGTACACTCGCAATACCTATTCTTATCTATACCTATAGCAAAACTAACTTAGTTAAATCGATGTGCGCGTTTCACGCAAAAAGTACTGAACCGATTTCAATTAAATTTTGTATAGTGATAGCTTATCACTCGAGTCAACATTTAGGATACCTTTTACTACAGGCACATTTTTCGTTCCCGCGGGAAAACGCAATGACTGGTTCTATCGAGTCGTCCTTAGAAGTTTATATGGCTAACGCTGGCTGAACCTTAAGAGATAAATCAAAACAATGTACTAGAAAATTGTAGGTCGTAAAAAGTTCTACAGAAAAGTTCTCAACGGTATATGTCTATCTCCTAAAGTACACTCGCTATAACTATTTTTATTAAATGATATTACTGTTTTCTTATACGAGTACGTTATCTATACTATAATAAAGCAGTAACTTAGCGAAATCTGTACATGAAATATTTTTTAAAAACAATGACTGTAACGTATTATGTATACGATATAGACCCCAAAACAATAGTTATTAATTTTTTTGTCTGTTTGTCTGTTTGTCTGTTTGTCTGTACGCGTTTCACGCAAAAAGTAATGAACCGATTTCAACGAAATTTTGTGAACTGATAACTTATTACTCGGGTCAACATTTAGGATAACTTTTACTTTTGGAAAATCTTTGTTTCCCGCGGGAAATCGCAATAACTGGTTTTATCGAGTCCTCCTTAGGAACCCTCCGCTGGCTAAACCTAAAGACATACATCAAAACAATGTACTAAAAAATTGTAGATCTTGAAAAAGCCAACAGAAATATCTACAACAGTATATGTCTATCTCTCAAGGTACACTCGCAATACCTATTCTTATCTATACCTATAGCAAAACTAACTTAGTTAAATCGATGTGCGCGTTTCACGCAAAAAGTACTGAACCGATTTCAATTAAATTTTGTATATTGATAGCTTATCACTCGAGTCAACATTTAGGATACCTTTTACTACAGGCACATTTTTCGTTCCCGCGGGAAAACGCAATGACTGGTTCTATCGGGTCGTCCTTAGAAGTTAATATGGCTAACGCTGGCTGAACCTTAAGAGATAAATCAAAACAATGTATTAGAAAATTGTAGGTCTTAAAAAGTTATACGGGGAAGTTCGCAATATTATATGTCTATCACCTAAGGTGCACTCGCAATTACTATTTTTATTCACTACTCGCGACTCACAGGCTGACTTATCAACGTTTAGCTCAGTTCAGCAGTGAAACGTAACTAGGGACGAACCCGAGCGAAGCGAGGGTGAGTCGCTAGTTTTACATAAATCCATGTAGCCATTACTGCGTGTAAAATTAAACAAATATATTCAATCGTTCACTCATTCACCTGCTCAGATATTCATCCGCTTACTCACAAACATTCAGTATTTATAACATTAGGCTGCATTATTGTAATTTTTGACCGACTTCATAAAAGTAATAGGTACTCAATTCGAGCGCACCTATGTCATTTTATCGACCCATATCTTTGCAATTTTGAAACGTATTCAATGATTAACGACACCAAAAATGTCTCATATAAACTGAAAAATATTATACACACCCTTAGTGATCCAAGGGTGGAATTACATTTATTACAAGTATTCCTACCTCATTAGGTAAAAAGTAATAATATAACTATATTACTTACTTTGATAAAACTCTTTGCTCCTCAATATGTAACTCTTGTTTCTCCGCATTTAACTTCGACCGTTCTTCAGCCACCTCCTCCAATTGTGCATTCAGTTCTGCTTTTGTTTTCTAAACAAAAAATATGTGGCCTGTGCTATTACATATCTTACGTGTATGATTATTTCTAAGTTATTTGGTTAATCGTATTTATTTTAAATAAAGAAAATATCTGTGTTAGAGTAATCTTCATTCTGAATATGACTCAAATCCATTAAACCATTAAAATGTTTGACGACACGTTTAGCCCAGTTTGTAGTAGTAACCTTACGTGCTGTGCCAGCGATCGCGGTTCGAGTTCCGCCGGGGGCATTCATTTTTGTGATGAGCACGAATGTTTGTAATCCAGTCATGGGTGTTTATATTTATAATATATATGTATTTAAAGTTATATATGTGTAGTGTATCAACTATCTGGTATGCATAACACAAACCTCGTAGTTTACTATGGAACTAGATGGTGCTGTGTGTTAATGTCCCGACATATTTATTAATACACTCAGACACAAACTCACTCACGTATTCACTCACTTTTTTACTTACTTCTTCATTTATCCACTTACTCACTTATGCACTCACCATCTACCCCTCACTCACTCCCTCACACAAACACTCACTAATTCACTCACTCATTTTCTCATTAATACTGATTTATCCTCAAACTTTCACATTTATATTATTAGTATTAGTATCAATATACTCGTAATATTACCTCAAGTTCCATTTTCAAACTTTGTATGGAAGCTTTCTCTTTAGCGATGAGGGCGCTATCTTTTAAAGTCTTCGCTTTCTCCTCATCTATTTTCGTTTTCTTCTCCTGGTATTCCCTCTGAATATCCTCTTTTAATATCTAGAAAAATTGTATCGCTTATTTAAATGAATAAACTACTCGAATTTTTACTATAATAATATGAATATTATTTTGATTTAAACTGCGTATATATTTAGCTATTTTGTTAGTCATTTTAAATATCAATAAAATAAACGATTCATTAATAATTACTAATTAATAACATTATTATTATTTTTTAAGTCTTTTATAATCAAGTATTTATAGTAAATATATATAAAAAGTATATTATAGGTGAATTATTTGTCGTACCTTAATTTCTTCATCTTGTTTCTTTAATATATTTTTGGCAAACTCTGTCTGTTTGTTGAATGTCGCTTTTTCGAATTCAAACTCCATTTTCTTTTGCCTCAACGAAGCAGATTCTTCTTCAATCATCTATTAATTATAACAACATTCAATTTTAATTATGTAATTAAATGATATACCTAAACAAATTTTTATAGTTACACGAATATTCGAAAATCGTCTTTTGAAATCTTGCTAGGTTTAGATGTGAGAATATCAGAGATACGAGACCGAGGATTTGAACCAGCTTCAATCGCTATCGTGTATACCTACTGTAATTATCATCATATCTTTATTTATTGCATGTAATAACTATTTCAGTATTCATCGATTATAGATTTTTCTTTGTTTACTTTTCATAAAATACTAAAAATTAAAACGTATTTGTCACGTTTACTTGCAAAACTGATTTTAAAAAGGAAGGTCGGTAGAATAGTTTCTTAATAATTATAATCGCTGTAAAGATACTGCTCACCGACGTCATTTGCTTAAGCCGCGCTTCCAACATATTGACCATCTCCTTACTCTCCGACTTCTCCTTTTCGAAATTCTCCTTATCTTTTTTCAACTGTTCGAGCATATCTAAAAAGTTATTTTTGCGTAATTGTACCAATTTTTCGCTATTTAAAAGTATATTTTTTTGTAAGATTTTCATGACTATTTTAATCAGGATGTTATTATTATAACATTTTATTACTGAAATACTGAGTTTTGTTTGTAATTTTCTTTATTTAGGAAATTTTTAGTGAAATGAAAAAAGCGTAAAAAATACTTTGGAATTTTCTGCAAATTTAAAGGTCAAATGTTAAAATTGAGATTCTTCATTTAACATTTATGCAGAAAAAAAATGTCTCAATGTATATTGTATACATAGTAGTTTTGTGAAATTAAAGTAATATTACATGTAATAAACGTTTTTTATATATTCAATTGATTTCGTTGTAACCATTTTCAGCTCTAACATTCAGATAATTTGATATATTTCCCTAATATCAGGACTAATCAGGAAACCTTACAAAAAAACTCTAAATTAGTAAAAATCTTGTCCCTACAACAGGCATCAAAAATCATAAAAGGAAAGGAAATCTCATTAATATTATAAATGCGAAAGTTTGTACGGATGTTTGTTACTCAATCGTACGCCAGAAAGGCTGAACGTTCTGGATAAAATTTGGCAAAGGGATAGATTATAATCTGGAATAGCTCATAGGTTACTTTTTCATCATAGAAAAATGTACAGTTCCTGTGGGATAGATTTGTTTTTGTTTTTCACTAGGGAGTAGGGACGATCCCGAAGCGAGGGACACTCGCTAGTGGGTTATAAATTAATCTGTTACGTAAAGTCATATTATTTTAATTTTACCTGTTATTTGCGATTCTCTTATCTGCATACTTCTTTCGGTGTCCTTTTGTGTGTTTTGACTCAACAGTTCAACTTTCTCATACAATTGGTCACATCTCTCATTACCTTCTTTGACATTTGTCACTAGCTGTTGTAGATCTGACGAGAAACTAGCTGAATCCTTAATAAGTATTTGCTCTTGCTTTACCGCATTTCTATACAAAATATTAATTTAATGAAAATGTATTCAACGGCAGTCGAGAGGCGGACATTTTTGGGGGCCTAAACTAATTGTCATTTTGTCTGTATAAAATCTATAATGGTAATTGGTACTAGACGAAATTAAAATAACGCTATTGTTTAATTCTTAATTGATATCAGGGTTATTAGGCCGACCTTTTATGGTCATATTTTTTTTTGTAGTTTAGATATTTTTTATTTAATAAATTCACAATATTTTTCATTGTTTTTAACAGGGGGCCCGTCATATCTTACGGGTGCTGGGCTGCAGCCCAAAAAGTCTATATATAAATCCGCCCCTAAGCGGCACCCTGATTCACTAAAAGAGGTACGAGAGAAAAATAAAATTGAGTAAGATTGAGAGAGAAATAACCACGGCCACCTTGAAGCTACACTGAGCCCAAGACAAAGATAATTATTAAAATGCCTCATTAATGGAAGAAGTTATACGTAGACGACACACGATTTGAGAACCTCCCCCTCTTTTTGAATTTAGATAAGAAATTATAATTTAAACTTTGTTTGTTCCCAATTTTTAATTACCAAGGCCCAAAGAAACATACATGAAATATAGTCAATATAAAAATAATTTGTAAATTTACTCACTTAACGTTTTCCATCAACGCAGCGTGGTGTTCGTGCAATACTTTGATATTTTCCAAATGTTGTTCTCTCAACATATCATTTTCAGCTTTATGTCTTTCTATTAAGGAAGTTAAGTTCTCTTCCGACATTTTCTTGTATAACTGATGGTGGTCGTTCAACCAACTGATCTTTTCCGTATAAAACTTGACTAGTTTTTCACTTTCTTCTTTCATTCTCTCTTCTGCTTGCATGAAAGAAACTTCTAGAAAGGCGAGCTGACGTCTATATGATACAGAGGTTATTGTGATAATCATAAATTTTAATGAATATTAAAACTTAGAGACAACATAATTGAACTGCGCCCGTAATATGCGTGTGATTTAAATAAAGGTGAAATTTTTTTTATAATCTCTATTGCTTTTGAATTAAGTCTGTACCAATATTTTTTAATGTAATTTCTTTTTTAATAAGAAAATAATGATTAAAAATGCAAATATAGGTCAGAAATTCAAAGTAGTTGAAACGAACGCCATTGGTTGGACCGAATATGACGTCAAAGTATATCATAACAGAGCCATTAGCGATTTTGTCGCTACAAATTGCGCCGTCATTTTTCTGTTTATGATATACTGCGATGCCACGCCAAGTACGCAAAATGGCGGGCGTTTAAAGTATCCGGATCGGTATGATATTTAAAAAAAAATATACTAAATTTTACTTTTTTTGGAGCAGGATATTTTTTAACAATAATATAACGATGTTACCTATTGTATAAAAAATAAAAAAAACACACATATTCTGTATTGGAAAGACTACAGTCTCATTTTTGTTAGGTAGATATATAGGTGACAACATTTAGAAAAAATAAAAATTTATGTTACTAGTTTTAAATTTACATGCAATAAAAAAAATTATAATTCATTATAAATAAGCAAAATTCTCATATTCTAGTACCTATAAGAAGTCTCCATTAGATCGATCTCTTTGTCATGATTTTCCTGTAAGGATTGCACAAGTTGCAACAATTGCTTCCTTTCTTTTGTGAATGGTGTTTCTTTTTGTTCTGCTTCTTCATAATCATTTGTAAGACCTTGAACTTCTTCATTTTCAATATTCGTATCACCTAATAAAGCCTGTTTTAAAAGAATGTTATACAAACCTTTAAGTCATTCAATAGTTAATAGGTATATATTACTTTCTGTCTGTCTATTATTAGGTTTAAAAAGATTCTCCGATCTTGAAGAAATACGGATAGTACTGAAAAAGTAGAGATTCACAGAAGATAAATGATAACTTTACGAAACATAAGCGACCTATATGAATGTACTAAATGTTTGTTTATATTATTGTTTTTACATATATTTTGAAATAGCTTGTTACGAGTATGTGAATGAACTACCTACTTTTTTATAAATTCACAATATTATCCATTCACCTGCTTCAAATCGCCTGCTTTAGTCAGATGATAATTACAATATACAATAATTAAAATTACCAATGAAACCAATTAAACTATCAACCTATGGAAAATCTGAATTGAGCCAGTTCTTTATATTTCTGAATTAAGTAGGAAAATAACAGTGTAAAGTGAAAGTTAGTAGGTACCCTTTATTCACCTTTATTCTTTGTGTGATTCTTTCCTGGTGCGCACTTATGATGGCCTGCATCTGCTGTCTATTCTCCGACTGACGACGCAACATAGCGTCGAGCTGCTCATGCTGAGCCAGCACTGCTTCACGTTGAACTCTTTGACTTTCTTTTTGACGTACTAAATATAAAGGTATATATAATACAATTCTGGGATTTCGTTCACGGCAACCAATCTCACTTAGACTAGCCACGTGCGCAGGAGATATTATCAAGTGTACGCGCAAACACACCTATGTACTCTATATTAGGGTGCAGCGAAAAACATTTTTTTTTCTTAGCTTGAGGGTAGATTTTTTTTTTTGTTTAACATTTGAGGTAGACCATTGATTTTAAAAATAATTCATTTAAACTTTTGGTTTGAATGGATTTTTTTTCGACTGATCATCTTTGATAATATTCAAGAATCGACGAATATAGTCATTTTCTACCCAACTTTCACTGTAATATTGCATTATTACAATTTTAAAAAAAGTTGAAAAAATTACATGTTACTTTTTATGTATTACCACAGTCTATAAAACAATACAGTCATCCAACGAAGCCGTCTAGACAGGGCAATCGTGCGGGGTGTGAGAGGTGAGACGCGGGTAGGCGAGCCCGAGCTGCATACATTTCTGCCGAACGAATTAGTTAGCAGCTCGGGACACGACTTTAAGGGCTATCGCGCGTTTATTTTAATTTGTAAGCAATTAAAATGCTTCATATTGCCTGCACTATATTATATATTTTTTGCTAAAATTATTTATTAGGATGAGGATTTTTTACATAATTAAGTTTAATAACAGAAATTTCAAATCCAGTAAATCTAGAAACCGAAAATATTTGTCCGTTGCCCATTTATGATAGGTGATTTGGAAATCTATTAATTACATTATATCATATAAAACTAACTTTGCTAAAAAATTGAAAATAATGATTAATTTATATATAACTAAATTCAATTTGACTTATGTAATATAATTTGCTAGATTTAATTTATTTTTATTATAACTTAATTTATTTCATTCTAATTATCCAGTTATTCATTAAATTAATTATAATGTCACATAGAAATATTCATTCAATCAAATCAAATAATTGTTAAACCAATTGTATATTTTATTTTTTATTAAAGAAACTAGCGACTCACCCTCGCTTCGCTCGGGTTCGTCCCTAGTTACGTTTCACTGCTGAACTGAGCTAAACGTTGATAAGTCAGCCTGTGAGTCGCGAGTAGTGAATAAAAATAGTAATTGCGAGTGTACCTTAGATGATAGACATATAATATTGCGAACTTATACATTGTTTTGATGTATGTCTTTAGGTTTAGCCAGCGGAGGGTTCCTAAGGAGGACGCGATAAAAGCAGTTATATTTTAATTAAATTAAATTACAAAAAAAACTGTAACAACCCTGCGTAATGCGAAGTTCGCTACGCGGTTTCGACTTTTCTTCAAACATCAAAGGCGATAGCCCACTGTTATTTTTTAGTACACTGTGGTATTACTATGAAAGTTGAGTAGAAAATGACTATAATATCTATCTATACTATAATAAAGCAGTAACTTAGCGAAATCTGTACATGAAATATTTTTTAAAAACAATGACTGTAACGTATTATGTATACGATATAGACCCCAAAACAATAGTTATTAATTTTTTTGTCTGTTTGTCTTTTTGTCTGTTTGTCTGTTTGTCTGTACGCGTTTCACGCAAAAAGTAATGAACCGATTTCAACGAAATTTTGTGAACTGATAACTTATTACTCGGGTCAACATTTAGGATAACTTTTACTTTTGGAAAATCTTTGTTTCCCGCGGGAAATCGCAATAACTGCTTTTATCGAGTCCTCCTTAGGAACCCTCCGCTGGCTAAACCTAAAGACATACATCAAAACAATGTACTAAAAAATTGTAGATCTTGAAAAGGCCAACAGAAATATCTACAACAGTATAATTGTCTATCTCTCAAGGTACACTCGTAATACCTATTCTTATCTATACCTATAGCAAAACTAACTTAGTTAAATCGATGTGCGCGTTTCACGCAAAAAGTACTGAACCGATTTCAATTAAATTTTGTATAGTGATAGCTTATCACTCGAGTCAACATTTAGGATACCTTTTACTACAGGCACATTTTTCGTTCCCGCGGGAAAACGCAATGACTGGTTCTATCGAGTCGTCCTTAGAAGTTTATATGGCTAACGCTGGCTGAACCTTAAGAGATAAATCAAAACAATGTACTAGAAAATTGTAGGTCTTAAAAAGTTATACAGGGAAGTTCGCAATATTATATGTCTATCACCTAAGGTACACTCGCAATTACTATTTTTATTCACTACTCGCGACTCACAGGCTGACTTATCAACGTTTAGCTCAGTTCAGCAGTGAAACGTAACTAGGGACGAACCCGAGCGAAGCGAGGGTGAGTCGCTAGTTGAAAATAAATGAATACCTATAGACAATGTTACAGCAAATGCTCGAACATACATAGATATGTGAAATGTCCCGAAAATGACCTCTGAGTAAAATCTATTGTAATATACTTTTATATTAAAAAAAAAAATCATTATTGATAGTGAGATAAGACAAATATTAGGTTTTATTGAAATTTAAATCATTATCTAATTACAATGCAATGCTCGACCATTTTAGGGTTCCGCAGCCAAAACACCATTATAATTTCACCATGTTCATTTGTTGATATATCACAGCCAATTTACTCGGAGATTATGGGTCGGAGACTATATCACTAAAATTTGGGAAAAACATGTCGCATGTACATACAGCGCTAGATAATGCTAAAGACAAATAGTAAAATAATAAAAATTAAAGTAGCGTTCTATAAAAACTGTACCTACTGTAAAATAATTCTGAGTGTCATAGCGCGTCGGCGTCGATAACATGTATATAAGAAATTTATTTTTACTGTCGATGATATGAATATTTTAGTTTTACTTAATCCTTATAAATTACGATTGCTTTACGGAACCCTCAAATACTTGACGAATTTTTTGGCTTAGTTGTCGAAGGGATTCTATATCTTTTATATGCTTAAAATCCACAACACAGGTTTAAAAAAATTGATTATTCTCTAGTTAAAAAAGTATAACTCACTTTGCATGGCGGCTAATTTTTCTTCTTGCGCTTTTAATTGCAAAGCTACCATTAGCTGTGATTCTTGTTGCTGTAAGTAAAGAGCAGCTCCTTCCATAGTTAAATCTTCTTTAGTGTCTAAAGTTGGTAAATTCAAAATCTCTGTATTTTTTTTAACATGGTCTATATTTGTTTCTAAAGTTTTATTTTTTTGTGACTCTTCAACAACTTCTACATTTGGCTTAGGTTCTTCTACAACTATATTCTGCTTTTCCGGTTTTGATTCCTTAACATTTTTTTTCTTTTTATTCGATGCTCCTCCAAGCCAAGCCGGAACGTCATCATCTTGCTCGTCCATATCATTATTGTTATCGTCATCTTGAAATATTCCTAGCCAATCATCATTAGATTTTGTTTTTTTATGCTGAATATTAGACGATTCTTTGGGTGTATCAGTTTTGATTGAAGGTTTTTGTACAACGGTTTTGTTTGATGATACTGTTTGCTTGGATTCTGAATTACCCAGAAATGAATCTATATCAAAATCCTGTTTTTTACTTGCTGTTGATCTTGTGGATTGACTGGAAACTCCTTTGGTAGACGGCGCTCCCAATATATCGTCTAATAAAGATTGGGAACCTTTGCTTTTATCCTGAGCTTTCACGGTTTCTTTTTTTACATCTCCATTTAAATCGTTTAAAAAATTTGACTTATTAGCACTCGTACTAAGTTTTGATTTTGCAGGAGATTTAGGTTCAAATTTATCAGAAGTTGATTTATTTTTGGCATCACTTCGCTGAACGATAGACTCCTTCGAAATAGAGTGTTTAAATGACGTCGAAGTGGCAGCTTTTAAAGAATCATTTTTAGTTAAGTCAAATGATGGTTCTTTCTTCCGAGTTTTATCCCCGACTATTTTTTTATCATCAATAATGGTATTACCCTCCTGTGTCTTTGTTTCATCTAAATTAAACAAAGCTGTCTTCTTCGCTGCAATAGGAGTGTCACTTTTCTTTTGAGGCTTTTTCTTTCCTAGTATATCATCATCAAAGAAACTATCATCACTACCATCACTCAAAATTCCTGCTAATGGATCATCAAGATTAAAATTCATCTTAATTGATAATATAAATTTTAAATCAATAACATGTAGCAAGTGCTGGCAATTACAGTTATTCTAATTAGGAAAAAACTTTCTACACAAAAACTCACGTCTACATACTACTATACAACGACATTTCAAAAACGCATAATGTTTATTAATTTGGCGCCATAGCAACATGCAGAAAAAACATGTGGAATCATACCAAGAAATCAATTAATAAAAAAATATTATAAAATAAAAATTAATATATTTGATTCTCTAGATCTATTTTATTTATTTAGGAAATATAAAGATAAATTCAATATAAGAAATAAAACTTCAACTGCGTAATTGTCCTTATTTTATTCCTGAACGCAACACAAAGAGTGACGATTAATGAAAAATTTGTTGCTTCACGTCAGCCAGTCGGCTGTATTTTTAATTATTTTTTCAAAACAACTACTCTAAAAATATATTTTTTTTGTGTATAAGAAAAATTCAACTTTACAAATAGTATTCAATCATGGAACACGTAGGTAAGGTTTAATACATATTTGTTTTATGTTTCTTGTATTATTTTTTGACAATTTTGTATCGTCCTGAAAATATCTTTTGTTCTAGAATTTTGCTAACTCATGTTTTCTTTTAGCTTCTGAAAAAGGAGATACTGCAGAAAATCTTGATCCAAATTCTATAGCAAACGGCAGCTCGAAAAGTGATACAGAAAATAAACCATGTGTTGATAATGGAAAACCACACAGTGAAGCTCCCACTGAGATTGCTGCATGCAGTTCAGAATCTACAGAAGACTCAGTATTGTGTGAGATCCCAGAGCAAATCGAATTTACCGTAGTTTTTAACAAAAATAGACATGACATCACATTCGCATATGATGCTACTGTATTAGAACTTAAGGCACACTTAGAGAGGATATGCGGCGTTCCACAATCAGCTCAAAAATTAATAATTAAAGGCATGGCCCGCGATAATGTGACGCTAAGGAATGCCGGAATAGTTAAGGGTGGCAAGGTCATGCTTGTGGGATCTAAAATGGATGACATATTGGCTGTGAAGAGTGCACCAAAGGTATTAATTTACTATAAAAATAATTTAATTTTTAAATTGAATTATTTTATGTAAAATTCTTCAAGAAACAATGTGGTTCACAGAATATATTTATAATAGCTACTTAGAACATAATATTTCAAGATTTTGATTTTTATTAACTTACTTAGTATTGAACTTACTACTTTCTTCTATTGTTGCAGGAAATTTTGGAAGAAAAAAATAGTAGTCAGACAAATAAGGAGCCTCTGTGCATGCAAAAAATTCACAGGAAAGTTCTTGATAAAGGAATCCCTCCTGATGTAATGCCAGGAATCAAAGGTGTTAAGGTTTGTTTTTGTATACTTTATATCCAGTTTTGGCATATAATAAAGTTGTATGTAAAGTTGGAAAAATTTAATAAAACATTTTTATATCTTCTGTTACTGAAAAAGTATAATTACAATAAGTTTAAAAACAATTTTCATTACAACTATACAAAAGATATTTTATGGAATCTATTAATACTGGAATCTATTTTTTATTAATTGATTCACATTATAAAATAATAAATTCATTATTTATAATTAGGAACCACTTCCACCAGTGCCATTAAGTGGGATGTTAAATAAACATGGAGGAAAAGTGAGGCTCACTTTTAAACCAGAACAGGATCAACTGTGGCTGGGAACCAAAGAGCGTACTGAAAAACTTGCCATGACATCTATTAAAAGTAAATATAATTACTGAGTGTAATAAAGTTAAATATGAATAGCTCAGCAATACATAAAAAAAATATTCTTTTCTAAATCAATAATTGTCCATAATGCATGATTCTATTTATCAATTAATTATTATTAACAATATTATAAGAATTTTTGGATTTATTTATTTTTTACAGGTATAACATCTGAACCCATCAAGGATCATGAAGAATATCATATCATGGTTAGTCAGAATTGATTTAAAGATTTTTTTAGTTTCATTAGAAATATTTTTTTGTGTAATATGAAATACAAATATCTTTCTCCATCTGAACTCTACATATTCATTATACATACAATTTTATAGCTTTTTCTTTTCTAAGATAAAACATAACCTATGTGCTATTCCAGACTATAATCTATCTCTGTGCTAAATTTCATCCAAATCTGTTTAGCCATTTTGATGTGAAACAGTAACAAACATCCATCCGTCCATCCTTACAAACTTTTACGTTTATAATATTAGTATGGATATGCATGTGTATTGTGTAACATTTAATATTTTCACTTATTTTCCAGGGTCTACAACTTGGCCCTACCGAAGGATCCAGATATTGGGTGTACTGGGTCCCTGCACAATATATAGAAGCCATAAAAGATGCAGTATTTGGAGTGTGGCAGTTCTTCTAATTATATTATTGTCTCTATCTACCATATGCGATCTACTTGGGTAGTTGCAATATATTTAAAATTATGGATGTGAATCGTGCCCTAGCACTCCTACATGTAATCCACATTTTATATTTAGAAGTTCATATTAAAGATTGACTTATACAATTTTACAGTTAAGCTAATTAGTGCTAGGGCTCTTTATGTACTAACTACCTAAATTATTTGACTTTTACTGCTACATTTTATTTCTTTGGAATAACTTACTATAAAATCTATGATGATATCTTAAGTTGTTTCTGTATCAGTCACAGTGGTACTGTTTGTTTTGTGATATCATTATTGCTATGTCAATTACAAAATTGTCCATTGATAATTTGACATATATCTGGTCAAGTGAGAAATTATTTTTTGCTATTGTAAAATTGCATTTTATGCATTTGGGTTTAGAGCTGTACAATAACGCTAAAATTGGAATGGTAATATACTTCTTCAGTGCGGTATTGATTGTCATGAGCTTATTGTCCTTCGTGTTTCGAAACCTGATCTCTATTTGAACTTTATAAAATTCACTCACAGTGAAGAATTGGACAGAATAAAAGTAACCTATTTGGCCAATATAGTTCATAATATTGCACTTTAATTTTTACATGAAGTCTTGCCAATTCTTCACAGTAATTTGATACTAGATTTAGATAAAAAATGTTTTAAACTAAACATGGTTTTATTTTACATTTTCCAATAAAACAAGATTATTAGTGTAAAATTTTAATCACAAATAAATATGACAAAAAATTAATTAGTACTTAAAGCTAAATGTAAATAGTCATACAATGTAATAAAATGGCACTTTCAAAATACATAAATGAATAAAAAACTTTGGCATCTCGATATGTAAATAATACTGAAAATAAAGCACTTGTGATAATTATCAACCATATTCAGACTGCACTGTCAAGGAGAACTGCCCTTTAGGAATACTTGTTGCATGGTACCAAAGACGAGTATCCAATAACACTGTAACAAGATATTTGAAATGTAATGTTTAATTTATGTAGAGAAGCAAATAAATAAAAAATTTAGCTTTTTTTTCATCATTATTTGGTTTTTAAAAATTTTACATACCCACATCTCCTGGCTCTACATAATATTGGAACTTCTGGCACAAATCTTCACATTCAGGGACAGGTACTACAGTCCATGTTTTATTACCTTTAACTTGTCCTTGCCACATTAATCTTGGTATATAATCCAACTGAAAAATTTCCATGAAATATGAACTTCATCTAGATTTTCCAAATTTACCATTATTCTAAATTATTTAACTAAATAAGTTGAATAAATTATTTACATGCATAACAGCTCCCATTTCGTATCCAAAGAATATATTTTCTGTGGCTGGAAATTCAGCATCTTCTGGAAGAAATTCAGGTATATTGTAGAACTTTCTAACCTTTTCCAGAATATTGGGATGACAGTTCCCCCTAAAAATAATTATGAATAAATTTAACATGAAAAATTTAAAACAAAAATTATTACTGATTGATTATTACAAACCATCCCACATACCAGGGCTCCTGCCCTGGACCATTTCTTACTCTAATATCAGGCATTTCAAATACTTCCTTTAATGAAAAAAGATCTGTTTTAAAGTTAAGAAATTGGCAGCCTTCTTCCAAACTCTCATAGCTACCAGCTGTTTCTTCATATAGACTTTTAAACATGTAAAAGTTGAAGTCTTTTATTGCTCTCCAATGTTTAATAGCATCTTTAGCTATAATTGGTTTTGAAGAATATGCATATTTCTATATCGAAAATAAAATTAAGATTAAATATTTAAAAAAAACTATATATTGATAAAATTTTGTGCTGTAAATTTTCCCTACCCTAAAATTTTGGCGTGTGATATTCTGCAATATAATAGGTTTCGTAACATTCGCACAATAGTTACAATCGGCGAGAGGCCGCGTCGCTTCCCACACCAAGTGATTAATAGGTAACAAACATCTCGCACTTAATAAATATTCCACTGCTAAACTAGATATTGCTACTAATATTAATGCTGCCCCTACTGATAATATTGCAGCATTTAATCCTAAAATTAATGATTTTTCTTTGATATTATTGACATAATAAAAATGTCTAATTAAAGCTCGATCTATGCCTTTTTCAATTGCACATTTTTGAGTCTTTTTTAATTTTCTTCGTATAATTCTTTTATCTTTGGTAAGCTTGTGCATAGTGTCATTATTTTAGATTTTTGAATATTAGAATTAAATCAATATAAATTTTGAAAATTGTATATGTATATGTGTCAAAAAATGAAGTGACAATATGATTTTGTCAATTCGTCTGCTCTATGGTTTCCAATCATTTCCCAAATAAGGTAATGTATATACATATTATAAATTTTTGTCTTTCTTATATAACAAAACATTAATAATCTGATATTATCTCATAAAACATGTTTTACATAGTTATATTATTTAATTAATATAGTTTCCATATAAATATATTTCAAGTGTCCAAATGTCAGTATATGCGTATATAATAGTATAATAACTATGTATACACCAGTGTATTTTATAGTAGCGTCAGCGCGTAAAATTATTTTATGTCTATGACTTGACCTGACGCTGTCAAGTCAACGAACTGATGAACTTGGCGGTTTCAGTACTAAGTTAGTTAGGTAAAGCCTAAAATGCCTCCAAAGAAACGTGAAAAAGATAGTGAAACAAATAAAAGCTCTAAAATTGATCACTTACAGGCTGACCATGAGTTATTTTTACAAGCGTTCGAAAGTAAGTCGTGATTAAGAGCAGTGATAAGTTGCGTTCTCTTATGTATAATTTGCACATTATATTTAAATAATCATCTTATTTCAGAGCCTACACAGATATACAGATTTTTACGGACGCGTAATATGTTATCGGTTCGTATCAAGCCTTAAATTACTGTCAGTGTAAATAATGATTTGACAAGTATTTAATTAAGTGTTCTCGTTTACAGCCAATTTTTCTCAACAGGACGTTGTCCTATATGAAGCGTCGAATGTCAAGAAGCAATAAAACTCGTGTTGGTTTTAAAGTGGATTCTTTGTTAGAAAAAATTACCTTGAAAAAGAGTACTGAATTGCAACCCAATAGTCTGGGCGGTTACATGACTTTAACGTTTTTGGGCTTTTATGATAAAAGCTTAGAAGATCCTAGAGACTTTCAAGTAAAAGTTGAAACTTTGTTATTAAAGATATGTCACAAAAAAAGGAAGGAAAGTTCATCTGCTATTGTGGAAGTATCAGTAAGCACATTATTTATATTTACGTGTCTATTGATTATATTATATTTCTTTAATATTAATATATTATATATGTGGCATATAGTTAATGTTAAATGTGTTGTATGACAATTAAATATACTTCTAGGTTGGAAGCTGTTCTGTTCCTCTAAATCCTTCAACATCTGAGCCACCAGCCATGGCATCAGCAGTCAGCATCTCTAGTGATACTTTCAGCCCTTCTCAAGGCCCTAATGTCAAGTCTTATATGTTAATGTTAAGAGTTACTGTAACTAAAGCCTCCGCTAATTCTAATAATGTAGCAAGCTCAACAGAAATCACTAATGGTGATAGTGATGGTAAGTAAATGATAAAAATGTTTTCTTTATAAAACTCTGACACTCAGTTTAGTTCATAAAAATAAAGTTAAATAATTTCTACATTATTTAAATGCCTTAAATATTATATTAAACATACAAACTTGTCTAATTATACTTCACTTTCTCCTTAGAACCTTTAACAAAGCGTCTTAAGTCTTCAACTGATTTAAATTCATCAAGCACAGAATGTAAATGGAGTAAACTGTATGGTAGTGAACTTATTGTTTATGACAAGCACAATCGCTGTTTACTAACTAATGGAGAATATGACTTAGTTTTACATGATGTTACACCAGGAGGCCGTAGTGCTACTATAGCCAGGTCACCACATAAAGCTCTTATGGCACAATGGGAGACTATACCAAATGTAAGTTATTACTGTAATGAAAACCTATTGTGTATAATTGTTAAAAAAAAATTAGCTTAAATTCTTATACCTACTAGTTTCAATGATTACTTCTATTTTACATTTTAGGAAAATGATCTCCACTCGGAAACAAATCCTTTTAACATATTTAAAGTAAGACCACTTTTGAAACTAAAACTGAGTTGGAGTCAAGAACCAACTAATGGTTTAGTCAACAGACCAAAGTTGTACCAGCATGATACAAATGGTATTAAAAAAGAGCCAAGCTCTGTCAAAGATAAACTCTCTGCACAAAAATGTTCTACTAATGAAATTAAAAATGGTAAATATACTACACTTATCCTACTAATATTATAAACGCGTAAGTTTGTGAGGTTGTATAGATGTATGGATGTTTGTTACTCTTTCATGCAAAAACTACTGAATGGATTTTAATGAAACTTCACAATAATATAACTCATACATCCGATTAACACATAAGCAACTTTTTAGCTTGGAAAAATGTATGGTTCCCATGAGATAAATTTGTTTTTCATCTTCTAGAGGCAAACTAGAGTAAAGCAAGGTGAGCTGCTAGTATATAATATAAAATACTTTAGTTATATAATTAATTGAACTTATTACATTACTATATTATTAAAGTAAATATCTCTTTCTAAATGTCACAAAATATATTTGTCTTATTAAATTGCCATTTATCTTTAGTCAATTTCTTTTCCATTTTCTAACAGTTTTTCTAAAGATCAGTGTGAAGTCATTGCTGAGCATTAATTCTTATGGTATATGTTTTACTTCTTGAAATACAACCCTACAGTCCCAAATTTTAATACTGCAACAGTATTATCTACTACTCTCTGCTCGGGTTCGTCCCTACTTACGTTTTAATGTTTGAATAGATTTCTTAGCAATGAAATATTGTCTCGTAGTAAAAAGTGTCCTATATGTTGACCTGGATAACTAGCTATCATCATATCAAATTTCATCAAAATCTGACCAGTGATTTTCTTATGATGCAGTAACAGACAAACTGACAGACAAAAATTCTAAAAACTATAGATTCAGTGTATGTATCGATAATAATGACTATTTCAATAAGATTTTTCCAAAAAATATTAAATGTACAGATTCGACTCAGAATTTTATTATATGTATGTATAGATAATCTTAATCTAAATTATTATTATGATAAGAAAATATTAGATTTTTTGTGTGTTTGTTTGTAATGGATAAACCCAAAAACTACTTAACCCATTTTAATGATTCTTTTACCTATAGAACTACATTATCAGTTCTATATTTTTATTTTCAAAAAGATTAAATATCTCTATGCAAATTGCCATAATTGTAACCCGAAATATTAAAAAAATGCCTATTAAAGTTATTATTTGGTGTGAACTGCATAAACTATTGATGAGACATAACTACATGTTTATAGTACTCATCATTTCCTCAAAAAGACCCACTAGGCTATATACTTATATTATAAAGAGGCAGAGTTTGTTTGTTTGTTTGCTTGAACGCGCTAATCTCAGGACCTACTAATCTGATTTAAAACATTCTTTTTGAATGCCTGTTTATTGAGGAAGGCTATAGGCTATATATCATATAATATATAGTCTATCTGTTCCATACTAACTATTAAAACATACTAAAGCGAAGGTGAGTCGCTAATGTCTAATATAATTATACAACAACCGCTTTTTGTTCAAATTAGTCAATTAAAACACGAGTAAAATCGTAAGATGACATATCATGATATTATTAATCCATATCCAACTAAATAGTTTCATAATCATGGTTGATTTTGTACATGTAAATTCTTCTTTAAATCATTCAAATTGGCCCTTTGGTTTGATAAAAACGTAAAAGGCACCCAAGCAAAGCAAGGGTAAGTCTCTAGCCAATTGTAAAACTGCCTAAAATGGTTTCATTGGATTAATTATAATACATCTATTTTTCTATTTATATTTTTGATGTCATTACTATATAATATATATATATATATATATATATATATATATATATATAGTAAAAATAATTTTGTTGTTCAGGTGAAAAAATAAAACAAGAACCAAGTGAAGGTGAATCTAAAAGACAACAAATAATTTATCAGTTCCTATACAATAATAACTCAAGACAACAAACAGAGGCTTGTGATGACCTGCACTGTCCGTGGTGTTCTCTGGACTGTGGGACGCTGTATTCATTGCTCAAACATTTAAAATTATGTCACTCGCGTTTCAATTTCACTTATTTTGTAAGTATGAGCTTTTGCATATATTTGTATTGTTTAGTAATTATTTTAGTAGACTATACAAGGAATTATCCTTGAAATTCATCAAAATATTTTTTTAAAACTTGTATGCATTATTATTATAATAAAGCTGAAAATTTAATCACATTTTTTATGTTTCTCATAAATATAGACAAGGAGTTTATACCCACTCTGCTCTCATGGCAAGCAGAGTGGGAATAAAAGCTCATCACACATAAACAAATAAAAAGGCAGCAAACTAAAGCAGTGACAGCCCAGTGGTAATGTGCTCGCTTGGGAAACCAAGTGAAGTGGGCTCAAATCCCCGTCTCGTACCTCTGAAATTTTCATGTGCGAATCATTCCCAACATGATTACCACTTCTCTTACGGTGAATGAAAATATCGTGAGGAAACTTGCATGTCTGAGAGAATCTAACAAGTTTCCGAAATACATGCTCAGCCAGCCCGCACTTGGCCACTACCACTCGGTAGATTATGGTCTGATCCCCTGTGCCGAGCAGTGGGACGGAACAAAGGGCTGAATATAATACATAAAATATGATTACAGCCGATCCCAGGAGGAGCTCGCATCGACGTGTCGATCAACGAGCTGTACGACGGGTCGTACACGGGGTCGCCGCACGACCTGATCGCGGCGGCGGGGCGCGGCGCGGGCGGGCCGCGCGCCGGCCCCACGCGCCGCGCCTCGCTCACGCACCTGCTGGTGTGGCGCCCGCGCGGCCGCCGCCGCCTGCCGCGCCACAGCCTGGCCGAGTTCCTCGAGCTGGACGACAGCGACGTGCTGGACGCGCAGCGCCCCTATCTTACTGGACATAATAGGTATTGTGCTTTTTTTACTCTATGGTTTTTGTGGACATAATACGTATTATTAATCATACTTTCGTACACTGTGAGTTAGTGGACATAATAGATATTATACTTTTGTATACTGTGGTTCAGTGGACATAATAGGTATGGTGATTTGTCTCGGAGGGTTTGCCTTATTAAGCATAATGGTTAATGGTGATATGCTTGATGCTCTGCAGCTCTACCTCACTAGATATGATAAATAATGTATCTCTTAGGGATTTTACCTTGCTAGCCGTATTGGGACTATTACTGTAAATTAGCGCTTGAAGCCGTCTTCCTAGACAACCTGGACAAGTTTCTAGAGGTCGATAATAGCGGTTGGATGGATTTGATTTTTTTATAATAGGTCAGAAAAATAAGTTTATAAAAACCAAAATCGATCGTCGAGGACAATAATAGCGACATCCTTGACGCACAGCGACAATATCTCACAAAACATTATAGATTGTAAGATAGTAAGGCATAATAATTAAGCTTTTATATTCTTTGTCTCGCCTCTCAAAGGATGTAGCTCGCTAGTCATAATTCATACTATGCTCAGTATACGTATAAAACGCAAGTGTTCTTATAGCCCAGGAAAGTAAGTTGATAAAAACCCAAATGTCTCGTAAGAAAAAACCCCAGGTGAAGTTCTTATTGTACTATTCACTCGAAAATATCCTTATATTATTCGATTTTTTGAGGCTCTACTTCATGATCAATTAACTATTAAACTAATTTCTTTTTGTTCTGTTTTTTTAAACTCAAAACTTACTAAACATAAATACTCTCGTGAGCAAAAAAATCGACTCAGGACGCATGCTTGCGGTTAAAAAGCTCTAGCAAAAAATCGGAAGCTTTTATTATATTTCTGATTTTAACATCTGAAAGTTCTTTGTTTTAGCTTTAAAATGAGTGGTCTATGTTGTTATTAAAAAATGTTTTCTGGTAAAGAAAAAATATTGAATGAGATGGAGTCTTAAGCAATAAAAAAAGTGATGGTTGACGGTAAAGAAAATACCACGTAAAATTCGTCAAAACAATAATTTAATTAAAATTATTTTTTTAATATTTAGCGTTGCCCCCCTGGCCCTAATAACAGCTTCCAATCGCTTTTTCATGGATCGAATAAGTTTCCTTACTCGATCTTGTTCGATGCTATTCCATTCGTCGATTAGCGCTGCTTTGAGGTCCGCCATCGTGTCTGGTGCAGGATTTCTAGCCCGAACTTTTCTTTTAAGATCATACCACAAATGCTCGATAGGATTTAAGTCCGGGCTACGCGCTGGCCAGTCCATAGCGGCAATTGCGACCTCCTGTAAATACTGCCGGACGGAACTTGCAGTATGTGGACGGGCATTGTCGTGCATTAGGACGAAGTTTTCGCCAATGAAACCGGCGTAGGGAACGACGTGATCCTCTAAAATCTCTTCGATGTATCGGATCGCCGTCAATCCTCCCATTCGACCGCCAGTTTCAATAAAAACCAACTCGGTTTTTGCCTCACTTGAAATGCCGGCCCACACCATCCAGGAACCTCCTCCAAAAGCAACATTTTCTTTGATACAGCACTGCGCGAATCTTTCCCCAGGTCTTCTGTAGACTCGTCCTCTTCTATCACTACCATGCAAGCACACTCTACTTTCGTCTGAGAAGAGAACGGTGCTCCATTGTTCGTCAGTCCAATCAACATGTTCTCTAGCAAAACGTAGGCGGGCTGCTCGGTGGTCTGGGGTTAATTTGGGGCCAGTAGCTGGCCTTTTTGGCTCAAGCCTAGCTGCCTTAAGTCGTCTTCTGACTGTCCAGCCACTCACAGCTACTCCTCGCGTTTCTCTGAGCTCTTGTTGGACTTGAACGCCAGTGAGGGCCCGATTTCTTAACGATGTGCTGACAATAAATCGGTCATCTCTCTCTCTGACGTGCACCTTTTTCTACCGGAACCGCGTCTTCGATTAAAGCCACCAGTCTCCTGGTAACGACGGTAAACTCTGGAAACAGCAGACTGGCTCATGTTCAGTGCACGTGCCACTTCACGCTGACTCTGGCCTTGTCGCAATAGGGTGATCGCTTGAGCTGCTAAATCGCTTGTTGTGTCCATTTTCAGATAGAATTCTTGATTGTTGATAACGGAGATGTGTATCGGTTGACGTTTGACGGCTAACTGATAAGGGTGGGTCAGGTAGATAACCTTTTATATGGGTCAGTAACCCTTAATTAGCACTATTGTAAACAAGCGTAAAAAGGGTGGTTACTGATCACAACATATTGTTGGGTTGTGTGAGCAATAAACCTTACAATATTTTATATCATTTTGAAGCTAATACTAGCAGCTTTAAGATTTTACTATGAAAAAAATATATTTGCTTTCAGTTTTTTTTCCAGTGACTTGCGACTACAGATGTGTCGTCTGAGTCGATTTTTTTGCTCACGAGTGTATATTACTTGATGGAGAAGTTAATAGTTGATACAATCTTACTAAATCAGTAATCTTAAAAGTATTAAGAAACAAAAGCAAACATATAAAAACATGAAAAAATTCAAAATTCTAACAAAATTGAATATCCCTACGTTTTGCAGATTATATCATCACACAATCACTTGCCTCCCCGTGTATCCCAACGAGTTAGACATAGACTCGGAAAGTGAAACGGACCCGTTATGGCTACAACAAAAAACCATGATGATGATCGACGAATTCACAGATGTAAATGAAGGCGAGAAGGAGTTAATGAAAATGTGGAATTTACACGTCATGAAATACAATTACGTGGGCGATTGTCAGATACCATTGGCCTGTCAAATGTTCTTGCAAATGAAAGGAAAAGAACTCCTTGAGAAGAATTTGTACAGAAATTTCATTCTTCACATGTGTTCGTTACACGACTTTGGACTACTCAGTCCGGTAGCGTTGTACCAGACCATGCAGATGCTCAACCAAATGCTGGCAGATAATGCCGAAGCCAAAGAAAAAATGCGTGACTCGTTGAGAGCGCAACGTGAACATTGGAACACTATAGGGAAATATCAACAACCTGTGATCATAGAACAAAAGCCCCCCACGACGACGGCTAAGCTAAACAACGTTGAGGCCTCACCATCAGTACGACGGAAAACCTCGAATTTACAAAACGCTAACAGAATGGCGAGCAACTTCAACAAATCATCTAGCCCCGGTCCGAGTAATGAAAACAAAAGGAAAATGTCGTCGGGAAGTATTCAGAGTCGCAAACGGTCGTCCATATCGGAACGTAAAAGCTCTGTATAGCGAATATTCAGTATTTAATCGGTTCAAAGACTGGTCTCCATGAGGCTCCACCTGGTCTCCAGGACATCTCAGGCCGTTATGAGACCTCGTCAACGGCGCCATATCACACGATATTGTCACGTGACTAGTTAATTATTTCGGTACTGCCCATTGTATAAGTTTTAAGTAGTTGTCCATTAAATGGACGGCAATAGTTAAGTTTACTAAATTATGATGGATTTCTTTCGCCGATCCTGGATCTCTTCTTGTTTTGTGTTCCATTTACATAAGTTTATACAGTATACTCTCCCATAGCATTATGACTTCTATCAATAGACTGATTGAAAGTAAAGACTACATTACGAACAAACGCGAATTATAACTTAACTGTTTAAATACAAAATAGTCTCATAAGACAATACAGTAATACGTTTAGATATTATACAACATTCGTTAATAAAATAATACTGGATCCCAATAGATAGCTAACATTAGCATTATCAACACAAGCGACGTCACATAGTATAGGAAACATTAGTTCTGTGATAATGACAGTTAAAATCAATTCAGTAATAAAGAAAGTGTGTGTATGATACGGAAATGTCTACAAAAATAATTTAAATTGAAAGAGTTTTATTATTTCACTGAAACTTTACATTTCTTATTATGAAAATATAACTCTGAGTAGCAATTTTATGTAGTCAACGTGTTAGAAATTTTCTTATGCATCTTATATACATAGATTGTAATGATTATTTTTAATGGTTATGAAATATAATAATTACCCAATAGGGAATATGCGAAATTTTTTTATACAATAGCTTACATCGTTATATAATTGTAAAAATTATCCAGCTTCAAAATACTAAAATTTAGTATAAAAAAAATCATACCCATATGGATACTTTAAACGCCCGCCATTTCGCGCACTTGGCGTGACGTCACAGTATATCATACACAGAAAAATGACGGCGCAATTTGTAGCGACAAAATCGCTTCTGTTATCATATACTCTGTCGTCATATTCTGTCCGACCAATGGCGTCCGTTTCAACTACTTTGAATTTCCCACCTATATTTGTACTTTTTAATAATTATTTTCTTAATCAAAAAGAAATTACATTAAAAATATTGATATAGGCTTAATTCAAAAGCAATAAAGATTATAATTAAAAAAAAAAAACACCTTTATATAAATCACACGCATATTCCCTATTGTCAGAGCTCTTCCTTACATGACGTCGTTCCATCGATCATAAAAAACTAAATACACAATCTCATGCAAAAGTTCTCTTAAAGCTGTCACCTATTTATTGTGTTTAGATAATTCTATTTGAAATAAATATACAACAATGGAAATTCGACCTTAAATGCAAAGCTTAAAGTTTTTTTTTACATAGCTATATATATATTAAGCAAAAAAAAAATTACGACCGAGACTTGCTTGTACTCTAGACTCCCAACCTACTTCAAAACAAATTCTACCTTACATGTCTAATATTATAGTCAAAAGTACAAAGTATCATAAAAATCCAACAAATAGAACAGAATCAACGCACATTGTCCGAACAATGTAAGTAGGCATGCGATAGTACGATTAATACGTTTAGTAAGAGTCTTTATAATTGAGACGCTTTATAACTCCTGCTGTTTATTACGACTTAATTTACTATTTTAACGATGATTTCTTGACAAAATATCAATATTTACTATACAGTAATAACAATTTTAAAATGATAACTATTAATACTTATCGCAAATACGAAACTATCCTTTTTTAGCGTCCTAGGTGTAATTTTTAAAGGAGCACTGAGGTACGTTTACCGTCGGAGCGTTCGAATGCTACCTACTAAATTAAAAGCGCACCAAAATGGTAAAGTTGGTGCTCATTCGGTGAGGACATTTTTTTGTCACTGATTGTGCATCTAGTTTTAGTGATCGATGCTTCGTTCGTTAATTTCATAGCTAGTAACAATTCAATAGCAATAATAAAATTATTAAAAAAAATAATAAAACAATATGTGAGGAATATTCATCGAAAAGGTTTCATTAAATGCAGATAGCTTATTGAAAGTTGAAAATGGTCAATGGTTAGTGTCAAAAAATAATTGTTCAAATAACTGGATTCAATGCACTTTTGCATGGCGACTTTAAAGACTGCAAAGTTTTATTGCCTTAATATATCCTCAATCGTACTCGGGTGAATGACATGACATGACTGTTATTGGTAGTGATGGGCGAATGTGAATGAGTCAATTGAATGAAATACACAAATATTGAATGATATTTATTGTTTTAATATTACAACTAGCTTGCCTCTAGTGATGTTCCTTAAATATTAAATGATATTACCGTTTTTTTTAGGAATCGATTGGAGTTACTTATCGATATTATAATCGAATGAGCTCTGTCGTTGATATTCGCCCATCTCTAGTTGCAAGCAACATTTATACAATAGTATTAGTTGTGTGTTTATGTTAATTGTTTAATGTATTTCCATATTGCAATGATCAATTGAAACTAGTTTGTTATTTTTGTAACATTGAGCAATTTCTGTAATGATTTGTACTTATGAAATGAAATATAATTATTATTTTCAATAAGTATTTGTTTTATTATATTTGATACTAGCGAGTCACCTTCGCTTCGCTCGGGTTCGCCTCTAGACAAACAAAAACAAATCTAACCCACGGGAACCGTACATTTTTCCGGGATAAAAAGTAGCCTATTTGTTGTTCTGATGTACGAACTATATTATTGTAAAGTTACATTAAAATCCAATCAGTAGTTTTTGTGTACTAAGCTGTATAAGTTACTATAGTTTTTTAACTATCCTACGGGAACTCTTTAATTTTCCGAGATTAAAAGTATCTAAAATGTTAATAAGGTACAACCATGCAAATTTTCATTTAAATCAGTCCAACAGTTTTGGAGATTAGCCCGTACAAACAGACAAACATAGAGAAACATAAAAAAATCTGGATTTGTTCTATTTCTCTTCTTACATCCCCCTGACTTGGTTTTTAGCATTTTTTTCTATGTACAGACATTCGACCTGTACCTACAGTTTTATGTATGTATAAATTAGCTGTAAAAAGTTGACTGACTTCGTATGGTGGTACTCTTGTGTTTAGAGTATTTTTTAGTATTTTGTGTCTAAAGTGATGGCATTTTTTTTTATTTCTAATATTAAAATATGAAATTTTTCATCTTTTTCTCGGGAACCTTTCTTTTCTTGGATAAAACGTGTAATAGTATTTTTTCTTAAAAACACGTGCAGATGAACTGTATTAAATACGCTATAAAATATTTATACCTAAATGTATATAAAAAGTAGTCGTTATTTTAAATAGAATAGGATGTTACTTTTATAAGTATAAAACCTAGTTGCTGATAACTCAAAATTTTATTAAGGTAAATCAATTATATAATTTTTTATACATTTACCGTACATCATTATGTTTGAGCTAGTTAGCGGAATTTGGATTTACTTGCAACTGGAAATACCAGTAAATCTAACATAATAAAATCTAAGGTACATACTAAAAACCAGTACGTTACGTGTACGTACGTACTAAAAAAGTTAATAATCAATGTCGTAGTATTGAAATTTTAAATTAAACTATGATACTATATAACTTTGATAAAAATAAATGTGCTAACTATATGCAACTTGAAAAATGAAGGTTTCATAATATTTTCAACATGTGACCATGAAAATAAGAATAAACAAATATCAAAGACAATAAAAACAAAACGAAATGCTATTTGACAAGGATCACTAACTGAAATTCATTGTTTAAATATGTCAAATTCGAAGAATGCTAACAAAATAACGGATAAAAGTAGATTAGACTCCCTGAATATCAATGACAATGAAGGTAGAGGTAAAAATAACACAACCATTACGTATTTGGACACATTACTTATAAATTAAAAATTATCCTGCCATTATGCATTACATAATTAATTCTTTTAGGTGAATTGAATTGTACTCCAAATGAAGAGTACACTTACGCCGGTAAGTTACATTTATCCTATTACTTTTATATTACTTTATTTACATGTTTTATTTTAATATTTCGAATTTTCAGTAACTGTGTCAAAGAAACTATCGCCTTCAGGCGAAGAATCGAACCCGTGTGCCGGCCAAAAATCCTTTATCAGTATCCACTCAACTGACCAACTCTGTCAAGTAGCAGACATAGATAACCCAGCTAACCTTGAAGAATGTAACGTTGAAGTTCTAAGCTTAAATGAAGTTTTTCCATCGACTTCGGAAGAAAGTGTTTCAAATGACGAATCGCCTGTTCGTAGAAAGAAACAAGTTAAGAAAGGATCAACAAAAGTGGAAAATACAGTTAAATCTGCCTACATGCCTTCCAATAGTAAATCATCTACAACATCAGGTCGTCAAGAAGAGCCAATGGAAGCTCAAACCTCTGTTCATTCAGAATTTAATATACCGAAAAATACATTGTATGTAACAGGCAGTAACCCTGGGGAGCCCAAAATGTCTTACCAAGATCCACCTAAGAAAATGTCGAAAACCGTAAGCTATTTAATATTTATTGTATTAATAAGTAGGTATTTATTTATGAATATTTTTTCTTAAATTATTCATAAATATGCACCTGCACTCCATTCTTTATTTTCTAGAAGTTAAAAAAATATACGTTCATGTTCAGTAAATACAAATATTAAATAATATATTCAACCCGTGTGGAAACGAACCCGCGTAGGTAGGTACTCTGATTCGTGTTTAGCTATTTGATTAACCTACTGAGCCTACTTAGCCATAACATACATTTTATACCATAATATCAAATATGTCTTTGTCATGTACATGATGATGATATATTTACTGTCTTGTCTGGAATAACAAAATATACCCATCCGATGTTAACTGGAATTACTTATTAGTTTAAGAAGCTGACTATCGATATCATTAAATTTATAATTTAATAATACCCAGATGAAGAAATTTCTCCGCAACATAGACAAACATAAAAATGAACATAATAAAAGCACAGAAAAGGTCATTAGCAAGTTGACAACAATGCGCGGTATTCTAAAAGATGGTCGATGCGTACCTGAATGTACCGGAGATTCTACTTTACAGGACTCGGAAGATTATAACACGGGTAAGATTTACAAATGTACAATCACATATATGATACAAAAATATAATTTAATTAAATTTACCAGCAATAAAACCAAGATATAATTATATGTAACTTGCACCGATCTATTTAATATTGATAGTAAGTATATGCTGTTTAAATCTTCATGCGCGAGCGCACAACTTGCTAAAGTTTCGTCGCAATCGGAGCTTCTACTATTGTAGGGACTCATTTCAAAAACAAATATTACTAGTAATATTTAGTTTTATTACTAGATTTGACTATATTTTTTAAAATTAATATAATATTTTTCCGATTCTGCACCAGATGATCTAGCTTTACCATATGCAATGAGTTTTGAACCACAAATGAGTTATACGAAACAAACTCCTGACAAAAATGTTTCATTCAATACACAAGTAGTAATAATTCACTTCACCGGCGATCTCTGCGTGGGGCAAAGCATCGAAACACTAAGCAAAGAGAAAGATCAACAAGCGAGAAATTCTGAACTACGAAAAACTTTTCTGACCAAATATAATGAACTTTGGCCCACCCAAAAATAAATCTGATACCATACTATTTATTCACCTATCGAAGATAACACTAGCAAACTATAACGTATGGATAAGTTATTGGAAAATATAGTTAATTTATTTACTTTATTATGTACGTCGAAATTATGATAGCGTTTTGTCAATGTCTATTTATTCCAATACAATTTAGGGTCATAAAGAATTTCATACATATTGTCTTAATTATTTTCTTAAATCCTTTTATTTTTAAATCGTGATAAGTTAATTTCAAGCCATTACTAATATATTATTTACGAATAACTTCGTTTCGCTCGGGTGCGTCCCTAGGTACGTTTTAAATATACTTAAAAAGTTATTGTCAGTGTACCTTAGGATATTGACTCATACTTGATATTACGGACTTTTCTGTAGGCCTTTTTAAGTTAAACCTTGTTATTCCTAACATGTTTTGCCATATAAAATAAGGATGACTCGAACCAGTTATTGTGGAAACGAAAGATTTTCCTGTAATAAAAGGTACAGGCAGTCCTCGTACTTACGGCATGTTAGGTTCTCGAAATACGCGACGTAAATCGAAACGACGTAAGTCGAGACATATTTTTTCATATGTTTACATATAAAACTCAAGGGTTAGGATCCACACGGTCTTGAAATTAAAAAAAAATGCATTTATAACAAAGGATATAATTAATACATACTTTATTATCAAAAGTAAGTTCTTAAAATAATTATATATGCACTTATGAAATTGCTAGTTATTTTTGGTATTTGTGTGTTATTAATTTTAATAATTATTATACTCTACTCTACTAATCGCGACAAGTGAATTCGGACCTATGCCGGAAATCGAAACAAATGACGTATGCTTGAGGAATAGTGTCAAAACATTGTTCGACGTAACTTGAAACGACGTAAATCGAAACGACGTAAGTCGAGGACTGCCTGTATATGCTTACTAAATGTTGACTTGAGTAATAAGTTATCACAACACATAATTTGGTTAAAATCGGTACAGTGCTTTTTGCGTGAAACGCACACAGACATACAAACAACTTTTTAACAACTACTACGGTTATTGTTTTTAAAAAATATTTCATGAACAGATTTCGCTAAGTTACTGTTTTATTATTTGCATAGAAACTACAACTCAAAACTTTAATCCTTAGCGAAACATTATCTACTCGTACCTAGTTTGTAATCTATTATCACCCAATAGAATTATTTTATATTTTTTCCTGTGAGATAAAAATGTTTTATATCGCGTAAACCAAACTTGTTACTAGCTAATAGTTAATACAGGTACTTTTTTCGATAATTATAAAATATTAGTTTCTAGTACATACTTGACTACCTACATACTTTACTGTTTTCACTCAAATGGCTTTATTTATACGGATGTTTTTATACCAATAGAACTTAATATTGTTAAGATAGACTGAATTAAAAATAATTACATCACGAGAATCACCTGATAAGAACTAAATTGAGCTCTATTTTCTACGTCCTCCTATGTATTTAAAGCGGAAGTCAAATTTATTATTATTGGTTATCGACGAATATTTGGACAATTAGGACCGATCCACACTATATTGCCGATCACGGTTGACTCTCGGTCCGATATCGGTCTGGTAAAATATTGTTATACAAGAAACAATGAGTGCATTCACACTATCAGTAAGAATTACGTTGAGGTCGAAACACACTAGCAACGTTTCCTGTATAAAAAATCTTTACCAGACCAATTTCAAACCGAGAACGGACTGTGATCGGAACTATAGTGTGGTTCGGCCCTTAGCAAGTATTATGTAATTATAATTATGTATATTATTTAATTAAAAAGGCCACTTATTTAAAAAAATATCTTTATTGTCTTGTATTTATCACAGTTTTCTCAACTCTGTTTCGAAGTTATTTTCCAAAACACGAGTTCCTTAACACGATCATACGTAAAATATTTGGGGAAATCAAGAGGTAGTTGTTCCACAGTCCAGTTAGAATGTGTTTTTACTTTGTCAAGTAAAGTCAGGAATGTTTCATAACATGGCGCGACCGAGTCCATGTGTTCTATTGTGAACACATAACGTTTTTCTAACACTATATATAAAGTTTTAGGTGGATTCGTATTTAGAATCTTTTCTACCGTCGCAATAAACGCTGCAGTCACATCATCGTCGTATATTACTAGAACAAAAAAAAGTTAAATTATATTTGATAATTGGAATCCAATAAAAAAAAAGAATAATAAGAACTCCTTAATAAATAATTTACTTTAAAATTAATTATTTATTCAATTCAATTATTCTTGTTAATGGCTTCAAAGCATGCCAGTTGAGCACAGATTACTTCGCTAATATCACATAGAATGGAGAAGACACAAAGGAGAGAGTAATTTATTTATAAAATATAAAAAATATATATATACAATACTCACCATCTGCAGCTATAATAATATCAGTTTGTTTTATTTCTCTCAACAATGACTCAGTCCAGTCTAAGTTGGTAAAATCTAATGGCATTACTTTGAATTGGGATTTAATTAATTTTAAATTATACTTGGCATTTAATTTGATCAAGTCTAATATACCCCCTAAATCTATATCTGAAATAGATGTACAAAAATACATAGTGTAATATTTTAATAGGGAATATAGATTTTTTTTATTTCTTATACAATAACTTACATTGTTATATGTAAAAAAATATCCAGTTCCAAAAAATTAAAATTTAGTTGTTTTTTTAAATATCATACCATGACGTGACGTCATAATCTATAATAACAGCCAGTGTTGTCAATTTAGAGATTTTGTTGCTAAAAATGACGACTTCTGCGCTTAAGTAAATTGGAAACACAGGCTCTGATATTATCGCTAAATTAATCATGTGACTTTGACGTCACATTCGTTCTGGCCAATAGCGTTGCGTTTCAACTACTTTGAATTTCCCATCTATAATTATTTCAATTTTTAATAATTATTTTCTTAATCAAAAAGAAATTATATTAAAAAATATTAATATAGGCTTAATTCCAAAGCAATACAGATTATACCTAATAAAAAATATTTCACCATTATTTAAATCACATGCATATTCCCTATTTTCAAAATGAAATGAATTGGACATTTGACAATTGCACACCTTTCCTTATGGGTGGGATGGGTTCCATATTGCGAAAATGATAAAATACATTATACATTTATGTCATATGCATATTCTCGTTCTTTTACCGTTTTCCCCTCATGTCATTATTCAAAAAACGACACCGAATTTTGAACCGTTAATGGATTAAGTTAATACAAACACTGCAAGTAGTAATTACTTCTTGATGGTTTAATAGCTCAACAGATTTAAAGTTTTGGATAAAAACATAGACAACTTTTGTACCCTGTCACGCGAAGAGAATCGCGGGGCAAAAACTAGTAAAAATCAATGGCTTTTTATACTGTGTTGTAATAAAATTTCATTCAAGTTTCGTTTTCGTTTAATAACAATCGCACTTCCATTATCTTTTGGCCATACTCAAGCACCAAAAATTCAAAAGGAGTATATATACCTGTGCAAACAACTTTTTTGGTATACATAGCAGCTACAAAACTTGTTAATCCGGTGCCAGCACCAAGTTCCAAAACAGTTTTACCAGTCAGTTGGCCAGTTCGCCCCATATGTATGAGTAAATCGCCTAATAAAAATGCTCCCCTCCATACCTGTAGACCAACTAGTGATATTTTCGTCTTGGAACTATGCTCTGAAAATAAAAGTAATATTTTAAACTTTATTATTTATGTAATAGAAGATTGAACACTTGATGTTTCTTTACATCTTTCTTTACCAAGTCACGAAAAATTAAATATGCTTCAGTACCAAACATACATACATATTTTCTTTTTTACTTTACAAATTTAGCTCAACTAAATCCATCTGAGCTTGTTTTTATTCAACTGTTCTTTATTTTTATTTCCCAAGTACACTTTCTTTTACTTGTTTTAGTTGATATTGTCCACCTCCCTTAATATTATATGTGACATAAATCTAAAATGTCCATTCTACTCACATTCCACTAAAAATTCTTAAGTTGCTTCAAACTTATCATATATGTTAATAAAAATCTTTATTAAGTTACCTACTAATTTGTTATTAAAGTAAAAATGGTATATTTACCTATTTTAATAATTTCTTTTTGGGGTCTCACAATATTTAAATCTTGATCCTCATCAAATTTAACTGTATTTGTTCCTTTAGGTAGTAAAAATGGAAATTCAGATATGACATCTAAAAAAAACGAAGTGGTTATAAATTACAGACACAATAAGTATAATTTACTTTATAGCCAAAATTTAATCAGGCTTTAAACTTATAAATATAACAAAAGTATTTCTCTTTACACAATTTCAATCGCAGCTCTTTATCGACAGGAAAAATTAAAATGATCTAAAAATTGTTAAGTATGTTGTATTATATATAATATCAATTAGATAAATTATAAAGAATTATTGTAATATAATTAAAAAGCAACTTACTTCCTTCTTTACTAGGTGTAATTCTTGTCTTGTAGTCGTACTCTGTATATATTTCAGATGTTACGGTATATTCAGGCATCTATAACAATTTTGTAATAAATATTTAATACTATGTAAAAACATATAAAATTCACAAGTTCATTATTATATTTAATTCAAATTAAATATTAAAACTAACTTTATCGGCCCAGAAACTTTATCTATGAAGAATATATTGCAACTGGACTTAGAAGTGATTGAGAATAAAAATTGGATAGTTTCCAAATTTTAAAATTCTAAAATAAATTGTTTGATCTGCTAGCATAATGGCTAGTAAAAGTAATGTGGTGTTTCGAGCATGACGTCCAAACCTTGAAATATGTCATTTCTTCGTAATAATAATATACCTATTTTTAATTATTATAATTCTTCTAGTCTTATAAACATTTTTGTGATAAGTTTATTATAAAAAAATCTTTAAATTAAACTGAGAAACATACGCAATAATTACTAAAGTAAAATATTACCTTCAAATGAGATTACATAAACATTTACTAAATTTTCTTTCTATTGGAATGTTTAATTTATAAATTTCGTATTTAAGTACTTATTATTAATAGTAAGATAAGACTGAATGTAGCCTTTTTACTATGTATGTACATTTTCAACAATCTCGTGCTATGTAATTTATCACAATGAAATATAATCTTAAAGAAATGTTTTTCGGTAGGTTTTAAATGAATAGTGACCAATTATTATCTAACTTATTTTTTAAACAAATGTCATTGTCAAGTGATATTGAATTATTGACAAATAAACAGTACTGCCAACGGTCAGTAAAAACAGTGATATCGACTTATTATTCATAAAATTTAAGAACAGTAATTATTCATACAAATATATGTAGTTAAGTGATTTCATATAAATTTCATTCATATAAATATATGTTGTTACATGAGATTATTATTTGATAAAATTAGTAATACATAAAAATCAAAAGTTTGTTTTTATTACAGTCATGACCATGTCGAATGTTATAAAAAAAAAACAAATCAACCAATCACCGCCAAACACACGATCGACGCTGCCACGTCAAGTAAGACTGTCCAAGTGTGAATGAAGTGGCAATTTCAGCATTTTGTTTGGGTTCGTCTTCCGAGTTGAATTATTAGTTGTAATAAGACCACCGGAATTTGAAGATGCGTGTTTTAGTTTTTTCGGTAGCGATAGCCCTTTTGGGTGCCGCGCTCGGAGATGAGATTCCTACGGAAGATAATGTACTTGTGCTCAGCAAAGCCAATTTTGATTCTGTTGTTTCCTCTACGGACTTCGTTTTAGTAGAATTTTGTAAGTTCAATTTTTTTTTTCATTTACATACTGCTTAAGTTAGTATTTTAAAAAGGCAATGTTTCAAAATATAAACTCCTTTTTAGTTACTGTATCGATATTGCATTTAAATACGCCGGGCGGCATTCTTACATTTTTATAAATATGTCTACGTCACAGATGCACCATGGTGTGGACACTGCAAATCGCTCGCACCGGAGTATGCCAAGGCTGCTACAAAATTGGCAGAAGAAGAATCTCCTATTAAGTTGGCTAAAGTTGATGCAACTCAGGAACAAGACCTTGCTGAATCTTACAAAGTCAAAGGTTACCCTACACTGATCTTCTTTAAGAAAGGAACCCCTATTGATTATTCTGGTAAGTTCCCCTTAATCATATACAGAAATTACTTAATAATTGTCTAACAACTTAATTTTGTCTTTGTGTCGGTTGTAAATGAATCACATGGCTCACATGAAAGTATGTTTTGTAGAATTATTCACACTTCATAGTTATTGTTAACTTCTACTTCTATTTAAGATTGAGAGTATTTAAATTTTTGTAATATAATTTTTTTTATAAAAAATAATTATATATGTGTACTGATAATTTACAAATTTCACAGTAATCATAGAACCTTATCAGTTTTAGAGTAACTGGTTAATTTGCCAGTTATACAATTATTAATTACTACATATAATAGATGTTTTAATTTCACTGATAAGCTACTGTAAATACCTATATTGATTCAAAATATTGTATAAACTAAAACTATACATTATAAGTAAAATATTGTATTATGTTAATATTCTTCATTGGTTTATTGATTATTCCTTCCTTTTATTCATCTATTTATTAGTTTGGCCTTCTTTCATGTAGTAACTAAGCAACGAATTTTGGTAATCAGATGTATGGATGGAAACAGGTTATTTCTTCCCTCATAGTTTTTTTTAAGTGCTTAGTAATTAATAGGGGTGGGCTGAAATTTGCTGTACATTCGGTTTAACCGAAGTGCAGCAGCTTGAGCCGAACTTTGATATTGGCCGTAATTCAGTTTGAATGCTGAAGATTTGGCACTAGAAAATATACCTACTTGTACTATTTTGACTGAAATTAAAAGAAAGCATGTCTATTATAATGGTAAAATGAAATTTAGTCTTATATTCTCATGGTCATTTATTTTAGTTAGGAACATGTAAAACTTAATTCGTATGCAATAAAAAAATTAAACTAAATTACTTCTTGATAACAGTGTAAGTCTTAAAAATCTTAACCTAATTAAATAGACAAAATGAAATAAACTTAATATTCTTCTAACAAATATCTTAATTACAATTCATAAATTGCATAAAAAAATCACGTTTTTGTTGTTCACAAACTAAGCACTCAAAAAACATTTAAGTATTTTTAAATATCAAAGGGTGTTATCAACAATCAAATTTAACAATCTCTTCTTATCTATCTATTTGTATTTAAAATTAACTAGAGGCAGGTTTTGGTGAAGAAACACCAAAGATTGCCTTATCTAGCAGAAGCCTGCTACGTTTTTGTTCATATATGTTTCCTACCTCTGAGATAAGTCGAAATTGAACCAAAGTTCAGCCGATTTTTTTATTCTCACCGAATATTCGGCCGAAATTCGTGTTTGGTTCAAGCCACCTTCGGCCCATCTCTGGTTATTAAAGAATACATAAATCAACTAATATATGAAGTATGTAGACACAGATTGCAATAATTTCATTATCTTTAAAAGGTGGTCGCCAAGCTGATGATATAATAGCATGGTTGAAGAAGAAGACCGGCCCACCTGCTGCTGAAGTCACTTCTGCTGAACAAGCCAAGGAGCTCATTGCTGCTAACAATGTCATTGTATTTGGTTTCTTCCCTGATCAAGATTCAGAGAAAGCTAAGACTTTCTTAAGTGCTGCTGGAATAATCGATGATCAAGTATTCGCTATTGTATCTGATGAAAAAGTCATTGAAGAACTCGAAGCCAAGGCAGAGGATGTTGTTCTATATAAAAACGTAAGTATTTTTTCTTAATATAGGCTTTATCTTTACTATTGTGACTCATAAGCCTCAACAGGTGCTTGGAGATTGAATTATAATTAAAGAAAAACTTTGCTTGACAACAAAGTGATAATATAATTTATTTATCAGCTGGAACTTATTTGCAATTAGAATTAGTAATGATGTATTTTATCATTTTTTAAGTAATTAAAAATTTATAAACCTGAAAATTATGCAATTGATGTTTGTAAAATTTATATATATTCCTATACATTTTAATACAAGCCCAATATGTTAAGTAAGTATTAACATGCTATTTAATTGCTCACTGATAAAGTGTAATAATTTTAATAGGTTATTTTTTTAAACATTTTAGTTTACTAGATTGCATTATCTATACCGTCTGTTTGTAATGTCAAAATAACAGCTTTTTACTAAATGAACATGAAATCATATACAGTACTTATAAGAAAAACTCAAATTTATCTATCTGTTTATTCCGGCTAATCTCCGAAACGGCTGGACTGATTTTGTCGGGACTTTCACTGGTAGATAGCTGATGTTATAAGGAGTAACTTAGGCTACTTTTATTTTAGAAAAAAAATTAGGGTCCCGCTCAAAAAAATTAAAACGTCGCTAGGAACGCATCTGAGCGATGCGAGGTAAGTCTAGTAAGTATAACATAATATAATTGTAATTATTATGTTTAGAGAATGAACATTTTACTTATTCATAACTCTTTTTTATAATAGTTTGAAGATCCACGTAACAAGTTTGAAGGAGAAGAGTTTAATGAAGATTCTATTAAGGCCTGGGTCTTCGTCCAGAGTATGCCAACTATTGTGGAATTCTCACACGAGACCGCTTCAAAGATCTTTGGTGGTCAGATCAAATACCACTTGCTTTTGTTCCTGTCCAAGGTGAGTTGAAACTTGTATGTATATTTAGTTTTAAATTTTCTCAATTTTTTTCTTTTAAATTTAAAATATTGAATCGAAATATAGCTGGGGTTAATATATATTTTTTTCTATTTGCCTATACATGTGCATACGGTAATTTACTGTTATACTTGATCAATCACTGTAGGTTTGTGTAACGGTAAATTACGTACTCAGTCACGAGTGCCGGTATAATGATGTGATACTGATAAAGATCGATAATTTGACTGCTAAGTGAATATTTTTTCAATACTTTATTTATAGACAATTTAGTTTTTTTAAGAACTTTTTTATTATCATATCCATATCTTTTTTTTTTATTAATTATTATGCCCTTCCCTATAATCGAATTTGATTTTGGGATTTAAGTGTAAAAAGGTTATAGACAGACGGACAATTACATTCACATTTACAGCATTAACATTGATATTAATGTATATATATAAAATTGAAGTTTTGTAAAATATTTCTTCACATACTGTAAAGCTCGACTAAAGATATTTAAATTGAGAAATCTTCTAGCGCATAAGACGGTTAAAACCACATTGCATAGGTCACAATAGAGCTCTCACGTTCGTGAAAGTGTACTCGCTTTTACTTTAAGATCTAGTCGGATCACTTCATGCGTCGACATAGTTATCTGAGCTTTCGATTGTAGGTCAGTTTACACAGTTATCTTATACATATTACGGTATTGATTAATTATTTTTATAGAAAGTTTCATACTTTTTGTCTATATGTAAAAATTAATACATACAATTTAAATGACTTTTTGAAGTTATGCTTCTTTTGGCACGTTTGGAAAAAATTATGAGAGCAAAATTTTTACGATGCGCGCGCACACCGACAGTTAATAGGCGACATGATGAATGATGAAGCTGCATTCCTTTTACATACAGAGAGTTGTGACATACGGGATGAAATCTTTAGCTATTTTTGTTCTGTTACGCCAAAGAAGTATAACTTCTTACGTGCGTACATAATTACACACGTGACACGTTTATTTTTTTTTTATTTACACACACTTAAATTACAATTTCGTGCGGTCTTGTTAATCTTCGTGGTATTTTTCCTATTTTATATTATTGATGATTTAGTTTAACTATTTTATATATTTAAACATTATTTATTTTCAATAATGCCAACGTTAGGTTTTAATTTGCAGCTTCCATATGTAGATAACAAGGTAGTCGACCTCAGGTACAATGAACTGTGATGAATATTTTGGTTATAGTAAAAGAAGCTTTATTGTGAACTTTTTAAAGCTTTCTTTACATTATTAAATAAATATTTATTTGTTGTGAAACAATGATAAAAGTTGTATAATAACTAAATTTTTGTCTATTAATTTTTATTATTTGAATTTTTAGAACATTCCAAAGTTAATTTTACTATGGCTAGACGATTTCAAATGAGAATTTTGTAAACTGGTATAGAACATGTTTTCTTAAGATTTTTTTACTATACAAATAAATGGAAAGTATGCATATGAAGAAACTGAAGCGAAAAAAAATCACTTAATCTCGTCACTATCGTTTCACTATATTTTGTATTTTAAAGTGTTTTTAATATTGTTTGTATAGAAAAATGGCGATTTCGAGAAGTACCTCGATGAGCTGAAACCCGTTGCCAAGAACTACCGTGACAAGATCATGTTCGTCGCCATCGACACTGATGAAGATGACCACCAGAGGTAAAGCTTCTATATTTTATTATGTAAAAAATGTTTATATTTTTTTTATTTTATTTGAAAGTAATATACTTGGTATCTTATACATTTTAGCTTAATTTTCTTATAATTTGTACATTAAAGGAGCACAAAATATATAGAAAGATTTTATGATGCTATATGAAAAATTTTTTTTGCTAAAATATTAATTAAAAAACGTAAAAATAGATATACCTTTTAATTTCAATAAGTTTTTTTTATGCTTGCATTCTTCTGATAAAAGTAATCTTATTTCACTTAACATTATTTATTAAAATTACACAAATCAATACTAATAATGGTTCCATATTTTAATAGAATCCTGGAGTTCTTCGGCATGAAGAAGGATGAGGTGCCCTCCGCCCGTCTCATCGCTCTGGAACAGGACATGGCCAAGTACAAGCCCACCAACAATGAGCTCAGTGCTAACTCTATTGAGGTATGTTGATATTTATTGATTTTGACCGACTTCAAAATAGGAGGTAATCATTACAATAGCATAACAACATACACAATAAAACATATTATGCTATATATTCTTTATCCGCCAATTGTGTACAGATTTTAATGATTATTTTTATATTGAATACATTATATTGCATCAGGGTGGTATCAAGTACCTAAAGACTATTTTAGCTACAAATTAATGATACATACATATTTTTTTTAAATTGTCCTGTCTTTAGGTAGCTCTTTAGACTAGATGTTAGACTAACGTAAAAGGAATCATTACTTAAGGAATAAAGGTAGACATTGTAACTCCTAAGCTCTTAACGTGTCTGGAAAATTCTAAAAAAAACCGTTGTCTGGTATCTTTGATATATTCAATTGATGAATACATATACACAGTGATTGATCTTACATTGATCTATAGTCATGAAATGTTATATTTAGGTGTCATTGTTTCAACGACACGTTTGGCTCAGTTTGTAGTGACCCTACTTGCTGTGCCAGCGACCGCGGATTCGAGTCCCACTGGGGACATTCATTTGTATGATGAGCACGAACGTTTGTACTCCAGTCATGGGTGTTTATATTTATAATATATATGTATTTAAAGTTATATATGTGTAGTGTATCAACTATCTGGTATCCATAACACAAGCCTCGTAGCTTACCATGGAACTAGATGGTGTTGTGTATTAATGCCCCAACATATTTATTTATTATCATCAATGTGACATCATGTTTCAGTAGAAATGTTAAATATCTCTTTATTCTGTTATGGCGTTTAAGACTGATTCTTTTTAGTACTATTTCAAATAATTTTTGTATTTCATACTAGTATCTAAAATTAGAATTACGAAAACATTCTTCATATCGACAAGTGATGAAATATGTATCTACCGAGTTAATCCTCCATAATTAATGCTGTGACCTTTTAAGCGAGCATGCCATGTAATGCAAGTAATTGTCTGTCTTCACGTTATCCTTAACGGTGCAGTCATGGCCGTTGCAACAATATTTTATTTTATTATTTTAATCTATTTTATTAGCAATAGAAATAAAAATCGTGCTTGCCTTTTAAATGTCAATACTTTTTTATTCTTTTTTCCAATATGTCGCAAGATATGATTTGTAAAAAAAAAAGTTTAATAAAAAGGTCTTAATATAAAATGGACAAGTATGAAAAATATGTGTATGTATATATTTGTGCCTACACAGTCTTAAGAGAACACAGTGTAACAAATCTATACAAATGTATAATAAAATTCTAACTGAGTCGAATCTGTACATTAAATATTTTTTGGTAAATCTTATTGAAATAGTCAATATTATCGATACAGAAGCTGAATCTATAGTTTTTAGAATTTTTGTGTCTGTCTGTCTGGGATCGCATTACGAGTAAACCACTGGACAGATTTTGATGAAATTTGTTATAATGATTGATATCTGGTTATCCGAGTCAACATATAGGATATTTTTAACTGCGGGAAAATATCGTATTTCTGAGAAATCTACTCAACGTTAAAACGTAACTAGGGACGAATCCGAGTAAGAAGAGAATATTAGGTATTTGTAGAGACAATTAATATCCGAATTGTTAAAGAATTACTCATGTGTCAGTCTATGCGTCACAAACTATGCTTTCAAAATGTACTAGGTTTCAAAATGTACTAGATTTAGGTGATCTAATAACGGACATTTAACGTTATTAATGTATACTGATTAACGAGATCATGAGAGTCCGACTCACGCTTGGCCAATTTTTTCCTCAAGCTACCATTTTAGCGTTATTTTTGTATAGATGGACGTATTTCATTAAACAGCAAGCATTTGACTTAAAGTTGTTGACAAAGCAAACGCGTTATTTGCATAACTTGTTAATTATACATACATAACCTTAGAAATTAGCATTACAAGAAACAGCCTTGACTTTGACCGTTTTGTGTGTTCGAATAGATTATGTTAAAGTAGAGAAATACGTAACGATGTCCTTTTAAAAAAATAGTGTTCAAATATTATGGTTTTTTTTTATATAAAAATAAATAATAGAGCCATAGAGTAAGATCCACCAGTCATTATGGCTTAATCTACGATCCTTACGTATTTTTTCCCTTATTTTTTTTCTTATTTATCTCTTAAGTAGTAATATTCCTGAAGATAACATATAGTTTATGTGAGGATTTATTTGCGTGTAAACAAATTAACATTACACGTAGTAAAAAAATTAACTTTATCTTTGTTAATTAAAAATAATGTTTTTTTGATTGCGCAAAATGATATGGCTACAATATGTTTTTCATTCATTTGGTGGTGTTACGGCAATTCACAGAAATTTCAAGCGTAAGTGTACATTATTATAGGGTTAGTGAGTAGTGAAATTACTAGATTACTAGGTAAAATGGACTAGATTGTAGGAACAAATCTCTTTATGATATGTGAAAAAATGTAGCCGTATTTCAATGATTTTTCTTGTTTTATAATATATCAAATTGGATAAATTCTATAACTAAAACAATATAAAATTAATCCAGAATAAAACGCCTACACTCGGCGTTTAATAGGTAGAGCTTGAAAAAGATAAGTATAAGAATACTAAAATAACCGTATTTTAGATTGGAAGAAATTATATGAGCTGCACAAAATCTTAAAAATCTGTTGATTTTTAACCCGTTTATAATTTTATTATCTTTGATGATTTATTTCTTTATTTTCCTAATTCTAAGCAAAACTACACATATGCTGGCAATAAAATAAAAATTATCAGTATTTATTTTAAAATTAGTTATTTAGTTATTTGCTATTTTTTAAACATTTACATGAAAATATTATTCCCACTAGCAATATGTATTCGAGTGTGTCGCAATTGGCAACACCTTGATAACAACCGCAAAGGTTTAAACAATTAGTAAATTAGTCCCGCAATTAAAAAAATAATAATAACTAATTTTGTACTTGCTGTAATGCCGTATCGAATTTATTATTCCACTGTAAACTGTATTGGATATCGTAAAAGTACTTGATTTGTTTTATCCAGTCGTTACGGTCTTTACACACGCGTAACACGTTCTAATTAATCCCTAATTATAATAGTTTAATTTACATTCATTTGGGATTGTTCAAACGTGTATTTATGATACATTAATTGATTAATAATAAGTATAAGGAAAATTATTTAAGATTAGTGTATGTGTATATTTATTTTTACAATAGGAATTCGTGCAATCCTTCTTCGCGGGTACCCTGAAACAACACCTTCTCAGCGAAGAGCTGCCCGCCGACTGGGCCGCCAACCCCGTCAAAGTGCTCGTCGCTTCCAACTTCGATGAAGTCGTCTTCGATAGTACCAAGAAGGTCCTAGTGGAGTTCTACGCACCATGGTGAGTGGCCGGCTTTATTTTTGTTGTGATTATTTTATATGTCATCTGTGGTTGCTGGTATATTGTCGTTGACAGTGGCTGTTAATTATCTATGGCATAATAACATTACTATCCAGAGCTGTAATTTGTAAATGAATTATAAAAAATATATTTCGGCGCAGGATGGCCAACATCAGAATTATCCATTGTAGTGGGTGCGAAGTATGTCATACAACAAATTCAGTAGATTTAATAAACTAAGTGAATTTCACAAAATAAAGCACAAATTAAACGTTAAACAATCAACAATGATAAAAAAATTCGGAAATAGTGATTCGTCGTATACGTGGTGCACGAGCGGTCCAAATCTGACATTCCTCTTTTTGTTTTTCAAATAGTCAACTTTATTCTTAATTTTAATTTTTTTTTTAAACCTGCCAGTTCACACTGATCCGATGAGCTTACGAAAACCACTAGATGGCGCACTGAGCGCGTCATATATTTAAAATTGATTTTACGCTCATTTTAATTCGTTGAGAATCGCGGGCACGCCAGTTAACAATTAATTTCCAGGAGGATGACGTAAAGCGATACCAAATATTAATAAATATTAATAATATGTAAAAATAGATATACCATTTGGAATTTTTTTGATCGATATGCTAACCGATGTTTACATAAATTAATAATTTAAGAATATTTAAGGTCACTTGTTATTCGATATCATTCGAATAATACTATTAAAATAATTATAATTATTATTCAAATAATATGATTGCGATAATTGCTATAAGCAATAAAATATAATACAATTTTAATTATGTAAATATTTGTTTACTCAAGTGAAAGAAGGTTATGTTCAGACGCGTTCAATGTGCTATAATGAATTATTTTGTCATCGCCTAATGGCTCGGAAACTATTCGCTTATTATGATAATACAATACTGTCGTCTGTCGCTAAGTAAATTCACTTGTTAGTTGTGACCGCCCGGCGCGGGCGTGACGTCATGTTGTAATATGATAATGATATTTCACAAGCGTATTCTGATATAATGTCCGGTTTAATAAAATGAAATTTATATTTAGACGTGGAATATGATATTTATATGAATCTATGATCCTTTGAAATATAGATGTTTTGATTTTTTGAAGTTATACTTCTTTTGGCACGTTTGGATAAAATTATGAGCGTAAACTTTTTACGATGCTCGTGCACACCGACAGCCAAAAAGCGACATGATGAAGTAAGCTGCATTCCTTTTACAAACAGAGAGATGTGACATACGGGATGAAATCTTTAGCTATTTTTGTTTTGTTACGCCAAAGAAGTATAACTTCTTACGTGCGTACATAAGTATACACACGTTTTTTTTTAATTTGTATGATGAAATAACATATCTGTCACAGTGTGAAGTCTACACGTAAATCGAATATTATAATCGCGCAAGTTGTATTTGCGTATGTTTGTTTTTTACTGCTTAATGCTGAAACGGCCGGACAGATTAGGATGAAATTGAGCAAACAAATAGGACTATGTTCTGGGGTAACACGTTTTGTTACGTACGCACCCGAGTAGCGCAGATAATTCACCAGTATTTTTACAAATTATCAACTGATTTCAAAATAGACATTCCATACTAGATGGAATACAAACCTAAAGTAATCATTATTGCTGTAAAAGAACTCGTCCTACATGCTTAAAAAATGTATTTGCCATAGGACACTTTATTGTCTTGTTTTTTTAAGTTTTTTATAGTATTTAATTCAATATTCCATCCATTTTATAGGTGCGGCCATTGCAAACAGTTGGCTCCAATCTACGACAAGTTGGGTGAACACTTCGAGAAGGATGACGACGTCGTCATCGCGAAGATCGATGCCACCGCCAACGAGCTCGAGCACACCAAGATCACCTCCTTCCCGACCATCAAGCTGTACACTAAAGATAACCAGGTATGATGTTCATTTAGTTATGAAAAGAATATATATATATATATATATATATATATATATATATATATATATATATATATATTAATACAAGCATCCATTGTAATGTTTTTTGTATATCACCTAGTACCTCATGGAATCAACCTGACAAGTATACATATCTATTTCACACTTTATTGTATTGAACTGACATAACTACTACAATTTCTAGCTACCGCTTTAACTTCTTTCTTTGTTAGACTAAAGGTCAGTTCAAAATTTGATCTTTAAGTATAAGAAGCACTTGGTCTTTTAAAGTCCTCCGACTTCTCCCCCTACTCCACTTTTCCTTAACATATCTTTTTAAACACTAAACTGATGTATTGGAATAAAAAGTAATCAAAAATTAAAGTAGCAAGTCATTCTTCAGTTTTTTATAATGTAGGTGAAAATATCTCATTATATTATATACGTATGTAATAAAGTCTATTTATATCTGCTTGAAAGAATGAGAAGTTTGGATTAGAGAAATAATTACATACTTGTTATTTTTGTCATTTAATTAATGATGATGATTCGTGGTCATTTGATTTTGGTCTAATTGCCTTAGTGTTCTAGTCGCTAGCGTACGTACCGTTGCATATCCGGAGCTTCCGGGTTCGAAACCCGGGTCGGGTCAAGTCATTAGACTTTTCTGTTAAGAAATTCTCAATAATAGCTCAGAGTTGGGATGTTGGCGGTATTGCACCCCCGTGCCTCGGAGAACACGGTCTTGCGCCTTAACTCTCACCGCGAATGTCGAAGTATCGTCTCATCGGATTTTGACAGTGAAAAGGAATAGAGAGTGCACTTGTGTCTCCACATACACTTGTGCTCTATAATATCTTCTGTACATCAGGCTAGTCTCAATGAGCCTGCGCTTGGCTAGTCTCAGTAAGATTGGTCGCCATGGCCGAAATCGATCGGGAGGGCATTATTATTAACGATGGTGTGAATGTTGCAGGTGCGCGAGTACAACGGCGAGAGGACGCTGAGCGGCCTCACCAAGTTCGTGGAGACCGAGTCTGAGGGAGCGGAGCCGGTGCCCTCTGTGGTGAGTTATTTATTGATTTATTTAAAACTATTTCATTTTAATTATTATTATTGACATAGTGAGATTACGATTGTAATATTTAAACTAAAAATGTGCTTTATAGAAAAAAAAACCTATGTTTTATGAAAATAAATTAGTTTATTGCTGACTCTTTTTAGAAGTGCCCTTTGAATCGGTAGTACTTCATCACTGACTTACATACTCGCATTTAATTAAAAAAAAAAATGGTTAGATTTGATTATTTTATCGTTTACTAATTAACTATATTTGTGTTATCGCAGAGCGAGGATGATGAAGACGACGACGCGGCGCCAAGAGACGAGTTATAAGCGCCCCGTTCTTCCATAGCTTAGTACTGCGTAGATATAATTATAACTAATGTCGTCCTCACACTGCAGACTAGACTATAAACTGTTCACTCTCAATGTGTCCTGTTACTGACAACACAATTTAGTCTGCAGTGTAAGGTCCCCTTTACACTAATCAGTGCATTTCCTTTGATCGACTGTTAATTTTTTATACTTTGTTAAGGTTGTATTGAAATGTGTCATTTTTTATACGGTCATCGAGTAATCTTACAAAAGATGGGAGTTTCTTAATCTGTGGCATTTTATTTTATCCAATAACTGCTAAAAGCAACTTGATATTTTCACTTGATATTTTGTCGGCTGTTTCGTCTCTTATGAATTTCAAATTGAATTAAACTTAATTTATTAAGATAAAACGCATAATTTATTCGAATGTAACAGCAGCATAACTAGGTCGCGTACGTGTAAGTGTATTTATAATTTCTGTATCATAATGGCGTTTAGTTCACATTCCCATGTCGAATTCGAACAACTTTAGTTATCGCTAGAAGAAATTATTATTTTTTATGTTTTGTACAATATGTTCTATATATCCTATTCATCACAAAAAATATTTTTAAGACTAAAATTGTTGTCCCAGTTTAATTATATTTTTATGCATTTTATTATTATTTTTTTTTTGTTAAATTGATATCGGAAAGTGCTTTGCATTGGGATCATATTTTCTTACCACCTTAATATATGAAGTGTTTATTCTACATGTAAATAACTTTGTAATTGCCAAACCCACATATATGTATCTGTTGTGGATACAGAAATTGATAAATAAATATAATATGATAATTAAAATGACTTTCTGTTTTACTCTTTCACCGTTGAATAAAGCATTCCCTTATTTTAACTTTTTCGAATACTAGTTTGTAATTGACCCCATATAAATAGATTATGCAGTGAGAATCCTATTGGAAAAAATGTCGATATACACTTATAACGTACAACTACTACCACGGCTGCGTATTTTTGAAGGCGAAATGCAAATATGAAATACCCTATTGATAGCAATTTGACAATTTGTATGGAGCTTATTTCCTATTCTATCAGGCAAATCAAAGATATTTAAGGCCAACGGGAACCCTGGTTTGTCGGCAAACAATAAAAATGAACCTTTGTGTAGAATGCCCAATTCTACAAGGTTTTACAGGGTATATCTTTTTTTTTAGAACGATTAAAATGAATCTTAGCTTTTGAAAAAATACTTTTTATACATAATATTCCTATAAATATTTAATACGTTAAGAAAAAACTACCCCGTTTTAAGCACATTTGCGTATAGAACATGAGGTTTGGCCTACTTAATTTTATATCGAGAATGCAGTAAGTTAAAATTTATCAACTTGCTTTTTCCCGGAACTTCTAATTTACTTTACTTCTAAAAGCTACAGCCTGACGTATAATCTTCATCCATTTTGTACTGTTATATAAAGAATCATGGTGGTCATTTTCGACCACGGGCCGATCACTACTATGTATTATTATATTATGCGTCAAGTTGTGAAAATAGCATTAGCAATGCGATACAACATACCAGGTGCGTGCAGACAATATGTAGATATTTGAGTTTTTGTTTTCACCCATAGAATCCATCTATGGAAATTTCGAGAAAAAAAACTCACCCCGCATAATAATCAACACATTTGTTATACCACATTAATATAATTACCTCTTTTGTCATTTATTTAAGGTAAAAAAAACCGTTCAAACTGTAAATATTTCATTTAGTAAGTAATAGGTATATAGAAATAAAACATTCATTATGGCATTTTAATTTATTATCTTAATACAACGATAAAACGTAAAATAACTCTTTAAAATTAATAACATTAAGCTTGATCCATTGAAATTATCACATAAACACCCAATGACACTATCGAGACAAGTGGAATGGTTGAATTTTATAATTAAATAAGCCGCGACCTACTTTAAGGAAAAAGTATTATGTATGCAAAAAGAATTTTGTGCTATTTTCAAATAAAAATTTAAAATATGATTTTCTAAGAAACTAAATTCTTATTTACGATAATATTTTGAGAATAGATTATAGTAAATGATCTACTTTGGTATGATATTAATGGTTAAAGACATTAAGGTAACATGAGTAGGTGACGAGTCTACGGCTTAGGATGAGAGGCGTATAGGCGGTAAGTAACTACGGAGGCGGGCGCGATTAATATTGAGACTTACGACTAAAACTAAGTAATAATTAACAAAATATTGTAAATCTATAGAAATTAATGTATTTCATGATGTTTCATGTAAATTTGTAAAAGTATTGCACAATCGTTTTGCGCATTGAAATAATAAATACGATAATATATAAAAACAACATTTATATATATCACATAAGTCCTTTAGAATACTATATCGTAATTATTTGTATTCGGAGTATTCGAACTATTGTGAAACCACCTACAGGAATATTGTATAAATGGCAACTTTACAGAAAAAAAACGTCATCTAGCGATTTCTATGAGAAAAAAAAAATATTTATTAAATTGATTTTTCAATCATGAATAACAACTTGTAGTCAAATACTCCTAAGCCATAAACAGACGGCCTTTATAAATGCTCCCTCGGTGATATTTTACAATAAAATACTATATATAAGTTAAAATATTACTTATTTTACATGTAGTGTTAGATGTAACTGACGCGGCGACACATCGCAGATATTCTAAACGAATTGAATTATTTAAGATAATTTTTAACCTTACAATCTCAATTGTTCTAAATAACAAATTTGAATAAATAATAAAATTATACATAGGTACTTATTACCTAATGTCATTCTCATTTTCATCATATGATTTTTTTAAACCAGCTTAAAATACTTCAATATAAAAGCTAGGCACCATTCGGCATCAGTATAGTGCTATTGTAGTACCGTATTATCTACGAAAAGTTGATTATCATTAAAGATACACAATTCGATGCGAAAAACAACATTTAATTCTTAAATCTTCATCTTATTTATTAAAACGTTTAACAATTTCACTGCAATATTTAAAATTTAATTTTAACTTTTCTTACTAGAGGCAATATTAAAAATTATAATTATTCGAAATAATGCATGATCTTATACATTTAATAATACATTTATAATTTAATTAAATTACACGACTACAATTGCTTAATAGTAATCTATCCAATTCCTTGTACGGCTTTAAGGCGTGCCGTATTTTTTACACATCATCACCATCTTGTTTATAAACTCAGACTAAAGAAGTATATAGGAACCCGCCAAAATGAATGTCAAAATCAAAAACTTAAAAAAAAATATATAAAAACCGACTTCCATGCACTGAAAAGTAAAAAATAACTAAACGGGGGTTTTCATTTAGAATAGATACCTACCTCCTCCTTTTGGAAGTCGGTTAAAAATAGAGCGTATTTCGCTGTTAACGCTACTATTCTCGATTTTGCCATATACATCGTTCACTTTCTTCAAGAAATAAGGGAAACTTTATATAGGTATTGTTTGTTAATATAAAATTTTTGAGAAGAAAATATTAATAATGAAAATAAATTTTTATTATTTTGTATTTTTTAAGCATTAGTTCCATTTTCCTTGAAAGAGAGATAGCGTAATATTAGCTCATTTCTTTCTTTTTACTTTATTATAAAAAAATCCGTTACCTATTTTTATTTATTAATGTTTATTTACTTATCACAGCATAAATATTCCTTTAAAATTTGCATTTTGTTTTTTTGAAAATTATATATTATATTAAATTATAATAATTTGGCTTCATGTTTAGTTCTATGACACTCCGTCTACATTATTCCTTAGTCTGAGATTATAGATGAACGAAGAAAAAGTACAAATACAGTTACATTTAACAAATACTATATTTAAAATTTGCTTATTACCAATTCGGTTTAAACATACAATTTTGATAGCAAGATATATCAATGTCACAAGCGGCAGTGAAATCATTAAAAGTAATGTAAAGACATTAAATTTGCAGTTTATATGATACATTAAGAATAGTAACAATGATTTAATACTTTATAAACTTTACATTACATTATAAAGATATTGAACGCCATTTTATTATTTTAATTAGGTATTGCAATTTTCAATGCTCTTTCTAATTAGAGCAATGTTATGTTATTTATGAAAGTTTTGTGATCAAATTAACTGCAAATGTTTAATGCACCCACGTGGTAGTGTATCCTTATAATCATACTAATCAGTGAAACATTAGAAATGATTATTTAGTATACCATAATATGATTATTTTTGTATATCAACAGAACAGAAATATATACATATTAGATGTATGATATTTAAATATAAAAAGATCGAAAGTATACACTACTACGTGGTTTCAAATTAAAAGAATAAGACATACAGAGCGCTCACAAAACAGTGGTTGATGGCTGAAATGGTATTATAAGTAGCGTTTATGATACTGATCTCAGTGTTCAGTGTTCAGGAGTTATCATAATCTACTAATCCATACAGTTATCTAACTTTTATTTGAGTCGGGAAAGGTCTGTAGGGTTGATATATCAAACAGTAACTTGCCACAAGATGACGTGGACATTTGCCATGGTCAACGCTATTTTTTCATACCCCTTGCATCTGACAGAGTTTCTGATAAAATCAAAGGAACTTACTAAATGGATTCTTATACTGTTGCTTATCCAATGGTATATTTACCTTACTCCGTGAACTGCCAAAGATAGCGGTAGCCTTGTTTCAAGTCGAAATTGCGCTATCACGTTTTAGATTGAGGCGTAATCGAATATATTATATTAAGTGAGAAAAATGTGAATGTATAATATTATGATTATCCATTTATATAGATGGCCGTTTAGTTTAACCTTTTCTTAGTGGGTACGAGGAATATCACATCATAAGCTGCTGAAATACGCTACAGATGTTAAATTATTATTATCGCTCTGCATACCTTATTCATTTAACAGTGTAATTGTTGGATACGTCAAGTGGATTATAGCGCGAACATGGTGTCCTCGTCCTTCTTGATCTGCCTCTGGCGGGGCGCGGGCGCGGGCGCGGGCGCGGCGGCGGGCAGGCTGTCGGCCGCGGCCGCGCGCTCCGCCAGGAACTTGTCGAAGTCGCTGCTCGTCACGCTCTCTTGTGTACCGTTCGCCTCCGACGCCGCCTGTGTTGGTACAGGTGAATTAATTATTTAGTACTAGCGCCTAGGGTTCACCTCTGGAAAAACTAAAATAAATCTATCCCACAGGAACCGTAATTTTTCCGGGATAAAAAGTAACCTCTGTGCTATTCCAGACTATAATCTATCTCTGTGCCAAATTTCATCCAGATCCGTTCAGCCGTTCTGGCGTGAAAGAGTAACAAACCTATCCCACGAGAGCCGTACAATTTTCTAGGATAAAAAGTAGCCTACGTGTTATCCCAGACTATATATAATCTATCTCTGTGAAAAATTTCATCTAGATCCGTTTATCCGTTCTGGTGTGAAAGAGTAATAAACATCCATACATACATACTCATAAACTTTCACATTTATAATATTAGTATGGATTTTTGAAATGAAACTTCTTTAGAATCGTTGTGATTTGAAACTCAATGAAACGAAAATGCGCCACGACAAAGACACAAACACCTAAATATATAGGATTAAGCCGGCGAGAGAATGAGATAGAATACATTGCCATGTTACCATGGTAACCGTTGTTACTGTCTGACAAATAATAATATTTAATATATATTTATGTGAAATAAAATAAAAAACTTGGAGAAAATATTATAAAAAAATAAACCTTATATTTATCCTACTCCTGATATTCTATATTCATCTCATTCTCTCGTAGGTTACTTTTCTGACGTTTCACTTCTACCATGTGTGAATTGCACACACACGCACTTTTTTTACGCTTGTGTTAGGCAAAGGTCTCATATTATACGGCTCAGCTGAAAATTATTATTTTATTATCTTTGATTTAATTATTAACGTTTAAAAACATCAATGATTGTTTTTAATTTATTATTTTTTAACCGACTTCAAAAAAGGCGGTTACCAATTCGACACGTATGTAATATTAATTATTGGAACTATATTATATATTTATATTTAATACTAGCGACTCACTTTCGCTTCACTCGGGTTCGTCCCTAGCTTGCTTCCCAATACAAACTTTCATTCCCATTTTCACCCCCTTAAGGGGTGATTTTCGGTATAAAAAGTATCTATGTCCTTTCCAGGGTCTCAAACTAACTTCTTACGAAATTTCATCTAAATCGGTTCAGTGGATCCAGAGATTACCTCCTACAACGTCACAAACTCACAAACTTTACCTCTTTATAATATTAGTATAGATTAATAATCTATTAGTATGTTTGTATGTCGGTTAAATTATTATTTTTTATTATTTATCATAATTAACAAAAAATAAAATAAAAATGTTCAAGCTGAAAATATATCTGTAATAGAGCTGAAGTGTTCGAATAGTAAATACTTTATAATAAAATATTTATAATAATATTATGTGCTTTTATGTACAGGTGAGATAAAAATACTTTAATAAAGAATGTTTTCACTCAAGTTTTAAGAAACAATACCATATTAGTGTATAATAATCAATATAATAATACTAAAATTAAATTTAAATTACTAAAAAAAAATACAGATACCGTAAATAAAACTAAAAGTGCGAAAAAATATAAAAAAGAATAAAAAATAAATAAAAAGTCACCTTTTCTTGCGCTAACCAAGCCGAGATTTCATCGAACTCTCTCTGGTCCATTCCAGTCGGCTGAGGGACACCGAATAAACACAGAACAAAACATAAAACAATATATTTATAATATGTATGTATTTAAACTTATATATGTGTAGTGTATCAACTATCTGGTATCCATAACACAGGCTTCGTAGCTTACCATGGAACTAGATGGTGCTGTGTGTTAATGTCCCAACATATTTATTTATTTATTTATTTATTAATATTGACATAAATGCAAAAACATTTCATAAAAAAAAAAAACAAAAACAAAAATGAACAATTTAAAACATTTTTATAAAATGTTTTATGATACAGATTTTGACAGACACTTAAAATATACATTTAGGTGAAAATGAAAACGTTGTAATTAACAAAATATCAAGATGACAAATGTAATTGTAGTGATATATATACATCACTATGAAAATTCAGTAATTTTCAACACTATAATTTTAGTAATTGTGAACATGTATTGTAATACGTTAGTAAAAATTAAGATAAAATAGGCAAGGAAGTAATTATATTTGTTAGTCAGAATTGACGAAATTTAAACAAGTTAGTGAATGAGTATTTTACGAGTATTATGTACATATGTATTGATATTATACGAAACAATGAAATAAGAAACATCCACATATCACAACATATTCTAATAATAAAAACATGAGATTAAAAGCAAATAACATAATATAAGTTATCATTAAAACTCAATAGTATGTAAAATTATCAAAAGTTAACTTAGTCTTACGCATAAACCTAAAACAGAATTCTCTGTCCCTTGCAAATAATATAGTGAATCATAATAAAAACATAGAAACACATTGTAGATCAATTTTGAAACAGATAAAAGGGCATTTTGAATAAATTCATTAGAATAAAAACATTTTATAATAACGATATGTCCGATTAAGTACCTAAGTAAAATTTCATTAAAGTGAAATTCAAAAAGATTAACCATTCCTCTCAACTGTATTAATTAGATCAAGGTTTCCTAAACTTTCTTCTGTTGAGCGTCCCCAGATAATAAAAAATATTTTCATGCCCACCTCCTTATTTTTTTTTATTATAATAAACATACATTATTTTAATGATTTTTATTTATTTTCATTTTAAGTTATACAAAAAAAAAACTTTATACACCCCCAAAGGACGCGCGCTCTCCTGGTTGGGAACTCTTGAATTACATTTTTATATTTTTACAGGTTTTTCAAAACAATATTAATAAAATTATAATTATTCCCCGATTAGGAGTGGAACTTGTTGATGAGACCATCTGAGTATAATCTAATCATTAAAAACACTTAAAAATCGCTTCACAATTAATTAATATACCGCGTAACACATAGAAAGCACCCAAACTGAATTATTTAACTCAATTACCTTATTTTGTGACGTCTGTCAACAATATAAAGACGGTTAATAAAATACCTTATTAGTAGATAAATAAATGACGTGTAGAGACTAGTAATTGTTTGTATGAACGTTGCTTATTACTGAACTAGCGACTTACCCTCGCTACCCTCGGGTGCGTCCCTAGGTACATTTTAATTTTATTGAGCGAAACCCTAATTCTTTTTCTAAAATAAAAGTAGCCTTAGTTACTCCTTATAATATGAGCTATCTGCCAGTGAAAGTCCCGTTAAAATTGGTCCAGCTGTTTCGGAGATTAGCCGGAACAAACAAGCAGACAGACAAACATTTTAAAAATTGTGTTTTTCTTATAAGTACCGTATATAATCCCATATGCATTTAGAATAAAGCTGTTATTTTGATATTACAAACAAACGCTTCAATTTTATTTATCTGTACAGATGAGTTTATGTGTGAAGCAAAGTGATTACTAAATGTAAGTATGGACGTAGGTCATTAGTGGGTGAGTACCAGTGTGTAGAAAAGTAACCAGTAAATGTATGTACGAATATATCTTATTAGTGTATGACTACAAGGTTGCAGTAAAGTGACTCATAATTGAATGTACGAACATAGCTTATTAGTGTATAAGTGTGTAATAAACTTTTTTTTTATTACTAGATAGGCTTGCGCTTGACGACGAAGTCCTGGGTTCGAATCCCGGATCGGGCCAAGTTTAAAATTGAGTCTTTCTGTATAGTGAGCCTCAGTAACAGCCCGGAGTTGGGAAATTGGCAGTGTTTCACCCCCGTGCCGAGACAGAGCACGTGTCGCGTCGGTCCTGCGTCTTAACTCTCATCGGTCGTGTCGAGCAGTCGTCCCACCGTAGTATGAAAGTGACAGGAATAGAGAGTGCACTTGTGTCTGCGCAATTGATGAATTGGTCAGGAGGACATTATTAGGGGTCTGTACGTACATCAGTCTGTTTCAATTAAATAAATTAGGGGTGTGTACGTACAAGTGGCGCGTGTTGCGCGGGGCGCAGCGCGACTGCGGCCAGCCCGGCGTTGCGCTGCTCCTCTGCGTTATCTGCGTAGCTGCTGCCCCTGCACATTACAATGTATAACACAGATTAGATTAATAATACTATTACTGTATTGACGACACGTTTGGCTCAGCTTATAGTGACCCTACTTGCTGTGTCGCGGGTTCGAGTCCCGCTGGGGGCATTCATTTGTGTGATGCGTACTATAGTTTGTACTCCAGTTATGGGTATAAATATACATATATTATGTATGCATGGGGTCACATCACGAACAAAGTGAAATTATTTAAAGAAAATGATAACAGATGGCGTTGTATGTATCGATTTGTTTTTATGTTCATGTTAAATTCAAAATTTGAAAAAAAAAATGCGAAAAGCATATATTCTAACTTTAAAAAAAAATATCTAAAGTAAGAAAAAAGGAAGTAATGGACAAAAGTATAATGTTTTTGAAGTTTTATAAAATTCAATTATATCGTTATATTTCTGGCGGCAATAATGGGTACTACATTGTGATAGCACGATCTTTGATAATAATTATGAAAACTGTGTTCATAGATGGCGCTCAATATAATAAAAAGTTTTGTAGCACTCAAAGACAATATCTTAAAAATATAGTTTGTAATTGTCATAGTAGCCTTGAGAGACCTTACATAGCTACCTACAACATTGCGCAGCGGCAGCTCGGGGATAGATACCCTTAGCTTTTAACGCCATCTATCATTTAGTTGCTAGATGTCGCCTTATTTTTAATTCTCACTTGCGCCATCTATTATCATTTTAGGACAAAAAAATAGTGTGTCCAATAGCGTGAGTTAGCGATGTCCAAATATTTGTATGGGATGCACTATCTGTACTCTATATATGATCTGTGATGTATGTATTTAAAGTTATATACAGTGCCCTCCAAAAGTTAGTTGAAATTTATTCACCTCGTCAATTTTGTCATATATTTTCTAAAATATGCAGTTTTAATGATTGAACTGTTTACTATTTACGTTCGAATGTACTATTCTAATACATACAGTAAGGAATTCACCGAAATTCATTTTGTTGTCGTCCATAATCCATGTTTATTTGCACACTACTTGAACTAAGTGCGCCAAAAGTTAGTTGAAATAGGAATCTATCAACCGGTTTACGATACTCTCGCGATTTTAAACTTATTTATTAATATTGTTAGAACAGTGTAAGTAGTTTTCATTAAATAATTAGATATTATAAGGTGATTTAATTGAGTATAAATAAATAATGGCTTCGAGGGGAAAACTAACTATAGAAGAAAGAACAAAGATTGTGTGTGGATACAAAAAATTAAAAAATTTAGTACTGTGGGAAAATTATTTGAAGTTAGTCCTAAAAGGGTGCGAAAAATAATAAAAAAGAGTTTAAAATGTCTTAGTCTTGTAGATAGGCTACGGTCGGGGCGTCCTAGAGCTACTACTTCTGTTGATGATTGACAAATAATGCGGCAGTGTCTAATTAATCCCAGGATTATGATACGAGAGATAAAAGATCAATAATAGGAAGCAGGAATCTCGGTTTCTGAAATTACTATCAGACGACGCCTGCATGATGCTAATTTACAAGGTCACGTTTCCAAAAAGAACCTTTAATAATATCGATCCAAAAAACGAAAATTGGTCTCTGCCCTCAAGTATTCGAGTAAGCCAATAGATTTTTGGAAGAAAGTTCCCTTTAGAGATGAATCAGAGTTCCAACTACTTGGAAATTGACCTCGGAAAACTGTTGGCGCAGTAGCAATGATAATTCTTACAACGACAAATACTTGCGGCCTACTGTCAAAAACGGCGGTGGGAGTGTGATGTCATTGGGGGTGCTTTTCTCGGTATGGTATGGACCGACTGCATATAATTGAAGGTAGGATGATAGCACATATGTATTGTAATATTTTGAGTGACAATTTAAAACAGTCTGCTGAAACAATGGGGTTAGGTCGGACTTTCAAGGTCCAACAAGACAACGATCCGCAGCATACAGCAAGGGTAACTAGAGAGTATTTTAAATATAACGAAGTGAGTTTACTGGAATGGCCTTCAATGTCACCTAATCTTAACCCCATTAAACATTTTTGGGATGAATTATACCGCAGGATCCCTATTTCGGTCAGGCGCAACAGAAATTTATTTTAAAATTAAGTTCTTGAAACATGGTCCACTATACCAGACAAAATATTACAAAATCTTGCAGAATCAATGCCTAAACGACTCAAAGCAGTTCTGCAGAATAATGGTGATCATACGAAATATTAAAAGTTAAGATATTAGCAAAGACATAATCCGTAAAATAATTTTTCAACAATTTCAACTAACCTTTGGCATCGTAACTTCACTGTTTATTTACATAAATTGTAATTATTAAACTTGTTATGATTGTTTTATTAATAGAAATAATCTAAATTGATTATATTTTAATAAATAGTTATTAAATCCACGATTTTATTTGGTTATATTATAGTTTTTTTACATTTCTTACATTATTGATGATTTCAACTAACTTTTGGAGGGCACTGTATGTATAGTGTATCAAGTATCTGGTATCCACAACACAAGCCTCGTAGCTTACCATGGAACTAGATGGTGCTGTGTGTTAATGTCGCAACATATTTATTTATTTATCTATACATCGATCAAAAAAGTACTAGATACACAATCAGCGAAAAAAATGTTTTCACCGAATGAGCGTTCATTTGAACATTTGAGCGTTTTTTTTTGTAAAAACAACTTTAAGCATTGCATTTAAGGTTCAATTTACAATGTATACAACAATTATTTCAACTGGTATAATCACTTAAACACAATTAGTGACAGTTTTAAGAGAACTTTTGCATGGGATATATCTAGTACTTTTTTGATCGATGTCTGTATAGTATTAGCATTAGGTGGAACTGATTCGATTGTCTAGTGGCTTGCATGTACGCCTGCGGACACAGAGGTCCTAAGTTCGATTTTTTTTTGTTTTTTAAAGTAAACACTGCTTTAGTCACGTTGAGCGATTTTTGATAGGGGCAAAACTTATGGATTCGCGTCACCGACACGCTATGTGTGACATGAATATGTCAAAATGTATATAATTATTGCTTGGAGTGCCAGGTTGTGAAAACCAGACGAATAATAATTTCTATTTACAAATTATGAAATTTTAATTATTCATACTATTACTTACATACTATACAACTTTGGAATAATTGTTTTTTAATTTATTAAAAAAAAAGCAGTTATTGCAAAGTTAAAATTCTTCACTTCTGTCGGCAGTCCCCATGACTGCCCACTTCTTTTTTTTTATTTAATTTTAGTTATGAAACTAAGCAATATCTCACCCAGTTTTAGTTGTCTCATAGGTGACATTCCGGGACTGGGCGAACATGTCGAACTCGTCCTTAGAGCTGCTCGGAGACTTGTCCACTCGGTCTTCCTTCACGGCTACAAAATATTTATTTATTTATTTGTAACACTTTATTGCACACGAAAATGGTACATTAACAAAAAAAAAATACAATTAAAGAGATGTGCAAAAGCGGCCTTATTACTAAGTGATTTTGGGTCTTGAAATACATGGTTATAAAATTATTTTTAATACACTGCTATTATTATTTAGTAAAAAAAAGCTTTAAAAAGTTGTAAATTAATAATGATTAAAAAGATATTAGGAACTGTAATGACTATTTAAGTACATGATGATGGACCAATAAATTAATAATAAATATGTTGGGATATTAGCACACAACACCATCTAGTTCCATGGTAAGCTACGAGGCTTGTGTTATGGATACCAGATAGTTGATACACTACACATGTATAACTTTAAATACTTACATATTATAAATGACGACTATGTATATATAATATACGTATATTTAAAGTTATATATGTGTAGTGTATCAACTATCTGGTATCCATAACACAAGCCTCGTAGCTTACCATGGAACTAGATGGTGATTTGTGTTAATGTCCCAACATATTTATTTAATTATTTATATTATAAATATAAACATCCATGACTGGTGTACAAGTATTCGTGTCTCATTACACAAATGAATGCCCCCAGTGGGATTCGAACCTGCTACCGCTGGCACAGCAAGTAGGGTCACTACAAACTGAGCCAAACGTGTCGTCGAAAAACGAAACGTCTAATAAGAAACAGGCCTCTCTAAGGGTAACAAAATCATGCAAGCTCTCTCATTTAATAATAATTAATAATAATATGCGACAACAGTAAGAACTACTTACAAAGCTTAGCTACGTCAGGTACATCGTCACTAAGATCAATAAGAGCATCATCTTCTTTCTTCTTGGCTAAAAAAAATGTATAATTTTAATTCTATTGATCAATATTTGCACTTTAGCACTTACGAGTAAATAAATCCTCTTTATTTATTCTTCATCACCTCGAAATTAAAAAAAAAAACAAATTTTGGTGCAATTTTTTATCATATAGTGTTTTTAGAAATAGCTATTCTAATATCAATTGGTCCAGTGGTGTAGATTAAATTACTCGTGCAATGCACATTGACATAAATCATGTAGGGTCATGTTTTGTGATGCAGACGAAATAACGCATACGAAGCCATAGGCAGTAACTAGTTATTAAATTTAACAAAAAAAATTGTCCCTCTGAGTTTCTTTCACCAGTTCTTCTCTTGAAGCATCTTCTTTTGGAACTGGTAGTAGATTCATGAAGTTCAGTAAATTGTAATAATTCAATGCTGAATAAAATATTTGAATTCATTTTAATTTTTTTAATATTTAACTTCATTATAGTAATTAATATTTAATATTACATACGCGAAGTAGTTCCAGGAACTCCCATGGCCGCTCCCAATATGGCGGAAGGCGTAGCGCCGCCAGTAGCGGCAATTCTGAAAGAGTAATTATCTGTGATAATCTATTTTAAATAAAACTATCTTTTCGGATTTTTTATTTATTTTGATTTTTGGTTCCCGAAACGTCGGGAACCAAAAATCAAATTAAATATAATAATAATAATAAATATAATAATAATAAGAATGATTGCTATAAAGCAATCGAAACGTCGGGAACCAAAAATCAAAATAAATCCGCGAAAAAATCCGAAACGATAGTTTTATTTAAAATGTCAAATATTCGCGTAAATCTAAGAAAGTATTATGTGATAATCTATTTATAATAAAAGCGATATATAAATAATAGTAAATATTTATAATCCCAATTGACAAATTGAAGTAATTTAATATTTTGCATATAGCATGATATTTAAACGTCGAAATCAACAGCATTTGCAATCTTACAAAATTAACTAATATCAAAATAAAATAACAATAATAGTAACTAATATCAAAATCTTTATGATAGGTTTTGGGTGGTTTTCGGTTTTTATATGCACTCATGTCGTCCATGAATATGGAATTTTTTGCTCATGTAGTGATGTAAGATAATGTTAATCATATCACATCGAAGATGTAAATCGAATCAAAGATTTAAGTCCTCCAGGCTGAATCCCGGTCATGTAGACCAATTTTACAAAGACTATCCGGCTGCCGGATTATCTGACCATATGGATTGACAGCTAGTCGGATATGCGGTATCCGGGCAAACAACTATCGGTTTCATTACTAACACACACACAACAGTAGTATAAGTTACCAGCGACTCACTTTCGCTTCGCTCGACTTCGTCCCTACGTTGATTCCCCATACAAACTATCATCCCTATTTTCACTCCCTTAAGGGATGATTTTCTGGATTAATACTAACCAATGTCCTTCACAGGGTCTCAAACTATCTTCTTACTAAATCAGTCCAGTAATTTCGGAGTTTATTCGGAACAAACAAACAAAATCTTTCCTCTTTATAATATTACCAGCGACTTACCCTCGCTTCGCTCGGATGCATCCCTAAGTACATTTTAATTTTTTTGAGCGAAACTAATTCGTTTTCTAAAATAAAAGTAGCCTAAGTTACTCCTTATAATATCAGCTATCTGCCAGTGAAAGTCCAATTAAAATTGGTTTAGCCGTTTCGGAGATTAGCCGGAACAAACAGACAGACAAAAATTCTAAAATTGTGTTTTTTTTTTATAAGTAGCGTATATAATTCCATATGCATTTAGTATAAAGCTATTATTTTGACATTACAAGCAGACACTTCAATTTATTTATCTGTATAGATAGAGTATAGATATGAGGCGTACCTATTGCTGAGGAAGCGCGAGTGGCGCAGCAGCAGGTTGTGCAGGCGGTCGTTGACGAGCAGCAGGTCGGCGGTGAGCGGCGCGTCGCCCGCCAGCCGCGCCACCAGCTCCGCCACGCGCGTCTGCATCGCGCGCAGCGTGTCCGCCAGCTCCTGTCGTTGTCATCATCATTGTTATATTTATATATATATATATATGTACAAGTATATATGTATGTATTCAGCCCTTTTTAACGTCCCACCGCTGGGCACGGGCCTCCTTTCAATGAGAAAGGATCAGATCATAGTCCACCGCGCTGGCCAAGTACGGGCTGGCGGACTTCGCATGTCCTTTGAAAACTTGCTAGATTCTCTCAGACATGCAAGTTTCCTCACGATGTTGTCCTTCACCGCTAAGACGAATGGTAATCATGTTGGAAATGATTCACACACGAAAATATCAGAGGTGCGAGACCCGACATTTGAACCCACTTCACTCGGTTTCCGAAGCGAGCGCGTTACCACTGGGCTACCACTGCCTATCCTATATATCCTCCTCACTATACCATTCAAAGTAAGAACGACAAAGAGTAGATAATACCCGCCAAAAGCCTGTTTCCTCATATAAAAAGTAAAACAAACTCACGTCCAACAGCTCTATGTCGGTATCGTGGTGCTGCTGGTAGGGCTGCGCGGTGAGCTCGGTGAGCATGTCGTTCATCACCGTCATGTTGCCCTCCACCACGGACAGGTCCGCGCGGAGCTTGCTCGTCTGACTCTCCGAGAGTGTCACCTGGATCATTATTCAAATTAAAATATACTTTTTTTCAAACAGACTATTAGAAGCACTCTTGAATCGTCAATTTTACATTTTAAATTTAAACTAAATGTCAGTGTAGTCAGTCCGTGAGGAATCTACCATTATTATTATTATTACTACCATTATTCTTTAAAAAATGAGGATGTACTTAATTCAGATGTTCAGAAGATAAAACATACTATTTTATGAGTATACGTCCAAAAAATAAAAACCAATCTTCATGATTCTCAAAGATAATTTTATGGAGATTCAATTAAATGAAATAAGATTTAAGACAACACAACACACTTTATTCATCATACGATTAGCAATCACAAAAAATATTATGGCATAATAAGAGACGGTCAAAATTGTATTAATTTACGTAAATCTATTTAAGGCTTGTTACATATTATAAGTTAATTATAGTTACCGTGCCGGTTGTTTGTTCTTGCGTGGTGCGACTCGGAGAATTCTGCGGTATAGCGGCGCGTTGCGGTGAACCGAGTATCGGTTCTCCATTGTCAGGTACACTCTTAAGGAAAAACGATAAAAAATATATTAAACTAGCGACTCACCCTCGCTTCGCTTCGGGTTCGTCCCTAGACGAAAACAAATCTATCCCACGGGAACCGTACAATTTTCCGGGATAATATATAGCCTATAGCCTTCCTCAGTTAACGGGCTATCTAATGCAAAAAGAATTTTTCAAATCGGATTAGTAGTTCCTGAGATTAGCGCGTTCAACCAAACAAACAAACAAACTCTTCAGCTTTATAATATTAATTAGTATTAGTATAGATTCTAAAAATAGTCATAAATCATTTATTTGGTTTATAATGATTAATGTTATTAATAGTACAAATAAAAAAGAGACCTTTATTATTGATATTTACTACAAGTAGTATTTAGAATTCTGATATTCTCCATTTTTTCTTATCAACATAATGGTCTCCTCCAAAGTTTGATCTTTATATATAAAATTAGTTAAATATTTGGTGATTTAGAAACCTCCACTTTTAATCATTGTGTAGATAATAATGATGCCATTATGATATCTTTGTAGGTACAATTAAAAATAGTAAAAATATATATCAGCGTATTGTGCGAGCTATAGAGCGAAGTAAATATTATTTAATATTCCATATATTATATGGATATAGGTAAAGTATGAATGTGTGTAAAAGTCGCTTACCCTTTGTGGTGTAAAAATGGGCGCCATTGCATCCAGATCTGTCATAGGAAATTCAACACCTTTAGTGCGTAATTCGTTGTATACTTGACCAACTCCCTGAGGACAAAAATAAACAATGTTTCTATTTTACTTATATAAACCTTAAAAATTAAAAACCCAACATTTTCTCTTAAATATTTACTACCGAGATGCGATCAGGCGAGAGGAATGTCTCAATATAGGTACTTTTTGGCTAAAAAATATATTTTTGTAAGAATCTACGACCTTCCTTTGACTTTCGAATTGTTAAGTGGATCAAAATTTATTCATAAACTAGTTGTATTTTAAAATTGTAATTTCAAAATAACAACGTTTAATAAACTGCGTATGAAAGTATATATAAGGTAGGTCCTATAAAGAAAAACCAATTTCTAAAAATTTTGTCTGTTCGTCTGTCTGTCTGTTTGTTCCGGCTACTCTCCAAAGCGGCTCGGTCGATTTTGACGGGACTTTCACTGACTGATAGCTGATGTTATAAAGAGTAATTTAGGCTAATTTTATTTTAGAAAAAGAATCAGGGTTCCGCGCAAAAATATTAAAACCCATAAATTGTTAACAAAATCCGAGTAGATACCTAGGGTAAGTTGCTAGTTTTAAATAAATCTTAATTATATGGAAACACAACATGATTATTATATTGATATCTTGAATAGTAGTGTGTTAGAATAGCTATATTTTCTTTACCTCGCTTATTTATTTATGCACGATTTCTAATAAACCAGTTTTATCAATTTTATATGTGACAATTTCTGCTTATATTTTAGTTTACAATTGACGACATTTTTATGTAAGTTAAAAACCTTTAGCTGATAACAAAATATATATTTGTATCTATAAATAAATAACTAAAATTCATAAGTTAAAAAAGAAAAACACAAAAAATTATCCTTCACGAGCCATGACCTATTTTCGTAGCTACGTGAGCATCCATTAACAAAACTACTTTTTATAAAGAGAACTAAGCAATATCAATAGTGTATTGAAGCATGAATGTTACAAACTGTAGTCCATAGAGAACAATGCTTATTTATGACAAATTTATATACCTACTACGTTATTTACTTAGTATTTCATAATATTTCCACAATAGCAATAAAAACAACACCGTATAAATTTACGTAAGCACACCTAAAAAGCGACCACGCAGTTTGACTAACTAGTAGGTAGTTAGGTACTAGATATAGTCATTTGCGAATTTGAATTACTTTTTCCAAATCCTTCCAGTGCAAAAAAGCCCTATTGGTATTTATATGTAATGCTAGCTTTTGCCTAAGGCTCCACAGAAGTCTGAACTTGGAAGATATTTAAAATTGTCTATATCACTATAATTAATATGCAAAATGACAAATAGACAAATAATTTTAATGGCTCTAGGCATTGATAGATTCCAAATAATTATATGAACAAACACTATCCCAATATATCGACACCCCATAGTTACGAAACGACCAACAGACACTTCTGATGTATTTACATATGTATGTATATGTATATATTCATGCAATTAGTAAATCCAAAAAGGTGTAATTGATTTATTTATATCAAGACATATTTTAAGAAAATATTATTATCACAAGATATCATATGCAATATATAAATGTAAAATACAAGCAATATACATAAACATACATACATTCCAACGATAATCCTTGGATCAAAATGGTATTAAATTTGAAAAGTAAGGTCAGTAAAATACTCTTAAAAGACATCAAATTAAAAGGAAGCCTTTTATTTTGATTTCATTGTATGAATTGATTTCTTTGTTCACTTGGAGATATGACTTACAAAGATAATTACGACAAACAGTATATATTTATAATCAATCAAATATATTTTATACCTATAGAAGTTATACTATGACAATATGAAGATATGATTCATACTTTGAATAAATTATATATTCATTAGTAAAGAGTCGAGAGTTAAGATAATTATCAAGGTAGCATAATATGTAAATATAAAACACAAGCATAACCGCCCACATAGTTTATTTAAGTGTAACCAGAGTAGGTCTGTATGTCTCAAACAGCAATAACAAAGGGTGTTCATATAAACTTACTATAGCCTTTGGACTGTCTTAATTCAGTCCCGTTGCAAAATTGTAAGCAAACGTCTCTTGCCTGTAATCTAGCTGTGTCTAACTATAAACACATACATGGTACAATTACTTATTTAAATTATGTTACATGTAATTAGTTTTGTTTGGAGCTAAAATAGTCAAAATGTAAAGAAAAACTTAGCAAATCTTGAGTTATAACAGAAAATTCTGAAAACTGTTTTATTAATTTTCAAATTATCTGTTGCAGTATCATTCTCATTCAGCGCTTTTAATATCCCACTTCTGGGCATAAGCTTTCCTTCAAGGGGTGATCAGGCCAGCCCATCATGCTGGCTAAGCCATTAGAAAACTGGTTATACTAGTTTAATCCTGCTTCACTTCGTTTTCCAAGCTAGTTCGATATCACCGGGCTATCACTGCCATGACAACTCGTAGTAAAAGGGAGGGTAAACTAAGAGAGCAATTGCAAATTGGTAAAGTGTTGGGAATGATGTCTATAAAATACATTTCTTATGTTCCTCTAAAGATAATTTATCTTTAATATACTTACTTACCTGTAATTCAGGTTGATTTTGGAATGCATCAGCCCAGCATTGTATCAGGCTAAGCACCTTTTCTTGGACCACTGTTGGTGGATCATTTTTAGGCCCAATAAGTTTTACCTGCAATAATGTTACTTACAGTATTCTATATAATATTCAACATGTTAAACGAAAATATTATACTTGATGTATGGGCCAGTATGGGTCTAAATTATGAACAGACCAGTTTTGTTAAAAATTATATCTTTTCGAGAAAGTATAACACACCTTTTCCATCCTACGGTGAAGAAAATTGTGCCTGAATGGCGTTTCTAGAAGCCACTAAATGACTAAACAAAAGAATTAAATTAAATCTTTTCAAGAACAAAAGATACAAATTCTTTTAAAATCCCTTGTGTGTTCTCCATTCTTTGTGTAGACAAGGAAGTGTTTGAAGTAAACATAAACAAAAATATATGACACAAATCTTCAGCTTACTTCAATAAACTTTATTTCGCATCTATTATTACATAAAATATGGATTTTGATCTAATCTTAAATAGTGTTAGTCAGACCTGAGTGAATGACATTTTATCAGATAAAGTAATATTTGAAGCTGATAAATTCTATGGGGGCAAAATATGTGTAAGCAATTGTAAATAGTTTTTATGATTTAAACTAAAATATTTAACAAAAGTTAATGCTAAAAATATTTCAATATAAATTTTTGAATTGCTGAACAAGCATTGAACTCAATTTATTATTACACCCATACTTTTTTATTATAAATGTGAAAGCTTGTGAGAATGCATGGATAGATGTTTATTACTCTTTCGCAACAGAACAGCTGAACCTATCAGGATGAAATTTAGCAAAAAGATTTTGTCTGGAATAGCACATAAGTTACTTTTTATCCTAGAAAGATGTGTGATTCCTGAAGGATAAATTTGTTTATATTTAGGGACAAACCCGTAGTGAAGCGAGGGTGTCACTTGTATAAAATATAATAAAAAACTAAGGTAGGCATAGAATAGCAGTGGCACTTTAATTTATATTTCTTTGAAAATGTATTTTAACATGAAATAAGAGACGTTAGAAGTTTATATGATAATATGATTATCAAGGTAATTAGATTAAGTTAACAAACGTTTCACCTTACCAGTTCTGTTATAAACTCTTTGTTGCATACTAGCATATGGAAACTTTTTCCACAATTCTTTACACAGGTTTCAAGAACAGTTAGGGTATACATGACTACAGTGTAGTTTTTCCCAGCACTCTGAGTCAACCTTTTCCTTATGGCCTTTACGGCATCCTTAGGTCCGTCAGTACTACTATTAATTATATCACATATTTCCATGTTAAGACCCCAATTTTCTGATGGTAATGATCCGTCTGTAGCTTGTTCTGGAACATTTTACGCACATAATTCATACCAAGGGTCAAATTCGTTAACATCGATAAAACTTTGACTTTATTTATTTCTAAGACAATGTAGGCAGTTTAAGCTATTGGAGTCAGTTAATAGTCAATTTCTCAATAACAAAGAGAAATTTTCACTTCTTAGTGCGCAACAAATACGAAAGGAAACTTTAGTCACGACATTATGAAATATTTTGCAATATTAAGAGTTTGATATACTTAAATGGATATAATTTACCTATTTTCTGACCGACCGGCGTAGCAAAAGGATTCCCTACTCCAAAAAACGACATTTTTGTAAAATAATCCTATTATAAATAAATAATTTCACCAATTTCACTTGTCACCCAGTTCGACGTAGAAATAATTAATCTGTGAACAAGTTTAAGTTGTCAATTGTAAAAGTCAAAACAGATGATTCATTTTACGCAATAGTTGTCTAGGTATTATTTATTGTGTTGAAATATTTAAAGGAATAATGAATCTATTCAAATAAAACTATTACAATTTATTTTCATTACATACTATAAATCGAATTTTACAATTGTCTTAGATAAATTGAAATCTTTTATATTATATATTATTATCCGCATTGATCGCGTAATAAAGAAGTAAGTCTAAATTAAAGTGATAAATAAATGTCGGTATTAATTTATTGTTGCTCAATATATTGTGCACAACACAATAGTAAAAAGTAAGAAACAAATATAATGTGTGAGAGTAACAATCGAGACAAAGTTATATCAATTCTGTATTCAAGTGTAGATGGAACTAGGCCCATAACTAGAATACATATTAGTCACGCCGACAAAATGGTAAAATAAAATCTTGAAAAAAAAATTTTTGAGCGCCTCCTCTACACTTAAAGTAAATATGTTTTTTTTTTCTCGTTTACCCCATGTGTGGGATGTCGTTGAATAGGTTTTTCAAAAATAATCGGGGTTTGTAAAAACTATTTTTTGATTAAGGGATTCGTTTGTGAAATATTACCTAAGCTTTAAAGTGCTAATTTTTGCGACTCGAGTTCCCCTCTCCCCTGCCAACTAAAAAAGGTTGTTTTCTCCATCTGTTTGTTCCGGCTAATCTCCGAAACGGCTGGACTGATTTTGACGGGACTTCCACTGGCAGATAGCTGATGTTATAAGGAGCTACTTTTATTTTAGAAAAATAATTAGGTTTCGCTCAAAAAAAATTAAAACATATCTAGGGACATAATTACTTCATTATTAAATTTCTGAACCTATTTTAAAGAAAATTATTACGAATTATTACAAAAAACAAACCTAGCTTGAAATATACTTTCAAAATCGACTTTACTATTTATTTATTATTTTTTGCAATGTCAATTTATTGCAATTTTATTTTTAGGTTTAGTAATAAAATAAACTGAATGATTGTGGATATTTTTATTTAACTTTGTATAAGAATATAAACAATTATTATGTGTTTCATTATACACTAGCAGAACCCCCGCGATCAAATTACTGAAAAAATAAACCTTTTCGCTACGCATACTTTATTATTTGCAAAAATAAGTTCGTATAAGATTTCGTGTTCTTAAAATATAGGGATATAAGTATCTTAAAAGATGTTAAACATAGATAACACATTCTGTAAATAAATGTTCAGTTTAGATATTTAGTACGCTCCACAACCTGCATTTTTCACTCATTTTTCTACTCCATCTTTCCAAAGTTAGAGGAAGAGAGTACCATGATACAATCGCATACAATGTGTACGACTTTAGAATTATGTAATATTATGGTTAATATGGGTTTTTTAACTAACATATTATACTAATAGGCTAACATCCACGTTATTTTTAACCGACTTCCAAAAAGGAGGAGGTTCTCAATTCGTCGGAATCTTTTTTTTTTTTAACCGACTTCCAAAAAGGAGGAGGTTCTCAATTCGTCGGAATCTTTTTTTTTTTTATGTATGTTCACGGATTTCTCGATGACGGCTGAACCGATTTGGAAATTTTTTTTTTGTTTCAAAGAGTATTCTTCCCCGGTGGTCCCATATTTTGATTTTGGTTCCCGACGTTTCGATTGTTTTACAGCAATCATGGTCACGGGAGAGACTAAGGTGTTAGATGTCTTAAAGGTATTATATAGTTGTTAGACAGCCTACCCACAAATAACAAAATGAATTCGGTTCTATTTCTCTTCTTACACCCCTCTGACTCGGTCTTTAGCTTTTTTTTCTATGAACAGACATTCGACCTCTACAGTTTTATTATCTGTATATGTATAGGCTAGCGGACCTACTTAGGTACTTTTAACGGTTAGTATGTAATAGATAGACTACATAGGTAGATGAGTTGTTGTGGTTTATATTATATCGTGTTTTCCCATGGGACTGAGATAATCTCCCGTAGTAAAAAGTACCCTATGTCACTTTCTGGCCCTCCAACTGCCTCCACACAAAAAATTATGGCAACCCGTCGCTCTCTTTCGGCGTGAAAGAAGGGCAAACAAATAAACAGATTCCTTTAAAAATATAGAAAATTAATAAAAATTTAAAGATAAGGAATAGTGTTAAAAAATATATATTTCTAAATGATTTTGCAACTTAGGTAAACCTAAAGTTATGAAATTATGCATTTCTAAATTGAAAATATTGTAACTTCTTTTCATAGTAAGTTTAAAAAATCATGTGAAATACAAACTTATTTTTGCAACCATTAAAATCAACATTGTCCTTATGTAAACATTTTAATTTAGTTTCAACCGAACCTGCAAATAAACCAAGCATTCAAGTTAAATTTACACTTGTTACATTTTTTAAATAACTCTTTCTTACATTGATTGCTGCTGCAGTAACAAAATTGGATCCAAATAATTTAACAAACATATCTTGTAGGCTTCTCCAAAATTCTTCTGCTCTCTTTAAATCTGGTTTATACATTTCCATAATATCTAGACCCGCTGAGAATACCGATGGAGACGACTAAAAACAAAAAAAGTAAATTGATCAAGGTGATACAATTATTGTGCGACTTATATTTTAAGCATGCAAGAGTTATTCATATTATAATTTTTACAAAAGTCAAGTTAATGGATTGAAACTTACAGAAGTTATTATTAATCCTTTACTTTTATTTTTTCCAACTTCATCCAACTTTCGGTTCATTTCCTTTAGTATCTCAAGGTTAAGACTATTAACAGGAGCCCTTTGTAATGTCATTATAGATACTCCATCATTGTCGACTGTTAGGTCTACCAGTGGACCTTGACTAGACATGGTTCTCAAGTTTGGGACCAGTCTTCTTGTGTGGTTTAGAACTTGACGTAAAAACATCTTGCCTGAAATAACTAGAATTAGTTAAGTAATAACTATAATTATCAAGTTACAATGTAATATAGTAAATATTTATGTATCTAAAATATTTGCTTTCCTATTTAACTAACAAGAGACATTCCCTACTCGAAATGCATGCCAACCAGTTGGCGTAGCGATAACAGCTCGCACTAGAAATTCGATGATCGTACGATTCGATTCCCCGTGTGGAGACATTTTTTTTTCTTTTTCTCGATTTTTATATTATTCATTTTCCAATTACGCAAAGGAATTAATAATTTATTTTATTAACACATTCGATTGTTCATCATCAATTATCCGCGGCATTATTCGGTAATATGTTACGTTATGCCAACTCATACTTGGCATGCGAACTAAAATAAGTGGTTCATAAGGTGCGAAACATTAAATTTTTATTTTTTATTTTCTATACGCCTAGCCATCTGGAGGTCCCACTTCGGGTACTTTCATTTCTAGCCAAGTCCTGCATATTCTATAAGTTTGACCGAAATCGATGATGACGAGTAGGGAATGCCTCCTTTAAGTAGTTAAATCATTAATTTTATTATGTAAAATATTTTTGATACATCTATGTAACATATAGTAATAAAGTTATATTTATTATAAAAAATATATTATAGCTTTAGATTATGAATCCAATTCTTTTTACTTTCATGCCAGTTAAAAAAACTTATTTTCAAAACATATGGTCTATTTAGATAAGTATAAATAATAGGTACATTACCTTATTTAATTTAAATACTTTTGCTTGAAATTCTTAAGAATAAATTAATTGAACAATAAAATCTCCGGCTGCTAATAAATATCAATGTGTATTTATTTTAATTTAAATTAACTTCATTGTGTGAATTGAATGCTTTGTGCACTTCGAGATATGACTACCAAAGATAATTACGATAAACGGTATATATTTATGATTGATCAATGCATGCATGCATTTTATAGATATAGATATTATATCTCACATCCTACTAATATTATAAATGCAAAAGTTTGTGAGTATGTATGTCTCGATGTTTTTTACTCTTTCACGCAAAAACTACTGCATGGATTTTAACGAAACTTTACAATAATATAGCTCATACATCAGAATACCACATGGGCTACTTTTTATCCCGAAAAATACACGGTTCCGGTGGGATAGATTTATTAAATACTAAAACCCACAGCGGAACCCATCGCCACAGTGCAATGGGACGTTGAAGGATCGCTTGCGCACACACTACAACACCCCTGCGGAAGGCCCGAACCACGCGGACCAACCTCGTCTAAATCAGGATACCCTCGATTCACAGAGCACCCGACCGCTCTTCAGCTAGGCGCCTGATCCGTGCGACTCCCTCCCGCTCTGGACGTTTCCCGCTCGCACGCTTACACGCCCGAAATTGGTACACTTCGGCGAGCACCTTCGCCTGTAGTTCCTAGGGCGGATCGCTCGCCAGAAGCGTCGCCGCCGTGTACGACACTGTAAGGTACCCCGTATTCCCCTCACCGACCCACTGCGCCTTGCGCAATTGGGCCCTACTTGAAGTGGAGAGGGCGTCAATCCAAACAGGAGCACCGTACAGTGCCATGGACCTGACTATGCTGGCATAGAGCCCCAGACAAGCATATCCAGAGTCCCCGACATTCGGCAGCAGTTTTCCGAGGGCCAAGGCGGCGCTCACCAATTTCGGGGTAAGCTGGGTGAAGTCGAAACGGAACATCCAGCGACTGTCTAGAATCAGGCCCAAGTATTTTATGTGGGCCCGAACCTTCACCACCCTTCCCTGGACGCGCAGGCAGGCGTTGCGGGGGGCTCCGTTTTGGAGATGGAGAACCTCAGGTCCAGCATCCCTATCTGGCCACACGATCTATCAGTCGTGGAGGTACGCTTCCAACACCCGCCGGAGATAGAGAGGCACCTCATGGTATTGAAGCGCCTCTCGTAGAGTCTCGAACAGCAGGGTGTTGAAGGCGTTGGCCACATCCAACAAGACGGCTAAGAGCACGTCTTCCTCCTCCACTGCGGCCGAGGACTAGACTTTCATTGCATTCAGGGCGTCCACTGTTAACCGGCCCGCCCTGAACCCAAACTGAGCCTTTGAAAGGCCCAGCCCCACCTCCTGGAGATGCTGAATGATACGGGCAGCGAGAATTTCCTCGAAAAGTTTGGCCATCTCACTCGGCATCACGATCGGCCTGTACGCCGAAGGAGAGTCCAGAGGACGACCCCCTGGGCAACAAGCTGGGGGAGATCCACGCCCTGCTGGACCCTCTCTAGCACCCTCACATAAGTAACTCCCTTTGCTGCCGCCTCATATCGCAACGTTAAAATAATCCCCGCAGTGCGTGCGGGAGCAGCCACTTTCGGCTTAGGTGGCGCTGGGAAAGCCTTCGGTGCTAAGGCTGCTGTCGGAGCTATTGGTATTATAATATTATCTTTAACATTTATATGCAGACTAAAGTTTATTATCTTTATAATCTGTTGCAAATACTTTTTCTTTCTCTTTATAAAATCTCTGATTAAAACCACGTCGTGCTGTCTATAAAATTTAAAATATAATAAAACTGATTAACATACAAGGCCCTTTATTTAAAGCTTCCGCCCAAGAGGAGCAACAGCATTGGAAGGGGACGATTTCTTTCCCTTCCTTTTCCTCTTCGTAACGACATTTGCCCAGGCCGCCACACAACTCGGCCCAGCCACCGTAGGAGATGGCTTCAAATTCTCCGCCTCGCGGAGCAGGCGTGCGTTGTCCGCTTGCAGCTGGCGAGCCTCATCTGCTGCCGTGCACCCGGCAAGGGCCTCCACCACTTTCTGTAGCGTGGTAGCCGGCTCCTTCAATTTACGCACCAATGTGCCCTTTAAATTGCCCGATTTCTGGGTCACCTCCAAAACAGTTGCCACACTCTTGCCGGCAAGCCCTTGCCCTCAATTCTTCTGCCGTTTCTTCGGCAGGGTCTCGCTGAACCGGGGCCTCAGACGTCGACGACTCGCCTTCATTGGGCTTATTAGGCCTAGACTTTTTAAATGCCCTCTAACTGAACGACTTTTCAAAAGCCTTTTAGCGAGCATCCTCCTCCATTTCCTTCAACGCTGCGCGTGCGCGAGTAACATCCGAGCTTGCCACACCCTGAAGGGACCTTCCTCTACACACTTTTGCCGTCTTATCGCCAACGGTCGGGAGGACGACGCTAACTTGTAGTGGTGTGTGACTCCCTCCTACCAGTAGTATAATAAATATATGTAATCCTAACATTAATAAAGTAGTCTTACGTCGACACTCGACCATTTCATTACTCTCGTCCTTACATGGCGACCCTGCCAGGACTGCCTGACCTGTTTGTGCTTATTTGTTGCAATTTATTTTATTATATACGTAAAACGCCATCATGACATTCATTTGAAATACGTGGTTTAGTAAAGTTGATTGATCATGGTGGGTCATAGAGAGTTATGCTTTGATATTGTAGTGATCAGTACCTGTGAACCCGCTGCTCCGCTAAATTATTAGAATTACTGTTTCAAGTTTATAACATTGTGATTTCCCTGATTAAATTGTGTATTGAGCCTTGAATACTTTATTATTTGAGCCCCGATATCGCCTATAAGTTTAGTAACCACTAAAGATGATGATCGTAGTATATGGATAACAGGCTTAATATATTATTAAGTATTGGTAATTCGACGTATTCCCGTTAGGTGATAGGGGTGACTATTTGCGATCATTTTAACCCCCACATGCATTATGCAAAAGTGAACCATTTTTGAGTTATCATGTTTCTTAGCTTTTTTCAAAATATCAGAAATGCAACATCAAAAATTTATTTTAAAAAAAGTATTAATTTGAATCTCATTTTTTCTTCTGATTTATAAAAAAGATTAAACACTGGTTATTTATCAATATTATAACAACAATTATCGGTCCAAATTTAAAAATGCGAGACGAATAACGATATTATTTCAATATTTTTTGAGATTTTTTTTCCACTAAAATGCCTTAAAAACAAAAAAAAATGTTATGAAACTTGGCTTGCAGATTATTTTAAAAATATAACCGTTTTTTTAGCTCTTTAACAATGCATAACAACTAGGAACTTATTTCAAAGAAACTGAAAAAAAATGATCACAAAGGAAGCAGGCGGAAATTCGTAGTGTTTTCAAGGATTTTTTATTTTTCACCTTTGCAACACTGGATTCATTTTACGCAATAGTGGTCTAGCTATTATATATTGTGTTGAAATATTTTAAGGAATAATAAATCTATGCAAATAAAACTGATACAATTTATTTTCGTTACGTTACTAAATTGAATTTTTTATGTTAAATATTAATATCCGCATTGATCGCGTAGTATAAAACAAATCTAAATTATAGTGATAAACAAATGTAGGTACATTTAAATGTAAATAGAACTTCTATTCTTTGCTTTTGGTTCTTTATTCATTATTGTTGCTCAATATAATATGGTGTACAACACATTAGTAAAGAGTAAAAAATAAACATGTGTGAGAGTAACAGAGATAAAGTTATATCAATTCTGTATTCAAGATATAAGGTGTTTGTCATAAGAATAATAATTTATCATACAAATGGTTATAAAAGAATTCTATAATTTTTTTTTATCAAACTGTTTAGACTAAGGATTTTGGAAAATAAATTGATACTTTATAATTAAGCTTTGTAGATAAATTTTAATCTGTAGTCTGATAAGTAACTAAGCAACCATTTTAAACATAAAATATAATATTTGCAGTACATATATTTTGTAATAAAGTACTCAAGTCAAAAAAGTCTTTTAATTTATATTGCATATATTGTAATATAAAAATGACAGAAAAAACATCACTTAATAGTCTTATTATTCATCCTGATATTGAGCCTGGTGTTATAGATAATGCTATGCTAACACGGTGCATTTTAGAGTATGGTAAATAATAAATACAAATTATTTTCTTATATAGTGCTTCACACTTAACTTACATAATTCTTTACTGAACATTAAATTATAAAGTTATTTTATATTCACCAACATTATGATAACGTCCTCTTGAACGGTTTCGGCCACGGCAGCCATGAGCCAATCTAATTTAAAATAACGATCTGCTCAGGTGATATTATGGAGCATAAGTATGGCGCAGACACAAGTGCACTCTCTATTCTTGTCACTTTCATACTGCGTAGTATCTACTAGTGACGGTAATGGCGCAGAATTGAAGGCTTTTCGTGCTCTCCAAAGCATGGAGATGAAACGCCGCTAACTTCTCAACTTCGGGCTGGAACTGAGAATTTTTTGACAGAAGTACTCAATAACTGAATTTGGTCCGACCCGGATTCGAACCCAGGAATTCTGGATCTGCGGCCGTACATGTTAGTCACTATACCACCGAGGCAGTTAGATACCAATATTATTGGCTGGGTTCTATAAGTAGTGCTATTGAAAAGTGATTAAAAGAAAGGCCCAGCAATAATTATTTTTAAGTTGAGATGATAATTCTATAAGACATTAAGGAATTTCAATGAAATCCATTCTATTGTTAATGCGTTTCATAATTTTTAACAAAAATTGTTATTTCACTTAAAATTATACAAAATATACCAAACACAATTTTTTAAATCAAACTGGTTACTACCTGAAGATTCGAGCGCATGAGTTTCATTTACTCCTACAATTTTGTATTAATTAAAAGCAGTATCTATACAAATAGTTGAATCTTCAATTTTTCATTTAATAACCCAACCCAATATTACCCAACAGTCGTATTACTGCGCAAGATAATACGCCAGTACTAAATCGCATTGCAACATCTGCAATATGCATATTATTGACTGTGCAATTATTTTTCATCAGGACCAAAAGACGAAGCAGGTCGATTATTCGCAGAGGAAGGCGTTCATTTAGATGAAGCGCCTGTCGTTCGACTTGAGTTCCAAAATATCTTAAGAATTGATCATCTTTGGATGTTGAAATCATTAAGGAAATTGACATTAGCGCATAATCTCATTGAAAAAATTGAAAATTTAGACCAATTGACTGGGCTAAATGAATTAGACTTATCTTTCAATAAAATTGAGAAAATAGAGAATTTAGACGCACTGGTCAATATAGAAGTGTTGACGTTATTTCATAATAAGATTAGGAAACTTGAGAATATGGAAACACTAGAAAATCTTTTAGTATTTAGCATTGGTGATAATTTAATTGAAGATTATAAAGAGGTGGGTACAGTAAGTACTAGTGAAGAATTGCAAATCATTTTTTTATATCCACAAAAGATTACCTATATAATCAATTTTTTTTTGTATATAAGCATTTCTTTTTTTTACCTACCTGTGAAAGTTCGGTTCAAACAGACAGACATGGGACATGCGAACTGCATTTTTTAATTTGCTTAGGTTTCCATGTCGTGTAAATAATAACATAAGTTCAATTTGGAAAAGAATAGTTATATTAAAATAAAGTTTACGTTTTCTTTTTGCATATACAGGGTAATAAAAAGATTAACTTTTTGATATTTAAGATGGCGTACATGAGGAAATTTCGTAAGTTACGCTCAGTGAGCTTTAAGGGTAATCCATGTTGTGACGATCCCATGACTTACCAGTTCTTGAAATCTGCTCTTACTCGCGTTACGTATTTAGATTATAAACTAGTTACTGAAGAAGAAAGGGAAGATGGAAGAGCTATTTTTAGGTAAAATTGTTGCTATATATTTTTATAATATAACGATTAAAAACTAAAATATAATAATACTTTAATATGTAAGTTAAACAGCAAACTTAGATAACATTTTTTATTTATACGAAGTAATCGTTATATTTTGTAGAAGGTAAATTTGGAGAAGAAAATTAGATATCCTTATAATGAATCCTACTGACGATAAAAATGTTTAACTTCAGAGGTCTTCTTCGTAAATTAGATGAATATGATGAAAAAGCTGAAAAAGAACGTTTGGCCAAAGAAGAATATGACGCAAAAGTTGAATTTTATGCCCTATCATTTGTTGAATATTTAAGCGGTCCCGAGTTACTTGAGGCTATGTTTGAGAAGGACCCAGACGGTTCTCTACTGCTCAAAGTTGGCGGCGAGCTCATTGGATTCTATGAACAGTATCTATAAATATTTTATTTCATATTCAATAATTAAATATAAATCACGATATTACGCAACAATTACAGTTTTTTTTATATTTTTAAATGAAAATAATTAGGTAACAGGCCGGTTCTATAAAAAAATACAAACTTCTTAATAGACCAATTGCCTTATATTAAGCATTCTTTAATTTGTAATGAATTTTCTACAGATATAAAGAACAGTACGTGGAAACAATGGCAGGGTTGGTAGAATTTGCTCAAGAAGCGTACAACGCGAGACAACATGAAATTAAGCTATTTAAAGATTTAGTAGACAATGCTTTGGAAGATAGTGTGGTAAAAAGTAAAGCGTAAGTGACTGATTGTGAATACGAAATCTTTATTCTTTTTTGTTAACTACCTACTACCTGGAGGTTCCGTTCACGTGAATACTTGTATACTGCTAAAATGAATAATATATTTTTGCTTGTTTCTTATCTTTATAAAACTAATTTATACCCACGACTCTGCTTATTTGGTACGTGCATCGACAAAAAGTAGCCTATGTGTCACTACATGGTATAAGCTGAATTCATTGTGATGAGTAGAAGTGAAGAAGTTTCTTCAATTTAATCAAAATACCAGTTTTCCAGTGTTGTAGCAGAATTCGAAGAAAAGAAAAAGCCTTTAACAGAACAAATGAATCAAATAATAGGTAAATTTACGGCTAAACAAGCCACCATAGAGGAGTTAGAACCAAATATTATAGATGCGGGGGAGTCCTTCAATGATTTGATCTTCGATTTATGGAAAAAACTGATGACTATTGAAATGCAACTCTATGAACAATGCGAGGTGAGATTCAAGAATGAATATAGCGTAATAATATATAGTAATATAGGTACCTACCCACATTTTTTTTATTATTACATAAATAAAAGTGTTTTAACCTTAGAGCATCTAAGGTTAAGCTACTAAAATACGAGTAGTATATCTATAGATCTCTCTAATGAAACACATAAAAGATAGCACATTAAGTTAGTAGGTACTTAATATTTATATATTATATATTTAGCATTTAATTAGTACTAACTAGCAACTTATCCGTTTCGCTCGGGTGCGTCCCTAGATACGTCTTAATTTTTTTGAGCGGGACTCTAATCCTTTTTCTAAAATAAAAGTAGCCTAAGTTACTCCTTATAACATCAACTCTCTGCCAGCCGTTCCGGGTATAAGCCGGAACAAACAGGCGTAGACGTAGACAGAAGCGAGCGTAAGTCGCAAGTTATAGACTATAATAATAGGTGAACTCATCGGGGAAACGTATTATACTTATTCACCTATTTTATATTTATCTAATATATTTAAACGAACAATTCTTGTATATTTATTTATTTACTTATACCGGCGATCTCGGAAACGGCTCTATCGATTTCGCTGGGTATGTGGAGGTTTTCGGGGGCGAAAAATCCATCTAGATTAGTCTTATGTCTGGGAAAATGCGTGTTTTCGAGTTTTTCTGCGGTTTTCTTTCGCATTATACCATGCAAAATATGGTCGATATTTCATAAGTTCGGACTTAAGGGTCGTGATGAAGCGGCCAATGTGCAAGATTGACAATCACAGGTATCCGGGTTGGAATTCCGGTCGGATACAAAGTTTTTACTTTTGTTGTTTTTTGTATTTATTTAAGTTTTTAGTTATTTTTAACTAAAAAATATAACGCATATAACAAAAAAGAACTCCGAGCGAAGCTCGGTCGCCCAGGTACTTACCTACTAAAGTCAGAGGCGGCTCTAGCCCATGTAGCGCCCGTGTGCAATCAATACCCTGGCGCCCTCTAGTAGGCGCGCGGTCAAAATGGAATACTTATAGTTATATTTTTACCAGTGAATGGAAATTCGGGTACAAATGTAAACACACGAGTAAAAAGTATTTATTAGGGAGGGAGGGGTTACAAGAATAAAAGAGCACATCGGGTATAGCCGGATATACATATGAAATTTACTCCCGCAGAGTTTTTTTTCTCTTCGTACCTACTTTGGGAATCGTTTTGGTACCAAATAAAATTAATTCTGTCAAAATTTTAGCTTTTTGTTTCAAGCTGTTATCGAGATATTCAAAAAGAAACTATTTTTTTCGATTTTATTTTTTTCCATGATAAAATTGAAATTTAATAAGCGCCGAGTTTTTTACCAATACTTACGAGTAAAGGGCATAATTTTTTTTATGGTTTCCAGACCGAAAGCTAATTTTTAAGAAAAGAAATAAAACTAAAATTATTTTTTTGATCGTATTTTTGAGAAGTGCCCACCTCCAAATGTCAGAAAACTTCTGCTGTACTCCTTTATACTCAGGATTTTTTTCAATTTTTTTGATGAGGTGGAATAAAGTGAAAAAATTGAAAACATTTTGTTTATCTTACATTCCAATGAACTAATATTATACTAAAGATACATAAAAAAAACTATTTTTCGAGCAATAAAATTTAAATTTTTACCGTAATACTTTATCATTATTAACCTTCTTTTTATTTGTATTCCGGTTTTTATCGTATTTACGCAGCGGTTACTTAAAAATTAAGTTTTAAGTAAGTAGAAAAAAGGAATATTTTGCAACCAAATCGCCGAAAAATAAATTTACATGGTGTAGGCTAAACCTTGAAATGAAAAGAATTATTCATGACCGATTAAATCAATATTTAAATAATGCTAATATACTTTATAATAAACAATATGGCTTTCGTCGTAAGTCTGGAACGATTTCAGCTGCAGTAGATCTAGTCACAAAAATAAAAACTAGTATTGACAGCAAAAAAATTGTTTTAGGACTGTTAATTGACCTGAAAAAAGCATTTGATACAGTCTCACACTTTTTGCTTTTACAGAAACTTGAAAAAATAGGAATAACTGGCAGCGCACATGAAATACTTGAATCCTATCTTACTAATCGTAGACAACTACTGAGTACCGAACATATCAAAACCAATCCTGCATTGGTTACTTGCGGAATACCACAAGGATCAATACTAGGGCCTTTGCTTTTTTTAATTTATATCAACGATATGAGTCGATTGCCATTTTCTGGAGAAGTATCCTTATATGCAGACAGATTACGGTGAATCTATTCATAGCCTAGTGCAAAACGCTCAAAATGATCTCAATATTTTAAACGAATGGCTAAAATTTAATTTACTTACAATAAATGTTTCAAAGACTTCATATATTATTTTTTCAGCAAAAAATAAATCTATTCCACCTTTTCAAGATCTAGTAATTGACAAAGAAAAAATAAAAAATCAAACACCTAAAAATACTTAGGACTAATTTTGGATAAAAACTTAACACGGCGGCACTCTAAAATAATAACACTTACAGGAGCTCTTCGCAAATCAGCTCGCTGTATTTATTTATTTATTTATTTTTTAAGGGATAACCAACAAAAGATACATTGATACAGTATTATACTTATGTGCTAACAATTAACGATAAAATTGTCATAATACAATGTCATAATTATATATATATTATATACATATTATAAAATTCTAACTAAGCCGAATCTGTACATTAAATATTTTTGGGAAAATCTTATTGAAATAGACATTATTATCGATGCAGAGGCCGAATCTATAGTTTTTAAAATTTTTGTCTGTCTGTCTGTCTGTCTGTGACCGCATCACAGAAAAACCATTGGAGGGATTTTGATGAAATTTGGTATGATGATAGCTGGTGATCCGGGTCAACATATAGGATACTTTTTACCGCGGGAAAAAATCTAATTTCTGAGAAAAAATACAAAAACTGGTTGGAACAAACCACGATGATACTATCTGTAAACAGTTTAGCAAGGTAACTTACTAAATATGGTAAAAACTATTAAAAGTAGCTTATCTTGAAAATCAAATTATCAATAGCGCTATTTTATCCATTAAAATAGTTATTTTAATTAATATATACTTATGTGTTATTTAGGTACCTATTCGACAATAGATGTCGCCATGTGTTTTTAGAATACGTAGTTTTAATTCCAAAAATATGAATATACAGATATGACCTTTCTACAATTTTATTAGAATTGCTACTAAATTACCCGTGGCCCCGCCCGTGTTCAAATTTTCAATAAAGCAAACTTTTTGGCATTATAAATTAGTAACTACACATATAATCAAATTGTAACGAAACCGAATCCGTAAATTCAATATTTTTCGAAAAATCTTATTGAAATATTCATTATTAGCGATATAGAGGCCGAATCTATAGTTTTTAGAATGTTTGTCTTTTTGTCTGTATGTGACCACATCACGTCGCATCGCATCACAGAAAAACCACTGGAGGGATTTTGATGAAATTTGGTATGGTGATAGCAGGTTATCCGACTCAACATATAGGATAGTCTTTTATTTCTGAGAAAAATGAATAATCTTTTAATCTAAAAATTGGGCAACTCCAACTCGCGCATTATAGGTTTCGTATAATAAAATACTTTTAGAAACCAGAAGTGGATTGTATTAAAAAAATAAGAAATAACAGCTAAGAACTATTCTAATGCAATCGGTACACTTCTATGCGAATCTAACAAGTACAACACAGCTGAGACGTGTGAACGCTCCGACGTTTGACGTATAAAAAGGTCCTGTCATCCGTTTGTCACTTCTTTTTATAGGCGCAATGCGTTTCGCTACCGCTCCTTCCCGCTCATTCCTAACAATACTATGTTGTTTTTTTTACTTACATGTTTTGTTAGATTAACACTGAAATAAATACGAATAATATTTACGTTTCCACAATATCTACTCATTTTATCAACCGAAAAAAAAAGTTCGATTTATATTATTTTATAACATTTTATGGAAAACAAGTTTATGGTTGTTAAACTACCAAAGGGGGTAACTAAAAATATTTCATATCTCAAAAAATACGAAAAAGTATTTTGGGAACTGTTATAAGTACTTTAACTTTTTCACTTTTTCTTGACACCATTTCTTGGAAGGTAAAGGCTTAAAGGACACAATAAAATGCTTACGACTTTAATCATATTAGCCGAGCCATATGAAATAATAAGAAATATTTGCTTAGAATTATTTACTTATTACACTTTCTTTTGAAAATCGTTTTGGAAAATATTACTAACTAGCGCTAACCAATCCCTGTTTCGCGACAAATTAACGTTAAGAAAAGTTATTATTAAATTAAATTAATCAATAGCTGTCTATTAGTAAAAAATGATTAAAATTAATTCCGTAGTTTGAGAGTTTATCGCCCAAAACTAAAAAAACAAACAGAACAAGTATAGACATAAAAAAAACATGCAAATTAACGGAGGAACCTTTGTGGCATTGTCAATCACGACCATTATTTACCAATCATGCAGTGTACAATGAAAGTAATGTATAATGTAAAAGTACACTAATGACTAAAACCTAAGAATTTGGTTTTTGATCATTTGAACGCGGGCGGAGCCGCGGGAAATGCTAGTTATATAATTAAAAACTTTAAAAAAATGTCAATCGAAAAATAATAAATTACATAATCAGATCTATCCTCGTAATTAGAATAAATTAAATAAGAAAAAATCAGTACAATAAAGCAAAAAATATACTTGACAAAATTTACAAAATTATATTATGTATTCCTCTTAAAGTACGAACTATTATCTATAATACATTAGTGAAACCAGTTTTTGAATACCTTGTAGAAATATGGGGTTCTGCTGCAAAAACAAATATCAAAAATCTACAAATTTCTCAAAATAAATTACTAAAGACTTTACACCGTATGGATTACCGTACACCAACAAAAAATATTTACGAAAAAACTAAATTGCTAACCATCAAACAAATGTACAAATATAAGACATGCATATTAATAAGAAAAATAATCACTAAAACTCAACACTCCCAAATAACTTTTCAAACAAAAATGCACTCATATAATACCGTCCGCCAACCCGCACTTGGCCAGCGTGGTGGACTATGGCCTGATCCCCCTCGTATTGAAGGGAGGCCCGTGCCCAGCAGAGGGACATTAAAAAGGGCTGATACATACATAATACCAGGAACGTGCACAAAATTGAACTGCCTAAGTCTCGAATCAAGTATGGAATAAAAACTATTACATTTGAAGGAGCATAGCTTTACAATTCTTTGCCAAATAATGTTAAGGAGTCAAAAATTTTAAATGTGTTCAAGAAAAACTTAAAACATTACATTATGTCATGTAAGAATCCAGATTTTGTTTAGAATCACCACTGTTTAAATTGTAGACTATAATCTTGTACTACTTTTTCCTAATGTAAGTGAACATTGTTCTTTTTTGGAAATAAATATCTTTAACCCGAAACCTTAAGAGATACATAAAAATCATGTACATACGGTCAAAAAATAGTCTTAGTTATTTCTTTTCTTAAAAATTGGTTTAAGGTCTGGGAATCATATTTTTTTTTCATGTCTTTAACTCGTAAGTATTGGTAAAAAATTGGCGCTTTTTTCCTTTTTTATGAAAAAAAGTAAAACCAAAAAAAGATTTTTTTGAATATCTCGATAAGGACTTGAGATAAAAAGCTTAAATTTGGAAAGAATTAATTTTATTTGGTACCAAAACGATCCCCGATGTACGAAGAGAAAACTCTGACTGAAAAAACTGAAAAAAAAAATTATATTGATCCAAATTCCGTTATTTTGATCCCTAAGTTCAAACCGTTGGTAATTGCGGTATCTAATAGGTAGTTGTAGAAATTTACTTTAAAATGTGTTTTGCGTCTGTTATCGGTTAATGCTCCGCCTTATAATTAAAAAGCCTTTTACGAGCGCGAGAGCGGACGGGTGCGGAAAATTCTGCTATTGCCTCGACTTCTGCTTCTGCTACAATTTTCGCGCTTTTTATGAACTCCCCAGAAGTGCACACATTAAAGAATTCAGACAAACTTATTTTTGAATTGTTTTAATTCCAAAACAATTTTTTTTATAATCTCTCTTAATAATCGTATTATTTTATTCCAAATATTACGGCCAAGTTAAAGAGTTAGGCGCATCTCAGATTTTTGAATAAGGGCAATGTGTTCTGTAAGCACATTATTAAATTTAGAGCTATTACCAACCAGCTTTAAAAAATCCATTATCAGAATCGTATTTTTTTTCAAATCGCCGGATATTGCCTCGCTAAAAACTGAATTATTTTGATTATTCGTTCAAGTGCTGCCATCCGTTTTTTTCCCGTTCAATTTCAACTTTTTTCAAGACACCTACCATCTTTTCTTTTACATAAAATAACTGTTCTCAATGTAATTAGTTTCTTACGAGACATAGGTGCCCCAAGCTCATTTCAAGACGTTTTAAAGCTATAGACAAATGCTGCCAAGCTTTGTAATCTACGCGCGCCTTGCTTTGCTACCGCCGTCCAGTGTCGGCCATAATACGTGCGCAGGGTCTTTGAGAGCGCCGGCTGAACGGCGAATGACACATGCTCTTTCGAGGTGTCGCGAGCGGCGCTTGGCGCCCCTTCAGACCCTGCGCCCGTGTGCAACGCACACCCTGCACTATAGGTAAAGCCGCCCCTGACTAAAGTTACAAATACTCGTATACTCGGTCATTTAACTTTTGTATAGGATAAATAATTAGTCGATATCACATAGATATGTGTGAATAATATTTAAACTTTAATGGCATGCTTAATGGATGTTATGTACCTACCTATTGTTAAATAATTTTATCTTTAAATTCGCATATTAATTAATATTATTCCTATTTCAAGGAATCTCGAGTTCAATTTGCAGTAAACATGACAGAAATGATCACGAAATTACTAGAAGTTTCACGTAATGCCTTTGGGGCGTGGCGGGAACATGAAGGCATGTGGTCGATGCGTCAGTTCGAGACGCTATCAAAGCTTTTGGGCAATAAAGTTATGTTGGGTGATGTTCCTCAAGAACTGTTTGAGGTAATTTTTTTTCTATAACAATACATGTAAACGTGCTAAATATACCTATTCGTGCTTATGTATTAATTCCTATGTAATAGGTACTTTCGGGTTTCGAGTTACCAAACTAGTGTATGTATTTAATAAGTTACGCAACCACATAAATTTGGCCACAACTTTCACATAAAAAAAAAACAATTTAAACCACTGAAATGACTTTAATAAGGGCCCTGCTCATGCAAGGGCTGCGTTGGTTTCCGTTTTTCATAGTCGGATAGAAAATTTGAACGAGCGTGGCATCGACAATTTTTATCATAAAACGTGAGCGGAGTTACAAACGAATAATTCAAAGTTTTCCAGTTCGATAAAAGTGCTTGAGTACCTTATTGTACCTAATTTTTTTTCTTTTTTTATTGAATATGTAACGTACTGGAATTATCAGTAATGTTAACTGTAAATAAACAAATAAACATCACAGGTGATGATGGACAGAGATCAAATGATGAATCTCGTAGCCCAATCGTCAGACAACCACATGCGGTTCATCGACGCTCGGGAAGACTTGCTAATGACGCGAGCGAATAACTGGCGAGATCAACTAGTACAAGGAACTAACGAGTGAGAAAATATCTTTTCTGATAGTTTAGATGGAAAAGTATATTTGTCTGTGTTTCCTTTTGCTACGGAAGCAATGTGCTTAAATTTTAACAACTTCGAACAGTAGTGGGTAGGTTAGAACATTATAAAATTTTAAAATTTATTATATAAATTCTTCCCTTTCCCCCTTTCTGCTTTTTGTCCAATGCAGTAAAAAAATATGAAGCAATTTAATCTTTTTAGGTGTAAGTTTGTATGTGATTAAGATGTAAGAGTGATAGGTATAATTATTTTAATCTAATTTTGATTTTCAGTAACGAAATTAAGCGAAACAGAGATAGGATTCTGGAAATATATTACTTCATAGACAACCAACGTGAAGAATGGACGGACATGCAGATGAGTATGACTGAGACGGTCGATCCAGAGACTGCTGCTCTTTTCGGCGACGACTTTTAATTAAGTGCCAAATACACGATGCAAAGGCTTTTTTCTTAATGCTTAATTTAATTATTTTTTAAACATTTTTAATTGAATGTTTAGCGGAATATTTATTTTAAATTTATTATAAATTTTCAGATTTAATTTTACTTTGAGATACTAAATAATTATTACGGCAAGTGCGGGTCTGACACGTAGACACATCAAAGGTTTCGTGCCACAAAGTAATAATGTAATCGAATAAATTAAAATAGTTACGTAATCTTGTATTTCTAAAGATACTATCAAAACCATTTTATGAAAGTACCTACCTATCATCTTCAAAATAATTTTCGTTTAGTGTTACCTGAATTTTATTTCAGAATTTTTCACTTTAAAATTTAGAGTGGCCGAGTGGGTGCTGCATAGTTGGTGTGCCTAGAAAAATCTTTCACAAAAATTTACATTATTTTTAGGGTTCCGTAGTCAACTACGAACTCTTATAGTTTCACCATGTCCGTCCGCCGCGCCGTGTGTCCGCAGCTTAGGTCAGAGTCTCTTAGTAATAAAAAGCTGTAATGTATAATTTGGCTTTATCGAACTTTGAGACTCACACACGCAGGGCAAATTTCGAATCCGAGCGCTCCCTTGTCACCAGTTCTGTTCGCTTCGATCGGAAAAAAAAAACTACTCTGCACGTCCCGCCGGCAAAAAGAAAATAAACCCTCCAATCACAGGTCCATCTATGGAAACGTATGAGAAGCTGGTTTGTGCCGAAATCAACACATAGAGTACTGAAATCTCTGCGGACGAGAAGTGGGCGCGGGTAAAACGGCTTATCACGGTCACAGCTGCTAAGGCTTTTAATTTTCAATCAAACCTAAATCAAGACTGGTAATTGGTGTAAGACAAATATTGGCAATCTTCATGCTTTGCTTGACACCAAATGGCAAGCATCTCTCAAACACCGTATTGATTCGAATCCATACACACGATGTGAGCGCTCACAAACAAAAGCATCATTTCAGTGCAACGCTTTATACTACGCAAACTTATACTAGACCAATATATGTAAAAATATACATCAAAAACGCAAAAGAGACTGTTCCAAAGAAATCAGCTCCTCTTAAAGAGTCAGATGGCAACATTATAACTGACAGAAATTGCCAGCTTCGTCGATGAATATAACACTACAGCGGACTTTACTCCCAACCAGTTAACATCTCATCGGAGGCACTACATTAAATTCCTAAGTTTTCTATTTGGGCAGAGCTCGTTGAAATTCCTACTACGGAAGATTCACGCCACTATTAAGCGGCTTAAGCGTGGCAGAGGTCCAGTGCTAATGGCTTTTAGGTAAAATAGTAATGTACCTAATGATGTTATTAAATGAGACAACCTTTATGTTCCAAGTCCTGTTTATTACTAGCTTTAACAGATCTTACATCAGTGGAGACTATGAGCCACACTACACCCAGTGCCGGATTTACCTATGACGGGGCCCCAAGCAATTTCAGGTTTTTGGGGCCCTCATTCTGGGGACCCCCCCCCCCCCCCCCCCCGAATATTTCAAAATAATAAATAACCAGTTAATTTTGCAAAATCAATATATTATTCAGTTTACTTATAATTTAATAACTAATTTACTAACTTGGGGACAATGAAAAATCGATATTATTTACCATATCGATGGATTGGATTGTTTTATTTTGGATTTTTTATTTTGTATTTTGTATTTTTTTTTCAAATTTGCGAATATGTTTTCAAAATTTTGCAAATTTTGGGGCCCCTGTCCAAGCGGGGCCCCAAGCAATTGCTTCCTTTGCTTCCCGGTAAATCCGCCACTGACTACACCTCCCACGGCATTTTGAAAAATAAAATAGTACAAATGATTTTTTTTTAACAAATACTAATACTAGGTAAACTAGGTATAGAAATACAATTAATTATTATATCAATTTAATATTTTGTAAAAAGAAATCCAATACAGATGGAACTTAACTTTTCTAAATTGTAGATCCGGAAGTCATTGAAAACGTGAGGTGGTTTTACAAATTTAAAATTGTATCTTATTAAGGAACATAAAAAAACCACATAAAAAATAGTATATAATAATCTTCGACCTTAAAAATAAAATAATAATATATTAGTAATTAAAATACGTAATAAAATAGCGCTGTTAAAAAAAAATAAAAGTATATTTGTATTTTTTTTTTCGAGTCTCATTTGGTTGATATCCATTTAGATCGATCTTCAGAAACAAGATGATTCTCGTTTGTTTTTTTTTGTCATGTCAGTGAAGACGTTATATTTTCATATCACAATGCAATCACAGTGTACTAAAAAATAACAGTGGGCTATCGCCTTTGATGTTTGAAGAAAAGCCGACAACGCGTAGCGTACTTCGCATTACGCAGGGTTGTTACAGTTTTTTTTTGTAATTTAATTAAAATATAATATTATTATTTAGTTATTTATCGAAGTTCTTCATAGCAAAGAATACAAAAAGGCATTTCGCGGAGGCAAATTCAAATAGAGTTTTACAAAATTTCATATAATAATAATAATAAGCCTTTTATTTCTTTAATAAAATATAAAATATACAATTGGTTTAACAATTATTTGATTTGACTGAATGAATATTTCTATGTGACATTATAATTAATTTAATGAATAACTAGATAATTAAATGAAATAAATTAAGTTATAATAAATATAAATTAAATCTAGCAAATTATATTACATAAGTCAAATTGAATTTAGTTATATATAAATTTATATTATATTTTCAATTTTTTAGCAAAGTTAGTTTTATATGATATAATGTAATTAATAGATTTCCAAATCACCTATCATAAATGGGCAACGGACAAATATTTTCGGTTTCTAGATTTACTGGATTTGAAATTTCTGTTATTAAACTAAATTATGTAAAAAATCCTCATCCTAATAAATAATTTTAGCAAAAAATATATAATATAGCACAGGTAGTATGAACCATTTTAATTGCTTACAAATTAAAATAAACGCGCGACAGCCCTTAAAGTCGTGTCCCGAGCTGCTAACTAATTCGGGCGGCAGAAATGTATGCAGCTCGGGCTCGCCTTCCCGCGTCTCACCTCTCACACCCCGCACGATTGCCCTGTCTAGACGGCTTCGTTGAATGACTGTATAGACTGTGATGCAATGCTGTGCAATGCTATACCGGCATTATATATCATTTATTTCATGTGTTCATACATTTTAATTTTATTCAATTTATTTCATAAATTCATTTATACATATTTTATATATCATTTTAATTAGGTGGCCCGGACCATCCTAAATTATAATTTTTTTCTTAGTATTGGTTAACCATTTATTTATATTTATTATTTCATTGTGTACTCTGTGTCATAATCTTTCACGCAGACGAACTCGCGTACGGCATGATCAAGAAATGTGCTGGTACTTTAACTTTACATCATTTTCATAAAATATTATTATATCCTTTCGTTCTAATTTCATCTCCTTTCAATTAAGCATATCGGTTTATTAACATAACCAGAGTTTAGGCCCAAAACATTTGCTAAGATAACATCCGATAGCCTTATACAAATTCTTTCATTCCAATAACTAGCGAAATTATTCGCATAGTTTCTAATACTTTATCTATACATCACTTTCATCAATCTACATATACAACATTCAAAATCCATACTATTATATTCTTTTTTTTCCCCGAGATCTATCTTCTACTGTCACACATCCATACTAAAACCTTCTTTCTTTCATCTATAACTCCCGCATCGGTCTATTCAGCCATGAGGAAATGCAAACTACCGGACGCTACATTAAATCATCTTTTGTAGATGGAACTAGGCTCATAACTAGAATACATATTAGTCACGCCGACAAAGTGGTAAAATAAAATCTTGAAAAAAAAAATTCGAGTTTCTCCTCTACACGTAAAGTGGGGATGTTTTTTTTCACGTCTATCCCATGGTGTGAGATGTCGTTTAATAGGTCTTTCAAAAATATTGCGGGTTTGTACAAACAATTTTTCGATTAAGGGATTCGTTTGTGAAATATTAAACTTTAAAGTGCTAATTTTTGCAACTCGAGTTCCCCTCTCCCCTGTCAACTAAAAAAAAACTAAAAAAAAAAAAGTTCGACGGCACGTTTGGCTCAGTTTGTAGTGACCCTACTTTCTGTGCGAGCGGTCGCGGGTTCGAGTCCCGCTGGGGACATTCATTTGTGTTATGAGCACGAATGATTGTACTCCAGTCATGGGTGTTTATATTTATAATATGTATGTATTTAAAGTTATATATGTGTAGTGTATCAACTGTCTGGTATCCATAACACAGGTCTCGTAGCTTACCATGGAACTAGATGGTGCTGTGTGTAACTGTCCCAACATATTTATTTATTTATTTATTTATCTGTTCCGGCTAATCTCCAAAACGGCTGGATCGATTTTGACGGGACTTCCACTGGCAGATAGCTGATGTTATAAGGAGCTACTTTTATTTAAAAAAATAATTAGGTTCCGCTCAAATATATAATATAACTAGAGACGCATCGGAGCAAAGCGTCGCTATTTCATATAATTTCTTCACCATCAAATTCCTGAACCTATCCTAAAGAAAATTATTGCGAATTATTACAAAAACCAAATCTAGTTTGAAATATTATACTTCCCAAATCGACTTTACTATTTATTTATTATTTTTTGCAATGTCAATTTATTGCATTTTTATTTTTAGGTTTAGTAATAAAATAAACTGAATGATCGTGTATATTTTTATTCAACTTTGTATAAGAATATAAACAATTATTATTTGCTTTGTTATACATTTCATTGTATAATATATTATACAAAATACATATTTTATCTTTATCTGCACCCGAACCTTTAATATATTTACAAAAGTTTCATAAAGTACTAATACTATCCTATAGAAGTAAAATATTAGTAGTAACAAAAATATTAATAAAAAAGGCTAATAAACAATATTGTTTATAATTAACTAATTAATAATTTGACGACAAAAGGACATACATTGAACATATATTTTAATTAGAAGCCTTCTTTTTCAACGATTGAATATAAATTTCTAAACTTTGTTGCACTTGAGGGGTTTTAACAAAACCTAAGAATTCTTGTAAATCTTTTTCTTTTCTTTCCATAAAGTTCTTCAATGTAGTTTCTCGCATTTTCTGTTTAGTAATTGATCGAGCTAATGGAGGGATTTTATCAAACTTTTTTATAAAACCTTTACATTTTGTAATTGCATCTGCTTTATCAGATGCTACTTCGTCAATGAGACCCACCTTAAAGCAAAATAAGTAGAAAATTAATTAAAGTAAGGTAGAAATTAAAACTTTTGGCTCTGTAAAAAGCGAACAAAACTATTTATCAGATGGTATATAATATGAACAAGACTCATATAATCAGTTCTGAAATAGCTAAGTTATAAATAAGAAAATGAGATAATATAGTTAGCCCACCTTTAAAGCTTCATCAACTGTAAACATTTTGGCTGTTGTAAGAGCAAGTTCTGCTTGTCTTACAGGAATGGTATGGCAATATGCATCCATAAACCAATTTGGTGCGACAATACCCAAAGCAGTTTCATTAAGACCAATTCCGAATTTGCCTCCAACCATTACTCTATATTCAGTTGAGATACTAATTAGACATCCACCAGCAGGAGCATGACCCTTAGAAAGAAAGTAAAAATTTGGATTGAGGTGTAGTAAAAACTTTTCTAATCTATTTTAGCGGACCTACTTAGGTATGTTTTAATGGTTGGTATGGAATAGATAGACTACATAGGTATGATGAGTTGTTGTGGTTTATATTATATCGTGTTTTCCCATGGGAATGAGATATTTTCCCACAGTAAAAAGTAGCCTACATCACTCTCTTGCCCTCCAACTATCTCCACACAAATTATGCCAACCCATCGCTCTCTTTCGAGATGAATGAAGGCCAAACAAATAAATTCTTGTTGGAAATATAGAATATTAAGAAAAATTCATAGTCAAGGACTAGTTTTAATATTCACACATATATATATTTTTCTAAATGACTTTTCAATTTAAGCCAAAAGTTATGGAATTATACATTTCTAAATTGCAAATATTGTAACTTGTTTTTCATAGTAATTTTAAAAAATCATAATATGAAATACAAACTTATTTTTGCAACTGTTGAAATCAACATTATCGTCCTGTAAACATTTTAATTTAGTTTCAACCTAACCTGCAAGTAAACAAAAGCGTACAAGTTAAATTTGTACTTGTTAAATTTTTAAATAACTATTTCTTACATTGATTGCTGCTGCAGTAACGAAATTGGATCCAAATAATTTAACAAACATATCTTGTAGGGTTCTCCAAAATTCTTCTGCTCTCTTTAAATCTGGTTTATACATTTCCATAATGTCTAGACCCGCTGAGAATACCGATGGAGACGACTAAAAACAAAAAAGTAAATTGATCAAGGTGATACAGTTATTGTGCGACTTATATTTTAAGCATGCAAGAGTTATTCATATTATAATTTTTACAAAAGTCAAGTTAATGGATTGAAACTTACAGAAGTTATTATTAATCCTTTACTTTTATTTTTTCCAACTTCATCCAACTTTTGGTTCATTTCCTTTAATATCTCAAGGTTAAGACTATTAACAGGAGGCCTTTGTAATGTCATTATAGATACTCCATCATTGTCGACTGTTAGGTCTACCAGTGGACCTTGACTAGACATGGCTCTCAAGTTTGGGGCCAGTCTTCTTGTGTTGTTTAGAACTTGACGTAAAAACATCTTGCCTGAAATAACTAGAATTACTTAAGTAATAACTATAATTATCAAGTTACAATGTAATATAGTAAATAATTCTGTATCTAAAATATTTTCTTTCCTATTAAGTAGTTAATAATTTATTTATATTGTATCTTGAAAACATTATATTAAGATATTTTTGACACATCTATGTACATTAATATAGTTATATTTATTATAAAAAATATATTATTATAGCTAAAGTTTATAAATCCAATTTTTTTATCATTCCAGTTAAAAAACTTATTTTCATAATAACTTATGGTCTACTTAGAAAAGTATAAATATTAAAGTACATTACCTTATTTAATTTTGATAATTATGCTTGATATTTGTAACTTGAACACTAAAATCTCGGGCTGCTAATAAATATCAATATGTATTTATTATAATTTAGTCAATGTTTTGTGATTAAAAGTGGTTTAATAACAAGTGGATAGTCAACAGTGAAATTGGACTAAGGACTTTGAGTTTTGACACGATCTATTTCAATTATTACTTACCGTCTACCGAGAACGGTCAGTGTTGCCAACTAGGCATCAAGTTTATGGGCTAGATCGAATTTCAAAAAAGTTTTCCCAAAAACATAAAAAAGGGCTAAATCGCTAAATAATGAGTAAAAGTAGTTAAGTTTTAATATAATATATGAGCTACTGTGTAAATTACGAATAAAATACAGAATTTTGTATAAACATTATTTACTAACAAAAAATAACAATATTGTACCGGAAAAAACATGCTCATTTTAGTAGTTTACATGTCTTCATCAGATGAGTTTGAGTCAAATTCGTCGCGAAGGGTTACAGTTTAGCGATGTGTCAACTCGGTTTGCCAACTCGGGTTAACCCGAGTTGGCGTCACGTCGAGTCAGCCCGAGTTTGGCCGATTATAACTCGGGTTAGACACCGACACCCGAGTGACACACGAACCTCGTTTCTTATGGAACTTCGTTTCACATTTTCATACACGAATGACGAAACGAAGTTTGCTTTCCGAGGGAAGCCGACTTTACCCGGATGCTTACGAATCTTTGCGCGCGAACGAAGTAACATTAGGAATTTCAGTAGATAGCGAGTTTCCAAAAAGTAGCTTTTTTATTAAATTATCTATATAGATAAATAAAATTGGAGTGTCTGTTTGTAATATTAAAATAACCGCTATTTACTAAATGCATATAGATGTATACACGATACACATACCAAAACAACATTTTTTACAATTTTTGTCTGTCTGTCTGTCTGTTTGTTCCGGCTAATCTCAGAAACGGCTAGACCGATTTTGACGGGACTTTCACTGGCAGATAGCTGATGTTATAAGGAGTAACTTAGGCTACTTTTATTTTAGAAAAAGAATCAGGGTTCCGCGAAAAAAAATTTAAACCCATGAAATTGTTAACAAAATCCGCATACGGAATACGCACCCGAGTAAAGCGAGGGTAAATCGCTATATAATTTAAATGAATATTTTAGGAATAGCAAGCTACTTTTTATGTATAAAAATAGCTAAACGTGGAAACGTACCTAGTGAGTCGCTAGTATATAATAAATCTATATATTAATTAAATTAATAAAATAATACAAAAGAAATTTTTGCATATCTGTTTGTTTTTATATCTATATGCATTTCACGCCAAAAGTACTTAACCGATTTTAACTAAATTTCGTGTAGTGGTAACTAATTACTCCGGTTAACATTTAGGTTACCTTTTACTATAGGAAATTTGTTCATTCCCACGGAAAAACACAAAAATTGTTTCTACCGCGTCATCCATAGGAATTTACAAGCTAATACTAGCTAAACATAAAAACAAGGTAATAGAAAATTGTAGATCTTCAAAGAGGTCGCAATAGTATATGTCTATCTCCTTAGTTACATTCGCAATAACTATTTTTATCTACATATGTATTTAAAACCGTAAAACGTACCTAGGGAGACACCCGGGTGTAGACCGGCCACGGTACCACCATCTGGTAGTATCTCTATCAACTATTTATATTTTAATATTAATATCGTTATTTGTTATTTTTTCATGTTTATAGATGTTAATTTATCAAATTATAATTTGAGAAGTGGTGTTGTTATTTTAATTGCTTTAGCCTAAACCAAAAGCTAACCTATGTTTATTGTTTTTTTACTTCTTTATCTATAACTAATACACTGTACATTAAAAAAATACAATATAATAATAACATAACAATTTCTTTCATTTGTTTACTTATTATATTTAAAAAGTCTCACTTACGTAGTCAATAGTCAAAACATGTCAAAAACTTGAAAAAGTTTAGATGTATTCAACTGTAAATAGAATGAGAGAATGTATAAATTTCATAGTACAACATGCTAACTCGAGTTAACTCGGGTTGAACTCGAGTTACCATGATTTTAACTCGTATTAACTCGGGTTAGCGAAAACCCGAGTTGGCCCATCTATATTACAGTTACATCTTGTGCTGAAGACGTTGATGGCTGGGGCTCATTACGTGCAGCCTTACTCAATATAAATCTACATTTTTCTTTTGATCCAATTTTTTAAGACATCCTTTGGGATTTCATATTTGCAGCAATTTTGATTAAATTTTTTAAGGCCAAATCCTATCTGTAATAGGTAGTTAGGTTATTAAACTTTCTTTTGTTTCGTAATTTGTTTTTAATTACGTTCATTGTGCCGAATATCCTTTCGACGTCGTTCGTCGTTAAAGAATGGCAGTACCAGCATCGTGAACGCCTATGAATGTAGTTCCTTGTATTTCCCGCGTCCCTATAATGCGATACTTCGCACCAAAAGTTTATGGTATCACTAGTATTTTATTTGTTGATGTGTATGTTTCTCCATTGAACAATTACTTCATCAATTGTGTCGGCGTTTAACCGAAGTGTTCTACTAGTTCAATAATTTCTAGGCCTTTTTCTGATTTCAAGACATAGTCAACGCTCATAATATTCATATTTTGAAGCGTTTTTATGTTATCTAGAAGTCATTGCTGCAATTCTTTGGTTAGTTTGATGGTGAAATCAACGCAACGTTTCCTGATCAATTGTTTCTCGCCAGGGTTGTAAGTTTCGATAGATTTATCAAAATATAATGGAGTTGTGTCTTCTAGGAGTTACAAGTTTATTGCATAGTACCTCTAGCAATTTTAAATAAATATAAATAGGTTGGGACTACTTACTTATTTTTACTAAAGATTTCAATAGCTTGGTTGGGTCATTATTATGACCTTCAAATGCTTTCAACGCCTATTGTACTTGTGCGAGTATAGATTTTGTATAAATCAAATATACCTTATTGCGCTAGTCAGAATACATAGAAAACAATATTTCGGCAGTATAGCAATTATTTTTACTTTTGGCAATTTCAAAGCATAGCCTTAGCTCATTCCATAGATCCAGAATTCGTTGCACGGCGGATTCTATGAAAAGGCATCTAGTAGCACACTTTTTTAATATTTTTAAAGGCTGCTTACAGCAATTTATGGTTCCGTATATGTTTGCATACTCTTGTCGGCCTGCGGGTGACAAACAAAACCAATTATATGCTTCTCTTATAAGAAACTCGATATTCCGCGGTATCGTTTCCTCAGAAGTATGACTGACTGCAAGTTGCAGAGTACACACGCATCTTACCAAAATCAAATGGTGTAAACTCTTCTTTTAATATTTGGTGAACACCATTATTTATGCCTACCATGACACTGGCGTTATCGGTTCCCAGCCCTACCATATTCTGAAGTTTTAAACCAATGTCTTGAATTGTTTTCATGATTGCACTGGCAATTCATCTTGCATCAGCAGTTTCTAACTCTGAAATCGCGAGAAATGTCGTCCTTATTTTATTCATGGAAATTCTAAAGTATCTGACAACGATACCCAAATATTTTTGTACTGAAATATCTGTTGACTCGTCGCCGTCGAGCTGGTATCGCCAATATCCTCTCTCAGCGTAGTTTTGAAATGGGGGCCTAATATATTTCTAATTATTTCCCCACATTTGGTGCGATGCAGTTGCAAGCCGCAGGCAACCTTGGAGTCTGGCAGTGGCGTAGCGTGGGTTTTCGCCGCTGGGGTCCGCCCGGAAATACTATTTGCAAACTTAATTGATTGCAAACTTTCGTCCATTCTTCAGGTCCTATCATATCATTTTTTTGTAACAGTAGATTTTTGATAGCGGTTTTATTCATGTCTATATTTTTAAAAACAACACATCTTTTTAATCGTACGGAGGCAAACGAACTGCAATGTGTCCATACTCTCCCAAAACTTTATCCACATTAAACTCGAATAATTTTCCAAATAATTTAATTTTAATTTTTTTTTGCAAATTCCTTTGATTTTGAAAGCTAACCCGTCACATATGTCATAAAAAGCTGGTTAGAGTATATTGGAATATTAATGAATATTATAGAAGTTTCTATACTTAGGTTGAGATTTTATTACTAATTACCTATATTAAATTAATGTAAGGTATTTTATTGTAAAACACAGAAACGCAAACCACAAATAAAATATTATATTATATAAATTTAAATATTTTATGTGAGTAAATTCTAGGATTCTATATACTCTGCGTGAAAAAGCGAACCTTTACGATTTAAACCGAGACATCCCGAGTGGCAAAGTGGAAATAATCGCACTGTATTTCTTTAAAAATTAGTTTAAAAATGTATTTTACGTATCTTTTTTAACGTAAAGTCCTTTACACATTCATCTGTGTCAACATTTATATTGTTTTCTATGGAAAGAATAGCTAAATTTTTTAACCTTTAGGTGGACATAGTAGATCGCAAATAAGTTTTTATTAATTTAAGTTTTGAGAAACTCGTTTCACAGCTAGCGTTGCTTATGGCAGAGGTTAAAAAAATTCTTAACATTATGACTATGTTGGGTAAGCCTTCGTCTAGTTTAGACTGAATAATATATTTTAATAAGCCCAAGGAGCCAGACTTAATGAGTTCCTCTTTGCAATCTGCGTCTGTTTCTACGAAGGCTCGTAGACGTGCGCGCTCAAATCGAAACTCTTCTGTATTTATGTCCTGAGGAGCTTGATTTAGATTAAGTTCTTCTGAGCCCAGCATTACTGCAGGCATTAAAAAAGCATATTTTTGCGCTAGATTATACAGCTGTTGAAATCGATCACGAATTTCAGCAATCACTCTGTCTACTGAAGTGAACATTGTTCGTCTCAGTTCATTCTCGTACGATAGCCCACTATCTAGATCTCCGTCACCAAAAATATGCTTTCTCCTGATTCGTCTTGGGGGTTCGAAAGAAATTCCAAGTTGTTCGCATAAACTTTTAGAATATTGGAGAGCTCCGTTTACAAATTCCTCTCAATTTTTTTGTAATAAGGTCTGTAATGCATTTATTTTCTGAGCACACTGGTGTATATTCAGTCCCTCGGTTTGCAAATACTCTTGAGTATCATTAACCTCACTCCGGATACCAGAAGCCCAAGTAACTTAAAAATGAAAATGACTGCATAGCGACTAATAAACTTCCTGCATCCGTGCGTGTGTTCAAACTTTCGTTTGGTTCAATTAGTTTTTCCAATGCAGTCAATGTTTCTTTGTAATTATGTCTAATGGAGTTTACTGCATCACCTTTAGCGCTCCAATGTGTGTCCTGAAGTCTTTTCAAACTCTTTCCAGTTTATTGAATTGGCGCTTCCTGCCGCCACCTTTCATATGCCGCCTCGGGCAGTGGCCCCCACCACCCCCTCAAGCTACGCCACTGGAGTCTGGAAAAGCTTTTGCACATATATGACTAAGATGAACAACTTGCAAAACAGCTGTATGTTCTGCAATGAAGAGCAGAACATCGCCTTTGCTTTCTAGTTTTTCTATAGAAATCGAACTCTGATCCGTCGAATAGGGTTTCAATTTTTCAATATGTTTTTTCGACTTGAAATATCGTTTCAGTTCATACAATTTGGCTGTGAATTCTGTTTTGCAGTAAATGCACATTGCTTTGCAATAATTTTCAATAACTGGTTTAAACCATTTTTTAAATGCTGGCTCTTTTTCCCATTCTACAGAACAGTTGTAAGTTCTACAGAACTTACAACGTTGTGTGTAATTAGTTTTCTTTTTCCTACAACGTCCATTATCACTTAGATTTTCACATACAACACGTGACGCAATAAAAACCCCAAATGTACCAAAATGAAATAGATAAAGAGTAAAAAATACATATGTAAAACAGAGACAGAGACGTTAAAGTAGTTACGGGGAATCCCCACATAGAATGAAAATGTGTGCGTTTAGTTTTTGCTAGGCTTTTTTTTAAACTTCCTTTCGTTTCGTTCTTGGCTTGTCTTGTCTTGGCTTAGTAAATTTGGGGCTAGTGACTTAATCATTATTATGGGGGCTAAACAAGCAAAAGAAGGCTGGATCTAACCCCGAATGGACTAAATTGGCAACATTGCGAACGGCGAACGCGAAACAGTGGCCAGTGCATTCATCATCAGGGTGACCATCTCAAAAATGGCGAATCTGCCCGATTCTGGCAAAAATATCTGCCAAACCCGACTCCAGAAAATGGAAATACATTTTAAGCAGTAAGCATCTCACATTTATTTATTATTAATCTATTTATCTGTAATTCTATTTTTATGGATTTTCAGGATCAGTTTCGGCTGGATTTATTATGTTCATAAAACAAAATTAGTTGACGATCTTTTTTTAATAATCTATGAATATTTTATTCTACGAATATATTAAATAAATTCAAATACAAAAACAATTAAATTATTAGAAACTCGAACGTCATCAAAGACATCAAAGACCAAACAGTCAGACGTAACCTCCGCACCAGCGTATACTGGTTCATTTAAAGTGTTAGAAACTTAGGACTGATACGGACGATAGAGAATAATGTATTTCAAAACTAAATCTCTTGACGTGTTTTACTAGGGATAAGTCTAAACAAGATGGTCATGTTCAACATATCATCTACCAGGACTGGACCGAATACTATTAAGTGTTGATTTAAATAGGAAAATCTGTAAGAGTGCAGACTTTGATTTTTACATACAAGATTATAACTATTTATACTGATATATTACGGTACATGTATGCTTGCAGCCCTTTTTAAATTCCCACTGCTGGGGACGGGCCTCCTTTCAATACAAGGGGGATCAGGCTGTAGTCCACGACGCTGGCCAAGTGCGTGTTGGCGAACTTCACATATCTTTCGAACACTTGCTAGGTTTTTTCAGACATGCAGGTTTCCTCACGATGTTTCCCTTCATCGTAAGGCAAGTGGTAATCATGTTGGAAATAATTCGCACATGAAAATATTAGAGGTGCGACACCCGGGATTGAATCCGTTTCACTCAGTTTCGCAAGCGCAAGCATTATCACTGGGCTACCAGTGCCACAACTGGTACATGTACTAAATAAGTAATTATATTTTTAAATTTAATATAATATTAATGCAAATTTATTTATTTAAGTATATGTATATAATAACTTAACTGTGCCTGTCTACTATAATCTGTAGTTAGGCAGTAGATATAGGAAATGTTATGATTTATAGATTAATTGTTTAAGTAGAATATTTATTCTTTAAGGCTCTAATATATAATTCAAGTGATTGTTGTATCTGGGGATCGCTGACATAAGTCAGATATTCTCTGATTTCTATTTCTCTTCTCTTCTTAAATCTTTCGACGATTCCCTCTCTTATTCTCTGTTTTGTAAGTGAGCGGGTTGAGTGGGGGATGTCATTAAATCTTCTTATAAAGCTTTTACATTTGTCTATGACATCTAATTTATCAGTCGCTGTTTCATCAATAAGGCCTACCTGCGATTTATTCTTAATTAGATATATAATATATACATTATATTATCAAAATAACTACAAAATTGATTATAATTTTTTTTTGTAATAATTGTAAAAATGAAAGCTAGCAATTACTATGCCTAATACCTTTAGAGCTTCATCAGCTGTAAATTGTTGAGCGGTTGTAAGAATGTATTCAGCCTTTTTCACAGGCAAGATGTGGCATAACGCATCCATCACCCAGTTTGGTACTGTGACTCCAAATGCTGCTTCATTAAACCCAATTTTATACTCTCTGTTTACCATCACTCTGTATTCAGTTGCGATAGCAAGAAGGCAACCACCAGCTAATGCATGACCCTTCAAGTGAAACATTCATAATTGATAAATTTCCTACTAATTTAATAAATGTAAGGAAGATCAACTAAATAAAAACTGGTATGGTGTGCTTTTATTTCTATCGGCGAAAGTATCCTACGAATAAATAATAAGTCAGGAAATGTAACTGCGTTAATTAAAAAAATATCTAACAAAAGTCGTGTCCAAGTAGGCGGGGCTTAAAAGTCGTGTCCAGTGCGTCATCAATCATCATAAGTCGGACATTATTCTTGCAAGCCAGCACATGTTAAATTTTCACGGACGTTTAAATTTTTATTATTATGAACTACAGCTGTGAATCATCATGCCAGCGTGTTTTGTGAAGTGGTGCAGGAGCCATATAAGATTAAAATATCCAGGAATTACTTTTCACTAGTAAGTAGTAAGAAAATTATAATTATATTTAAAGATGTTCAAATACGTTGTCAACCCGAGATGGTCAATACTATGCAAAATGAAGTCAATCAGTTTTTGACCTAATTTAGATAGTATTTTTTTTTCTTCTTGACGAAATATTGAAATGGAAATCGATAAATATTTTTATAATAGTATTATATTTTGCTTATTTTGTTTTCTTGTAGTTTCCCTGTCGATCCAATTCGGGCTAACGAAGTGGATAAAGTAATAGTTATGCTAGAAAAGCAAGAGTATGATTGGGTGCCTATGAAAACCAGCAGAATATGCTCCGTTCATTTTGACGAAAACTACTTTTAGTTTTTTGTTTTGTATTTATTCAAGTTTTTAGGTTTTTTGATCTAATAAATACGATATAACAAAAAAAAACTCAGAGCGAAGCTCGATCGCCTAGGTACTATAAGTAAAGGCAGGCCAGCGGTTAAGAGTTCGCGCACTACAGTCGTTTTATCAGCTTATAATTTAATATGCTAAACAGCTTAGTTGGAAGCGACTTGATACCTATTGTGCAATAATCTTATTACATAGATTTTAGTTATTGATCTTCGTTAATATATAATAGATATGATTTATCAACATAATATCAACAAAGTGGAAAATACTTTTTTTCCAAGCATCGCCGCGCCGCGCGTTATCCTAGCGCTGCATTCGCTTTTTTCTGCGCATCGTAAATTAAAGGCGAAAAGCAAAACAACATGGTACCTATGTATTTGCAGTGCTGTAACAACGTTCACAAAATAATGCTTACAAAAATTGCCTAAGACTGGGCGAGATTCATAGATCGCTTTTACACTTTATGAACTAAAACACTTTATAAACTAAGTTTAACTTTAGCAAAAAAAAATGTTTCCTAGTCTTGTCAAACGCTTGCAATCGCTTTAAATAAAAATTATTGTATGTAAACTTCGGAATGTTAAGTTCACTTTGCGAAGACGACGTTGACTTGAACCAAAGTTACGTCTACGATTCTCACCATTTTACATTATACAACCCATCTACGATATATTGGTTTATATATCATGTTAAATAAAATACTTTTATCCGGTAAGCAGATGGGAATCAAGACGATCGCAGGCTAATCGGATTATTATTATATGTAAATGTGTGCTTATTCACAACGCCTTTACTCTGAAAATGCTGGACGGATTTGAATGTTTAGTATACGGTTAGACTGTAACCCTTGGAGTTACTAAGCTACACGCAAGGGTAAGTCACTCAAGCTAAGCTCATATTAGAATTTTCATAATAAGAGGTAGGAATTAACAATACTCACATTGATTGCTGCGGCAGTAATAAACTTGGAATCAAATATTTTTAAATACACTTCTAGTAATAACCGATAAAACTCTTCTGTTCTTTTCAAGTCAGGCTTATATATTTCCGAAAAATCCAATCCAGCTGAAAACACAGATGGCAATGCCTGAAAATTAAATTAATAAAATTTATTTATTAATAATAAATAATAATTAATATAATTATTCGAGTGTTGTGTATTATCTTTAAATTAAACATACTTACTGAAGTTATTATTAATCCTTTACATTTATTTTTCTCAATTTCATTCAGTGCTTGGTTCATTTCGTGTAACAGTTTGAGATTCATAATATTTACTGGAGGCCTCTGTAGCGTCATTATCGATATGCTATCGTTACCAAGTGTTAAATTTACTAAAGGGCCTTGACTGGACATGGCTCTTAAGTTTAACTGCTTACAGTTGTTTAACATCAGACGTAAAAACATTTCGCCTAAAATATATTTTAACACTATTTATTTTATTGTAATAACTTTATCAATAATTAACTTTATGATAGGTATATGCCTTTAGGTTTAAAGATGGCGTGGTCGTAAAGTATCAAGCGCACACTAGACTCATCTTGTGGCTGTTTCATTGCTGTTAATGAACTTTAAACACCGGTTACAAAATGTTTTTCTTGAGACGGGCACATAAATTATAATTACTGAATAATAAATGTCCATATTGCAATAATTAAGAATGTTGTTATAAGAGGTCAGTTATTTTGAAAGCTCGAACTTAGCTTTATATTTTAGAAAGCCAGAGAAAGAAAGAAAATAAGGTACTAGTGTATCGTTAGTCCCTAAAACGTTGGTATCATCTGACCCATAGGGCTATTGGTAAAATTGTCAGTTGGCCCATCATAGGACAATACCATGAAACTAGTGGGACAGACACATCCATTTTCGGGATAAAGATTAGGGATACTACTTAAAACTATACCTATGTCGTACGTCTGTAGAAATTTTCCGCATCTAAAACTTTTTTTTTTAGTAAAACAATGAAGCTTTATAATATAAGTAAGTATTAGCACCTATTAATGTTCGTATTTTTAATATTCGCTAATTCCTGTATCGGAAAAGTAGAGTTCTCGCGGAGGAGAAGATGATTGTACCTACATTTTTTCTTAATACTCTACCGAATGTTGCTTGGACTCTATCGAAAATCGGTTTTTAATTTACAATATATACTTGTGTCAGGATTAGTATTATATTATTAATTTAGAATTTAATAATAATAAAATGAAATGTAAATCGGAATAACAAAAAGTATTAACGATAAGTTGTATACTTATAAAATTTATTATTCATAAAGTTTTACATAACATTAATAGGATTGTAAACTTAGGCCGTTCAATATTAATTAACTTTTTAGGTAGGCACTTAAAGCGACATGTGAGACATTGCTAATATTGAAACGGTAGTAATCTTATTCAATGTAATTTAAGTAATATACAGGACATAAACTTTTATTATCTAATCATTATTTGTTCGTGCGGCTTCGTGTACTCGCTATTTTCAATACATTATACCTACAGCGTATAACAATTACATAGAACCCGTGTCTTACGGCATCTTACGGAGAGTTATTAAATTAAAGAAAATCTCTTAAATATATTTAAAACCAGATTAAGTATCGGTGGTCATTTTTTTTAAGATAATGTAAAATTACAATTATTTCATCTGTCCAAAAATCCAAAGTAAGATGTCTATCGCTTCAACTAATTTATGAGAAGATTTTTGTTACACGTGTATAAATAAATGAATCGCATCTGAATTGTCAACTGAAATATGCTCAAGACATAACTTATTAATAAACCTTACTTTGAACATCTTGAGAAGAGCAACTCATGCGCGCGATGCTGTGACTGTAATGTCTGTCAGTACTTTTTTGATATATATATATCTACTATTGAAAATTGGAGAAAACTCTTTTCCACTTTTTTATCTATAGATTTATCATGGAAAAGATTTTTAAAATCTTGTATCCTTTTAGCTAGGGAGCTGGTGGCAGTAATTTTTATATGATTTCATCGTCTGACAGAGGTTGATAATATTAGAGTCCTAGTTAAACAATAATTTTAAACAATTTCTATCATTCATTAATTGCTGCAATATTAAATAGGAGCTTGCAAAAAATGTTAATAAAAATAAGTGTCTTAAACGATATTATCGCTTCTGTCGATAGTCTTAATAAATTGTATTTAACATAAAAAATTATTAATGCTAGAGGCAGAAGTTTTGCCTGCTGTGTTTTAGAGTAATTAATTTTTTTTCTAATTATTATGATATATAAAAAAATAAATTACTTCATCGACAGGCAGATTAGAATAATTATTGAAATTATATTATATGATATAAAAAAAAAATACTTCTGCCACTATGATGATGTTGCATTAATAATCTGTATTGTTGAAAAAATGTTTAAAAAAAAAAACAAAAATTATAACATCGTTTCTGCCTTTAAGTCTAATATTTCTATTAGTTAGGAGAAGCATAAAAATAAAAAAAGGCAGAAATAATCGATACTGTCTGTTCGAAGGCAGAAGTATTCTATCTGAGGACAGCTGCAAGGGAGTACAAATACACACTCACTAATATAATTTGTGTATATTATATTTGTTCGCATGGAAAAGAAAGCTAGAAAGAATAGGTGGTTTAAAACCGGGAATGAAGGTCACAGAGAGAAAGACAGAATTAATTATTAATTACATCTAAAATCTGAGTTGTAGATGTCTGCCACTTTATTCCTATATTTACAAATATTTTACAAAACATAAAAATAATTCTTGAAAAGACGATGGAATGTTATAGCACAAATTATTTTTTTACAGTTTATATTTTTTTTAATAAAAACTCCCACCATCCTGACTTCTGCCAGCTTTAATTTCACTACCTTTAAAATATATTTAATGGATATAATTGATGACAGAAACGATAATATAATTTATGACAGTTTTTTTTCACAATTTCGAAATTATTTATAAAAAAATCAGTTACCTCAGCTCGCCACTTATATTTTCTAGTTAACATAGGTCCAGACTACATATTTACCTCTTGGTATCAACGACGATGAAATCATATGCCTAAATTGCCACCAGCTAGCTCCCTAGCTATTTATTTAATTATTACTCAGGCAAAATATACATATACAATATTATTTATAAACTTACCGTATAAAACCAGCCGGGTTCGTTAAAAAAATAACACTAATCTCTTTAGTAAATTTATTAAATTTTACTTGAGAAGCGACTTCATACACAGTCTGCTGAGATCTCACTGCAGATCGGCATTAAAATGTTTAACGTTATTATAGTCAAGTGTTAGTCAAGTGCGAGTTGGATTCGTGTATATAAGGTTCCACCCTCCACATAAAATTATATTTGTGTTGTGGCGGGGGCAACGTGCCCTGCCTGGTTGTGAATATAATAAAGTAAAAAAAAAAATTGGTCTAAAGTACTTTTTTGCCTTTCGGGCCGCTTTCTCTTTAGAATGATATCTGAGAAAAAGTTATGATTGTGTTTGTGCTACTATGGGGATGACACCCGATTCCATAACGGATTCATTAATGTTCCGATAATAGAAGAGGATATCGTCGGCCTAACTCGTTAACCTGCTAAGTCCATTTTTGAGCAATTTTACTTTTTATGCCGGTCAAAAAGTTAAGACGATTACTTACATTATGTTAAAGGAATAGCGACGATATCAATATAGAAAGCTTAGAAATATCACGCCCGAAAACCTGCTTTCAGTTTAATAGCATATTTACACAAAGAAAAACTGCTAAGTCCTATAGAGGCCTCAGTTTTTGACGAAAATGTTCACTGACTCACGTGCGCTGTGGCATAGTTCAAAGTTTAATCATGATTTATAGTTAAATATTTTAGATTCGATCGATTTATTATTTTAGATTCTTTATAAAACAGAATAAGAATGAATGGCGACCTTTACCATAGAGGAGGTCATTACAATGTAATCCTTGTGAGATTAGTGACTGAACGCAGTTGCACCAGAATCGATGTAAAATTGCTGCACGGAAGTTTGAGGACTTGCAGGAAATATAAAAGACTCTTCCATCTAACTATCATGCATATTATGATAATTTATGTACCTCATGAGTAGTACCAATGAGAAGAAATTAAATTAAATTACAACTTTATCGAGCTATTAATGAAATCATAGAAAAACATCAAGAATTCAATATATCATTGTAGACCTACCTCGTCTTCGTCGATTATTCAAAAGCGTTTGATAGCATATCACATAATCCCTCCCGGACAAATTCTAAGAAATCCGTGCGAATTTCCGAGAATTCAATTGTTATCTAGCACACCGGTGTGCTAGATAACAATTGAATTCTCGGAAATTCGCACGGATTTCTTAGAATTTGTCCGGGAGGGATTATCACCTCGAGGACCGCGAGCACACCGGTGTGCTAGATAACAATTGAATTCTCGGAAATTCGCACGGATTTCTTAGAATTTGTCCGGGAGGGATTAATGCTGTTTTTAATGTTCTTCATTGCCAAAAAATAGAATTTACCCACATAAATTTGGTCCAAATTATATACGTCCATAGCACAACTAGCATCAAAACACACACAATCGGTCTTTCTTTACATATTCAAAAAGGTGTTAAGCAAGGAGTCACCTAATCTTTTTACGAGCGCATTAGATGAAGTTTTCAAAAAACTGGCACCTAGCTGGGAACGCGAAGGCATTGATGTCGGTGGAGCGCAGTTAACTAACTTTTGCTTTGCTGACGATATTGTCTTGTTTTCTTCAACAGCGAAAAGACTGGAGCTAATGTTACAACAACTTAGTGATGTAAGCTTTGAGGTTGGACTGAAGATGAATATATTGAAGACCAAGCTGATGTCTAATAGCACCCAGAACCGCCTCAAAGTGAACGGAGAGGAAGCACATTATATTCAAGAGTATATCCATTTGGGCCAGATAGTTTCTTTTTATTCCAGACAAGACAAAGACCTATCAAGAAGAATTGAAAATGCCTGGAGGAGCTACTCGTCCATGAAAGATCTTATGAAGGGTGACCTTCCATTGTCACTAAAGCGACAACTTCAGAATAATTGCATACTTCCCATATTGACATACGGAGCTCAGACTTGGTCTTTGACAGACACTCAGTTGTTAAAACTCAGAATTTACCAACGTATAATAAAGCGTAGCATTTTAGGCGTTAAATTAACTGATAAAGTTCGAAACGTTACACTACGCTCCAAAACACAAATCACTGACGTGGCTTAAAAAGCCAAAAATCTTAAATAGGACTGGGCTGGCCATGTCTGCCATATGCCTGCAGAACTGTGGGCCAAAGTGACCACAAAGTGGAACCCTGAGACAGGAAGGCCGTGTTACGGCAGACCACGAACTAGATGGTGAGATGAATGGGACAAATTTGATCTAAATTGGCCTATTTTTGCGGGATGATGTAGGCTAACAGTAACAATTTTATATTTTACCAAAATTTCAGACTGAAATGACAAATTTTTGAAGGTTGTTATTTTAAAGTATTTAGAATATTGTTTATGTGTCATTTTCTAATATTTAATATGCTAATTGCATTGATCTGATTAAAAACGTCTTCACTAATTTATATTCCATACCTACATACTTAAGTCTAAAAACTGCTATGTCCTTAACCAAATTGGATCTTCACAACGAAAAGCTGCTAAAAAATTGTTTTCTTTAATTTACTGAGCTGTGCATAAGATATACAACTATTATCACTGTCAAAATATCAAGGAAAGTTATAGGAACCAACGGTATTTTTAGAATTTTGATATCTAAAAATGAAATGATATAGTTCAGTTTTTTCTTCGTCCTGTAAACTTTGCAAAACTACACTTAGCAGGTTAACGAATTAGGCCGACGATATTCGATAACGCGAAGAATTTTTTTAATTATCCTTTAATTTGCCATCCTAGGCACTAGTCCCGAGAGCTCCTAGTGTAAATCCTGCGCTACAGCGACCCTTAACCATTGGGTACTACTGCTACTACTACTGTTATATTAGTTTATTTTATAATATTAGACATATTAAAACTTAATAACCAATAACATTGATATAATAGCTAGGAAACCCTAAATATTCACCGAGGTTACACTATAAAAGCAGTTATCAAACGTTAGAAAATGTATGATGGTCATTTTGATATTATAGCTTTTTTCATCTTCTGTACCTATAAAAAAATTCTGAGTCGAAATTGTAAATTAAATATTTTTTGGAAAATCATATTGAAATCTAATACCTACCTTTAAACGAGAAATTTTTGTATATTTATTTATTTATATATACCGGTGATCTCGGAAACGGCTCTAATACGGTTATGTGTTTAACCTGTATGTATGTCTGATTCTATGTTCTTTCGTAATCATTAAACGGCTTAACTGATTTTGATGATTCAACGTAACAAATGTAATTCGAATCGTATTGATAATGCGAGTGTCATAGGCTATATAGATATTATTATGAGTCAAAATGGCGGATTCTAGGTGTCAATTTGTGTATATTAAAAAAAGATCGTCCGAATTAATCGAGTGGGGTATCGAAATACAAGTTATTAAGAGCCGAGTACAGAAATATTTACAACTTATATGTTCAAAAGTAATTTAGGATAAGAAATTGTTAAATATAACTGAAAATGTATAACTCTCCTAAAAAGAAGAGAACAAATTGACGAAGGAACATAGTATTATGTAGTTGGAGACATACATATACTATGTATTTTAGAATAGCTGCGTGTGTGTATGTGTCCGACTACAAAATAATAATGACATTGTTCCTTCGTCGACTTGTTCTCTTCTTTTTAGGTCGCTTTTTATGCAGTCGGTTTTTTTATTTTTGAAAAAAATCTAGATCTCTAGATTTCTTTCAAAACATATATTGTCATTGGACAATACATATATTGTCCATCAAAACTCTATCGTTTTAGTAGAACAGTACTTGTCCATATCTCAAAATTATTTGTGTCTATTCCAATATAAAGAAATAGCTCTCCGGCTTCATCTTATCAACTGATGGAACTAAAACATAGTTTTAAATTATTTATTGATCAACTACCTATCTCAGTATAATATATTTTTTTATTAAAATAATGGAAGTATATTCTTTTACTTAAAAAGTAACTTTATCGTAGATTATATTTTATACTTACATTAAGTCTATAATTTATATGGTCATTTTATTTATATGGGTAATTTAAGACTTCTTTCTATCCATAATAAAAAAGCATCAACCTTCAGCGAAATCATCAACTATTTTTCGTTGAAAAAAGCTCGCAAGGTTGCATTCATTAACGCTGTCATTTAATCTATACAGATAAATAAAATTGGAGTGTCTGTATGTAATGTTAAAATAACCGCTTTTTACTAAATGCATATGGATGTATACATGGAACATATACCAAAACAACATTTTTTACAATTTTTGTCTGTCTGTCTGTTTGTTCCGGCTAATCTCTGAAATGACTGAACCGATTTTGACGGGACTTTTACTGGCAGATAGCTGATGTAATAAGGAGTAACTTAGGCTACTTTTATTTTAGAAAAAAAAATAGGGTCCCACAAAAAAAAACCAAAATAATTAATTAATTTTGTTTTGGGAAGCAACCTAGTTTTGAATAATTCGTGTATTTGACTATATCTACATATTATGTTTATTGAAATAATTTAATTCGTTTCGCAATAAATATTTAAATCACTTGACAAAAAAATTGTTCATTTTATTCGGAAAATAATTGGGGGCCTCCACTCCTTTGTTGCCCCGGGGCCTCCACACCCCTAAATTTGGCCCTGCTTGCAACGAATAGTATGGTATCTATTCTAAATGGAAACCCCCGTTTATTTCTATACAGATAAATAAAATTGGAGTGTCTGTTTGTAATATTAAAATAACCGCTGTTTACTAAATGCATATGGATGTATACACGGTACACATACCAAAACATCATTTTTTACAATTTTTGTCTGTCTGTCTGTCTGTCGGTCTGTCTGTCTGTCTGTCTGTCTGTCTATTTGTTCCGGCTAATCTCCCAAACGGCTGAACCGATTTTGACGGGACTTTCACTGGCAGATAGTTGATGTAATAAAGAGTAACTTAGGCTACTTTTATTTTAGAAAAAGAATCAGGGTTCCGCAAAAAAAATTAAAACCCATGAAATTGTGAACATAAACCGCGTACGAGCCGCGACGTACGCACCCGAGCAAAGCGAGGGTAAATCGCTATATAATTTAAACGAATATCTTAGGAGTAGCAAACTACTATTTATGTATAAACATAGCTAACCCTGAAAACGTACCTAGGGACGAACGCGAGCGAAGCGAGCGTGAGTCACTAGTTTTAAATAAAACTATCTTTTTGGATTTTTTCGCGGATTTATGTTTGTTTTTGGTTCCCGACGTTTTGAATTCTTTGCAGTAATCATGGTCACGGGAAAGACTAAGGTGTTAGATGTCTCAAAGGCATTATAAAGTTGTTAGAGACAGCCTACCCACAAAATTACAAAATGAATTTAAAAAATTGAAAAATAGCACCAAAATACCTAATATTTATAATTTTAATTTTTAAACATTTTTATAAAATTGTTATTTGGAAGTCGATTATAAAATAGAAAAAGAAATAGTTTTCTGTACCTACAAAACAACAATTAAAAAATCAACGCAACTCACTGCAGCCTTACATAAAAAATGAAATTTAATTTAACACCTCCTGTTTAATTTCTAAGAAATTAATTGTTAACTAGACCTCCGGTGGCTCGGCGGTCGTTGACAGGTTAATATCTGAGAAGCAAAACTAAATAAGTATAAGATTGCGGAGGAAAACATACATGTTACCAAATTTTTATATTCATAATTCGCTTTTTTAATATTGTTGAAATTATTACTAGCTAATTAATCAGTATCAAACGCCATAAAAGAAAAAATGAGGTAATATGGAAATATTTTTGTTAAAACGATTGTTACTTTTTTGTTAAAATTATATATAATAGTAGGAGTCATATTAAGCATCGTGATGCTAAATATGGATTTACTTGAGCATCGTGGGGACCTATTGGATTTTAAAGATTGAATGATAGAAAGAAAAAAAGGTTATATACCTTTTTTCTTTCACCGGTGGGGGGCGCGACTACACGTTTTCAATAATATTAAAAAAAAAACAGCCACATGGAAATATTCGCACGTTAGGTATTGATAGTGTATACGCCCCACGTGTATCTGGTAACGGAGGTAAATATACATATTTATAGAATATCATTTTTCGTAACGCATTTACCAGCTTATCCCCCAAGTCAAGCATGCCGCGTGCTTAAAGAAGTTACATCAAAAATTTACTCGATGCGCGTCAAATATATAAAAGGAGTGTTAAGTGATCCCGAAAGAAGCTCTCATTCAAAAGACTGCCGATTCGGACGTTACGCAAGCTCGCGGCGATTTTTTAAAAATGCAAAAGCATCGCCATTTTGATATATTCGAGCGCGTCAAATTATCATATAGACAGTTTTGCTTGATATATAATGTTAGCTGGTCCCTGCACTTATAATATTGGGCACCAGTAGTGTTAGTGCCACGATGGGTTCCTTTCTTTGTCTGTGAATATAGACGTCCTCTAACCTCTTTAGTTTAGTTTTAAGTTTTATTTGTCATCCATGGTTTTAAGGGTCAGTGTCATTTCTAACCCGAATATGGGTAATGGGTGCATTCCACTAAACGCTCACGACGCCTAAAATACTCTTTTGGCCGTTCCACATGGCGACTACGATCGTTGTTAGGCTTGTGTAGTTCGCGAACGAACTAGTTCGAAAGAACGTTCGTACAGGTGAACTATGCGAACTAGTTCTCGGATCTCTCGTTTTTTAGTTCGTTAGTTCGTTTTTGATGGTAAGGTATAGATCTTTAGTACTATATAACATTGATATGTACCTACTATATTAGTAATGTGTGTTTCGGATGTTTTTTCAGAATACAGTAGATACTTTTAATATGTATTTTATTAATGAATGCGGATAAAGTTGTTCAAATTGTAATAAGTAGAAAAATAAGTACGTGTACGTGGAAGGTAGTGTGAGTGTGTATGAAAAATAAGGTATGTTGGTTTGTGTTTTTTTTTTGCTCGCCAGCTTCAATCACAATCAATTTAATTGAGAAAGGAATTAACGAACTAAAAGACCGACCTAGTTCGACCTAATTCGCTAAGGAGCTGCGAACTAAATTGACCGCTCCCAGTCGCGAACTATTATGCCCAAGTCTAATCGTTGTGGTCGCGGTGAAAACGTCACTAATGACGTCATGATTTACGCTCACGTTGCGCTCATCTCAAGAGGTAGGTCTTAGTGAGTGTTGAGAGAATTAGACATTTGACAATTCGTAGCACTTCTCTTATTAAAAAAAGTGTTATAAAAATAAAAATAAAACATATTTAAAAGATTTAAAAAAATATAAGTGTAATTTTCAAACAAATTTGTTTAAGTTTCAATTTGATTCATTCAAAAAATAAAAAGTTATCAAACATCGGCTACTTCAGTATCATATTTTAGAAGTATAACAAAATATTACTTATTATCACGAAAAATTTATTTTTATTATAGATACAGTATTTGCAACACTTATTTACTTCAACGCTCTAAACCACAGTGTACTAAAAAATAACAGTGGGCTATCGCCTTTGATGTTTGAAGAAAAGCCGACACCGCGTAGCGTACTTCGCATTACGCAGGGTTGTTACAGTTTTTTTTTGTAATTTAATTAAAATATAATATTATTATTTAGTTATTTATCGAAGTTCTTCATAGCAAAGAATACAAAAAGGCATTTCGCGGAGGCAAATTCAAATAGAATTTTACAAAATTTCATATAAGCCTTTTATTTCCTTAATAAAAAATAAAATATACAATTGGTTTAACAATTATTTGATTTGATTGAATGAATATTTGTATGTGATATTATAATTAATTTAATGAATAACTAGATAATTAGAATGAAATAAATTAACTTATAATAAAAATAAATTAAATCTAGCAAATTATATTACATAAGTCAAATTGAATTTAGTTATATATAAATTTATTATTATTTTCAAAAAGTTAGTTTTATATGATATAATGTAATTAATAGATTTCCAAATCACCTATCATAAATGGGCAACGGACAAATATTTTCGGTTTCTAGATTTTCTGGATTTGAAATTTCTGTTATTAAACTTAATTATGTAAAAAATCCTCATCCTAATAAATAATTTTAGCAAAAAATATATAATATAGCACAGGTAGTATGAACCATTTTAATTGCTTACAAAATTAAAATAAACGCGCGATAGCCCTTAAAGTCGTGTCCCGAGCTGCTAACAAATTCGGGCGGCAGAAATGTGTGCAGCTCGGGCTCGCCTACCCGCGTCTCACCCCTCACACCCCGCACGATTGCCCTGTCTAGACGGCTTCGTTAGATGACTGTATTGTTTTATAGACTGTGCTCTAAACGCTCCATAATTCATTCCACTTGAATTTACGATTCCAACGCTTGGGACTAAGTGGAACGGGAAAATACGTGGTCGTAAGCATGATCGTCGTGAGCGCTTAGTGGAACGTAGCATATGTGTCAACTATCAACTGTCAACTGTCAAGTGTCAATTGCCAAGTTTATAGCTAACCGGGGGAACGTTATATTATTTATTTATTAATAACTTTAATCATTAATATATTTAAGACTGTGTTAATTTATAATGTGAAATAGTGTTATTATTTAAAATGTCTTTAGAACAAACAGCTTGTGATGGTAAGTGATAGGCACACCTTTACTATTTTTTACTAAGAAACTGTACCAAATATGATCACTGATAACAATAAGACGAAAATCACTTTATGTAGATTAGTAATTGCAAATGTAATTTATCACTGTGATACTTACCATTTTATTAAAGGCTAATTACAACATCCATTAATGTTTCTTATTTTATAAATTCATTCAAAAATCCTGCCATTGTAATAAGAAATCTATTGTAAACGCTGAATATTAACTTTTATTATGATACATATATTATAATAGGTTTCAAATTACTTAATTATATTGCCTTTTGTATCATTATAATATAAATTAAATAAATGGACAGTGCAACAAGTACTAAAATGTCTAATTTCTAATGTTGCAAGCGGTTCTTACAGACTTGAAGGCTTTTGAAAGGCGATTGACAGAAGTTATAGCATGTCTTCAACCTGCTACCATGAGATGGAGAAGTAAGTTTCATAAAATCTCTAATTGAAAATTTACAATATGTTATTAATTATTAATGCCAAAGAAATATTGTCCTATATTTTTTCTCAACAAAACTGAGAAGAGAATTAAGATACATATATGTATGTATAATAGTCTTAATTATTGATCATTATATATATTAAGATATTTAATGTAAAAATATTAATGAACTTTAATTGCCAACAACAATTTGTGGAACTTATTAGACAATTGTTAAGATGTTTTTAAAATATAATTTATTTCAATCAAAAATATTATATTATGCTATAATAATCACTTCTCCTCAATATGTGTAAATTATTTGTCAATGGTAAATGTTTTTCTCTTTTTCACAGTTTTGTTAGCAGTTGTGTCTGTATGTACTGCAATTGCAGCTTGGCATTGGCTTACTGATCCACTTACACCAGTGGTTTCTCTCACACAGTCACTATGGAATCATCCTTTCTTTGCTTTTACATCCACATTTTTAGGTAATTTTATTTTATGCAAATGAATTTTATTTATAACATTGGCTAAAATTGTATTAACACTTTATTGTAGAAGTTGAAGATATATAGTTAGAAAAAATAAGAAATACTTTAAAAATATTATTATACTCTTGTTACTTAGGTCTCACTTGCAAACTATTGTTATCATTATATAATATATAATGTGTAAGTGATCTGCAAATATATAAGAGATTTTTGTTTTGGTTTTCAGTATTACTGTTTATGATGGGTGTGCACAGAAAAGTAATAGCCCCAAGTATTATCACTGCGCGGACTCGCTCAGTGCTTAATGATTTCAACATGTCCTGTGATGAAAGTGGAAAGCTTATTTTAAAACCCAGACCAGCTAACACATAGTTTCAATAATTGTAAATATAATTTAAGAATGTTAATTTTTATTTGTGTTAATAAGATATAAATAAAAGAATATAAGAGAGACTATTTGTTTATTATTTATAACTTTGGTGTGTTTATTATATATAATAAATAAATGACAACTAAGAAAATAGGGTTATCGTACATCTTAAACAATTATTAGTTAAACACAATTGACTTAAACCATCCAATAAACAACAGTTAAGACTACAATATGCGATATACTTTATCTAGAATATATTCTGCTAAGATTTAATAAAGGAATTCAAATTTTAACAGATCACAATATAAAGTAAGTATGCTAATTGAAATAACTATTAAATTGAAGCTAAAAGTAGAATATTATTTCATAGTAAATGTATTTCACACAGATTGTATCTAGGGTGGCACAAAAAAAACGATAATTTTTTTTCGTGTCTCGTATGGAAATATGTTAGTTTTTCATGTTTTAAGAGTCCTCTTTAAAGATCAGCTCGAAATAAACTTTTTTAGAGGTCGCCCAAGATCTTTAAGAATTCAAAAATTGATCAATTTTTTTTTCTCGCTGTGGTAAAATTTAGTATAAAACAAAAATAGTAACTTCCTCAAAGTTACAGCTTGAAATATTGATTTTTAAAGGTCGCTCAGAATTTATAAACATTTTTAAGAACATTGCTTTCGATGTTAACTAGCGATTTTTTTTAAATCTTGAGCGACCCTTAAAAAGTTTAAAGAAGACTTAAAAAATGAAAAAAAAAAAAATGAAAAATGAATATTTTCATACGAAACATGAAAAAAAAAAGTTTTTTTGCGCCACCCTATTGTACAGTATAATTTTGTATAGATCAATATATTAATTAGATGCGAAATAGACGTCCTTAGACACGAGGAACTCTCAGTATGTAAGTAATTCAATAAAGTAAATTCAACAAGTATAAAATCTATTTATATTTAGCATTGCAAATTTTGCTACCATCTTTTTAATGTGATTCTTAATACTATTTTCACATCTAATCTATATTATTGGAAATATCTGAATTACAATAAAAAAAATTATAAATCTGAAAGATTCTATTATAAATGACATATCAAACATTTTATTAATAATTAGGGTTAAGACTATGAATTATTGTTTTTGACATGTAATTGGGCGTAGTTATGCAAATCGGATCCAACCCACGAAAACCGTTTTTTGAGTTACTGTCTCAAATGGCACGTACATGTCTACTTATATACAGAAACTTGTTAAAATACCAAATATTTAAGACGAATTAAAAAATATATGACGGTCTTGTTATATTGATATACCAATTTTACTAAAACTACTATTTTTTCAAAAGTAAATTTTTTGGTTGGATCTATTTTGCTTATCTACGTCCAATTTAAATTATAAAAAATTTAAGTATTATCAACATGAAATAAAAATGATACAAATTTATAATCCGAATGAATTGGGGCAGTGGAAGTTACAAGTTTGTAGGTGTTCAATTCCATATAAATGCAATGTGTGTACACAATTATAATTATTAATTAAATAACGAAACCACACATATCTCAACAATACTAACTATATATAAATAACAATATTGTGCTTAAACTGTGCGAGAAATATAAGTGTTAACTAATCATCTAAATTTAAGGATATTTAATACTTAATATTTTCTACTCTACTTTTATACTTGTGCTGTCGTTTAGTCTTACTAAATTAAATTCGAATTTTAAGAAAAGAAATTTAATGCTAGCCACACACTATCGACTGAGAATTATTTAAGACACTGGCTCCTTCTAGGTTGCCAATGTTTTATCTGTAAAATTACTTCTCTCTACTACTACTCAGAAAAGAAATTTCTCAATCAGAAAATGTATCTGCGACCTGCTTTTAGACAAAAACTTCGTCGACTTTGCCATCTTATTGTCGACGTTAGAATTTATATGTTGCCTACGTAACTACAGGAAAATGTGCTAAGTCAATAAATAAACACAACTTGTAGCTAAACAATTAATTACATATATATTATTATAAAACTTTAAATTATGTCGTAATTGTTACATGAATTCAATTTCTTATTAAAGCTTTTACCTAAGTTTTATCAAACAAAATTAATATATTTGTAAATTATCAAACATTTTAATTATTTAATAGTAATTTGTGCAATGTAAATTAGGAATAGCGCAAAGGAAGACATAGTTAAAAAAAGTATCTATCAGTTTTAACGCGAAGGATGTTAGAGCAACTGTAATTATTGTAGACCAAACAGATTGTATTGTTTTTTATAAAAAATAAAAAACAATATTTATAATCTATAACTATTAATATTTTTGTATTATATTTAAGTAGTGTACGATTTTTTTAATATCAATTTATGTAGATATTCAGAGAAAAAAGTGCCCAAAATAAAAAGAAAAATAGTTGGATTTATTAGTCAACTGGTCACGCGACGTATCACATTCAATAAGATGTGAATATCCATTTTAAAAATAATTTAACGGCGAATACAAAAAACCTATCTGTCTTTGACTTTCTTTATTAGTTTGAAATTTGCTATTAACTCCATACAAACTATGTATGTCAAATTCCAACCCTTTAGTAAGAAATATTAAGAAAAGGTTATTGGTGTTTTCCAAAAAGGTTTTTTTTACACGCCTCAGTCCATATAAAGATGTATTTTGGTGATATTGGCAACATTTCCATTGAATATCTACATTATTCTTATACTTTATGTCAATTTATAATATTGTAAAACATATATAAAATTCCTATTAATATTATTTTGATACATAACATCAAGGCAGTGGTACATGGTACATGCATAATTTAATTATTTAACAATATTTTTTAATTATATAGCCTCAGACACGAAGTTGATTTATATTATTTTTTTAAGATATTACATAATATTAGTTATGGTAAAGATGTAGCCTGCCATCTGTTTGGTATTAATTTTGTATTCAGTCTTTGCGTTTTAACAAGACTTTTCTTACTAATTTTTGGTCTAAACCAGATAAATGCATTGTCTATTTAAATATATTAATAGCATTACTCCGAGGCTTAATCACTAATATATTTTCAAATTACAAAAATTTATTTAGAAAAACTTCACTGGGCGTAATATTGCACAATTTGTTGTGGTAACCGATTACTACGATTTGAAGGCAGTTTTCGTTATATTAATGTAATACTTTGTTTTTTAAAACTCTACAGCTTCTTATGTTTCTAAAGATTAAAATCTAGCTTAAAAGTGACTTCGATAAATTCTGTTGATTGTTGTGACTAGTGTTGCCAGGTTGTGATAAAGGAGAGTTATTATGAAAATTAAAAAAAAAAATTATATAATTGAAAAATGGTTAAAAATCTGAACATTCTCCGTATAACTGCGCTAATTTGTCACCTGGCAACATTAGTTGTGACATACATATCTACACCTACGCACCTTGCACTCGTGTGGGGGTAAGGGAAAGATTTCTCAAAAATAATTGGTCTGCAGTTTGCTTCATAAGCATTATCTAAGAGGATTTATCTAATAGTGCGACTATTTACCACGTACATTAACATATGTATCACTTTTTATTTAGTATATCATAGTAGTAGAGTACAGTTAAAAATTCTGAAATTAATATACCGCTTTCACCATTTTGAGGTAATCTATGTACATCACACACATTGATATATTTTTGAGCCTTAACAATACAAGGAAATTATAGGTATAACATGTATGAATAGAATATCTCTTAGTTATATCGACACTTGAAAAGAACAATATTGTAACTTAGTAATGAAATAATTTAAAAATAGAAATATTTTTTCTATACATTTAAATTCCAAATTCAAAAATTATTACAATACCGAGTTACAATGTTGTATCTTGCAGATGTCGACTTGAAAATTATTATATTAACTAGAACATTTAATATCTAACTATTATACTTAACTAGATCTGTTAATTGTAACTTGATTTCGATAAAAATATTAGAACAATAATTACGCTACATTATTTTAAAATTTGTTTTCAAATAATATTTTAATTATTTCTTACAATTGAATGAATCTTCAAGGTTATTAGATAGTTTTTTTTTATAGGACCAAGGGGGCAAACGAGCAGGAGGCTCACCTGATGAAAGGTGATCACCGCCGCCCGTGGACATCTGCAACACCGCAAGGCTTGCAAATGCGTTGCCGGCTTTAAATTAGATAGTAAAAATAGTTCGCAAAATATTTTTACAATATTATATTTGCTAATATTATTTTCAATACATTTTTTAATTTCTTATATGCCCAAATAGCCAATGAGTTAGTGTACTTCTTACATTTAGATTATAAAATTTAACTGACCTCGTATTGAATCAATGTACTAGTAAGTGATAGCGATTATTATTTTTAAATTCATTTTTAAATCTGATGTTATTACAAAAACAAGTTAGCATGTGGTTATAAAATTTTAGGGTTAATTACGTAGAGGTCTTGCTTAAAATATACCAGTAGTTTAACAATTGTATATATTTTTTTATGTATTTATCTCTTTGGCTAATGTTAGCAAATATAATAGCCTCTAAAAGAAAAACGCTCCGTTTGCTGTATAAAGTTAATTTTTACGCGTTAAGGATTTAAACAAACCTAAAAACGCACTTATGGACAAGAATGACGAAGATCAAGTTACAATCACTATAATATAATAAAACGAGCAAAGTAAATGCCGACGAGAAATCCCCATTATTTTATTGTCACATCATTCCCCACAGCAACATGCAAGGCTTGAGTGGTGTCCTCACGCGGCTAGCAACGCCCTTATATTTTTCGGAGTGGATTGACTGTTTAAATGTTTTGTCGTATACCTGAGCGCGTTTAGAAGAGGTTCAGCTTTTTGTGGAGGTTGTTGTTGTAGGAATTTCACACACCCTTTCACATCGACTGAGGAAGAACGACAAAAAGCTCCAGAAGGGTGGACCCAATCGTATAGAATGATTAGACCTACCATGACTCGAAGGACCAATAAGGAGGTCTCCTCACGGCTAAATTGCGCGACCAGCTTCCTGAAAGCGAAATTAACACAATATAAGTTGGACATTTTGAAATAATTTTATTTATAGATTGTGTTGTTAAGTTACAACAATAATGTCTTTAAGTTCTTAAGGTGCATGTTTGATTCGAAATGAATATCTGTTATAATTTTAAATATTATATTTATACCAGTTGCTAGAAAAGAAAATGCGTAGTTCAAAATGGCTGATAACTATGAAAAACGACAGTATATCATTGCGCTAATTCTGTTTGTCCAATAAAGAATAATTAAAACAGAGTCGGCACCAAAACCAACCAAATCAAAAAATAAACAAATAAAAAAATAAGATGTGACAGCGTGTCATCGGGAATAATTTTTTTTTATTGACGATTTCTGATTTTCTAAATAATTTGAATTTTATTTACTAATATTTATTTATAAATCTATAGTACCTAAGCCTAAATTAAATACTATTTTTATACAAATATTTAAAAAGCATGCATCAAATGCTATGCAAGTAAAAAAGCTAAAAAGCATGTTAATTAAGACACCAAACGAAACCGTACTTGGTAATATTTTGTTTAAAAATACACAAAATATGCATAGACATGGCTGCTATGAACATCAAAGACGTAGTTTATGCATTTATTCCGTGGACGGTCTCTAGCGACCCGAATCGCTAGTACATACTACATAGTTTTATTGTGCCGTAAATCCCAATAGGCAATAGTTGTTTATACAACCAACGTGAACCCAACGCTACTCTATTTATTTATTCAAGCAGGTAACTAGGTTTGTTATAATTAGGCCAGGAAGATGTGAAATTTCTGTAAACATGGAATATTGGGTTATTAGCTGTTACCCAAGTAGTTGCCAAAATTAAATGGTTTACATATTACTTGATGTTTGCATATGAAATGATTGATCATTATGTATCTATGTAAACGCCTATTTTGAATATGAATATTTAGGTAAAGCTTAATTATAAATATATTATAATTATTCTTTTATTGTTTTAAAATAAAATAGTATGTGTAAGGTTGCATTCTTATATATGAGAGTTTTAATGAAAAATAATATATTCGATTAAATTGTAATGATTTATGTTTAAAGCAGTTATTTATGTGACCTTGGCCTATAGGAATGTATTTAAAAAAAAAAGGACTCGGATATTATTCATTTGTTTCCCGCGCTTTTTTACGGAGATGTCGGTACTACCTTGTCGTGACTAGTCATGGATTGTTTCTAATACTGTAAATTATTGTTATAAATTATGTAACTCATTATTTAAAAGAGTAACTGTTGAGTTTCTTGCCGGCTCTTCTCAGCAGAATTGCTTTCTGAGCCGATGATAAAAGAATTAAGTTAATGTTCCAAAAGTACTGAATACAAGAATAAATACAAGGAATATCTCGAAGTTTTATTAGGGACACATATCCTACATATGTAAGTAATGTATTACTTATAATTTATACTATAATAAATGTACAAAACTACCATATAAAACAACATTAATTATCGATTAAGGAAAACATTTCGAAAATTGTATTTTAGTCGTTTATTATTATTAGTACTAGTTGATAGGTACCCTAATAACAATAACAAAATGTTATGTTGTGTTATGAAACCCTATAAGATGAACTATGACTTTTACAAACAATTTAAAATTGTATGGACTTGACAAATACAAAAAGTGTTGTGTGAGATAGAGATATATTTAATCTATCTTAAAAATTAAATCTACACACTCTTGTTACAGATCAACATTTACATATATAAAATTATTTTATTAATATACATACATATGTATGCAAGTAGTAAAGGTCTAATCATGTTTTAGTGTTTGCTAATGATTACTCTTTTAATTGGTAATATAAAGACTTCTAGCGGTGTGTCATTTAAGAAAAAAAAAATTAAATTCATCTCCTAGGGTGGTAAAATAATGGATGAAAGTTTGTATGAAACACGGTAATTTTTATAGTGAAATAAATGCACAAAAAGTGGTATTTAGCTTTAAAATAAAAATAAATAAATGCACAGATCAAGTTTATCGAAATTCATAAAGGGAAGGTAGGAGGGTAGGGAGGGGGTAATAAATTTTTATATTGAAAAAATATACATATTTATGATCGGAATGCCTTGAAACTGAGTAATAATACGTACTCCTCAATACAATTAAATAAACACGAGCGTTAAAATTTTTCAAAATTTTCCTCTAAGGGAGTAAAAAAATCTGTCATTTTTATTGTTAAAGTTAGATATGGGATCTCTTCAATTATCCGCTTTGGTCTGTGTAGGGGACGAAAAATTAACTTTGTTTAATATAATATCTTTAAGAGTTACAATCAAATATGGACTTATTTTTGCAGCCGATGTGACGAAAATGTGTGTATATTGTGTTAAAGCAAAAGAACACAATACCACCAAAGTATTGGAAATCGGAAACTTCGGCGCAAGACGCAAGTGCAAGAACATATTCATTCGATTATCGAAATTCGAAAACTGAAGGATTCGTTTCTTGGAAGTTAACGAGGGCAGAGCAGCAAAATGATACTATTTTATATATAGATGTAACACATTACACAAATATTGAGAAAAATGATACGACGAAAATGTAATACCATCCGTCACCGTGTAATAAATTTAATAATTTTTATAAAAATTGATTATAGCATGTGTCATCAATCGGCTATTAAAATCCTGACAATATTGTTATCATTCAAGGCACACGGTGCCATTGTCACTTTCAATGGCGCGGTCGATAGGGTCGTTTGGTTGAACGGGTTAAGTGAATGATCGCATTCAAGCAATTGTCAGCCGTAAACGGTAGTATTACACTAGATAGTCCCGTGCACATATGCACGGATGAAGCTCGCTATCTACAAAATCGTTTGATAAGGAAGTTCGTACGTCAGAGGATGACCGGCGTGTACACCTAACATTTATACGTATCATCGGTCAATAGATTTACAACGTTTCCTATCCAATTTTGGCAGTCTTGTATTAATGTCAAGTCGTTAATTTATGAATTAATGTCAATTTCGCGGACATCCGCTAGGACAAAGATGGCGACTGTAATTTTAGGAGTGATATCGTTATCAGAAAACATTTGTATGCTATCATTGATAAGAGCTGTAAGTGTGTTTGCATGCGAATGATGTCTTCAAGACAATTTTATTTGCAAATTGCTTTATTATTTAGGAATAGCAGCAACACGATTACTTAGTAGCGACTTTTAAACTGCGATGTGTTTCAGCATGGGTTCAACTAGTATGTATTGTTTTTGTTAGAAAAACGCAATCACGATGCGGATAAACGTCGCACTATGCATTATTCAAAAATATGGAAATTACACTGCGTCTTTGTCATACTCTTTAACAGTTATTTATTACTTTTATCTACAGCTATACTGCCTATTAAATATGATCTAAGTATCTATATTCTTCTATCCTCAAAATATTTTGAGGATAATTTTACTAACAAACTATTTCTTACTAAGAAACTTGTAATTTTATAAAATTATCATATATTATATACTAAGAAGTCATTTCAGAATGTTTATAGCCAAATGACCAATTGAAAGTTATCTTGCATGCCTATATAGTATATTATATAGCGAAATATAATTATCACAAGTAACACTGGTAATAAGGAAGTAGACAGACGTAAATCGAAAGGGGAGTCGTGTGAGTGACATTTGATTTATCATTATTTCATTAGCACTCGTTAGTATTGAATGACGAGTGACGACTCAACTCCAACGATAGTTATCGAGTGCTACAATAAATTCGCCCTTGTCGCAATCAGGATGAGTGTAATATCCACGTGCATATGGCTTTGTTTATCATATTTATAGAAAAAACTTATATGAAAACTTAACATATTAAATAAAACTATCTTTTCAGATTATTTCGCGGATTTATTTTGATTTTTGGTTTTTGGTTTGGTTTCGAATGCTTTACAGCAATCATGGTCACGGGAGAGACTAAGGTGTTAGACATCTCAAGGGCGTTACTCACTTCACTTTGTATGTAATGCTCGTCACTTTGGATGTAAGTCTTTTTATAAGCCTACTATTTTATTAAAACTTCTAATCAGAATTGATTGTTTCAAATCAATATTTTTAAATTAAAAAAATTGATTTAGCCCTAGACAATTTATTTTAGAACGAATTTCTCGTAAAACCATCTAAATAAAATCATTTTTTTTAATAAGTTATCTCGTATCATATATCAGAGTTCTTCATTTAAACACCGGACTTTAGTCACTTTCAGCAGGATATGGGCGGACATAGTTATCATTTATTTAATGTAGAATCCTGTATCATGCCATAGTTATTTAATCTTAAATTTTAGCTTACTTCTTTACTATTTGACGTAAATTAATAATTTAAACTCAGATATCTATTTTTTTTTAAATAGGACAAAAAACTGCCACAAAATACAATTTAAAGCTATAATTTCCATTTTAATTCAGCTTTTAAATTAACTCTTATTATAAAATCAAAATTTAAATTATAGATATATTATGGTTGAGTCAAAACTATCTACAGTATCTACTTGTATAAAAGTTTGTTGATTAAGTTGGTTTCTTAAACTTCGCAGTGTAGGTACCTCATATTTCATTGCGATACGGCGCTTGGGAGCACAATTACGAAGTAAAACATACTATAATACAATACATTATATGTTTGTACTATAATACCAACAGGTTGAGTTCAATGCACTGAAGTTATGATACAGTTACCGATTTAAAAAAAATATAAATGTAAAAGAAGTACAATATAATTACTAAATTGAAGGAACCTAATAATTATTAAAGCAAATTATTGTTTTTGTCTTAATTATATGCATCACTAAACTTGTGTTATGAAATTGAGACGGTTCAAGAAGTCTACGATAAATGTTACGCTCTAACACTTATATTACATACGTGAAAATGAAAAAGCCCCTAGGCGAAAATAACGTTAATCCGTAAAATATGAAGACACCAATAAATAATAAATACTAATTCGTATCCTAAATGAAACTATCCTTTCGTATTTTTTCGCGAATTTATTTTGGTTTTTTAAAAAAATCCGAAAAGATAGTTTTATTTAAAATGTCAAATATTTGCGTAAAATTAAAGAAAGTATTAATTTGTATCCTAATAATATTATAAACGCGACAGTTTGTGTGGATGTGTGGATGTAACATAGATCATGTTACACTTTCATGCAGATTTGATAATTTACGGAAGACTGTATCAAAACTGTAAACAAAATGTATGTTCCCGTAAAGACATCTTAAAAGTAAACATGCACACACAAAAGGCAAAAAATATTGATTCAAAAACATTACTAAATATTTGATTTGAAATAATTATAACAAAAAAATATAGTAGCGATAAGTCAGTTAGTTAAAAATAAAAAAAATAATTGAAAATGATAAGATAGGTATGATAGGCAAGTTCCAGATTGATTAGAAGTAGAACCATAACATCGGGTTTAAATATTTATGTGCCTGTAAGCAAGTGTTTTTTATTTCGATGTTCCCAAATCCCTTACAACGCTGTTCCATAAGAATTATTCCCACAATTACAATTATTATAGTACCCGGAAACTTTGACAAGTGTCGTGAAATTACAGTGTAAAGTTAGCATTGAAAAGTAGTACTTACGGATTTTCCAACATCCTCAAACACACTTTGGCCATCGTGCTGAGTGTTTCTGTAGTATTCTCCAAATCTTGTTGATTGTCGTTGACAAATTGACTTGTCGCTTCTGATAGAACTTTTAACATTGAAGTTGCTTGTGCGTAGAAAAGTGACATTCGGTTGGCAACTTCTGCCCCTATGTGAGGTTCTTCCCCGGGTGGCAGTTCCGCATTAATAAGCCCACTTCGAGATACAATTCTTCTGTAATAGCTGAAGTCGTTTTGTATCGCAGGTGTTTTCATCTGGACAAAGATATTTTCTTACATTAGTTATTTATTAAAGTAAAGAGGATTGCAGATATTTATCTAATATATAAAATTCTCGTGTCACAGTTTTCGTTGCCATACTCCTCCGAAACGGCTTGACCGATTTTGATGAAATTTTTTGTGCTTATCCGGTATCTATGAGAATCGGCCAACATCTATTTTTCATCCCCCTAAATGTTAGGGGTAGTCCACCCCTAAATTTATTTTTTATTTTTTAGACAAAATTTTTAATTTCTATTTTTTTATGATACAACATACAAAAATACATACAATCCTCAATTTTCACCCTTCTACGATCAACCCTTATTTTTTAATAGCCATTTTAGTAATTTAATCATTTTTCCTCTCCGGTCGAAAACTGATCAATCGTGATTTAATGCAAGCTAGGGACGAACCCGAGCGAAGCGAGGGTGAGTCGCTAGTGTTTACGTAAAAATAAATGAAGGTACGTCGTTAAAAAAATCTATATAAGTTATTCCAATGCAACCCGCGACGCGTGTGAGGAATGGTTCCGCAAATTAAGAAATTTTAAAGTAATTGTAAATTCTTATCATGGTCTTCATAAATTTTTCATGTAAAATATAACTGATATCCAATTTATAATTCTTTCTTTCGCAACTCTAAGTTCAGTGCTTATCGTTCATCAAAGATAAGGTAAACATAATGCCAAATATTCCTATAATATAATATTTAAATCTTTTCAATTATGTATTTTAAAATTATATATAAAATATATTTGTATCTTTCATAACGGGGTAATATCACATTTTTGATAAACTTAGTTTTTTAAATCTTCTAATTAGACCCATATACACAAGTAAATCCATCTGAGGTACGAAACCCTAAAAACATAAGTTGATTCAAATTTAATATTACGGTATTACAAAATAATGACACGAATATGAAGAAGAATGAGTAACTAAATAAGATTTTGCATAACATTACGAAATTATGAGATCATAACTTTCACGGATTATAATAATTATATTATGTTAAGAGCTAAGTATGATGAAGATAAAATTTATATAATTTAAGACGTTTAAGAAAGTGCAATCACAGGCCGTAAAGTTTAAAAAAGTTACAAACACTTAACATACGTTTACATATTTTTTCTATTCATTAATAAACGCATTACATTTACACGTTCGAATTATTTATATTAAAGATGTGCCAACTGTAAATAACTGTTTATCTTTAAAATTAACGTCAGTAACCCAATAACCTCCTATTTAGAATACCCGGTTAAACCTCGAGGACCGCGAGCACACCGGTGTGCTAGATAACAATTGAATTCTCGGAAATTCGCACGGATTTCTTAGAATTTGTCCGGGAGGGATTAAAATTGTATCATGTAAATATTCTTTCTTTGCCCACTTAACTTGAGTAAATAAACAAAGCTTCAGAATGAGTCAGCTCACTGTGCCGAGGTCAGACGGGCTTTCTATTACAATGTTCAATTTGTCGAATTCGCTACCTTAGCTGTCTGATGGATGACTAACGACAACTAATGAGTAATTATAAACAATATGACAATAGACGGACAAATTTGAATTGTACCTACGATTATGAAACGTGACCGTTTAAAAATATTATAGGATAATGTTATAATAAGGAGAATATATAGCTCCATCCAGCGCTTAGTAGTAAAAGGAAGATTAGAGAACACCAGGGAGTGTGATCATCCATGAGGTGGATGGATAAGATCCGATCGGCAGTAGAGATTACTTTGCATGGATGTGCGAGAAAGCCAATTATTTCCCCAGTAGAAGTGAAGGCAGATTGCCAAACAGGTTATAGCATGAAAATGAAAGAATATCATGCCAAAATATCCTAAAAAAATATCAATGTTTAGAAATAACTCGTAACTATGTAAAATTTGCTTTATATCATGACATAGAAACCTGTTTTTTGTTGGTGTTCGTTATGCTGAATCGATTTTGTCTACGCCAGAATAGTTTTCTTAAAAAATCCAATGGTATCTAAGACCGTTTTGCTGTTCTAATACGGTTTTCGATTTCACTATACTGTCCTAGTTAAAAGAATACGTGTCGTATATCCAGTCGCCAAAATAAGGGCACTTCAAATTCGTTCACGTTTTCAGTGAAATATATTTAAATGTAGTTTAAATAACCTGAATATCTTATTTCTTCAAAAGGTGGATCATTACCATCTTACTCTTGATTTATACAATTTCTTTTATACGTAATAATTGCACAAAACGATTTATATGGCGTGGATAATATACTGTGTTATCCAATAAACATACATACATATATGTTTGCGTATGTAGGTAATTCATATCGGTGGCAACGACACTGCAAGGTTGGGGTCAAAATGGCCCTCGATTGTCTGAGTAACAAGCACTTATTCAATTCTAGCTTAAGGGTCACGTCAGGCATTGCTTTGTTTACATAATAACGGCTGCATGATTTGACGATACTTTGTTGAAGTTTTTCTAATTTGTTTATTTTGCGTACCGATGAATAGTATGACAATATATTGAGTTGTATGTGACAATATGGATAAGTATTTCGACGAAACGAATAAATTGTCTTTCATTACTGTGTATACTTTTTGACAGTATTTTTTGGATATTACAAAAAAAACTATACTGATATTATAAAGAGGCAGTTTGTTTGTTTGATTGAACGCGCTAATCTCTCAAATCTAACTACTAATCCGAAAAATTCTTTTTGCAATAGATCAATATTTAATCAGTCATCATAATGTGTGTGTTCAGACCTTTTTTTAACGTCCTACTGCTGGGCACAGGCCTCCCTTCAATACGAGGGGGATCAGGCCTTAGTCCACCACGCTGGCCAAGTGCGGGTTAGCGGACTGCACATGTCTTTCGAAAACTTGCTAGGTTCTCTCAGACATGCAGGTTTCCTCATGATGTTTTCTGTCACCGTAAGACAAGTGGTAATCGTGTTGGAAATTATCCGCACATGAAAATATCAGAGGTGCGAGACTTGGGATTTGAACCCGCTTCACTCGGTTTCCCTAGCGAGCGCGTTATCACTGGGCTACCGCTGCCTCATCATAATCACTACATAGTATTAAACAAAGTCGCTTCCCGCTGTCTGTCCGTATATATGCTTAGATCTTTTAAACTACGCAACGGATTTTGATGCGGTTTTTTTAATAGATAAGAGTGATTCAAGAGAAAGGTTTATGTGTATAATACATGCATAATATAGTAGAGAAACACTGATGATTTTAGAGGTTTCTAATGTGATGTCATGTTGTAAATAAACACATTTTTTTGCGCTTACATTGCAAACGCTGGCTGAACCCTACGAGATAGATCAAAATAATTTACTACAGTATTGTACACCTTAAAAAGGACTACAAAAAAGTCCGCGACGGCATGTCTATCTCTTAAGGATAACATACTATATCCATTTTACTATATCCAAGCTGGGACGAACCCGAGCGAAGCGAGGGTGAGTCGCTAGTATGTAATATGTACATCTATTGTTATATAGATATACAGTAATATGTTTATTAATTGCGTTTTCAATCTGATGGTTATTTTCCCATATAATATAAATGTATAAGCATTATCATACCAATAAAGCATTATGAAATTGGATAGACAGGGAGTGGTCATCGTAAAGGTCAAAAAGGAATTGAACCTGCTATTGATTTCATCATATTGCCTGTTGCCTGTTGAAATTATAGGTATACGAATATATTGCCAATATTTATTATGCTTAATCCCACGGAACCCGTAAAAAATAGTCTGTGTGTTATTCTGATATATGAGCTATATTATTGTAAAGTTTCATTAAAACCCATTCAGTAATTTTTGCGTGAAAGAGTAAGAAACATCCATACATCTGTACATCCAGACATCCATACATCCTCACAAACTTTCGCATTTATAATATTAGTAGGATATTTTTTCACTGCGTTGGTTACTGTTGAAATTATAACCATATAAATTATAAGGTAACGTATCTTCTCACGGTGAAAATAACCTATTGATTAGTTTATTTATAACAAAGGGTAAAGGGGTTGTAAAAGATCATGATTACGCAATTTTGTAAAGCTAATCTTTTCTATATTTATTGTTAAATAAGTATTTTAGTGACCGATACTATAAACATCTAAATATTAATATTTAAAAATCAGTTATTTGATTAATTAAAAAAAAAAACATTTTCAAAAATCCAAATTTCTAATACGCATTTATTAAATAAACTAAGGATGCTTCAGATGTAGGCCTAGATTGTTTCCTAGTCGATAGACTCTTCAGTATTTGAGGATCTGTGTGACTTTAGCCAAATGGGTCAACTATTTAGTTTCAACGCGTTGGAGAAGCTACAAATCATTTATTACTTTATCCAGTTATATACATACATATATAAGTAACTAACTTCCTCAAAATAAACGTAATTTGAAGAACATATGAAATAAAAATATAAATAATTAATTATTAATCTATAATATCCATTTATATTACTTACTTTATGTTCGTCGAATTTTAAAACGAACTCCAATATTTCCGCAAATTGCTTCACTAGTGCTTGTTGCTGCTCCAAATGCTGTGTGGGACTCATGGATCCTCCGACAAGTGAGCCTAAGAGACGTGGTACCACCTGAAAAGAAAAAAAAAAACATTTAAAATGTTAAAATTGCACACTAGCGATTTACCCTCGCTCGGGTGCATCCCTAGGGATCTTTTTGTGACACATTTTATTGATTTATTTTAAATTGTTTATGTCAATTAAAATAATTTAGTGAAATTCCTATTAGTGAAAGAATTCTTAGAATAGGTAGGTGTATTCACATACAAACTTTACCTCTTTATAATATTCGTGTTAATTAGTATACCTACTGTTTTAAATGAGTCTGTCGCAAAATAATAGAGCAAAGTCAATTAATACTAATAAACTATCAAAGGGGTTAACGATTGTCATCATGCGGTAATAGACACAGACAGTTTAACGAGCTCTCCACAGACAAGATGAAAATTTGAATATTCATACATGACATCCGGTCATCCAGATACTCGTAACTATCGACGTGAATAAACGTTGTGGTCTCTATAAATATTGCAATCCATAGTGATATATACAATGCATACGTGCATTAATTTCGCGATGATAGTATTATTATGGGGGTTTAGGCCTTTATGGGATTATAATATTCACTAAGAGCTCACCCTCGCTTCGCTCGGGTTCGCCTCTAGAAAAACAAAAACAAACCTATTCCACGGGAAGCGTATATTTTTCCGGGATAAAAAGTTGCCTATGTGTTATTCCAGACTATAATCTATCTCCGTGCCAAATTTAATCCAGATCTGTTCAACCGTTCTGACGTGAAAGAGTAACAAACATCTATACTCACGAACTTTCACATTTATAATATTAAATTTAAATACGCATGTATATAATTTTAAGTATATACGCATGTAAAGTTAAGTATTTTCCGTTATATTATGACTACCTACAGTAGCTAGTTAAAAATGAAGATTTAATTTAAAAAAAAAAAGATATATTTGGAATGAAAGTTAATCTGAACCTGCCAACTCAACGAGGCGACCTATTTACAATGTTTCTGTAGGAGTTTAATTCGTATTTGAGACGGGTTAGCTAAATGGCACATTGTTCGAAGTGAGGTACTATTGCAACCATGTACATGAGCTGTAACGTGACGTGAGGCAGTTCAGTAATTTCTGGCGCCGGTTGAATAAACCTACGAACGGAAGCAACGTATAAATTAAAATACTAAGATGTTTTAAATAAACCATTTCAGAGAACTTTGTTCGCCAAATTGTACAAAGCGACACTGTAATGTACAAAATAAAACAATAGCAATATTTAATCTATACATATAATAAAATTCTAACTGAGCCGAATCTGTACCTTAAATATTGTTTTTGGAAAATCTTATTGAAATAGTCGCTATTATCGATGCAGAGGCCGAATCTATAGTTTTAGAATTTTTGTCTGCTTGTTTGTGAATTCATCGCGAGAAAACCACTGGACAGATTTTGATGAAATTTGGTATGATGATAGCTGTTTATCCGGGTCTTTAAGATACTTTACTGCGGAAAAAATGTCATCTCTGAGAAATCTATATACAAACAGTTAAAACGTAAGGACGAACCCGAGCAGAGTGAGGGTGAGTCGCTAGTTTAATATAAATTTATATAATAATTTACTAGCGGCTTACCCTCGTTTCGCTCGAAGTCGCCTCTAAGAAAACATAAACAAATCTATCCCACGGGAACCGTACATTTTTCCGGGATAAAAAGTAGCCTATGTGTTATTCCAGGCTATAATCTATCTATGTACCAAATTTCATTCAGATCCGTTCAGCCGTTCTGGCGTGAAAGAGTAACAAATATCTATACTCACAAACTTTCACATTTACAATATTAGTATAGATATTGTTACTGATTTGACGTTGTTATGTTCAAATTTTGATAAAATTATGTTGCCTCTTCGTTTTTTTTCCTAAAACTCTTATTCGGACTATTACTAATTCATTAGTCAAATCGGTCCAGTTGGTCTCAAGTGATGCGTCATATCTATACTAGATACGATACCATCGGGCACAAGCTTGCAGTTTGAAGTGTAAACTTTCAGTTAAAAGTTACCTAACATCTGATTTAATATCAGTGAGTTAAATAAACTTCATTTTATAATAATATCATTGTATCGAAACCTATTTAACATCCATGATAAATATTTATAAAATCCTACTGTACGCTTATCTGGTCGGTATCAAAATTTTTCGAGAAAAAAAATCTGACCTACATGATTAGCAGACCAGGCTTCATTTATACTACAACACTACAACGATTTTCATACGGTACACGTACTACTTTTATTGAACATACTCGTGTAGTAAAGAAATGAAAAAATCATTTATTATTGATAATACTACTGTGATAATTGCTTTGGTTCTATTGCTGGTAACGTACTAGCTAAACTAAACTTCAGGAAGTCGTATTCGGAACGCGGCATAAGTAAGTTTAAACAACTTGGGACACTAAAAGATTTCCTTTAGTTTACTGCCAAATATTTCGCGAACGTGGCGAAATATTTTCATTATTGAGACTTGTTTGTACAAAAAACTTAAAAGTTTATTTAGCTTTTAGATAAATATATTTTACTACTTTTAGCTCACGGTTTCGCTTGCATGGTTGGTGGGACAGGTACAAGAAGTAGTCTATGTCCATCGTGGAATTCTCTTCAACGGTAACAGACAGATTTATTTTAACATTTATAGTATTAAGTTTGGATTTCACAAATCTCTGTAGTTTAAATCATTTAACGAATGAAAAACAACTAGGTGATGAGTTGTGCAGATAAGCGTATCAAGTGTTATATAGGTCGTCATTGTCCCATTAATGTGAAATGTTATACGAATCAGAACAGATTGCATAATCTTTCCACAGGAAGCAGTTGTTGTTTAGCCGATTACGTTGCAACTGCATCGGGAGCGCGGGTAAGCAATTATTTCTATTAGGCCTCTTCCGTATCCTGACTCGGATTGTAATCGGAATATATGCAGGGATCGTGCAAAAAGAAATTTAGCCTCGGTTGTATTGGCCTAATACCAATTCTAATTTTATTTCAATATTGTGATCGATTTATATCACAATATATTGTTATGTAGTATTCTACAAAAACTTGTTAAAAAATTTAATTACTGAGACGGTTTAGAAATTTTAAACATTTTGCTATTTCTCCCAAAAAATCTTTAAGCGTTTAATCCCTAGTTGGCAGTAGGCACTGATAATATTTTTAAAGGAATTAAAAAGTTAATTAAAAAGATTTTAATCTTGGCTGTACTAGACGTACCTCATTACAAGCGATAGTAGAAAACAAAAGAACCTCATAATCCATGTTCACGAAACGAATACTCTAAAGGGAATATTACGTTTTGGTGTTAAGTTTTCTTTATGATTTACAAAGCAGCTGTTTCTTTGTACTCCTTTAAGACTTGGGTGTTAGAAATATTCCGAGAATATTCCATTTTTTTCACACTGAGTAAAAAAATACTTCTCGCACAAACAAAATAATATATATAGCAAAGTGGTATTAATTGTTTGCGTTAGAGATATTAATATTTTATACATAATAATATAATACCGACCGACATTGACATCTGTATACCATACCTGCGGTTTGCATGTTATTTATGCGTACAATAGCTCCCGTAATTGTATGCTTTATATAAAATGTGGTGGTGAATCACAAGAGATGAGTCACGTGGCAGTGGTCGTTTTCGAATTCGCATCCCGATGGCATCAGGGCTTGCAAATTAGTGAGATTCACCATTTCATGACGCATTTAACGGATTTAAACACAATCGGGGACATATTTTTCAATGGTATTCGTTTTTCACCGTCGTTACGTCGTAACTGGACGGATGAGCTTAGTATATATTTATGTAAGTATGAGAGAATAGTCTACTTTTGTATTATCTATAAGTCCGTGACGCAAAGTTAACTTTTATTGCTAACATATGCATCAAGAGTATTCGTGACGAAATAGATTTTTTATAAGTCACTTTGTCCTAAACATTGTAAAGGATGAAGCGGGATTAGTTTCGAATGACGTAATATTCTGTAAATGGACCCAAGGCGAAGCGAACACGTGTTCAAAATAAAGTAAGGACATATCGACTGATAGACTTAGGTTGTAGGATGAAATTGTTCGATATTGAATCACAACTCGACATGGATAGATTAGATTAATTTAGAAAGGAATTTATGAAACGTATTATTGATGAAATGAATTATTAACTAAATTCTGTTAGTGTAGATTATGATGACAAATGGTAATTTGAAATTTCACATTCGTCTAGGTACATAATGTCTAAATTATGATTTAGCAATGCGAAAGTAGGTCAAATTAGTAAACCAGACAAGATGGTTTGCTTGGAATTAAGATAAATAATATTAAATAATGTTTTCGTAATAATAAGTTTTCTACTGAATATGAATAATAACTAGCACATATCGTAAGTATAGGTGTAACAAGCTTTTATTTAACTTGCTTCATTCGCTTCACTCTTTTTCTGGTTTAAAATCTATAAACTTTTGTATTAAGTACCTACTCGTTAGTGTTAATGGAAATTTCGCATTCCTATGCAACTACGGTGATAATGCAAATATATATGGTACCATGGATCATAGAGTTAATTTGCTTTGAAAGGCAATGTGTAGGTGTCCATAAAAAATTACTACACAATTAGTTTAAAAATAAACGCTTGTAGCTCAAAAATACTTAACATTTATTACCCACATAATATTATTAAAGTAATTTTATTACCTACACTTATTATGTTCTTATAAATGTATAGCGTTAGTGTTTTATATTATGGATATCTTAAAAAACTCCAGATCGCGACTAATATTTGTTTGATAATATGAATATTTCCGAAACCACTATAAGCCCATGTGCAGAGGAGTAACCGCCACTGAGTCGTTGGTAGCAAGCATATCAACAAAAAATATTGTAAAAATTTAAAATCATTGAGCGGGTGATTATTCGGGTTAATCGACATGCTGTTGAATCAACATTGATTTATACATTGCAATAAATTAACGGTGCTATAAAAAGCAGTATGATTCGCATGCTTAATTGACGATACTCTACGAGATAAGACTATAGGCTAGGATAATGTAGAATATTGCTGGATTAATCGTATTCGTAAAAAATCATTTAGAAATAATCAACATTAATTAATCTAAGCAATCATTTATAATTGTAATGTTTCCTGGAACTTACTAAAATTCAGTTAATACCGAATTATGTATGTTAGCCAATAGCGCATTAATTAGACCTTCCAATTTGTAAATACAATCACATATATCTATTTACCACTTAAAAAAATTATTACCTAAAATATCTTTAAAGTAAACATTACGCATTTATTATACAAAAGTATCAAAGAGCCAAAACTAACTAATACCATCACATTATGTAAATTAAATACATATTAGTATAGTCAACAAGTGCCTTTTAGGTCAACTTTTTTCAGCAGTCTCGGAAAAATATGAACGAGGTGTCATTCGATTCGGAATGGCATGTAGATGATTTTTGAAAAAAACCCAGTTCCGCTTACAAAAATTGCAAAAGTTATAAACAATTAACTAAAAATAAAAAAGGGGGGTTTAGTTTTTTAAATAATCAAATATCTCAAAAACTAATTGAGATTTTTCAAATCTAAAAAAAGTTGACCTAAAGCACTTGTTGACACGACTATATATCAAAAACGATTAATTAATTGTAAGTCTAAAATTATCTAATGCAAAATTAAATTATTCTTAAAAAAGTATGGTTTTTAGGTACAAGTCCTTACATTAAATTACTGCGACTGATTTAATTAACACTAGCTGTCGCGTCGTACAATTACAAAATTGCAGAGTACACCGATAACGAAGACATTTCTGGAGTTGACATAAAAGCTATTATTATCAATGTCAATTGCAACGATAAATCTAGTCGAGCTGTAGAACTATCTAATGTTTTCATCTATTAAATTAACACTTGTACGCGACAAAAACTACGCTTTTAGTGATTAAAAATATAGTAGCTTCCCTTGAGTCTTACTTATTTGATAGGCGTAAAAAGCGTATACTTTGATCTATATCACGATATTTTGTTTGCGATATTAATAAAATTTGATTGATTATTTAGATTTATTAGAAATTACCTATTAATTATCAGATATTTGAGTTAATTTTTATTTTCAATAATTCCATTTGCTAGTTATTAATCGAAATATATCTATATATGTATATAAGCGCAGTGATTTTTGTATATTACGCAGAATGTTATGAATGAAAATGAGGCCGCATACATTTTTCATATTAAGTTTCCTTTATCTCATGCAAAATAACAACAAGCACTCTATTGATATGTACATAGCGTTAGTTGCATATTTTTAATCAAGAACTAGAATTATGCGTGTTTAGAGATAAACCCCTATTATACAAAAAGCTTTTTAGAATTAAAGATTTTTTATGGTCTACTAGCGACTCATCCTCGCTTCGCATCGGGTTCGTCCCTAGACAAAAACCAATCTATCCCACGGGAACCGTACATTTTTCCGGGATTATATATAGCCTAAAGCCTTCCTCGATAAATGGACTATCCAACACAAAAATAATTTTTCAATTCCAACCAGTAGTTCCTGAGATTAGCGCGTTCAACCAAACAAACAAACAATCAAACAAACTATTCAGCTTTATAATATTAGTATAGATTATAAAAAGTATATATTAATTTTCAAAAAGTGACAAAGCAATGCTTTAGCCTTCCTAAACTCCTTGACACTACTTACCTAGTGTCAGCACATACGAGATTTGCAATTAAATGCAATCGTCGGACGAGCGGAAAGTATTTTCTGAGTGCAACGTCCCCCATGCACCATTAATTTGGTTCCACCTCACGATCCACCCGCTCAGACAATCGGTAAGAAATATTTTTTGCGCGGCAACGTACTTTTTATCAACCACAGAGGTGGTTTACTTGCATCTAATAACACGAACGTTAAAAAAGCTTTAACAACTGTACTGGAACTATTTGCTCACGATACCTACAACAGCTTCGAGTTCAGTCGGCGGAGAATCTTGAAAGAGCTTTTCGAAAAAGATAACATAAAACTTTAAGGATAAAATAATGTTGAAAGTTTTAGGTTTGTTATCTTACTAAACTTAACATTTTGTTTTGTTTTGCAACGTGCTGAAACTTTACATTTCTTGATACTAAATTGTATGAGCAATTATTATTTTGAATAATAAATAGTTTATGATTGGCTCTCGTTGGAGACAATAGCATAAAACGTGTATATTTATTACGAATAATTTCAAAAGCTCATGACTTACAAAAATCCATTGTATCGGGTAATAAAAATATTGCAAAAACCTTTCATCATAAGTACGAATATAAAGATAAAAGAATAAAATCGGTGACCTGAATTTCATTTAGAGAATATGCGTAGTAATTCCAAGCTGTTCTGTAATTTTACATGACGAGTTGGAAAGGTCACATTTCATAATAGAAGCGAGTTGGAATTTGATATACATAGATCTGATGCGGTTAGACATGGTGCATCACTCGGTACTTGTGCCATGCTATGCTTAATAGAAATATCAACTTATTACATAAACTATGCGATTTTCTAAGCAGACATTTATATAAAATAGTTCATATTGATTTTCAAACAAGTGACAAAGAAAAAGAATTTAAAGTCAATATTACCAATATTGAAAAGAAAAACACTGGAGTGCTTTTCTTTCGCTAAGTTCTCTTTCAAAAATGTAGTTAATTCCTAAGGACTTAATTAAACAGAATTTATATTTTAAATACTATATTCTTACCTGCATCAAGTAAATAAGTATAAATTAAATAATAAAGCTAATAGAGTAGATGTTACATTCATGTTACTGAGTTATTTATTTTTCAAGGTGTTTTTTAATGCACCTGCGTTACCTACTCTGCCATCTGAACAGGGTGTATAAGACCAGCTGCGCTATGGGTCAACTCGTTTGACCTACCAGGTAATCAATTATATGGCAATAACACCAAGAGCTTATGTTATTATTTGATCCAAATGTTAAGAAAACTACTTTTAACGTAGTACGAACGCAAAGGTAATAAAACAGGAGGTGATTAGAATTTTTCAACTTGCTAATGTTAAGAAAGTAAAAAAAATATTTCATCGGTTCGATCGATTATAAATGCGAAAATTGAGATGATTGAGAGTGTGTTTGTTTAACTTTGCACGATGGAAAGTGTTTGGAATGGATACAGCTCAAATCCTCATTTTACTCTTAGATTACACTCTATCGACGTAGATATCTACCACGGAGGTTGAGTGCGTTAGCGATCCTGCGACACCTCATTAAGACGGGGGAGGTTCTGTTGGGTTTTAGTGGGTAGTACTGGCCATTAGTCAGCCAGTGAGTCCCATTTAACCACCTGCATGCATAAATACATTTCCCAACATAAAAAAACTTCTACTACAGCAAAATATTGCACTCACCCACTAAAGACGTAAGGTATAAAAATTGTAGCAATAATTATGGAAAAATGCAGACATGAGAAAAACTGGTACGATAAATATGTAATATCTATGTAATCTATTTAAACGAGCAATTCTAGTATATTTATTTATTTATTTATATCGGTGATCTCGGAAACAATTCTAACGATTTTGCAGAAATTTGGTATATAGAGGTTTTCGGGGGCGAAAAATCCATCTAGATTAGTCTTACATCTGGGAAAACGCGTGTTTTCGAGTTTTCAGGCGGTTTCCTTTCGCATTACTCCACGCAAAATATGGTCGATAATTTCTTACGCTCGGGCATAAGCATCGTGGTCAAGCGGCCGAGGTTCAAGATTGAGAACCACAGGTGTCCGGGTTCGAATCCCGGTCGGATACAGAGGTTTTACTTTTGTTTTTTTTTTGTAATTATTGAAGTTTTTATTTTTTTGTTCTATCTAAAAAATACGATACAACAAAAAAGACCTCCGAGCGAAGCTCGGTCGCTCAGGTACTGGTTAATTAAAATGCTAAAAATACTAGGTTATTTTCGTACACATAAATTGTTCTTATTATAAATTGCGAAACTGCACGTGTCTGCAGCTACACAGCACCTAATAAGGTACTCTATTTATTACTCATGCAATGTATTGTTAACCGATGTACTCGGAAATTGTCCCCTCTTTCTTAACTATCGCTTTGGCTTGAGACGGGCTGAATTTTAATTACGGCCTACAGACTAGCATCAATATTCCTGGCGTTAACTATATAGGAGTAAAAGTTAGAAATTCGTGGGTACAATTTTGGTTGACTGAACTCTACGAGATTATTTACTAATAAAAGAGATCCAATGTAGCGTTTGCTTAAGAAATGCTCATTTTATTAATAAGTAGTAAATTATAAGATGTTTATATCAATAAAATTTCAAAAAAAGATTTAATATTTATAGGCACTTATCTCTTCACAATGCAACTGTAAAAATGCCGTAATAGTATGACGTTACTGCTTGCGTGATACAAGTTAATATCAAGACATGTACAGAATCATATTATAAATGTATTTTCTTTCTATAGTTTTATTTTTCTCATAGCATATATAATTTTATTTTTTATAAGAATATATATATATATATATATATATAATTTTATTTTTTTATTTTAAAGAATTGAAATAAATCAAGTGTTTTGTTTACCGAGAGCTGTAATACTTGTCGTTGCTTGTTCTTATTCATAGAGCAGGATTCTATGCCTATTAGTCAGGCGATAATAATTAATGGAAAATGATAATAACCGCTATAGGTTTATAAGGAAAATAAATAAATCTTATGTTAACTGTGACTCTTGTTTTGTGTGCATTTGTGAATTATTATTTTATTTGACATTTTGATGTTTTTAGGAAACGAGTATTGTAAAGGGTTCCTAAGCATTATACAATCTCTTTGTTGTCCGTCTGTCTGTTTTATTTATTATAGATATAATATGTGTATGAATTATAAGTAATTTATATGTGTATGTTTATAGCCTCCAGCTTTAGAATTTATAAGTAATTTAAGGTATGTAAATATACGTTTTGTTCTATCTCATATGATATTATAAAGTAGATTAGATTGTAAGCAAGTATTTACTTACTAGTCTAAACAACAAGATGTTTTCGAGATATGAAGAGCGTGACAAAATATATACGAATAATATCAAGTATATGTTACGTAATATTTTGTTAGGACAATTATATGTTATAGGATTTCTATAAAGACGCACTCGGAGTCCTATTACTAAGCGGTCACATTATTGCAATTAAAATGGCATTTATCGTAATTAATAATAAAAATACAAAAACCTTATAATCATGTTTTATAATTACATGTTTGTGAGAAAAGTTTAATTTAAATATGTAGTTTATTTTTGTGTATTATATGTTTGTAAGGAATTTTTGGGTTCATACTGAACAAGCACTTTAAATCAATGGCTTTGTTGGTTGCAGAGGATGCGTTGGATATTATTTAAATTCTCACGCGACTTCCATATTTGCTTGATTGAATGATTGCCACATACAACCAAACATAGGATACAGACGACTATAAAAATGGACAATTTTATAACCTATCTTTATTTAATCATAAACAAGACTTACTCTAGACGTTATATGTAATGTATTCACGTTTTGTTAACATGATTTAGAAATTAGACTTATAAAAAGTAAATTTGGCTCATAAAAATGATTCCTTGTATAAGTTAAATATAAAAAAAAATATTACATTTCCCATGATATTTAAAAGACTAATGTATATTAATTATTAGAAAGTGTTTTAATATCTACCTTTTAACGACCCTTTGTTATTAGGAGTGTTCGCTATGACGACGGGATATGAAAAGATCGATGTTAATTTTTAGTTCTAACAATAAATATTTAAGTTCCAGCACTGTCTTTCGTGAACCCGTGGTCGAAGAAAGAAAACGAGAATGCGCGATACTGCATTGTTTTCTTAGATTTCTCACATGATATGTGGCCGAGATAGAATTAATTAACATTTGATCGATATCGATATATTATATATAGTGAATTTACTTACATTTTAGTGATGTTTAATATTTTGGAAAGGAATTTTCAACTGTAGAGGATAGTTTGGTTTAGGATCCCTCGTTCATTCTATCTGCATTGCGACCACCGTTGCGGTTAATACTAGTTAAAAACCGTTTTAAATACATAACAGATACCTTTATTAATTAGATACACTTTGAAATCATTAGTGATTTTCATTTTTAGTGCATTAGTCTTATCTAATTCAATGAAAGAGTAAAAAAAAAAAATGAATTATAATATAGCTGTTATATCATTACTTTTTAATAATGCCTTGATTTGAAATTATTTTTACTACTTACTTATTTGAAATACTATTTTATATGGAAATAAATATTTTTCACTTAGCCTTTTTCCTGTTGTTAGTTTTTCAAAATAAGCTAAATCATTTTGTTGTGCAAAACCTTTCAAAATAAAATATATTTGTTTACGTTCATAATGTAAATGATGCATATACTTATTCGTACGTAGACGATATAGTACGTGCAATCTCGCTAAATTAAATCTTTTGCATACGAAATTATTGTAAGATTTATTACAAATTCAAACACGTAAATTTTAGGCGAATACCAAGCAAAGATGATAATAGTTTATGATTATATACCTATTTTCATTTATCCAGTAACATTTCGAACGACGAAACCGTCGATCTAATTTTGATATTTTTTTCAATAATAGAAATCGACTATCTCTTAGGCTTCTTTACATCTTAGTACATCAATGGGCAGGTACGCCATATGAGATGTCAGTAATAAGTATATGACAATAAATTTTTAGTTAGTAGATGTGCTATGTCTACTTTTGGACAGGAGTGTAAATAAAATAAGAATCTATTGTTTTACTAATTTTTAAAATGTTATACTCATATAGTACTTTTTTTTATAAATGTAATGTAATGAATAATATAAGCAGACATGAACTATAATTGTGTAACGATCAAAGGTCACTAAGATATTAGATCATTATGTGATTGAATAAAAAAAAGAAAATACCTTGATTACTTATGATTCTTACAAGAAATTATTAACATACTTTTTATTTAACAATATAAAATGTTTATTGAGTGGCTGAAGCCTTGAATTAGATTTGGCTATTGTTTATTTTTTGGTGTTTTTAAAGATAGCTTTATAATAGGAATAAGTTTGATATTTATAATGTGAAAAAAATGTTTTCACTCTACCATTCGAGTACCAGATGAGTAATAAATACACTTAAATATTCCTTGTTTTTGTGTATGGAGACTACAATAATTTTCCTGCTATAATAATATTTATCTCATATTATTCAGTAACTTTTGACTTTAGTGTGAATATTGTATCATAGATTATACTTAAAAAATCTCTTCATATAAATTAAAAATGTATTACAAATTAAACAAAGAATTTGTATAATGTTTGAATCTGCAATTTAATTTTATTTTAGTTACTTATTAATAAGATTTAATAAATAATAAATAAGAAAATCTAAGATTTTTATTTAATCAGTATCAATACAGATAAAAACTAATTGCGAAATTAAATAATAGTTAAAGCTTTGAAAGAAAAAAAAAAATTAACTATGTAAAAAAATATAATTGGAACATTTAACAACCATCCCACATCTCATTGTAAAGCATGATAATGGATGATTTCCACCCCCAGAGTTAGTTAAAATATGTGCATGTTATAAATAAATATAGTAATATTTCTGAATAGCTTCTTATGCATTTTATAATGAAGGTTTGAAAAAACATTTTTTTTTAGTTAATCTTATATTAGTAATGCCTGTAGTAGGTCTTTAAACTATGCGTTTCCATTAAATGACAAAAAAGAAAAGTTATTTCAAATTTCTATAAATATAAATTTTACTACAACAAGATACAGTTCAGGAAGTTGACATTACTTTGTAAACATGATAGCTCCTATATCTTGTGAAAGTGTTATCTTTTTGTAACTTCATTAATCACTACTGATAAAGCAAAACTTCCTTTTGCTCTGTACTACTTATCTATATAAATAGATATTATATAAAATATTTGAATAATACAGAATAAGGAAAATTGTAATAATTATTTAAGTGGGTATTTCTAATACAAAAACAATGATATGACTTATAATAAAATTAGCAGCAAGAGTCACTTACGCGTTTCAATTCCAAGGAGTGGTTATAAAACCTAAGCAATTTGTCCACCAATGGTTTAACGGCGCGCCAAGCCCTCTCTTGCGTTATTGTCGAAGGATCTGCGATAGCTTCCCGAATTTCCTTTCCAGCCCCTTTGTAACACTGTATTTCCTCCAAGATTTTGTCTGATTCTAAAAGTACTCTTTGTACTTCTTCAAAAACATCGCGCTCTGTTTCAGTAGGCGCAGCATTTTCAAAATCTAAGAAAATATCGTAACGCGGCGAAGAACAACAATTCGAATCGTCTCGTGCTAAAAGACTCAGCAATTTTCCCATTTTGAATGATTTACACCACGATATTAATAAATTTAATACAAATATCTTCTGAATAGCATCGACTGCATTGCCCAATAATGTGTATTTATGTATAAGTAAGCTACTTTTTTACATATATTAAATCCTTAAACTGTTTTATAAGTTACTTTACACAATCACAATTTAATTCATTTTAACTTTATTGTTATTAAAATTATTTTAATGCCTTCTATAAACTACAAGCGTTCACTACGGATAATACCCCACCAACTGAATTGACATTGACAAGTCAGATATGAACAGCGAAGTACGAACCGCACGAAATATGAATAGAGAAGTGATAAACGGCTTTAAATTGACAACGCGTTTAAACGTTGTGCTTATTTTTTTAAACGTTTTTAAAAAACGCTTTTCGTTGAAACGCTTTTTTGCTAATCGTTGAACACTTTTAAGTAAAAGTCATCTGTCATAACGACAAGCGTTGAAAAAAGCGTTGAAAAAAGCGTTTAACAGTTGCCTGATCGTTGTGTTGTAAAACACTAACAAAATTAATACGTTTTCAATTCGCCAAAAATATTACGTAAACAAGTAGAATGTAATTTAGCCGCTTAATATGAAACGAATTCATTTAATATTGAGTCTTATAAGGATAGAAATATGATTGTTAATCTAATATAATTTTTAATTTTTATATTAAATCTTATGTACTTTGAAATAAGGTCCAATAATTAAATTTTATTTTGAGTTGTATTAGCATTGTCATTAGGTTACTTTTCATGTTGTGTTTAGTTTCTTGAAACGTAGCCGTCAACGTTTAAACGAAATCTGCTTGAATGTATAAGCGCGCTGTAGCGCTTTTTTAAAAAAGCATGCTATTTTAAGCGCTTATCGTTTAAACGCCCACGTCTAAATATGAAGACCACACACCCACATTAATGTTGCTAGCAATAATTATGTAAATAATAACAATATTATTTTGTACTGATTACTGACTTAATATGAAAAATATACATAAAGCAATTAAATGAATAAAATGTATAATTTCTATTGTTTCATATATTTTAACTAAATTAACTTTACTAATGATATAAGTGGTCATCACTCATCGTTTCTCAAGTTCTTTTTCTACGTGTGTAACACAGATGAGTAATTAAGTAGGTACCATCCTTACAGAATATATTGTACTTACTACGAGTATAAAATAATTATTGATGTACATATACCTAAAACCCTTAGAGTGTACATATAGCATATGTATATTCTAAGATACAACATAGCATAATAATATCTTTTTTTTCTTTTATATTATAATACAGCGATTAAATATGAAGACTCGCGGTAGCGTGTCCAGCCAAGTTCAAGCCAAAGGAACTGGCAACGCAGCTCCGTGTGTTACACAAACCATTTGGAGCTACTTTTCACCTCGTAATAACTCAAAATCTATTTAACATAAACTCATGAAATTTGGTTTATTTATTAAATCCCCTTAGATTAACTAGAATCCCCAATTTCATAAATACACCTCAAACGTTTATTGAGATATTAACGTCTAAAAATCAGCATTTTCATCACTGACTGACTGACATAGAGTAGTAAAACCCACTTCCAGATGACCTAGAAAGTTGTTTGGTGTTCAGATGGGTAATCGTGTAAGGGAAAAACAAAGGGAAAAATCCGAAAACAGTATATTTTTAAAAATTGAAAAAAAAAAAAAAAATTAACACCAAGATTTGTCTTGGCTAGTTTTTACATACAAGTTACACTTATGTCTTCTTTATGCTATACGCAAGTAACTGTTTTTATATTGTAAGGTCAACATGTCTCACTCTACTAAAAGCTTGCTTTACTGGTAAAAACTAGCCAAGTCAAATCTTGAAGTACAATTTATCCTAAGTTATCTACTCTGTGTAAATGATTCGACTGTTCAAATTTAAGAAGTTCTATTCTTAAATAGCAAACACTTCTATAGCAGAAAAAATATTTAATTGTGTTTTAAAATTTTAGAATGTTGAATTTTAGAATTAATGCTCTTCAATACAATTAAATAATTACGTGTTTTGGCATTTTTCAAAATTCAATCCCAAAAGGGGGTACAATAGGGGATGAAAGTTTGTACGAAACTAATTAATATGTAAAAAAGTACAAAAAAAAAATCATCAGTCGACGATTTAAGAGATTTAAAGTCACTTTCTTTAAAATGATGTCGACATAGCCTTAAATATGTAGATTGTGATTTCGCCAATTTTGGTCGTCTTATTGCTTTAGCCCACAATTTCTTCACTTTTTGTCTTTTGGGAATAAATGATATCCATTTACTTTGCATCCTGGCACTGTATAATTTGTCATTTTAATTAAATTTTTAATAACATAAAAAAATCCATCCACGCGATAGACCTTAGGCTATAGTGATCGCGACATCTGGCGGGAGAAAAAGACATAAAGCTTCCTCATTGGATCCATCGTAACAACGTAAGACTTACGACATTTTATATATAACATAAGCATAGTCTATTAAACATTAAAATAGTTTAATGAAGGCATCGGGGAACTCGTGTGGGGCAGTGGGCCATGTTAAGTGAGACGCGTGTAGGAGAACGTACTCTTGTAGGTATCTCCGGATTTAACCTTAGCGCCGCCCCTGGGCATAGTAAAAAATACCACTCTTGAAAAATGCAAAAAAATAATTTATAAATGATATCAATTTTTCGAAAAATGTTTCTACTAGTTATTCTTTTTAAATTTTTCATTTTTTGGAAAATAAAAAAAGCATTTTCGATAACGCAAAAAAATGTTTATTCCCGCCCTCCGAATTTTGTCGCCCCTAAAAATTTGCCGCGTTGAGCACTAGCCCCGAGTGTCCCTAGTATAAATCCAGCGCTGCTTGTAGGACAATTAGAAGACGGCTTCAGGGTTGACGGGTATAAACTTACTACGAGATGGCACTGCAGCGCTGTATCTTTGAAACTGACCGCAATGAAATTTGGCGTGATTTAATGTTATCACTAAGAGGAAAGGCATTCACTGTTTATAGGCTTAGACTTAGACTTTTGTACCTTGATGTTTTTTAACAATTGTATTTTAGTAGTTAAATATTTCAATGACGCACTTATAAATGACTAGAATAATTCGTTCTCATACTAAATGTCTGAGCACGAATTATTCTTTATACAGTTTTCTTTGTAGAGCTTTGTAGTGTTGCTTACTCTTAAGGTTAACAAGTAAATAGGCTAACAAGGATATTGTTTAGCTTATAGTAAGCAGTGACCGTATATTATATACCACTTTCATTAAATGTAAGGATCGCACGTCACCATCTGAGACAAAGGGAAGGGAGAAAGAGGAAGGGGATATAGAGTGGGTGGTTTGGCTCATATTTGTATCATTCACACTTTTTCTCCTTAATTTGTAACTACACATATTAAGGAGAAAAAGGTTGTCAAACTTTTGTATTTTCTAGAATTCTTTAAATCTTTTATCTGCTAACACTTCCTAGAATTTGGACATTATATGAAAGCATTTGAAATTAAAGAAAAGTATATTAAAGTTTTTTTTTAACATAATTTTTTAACGTTTTTGACCACAAATTTTATATAAAACTAGCGACTCACGCTTGCTTCGCTCGCGTTCGTCCCTAGGTACGTTTCCACGGTTAGCTATGTTTGTACATAAATAGTAGCTTGCTACTCCTAAGATATTCATTTAAATTATATAGCGATTTACCCTCGCTTCGTTCGCGTGGTACGCCGTTACGCGGATTTTGTTCACAATTTTATGGGTTTTAATTTTTTTTCGCGGAACCCTGATTCTTTTTCTAAAATAAAAGTAACCTAAGTTACTCCTTGTAACATCAGCTATCTGCCAGTGAAAGTCCCGTCAAAATCGGTTCAGCCGTTTCGGAGATTAGCCGGAACAAACAGACAGACAGACAGACAAAAAATTGTAAAAAATGTTGTTTTGGTATGTGCACCTTGTATACATCCATATGCAATTAGTAAAAAGCGGTTATTTTAATAATACAAACAGACACTCTAATTTTATTTATCTGTATAGATTTGTGTATCTTAGGTAAAGAAGTAACTGGGTTTTGTTGGTATTACAATTATAGAAAACTTTGTTTTTAGAGTTTTCGGGCATTATTTATTTTATCATAAGTGTATAACATCGACACATATCCATTTAACATACGAATGTTTTTTACAAATAAAATTTTGTCTGTTATTTACACTGTTCATTTTCGTTTTAATACATCTACTATATTAGATTATTTTAGTTTTAAAAGCAATGCCCAAGAGCAACCAATTGAGGTATTACTCTATAATTTCATAGGTACTATGTACAACAACAACATTACCAAAAATAAAAAATTGTTGATGAAGACGTATAATAGTACAAATTAACAGCTAAACGTATTTTTAGTTTTGACCATGTTGTTCTTATACTATTAAAACAAAGTTTAAAATCAAGACTAGAATTTCTAAGCCCCTGTATAAAATGTTTCCTACAGATTAATTTAGAGAAAAGTGGACAGAGCAAGACATTAATAACAGTTTTATCAAATAATGACTATAAATGAATCTATTAAACTTATTAATACCGTATATTTTTAAAGATCAGTCTAACATTCGATAATTTACAACTTTTAATCTAATATTTATTTACTGATTTAAGGCTATGGCCTGTCCTTATATTGTAATAAGGCCCTGTCTGATCATTCACTTAATTAATATTCAAAAGTATCTTAATATTTCAGAAAATTAATTTATAAAAGTGCATAAAAATCCAAAAAATTTCGTAGTTAAAAACTTAATCCACACTTATCAAACTTAATGTCCACTTGCGCTAGCTAAATGACGACTTTAGAGTAATTTTCCATCTTAGAATACACCGCATTTCTGTGTGGCTGTTATTACAAAACTACATAAAATGGTTATTATAAAAAAAAGTATACATTTCGTAGACAAAATTGTATAAATATAAATGTTATTTTTTGCTTTATAAGTATCTCTTTGTTATACATAATATATTTAGGTATATGACATTTTATCGAATGATCTGCTTTGTTCAAATTGGTATTGTGAAAACCATATAAAATTGCAACAAAATATTTCAATTAATATTACTTATTAAAAATTAAATGGCGCACCGTTAATTATTATTATATATCAAACATTTTTCTTTAAACAATTGATCGTTCTGAATTATCAGTATTATTCAACAATCTTTTGTCTTCAAATATTTCTAAAGTATAATCCGCTCTTAGTTAAATGTCATTAGTACTGAAAAATATGATTTTTCATTTAATCAGCACGAATTAGAAACAGCAAAAATATGAAAACCTATGGGCTTAGCATTCCAGAAGCACACATAACATTCGCATGTTTTTTATCAGTGATCATATACAACAATTAATAAATTCCTAATACGAATAACATCTACATATTCTACACTTGCTAATTCGAAAGTCTTAATAATTTGGTGTAAAGATCCGTCTTAACCTAGTAATAATTAAATTGTGTTTTATTTCTGTATAGTCTATGTTGGTACATGTACTGTCTCACTTATATCACACCATTATCAAGTAAAATTAACCATACATAAGCGTCTTTCATTAGTGGAGATCAATTCAAGTTATCGCACTCATTGTTGATATTGTTTAAATATAATATGTAGATATAGATCAAAGAAGTTAATGTGCATTTTTATATTAATGTGAATACTTTCGATACATTACGTGAGAAAAACGAGCAATGACCAGATAGGGTGCTGAATTTTGAATAAGTCGTGTAAGTATATTATATTTTTCTTACAAATAAATGCCAGTGAAATGCGAAAGCTATACTGTTGATATAATTTATTTTGACTAGGTAATAGCAATCCATTTAATGAAAACCTAAATTTTTACTTTTAATTTAAATCTTATTTATTTAATCACATATTTCCAATATAGTTTATCTATTTTACAAAAAATTATAATACAATCACACTTTTCTGCGAGTTTCAGTAAGAAACCGAAGTCTTTTGGAGTAAATATTATTAAAAAGAAAAAGAATAGGTCCGAATTTATTTCGGTATGAAAAAGGGAAAAATAATATAAACTATGATGATTCAACCATCGATAATATCAATTTGTAACGGAATTGATATTCCTGAATTGTTAATATAACTACAGAGCATCTTCTATGAAGGCATAAGGCAAGTGAGGGCACTGGACATCACACAGCAATCAAGTTTTGATCTAATCTGTACGAGTACAAATCATTTCGAACCTAAATTATTGTTTGTTAAACATATTATTGAATAGCAGACACCATGAGGAACTAATTAATGGAAAAGTTAAAGTTCAAACCGCGTAATGTATTGCACGGTCCACCAATGCACATTAAGTACATTGTACGTTCTTTAGTAGGGATACATGTTATTTGTACTTAAATTGTTTCTATCGAAAATATTTAAGTGCCGAGACTAGCAGAAACTTTTCAATGAACAGGTCGGAGTCTAAAGCTGCAATGTGTGCTGCACGGCCAACCAACGCGCTGGCTGTGTGGGGGAGAGCATGTTGCACGTCGTAACGTACGACTGATACAGATGAAGCCCGAGCGGCTAGAGGTGATACCATATTATGTACCTGAAATAGAAATAATATTATATTATTTTGTTAACTAAAATGGAATGACATCGCACTTTACTAAAATTGCAAATAATTGTTTGGTTGCTTTTTATTTATATTGTGTGTTTGTTGCACCTTGATGTTTTGCACCTCTATTATGTACGCGAGTAGTTGTGGATATGGATTAAGGTTACTCTTTATTTTAGGTCCTCGGATAATTTCCGCGGATTTACCACTAAAGAATTTATGAAATAGAATTTCCAATAACAATGCGGTGTTGAGGCTTGAGCAAAGCAACTCGTCATGGTGAAGAGTTAATAAATATCATTTAAATAATAACTATAAAATATTTTAATTCTAATATCACTAAAATATTTTAATTTTTGATATATTTTTATTTTATAATATATTAATTTATTTTTTATATTTTTACTAGCTGACCCGGCAAACGTTGTTTTGCCATATAAATAATTTCCTATTACTAAAATGGCTATTAAAAAATAAGGGTTGATCGTAGAAGGGTGAAAATTGAGGATTGTATGTATTTTTGTATGTTGTATCATAAAAAAATAGAAATTAAAAATTTTGTCTAAAAAATAAAAAAATAAAATTTAGGGGTGGACTACCCCTAACATTTAGGGGGATGAAAAATAGATGTTGGCCGATTCTCATAGATACCGGATAAGCACAAAAAATTTCATCAAAATCGGTCAAGCCGTTTCGGAGGAGTATGGCAACGAAAACTGTGACACGAGAATTTTATATATTTTTATATGACAGATTAATGATGTAATATTTAATCTATATAAATAAATATATAAAGTGCAAACATCGGTAAGCGCAGATTGCAGAACTCTGTTTCAATGAATAAGTAGGTACGTTATTTTATTTATTTTTTCTGGCACTCCATGGATATCTTGTTAAAAATTATTATATAATTATTATAACAGTAAAAGTGAAATTTCAATAATATACCATTTCTCTATAAGCTTGTCCTAATAACGATGTGTCCTTTGCGGCAGCTTTGCAAAGTTCTAATCTTGCAGAATGCAAAGGAACATATCTGTCTTGGCCTGAGCCACAAAGCAGGATATGCTTGAACTGATGGAGCTGACTTCGTTCACTTAACCGATAAAGAAAAGATCTTCGAGGATCAGAAGCATCACGAAGAGAGAGCTGGAGCAAGGAACCGGATTTTTTCCATTTCTGCATGAACCACATTCCTGTAAATAAGAATTACATGCTTGTATTTTCATGATTATAACTTAATAATAATGATTGAGTGATTATGAAAACTGATGTTATTTTGCGCTAGTATTATATTTAATCTAGAATGTTCCTAAGTCTGATATTTTGAGTGCTTTTAGTTATTCGTGACAGCCGCTACACCGAAGTAGCAAATGTGTAAGTCTATTAATATCCAATCTTGAAATATATCTGCGCAAGACAAATCTATTTAAAATTGCGTTTTAGTGTTACTTTTTATTTTTGAGAATGTTTTTATGCTTTAATGATTTAGCATTTCACATATCTGAATCAATTACGTGCTCATTAAAATATAAAATATTTGTAATCTTTTATGCTTACCTGCATTTACGAGACCGCTGGAATTATAGAGCGTCCCTAAATGCGGTCCACTAAGAGATAAAAATGTGTGCAATTTTCCTAAAAATGGTTTCATTTGGGGTCTAGCTAAAGCAGACCTAATTATAATAGTGCCCAAAGAATGTCCTACAAAGCTAATTCTGGCCGGTTCGCTTGAATTCTGTATGTGCGTCATAATTTCTTGAACCAACCTGAAAAATTGTAATATTTAAAGATATAAAACTTTCGAAATTCTAGGTTTAAAATCTGTCACAATATGGTACTAAAGCTTTCACAAACCTATCAGTCATGGTATCGAAGTCAGAAAATGTATCTCCTTGATTCCTTTCCGACATCAGAAAGTCTAGTCGAGCTCCGGGTAAACCTAACTCTAAGTACGTTTTGACTAATCGCAAATCGGCTGCGTTACCATCTAAGCCATGAACGCATATGATGAGATGTAATCCTAAAATGAATAAAATTATTGCTAATTTTTAAGTAAAATTAAATTGTGGATCACATTACATATTTTAAATGTAAAAAGTTTTAATAAAAGTCAATTTTTTATGTCAGAGTATTTATTTAATTTATCAATTTCTTTCATAAAAGTTATACATATTTGACATAAATCATTTATAGATGCCATTTATAAAATAAGTATATTATGTATTGATACCCACCTTCTGGATTAAACATTCTATATTCGTCGCTTATATGGAAATAGGGCAACGAGTTTTCAACAGGAGGAAAGTCAGAATATATTCCTCCTGGATACTTGACGCTTTGTCTAAACTCTTCCCTACATTTTACAAATAGTCGTTCTGACTCTGCTAAACCAAATATGCTTATGAGATTGCTGTGTCGTTGTTCTAAAAAAAAAGATTATGAGTCAAATTTAATTTATTAAACTTTAACTTTCTTTAACATAGCAGGCTAGCGACCTACCTTTATTACCATTTTCGTTCCTGCTAGCTAATTCTCCAGTACTTTGGCTTTTATTTAGTGTACTGGCAGATACTGTAGAGTTAGTATTCATGGACTGATGAGGTCTTAATTTTCGCCTTTCTAATATTCCTGGACCAATATTAATGGGTTAGTATTCTGTGAGCATAAGCATTAGTTAGGCATAAATACCAATAAAATACATACCCTCGCAAACATGATAAAGAGGATTGTCTAGTTGAAGCGTAGTAGGTTGCGTCGACTTTCTACTTTTGGATGGCGTAGATGACTTACTACTTTGCCTGCTCAGATGCGGTGACTTTGAAGGGGGATCCTTAAAAGTGAAGCCATATGGTTATCTTTATATGAAACTGTAATTATTATTTTAAATAATATGGATATAATATACCTTAAATTCATCAGGTGGAGGTGGAGCATCCCTAAATTGTTGAGGTGGCGGTAAGTGCTCATAATCATTATCACCACCAAAGTGGCTCAAATCTATTTCGGATTTTGCTTTCCCTTGGTATTTTTGTGTAGATGCAGCTGGTCCACCCGATGTTTTGTGACTTTTACATGATCGATCTACTGTTAGACTTCGGATTTCTGCAGCTATTAGTTTCTCTGTATATTCTATTCTATCTCTTAATTTAGTTTTAATTAATGTATTAGATTTTGCTGGAAGAGGTTGTTGAGGTGGTGGCTTAGGAGTGATTTCCTTACGAATATATGGATGTAAATTATCGCTAACTGTTTGAGATTTTTTAACAGTAACTTCATTTGAAGTTTTGTTTACGGCGCTATAAGATTTTTCTTGAGTGGCACTAAATGAATTGTGCCTTTGATTCACTTTGCCTACATTTGAGTCTGTATATTGCTGAAAGCAACTTGCCGTGCAAGTATCCGAATTACAACCTGCGTCAATTCCATTATTGTGCATAATTTTATTATATTCACACTGGCTGTCTGTACAAATAGAATCGCTACAAATTGTACATTCTTCACAAACTTCTTTATCACAACATTCAATTTTTTCAGTTGAGCTACTTTGAGCAGCTTTTACGGCTAATTTAAGTAGACGTTCTCGAAGCTGTTCACCGTTAAGACCAGTTCTTTTGAACTCGCTTATCTTATCGCCGTCTCTTTTGCGTGTTTCAACATTTTCGTCATATTTTTTACTAGGAATTTTAGAAACGGCACTAGTACTAGGAGCAGAGTAGTTAGGATTTAATTGGCAACTGCCATTATCAGGAGAAGAAGGCCCTGAACTTCGCCCGCTTGAAACCCATCCACTCTGTTCACTTAAACTTGACGTTGAACTTCTGCTGCGTTTTTCCTCTTTATTGAGAAAGTTCTCAGGTGGCAAGATTTTGAAATCTTTATCACCTATGTCTAAGGGAGGAGATTCAAATGCAGGTGGTGGGGCTAAGTTAGGCAAAGATTCTGAACCAAAGGCGCTGTTCAAATTTGGTTCTTCAATAATGGATGCAGCACTTCTACAATGTCTTAACTCTGAACCATGTTCTAAACTGTATGGTACGCTTGTTGATGATTCCAACCTTCTTAATTCAAAAGGTATACTTTCGTCGCTGGAAGAAGATGCCGCTTCTGACATAAGCTGCGTCATTTTTTCTGATGCTTTATGTTTTGTACGCTTTTCCGGTTTACCACTAGACCTTCCACTTTTTGGAGTGGTTCCTCCAGATTTAGGAGTAGCCAAACCAGATCTTGGAGTAACTCCACCAGACTTTGGCGTGCCCTTACCTGACTTTGGTGTACCCCTACCAGATTTCGGTGTACTTCTGTCAGATTTCGGTGTATGCCTATCAGACTTACTATCCCTAGATTTAATGGAATGGTGACTGCTTAACGAATCTCGACTTGAATTCATTTTAACGGCTTCTTTTCCATTAGTGTTTAGCTTAGATTCTTTAGATCGGCTTTTCTTATGCCTGACTGATGGTAGAGTAGAATGTGGTGTCGAAGGAGGCGTTTTTGAATATGTTGACTTAGATGTTCCGTCACTACTTCTGTCTAACGTCATTACAAATCCACTGTCATCACTACTTTTACTAGATTTCTTTTGATAATTTTGTATTAAGCTTCCTGTATTAAAATCATAACTCCAGTCACCTTTTTGAAGATAATAGTTTAACTCGTGCCTTAACTGATTACGAGCGGCTTCTATATCCATCTGCTGATTATCAATATTTTGTTGAAATACGTGCGTAGAATTGGATCTATGAACATGTTTATTAGAAACTAAGTTACTTTGATCAGTCACTTGATTTTTCCCACTCACTGGTGGATAAGAATTACGAGGAGGCAACATAGGACGGGGTAAATTTACACTATAGCCTCTTTGAAATTCTAATGGATTGCGAATAATGCTATTCGCTGGTATATTACCCTGATTACCGAAAGCGTAACCATAAATTTGGTTTACATTTCCTTTAATTGTACCATCATACTTATAGCCTACATTATGAAATACTTCATTATTCATTCCATGACTGTTGGAATTACAAGGATTTTTATATTTTTCTCTGAATTCATTTATATTTCTTCTATAATCTTCACCTTTGGATCCACGTGCTGTAGTACTGGTAGGATAAGCTGTAGTAGTAACACTTCGAGGAAGAGTTGTAGGTTTGGGTTGTTGAGCGGAAGTATATGTTTTTTGACCATTTACTGAGGTATTTGAACTATTTTTGACAGTTTTCGACAAGGTTTGGACACTTAATGGCGTCATTTGGGACACCCTCAGTTGGTCTAAGGATTTACTATGCCTAGCCGGTAAAGTGCTAACTCCGCTTGTTATTTCATGCTTTTGGTTAAATACTTGATCAGCATTACATTTCTCTTTTCCTAATTGGGATATATTTATAGTACTCTTTGCAGCGTTTATATCCAGTAATGTTGAAGCTGAGTATCTAGACAATTGTTGACCTTGTTGAATAGGACACGAAGAAAATACATTATTGGGTGGTAGTTGAATTTCACTAATCTGATTATTTTGGACAATATATCGATTTCTTCCCGTCAGTTCTAATTGTTTATTATGAGGCTTATTTATTTCTACAACACTTTGTTTAACTAGTGTGCGTTTAGGAGACCCCCGAGCAGACTTTTGTGGTGCAAGAGTCAATGTTGCTTGGACTACGCCTGTACTCGATTTAGGCGTGCTAAATTGAGGTTCAAGAACGTCTATCATTGCTTTAGGCAATGTAAGAGTTACTCTCGATGCCTCAGACGACGGTCTTCTTGAATCCATCATTGAAGCAACACTACAAGCACAATCTTCTCCAGAAGGTTCTGAACATAAAAATGGATCTGTAATAAAATTTAAATGGATTCATATAATGATATTTTTTCAATATATGAGGTCATACTAGAAGATAATACTCACCGCTTCCAGCTTTGTTTGTACTTGAATTCAAAAATGAACGTCTCCTCGCAAATTCAGCTGTGTCTTGGTATCTGCAAAAAGATTATTTATTATATTTAATAATATGAAAAATAAAACTCTTAATTTATAATAACCTTGTAATCGTCTAAACAATTTTTACCTGTCTTCAAATATGATAGGCATAATGTGCGGATCACCATCAAGCGCGATGCAATGTACAGGTAGAGGCGGTAGTAATGCCAGATAACGCGAACGTCTAGCCGCTTCTCCAACACTTTGATATGACTGATAGTTACTATCGTAGCAACCAGCCAGTGAATGTCTTGGATTATCCAGCACGAAAAAGCATTCGGAAAAACGCTTAATTCTGAAATGTACATTATTTTCTTTATTACACTATTTAAATTATATCCGCTTTGTCTAAATATACTTATGGAATCCGTGTAAAAATTAATGTAAAATTTTATAAACATATATTTTAATAAGCTATTAGTTGTACATATATTAATTATATAACAAATATAGTGAAAGCTTTTGCCAGGAGATAATGCTAGCGAAATTTATTTTATTCAGCACCAGTACTTAAATTAGAATATTAATAAAGAATTTATTACGGAATTCAGCACTGTAGTCCAACATTTTGACACGCACGACCCACCTATTGATATATTTGTGGCTTATAAACTATACCTTTATCCCTATTTTTAATAAATAAGTAAATTTATATTATTGCTTCCTTTTTTATTAATTTGGGACATAAACACACAGCATCATCTAGCTCCATGGTAAGCTACGAGGCTGTATTACGGATACCAGATAGTTGATAGATACACTACACATATATAACTTTAAATACATACATATTATAAATATAGACACCCATGACTGGAGTACAAACATTCGTGCACATCACACACCACCATAACACTTTCAACTAAAATTTTATTAATTACTGCTATTTACCATTAATAAAAAAAACCTACATTTATATTCATAATGCTGATTTCAGGGAAAACTATTATTTTGATATCGTATATGTACATATTATTGTAACTCTTTTTTATCCATCGACTATTAAGAGTACACTGGACTGCACATGACAGCTTTCCATTATTTTCCACAGTTAAAGGTGTGTGTGTGTGTGTGTGTGAGAGAGAGAGAGAGAGAGAGAGGGAGGGAGAGAGAGAGAGAGAGAGAGAGAGAGAGAGAGAGAGAGAGAGAGAGAGAGAGAGAGAGAGAGAGAGAGAGAGAGAGAGAGAGACGTGTAAGTAGTTTCTTGTAGCACCCTTGAATTTCGACTCGACGAAGCACTCACTGCAGACAGCATTAAGTTAATAGAAGAAATCGAGTAAATATATCGTAGAAAGGTGATCCAAAGTTTGAGGCTTCTCGAACTAAGAACATTACAGCTTTGAAAAGAGCAATTTTATGTGAAAGTACAAACCGCAAAGCGTGATGTCTCGCAGCTAGAGCATGATGCACATGTGGGCGATCTGAAGTGTGATGCAAAAATGCGCGCCACCGAAGCGTTACTTCTGCACATAGTCTTGCTATGTCGTGAGCTGCCCCCATTGCCCATTCTTCTTCTTCACCTGCTTCTGATTTCTGTACGAAATTATCTCATATTAGAGAATATATAATTTAACACTAATAAAATGTCAAAGTTTAATAAAAATGACATTAAATACATACATTATACACTTATTTGGTAAAACTTGCCTTTCCTAGATCACTTAAATCTTTTATTCGCTGTGCAACTTCACCAACGATAGAATTAGAAGATGATTCTTCTGGAGTAAGTAACACTCCAGTTGATCCGCAAACGGTGAGTGCGCTCTGCAACCCCTCTAATGATCCAAGTAGAATTCCACAAACTTCTGCGTGTACTTGCCTGTAAAATTCATTATGCCATATGAAATGAAATTGAAAAAAATGACAATTGAAGTCAGTCCGTGACAAAACTACCGCTTACACTAATCATTCATTACATATTATAAAATAAAATACTTCGGTGCGCTGAATTTGTATTTGTTTAAGCTAATAGACTTCAGAAACACACAAACAGTAGGTATTCTCCAACGGCTTTGGCTGATAAAAAAAGGAATTACCTAGGAAATATATAATTTATGAACATACGTATGATATTTGTCAATTAAGTCGAAAAAGTCTTTCTGTTTGAGAACTTCCACCACTGTTAACATTAAACGCGCAAATTACATGAACGTTTTTTATACTTAATTAAAATATGAAAGTAACTGGTAATAATATTATTTATCACAATAATACCTGGCATGCGCTATTTTGCTCGAGTTTCCGCCGGCACATTTTCCGCTCGATCCAAATAGAATGTTCTCTAAGCTTCCTGAAGCGTTAAAGTTTGACCCTGCACTTTTCATCAATTTCCCCCACTGTTTGCTAGAACGGGGCGTACTGCAAGCAAAGCAATAATTCGTTCTCATATTAAAACCAGCTGTTCCATTGAATTATTTTGGACCTCTTATTATGTTACACAAACAGTAGTCGTCTGGAAATATTGGTTTTTAATTATTTATTTCTACGTTATTCCCTAACCTATCGAATTATTAAAAACTTCTCTATATGCGACATGCAATGTCTTACGTATTGTATTTTTACTAATAAGAACTAAAATGATAATATGATATACGAGTATGTATCTAAGGTTTATCTATCAATTAAATGTATAATATATGTATGTATGTATGTATGTACTTTTAAATCGCTAGCATTCTCATGAATCTTTTTTTACCTACTCTATGGCTATTTTATTTACTACAGAGAAGTCAAAATATTGAAGTAATTTTAAATTTTTACAAAATGCAATTTATTAATAATAAAAATATCCAAAAAAGTTGTAACTTGCAGTAAAAAACTGGTGCATTTCATAGCTCGAAGTGCGTAAACTCTATAGTCTACTACTTACCAGCTTTGTACGTAATGCATGATGCTCTTCCTAAATAAAGACATGTAACAGATGAATTTTGTTTTATCTGAGAAGAGTATACGTCAAAGGTTACAGAAATATATGTATGTCAAAAGAATACTTCAAGGCAGGGAAGTTATTGTAGCAGAAATCCACTTTGCATTGTGCTCCACTGCAATATGAGACTCTTGTAGCACGCGCCAACTCGTAACACTATGAATACACGTTTTACCCGCAATTTACATTTAAAGTCACCATGTATTTTTTCTTATTTCTTTACCAAATTTTATGTGTTCAAATATATATAATTATATATATAGTTTTTTTTAATCAAATATATATAGTTAATAAATATATATAGAAATATAGATAATTGATAAGTAGTTGTTATGTAAGAATAAGTAAAATCTTGTGTAACCTACTTGATATAGGGCTGATGTAGAGCGACTAAGCTAGCGTGGATGGTGACGGAGACTGCAGACAGATGGAAGTAGTCAAATAGCACGGGCAGGTGGTAGTGGAGCCCTTGTGATGGCTGGAAATGTAGCTTCAACACGCGGCAGGATACTGGTGAGAGAGTGCTCGATTGAGCACCTTCGCTGCACCACAGCTCTATGCCTAGGCTCCATTCTGCCCTCTCCAGAGACTCTTTAAGGTTACGGCTATCAACTGGGAAATATAAAATATATTTTATGAGAAAACCTAATGGCATTATTTATATTAATCAAAAATTAAATTTAAAAATAAACTAAACCTCTCTTTTACTAAAAAGCATTTTACTTTCCCTACCGAAAAATAAAAAGTTGCTACATTGAGATTTTCTTCTGCTTAGAATTAGGACGTTTACTGCATATTAGGTCAACTTCTTGGCAGGCTCCCAACGACGCTATAAGTCGTCCTGGTTTATCTCCCATTTTGGAAAATACATCGTACTCCAGCACGTAACATGTTTTTGTAGTGGTTATCTAATAGGGTGGTGTAAATGGTTAACAGTAACATGTATCGTTTTCATAGTAACCACAACTCTATATTACCACTACAACTTAACCATAACAAGAAACAATATATGTACCTAAGGATTAAATGAAAGGATAAATTAACCCAACCCTCATTTGTTATAAAATATGGTAAATATTTAGAAGCAAATTACTTTATGCAAATATATTCAAGTATTACATATAATAGGCGTTGTCCTCTGAAAGGAATTAATAGATCAAAATGGATACATAAATTAATATTTTAAAAACTCCAATTCCAATTATTTATTTACTAGCGGCTTACCCTCGCTTCGCTCAGGTTCGCCTCTAGGAAAACAAAAACAAACCTATCCCACGGGAACCGCACATTTTTCCGGGATAAAAAGTAGCCTATGTGTTATTCCAGACTATAATCTATCTCTGTGCCAAATTTCATCTAAATTTGTTCAGCCGTTCTGGCGTGAAAGAGTAACAAACATACATTCATACATACATACATACATTCTTACAAACTTTCGCGTTTATAATATTATATTTCATGCCGTCCGCTTGATTGGCCCACGAATAATCACGAAAAATTAACTCAACTAGGTAAATGTCAATATTAGAGGTTTGTTATTGATGTTTATCTAAAACAAACCTTTAAATTATATCCTACCTCTAAGTATATGTATCTCAAAATTATCAAGAAAATCCCGCAAATACAAATGTAATAATGACTTTATACTGTTGTAATTGTTGATTTTATAGATCACAATAATGTAGCACGTATACTTTAATGATATTTAATACACTTTATGAGCTATCCCGTTCAATAAAGGGCATAGTCACCCAAAACTTATTTTGTTTTATTGTAGAATGCACACTTGCTTAAAATATGGAATTGGGCGGCTTTCAGGTAAGCGCCATCTATCGTCCATTATGGCTGAAAACCGGCTAACCTAGATCAAAGTTATTGTGATTATTGATGGATATTGTAATTTAAATAGTTTTTTGCCATATAAAGTAAAAAAAAATTTTGCTACACACCTAATAAATGTGCTCTGAAGTGCACAATGTCCCGCAGTGTGACCTCCTCATTTCTGTACATAATTTGGAAGGCTCTAGAAGCAGCGAGGCCTCCGATGAGGGAAGCGTTAGCGGCGGGTCTGCCGGTTCGAGCAGCGCCATTGCCGCTCGACACCGTCGCCTCGATGTGGACCGGCACCTTGGGTGACACGCGTAAACCCACGCGCACTTGATATAGTCTGCGAAATTTTAAAATTATTTTATTAAAAAAGATGCTGTGTAACGTACAAAAAATACTGATATCGTGAACATACAGCACCTGTTTAGATCTACGTTGGAAACTTGTAAAGCTGCCAAACTAACAGCGACTAATTTTATTATAAGGGTCGCTTAATAAAATTATACACTATCGAATTACTCATCAAATTTCCTTTTCGGTCTACCTTTAATTTTTATTACAATTATTCTAAATTAAGCAGCAAGTATTCTGCACTAGATAAATTATTATTTAGTTTATCTTTCAATGATTTCAAAAATCAGGAGGTACTTGATTTGCCTGTTTTTAGAAGGTTAGTGTATGCAAGTTACTTAATATCTTCGCCAAATATGATTTTCATAATTTTAACGTATAAGTCGTACCTCACGGTTAGTTTTATATCAATTCAATATATATATATATATATATATATATATATATATATATACCTTTAGGGATGAAATAATTATTTTTAAATGATTTTCAAGTCGATGTACCTTTTTAGTAAAAAGTAATACAATATATGTACATATATAAATTGTGCGATTTATCAACATTTTTATTTTATGATTCACATATTTATAGGTAAAAAAGTTGTATAGTATATTATAGGTATATGGTTACGTTAACTGTGTTAGTTTTACAATAAACAACTTTGGTTTAGCGTTTTGTATATTATACGTTGTTTCATCACGCTCTAAATATATATACCACACGCGGTCGGTATTGCTAAGGGACATTGAACACTAATAATAATAGTTCAAGTACACATTGTACAAAACGAATAGCATATATATTTTATACTTGCCAGTTGATACAAGCCCAGTAGTAAGTAGAAAGTAGTTTAGTGAGGAATATCGAGAATTTGTTGTTGTATTTGAATGTGCTAATCGCACGAAAAACCAGCACAATTTGAAATATACGCTTTGCATTACACAGCAAGGTCAATGAGGAATATTATAAGCTACATAGTATCACGCAACAAACAAAACTGCGGAGCAGTAACCATAATCGTCAACTAAAATGAAAAACTGTATGTAAGTAAACAAAGCGAGAATAACGACAGGGGTAGTGGTTATGATGACGTTAAATGCAAGCGAAACGTAAAAATTTACTCATAACATTAAAAAAAAAAAACTAATAAAACAAAAAAGTGTGTGTGTAGGTGTACTTATGTACGCGCGTAAGAAGATAAACTATAAACTTGTTTTTTAGAGTATTTAAATAGAAGTTTGTTTTCTTTTTAATTTTTATTCGTATTTTTCTCAGCAAACCCTTTCATTTCATATCCATAAGTCATAACATAGAGGTGCATAAAGAAAATATAGTCCGCCATATTGGATTTACAATGACGTCATTTTGTTTATCATGCGTATTTTGCTCATCAAGCCCTTTTATTTGATGCCAATATCATAAAGGTCACTATGGAAATGATAAATCGACTTTTTTAACGTCCGCCATATTGGACTAAAAATGCCCACATCAACTCGTAGATAATCGCGCAGTCACGAGAATCAAATGTGTGTGATGAATTTCTTTAACTTGTAAGATTTTATTACAGACAGACACCGCGACAAGTGAAACTAAATAAAACCTTGAAAGTTTTTTTATCGATATAAAGCACGTGTTGTATATATAGAAATAGGTACCGGAATAAACATCTTGAATATAGACATCACACTATACTAAAGGGAGATTTAACGATTAACTTCACACTGTAGTCAATAACAACTAACTTCGTATTTTAGTCATAATCTGTCGCATTGTTAAAAATTCTCTCTCATCATTTTTTTCATAACGCGTCAAAAGAAGTATAACTTCAAAAACTTCCTAGTCACATCATCAGGTCAGATCGCTGGTATCAATTTATACTTTATAGTATTGTTATCCGGACATACATACATAAGTACTTATAAAGTTTCAAATTGATACGATATTTATATAGTAGTAGGTTAAAATCGACTGCCAAGATTTGATTACATAGGTAGGTAAAACAAAGGTTTATAAAATAACTAATCATAATAACTCTGTTGGGACATTAACACACAGCACCATCTTGTTCCATGGTAAGCTACGAGGCTTGTGTTATGAATACCAGATAGTTGATACACTACACATATATATAACTTTAAACACATATTATAAATATAAACACCCATGACTGGAATACAAACATTCGTGTTCATCACACAAATGAATGCCGCCAGCGGGACTCGAACCCGCGAATGCTGGCACAGTAAGTAGGGTCACTACAAACTGAGCCAAACGTGTCATCAAAGCTTGTTTAAAATGTATTAAGTTGTAACAGTTTTTTCTGTGTATTGGTTCTTTCTATACGTTCTTCTGATCCCGTATCCTCCTTAAATAAATAAAATACTATTCTCTTCAGTATTCAACCGACCCCTTTCTATTTCGAATGGAAAAACATAAACGTACGAGTTAATTTTTAAACAAAGCCTAAATAACGGGTACTACGAGAACATTGCTCGGATTACTTCGTGTAATTCTTTACCCGAAAATTCTGGGATACTCTACGAATATTTTATTACAACGAATGTAAGAAATCTTTTAAGAGAATAGCAAAGTTTGGTTAAGATATTTTATTTTTATGTAATATCTTGAAAGCGTTACTTTTATTTATTTGATTTTAATATCGCTTAGCATTTTATGACTTTAAAAAAATATCAATCACGTAGCGTTTAGTCTATTGTTATAATATTTAGTCAATTATGACAGGTAGGTACTAGTTTATTGGGATCTTTACACTTTGATCTACAATCCACATATTATAATCGTTTAGGTAAGCAGTCTGAAACAACGATATTACCAACACATAGGTGTTTTCTATTGAATTAAATTGCGCCCGATATATCAATAGATAATGAAATCTAGACTCAAAATCAAATCAGCAAAAACACTGCTAAGATGTTAGCTTCCACTCTAGAAGTTATCTACGTAATCTGTCTTAGCTTGCTGATTTCTTTATCTATAATAATAGTAATAATAATAGTTTGTTTGTTTGGTTGAACGCGCTAATCTCCGGAACTACTAATCCGATTTGAAAAATTCTTTTTACATTAGATAGTCCGTTAACCGAGGAAGGCTATAGTCTATATATCATCCCGGGAAAATGTACGATTCCCGTGGGATAGATTTGTTTTTGTCTAGGGACGAACCCGAAGCGAAGCAAGGGTAAGTCGCTAGTAAATAATAATAATAAAAAGATTTCCTCTTTTGGGTGCTCATTGTACAGCTTTAGAAAGTGCCATTTGAGCATAATCAATAGCGCCAATGTCATATTATACAACTAAATCAATTAGGAAAGTTAATTATAATTCACACTCGTATCTATAGCATAGAAATATACAGCATCGTAGTTCTGGCTTCGATACAATCACAGGTAAACTACTTCCGGGAATAGAGTTTGATGGCAGAGAGCAGGCTCTGTCAATAATTTATCACGTTAGATAATTGAACAAGCGTCCAACGACTCGCTTCCTTGTTTCTATTATTGTTATATTCTTTTATTTTGATCCACTCAATATAACCCTAGATAATTATAATTAATCATTTTTTCTTATATTATTGTATGTTTATGGTCAAGTTAAAGAAAATATAGCAGTAACTAACAAATTAATAGAATTTTGTAAAAATATTTAAATAAAAATATGTATTTATATTTTATTAAAATACTAAATCTATATACATATAATAAAATTGTAACTAAGTGGAATCTGTACATTAAATATTTTTTGGAAAATCTTATTGAAATAGACATTTTTATTGATACAGAGGCCGAATCTATAGTTTTTAGAATTTTTGTCTGTCTGTCTTTTACTGCATCACGGAAAAACCACTGGAGAGATTTTATGAAATTTGCTATGATGATAGCTGGTTATCCGGGTCAACGACTGCCTCGGTGGTGTAGTGGCTAGCATGTACGGCTGCACATCCTGAGGTCCTGGGTTCGAGTCCCGGGTCGGGCCAAGTTTAGTTATTGAGTCTTTCTGTATAGTAAGCCTCAGTAACAGCCCGGAGTTGGGAAGTTGGCGGTGTTTCACCCCCGTGCCTCGGAGAGCACGTAAAGCCGTCGGTCCTGCGCCTTAACTCTCACCGGTCGTGTCGAATAGTCGTCCCACCGGAGTATGAGAGTGACAGGAATAGAGAGTGCTCTTGTGTCTGCGCGTACACTTGTGCACTATAATATCTCCTGCGCAGTTGGCTAGTCTCAATGAGATTGGCCGCCGTGGCCGGAATCGGTCAGGAGGACATTATTATCCGGGTCAACATATAGGACTTTTTACTGCGGTAAAATATCTCATCTCTGAGAAATCTATACTAAACATTAAAACGTAAGTGGGGATGAACCCGAGCGAAACGAGGGTGAGTCGTAGTATATAATAATAATTTATAGTTCTACCAATCTTATTGTATATACAATTTTTTCTCGTGTATCCTAAAATGGCTCCAACGATTTGGATTAAATGTTGTATTTAGATAAGGTTTTGCTTTTTAGGTTTATCAATGTAGGCATCTTTTCTGGAAAAACGCAATTTTTATATCTTATCCGAGAAACCCGGGTACTAACAATTTTAAACTTTGATAATAGATTTAAATAATGATAATGATGGTTTAATATATTGAAATTGTTAATCTGATGTAGGTATATACATGTATTGCAAGAAACTTGAAAAGTCAAGAGGCAAGAAGAGGTATGAATACGTGTATGGATAAAACATTCTGTGGTTACGGTATGTTCGCTTCTTTTAAAAACTTTCACATACAATTTCGTAGCTTCAATACATCCTAGAAATGTGTAATGGAGTAGTGTAAAGTACTTTATGTAAACAAAACTTTATTCTAGATAAAATATAAGTTCAGTTTCTGAGTTTGTTTTTATTTCGAACAAAAAAACCATGTATTAACCAACAGAAAGAAGAGAATTTCTAGAGATATATACATATATCTACATAATAAGGCATATAACGACCATATAACATGAAATACAATATATATTTGTGAATAGTAGTAGGTACAGAGTGAATCGATACATTTCATAGACTACATTGAAGCACGGCCACAGCCCACGGCAGTACATTGTTAACATCGGAACTCTGAATGCACAGTGTTATTACAGAAATTGTAGCATAATTTCAATGTACCTTTTATATATTTGTAATAAACTTACGTATATATTTATATATAAAAACTACCAATTTCCCATCACGTCGTTTGAGTGCGTCTCTCTCCTTTTGTACTTCTTGGTAACACGCGCCACTTCTTGGTATATTTTATTACTAGTGATACGAGTGGCAAAGTAAAAATTCAAAAAGATCCCGTTGAAATCTATAAAATCACCAAAATTCAAAAGTCCCGGAAAACTTTTCAGGTAACCTATTTTTTGAGCACCAAATGACTACTATCTGTGTATTCATTCAAATCCGGCCAGCCATTTTACCATGAAGGGGTGACAAACATACACACAATCACATACATACACATATACCAATTTTATCTTCTAGCATTATAATCTACTAACTGTTAACTATTTGGTCTTTATATTGTAAATCTAGAGGAACGTAACGGTGCTCGTAATACAGGTTTTCCTAGTATGAGCTCCTAAGCACTCTTTCTGGATAATTTTGTATTGTCTTAAGCAAAAGAGTTTTCTTTTGTAACCTGATCTTTTGCTACGAATAAACGAATATTAATCTAATTTAACTTTCGTATTAATATTAGTGGTCAGAAACACAAACGTGTAATACGTACTTTATTTTTATCTCTATTTTTTTTTCAAAATTTTCCACTTCATACTACAAAAAGTACAAGGGCGGGCCAATGGCAATTTCTTTCAAATGTGATGCAATACTTTTATTTTGCAGCAATGTAGAGAATGTGAACCTTATGTTTAACAAGAAGACAACATTTTTACTACAAATACTGTATTTGCTAGCTTTAGAGGGACCGTAAAAATTATTATCTGTAGTAAAGTTTAAAATATGAAGTGACTCTATAGGTCTCAATAAAAGTTTTCCCTTATTCAAACGACGAGTGCCTTTTTAACTCATTATGACTTAAGAAGGAACTCGTTTATATTTTGTACAAATATGGGGAAATCATTTATATATGAAAATGAGGAAGAGAAATGGTCTAAGTACCTTGTAGAGTCCCTAATTGATGAGTAAATATGTATTTCAGGTATCGCACAACTTATTATATTATAATAATAATTTAGTATAAGTGTAGTAATTCAATATTTAGAAAGGTTAATCTCAAGATTTTTGATTTTTAATGTATATATTTCAATTCATGATCCTGCTGTTATTTTATTATGTTTATTTTAGTTGTAAAGCTAATTATTAATTACCTTATAAGATAATGGTGTAACTGTCAACAGTGTGTACAGCAGTGTGTACAACAATTAGAGCAATATAAATAGATTAAAATCTATATTTTCTAATACTTAGAAAAAAGGTGTGGAGTTACAGTTACGAAAATAGATACATACATATATCTGAAGAAATGAACACTGAGGTTCATTTGGCGTTAAAACCTTTTAAAGGTTTTAAGGACCACTTGTTCCTGCATGATTTAAATATGTTTATCAAACATCTTGTACTGTTTGTTTCTTAGATTATATATTGTACGATTGTCCCTAAGTATTTAATGTTAAAGAATTTGGTCAAGTAATTTTTCTTATAGGATTTCGATTATAAATGTTTGTTTGTTTGTACGTAAATGAATTTAGATGATTACGCAGATAGACCTGGATTAATAAATAGGTTAGTATTAGTGCCTAAAATTTACCACAAGGTGATGCTGCCTGTATAGAAAATTACAAATACAAAAGAATATTATGTGAGCTAGTTTCCTATAAGCTACAGTTACAAGGAAATAAAATACTATTTGTTTTTTTGTTCATGGTGTAAGCGTTTCTATTGCATTAATCCGACTACGTGAACCTTTTTTGATTAATTACATGTGCTCCCGTGAAGGTTCTGAGATAGTGTCATCAACGTAGCACGCGAATCGTAATAATTTAGTTTTTATTAGTCTAAATACAATAGGTATGACTAGTAAGTAACTTATAAAATGTAAATTGATATGTTTACCCGAGCGAAGGCAGGATGAATCACTAGTAAAAAGTAAATGTATATAAAAATAATTTGTATAAAAAGAAGAAATATCAAAATTCTATAGCATATTATAATTTATACTACATCAATAAACAAGTTCTATATGACTTAATAGATGTACCTATCTTTGCTCCCCTTATTTGTCACAGGATAGAAAATTATCCAGGGTTGTACACACCTTTTATTGCTTATTAGAAAATAATTTAAATGAATTAATGAATTCTTGAAAAAAAATTACTTTTTCATAACTTTTATGCAAAGTCTTCTCCTTAAAATATAGTAAGATAATATTAAAAAAAAAATAACTCATAAATATGAAACGGATTTCATGAGAAAGTTATGCACTGATTAATTATTTTTTAAAATATTTTTTAGTGAAACTTTTTTGTATAATGATCTTTGAGTTTAATTAATAAAATTTTCAAATGAAACTGTTGTTCTACAAGATATTTTGCTCAAAGCATAGATGTTTAATAAATGCAATTATGATTAATAAATATAATATTGAGATTCGACGCGTGGAGCCACGTGCAAATGTGAGTGAATTGAATGTTAAATTACGTTAGGAATATAATATAAAAATAGAAAATGTGATGACTAGCAGTAAACTAAATGGCCCTATTATTTATAATTGTTTGTCAATAAACACGTGAGTAACATAATATACGTTATACGTAGATAGATACAAAACGCAAGATAATAAAAAAGTAATTAAGAGTATTTAAATTAAATGTAATTATCATGTGTTCTATTAAAATTAATTAAAATTTCAAGATCATGGTTTAAACGAAAAATTATTATAATATCTTAAAATCGAGTTTATTTTGCATTAGCAGCCCTGCTTAACCCCCGTAGCCCAATCTATCTCCAGTTTCCGGGCAACGTACAAAGTGAGTCACCGTCAATGGAGTCATTTCACTAATAGCTAGTCGTTGTAACCAGTGCGGAAACGAGTTTTATGTTGCCAGATTAAATAATTTCAAACATTAGCATCGTACAATTTGCTTGCAACCCTTTTCTCATATTACATTTTGTCATTGAGTTATTAATTAGTGCATAACGTATTTTATTTAGCTTTACTATTCCAATGTATCGATTAAAGCAATATTCATAATCTTTAAAGGTTTGTTTGATCATTTTCAATTTTTTATCGTACCTGGGCGATCGAGCTTCGCTCGGAGTTCTTTTTTGTTATATCGTGTTTTGTAGATTAAAAAAAAAACTAAAAATTGAATAAATACAAAAAAAAAAAACAAGAGCTAAAATTTTGTATCCGATCACCGTTCAAGATCTGAACTCGGACACCTGTGATTGGTAATCTTGCATCTTGATTGCTTGACTATGATGTTTATGGCGGAGTGTAAGAAATTATCGAAGATCTTCTGAGTGGAATAATGCGAAGGGAAATCGCATGAAAACACGAAAACACGCGTTCTCCCAGACGATAGACTAATCTAGATCGATTTTTCGCCCCCGAAAACCCCCACACACAAAATTTCAGCGAAATCGTTAGAGCCGTTTCCGAGATCGCCGGTATAAATAAATAAATATACAAGTATTGCTTTTTTCTTCGAAAACGAGAAATCTATATGTTCGCAAAACAGTGCCTACATATATATTATACATATGTATATATTGCCAACATAATAATTAAGCTTACTACATTTTAGTTAATCCCAACTGTATGGTTAATTTAATTATACATAATCATATTAAAATAATAATATTTCCTTAAGATACATAGATTCTTACGCCAGCCATCCAAGTCGTCAGTTTTCCTTCGTTTAGCGTGATAGGTAAATATGATAATGTAATCGATATAAAGTTGAAACCGTTGCAAAATCGGAGCCAATGATTTGGGTTAGGTAGGCAGATATGCTGCCAAATGCCAATAGGTATATAAAGAGGTTAAGACTAATAAAAAAATATTTGCTAATCTATTTTGAAAATACTTAATTAAAACATAAGCCGACTTGGAGGTAAGAAGGTATAAAGTAAGAAATAAATGAACGTTGTTTTTATATGTAATACTTATATAATGCAATATTTTTAGAATTTGTGGAAGGAAAATGCAATGCGAAGATAAATACATAATATGTACTCGTACATATATATGTATGTTTTATACATAAAATCACACATCTCTATACATATGTATATAAATTAAATATCCATTTTCTTTTCTGATGTCAGTCAAAAGGTAAAGAAAATAAAATATTTTTTATTTAGGTATATCTATATAAAGCCATTTCAACAGAAATATCGAGATATAAGTAATTAAATAAATTCGCAACATTCTCGCTAGTGGAGTGCTACGAGCCATATTCGATTTAATTAGAGGATTCGGGAAGTCCGGAATATGACCCTGCAGACTGTTTTTGTTTTATACCTATGATGTTTATAAAAATACTAATAATATATATTATACAAGCGACTCACCCTCGCTTCGCTCGGATTCGTCCCTACTTGCGTTTTAACTCTTACTATAGATTTCTCAAAGATGAGATATTTTCCCGCAGTAAAAAAGTATCCTATATGTTAACCCGGATAACCAGCTATCACTATGCCAAATTTCATCAAAATCTATCCAGTAGTTTTCTCGTGATGCGGTAACAGACAGACAGACAGACAAAAATTCTAAAAACTATAGATTCGGAATCAGTATCGATAATAGTGGCTATTTCAATAAGATTTTCCAAAAAATATTTAATGTACAGATTCGGCTTAGTTAGAATTTTATTATATATATAGATATAGATTAAAAATTGATAAATCATATTTATTATAATAAATGTGAAAGTTTGTATGTGTGTATGCTTGTTACACTTTCACGCTGAAACGGCTGAACGGATTTGGATAACATTTAGAACACATATATGACGTGGAGTAACAAATAGGCCAATGTTAGTAATAAAATCCGCCCAAAGATGTCGCTGCCTATATATAATATAATAATGATTACATAGGTATAGTAAAATCGTAAAAGAGCGAAATCTGTACAATATGAATTATTTTTTAAATACAATTGCATATTGAAATTTTTGTCTGTTTGTCTGTATATTTATTGGATTTTCACATAGAGAGCTGAAATTTTTTTAACTAAATTTTGTGTAGCGATAATTTATTACTCGGGTCAACATTTAGAATACCTTAAAATTTAAATTATAGAAAAATCTCTCATTCCCATGAGAAAACAAAACCTGGTTTGATCGAGTTGTCATTCATACAAAAAATTATTACTGGAAACTATTTACTAATAGTTTATAATCAAAGCAGGGTAAAATATATATTTAACAATATAGTGCAGTTTCATTTTTATTGGAAAATGCAAAATTTTTGTGCAAAAAATTGGAGCACAAGCTCATATCATTTATACGTAGTATTTGTACAAAACAAATTCGCTGTCTACAACAAGAACAGATTATAGACATACAATTAAATAAAAAAAACTGTTAGTACAAACTGTATGAAATATAGTTTATCCTAATAGAAAGATCGATAAAAAGGAAGGTTTGTGTGTATAATTCGTAAATATTTTGAACAAAAGCTGAATTATGAGTTTATTATGTCGAAAAAAAATGTTTTTTTACGTTACTGCGCTGGCTAAGCCTTAAGAAATAAATCAAAACAATGTATTAAAAAATTGTAAGTCTTAAAAAGGCCCAGAGAAAAGTCCACGATATGATGCGCCCTACCTAGGGAAGCATCCGAGCGAAGTGGGAGTAAATCGCTAATTATACATATTATAATAATATTTTGAACTCTACTAATTAATATTGAGAAATTATGAATAATTGGCTCATTCTTAATTTCCTTCCGATCCGTTTGCTATCGAAATAATAGTGGGTACCTAAAAATACAAAGCAATTTTTTGTGGTAAATTTGTTTTTATCCATTTAGTTCTACAGATAACAAATGTCGACCTAGGCCTAAGGCGCCCTGTGGCTATGAACCTGTGAAGAAAGACACTGTAGATTTTATCATAGGTACTCGTATAGTAAAGTTAAAAAAGATAGGTAGAGTTTGTTAGCAGTAATAAAACCGTTAGTTAATGTTGAGGTCAAATCGATCAATACAATGACAATGAAAGGCTACTGTATGTCATTTGAAGATGTTATTAAACAACAATTATGTGTACATAAAACAATGTAATATATGTATATATATATATATATATATATATATGTATGTATATATATATATATATATATATATATATGTATATATGTGTGTGTGTATTCAACTATTCCAAATCATCTGTATTTTGGAAATGAATTTAGATTATTGTTCATCTACCTTTGAAAAGATTTCTGTATACTTTAGTATCAATTTGTGAAATATGTTTTTAAGATTATTTTAAATTAAAAAATCTACTACAATTTTAATCAGAAATATCTAAATAATTGACAAAAATATTTATAGACATTAATTTAACTTTGTATTCAGCATCCATACTTTATTGGAACTTAATAACTAAGTTTAGCTGCCTTTGATTTCTAAATATTTCTCCTATGTAGAGCTTATATAGCAGAAAATATCTTGTCTTCTTATTATGGCTAATATTCGCTATGACTTACAATTCAAATCTAAATAAATTGAATTTCTAAGAAATAGCAAAGATGAGTTTGCATGAAAACGTCAATTCGCTATGGAAGCTGTACATATTATATTTTTAAAAAATTAATCCAGACCATATTTCGAATATTTAAAAAGAAAAAAATTCTCTAAGGTAGGTAAGAATTTTTGTATGAAGACTTTGTTAGTATGCAGAAAGTACTGCATGAATTATTTATGATAGTGAAGTGTATGAAGAAGAGTCACGTGTGCAAAGCCGCAGGCGACAGCTAGTTTAAAATATAAGAATAATTGATATAATAAATAAATACAAGCATACTTATGTAGTATAAATTAAAACATTATATAACTAAGCTTATTATATACCTGGCACCGACTTCGGAAATATCTGATTAGGTATCTATTCTAAATGAAAACCCCCGGTTTGGCTATTTTTTACTTTTTAGTGCCTGGAATTCAGTTTTTTTTTGTAAGTTTTTATTTTTTCATTTTTAGTGTAGACGTAATAAGCAGGTAATTTGTAAGAAGAAAGTTTTGAATAATGTATTCTATTAAGCCATTTATATTAGTATACTGCCAAATTTTATATAAAGAGTAACATGCTAAAAAACTCACTTTTATTAACAATACTAAAGTTCTCGCTCTAACATCCAATTTTCACGTATTGGGCTTGTTAAATGAAACCAAATAAGCTCAAACACAAAGAATTCACTAGTAACCGTTGAAGAGTTCCATTATCCACCTTTTGGCCTAACCATCATATCAGCTTGATGATACCAAATAACTACATTATTATCAGAAATACAAGAACTTGCAAAGTTTCAAGTCGATATGAAAATTAGTAGTCGGTAAAAAAGACTAATTAGATCTGTTGACATACTTCAAATTTCACGATTTTTTTCTGATTTTCTCGAAAACGGTAAACTCTGTATAAAAAAAAAAAATTACGAGACCACCTCGGGACCTAGTTTAATAGAATACAGTTTAAAGTAGCAAAATTGGTCAAGCCGCCTTCGAGAATTCGGTTAACATACCTCTTTTTGCAAGTCGGTTAAACCAGTCTCTAAAATCCAATTTCAACGTATTTTATCGCTTATTAAATCAAACTAAATAGCCCAAATTCAAACTATTTACTTGGAGCCGTTGAAGAGTTCCACTAACCATCTTCTGGCCTCACCATCAGATCAGGTCCAAGATGTCAAATTACTATATTATTATCGAAATTACAAATACTTGTAAAGTTTCAAGTCGATATGACAATTAGAAGTAGGTAAAGAAGTCTAATTAAATCTGTTAACATACTTGAAATTTCATGGTACTTCCTGATTTTCTCGGAAACGGTTCACTCTATGTAAAAGAAAAGTTTATGGGACCACCTCGGAACCTACCTCAATACAATACCGTTTAAAGTAGAAAATTCGGTCAATCCGTCTCCGTCTCCGAGAAATAGGTGAACATACATAAAAAATACATACAGACGAACATAAAAACTCTTCTTTTTTGGAAGTCGGTTAAAAATAACCGGTAAGCTTGTAATGAGAGGTAAGCATATTTTTTTAAATTTCACTATTTTTTTTAAAAAGTACGAGAGTAGTTATGGTTCTTCTCCAAATTATCAACTCTTCAATTAAAAAAAATGGAATTTGTGTAATATAATGTACAGTATTGTAATATAGACGAGCCGGTTCACACTTGACTATTTTTTATCGATTGGCCTTTTATCTATCATCAATTGAGACCCACTCGATAGATATTAATCGGATCTTTATAATTATCGGTGGTCTGATTTAAAAATTTCATTTTAATCTTTCACATAGTTCAAATTTTATATATCAAGAGCTTCAAGATACGGATGCAGTTGAAGCCGCAGAATATAACTATTAATGTATAAGGAGAAGGAGATAGGAAATTGAAAAACATATCTGTTATACAATGCATCCGTTGTTTTTCACATTTTCCGATTGAGAAATTGTAAATTGAGTGCTTGCGATTCATAAACACATTATTTTCTCCACCCCTTTATAATATTCTTCGCGTGGTTATAAAATGGTGCTCTGAAGGCCTGTCAACTAGCATCGGCAATTCTATTCATTGGCATGAATAATTTATAACTAAAGGAAAATCTACTCAAATCTAGTGTACAGGAAAATATTTTAGCAAATAAAAATAACTATGTAATTGATTTCTTGAGTAGGTAAAGTGCTAGTGGTCCTATATTCGAATCCGTCACAGAGGTCACAGATATCTGTACTGTTTGATCGATACAAAATGCCTTGGAAACGATGGAATGTTTATAGGGGTTGCCATATTTAGAGTTAAATTTCCAATTTTAATAAATTAAGATTTTATATTGAGTCGACACATCAATGATTTTCTAATTGAGTAAAAATCCATATATTCTTAAGTAAAATAATTAATTAATTATTATTTACAATTACAATAATTTCAAAACCTGGGGGGAAGATTTTTAATATAATAGCTTTACAAGTATTAAATTAAGACAAGACTTGATCATCTATGTTATGAGAAATGTTGCAAAATAACAAATATTTTCGCAAAACATTTTAAATAAAATAAACTTTTATAATAGTACCAATTATGTTAAAGATCTAAGCGAGTTGTCTTTAAAACTAATCTTCTACAAATTAGACGCTCCCCTGTGGATACGTTTAAACTAGTTGTGGCAGTTGATGTCATAACGTCCTAACTGTTGAGAGGATTGCAACTTTGAGCAAATGTGGTTAGATGAGTATAAAGATTTGTAATGAAAATTCCTAAATTGTACTGTATGTAGAAATATTAGATTTTTTAAATGAATCCTCATGACCCTGTGGTACTTTGTATGGTACTTTATACTAAACTAGTGACTCACCCTCGCTTCGCTCGGGTTCGTCCCTAGGTTAATCCCCCATACAAACTTTCATCCCCAGTTTCAACCCCTTAAGGGATGATTTCCGGGAAAAAATATCCTATGTCCTTCCCATGGTCTCAAACTATCTTCTTACAAAATTGCATTTAAATCGGTCCAGTGGTTTTTGAGTTTATTCGTTACAAACATACAAAAATACAAATCTTTCCTCTTTATTGTAATATAAATATAGTAGTGTAGATTGGTATATTGGATTGGTTTTCACTTATTGTTAATACAAATAAGTTTCTTATTAATTGAGGTGGCGGAGTAAGAGCATGACAAGCGATTGTAATAAGTATAAGAACACTATATATAATTTGATAAAATAACATGTTATGTACATATAGGTACTTATTATTAAAGGTATAAAGACATTGTATAAACGTGCATGCAATAGGTGTCATACTTACTTGACTATAATATGTATTCTTTTTAAAGCTTGAATACATATGCTTAGGTTTTTAATTATCTTATGATATTAAATGAGCAATAAATACATGTATAAATAAATATAAATTATATTTCGGGTACCTCGCAAACGGCTCTAATAATTTGGATTAAATTTTGTATTTAGATAAAGTTTTTCTTATTAATTTTATCGATATCGGCGTCTCTTCTGAAAAATGGCATTTTTTTTGTGAAAAACGCTGAGTGAAGCTTGGTCGCCCAGGTAGATACTTAAAAATTAAATTATAAAAATAAAAAAACCAAATTATGCAGTCGGAGACATCCCTCCTTTGGGATTAACCGCAGTCGGTTAAAGACTGTCAAGGTAAAAATAATAATTGAAAATCGTGACATGGGTGGATTTTTAAGAATTTCTTTGAGTAGAATATCATAAAACAGTATGACGAAAAACATTATGTTAAGACTATTTTTTTATATTGTATTTAATGATTTTTATTCTGTAATTTGATTCCTGTAAAACATGGTACATTTTTCTTATACATTTTATGAGTGACGTAAATGAAAGTAAACATTAGAAGATTGATATCGTATTTGAAACTAGATTTTGGTTTACCAGTACTAACTACTGCGTACATTTTTCTTTAAAAACTACCTAACATACTATTTGCTATGTTGTTATGTACTTTGCGTTTCATTATGTAACTTCTAACTAGGTTAGTATGGCTTATCTTTCAGTACTATAATAGTATATTTCTACGACTTTACTTATTCTTAAAAATATGTTTAAAATATTTCTTGCTTTAGTTAACAATTGCTTTCCTTTAAACACCTAGTTTGCTTTTAGAGGTCCTAGTAAGAATGTGCTCTTTTTTATTTCTTATATTATTTTTATTCCTATATGATTATCTCTAAATAAGCAGCGTAAAAGCTATATCTAATCAAAATTCTAAGAAATTAAAATATGAGTAGAGTGCGTTAGCATTAAAATATTTAAACCCATCTGTCAAGTTACGTTATTTTACTTACGTAGATATACAATATATGTACCTATTTAGTATTAATATGTATTCCATTGAAATTATAGATAGTTTTAATTAATTATGAAAAAATACACCGTTGAGTGTATTGTATTAGAAAAAATCATAGATTGATTACTTATCAACTTTTTCAGCCCTGCCGCATGTAGAGCACATATAGAGCAATGAATTACCCTAGTTCAAAACAACAAAAGCGACTCACCCTCTCTGAAAGAGATCGACATTGTAAAACTTATACAGTTCCACAGAGAACTCGAAGGTGGCCTGCAGGTCGGTCATGGTTCGAGTGGAGAGGCGCGGGCGCGGGCGGGCGGCGCGCCATGCCGCGGCTGTTAGCAGACCGGACCCAGCCGGGGCCAGGCAGGCTTCCTGGCTGGCATGTCGCACTCACCACATTCACCCACTAAGACCACACCCCGCTAGCACTCGCGGCCCGGGTCCGATAGCCCCGCGAAAATAGCGACACGCGGTCACGAGCGTGCGGCCCACAGTGCGGGAAACGGGAATTCATTTTTTAGTTGGCGACTGCGCATGCGCGTGACGCCGTCGCGATACGGACTAGACTGTAGTGCAGTACTCGCCTGCCCGCCCGGACAGGTGCGCTCGCTTACGGCGTATAATAACTTATCTACCTGTGGTTCCGTACTGGAGTTAGAAATTTGACATAAGTTGCATGCAAATTCCTACCGCTAGTAAAGAAAAATATAGATAGATAAGTTATTGACGTCCACCATTACACGATAATCCGCGATGCTATGACACTTTCAAATGCCGAGTGGTAATGCGGGATTACCTCCCGGGAGGCTTTAAAGGTCAGAGGGCGGCATGTGCCAGCTCTGACGACGTTAACCTTTGCCGCACTCGCCGATCAGAGTATAGTATAAGCCGATGACGCCATTTTATGAGTAGGTGCGTGCTTATTACGGGGGTGCAATTTAAAACGACTTAGCTCAAACAATATTTTATAAGGTCGGAAAGTGACTTTAACAAGCATACTTATATGTAAGATATATGTGTATTTTTGTATCGAAAATACATAACTAGCGACTTACCCTCGCTTCGCTCGGGTTCGTCCCTAGATTCCTTCCCCATACAAACTTTCATCCCCATTCTCACCCACTTAAGGAATGATTTCCGGGATAAAAACTATTTAACTCACTCATTTTTCATATCATGAGATTTTAAAAAACTTATTTTAGTATATTTTTTTTTCTTTTAATTTTCTTCTATACAAAACTTGTCCTGACAATAAGAAACACAAAGAAAAGAATTATCCAATTTGGTGCAGTCGGTCGGAAGTTATGCGTGTACGTACATACAATTCGGTGATTCATTTTTATTTATATAGATATAATAAAGAATTATTAAGTTTATTTTATTAAGGTTATAGTTTAGCTAAAATTTATATAAACGACTATTTATAGTGGTTTATTATAATAGAAATAGAAGCCAGAATCGGAACGGGCAGAGATTTCAATCGTTTATGTTAAAGGTCATGGGTCAACTTTTAGTTGATCGATATACACGGGTTCAAGGGACGCAGAGATTTTGTGGCTAAATAAATCTTTACATTATATAAGTATTTTGTAAACCAATACTGATCTGTACATTTAATTTTCACCTTGCTCTACTTGGCCCTAGTGGATTATATAATCAAATATAGACTAATGAATGTCACACACAATACCTGTTACGTCTCTTTAAATTGTATGGCATATTGGCAAATATCTGTCTCGTCTATTGTTACGAGTATTGTAGGCGTTTCTACATATAGTCTTCGGCTTGTTGTTGAAAATATACCGTAAATATATTATTTACATAGATATAAAGATTTTGTTTTAAAATAAAAAAGATAGATATTTTAATAGAAAGAATACTACTACAATTATTATTTTTTTTTGCCGTTTCTTCTCAGACATGTTAGACCAGATAATATTTTAGGAGAAAAAAATATATTTACATTATTGTACTTTAGGTCATAGTGTAACTTAAATAAGTACTGTTAGTGTTTATGATACCTCTTTATGATATAACTAGCAGAACCGCGGTTTCGCCCGCGATCAAACATTATTACTTGCAAAAATAAGGAAAACAAATTTCATTATAGCGATCGTAAATCAAATCAAAATATCCAGTATCTTAAAAGATGTTACGCGTATATTTTGTAAATCAATTTACACTTTAGGTATTTAGCAAGCTTCACTACCTGTATTTTTGGCACATTTTTCTACTCTCCATCTTTCCAGAGTTCAAGGAAGAGAATACAATGATACAATCGCATAGAATGTTTACGACTTTAGAATCATGTAACTCGGCTAATATGGGCACTACTAACATACTAACAGGCTAACATCTACGTTATTTTTAAAGACCCAGTGCTATGTACACCTGAAGCTTACAGTCTCCCTCCTTCTCCTTTTCTTTTAAGTTACATAATATATAAATTGCTATTCTTATTTTGCTGTAGCTTTTTTCCCGCGGCTACGCCCGCGTGGACTAAAAAATTTGCTCAGTTTTAATTTCCATTGAACTTATCTGTTGTCGTACCGAATTTTTAATATTTTGTCAAAAGTAAACCTCTAGATTCACTTAAGTTAGTCTACACTAAAAAACCAACCACAGATATACCACATTAATGGATGTTTTGTCTAGTTCTGGGTTCTGCTAAAATGTACCTGTGAGAAGCAATCCTCTCTTAAGTCTACGCCTGCTACTTTTAAGGACTGACCCTATGATATATAAAAGGTCATTGCAAAGCAAACTTTAAGAAGTAATTACAATAGATTAAACTCAAAGGCATAGTCAGAAGTTATTCGTGGTATTCGAGGTATGAATTCTAATTGCCCCCGAGCACATCCAGCAAACACAGTGAGCACTATAATTTTTAATAAATTACAGTCTAATCTCAGTACACATCTTAGGCGACTTTTTTATTGCAGATGTGCCAACCTTCAGAAGGATATATAGATAGCAGGATACTCTCTAGATAGGTTCTCTCTCTCGCGCTCTAGGTCTGTTATAGTTGTCGCTGCCGTGGCCAGCCGAAAAGTTATACATAATTTTCTTTTGGATTCGGAATAATTTCCGTTCTCTACTTTATATCCCACACAGTAAGTGTGCACTTACGGATAACTTGAGTCATGTTACTCTATTTAAATATATTCAACAAATCCAACTTCACCGCCCAGTTTTATCCACTTTGGGTCAAATTTAAAAAAATCTATAGTACAATACTTGTTTATTTAATTGTATTGAAGAGCATTAATATCAAGTATCATATAATTCTGATCATAAACAATTTTTCCTCATACAAACAGCGCAACACCCTTTTACCCTTTTAAGGGATGAATTTCGAAAAAAAGTGATATTTGTATTTTTTCAGTTGTCATTTTAAAGGTAAATTCCATTTTCCGTGCATTAATTACAGAGTTTCATACAAACTTTCATCTCCTATTTGACAGCCTTAGAGGAAGAATTTCAAAAAAAAAAAAATTAAATACGTATTTATTTAATTGTATTGAAGAGCATTAATACCAAGTTTCAAGTAATTCTGATCATAAATAATTGTTTGCCCATATAAACTTTATCACCCCCTTATACCCTCTTAAGGGATGAATTTCGAAAAAAATCTAATACACATATTTCTAATTTTTCATTTTAAAGCTAAATACCACTTTCCATGCATTTCTCATTAAGAATGACAGAGTTTCATACAATCTTATATCACCTATTTTACCCCTTTAGGGGACGAATTTCGAAAAATCCTTTCTTAGCGGATGCCTACATTGTATAAGGAATATGTCCTCCAGATTTCACGTTTCTACGACCTGTGATTAGGCTGTGCGTTGATCGATCAGTCAGTCAGTCAGGACAAAGCATTTTATGTATATATATAGAATATAGATTATATAATTTAAGCTTCCTTGTAAGTGTAGCAGCTTCGTAGCAGCTAGCATGTATAGCTGCAGATTTAAAGGTTCTAAGTTTGAGTAAACTTATTCAGTTTTCGGAGGAACTGGAGTTGGAAATTTGACGGGTTTGGACAATTGGGTTTGTTCCTTATCATGGTAAATTGTCGGTGTACTGGACTTTGAGAACGAAAACCTCATCGATTTACAGCAATTACCTGGTGTTTAGGCTTGATTAATTTGTATTGATGAGAACTTTATACCTAGATGGGTTGTGACTGTCATTAGGGGTCTGAATAAATTAAAATTGGCTTAATCGAATATGTTTTTAAAAATCTTTCTTCTTACAAATTCCCTGCTTATTACGTCTACACTAAAAATGGAAAAACAAAAACTTAACAGAAAAAAAAACCGACTTCCAGGCACTGAAAAGTAAAAAATAACTAAATGTGGGTTTTCATTTAAAGTAGATACCTAACAGATATTTTCGAAGTCGGTGTGCTTTGATTCGTATTGGCTGGCAGCGACGTCAAAAACCGGTTTTTACCCGACGTAAAATCGACGGGGTGTTATACTACTGTTATACGGGGTGTTTGACTTGTCTGTGTGTGTGTGTGACTGGCTGTGGCATCGTAGCTCCCGAACGGATGGACCGATTTTGATTTTGTTTTATTTTGTTTGAAAGGTTAAAGAACTAGTCGGAAGTGTTCTTAGCTATGTTTGATGAAAATCGGCCCAAAATGGCCGTCGCCACAAAATGGCGGATTACAATTTTTCACAACTCCCTCAATATGGGTATCAAATGAAAGGGCTATAGTAGTGTCGGTTTTTTTTAATTTTTAATTTAATTTTAATATAATACTGTCAATATATTTAATATAATTCTGCTGCAATATTTCTATATCACTAAACAATATCAACATGTGTTTGTTAATATTAACATTTTTAGCTCAAAAATGGCGTACACACGGAGTAGGTTAGTAAGAGACTAATGTATGTACTGAATATCGAGTATCAACTACCAAGCATGTGTTTGCAAGACGCGACAATGGCTCCCGTTCCCCGAATGACAATAGCAACTACCACTTAGCATATTGCTATTGCAAAAACACAAACGTCTTGTATCGTGGCCATTGTACGCTTTATTTAAGATATTTTTATGTTAAATAATATTTTATTGCGGTTTATCAGTTTGCAGTAAGCATAATGGTTAGAATATAAAGAAACTTTAAGCTTTATAAAAAAACTAGCGACTCACACTCGCTCCGCTCGAGTTCGCGCCTAGTTACGTTTTAATGTTTAGTATAGATCTCTCAGAGATGAAATACTTTCCCGCAGTTAAAAGTATCCTATTTATTGACCTTGAAAATCAGCTATCATCACACCAAATATCATCAAAATCCCTCCAGTGGTTTTTCCGTGATGCGGAAACGATGCGTCACAGACAGACAGACAGACGAAAATTCTAAAAACTATAGATTCGGCTTTTGTATTTTCCAAAAAATATTTAATGTACAGATTCGACTCAGAATTTTATTATACGCATAGATGTGAAAAAAGAGTTAATTTTCAATTATAACTTATGCAATAATAATAGCAAGGGCAACAAATTTAAATATTTGTATGAATTATTTAAAATAGTAGTATTATAGTGAAAATTGCCTTTAGAAATACATTAAATGTAAAGTTATGATCTCGTAAACATAATAAAGCCTATGAAACTCTTAAAATATTAACGTACGTAAATAACTTAAAATCAAGCGATATTTGCTTATTTTATTTATTTCAAAATTAACTTTAACGTTTTATTTCAGAGTATGCGCATCAAATATTAAATTAAATAGAAATTTATAATATCATTGATGATCATTATTACATAATTAGGTAACATTTATATTACATACTTATATTTTAAATAAAATATTGACATACGTTTTCATAAAGTAAAACTTAGTCTACTTTTTTATCTATATAAGTAACCTTTTTAAAATATACTCTTAATGAAAGATAAATCTTCCTCCGATAAGCATTTTTCAGGTTCCATACCTACTTTAAGACGTGTCCATTCTGACAGGTTATTGAAAAGGATATTGACGATTTTTTAATAATGTGCGATGTTATTACAAGTAACGAAATAATAACAGATAAAGTAAAAAAATAAGTAATATAATTCCATACACAGTAATTACTAACTATTACTTTTTATAATTTTCCTAACTTTCCTAAGACTAGCCTAACTTCACAGGAGATAGTGAAATAGTGCACAATATGTTCAGAAACAAGTACTCTATGTAAGTTAAAAGAGTGAGTGAATGCTGTGGGTTTCTTAATCGGATTTTTAATGATTATTAAATGTAAAACGAAATTATTATTTCATTTTTTTACAATTAATAAAATAATTATATACAAAATAGTTTAAAAAATTGTATTTTTGAAGCTAGTAATAATAAAAGCTTATTTTTATAAAACTAATTATTTATTCCAAAACCTCAGTAATCTCTGCTTTGTACGGAACATTAAGCTGTGATTCAGAAGGCTTAAACTGTATTGGTTTTATTGAACGATTTTTATGTCACATGGCTTATATTTTAATTAAAGCTTTGAGCCAATCATATACAGAATGAGCTTATAAGATCAGTCGGTGTGAATTATTCTGAAATTATTCATTAAATCACTACATAGTATAAAACAAAGTCGCTTCCCGCTGTCTGTCTGTCCCTATGTATGTTTAGATCTTTAAAACTACGCAACGTATTTTGATGAGGTTTTTTTATAGATAGAGTGATTCAAGAGGAAGGTTTATATGTATATGAGATGCATATTATAGTACACAAAAGCCGAGAAATTCAAAGATTTCTATTTCATACTAACCTATAAAACGTACCTAGAGACGAAACCGAGCGAAGCGAGGGTGAGTCGCTAGTTCTAAATAAAAACATTTGTTTTACTAGAAATTAAATTAAATTCATTCTCTAGTTGAGAAATTAGGGTTTAAAGGAATTCCAATTAGTTATGATTTCCAATTAATTCGCGTCCTTAATTATTTTTAAAGTCCTTAAGTATTCAAAAGATAAAATTAGCCCAAACTCCGAACGTTTTACTAATATGTACATATGTATTAGTGATGCACCGGATATCCGTATCCGTCATTTTTATTTCATGAAGTGCATGAAATTCGAAGTGTTGGTACCAATTAAATACTTTTGAATACCATTCAAATTATTATTAATTATAATTTCTAATACAGATTTGGCACATTTGTAGTGTACAAGGTGAATATTAGATCATTTATTGTAGTGAGTTACAAACGAGCCTTATATCTTTATTGTATGCTTATTAACAAAATAATGAAATGTTTGAACATTTACGACAGGTAAGCTAGTTATATGAGCTCCGTATCCGTATTCGCAGATCTTGAGACTACTGACTTTCTTAGATTTATGCGAATATTTGATATTTTAAATAAAACTATCTCTTCGGATTTTTTCGCAGATTTATTTTGAGTTTTGGTTCCTGACGTTTCGAATGCTTTACAGCAATCATGGTCACGGGAGAGACTAAGGTGTTAGATGTCTCAAAGGTATTATAAAGTTGTGGGTAGTCAGTCTGTAACGAAATCGTATCCATATCCGCGAATATACATTTCTAACGATCCGGCATATCACTGATAATATCTATATCTAAGAGCTGCCCATGTCCTTGCAACTAGCTCGATCACATCAAATTATTTTTGGTTGACCATGTTTCACATAATAAGTTTAAAATAGGAATAAAAGTTGGTTTCAATCGACATTAAAAAAAATAATACAGAAATAAAAAAATATAAAGAAATATTTAATAAATAAATAGATATTGAATTTATATTCAATGTGCGATGTGAATTTTAGCATTTTAATTGGCAACAATATGGCGTCAGTAGATAAAGCCTAATAAGCTTCATTTCTTTCAGTTATACAAAAGTTGCGCGGGAAATAAGTTCGCCGTCCGAGCGCTTCATATAATCCGATTTAATGCACTGCACATAATAGGGTAAATAGTAAAGCTCGAGAGAAATGCTTTTGCAAATATTTTAATCCTTTTTGTTTATATTTTATGCTATTTATATTTATTAAAATATATATATATATATATATATATATATATATATATATATATATATATATATATATATATATATATAATTTGTGTTTATTTTTAAGTTTACAATATAAATGGGAATTTAGGATATTGTGTTAGATAAGTTTAAATTTATTTTTGAGATTCATCTACATATATCATTGCATTTCGAGCTTATTTGCTGGGATGTTTATAATGGGGTGAAAAAATACGAAATGACTAGTTTTAGGTGAGTTATGAAATACTATTTAAATAAATATTTAACAGTGTAGTGTAAAAAATATAAAATAAGTTATTTAATACATTGTAAGATATACTTACGATGTATATTGGCTCGGTGGTCCATCGTCCTATTAATTTGGGAGAGTCTTATAAAATGCTACGTTGCTTTTCGGAAATCCGTTGCCTTGCAAGTAGGTTAACAAACTGTACATTCTCGTTATTATTATTTTCCTCTGGGATTAAAGAAATCTCCAAATAAGTAGTATTATCTATCTCTAAATATAATAAAATTGTAACTGATCGCTGTCTGTACGTGGAAGATGTTTGAGAAAAATTATGATTGAGGATCTTTACTAACGCAATAGAACCCAAAATAATGATTTTTCATTTTTTGTTTTTGTGTTTTTGCGTTTGTGCACGCTAATCTTAGAAACGGCTTAACCGATTTAGGTGGGGTTTTCACTAATATATTGTGGTAAGCTTAACTTAACATTTAGTATTTGTTTTATTTCAATCGGTTCCTAAATAAAAAAGTTATGTCAGTTTATAGAATCACTACCGCGAGTATTTTAAAATAATAAAAAAAAAATTTTGATGGGAAAAGCTAAGTATTTATTTCTACGACAATTACGTTTTAACAATTTAGTTTTTATATTTTCATACCGAAGTCTTCGTAATTATATACGAGATAAATAAATAAATATGTTGGGACATTAACGCACAGCACCATCTAGTTCCATGGTAAACTACGAGGCTTACGTTATGGATACCAGATAGTTGATACTTTACATATATATAATTTTTAATACATACGTATTATAAATATACAACCCATGACTGGAGGACAAACATTCGTGCTCATCACACTAATAAATGCCTCCAGCGGGACTCGAACCCGACACAGCACACAGCAGACACAGCAAGTAAGGCACTACAAACTGAGCCAAACGTGCAAGCCAAATAAGATAATATTTTAATCTTGTTTTTCTTATATTTTAAAAGTCTATACGTTCTATTTTTTAAGTAAGCTTCACTTAATTATAGGTCAACAGCTAATTGAACTTATTATGAAGATCCTACTTGCAAGGTATGACGAGTGTACGTGGACATCACTTGCATAGTTAATCTATAGTTCCTATTACAAAGGTCATAAAGACTGAAATGCAATATAATTTCACATTGAATTGAATAAATTATCTCTATTTACAGCAGTGACATGACCGCTTACTGTAGAATCCTCTTATCGCTCTAAGCCTTACGGAAGCGGCGTTTTACACACATTTATATGACGTTTTAACATTTTCCTTTGTGTGACAACTTCTAGCATTTTATTGTATTTATAATCGGCTTATACTTTTAAAAAAGTACTGCCTTCAGCATTGCGATCTCTACATTCCTAACATTTTTATTTTTCTATTTTAAGCTTAGGTCCTATGAAGCTTTTTATACAGTTCTATATCGCCCTAAAAGTTTCATAAATACGATGTGTTAAAAAATCTTCATATTAGTTTATTGTATATATTAAAACTCTTATTCTTTTAAGCAACTGTCTAAAAAATAACGCGTTAAATTAATTATATAAACTTGATTTTTTAATTAATTAATTCTAGCTAGATGATTAAGACGACGAGCCACATTGACGTAATCTGTAAAATTGTTGTTTTAGTGTAACACATACGGATTTTTTTCATAGACAATATTTGTATCACATTTATATCGGACGAAAATATTATAAATTTAATAGTAAATTAAATCCAGCGTTGTGGACTATGGCCAGCGTGGTGGATTATGGTCTGATTCCCCTCGTATTGAAGAGAGGCCCGTGCCCAGCTGTGGGACGTTAAAAAGGGTTGAATACAAGTAAATTAAAGTAAAAGGTTTTCTAAAAGTTTTCACGTAAATTGTCACGTGATATAGGGCATCGTACTTTAGAAGGAAGCAGACTTATAGTATAATACAACACGATAACAAATTACATACATGGTTTAAAAGCTAAAAATATCTTAAATGCATGGCTGTGTAAGCCACGTTACTCTTCTATTACATACACAATAGAGTACAATATAGATATGAAAATTGACAATGAACATCTCAATATAAAGGGGAAACAATTTCCCTTCGCAGTCTTCGCTACTAGGTCATGCAACCTGAGTTACACAATGCAGCTCAAAGCGTACTGAGAGCTTGCATTGCGTTCGTGGAGAGCTAAAAAGGGTACGAGAACAAAATGTACGCTGAAATTGAAACAGGCTTTGAGTACGTCTATCGTCTACGAGGTCTACAAAAGGAGTAAACAACTAATTATATTTATAACGTATTATCTATGATTTTTTAGACAAACTTTTCTTTTAGTGACTATCATTGTATAAATAAATATAAATTATTTTCTAGTAAACTTTGTTAAGAAAAGAACATCACTTATTTTTCATTTGACAAAAACAAAAACGTTCAAAATTATAATTTACTAATCAACTAACAATGTTTTGTAATAATTTTCAAGTCAATAAATGTTATTTGTAAATTGTAAGCATATATAGATTAAAGGTTTCATTTTTTCATATATTCTGTCGTTCTTCTATGCATGGAAATTGTAAAACTTGGTTGCATTCAAATGAAAGTAAATTTTTAATGTTGTGCCAGCCTTCTTTAAAAATGTATACCAACACGGTTTGGTTTGTCATGTCCAGACAGACAAGATTCAACGATATCGATCTATTTATTATATATTATTTTTGTATACATATTATTATATTGTATATCCAAATAAGAATAGAATAGGAAGACGACAACATTCTATATTAAAAACTAAATAACTAACGTTTAAACGGAAATTGTGTTTATATTACTTAGGCAGCTGTAGTGACGTCATGAAACACCCGAGTAACATTAATAATGGATGCAGAACTAGAGCAAATATGTACGTACCCCTTCGTGAAAGTAAAAATAAAAGAAACTAACAAGTGAAAAATTAAGTTCGCTCTTGAAAGCTTTGGAATTGGGAACACTGTGTTACTGCGTCATTTCAGTTTGAAGTTATTCACAAGTACGGAACTATGTAAAAATTACTATGCAGATGCTTGATTTTAACAACTACGATTGTGTGCCGCTGCGATTATGAATATATTGTATAAAAATTTTGCTGCATAGAAAGTTGTCTGGTATAGTGAGCTGTTTATCTGTTTATCGGTTTACAAAAAGTTGCGGGATCAAATACTTAATAACAATATCATAGTGATAGTACCTACTTATAAATATTTATTTAAAAATTAAAAGCAAAGTAACACACGCACCCTGCCAATACATATTACAATAATCATTCTCAATTAGACTTAAGATTTTATAAAATTTATAAGGGTTGTAATTTAAATGAGTTTCAGTTTGAAGGTGATCAGTAGATATTATCATGAGATATTATATTAATTGGCTATAGCCAAAAATATGTTGTTAAACCGATATTGATTAAAGTATATTTTGTGTTTTAAAACCAATAAAGCTCACACGGGACAGAGTTAGTTATATTACTCACTAGCGGCTAACCCTTGCAATCTATCCCACGGGAATCGTACATTTTTTCGGGATAATAAGTAATCTATGTGCTATTCGAGACTATAATCTATCTCTGTATCAAATTTCATCCAGATCCGTTCAGCCGTTCAGGCGTGATTGAGTAACAAACATCCAAACATCCATCTAAATTTTAACATTTATAATATTCGTAAGGTGTACACCAAGTCAATGTACCGGTACATCTAAAATACACCCTAAATGAGATTTTTAATAGACAATTTAATCTTGTATTTTATTATATTAGAAACGGTTTGGTTAAAAATGTGGTTTTTGGATGTCGACAGAACGAATTACGTAACCGCACGTCAGGGCTACGTGCTGATGAGATTTTTATCAACGAAGCAATGGCCGGAAAATTTACAAAAATATTTTTCACGTATATTTTTATTATTTTTACCATTTTAATACCCGTGAAAATTTACGTTACATAAATTCAAAGTATATATATATAGGTTCTTTTTTAAAAATTTATACAGATAAATAAAATTGGAGTGTCTGTTTGTAATATTAAAATAATCGCTTTTTACTAAATGCATATACAAGTAGATGTATACACTGTACATTTACCAAAACAACATATTTATAATTTTTGTCTGTCTGTCTGTCTGTTTGTTCTGGCTAATCTCAGAAATGGTTGAGCCGATTTTGACGGGACTTTCACTAGCAGATAGCTGATGTAATAAGGAGTAACTCAGGCTACTTTTATTTTAGAAAAAAAATAGGGTCCCACGAAAAAAAAAACAAATTAATTAATTAATTTTGTTTCGAGAAGCAACCTAGGGACGAACCGAGTGAAGCAAGGGTGAGTCGCTAGTTAGATATAATATTGATTATGTTATGTTACTTAATAGCAGCTAATAAAAAATTTTATGAAGTATTTATTAATTTTTGTAGCTTTATTCATGTTCAAATACTATATCTGGGATATATCATAAAAAATAGCGTCACATAAAATATCAATCACGTGATGGATAAATGTAAAAATATAGAGAGAATATTCGTATGACTGCTATGCATTTTCTGATCTAGAAATTGTCAATTTTGCAAACTCGAGGCAACTTAATTTAAACGCTAACTTAGCCATGCCGGCATGAGAATTTGTGGTAGTATTGGATTGGGTTCCATGAAATTGAATGTAAGTGCAATCTGTACGTATATTTGATCTGCTTCTATTTTGGATTTCGCTATGCATTTCTATTTGACTTATAAACTAGCTTTGTTTATGGCGTTCTTTGCTTGACACGCAAATTTTGTTAAGAATAAATTAATTTTGTACTCGAGCTTTGTTTCATTTGGGCTCGTAAATTAATATTAGGTTGTACTCGTATATACGTAATGAATACAAATTATTTTTGTACATTTTGAAGTAACCCGTTCACATTTTGTGCCAAACGTCAACATGCTAAACAAAAATATCAAGGTTATTTTAACTTTTATATCAATAAATTTTAAGGTTTAGTATAGACTAGCAGAACCTACGGCTTCGCTCGCGATCAAACTACGAAAAATACGAAATTTCATGCAAATATGTCCAAGGAATAAAGAGTTTCATACAAACTTTTATCCCCTATTTCACCCTATTGGGGGTTGAATTTTGAAAAATCCTGCCTTTTTGGATGCCCACGTCATAAGAGGAATACTTGTGCGAAATTTTACGTTTCTAGTCCTAACGGTTTAGTCTGTGCGTTTATTTAAAACTTTCATTCCCTATTTTACCCTCTTTGTGGTTGAATTTTAGAAAACGCTGAAATACGTTACCTATTGTTTTTGCCGTATTTAATTCATACGAAATTTCATGCAAATATGTCCAAGGAATAAAAAGTTTCATACAAACTTTTATCCCCAATTTCACTCCCTTGGGGGTTGAATTTTGAAAAATCCTTCTTTATTGGATATCTTCGTTATATGAGGAATATGTGTGCGAAATTTAAATTTTCTAGCCTTAAGGGTTTGGCCTGTGCGTTGATATATCAATCAATCACTTTTGCCTTTTATATACATATACTAGCGACTCACCCTCGCTTCGCTCGGGTTCGTCCCTAGCTTGCATTAAATCACGATTGATCAGTTTTCGACCGGAGAGGAAAAATGATTAAATTACTAAAATGGCTATTAAAAAATAAGGGTTGATCGTAGAAGGGTAAAAATTGAGGATTGTATGTATTTTTGTATGTTGTATCATAAAAAAATAGAATTTAAAAATTTTGTCTAAAAAATAAAAATAAAAAATTTAGGGGTGGACTACCCCTAACATTTAGGGGGATGAAAAATAGATGTTGGCCGATTCTCATAGATACCGGATAAGCACAAAAAATTTCATCAAAATCGGTCAAGCCGTTTCGGAGGAGTATGGCAACGAAAACTGTGACACGAGAATTTTATATATTAGATAGATTTCTCAGATATGAGATATTTTCCTACAGTAGAAAGTATCCTATATGTTGACACAGACAACCAGCTATCATTATACATACCAAATTTCATCAAAATCTGTCCAGTGGTTTTTTCGTGACGCGGTCACAGACAGACAGACAAAAGTTCTATAAACTATAGATTCGGCCTCTGTATCGATGATAATGATTTCAATAAGATTTTCCAAATAATATTTAACGTACAGGCTTCACTACACAATATTTAATTCGGCTTAGTTACAATTGTATTATATGTATATATTTAGATATTTATCGATCAATCTCTCTCGCGTCCTTTCCATTCTACGTGACATTGGAGAAATAATCTGCGCTCAACTGGCACGCTTTGAAGCCATTAACAAAAAAAAAATTGAATCAAATATTTTTACTAACATAATATTTTAAAGGTTTGCCCTTTACGTATAAATTGAACAATTTATTAAAATTTTCCATACAGCTTTTCCTCAAGACTACCAACTTAGAAGCGATAGAATAAGACTTTATTAAAATCACATATTATTCTATACCTAATTAATTTTATATTAGTAATGTATTGCTGATAAAAGTTAGATTTTAAGTTTTTATACTAAATTTTCATTATTAAACCATCGCGTTACTGACTTTAACGTACCAAAATGCTTTGTACTTACATGGACAATGCTCGCATTTATATTTTGGCTTTTGGCCCATCTACCATTAAGGTCATGATAAGTAATCTTTATTTTTTGTGGGTCAGTTTGGTTGAAATTGAACCTGCAATTTAAACATTTATATACAGTGCTTAAAAATATACCGCTATACCCTGTTGGCCATTTGGCATTGTAATATTATACTAAAGCAAATAAAATTAAAAATATGTCTTTTAAACAAAATATTTTAGTGTTATAATGAATAGTGTACATACTCGTATATCATCGATAACATAGAATTTGCACTACCGTACTACGGAAGTTTGAAAAGGGAGTCCACCCCTTGTATAAAGTTATGAATATATCTTAAATTTCCCCTATATCCTGCGCTTTTTATTAAAATGACGCATTTAAGGCTTAAGCTCGCTTTATATGGCTCAATGCTTGTGGGTTGTAGGCAATATTAAATAGATTTGATTGAACACCGGATATTAGCAGAAGTAGCTTTGATCTCACATTCAGTAGAATAGGTAGTGCTAATTCTATAAATAGAAATAGATTGACTTTGTTGTTAATTTTGTCCTTAATTCACGTCTTGTACTCATGTCTGACGTCATTAGTATATTTTAGCTTTCAGTTTTATTAGCGATATTGATATCGAGAATAGGCAGTCGTAGCCCAATGGTTACGCGTTCATTTCGGAAACCGAGAGAAGCGGGTTTAAATCCTGGGTCTCGCACCTTTGATATTTTCATGTGCTAATAATTTCTAACGTAATTACCACTTGTCTTACAGTGAAGAAAAATATCGTGAGGAAACCTGTTTATCTGAGAGAACCTAGCTAGTTTTCAAAAGATGTGTGAAGTTCGCCAACCGGCACTTGACCAGCATGATGGACTATGGCCTGATCCCCCTCGTATTGAAGGGAGATCCGTGCCTCCCGCAGTAGGACGTTAAAAAAAGGGTTGAATACTGTTATTATTGTATTAAAATATAACAAACATTTGTGTAATTAATATTAAAAATAGTTACATGTCATTGATAATAATGTTTATTATCTGTAGTCATACACTTATTACTTACACTATGGTATATTATCTATGAAATAAACTCTGCCATTCTTCCTGTGTGTTCGATGCGAAACACGTTATTTTATTTTCTAAAGTACAATAAATACTACTACTACTATGGATAACCAGCTATCATAATACCAAATTTCATCAAAATCCCTCTAGTGGTTTTTCCGTGATGCGGTAACAGAGTGACAGACAGACAGACAAAAGTTATAAAAATTATAGATTCGGCCTCTGTATCGATAATATTGTCTACTTCAATAAGATTCCCCAAAAAATATTTAATATACAGATTCGGCTTAGTTACAATTTTATTATATGTATCTATAGATATATATTGATATTATGATTCTGTGTAGAAATAGTTGGAGGGCTAGGAAGTAGCGTAGGCAGGATTTTGTTTACCTCGGGACGAATGAGCAAAGCGAGTGTGCCTCACTAGTGACTACTGTAGTAATAATTATTTACTGTCTACTTTTTTGAGTTAGTAATGTCTATTTTAATATTTAATTTAAAGTGATGTTTAAGAGTTTGAAAATATACAAAAAATATATATTATAAATTATTACACAAAATTATATACAAGAACATATATTAGATTATTCTTAATATTTCAAATAGAAAAAGAGTAAAACGTTTTTTTCCATTCTTGAAAAAAGAGATATTATGAGTTGTGTTACTCTTTATTTAGGTGTGCGTACTGCGTATTAATCTCGGTTAAACTAGAATTACATAATATCAACCTCTGAATATAATATCATTTTATATTGAGATGTTGATATTCTCTTAATTAAAATTAACACCGTATTCAAATTAATTTAAAAAAAAAGCTTATAAAAGGAAGCTTTTTCGCTCGGCTCACTCGCGTATTCTATCACATACAATATATACATGATACAATGAAATAGGAAGATTATATAGCCTATGTAACATAGCCTATGTTCTTTCTTACTAAATGAGCTTTAAAATACAAAAAAAAGTTGATAACATTAGTAGTTCCAGAGATCAGTGCGTTCAAACAAACAAATATTTACCTTAATAAAAAAAAAATAGTATTTGAGTCCTTATAAGTAGAAATTCCATTGTGTTAATACTACTATGTAGGTGTTAAATAAACATGTTAACTGAAATTGGGAAATAGAGCGTTAAAGTGTAAAGTTGCTGCCAACAAATTGGATTTGCATTTTGTATATGAAGATGAAACTGCTTTGTGGCATGTTTTTACCTCACCTTCATCTATACAGATAAATAAAATTGGAGTGTCTGTTTGTAATATTAAAATAACCGCTTTTTACTAAATGTATATGGATTTATACACAGTACATATACCGACACAACATTTTTTACAATTTTTGTCTGTCTGTCTGTCTGTCTGTCTGTCTGTCTGTCTGTCTGTTTGTTCCGGCTAATCTCCGAAACGGCTGGACCGATTTTGCCGGGACTTTCACTGGCAGATAGCTGATGTTATAAGGAGTAACTTAGGCTACTATTATTTTAGAAAAAGAATCAGGGTTCCGCGAAAAAAAATTAAAACCCATAAAATTGAGAACAAAATCCGCGTACGGCGTACACACCCGAGCAAAGCGAGGGTAAATCGCTATATAATTTAAATGAATATCTTAGGAGTAGCAAGTTACTATTTATGTATAAACATAGCTAACCGTGAAAACGTACCTAGGGACGAACGCGAGCGAAGCGAGCGTGAGTCGCTAGTCTATTCACATAAAATATAATAAAGTTGTAACCGGGTCGAGTTTGTAGACGGAATATTTCTTGTTGGATATTAAGATGGCTTCCTATACAGGAAACCAATGACATTTTTATTTATGGGTTTATTCCGCTCACACTAAATGAAGGCTGTAGGTTTCAATTGAACTCTTTATTGCATAGCTTAATTTATTATTTGAGCATTCATTACTTAATCATCACTTAGTTTAATTTGAACATATTAAAGTTTGGACTCTACGTAAGTACTGTTATATAAAACGAGTGTCGTTTTAAGTGTTTTCAGATCAATTGATTGCAGAAAATTTCCTATAAGTATCTATCTGTGGTTCCCCTTACCCTTTATTGAATGATTCAAAAGTCAAATGTCTACGTCACAGCTAGATAGGTTATGAGGTTACGCTGCTGCAAAAAAAAAGCGTCATTTCACGCCGCAGAAAGGAGTAACTTTGAAGTATACTTATATAACTAGAATTCTATTAATAATAGGAATGATATTCCAAAAAGAAGAACATTCGGACGAAATTCTTAAAGTCTGTTAATATGACTTAAAAATAAATAACAAAAACCTAAATAGAAAATGAAGCAGTGGTAGCAGAATGGTAACGTGCTCGTTTGGGAAACCGAGTGATGCGGGTTCAAATCCCGGGTCTCGCACCTCTGATATTTTTATGTGCGAATCATTTCTAACATGATTACCACTTGCCTTGCGGTGAAGGAAAATATCGTGAGGAAACCTGCATGTCCGAGAGAACCTAGCAAGTTTTCGAAAGACATGCTCAGTCCGCCCGCACTTGGTCAGCGTGGTGGACTATGGCCTGATCCCCATCGCATTGAAGGGAGACCTGTGCCCAACAATGGGACGTTAAAAAGGGCTAAATACAAATAGAAAATAAAATCAATGTATAACATTCTATGAATGTGTAGGATTATAAATATATTCCTAACACTTTCTTTCATTCGAGTTTCATACGTGTAATGAGTATGTATATTAAACGTGTGGTATTGAATGACTGCTTCTAAAACCGCACAGAAGGGGATATGACAGGAACATAATAATTCAAAGCAATGTTAAAGTAGTGCAGGGTGAGTCATATTTCACGCTCGAACAACCTGACTGCGTAATAAGTTGGGAGTCTAGATCTCTCTTAATATGATCTAGATATTAGAGCTTTAATAACTTTGTGCATTTCTATCAGTTAAATGGAAATTGTAAAGCACTCGCTGGTCTGTTACTTTATACTTGAATATAATTCATTTTAACTTAATGTATAATGGCATTAAACTTTGTTTTTAACTACCATAACATAGATGTAATTTATTTTTATCTCTCTTATTGTCTAACGACACGTTTGGTTCAGTTTGTAGTGACCCTACTTGCTGCGCCAGCGGTCGCGGGTTCGAGTCCCGCTGGGGGCATTTGTTTGTGTGATAAGCACGAATGTTTGTACTCCAGTCATGGGTGTTTACATTTATAATATGTATGTATCTAAAGATATATATGTGTAGTGTATCAAGTATCAACTATCTGGTATCCATAACACAGGCTTCGTAGCTTAGCATGGAACTAGATGGTGCTGTGTGTTAATTTCCCAACATATTTATTTATATTATATTATATAATTTTACTAAAACTTTCTTAGGTTTATGCGAATATTTGACATTGAAACAAAACAATATTTTAAGGTTTTTTTTTTTAATTGTAATAGATACGACAATTGTGACATCAAACAACTTAGTTTATCCAGTGACCATGTGTCGCTATAAATCATCGTAACGTCAGGAATCAAAAATTTAAAAAATACGCACAAAAATCCGTAAAAATATTTCAAATAAAACTTTCTTTTTGGATTATTTCGCGGATTTATTTTGATTTTTAGTTCCCGACGTTTCGAATGCTTTATAGCAATTATGGTCACGGGAGAAACTAAGGTTTTAGACATCTCAAAGGCGTTATATACTTGTTACAAACAATGATAAATCCGAAAAGATAGTTTTATTTAAAATGTCAAATATTCGCGTAAATTTAAGAAAGTATTATCCGTAAAAATAGTTCTATTTCAATAATTTAACTAAGTAACTTAGAGATAACTTTCTTTTTGTAGCGGATCTTACAAAAATCATCTTTTTAGCTAGGTTATGTAGATTTTAATAAAAATATAAATACAAATCTCATACTATTTAATATCTGTTGTAGTTTTCATTATTATTTTACAATGCAGTAAAGACTAATAGTTAACGATTAGTACATCATGCTGTTCATGCATTATACATACTTTGTTGCTCCTCCACTATTATTAAGGTATGAAACGTGATGGTTTATGAAAGTTAATTGTAGCATTAACTTTTAATCTGTGTTTTCTGGAATGTGTATACTTGGAAATGCAATATGTACTATATTTGTTAAATACCTATGCATTTATTCACGACAGTCTTACATGCCTCGTACTTGTAGGATTTAATCTAGAAATTGGCTTAGACAAAATGACATAGAATCGCCCGCATGATAGAGACTAGTCTTTGATGCGTGTTCATCTTGTCGAAGTGGCGGAGCAACACACCCATGCGTGTATGCATTGCCCATATCTATATATCGCCCACCAAAGTGGGCTATCTCCCAGTGTGTCCTTTAACACTTCACGCCCGGCTGGACTGCCGGACACTAATACATAATATAAAAAAAAAAATTTACATGATGTCCTCCTGACCGATTCCGGCCACGGCGGCCAATCTCATTGAGACTAGCCAACTGCGCAGGAGATATTATAGTGCACAAGTGTACGCACAGACACAAGTGCACTCTCTATTCCTGTGACTCTCATACTCCGGTGGGACGACTATTCGACACGACCGGTGAGAGTTAAGGCGCAGCTCAGGACCGACGGCTTTACGTGTTCTCCGAGGCACAGGGGTGAAACACCGCCAACTTCCCAACTCCGGACTGCTACTGAGGCTTACTAGACAGAAAGACTCAATAACTAGACTTGGCCCGACCCGGGACTCGAACCCAGGACCTCCGGGTGTGCAGCCGTACATGCTAGCCACTACACCACCGTGGCAGTATATTTACATATACATATTATATTAACTTTTTCGTTGTCTCTATTTTCATTATCTGTACTTTTTTATCTATGTGCAATAAAGTATTTATTAAAAAAAGTAAAGTATAACAGTTATTTGAATGAAGACGCTCTCCGGATAAAGATATCCAGATTAACTTGTAAAGATTAGATAGGTCGAGAGCTCTTTTGATAATGTTAAGTGGTTCTTGACAAACCTGGAAGAGCAAAGGTCGAACTATAGTGGGCGTCACATTCATTGGTATGAGAGCGACATTATTCTGCGAATATGTTTTTCTTTTTTTATAGATAATATCTCTACATACAATGAATAAAATCGTAACTTGGTCAAATAAAGGTTTTAAAGTTTTAATCTTAAATTAAAATTTTAGATTAAATTGTGTTTGTAATACCTCTTTGCTGGTTGAATATTAGCAAAACAAATTGCTTAGAAATTTTATTTCTTTGAATTTGCATTCGAGAATAATTGAAATAATTATATTGTATTAAATATATAGCTGTCGTTTTTAATTAATCGAGTATTAATGGTAGATTTAGCTTTTTATTTTAAGTGCTCACACACTTTTGATATAAGTGATAACGACCTGGTTGGTTGGTTGATTCCTGTACATAATATTTATATACCAGTGCAACATATAAGAGAAAAATAAACATCTTAGCCAATTAGCGTTTGTAGCAGAATTTGTTCGAGACGGCAATTCCTAAGTTATTGTGGACGGCTTTTTTTTCAAAGTCAAATTGGGTTCTAGTAGATATGACTTGATTTTCTAACCATTAAGTCACTACATAGTGTCTTTTACATCGGCATGGTATACCTACTTAAATGATTTTACCATCGTTAAAAAAAGAGATTAAGACGTTCAGTAAACGTAGCTTTTAAATAATATATTAATTAGTCTACTTATTTATAAAAGTGCATAAACCAAATTATAATGATGCACTATGCTCTTATGTTATGACGAGTGTTACAGTGTACAACACCCTTAGCATGGGAAGAAAAGGTTAAAGCGGCTAGGACTGCACGCTTTATTATACGCGCCTTTTGCAAGCGGTACATTATGTTTGGTTACATATCCTGAGAGTTGCTTGAGGCGTACACCTTGGCTATTTACAAATCCTTGTGGAGTGCTTACTCTTGGAAGAAATTGCTTTTCATATCAGGTTTAGGATTTCACTTAAAACGAAGCATATCTAGCGATATTTGTATAGGGTTTTGAAGTGTTAGGGTTATGTGTAGCGTTTTTAGACTTTGATTGCATGAAAGAAATTTTTGGATGCATTATGAGTATTTTTTGTTGTAATTGAAATATTTTGGGACATTTTTTTTTGGACATTAACCACAGTATCATCTAGTTCCATGGTAAGCTTCGAGGCTTGTGTTATGGTTACAAAATAGTTGATATACTACATATATACATATATAACGATAAATACATACATATTATAAATATAAACACCCATGACTGGAGTACAAACATTCGTCGTGCTTATCACACAAAGGAATGCCCCCAACGGGACTCGAACCCGCGACCGCTGGCACAGTAAGTAGGGTCACTACAAACTGAGCCAAACGTGTCGTCGAATCGTGTGTAATTGAAATAATATTGCTATTTTTTAAATAATGTTATAATTATTCAAGTCATGTTTAGTGTTTTTAGACTAGATAAGTTTATTGTGGAGTTTTTTACCAAATTAAAGAGACATTATGGAAACAATTTTCTTTTATTGTTCGTGCTTACATCTATTATTACAGGTATGCTAAGGTAACTATTGTATTTACCCACTACGATTGACTATGGACACGTACGCGTCCCAATGAACCAGAGGCTCAGATTTCTTAATAAGATCATTAGGCAGTGATCGTTCCTTCTTATAAAATATGTTTTTTGATTCCCACTTATTTTCTATTCATACAAAATCTTAATTCGACCACCTTTTACGTAATACGTACAAAATAAATATTTTTGTGACTTATACTAACTTTACAAACCCATTTATAATGTGTTTAAAATTAGTAGAAGTGGTGTGCGAATTATATAACAATTACTGACCGATTTTTACGGAAAATTTTTAGATATAAAAGTAAAAAAAAACATCAAGACATATTTGAGGTGAAAATCTGAAATCTAGCACACTACCTTATCACAACAAAAAATGTAGACTAACACTGACATTACATTTTATTAGATCCGAATAAATATATTTATTGCAATTCTCAATAATATTTAAAAAATATATATTGACCCTGTAAATAAATTACTTTATATCATCTGTCAACAATTTTCTGTAAACAGCAGTATAACTGTAAATAAACAAGTATGAAATAATATTTAAAAAATATGAAATGGCGCCAATATTACTCTTACGACAATATTTACCCTGAATGACAAAAGTATAATAAATATTATGTATACTTGTATAAATGTATAAATATATCCATTCTTAATTAGATAATATTTTTAATTTATATCAATTATGGAATAACTCTAAAACGGAAGCGTAGATCTAAATATGTACAATGCAGAACGATAGATAATAAATAAAAAAAAAAAAACATTATTTACCATTGTGACCTTAAAAATTCTAGCCATATAATCTTATTAAGAAGAGTAATTGTTTAAGGTCTAATAAAATGTAATGTCCGGGGATACTATTAATCAGATCGAACTTCGCAAATGAAGTAGGTTTCGAAGGAGCAAGGCGAGTCGTTCCATTTCAAGCCTTTGTCGTCTCTATTCCACAGTTCTAAGCAGTTCTCTTCTTCTCCGTTTTCGTATCTGAAGTTGTTTGGTTCCCCTGCATTCCAGTTGACGAAGGTTAGTGGTCTGCCGTTGGCCATCCAGAAGAAATTGCCTTCTTCAGCCAAATCTGTGCCAGATGTCCAGAAGTGCTCTCGGCCGTAACCTGCAAATAAATACATATATATTTTTAAATTATTTAGCACTGTTTCACAATGAAGGAATATAGAAGGAGTGTCATGATTGTTGGTTTATACTTTGTATTATCAGCCGTTGCAAATTTTTTCATTCAATATGGCCGCATTCCCGATTCAGTTAAGGATAACAATAACTTTAGAAACTGCCATTTAATACTATGTATTTAACCCGAACTTACTTATTTTGGTACTGTTATTGAAGGTGCGTTATTCATTTTATGTTTTTAAATATAGCTTTTCTTGTTATATAGTTTATTAAAATGAAAATAATTTTATATGCTTAAATTGAAATCTTCAATTAATTTGGAAATATGCATGAACAAACCATTAAAATAAGACCGAAAATATATTAAATACTATATTAGTTGTCAAAACTTGCAATATATAGAACAAATCATTGAAGGCTTTACATGTTAGGTTCTAAAAAATAGGTTCCTAATGCCAATTAGGGTGTATGTGAGTGCATTCAATGCTTTCTACTCTTGGATCATTAGGTACTACTGCAAAATCAAAGGGCTCATACATAAGATTTTACCATTGGACGTACGGTTCTAGTTTAATTATATATATCCTAGATTTAAGACCAGTTAACAATGTCCTAAATTTATTAGTATTTCTAAAATATAGTGTTAACTATAGTATTTGTTAAATATTTTTTTATTAAACCTCTATACCTTGACACATAAATCATATTAATTGCCTTACATAATGTATATCTAACCTATAATAACTAATTTTTAAAGGTGAATTCATGAATTGATTATTGAATTCGGGTGTATTTTTATGTGTGTAGATTTTCATAATATTCATATTTTTAATCCTACAATTAAAGAAAGCTAAAGCTAAATTAAAAGCGTCATCTTATAAATTATCTATATTATCAACAAAAAAAAACAATTAAAATCGATTTACTTCATTTGAATATTATATATAAATATTATCTGGCAATTCACCCTCGCTTTGCTCGGGTTCGTCCCTAGGTATGTTTTAACGGTTAGTATGAGGAAGGCTCATATGTATAATATATGCATATTACATTCATTGTAATATGCATATATTATACATATGAGCCTTCCTCTTGAAATACTCTATCTATTGCTGAAAATTATATTAAAATTCGTTGCGTGGTTTAAAAGATTTAGGCGTAGGTACAAACAGCGGGAGTGACTGTTTTATACTAAGTATAGATACCAAATCACTATATTAAAAGTCATACCTGATTCTCTAACGTATTTTTCTAGTCTGTCGTTTTCTTCCTGTGATGAGATGGAAGCAAGATGCATACCGTGGAATCTGCAATATTGTTGCGCTTTGAACCAATTCGCCTGAAATATTAAAACATAAATACTATTTACTTTAATATAGTAAATATATATTATAAATACTTATATAAATCTTAAGTAATGCTGAATAATGTAAAGAATATATTAATATTATATAACTTAACTATAGATCACTGTATAATAAGTTTACAAACTGAAACTATTCTTTAGTAATATTTTAAAAATCTATAAAATAAGTGCGTTTATTGTGCAATAGCATGAAGACTTTTTATACAGAAGAATATGAAAAGCTAATAGTAATAGTACGTTTTTGTCTGTGGTTTACTGATTTATGGTAATGTATATATGTCGGTATACGACTATATATGTAGATACATATGTAACTTTTTTTGGTTTTATTGAGAAATTCCAGCAGACTCGAAATAGGAATTTTGTGATGTAATCTAAGCTTTGTACTTAATATAATAGAATGTTGAGTGCACTTGTGTTTGCTTACGAATTTGTACATACATATATTTCCTATACATGACCTGTCTCAACAAAATCGGCCACCGTGACCGGAACTCGGTTAGGAGGTCTTTTGCTTGGCAGAGAGAGAAAGAGACAGAATATCTCACCTAATTTTTCTTGGAAACGGTGGTTAAATAAGTTTAATCGCATAACAATGTTACGTTAATATAATTGTTTTTCTTACTTAAGAAACGTAAAATATAACCCGTATATCATTAAGTAATTTCATATGATTACAGATTACATAATCATCTAACGAGATATAATCAAATACTTTTATTGTTATCATGACAAACATTTTTAACAAGTACTCTTCATATTGTATAGTGAAAGTGAGTTTCGTCTTTCCTCCCTAATGAGCGCGGCTAATGTAGCGCAATAATTTAATAATTACAGCAAGCCATATCATGCTTTATTACCTAGTGATTAATGGCAAAATTACCGTGAACCGTACCATGTTTAACGTGTTACACGTTTGGTCTTGGACATATTGCAAGATGATTATAGAATTTCATCAATGTGAAGTTATGCGCATATTGCAGATTATTATCTTAAGTATCACAGGAATGTATTTATTTATTCTTTGAATAATTTTAATATAATATATGCTATTATATATTATATACATTATAAATGTCGTTCATAATTTTGTTATACTGTTAACGATTAATTTACTTTTTGAGATGTTTGATCATCTATTATTCCATTATTGGCAGTGGTAGCCCGGTGATAACGCGCTCGCTTGGAAAACCGAGTGAAGCTGGTTCAAATCCCAGGTCTCTGATATTTTCATGTGCGAAACCTTTCCATCATGATTATCAGTAGTCTTAACGGTAAAGGAAAACATCGTGAGGAAACCTGCATGTCTGAGAGAACCTAGCAAGTTTTTAAAAGACTTGTGTAGATCGCCAACCCGCACTTGGCCAACTACATTGGTAGTGGACTATGGCCTGTTTCCCCCTCGCATTGAAGGGAGGCTCGTGTCTAGCAGTGGGGCGTTAAAAAGGGGCGAGTGAATGCATACATACATACATTATTCAATTTTGAGATTGCTCCAAAACTATAGTCTTTAAATTATGTAAACTTAAGCCTCATTATTTTATATGTTTATTCATTAATTCAAATAGATATAAAAGTGGTTGGTAGCAATATGTATTATATATTTTTTTTTTCAAATTGTTTCTTAAGACTTTTTGATAATATATAAATATTTAATTATTACTCAAAATTGATTTTCTATGTTAACAATACTTTTAACATTTATGGATTTTAGTCTGTTGTGAGTCATTCCATATCAAAGTTTTATAAAAAAAATTGAATCATGTTTTATTGTAAAAAGGTCAAATGTACCCGATGATTCCATTGTCTGACCCTGAGTTGACAGAACGTGGAAACAGCATTTTTATCTTAATTTATAATACCTAGTCACAAATTAGTCATCGGCAGTTAGCTACTAATATAAATTTGAAAGTTTGTATGTCAGTAATAATAATCTAGTGAATATGTTAATATAACCTTACTATAGATCAGGTTATAAGTTTATAAACTGAAAGTATTCGTTTGTTATATTTTAAAATCTGTAAATTAAGTGCGTTTATTTTTCAATAGCATAAAACCTTTTTTATATATAAAAAAATAAAAATACTACGTTTTTGTCTGTGGTTTACTGGTTTGTGGTAATGTATATATGTAGATTATAGGTGTAATTATAAAATCATCGGTACACTATTAAATGTAAAAGTTTCTTTTGTGTGCGTGCATGCAAAAATAATTAAGTATGATTTTTCAATACTCGATGATAAAATATATTTGGAAAAACAAATTTTCCGCAGTAATTCACTTTAGTATTACAGCAAAAACAATTATTGAAATACCTACATACATAAATGAAAAAAAAAAACAAAGTGTGGGTGGATCGCAAATTATTTTGATGAAATTAAGACGCCTATATTTATTTTTAGAAATAATATTATGGAAATTTTAACAGCCATAATATGCTATTTGTTTGTTTACGCGTGGGTTCCTAGATTTTACGTCTTCATAATAAAGTAAAAATTTATTTATATATTATGTAATTCATTGTAGGTATAGTAATACTGTTTCAACTGCCTCGGTGGTGTAGTGGCTAGCATGTACGGCTGCACATCCTGAGGTCCTGGGTTCGAGTCCCGGGTCGGGCCAAGTTTAGTTATTGAGTCTTTCTGTATAGTAAGCCTCAGTAACAGCCCGGAGTTGGGAAGTTGGCGGTGTTTCACCCCCGTGCCTCGGAGAGCACGTAAAGCCGTCGGTCCTGCGCCTTAACTCTCACCGGTCGTGTCGAGTAGTCGTCCCACCGGAGTATGAGAGTGACAGGAATAGAGAGTGCACATGTGTCTGCGCGTACATTTGTGCACTATAATATCTCCTGCGCAGTTGGCTAGTCTCAATGAGATTGGCCGCCGTGGCCGGAATCGGTCAGGAGGACATTATCATTATTAGTAATACTGAATCATATTTAGGTAGATTGACACTTAAATGTATTGAGTATCAATAAATGTAAGTTCAAACTTAACATTTGAGTTAAGAAAAGCACCTAAGATAGATAACGTTTAATTTCATGTGTTATGCATTATTATTTGATACTAGCTTTTCCGAAAGACTTTATTTTGTCCTTATTAAAATATTTTTTTATGATCTTCGAGATCTTATAGAAACAAGCATTCAAAGTTTCCACCAAATTTCTCAATTTTCCTGGTAAATTTTCCACATTTTCCCTCTAAAAACCTTATGGCAATAAAATATCTTCATCTCTTACTGATCAGTATCCCATTAATAAATCCCGGGTATATTAAATTATGCTAAGCTGGCATGGCTAAATGTTAAGATAATCTCGATCTTTTAGTGTTTATAATCTTTTTTTAAAACCGTACGTACATAACATATATAACTTATATCTATAAACTCATCTGGAGAAAATGAGGTCAAACTTATATTTCATTAAATAGGATATAGTGTGATATTTCACATACTAATGTGAAAGATATTCATAATATTTATTGTTAATTAACAGATGAGTTATGTAATTTTAGCATGGTGTAAAAATGAAAGTATTTGTATAGGTACGACATCCGCATTCGTCCGTTAAAAACTGGTTTATTTAGAAGATTATAGCATTTATAGAATATTCATTTCTTTATAATATGTTCTCCAAGTATCATTGGCATCTATATGTTAATACGTGAAGCAAAAACTTTGTACCCCTATTTACGAAAATTGCGAGGATGGAGGAGTATAAAATTTCCCATGCTTATAGTTTATATAGAGAAGGAGTGTAGAATGCTAATATTTTATTAAAATTATGCATAAAAAACATTAAATCAATAAAAAAACATTACACACGCTACCATCTATTTGACACACACACGCATATAAATATATGTGTACTCTTTTGTTTATTGTTAAAGTCTGTGGTCTAATTGAGAATAGATTAATATTGTAATATACGCAAGACAATAAATATATAACTTATAAATTATGGTTGATTTTCAACCACGCGGCGATCACTAGTAGTATTAATGTGATCAACCGGTACAAAAAATGTGTTTTATAATTAGTACAGTTAATTATTTTAGGATGTTTGAATTAGAGGTATCACTTTGCTCTATTGCACGGTCATAATTATGAACTAAACAACTCAATGAATCGTAAATATTATAAATCGAAAAAATAAATTTGTTGAATAATCTTGACTAAACGTATATTAAAATCTAAATAAGTATTTCGAACTTTATAAGTTTCTGTGATTTTGGTATACATAAATGCTTATTTCTTTTATTTTATCGATATGAAAATATTATTACATTTTATTTATAGAAGTTTGCTTTTGAACCTATACTTTGTGTAAAAATAGTTTTAGCTGATTAGAAACTATTTGGTACCTTTGTTTTGCGCCTAAGATCGCTGGTTTGATTCTCATGTGAAACAATCATTTCTTATTTTTACAATAAGGTAAGGCTGAGTACTAACAAAGGCGGAATGTAGAGCCTTCACATTGCAATGTGCGTTCGCCTCCTTATTCCATGAAGAATATAGAGAAAATAGTTTAAATACAATACGAATCTAAGTTAAATCTTATGGCTTATATATGTATTACAATAAGCCTGACCTGACCTGTAATATATAAACGCTGAATAATAACAACTAATAAGATACGAATCTATGCTTTATTACGTTAATTTTAATCTCTAATATATAAAATTCTCGTGTCACAGTTTTCGTTGCCATACTCCTCCGAAACGGCTTGACCGATTTTGATGAAATTTTTTGTGCTTATCCGGTATCTATGAGAATCGGCCAACATCTATTTTTCATCCCCCTAAATGTTAGGGGTAGTCCACCCCTAAATTTTTATTTTTTATTTTTTAGACAAAATTTTTAATTTCTATTTTTTTATGATACAACATACAAAAATACATACAATCCTCAATTTTCACCCTTCTACGATCAACCCTTATTTTTTAATAGCAATTTTAGTAATTTAATCATTTTTCCTCTCCGGTCGAAAACTGATCAATCGTGATTTAATGCAAGCTATATTATATAATATTATATAAGTGCGTTGAATTAAGAGAAATACTTGTAAATCGTAAGTTTGATCTTCTTATACATACCTATGTACATATCATAATATGTACATATGTGGACATTGCAATGAATTTGAATCCTTTTAATAATGGTTAAATATGTGTGTGTATGTATGGAATGAGAAATATTATACATCGATGTACTAAACAACTTTATAATCATAACGATGTTTTGATTTCACGATTGTTGTGAACTATTCAAAATCTACATCAAAAGTATGAACTTTTATCCAAATTTTCCCTATTTTTTTACAACTTACAAAAGGAGACCATCTATCTACGTAATTGTAGCCTCATGAGATACAATGTTTTTTTATTTTTTTTTTTATTTTACCTACACGTACTTATATTTGATTTATTAGTTTGTTCGTCTTCGCTAATTATTATTTCATCCGTTGGTTGACGTGATGTTTCGCACGGAGACACGTTTTTGAGTGAGTTTAGAAAGTGACAATGGCTTAATTTTATCCAACAACAAAATCATATTCTGGAAATAAACATTGTAAGAAATGTTTTGTAAAATGTTATCGAAAGTTTCACCGAATACACAATGAATAAAGTGGGCGGGCGGGATTCCCCGTATTTATTAAAGTTAAAACTTCATGCACGTGGTACACGTTTCACACTCAGGCATACAAGATAATCAATTGGAATAAATATTCATTTTTAATATGTGATTACATTATAGTATTTAGCTATATATTATACCTTATACGTTATATCGTAGTATAGCACAAGAAAAAAGAAAAAATAGTTTTACTTTAATTGATATTTGCTTCGATATAGTAAAGACAAGTCCTAAAACAGAAATAGTGCAAAAGTACTAAGAAAGTTATTAGATTAATAAAAATAAATAAAACTGTTTTTTCGGATTTCGGACTAAAAATCGATATAAATCCGCAAAAAAAAAAAAACGAACAAATATTTTTATTTAAAATAGTGCAAAAGTGTTATGAACCCTCATAGGGGTTAGATTGTCTTTTCGCAAGTAAACAGTACGAGGAGATTATATCAGTATCGTTAATTATTAAGTGCGTTAGCCCTAACACTAAAACCTAAGGTACATTATACTTAGAATTAGGCAATTCATTAGGTAAAATATTTCGTAAAAGTGGCAATCTTTACAAGAATAAAGCTAATTATACTGTAATTTACATTTATTTCAAAATCGCTTGCGATTCGAGAGGCGATAGTTGCAACTACTGAGAGATGAAGTTTGATTCATAAAACAAAATAGGTTAATTTTTAAAACACATAGCGTGGTCAAAATAATTTTGAAAATTACTTGCTAATTTAAATAACTACATATGCTCTACACCACATGAATAACTAATGCTTAAGATATATACCTACAATGTTTTCTGTAATATGATAATATTATTATATAACCATTTATATTAAGCAAAGTATTCTATGAAATTACCCATATCGTAACTTTTCCAGCATTCGTGAAAGTAATTTTCGCTGCACCTCAAGATTATACTACAATCATCATGGCTATAATGAATTCAAATTATATAAATAAACTTTATTTAGTCCTTTGTGTTGAAATAATTCATCCATAGTTCTTTCAAAAAACGTAAAATAGTAAAATGTCTTTATCTATACATATAATAAAATTTTAACTGAGTCGAATCTGGACATTGAATATTTTTTGGAAAATCGTATTGAATTCATTATTATCTATACGTAGGCCGAATCTATAGTTTTTGGAATTTTTGTCTGTCTATCTGTGGGGGGACGCTTCACGAGAAAACCACAGGACGGATTTTGATGAAATTTGGTATGATAGTTGGTTATCCGGGTCAACATTTAGGATACTTTTTACTGCGGGATAATATCTCATCTCTGAAAAATCTATGCTAACCTTAAAACGTAGGGAAGAACCCAAGCGGAGCGAGGGTGAGTCATTAGTTCCTAATATTATTAAATAAACCACTTTTAAATTAACAATAAAAAAAGCGAACTATTGACTTTAAACTTAATGAACCACTTAGACAAGAAACTTAGTTCCTTCAACATACATTAACATAATCATTATTCTAACAATCTGTATTTATAATCTACTATAATATTATTTTAATGCGTTTTATATTTTAATCTATTCTAATAATAAATTCTACATAAAGTTAAGAATTTAAACTGTAAAATCAGAAATATTTTGTATGTAACTGAAAAATCGTTCCTGGATGTGTAGGTGATTTTACAGTTTCTGCGACATTTGCAGTGCCATATTACTTCCGGTTCATTGGGCCGAGCTAATTTCGTAGAAGAAAAAAGCATGAAAATTCAGGATTTAACGGGATTTTCGCTGCACGACGTTTTCGCTTTACATCTTATATCAGAGTAAAAGTATATAATTTATAATTCGCTAATACTAACATAAACATTTTAATAACATTATATTTAAATAATACTTTTGACCGCGGCTGTTCTCGCGATGACAAAAAGTAGCCTATTTGTTTATTCAGTCCTATCTCCATTCTGAATCCACTGAGCCATTACAGTGTGAAGTAGAAACAAATACACACAGACATACTCATATACTGTTGTTGTATATAATATTAATTGCATATTACATTCATAATAATGTCATCCCGACTGATTTCCGGCACCGCGGCCAATCTCATTGAGACAAGCCATCTGCGCAGGAGATATAATAGTGCAGAAGTGTACGCGCAGACACAAGTGCACTCTATTCCAGTTATTCTCATATTCCGGTGGGACGACTACTCGACACGACCACTAAGAGTTAAGGAGCAGGGCCGACGGCTTCACGTGCTCTCCGAGGCATTCCGTTTCGGAGGAGTATGGCAACGAAAACTGTGACACGAGAATTTTATATATTAGATGTTGAATTTATTATAATACATCGTTTTAAAATTGACATGTTATTTATTGTTAGGCTATTATAAACGTTTGTGTATCTTCTAAAGAGTTTTTACAGTGTAATAGATATAGAGTTACAAATTATCGTCAAACTAGCGACTCTCCTCGCTTCGCTCGGGTTCTTCCTTAGGTTGCTTCCCAAAACGAAATTAATTAATTAATTTCGTTTTTTTTTCGTAGGACCTTATTTTTTTCTAAAGACAAAGTAACCTAAGTTAATCCTTATTACATCACCTATCTGCCAGTGAAAGTCCTGTCAAAATCGGTCCAGCATTTCAGAGATTAGCCGGAACAGATAGACAGACAAAAATTGTAAAAAATGTTGTTTTGGTATATGTACCGTGTTTTATTAGTTTTTGAATTTAGTAAAAAGCGGTTATTTTAATATTACAAACAGACACTCCAATTTTATTTATATGTATAGATGAATGGCAATGGCATATACATATGTAGGTAAATATAGTATTTGATAGGCGTGGCTAGTGGGACTGTTTGGAAAGAGTGTGGAAAGAGAAAGCTGAATCGATCAAACCACGCGAGATGCGTACGAGTTGCATAATCGTGACGTCAGATAACATATTAACACTTTTGTCCTTCAACTAGCTTTGACCCGTGGCTTCGGTCGCGTGGCTTAAGTATAATTGCTTCGCTTTTATGCTCTGTAGTATGATGTCAGACTGTATACCGCTTCAATAAATAAGCTGTAAAATAATAATTTGTATTTTTCGATTTGAACCTGTTTTTCAGAGATTCGTTTAAGCTCTGGCTGTCTCGCATAAGTAAAAATGGTAAAATAGGTATAGAATATTTCTAAAAGGTTCTATAATAAGATTGATTTAAATGTAGCGATAACGTAATGTAGTATATATATATATATATATATATATATATATATATATATATATATATATATATATATATATATATTGTTATTATTTAAAATAATTTAACCTAAAAACATTTACATATTTAAGTCATATAATAATGTAAAGAAATATATTTGATGACAATCTCTCTAACGCGTTATTATGTCTATGACCGACTTTTTTACTATCTATAAAAAACTAGGACGGGCATTCTCACTTATACTCGTAATGTGGGAACTTTCAGACAAAAAAGGAGTTTGATCGTCTTTTGATTTGGCTACTGAGGCTACTACATAATAAGTGTAATTGAACTTTTTTACATAATAAGAGTATATTATGAAATATTTACAAGGAAATTACTATCTATTAATATAAAACTTCCGTTTTAGAACAATGGCGGATATTCAGGTATCTGTTTGAAATCGCCTATTGTGCCGGAGGTCACGAATTCAAATCACACAAGGCAAGACAGCTTATATTAATTATGGTTTTGATATAACATGATATAAGATTAAAGCATGGCATGTCCTGCACGACTATAGAACTGACTCTGGACAATCCCTTTTTTACCTATGCTTTAAACTGACCCTATTTTTGAGTAAATGGTAAGGTAAATCCTGTTGCTTGTTTTTTTTTAATTTAGGGAGTAAGATAGACCCGTAAAGCTGTATTCTTGAACAGATTATTTGTAGTGTCTTCTTCGATGAATTCATTGTAGTAGCTTAAATATGTATGGCTGTCCTAAGTGTAGGATATACTACAATACACACTACATCACATTGTACAGATTCAGTAAAAAGCTAGAAACAAAGCTAGATAACTTTACGTTCGTGTATACCAACATTGTGTATACCAACAGTAGCGCATTTTGTTGTACAGAATACTGTTTAACATTTACCTTAAAGAATATTCCGAGATAATATCTCTTCTCCCCAGATTTCAGCAGAGGCATCGTCCACCGCGTCACGCCCAGCTCGTCGTCGTTGCAGCTCGAGCATTCTGTAGTAAAAAATAATATTATTTATTTATTTAAAATATACATACATACAACGCTATTTAATTGCTAATTAGAATGTAATTGAAAATGAAAAGAACGTGAATTGAATGAAAATATTATATATTGAAATCAGTATGAATAATAAGTAATATATAAATAATAACAAATGCGTATAAAAGTTCCTAAATAACTTGTGAAATAAACTTTAAACATACAGGGTGGATTTTTGAGACGGGACAGTAAGGGCAGGTACCTTAAATACTATAGTTACAGGAAAACGCTCCTAAGAGACCATCCATAACTTTTTGAGATATTCTGAACTGCATTCACAGATCTTGGAAAAAATGTACAGTCAGCGAGAAAAATGCTAAAATACGAAAAAAAATATTTTCATGTCAATCGATCCTATTTCATGTAAGGATCAAAAGACTCTATGGGGCCATTTAAGGTTTGAGTACTAGAAATGACAGAAATCGCCAAAATCGTTTCCCATACATTTTGTATGGAAAAACGTTTAATCAACTCGAAATATTCTTTGTTGCCAAACGGCCCTATTTTTTAATGAAATCAAAAGACTCTTAATACAAACGTAAATAGGTAACATTTAGGTGATCTACAAAATAAATTGCTTAAAATGGATATCGTGTTTCAAAAAAACACGTTTAGTTGATATAATTTTATTTTATTTTTATTTGTCAATGCAATTATGATTTTCTCAAAGAATCTTTTGATCACATTAAAAAATAGGACCGTTTCGCCACAAAGAATATTTCGAGTTGATTAAACGTTTTTCCATACAAAATGTATGGGAAAAGATTTTGGCGATTTCTGTCATTTCTAGTACTCAAACCTTAAATGGCCCCATAGAGTCTTTTGATCTTTACATGAAATAGGATCGATTGACATGAAAATATTTTTTTTCGTATTTTAGCATTTTTCTCGCTGACTGTACATTTTTTCCAAAATCTGTGAATGCAGTTCAGAATATCTCAAAAAGTTATGGATGGTCTCCTAGGAGCGTTTTCCTGTACCTATAGTATTTAAGGTACCTGCCCTTACTGTCCCGTCTCAAAAATCCACCCTGTATACTTTAATAAAATAATATCCATTTCAACACTTCAATTAATTTTACATTTATTGCTTAGTATATATTCTTTATTGCACTTATGAAAAGAAATGTTGTAATTGTATATTAAAAGACAAAGGGCTGCTTACACACATTTATAACTTTCATAATTACGTATACTTCTTTTGTTTTCTGTCAAGGCAACGTATACCGACTTTTAAAGTCGGTCATAATTGGTCACTAAGTGTCGATGTAGGTACAGGTTGATCTTTCTGCCACATCCGTTCACATATAGAGCGAAGGTCGTGATTACAGTCTCTATCATCGGATATTCCAATAAAGCTCATCTATATTTTTTAATATTGTTTTTACTAATAATTTTTAATGTTTTAAAATCTTTAAGAGTCCAAAGTTCTCGTTAACTTGAGTGAGAAATGATTAATATTTTAGACGTCTAGCTTTGACGTTAACTGAATGTTTAGAACTTTGGGTGGAAAGCCTCTATTTAGTAATAGTGTGTAAATAAAGTTCAGCGAAAGATTATGAGGCAAATAATATCAATTTTTTCTTAACATTTACACTTTCGTCAAAAAGCTTAATAAGCTGTAGTCTCATTTATATGATGTAATTTTTTATTGGAAGCGACAACGAGGAAAATAAGCATTTTACTAAACTTGGGTGGATGTGACCAATCAATGATTACCAGAATATTGAGAAACTGAGATTTAGTACTAAAGGTCAGTAATGCACAATATAAAAAAAAAATGTTAGGAAATTTTGAGCGACGAATAAATATGTAATTATTGAGTGATGAATGAACTTTTCAAATGTTTGTACAATTAAATATATTATGTTAATAGCGTGGCAGTAATATGAGCTATCAAACATCAACAGAAATAATATACGAGTATTTCTGCTATTTTGACTTTTAATAGTCGATAAAACAAGTATAAATTCTCTATTTACATTAATATTAATTATTATAGAACTTTACAGTCGTATTTGTTCATATAAATAATAAAATATTATTTACATTTTACTAAAGATTCATAATATTTTAAATAAAACTATGACACATATTTTTTCGAATTTTTCTTCGGTTTTACTTTACTTCTTTACTAACTACTACTACTACTAGCCAACATAGTCACGGGAGAGACTAAGGTTTTATAACGTATTAGAAATCATCAACACTGTAATTATCTATGAATTGTGATTCTCTTATAATATAACGTCAGGGTTACCGGCTACTAATTATAATAAAAAATTTGAAAAAATCAAAAGACAACGTTGAATTTAAAATGTTAAATATTCGTGTTAATCTATAGAAAAATATAAAAATATATACATTTCTTCTTAATAAAGTAAGAAGAAATTTATATGAAAAGTTCTCTTCTATAACTGAAATAACCTAATTTCAAAATATGCAGTTTATATTTAAAAATACGACATTTCATTGTATTTGTTTTTATAAAAATAATCTTCATATTATATTATATTCTAGTGTAAAATAGATATATTTAAAATAAAAATGTGAGAGTAAACTCAATATCAATAGTCATGAAAATACGGAAAACATAAAAGAGATGACCGCCGCGAGCCGCTTCACCCGCCCTGACCTTTTATAACGGTCCAGTTTTATTCAAAGGTCAATAAAATAAAAATGCATCCTTTACTTATAGATTTCTAAACTGTAATATTTTTGTAGTTACAAAAAAAAGATCCACTTGAAAAATCGTTTTAGGAATGGTCTCTGTAGCTTTAATATTATCTATACAGATAAATAAAATTGAATTGTCTGTTTGTAAAAATAACAGCTCTTTACTAAATGCATATGAAGTTATATATGGTACTTATAAGAAAAACAAATTTGTTATTTTTTTTACGTCTGCCCGTCTATTTGTTCCAGCTGATCTTCGAAACATCTGGGACGATTTTAACGGGACTCACTGGCAGATAGCTGATGTTATAAGGAGTAACTTAGGCTACTTTTATTTTAGAAAAGGAATTAGGGTTCCACTCAATAAAATTAAAACGTACCTAGGGATGCACCAGGATAAGTAATGCAGGGTAATTTGCTAGTAAAATATAAATTCTGCTCTTACACACAATTGTCGAAGGCTAACTCATATTTCCATAAAAATATTAGTAACCTAATGATTGTTATTATAAACGACTGGACAGATTTGAATAAAGTTTAGTACACAGATAGATAATAGCCAGGAGAAAAACATTGCCTGCTATTAGTATAGGAATGAATTCATAAAGGTGACTACCTTTATATGTATATTATTATAAACTAACGGCTCACCCTAGCTTCATTCGGGTTCGTCGCTAGGTACGTTTTACATAGATATTTAAAATAGTTATTTGCCAGCGTTAGCCATATTATAAATTTTAATATATATATATTTTTTAATTTTTCTGATGTTTTAATACTTATTACCTATTCCGGACTACGAGAAATCCAAAAAATCAAATATCATAAAAATTGGTCCAGTCGTTCTTGAGTTATAAATGGTGTAACTAACACGACTTTGTTTTATATTATTATAAATACAAAAGGCGCCTAAAGGCGAATCCGAGAATCGTTAGTTTAGTTATAAAGGAAGATTGTAAATTAAATGAATAGGTAAAATAATTATTTTTAAATATCTTACTATTCCAAATTCTATTGATACTTTAATTACAATAGACTTCAGTTACAGAACGGTAGGTTACATTTTAACCACGATATGATATTGACCTAATGCGCGAATGTACATATATTTACAATATCATCTTTACACGTCACTCACGTGTAACTAGACACTCTGTAGGTACGAGTATATTTTACCTATACATATAAAGTCTATATAATAAAGTCCCCCGCCGTCTGTCTGTCTGAACGCGATAAACTCAAAAACTACAGAACGGATTTTCATACGGTTTTCACCAATAGATGTAGTGGTTCATAAGGAAGATTTAAGTGTATAATTCATTGAGGTTTTGTATAAATTGGCTGAAATATGACAATGATTATTGAAGATGTCGGAAAAAATCATGCCGAGAGTTTTATTGCTGAGCACCGCGTAAACCAGTAAAGCTATATAAAACCAATGTATTACAGAATTATTCCTCTTAAAAAGATCTTCCTATTAACCTTTAGCAACGTTCAGGTAATACTTTCTTAGATTTACGCGAATGTTTGACATTTAAATAAAACTATCTTTTCGGATTTTTTCGCGGATTTATTTTGATTTTTGGTTCCCGACGTTTCGATTGCTTTACAGCAATCATGGTCTCTCTCTCCCGTGACCATGATTGCTGTAAAGCAATCGAAACGTCGGGAACCAAAAATCAAAATAAATCCGCGAAAAAATCCGAAAAGATAGTTTTATTTAAACGTTCAGGTACCTAAAGATGCACCCGAACGAAGGGAGGATAAGTTACTAGTATCATCGTAAATCAGAAGTCGTTATTCTTCAGACAGACTTGTCGGTTAGTTTATAAGCTACTAACTTTAGCTCATGGCTCTACATGTATAATTTATGTATGTATTAATTGTTCGGATTTATATCGTAGCAGGATGTTAGCCTTAATGCCTAACCATCGTAAATATATATTATATAAGCTATAAAATGCAAAAAGGATTATCAAATCTTATTAGCAACTAGCAACTAACCCTCGTTTCACTCGAGTGCTTCCCTAGGTACGTTTTATTTTTTTTGAGCGAAACCCTAATTTTTTACTAAAATAAAAGTAGCCTAAGTTACTCCTTATAATATCAGCTATCTGTCAGTGAAATTCCCGTTAAAATTGGTCCAGCAGTTTTGGAGATTAGCCGGAACAAACAGACAGACAGACAGACAAAAACTTTAAAAATTCTGTTTTTCTTATAAGTACCGTATATAATTCTATATGCATTTAGTATTAATCTGTTATTTTGATATTACAAACAGACACTTCAATTTTATTTATCTGTATAGATTTAGCGATATTAGTGCGTTTAAATAATATTAATATAGATATACTCATTATTTATTAATCTAAACTAGTGTTCGTCTAGTGATCGAAATTCTATCATAATCATTATATAAAACAACTGTTTCCAATTTTTTTATTGATAACACTAAAGTTTGTCAATAGCTACTCAACAAAAAAAAAAGAAAATCGGTTAACAAACAGAGGAGAAAAAGTAGGTAGGTACTGAGCTGTTTTGTCTTTGTCTATTTATACATAGATAGTTCACGTTTCATTGCTTTTTCTCGCTTTTTATGCAGAAGGCTAGTTTACACCATTACTTTTTTTAAAATTGTTTTTATTTTTTATTTTTAGAGTACTAAGCTTAATTTATACGGCGTATAACGTGGCGTACTACGTAAACGGCATACGCTGATAAATTTCACTTATACTTAAATCGACTTTCAATAACTTTTGTATTAACCTTGATATAAGGTGATAAGATATATAAAAGTATTGTAACGTTGATTAATTCATGTAATATTTGCAACTAGCCAATTGGTGACTTAAGAGTTACAATTATTTAAGAAGGCTAAAGTGCTATTTATAATACCTATATCTGTATCTCAATCAAAATATGCTGTTCCTTTCTTTGTTTAACACGTTATCCTCAATAATTTTAATAGCTTAAAAATAATTATGACAATGAACTATTTTTTTTTAATATTAATTAATAGTTTCAATAGATGTGTGGAAGTTAAGAACTTGTATGACAAACTTGATGTCCGCCAACCCACATTTGGCCAGCGCGGTAGACTATATAGTACTCCCCTTTAGGGGAGATCCGTGAAATGTGAGGATTTGTTTTTACCAGTGACTTCACTCACATCGTAAATCCATTGATTCAATCTATATAATTTTCAAATTTTATCTAAATTAAAGATAAATTGACAGTCGGAGTTACAAATCTATACTTTAATATTATAAAACTGAAGAGTTTGTTTGTTTGTTTGGTTGAATGCGCTAATCTCAGAAACTACTAATCCGATTTAAAAAAATCTTTTTGCATTAGGTAGCCCGTTAACTGAGGAAGGCTATAGCCTATATATCATCCCGGAAAAATGTATGGTTCCCGTGGGAAAGATTTGTTTTTGTCTAAGGACGAACCTGAAGCGAAGCGAGGGTGAGTCGCTAGTCTATAATATTAGTATGGATCGCTATGACGACCTATAAAGAATTTTCCCTTAACAACGCTTTTTTATTCACGCTCAATCAAAAAGTAAAAAAAATAATAATATGTTATATCTATAGGTATTTTATATACATTCTGGCTATCCAGTTAAGGCCATATCGTGAACAATGAGGCAAGTTTTTTGAGTTAATTAAACAAATTATAACTGATAATACGATCGTAACCGTAACTGCCTACTGAAGTTCAAGTTGGTCACGAAGACATTAATCTTATGTAATTCCGTTTGTATAGCCTTATGTGTCTTTCAATGAAACTTTTAACCGTAACGTTAGTTAAGCTGATGTTATTAACTAGTTTCTGCACTTGACTTCGCATCTCAATGTGACCTTAACTTTAATTAGCAAGCTTAAATTTTGTATTGTCGATCTTTTCAATCAATATATATAAAACTTACATAATATATTATATATTTTTTTAATATGTATTGGTTTTAAACATTTTAAAAATCATAGAATTGAAATCTTTAAGTATCGCGAAGGTACGATAAAAATACCATCGGAAATTTTGTTTGTTAAAATCGGAAACGATGTTTTGGCATCTACTTCATCCCAAACCAGAGGGGTGAGGTTAATTTTGTATAAGCTTATTTTATCATGTAGACGTTTTAGTAATTGTATCCTAAATTTATTATTTTGCTTAAAACAACGGTAATATATAGTAGGTATTCCCAATTTTTTATAAGTTGGTATGTGATTATTTTAAATATATTAAAATAATCATATGCTTATATATGAATATTACATTTAAGTTGACTTATACTTTTAAACAGCATAATTATTACCTCTGTTATATCTAATTTTAGTTTTTTTTTTTTAATTTAAATTTGAAAATTATAAAGATAATGACAATTATTTAATAAATATTCAAGAATTAATAGATAATTTAGATTGTCGAAAGAAGATAACGTTTTGATTTGTGATGCAATTAATACGAGTATTTCACAGTAGCCGCGTGTTAATAAAAACGTGACGACAGCAACGAAAAAGACGGATTTTACGTCAATTCAAAATACCAATATATATGTATTTAAAGTATGTTTAACTTTAAGATAGACAAAAAATAATTATTTTTTCCTGTTTTTCCATAATTATTTTAAATTCATCGTAATTTTTTAACGTTTATTAAAAATAATTAAATTTATCACACGATAGCTATACCAAAGTTTTAAAATATAAGAAGTGTATATAATTTTATAAATAGAGCGACTATTAAGCGTAGCATAGCCTACTTCTTATCAGCCTAAAGTATAAAAACTTAAAAAAAACCGTCTTCCAGGCACTGAAAAATAAAAAATGACTAAACAGGGGTTTTCATTTAGAATAGATACCTAATCAGATATTTTCGAAGTCGGTGTGCTTTGATTTGCATTGGCTAGCACCTTCGCGGTTATCCGCGAACACACATAAAAAAATATATACGGTCGAATTGAGAACTTCCTTTTTGAAGAAGTCGGTTGAAAATGAAATATATTGTCATATTTTTAATCTGTTATGAAAAGTTACCCTTACATTAAAATTCACCCGATTTTCCTCCAAAAGTTTATTTTAGTTTGTTGTATAATATTATATTAAATATTAAGTTTTACCTGTTTTTCCTCCAAAGCCGTTGATTGGAGATTGGTAGTTCACAGTTTTGGTGTCAGCTATGCAGCCCATCACTAGCAGGAGTACGGGAAGGTATTGACGGTGGAGCATTTTTATTTTTTATGTTTTTTATCACTATTACACTACACGGTATACACTATTGGTATCTATTAACTTACTGAGTTCGTTTTAATATTTCAGGTACTATATGGATTTCACTAATGAGGTGACTCAGTGCATTAGTTCTAAGTTGCCAGATTTACAAATTATATAATTAGATAATGTATAAGTTATTAAATTAATTGTTCTTCTTTTTAAATTTTTTACTACTTTTATTTCTCGTTCTATCTTTGACGACACGTTTGGCTGAGTTTGTAGCGACCCTATTTGCTGTGCCAGCGGTCGCGGATTCCAGTCCCGCTGGTGGCATTCATTCGTGTGATTAGCTCCAATGTTTGTACTTCAATTATGGATATTTATATTTACATCATGTATGTACTTAAAATTATATACGTGTCAACTATCTGGTATCCATAACACAAGCCTCGTAACTTAACATGGAACTGGATGATGTATTAATGATCCCAACATATTTATATTTATTTATTTCAGAATATGATGAAAAAGTAGTATTTTGTTCAATTATTTATGTTATGGGTGTTAACTTTCATAATACAGTAGCGGAATAAGTTATTTGTATACATAAGTTGAAACGAATTAATAGGTGTATATTGCTTAAACAGCTATCTTTCCGTAAATTTGTTACGTCTTAAATTGTTCTAGCTCTACCATTATAATAATTTCGTACTCAGTTGCGTATGATTTACAACATGATGAGTACAAAATTATATTCTGCAATACAAGCATGCAATATATAGATTAAGAAAGAATAATCACTCAAAATAAAGTAATTACTTTATAACTAAAAAGTTAAAGTTAGCGATATTGAAAATTATTTGCATATGAAAATCTCAAAGGTACGGATTTGGGATTGAGCGCTGGCTTTCCAAGTGAGCGCTTTACCAATACGCTACCACAGCGTACAGTAAGATTTACTTGTTATATAAGGTGCATTTAATAATTGTTACTATAGTACTACTATGGTACGAACATCTTTTGGTATTGGTTTGTTAGTGTCCTTTTTATAAGTAACAGATAGATAGATATTATTGTATAAGGGTAGTGGGTTCAGAGTTGGTAGCTTATACATAACAAATATTACTTACTTTACTAGAATATTATAATATATTATTGCGTAGTTTGCCATTAAAAAATTAAAAATTGAAAGAGATATAACATTTTTCAAAATAAAATCTTCCAATATTAAAACATTTGCTCAGTTTGTTACCCTATTTGCTGTGCCAGCGGTCGCGGGTTCGAATCTCGCTGCGGTATTCATTTGTGTGATGAGCACGAACGAATGTTTGTACTCTAGTAATGGGTATTTATAATATGTATGTATTTAAAGTTATATATGCGTAGTGTATCAACTATCAACTATCTGGTATCCATGAAACAAGCCTCGTAGCTTACCATGGAACTAGATGGTCCTGTGTGTTAATGTTCCAACATATTATTGTTATTATTTTCAAAATATTTTGTAGTAGATCTTTTTTGTTTTACATAGGACCTCAATATACATATGATTTTGAAATTAAATAAAGATTATGAAAATATACGAATGACAAAAAAAATCTCAGAACCCAATATAAAAAGCAGACACGCTAACTTGACCAGAAAATATCTGTATGGAAGTAGACACGCTAACTCGTTTATATTTATTATATTGTATCATACGTGGTCTCGTTACTACGATTGCAGTCACAGTGCACTGTATCGAATTAGAAACGTCTTATGCAATGACAGGTATGCGAGGTTGTGTTAAGATTAACCATAAGTAACAATGTTTAAAATAAATCTATATTAATATTATGAAGCTGAAGAGTTTGTTTGTTTGTTTATTTGTTTGGTTGAACGCGCTAATCTTTGGAGCTACTAATCCGATTTGAAATTTTTTGCATTAGATAGTCCGTTAACTGAGGAATCTCGGAAAAATGTACGGTTCCCGTGGGAAAGATTTGATTTTGTCGAGGGACGAACCCGAAGCGAAGCGAGAGTGAGTCGCTAGTTATATAGACATTTTATCGAATATGACGAAAAAGAAACAAGTTGAGTCATTTTTTTTAAAGTTAATGTTGCATTAATACGTAAGTAAAATCTAAGAAGCTACAAGGTGAAGATTACAACGGTACTATCGTAAAATTATACTTAAGCAAGTACTAAAATTATAATGTTAATTTAGACTTTCACAGAAAATCAAAAAGACGTTATTCTGAGAAAAAAGAGCTGCCATTTGAATATGAGACTGACATCTAAGATATTAAATTAAGCATAATATTATTTTATGTTAATATATCAATTAATTAATTACGAAACACATTTAATCTATACATATAATAAAATTCTAACTGAGTCGAATCTGTATGTTATATATTTTTTGGAAAATCTTATTGAAATACTAATTATTATCGATACAGAGGCCAAATCTATAGCTTTAAGAATTTTTGTCTGTCTGTCTGGGAACGCATCACGAGAACACCACTGGACAGATTTTGATGAAATTTGGTATGACGATAGCTGGTTATCCGGGTAAACATATAGGATAATTTTTACTGCGGAAAAATATCTCAACTCTGAGAAATCTATACTAAACGTTAAAACATAACTAGGGACGAAACCCAGCGGAACGAGGGTAAGTCGCTAGTATTATATAAGTTCTTATACAAATCAACTTTTATAATATACAGTAAGGCGTGAAAGATTATATGGGGAGGTGAACACTTTAAAACAAATTGTTACGACGCTCGTAATAATACATGCCATTTATTTTTAACTTTTATTTTTTAATAAACTATCAAGCTCCATAATTAACTGTCATGTACACTACAATTATCTTGTAAAAGGTAAACAATTCATCAAAATATTTATACATTGAAAGTGAGAAATCTTGCGTTAAGATATGATTAAATACAATCGATATCTGACAGACTTAAAATTTACACCAGATAGCGATCTGCCTTCTCATTTTGAATATAGACGATGACCTTAAGATTTATTTATGAATAATCTCAACTTAATCTCAGTACATATTTTAAATATCAATGATGGTAAAAAAAGCTATTAATTTAAAATATATTACACATTTTTAAGGACAGAAATATCATATTTTTAATGAAAACTATTTGGTACTTGTATATGTATAGGTACAATAGTTAATAATTTATATCAAACTAGCAACTCACCCTCGCTCCGCTCGGGTTCGTCCCTAGTTACGTTTTAACGTTTAGCTCAGAGATGAGATATTTTCCCGCAATAAAAAGTATCCTATATGTTAATCCGGATAACCAGCTATCATCTTTCCAAATTTAATCAAAATCTGTCCAGTGGTTTTTCCGTGATGCGGTAACAGACAGACAGACAGACAGACAGACAGACAGACAGACAGACAGATAGACAGACAGACAGACAAAAATTCTAAAAACTATAGTTTTTGCTTCTGTATCGATAATAAAGTCTATTTCAATAAGATTTTTAAAAAAATATTTAATGTACAGATTCGGCTTAGTTACAATTTTATTATATGTATAGATGTTTGTGAGTTTGGATGTAGGATACTAACTATGGATACGTTTTCGAAAATTTCTTCACATTAAAGGGTCTATGTTATCCAGCGCTATAGCTCACCTACTCTTTTAGCAAGTCGATAGGCACTCGGGTCAAGGTCAAAGCTCATGAAGATCAGTAAAATATTAATTCAATATACTCATACTTATATATTTGAGTTCATAAAATAACATTAATTATAGGTATAAAAGTATTATTTTTAAACAATCTCCGTTTCTTTCTGAAGTTGATTACCCTTAATTCCTTCCGCTTTTAAGATTTTATCGAGACCGTAAAGTGTACTGTTACGGTTTTAATGAAGGACCATCAGTCCCTACAGAATAAATACTTGCCATATAATATAGAATAAATTCTTTGTAATATTGATATGAAAATTATTTTAAACAAGTATCTATATATAAATAGGCAAAGACAAAGAAGTTCAGTAATTTTTTCTCCTATCTTTATTAATTGATTTTCTTTTTTTTTGTTTAGTAGGTGTTGTCGACCTATATTGTTATGTGTGACCATTAAAAAAAATATTCGAAACAATTATTTTTTTGAAGTAAAACTTCTTTACGCACGTTTGACACGGAGAGTAGGCTGGTGAATGTGTTACGAAAAGTGTAATCGGGCGAGGCGAACGCGTGTTGCCATGGTAACCGTTGTTATTGTCTGACAAATGACATATAAATTATAATTTTATATTCTTTCCTTAAATGATATTCTATAACTATATGATTGTAATATGCCTAATATGCGTTATTTTTAGTATCTCACCTATCCTAATTATTTAAAGGATACATTGTATTTCATAAAGATTACCGATAACCTACAGAAGTTTTACTTCTTGCGCGTGTACATATTCATACAAGCACTCTTTTTTTATATAGATAGGTAAAGATCACTACAGTTTAGCATGTTTTTCTCCTCTGTTAGTGATCTCTAGATCTAATGTCACTTATATACTGCTAATTTACGAATGTGAAGAAGTTTGTTCTTTGGTAATCTCATGTAAAATCTAATATATAAAATTCTCGTGTCACAGTTTTCGTTGCCATACTCCTCCGAAACGGCTTCATCCCCCTAAATGTTAGGGGTAGTCCACCCCTAAATTTATTTTTTTATTTTTTAGACAAAATTTTTAATTTCTATTTTTTTATGATACAGCATACAAAAATACATACAATCCTCAATTTTCAACCTTCTACGATCAACCCTTATTTTTTAATAGCCATTTTAGTAATAGGAAATTATTTATATGGCAAAACAACGTTTGCCGGGTCAGCTAGTGTTTTTATAGAAACGTAGTCACTGCATTGTCATTCATTTTAAGGTATTCAGATTTTTTTATAATATGATTACCTTTTATCAGATGTTTCAATGATAAGTTATGCTGATAAGAATTATGGTATGTATTTTCAATGGCAGTGATATATGTCGCTATTTTTGCGACACGGAAATACTCAGATTTTGTTTTTATTTTAATTTATAAATTCAAGAACTTTTACTGTTGTCTTGTAAGCTGGACGACTGGACAACACTTAAAAAGTGCAAGGGCATTTTTTAAGTGATGAAGTGCGTACATTCCGAAAAATCATATTTATAATAATTAAGGGATTGACGTGTTTCACATGTAATACGTATCTTAGACTTTAGATCGCACATCAAAAGTTTTGTATTTCAATGACATTTTTATTTTTAATTTAATTTATTCAAATGGCTAAGACCGGTAAATAAACGTATTATATGTATGTATAAATAGATATGCCCTATGTTATAAAAATATATTTATTTAAAATGGCCTTAATACAATAAGGAACACTTTATTTCTATTTATATATAAGTTTGAAATGAATTTGAGCTTTTATTAAGTTCTATAAATGGAACTACATTTAATATAACATACTTCACGTAAACAATTCAGCTTTAGCGTATTTGTCGTCTGAAAACTGTTCTAGATTTATCTCGATATATTAATTTCTAGATTGACCCGACGATGTGGTATTTAGCTCAGTTTCAAAGGAAATTGCTATTTCCCGTAGATTTGCTACGTAGTTGGTGTTACATCAGGAATAGTTAGGGAAACTAAAGTTAGAAAACCTTGTTTTTTGTACCAAGGGTATACATATTTAAGTATATATAAAATATTTAAATATATATATATAAAAAAATCCATTTAATTTACGCTTAATACATCCGCTTTATATATAATCTATTGTAAAAAAACCCGATTAGTATTATGTGCATGTTTTTATCTTGATGTGTGTGTGTGTGTGCGTGCATGTGTGCGTGTAAAAAGGCTTGATGGATTTGTATGAAATTTAGTTTAAAGATAGATTATGATCTGCATAGGCTAGGGTTGGTAGGTACCTAATGACGTACACGTGAGAAGAGGTAAGTCGCTTGTAGTCAATAATTTTCACGTACTTAGCGTAAACCTATAAAAATTAGCTTTTTTGACTTGATGTATGCGCACTTAAATGCAACCCACAATATAATTCAAATCAAAAGTTGCTGACATAATAATTTGAAAATGCAAAGTGTTGTAAAAGCATTTTTTTCTTAAAATTACTTTAATGGCTGTCTCCTGGATCATGAAACCACACGAGATTATTACGTCAACTTAACGCCAATCATGGCCGCATAACCCAATCTGAATAATATGTTAAATTAAATGTATATTTAACTTATACTTGATCTATTTATGTTTTAATAAGCTACTCCTTTTCCGTCCGTTCCGTGCGTTCACCTTGTCGTGGTGTGTGCGGGGGGGGGGGGGGGGGGATTGGGAGGCAGTCCTTGTAAGTGACAGTATATCACTGACAGGTGATTGACAGGTGACCTGTATATTTTCAGGTGGTATGCGCAAATGCATTTCCCAAAATAAAAAAAAGGCTCAAGAAAATTGCTGTTTAGCTATTTTGTTCTTACTAATGTTTACAGTTTTTATTGTTTGGCCCTATATTTTTTTAATTTTATATTAACCTACTGTATTTCAATAGTCATACCTATATTGTTATAATGTAATAATACAGTAAAAATAGACGAGATTACTAACTATGAATAATTCCCAATGTGATCCGGAATTACAGGGAAGTGAATAGGTACTAGATAATAATATATGTATGTATGTATGTATGTATGTATGTATATCTATAACATATTTTATTTCTTTATTAAGTTATATTTTTTATGAAAACTAGTATAAAGTAATTAATATAGTATAATAGGGCAATAAAAATCAAATGATATTTATCGCTTACATAAAAATCTATAGAACTGAATACCAAAAAATTCTAACTTGATACGAATAAAGTGGAGAAATAGAACTAAGTAACCAATCAATTGCAACATTTAGTTACATTCTGTACCTAAACGAGTTAGATACCGCAAAAAGTAAACTTTTTTGCTTAAAATTTGTTTAAACACTATTTGTATTTGACTTGAAGTCAGTAAAAACTGGTTTAGTATATTTATGGACTAGTTTTTCATTTATGGAGTAGTTTTTTTTTATGTCTTTTTTCGTTTACTAATTGCCTAGGGTCATGTTCATATATGTTCGAGCAAGAGATCAAATTAATAAATACCTGGTGGTCAATTTTTTTAACCCAATTACACAAGGAAAGACAAGGAACAATAGCAATTTGCTACTAATAGAATTCCACAGAGAACAGTTATTCCTATATAAATAAGATGTACAGGAGATATTAGAGCACAAACATGTTCTGAAACGCAGGTGTACTATTCCTTCCACGTTTATAATCTGGTGGGATGACATTTCTACAGGATTTGTAAATGGTAAGAGATATGGCATAGGAGCGACTGCTGTTACGTATTTTGGTATAACAACCCCCTTACCTTGGTTAGTATGTAAAAGTTTAAGCCTATTACCTTAGTCTATTACTGAGAATTTCTTTTCAGAAAATCAAATAACTATATTTGTCTTGACATAGGACCTAGTATTCAAATCTAGGTCTTCAAGAACTGGAGCTGTACAAACTAGCCATTAGTTCAACGAGGCAGTAAAAATAGTAGTTAGTATACAAGAAAACATGTTGTATAGATTGTAGCTCCTTGTTAAAAAGTTGATGCTTTAAATAGAAAAATATGTACATATATTGTATAATCTATACTAATATTATAAAGCTAAAGGAACATCTCAGGAACAACTTATCCGATTTGAAAAATTGTTTTTGCATTACATAGACCGTAAACTAAGGAAGGCTATAGACTATATATCATCCCGGAAAATTGTACGGTTCCCGTGGGATACATTTTTTTTTGTCTAGGGACGAACCCGAAGCGAAGCGAGGGTGAGTCGCTAGTAAATTATATGTATATGAAAAAAAAATCAATAAAGATATTATAAGTTCAGCATATGATGACTCAATCGTCTTTTTTATTTTTGTAAGTTTACCATATGACCTTTGTTGGTCTTTTAAAATAGCCTACCATCGATCATAAGATATTTATAAGTAGACGGGATTGCGTTTAGACATAATGAATGATGAACTACGTTCCTTAATGTGCTGGAAGGAGAACGTGGCATGTGGTAAGTAAGTAATCCTTAATTTTTAATTTGCAGACTAAAAGTTATATATCTATATAACCGAGTTATACCTCTTTAGATTTTCACTCTTGATATATGCATACATGATAAAATAATAACAATAATATAATTCATACTTAGTAAATAATATTATCCCAAAAACGTGTTCTGAATGTCTCTTTCGTGACAAAAACCGAAGATGACTCTTGTTTGATATTAATAATGCAAAAATCAATGAAAACACCCACTAATTTAAATCGTGAATTTCCATTAGAAATGTTATTAATGTAAACCATAAGTGACACAGATTAAACTTTAACGGATAGCTTGCAACCAGTTAACGACATTACAGCATCAAAGAGTGGAGTTTAAATATGTCAAAATATTATTTGAGATAATTTTGTTACTCTCTCACTAAAACTTACTTTTATTATTATTAATTGGTATTTTTTTTATAATACAATATTTTATAAATTTTAAGAGCTACAATAAAATTAAATAAAACTCTATTTTCCTATTCTAGTGTCTCGACATCAAGGAAAAAAAAATTATATGTAATCAAAACTAGCTTTGGTCCTTGCATTTATGTTATAAATGCAAAAGTTTGTTCGTTAGTTTGCCTTTCTTTCACGAAACAATGGAGCCAAAGAAGGATTTTTTGCATAGAGATTTTGTGGACTGGAGATAACATAACTAATTTTATAAACTTGTAACTAAGTCGAACCTGTACATTAAATATTTTTTGAAAAATCTTATTGAAATAGACATCATTATTAAAACAGAGGTCGAATCTATAGTTAATAGATTTTTTTTCTATCTGTCTGTCTGTCTGGCTATCTGTCTGGGAACGCATCACGAGAAAGCCACTGGACAGATTACAAAATCGGTATGATGTAATTGAAATTCGAGTATGATGATAGCTGGTTATCCGGGTCAACATATAGGATACCTTTTACTGCGGGAAAATGTCTCATTTCTGAGAAATCTATACTTATCGTTAAAACGTACCTAGGGATGAGCAGAGCGAGAGCGAGTCGCTTTCTAAAACATATAAAATGTGTCACGAGTGAGTGGATAACAATATATTCATATATGATTCATCTTATTGCTATTTGAATTTTTAATCATTAACCTCTATTCAAGGCCTTGCCATATTTTGAATATCCTTTTAGATTTTTTGCCTGCATAATACATGATACATTTTAAATACTCTTATAAATATTCTATTAGGCTGGAGCATATTTCTTAATTCTTTTAAATTTAGAATAATATCTAGATATACATATATTATATAGTAACTACATATATTTAAATGTCAAATTCTAATTTTTTATTTTATATATTTTTAATAGACGGGAAAAGATATTTTTTAATTGGTATTGTAACTTTTTTATATAATTATTAGCTATGTGGTAACAACTTATGTATTATAGAATTATATATTAGAAAAGCTTCTAAGATCTCTTAGAATCGCGGCTGAACAAACAAACAAGCCTTAAAACATTAAATATAAAACGCACAAGAAGGATAGAATTTTACATAGATACTAATTTAATACATATTTTTAGTTCCACAACATTTTTTAACATTTATAGATGTACGGTGAGAACTAAAAACGCTCTTATTAGTATCTAGGCTAGTTATTAAAGATGGCTAAATGTACTGTATTATTTTTATTATCATACTAATGTTATAAAGCTTTAAAAATATAAAAATTTTGCTTATATCCGTTTTTGTTTCATTGCAATAGCTTAGGAACTATTACTCAGATCTGGATTTTTTTTAGATTTTACAACCTTTTTAATGACGTTAAACAGAAGATGAGGTATAATTTTAGGTTAAAGTTTTAGGCCAAGATCTTTCGAAGCGAAGCAAGTCAATAATAATATTATAAATGTGAAAGTTGGTGAGTATGGATGTATGTTACTCTTTCACGCCAGAACGGCTGAACTGATCTGGATGAAATTTGACACAGAGATATATTATAGTCTGGAATAACAGATAGGATACTTTTTATCCCGGAAAAACGTACGGTTCCCGTGGGATAGGTTTTTATTTCTATTCCTACAGGCGAACCCGAGCGAAGCGAAGGTGAGCCGCTAGTTATAAATAAATAAACTAGGCAAACGGAACCATGGGCAAATGCTATGTATTATATACATAACATATTCAAATGATACATCAGAGATTTTGTGATGCAATATTAGTGGAATTGAAACTTGACCTTAAGATGTTCCACACTTTCAATTTTTATGAACTATAAACACAGAGAGCGATGAAAAAGAGAAAAAATATAAAACCTAGAACCGGTGTTGCTCAGATCTTAAAAATATCTTTGGCGTTTATAACTTTGATTTCATATTGTAAAATCGCCTTAAAAGTTAATATTAAATTGAAATTTATATGTTTATCTCAAGGGCAAGGCAATGGAACATTTTACCATTAAAATCTGTTTAAAATATGTTATCGTGTAATGTCGAGGACAGAGTAATTAATTATTTGATATTTTTATAACCTTAACATAAAGAACATTTCCTGACGGTACATCTATATATATAATAAAATTGTTACTGTCTGCATATGGAAGATATTTGAGAAAAACTATTATAAGGGGTCTTTATTAACGCAATAGAACCTAAAATATGATTTTCAGAATTTTTATCCGTTTGCCTATGCGTTTGTGCGCACTAACCTCAAAAACGGCTCAACCGATTTGGATGCGGTTTTCACTTATATATTGTGGTAACCTTCACTTAAAATTTATTATTTGTTTTATTTGAAGCGGTTCAAAAGTAAAAAAGTGAGTGAAGCGAGTGAAGCGAGGGTGAGTCGCTAGTTAGAAATAAAAACTTATAGTAAGCTTTTAAAAACTCTTCATAGCAACAGACTCTAAGCTGTAAAGTTTAAAAATTTTGAAATTACTGTTTAACTTTTACCATGGAGATAATATTTTCTGTATACTGGCAGTTGCAGTACTCTCTACAAGTTATGTAAGTTCCTGACTAGTTGGCCAATTAATACGCAATACACATTTAAATATAGCTAAACACATTCATAATATTACGTATCAAAATATATTGTAAATTATAATATATGAAATACAATGTATATTTATTTTTGATTATCAAAATAATTAATAGTTTTTGTGACTGACTTGTGATGTCTTCAATGATTTTTTATTAATAATTATATCTATTAATGTTCTGTACTGTTTATAATAATATTCAACTAAACATTAAATTGAAAGCTTGTTTGGGTATAATGGAGTGTAGTTTTAGGTGTTTAATTCTTGCATTATTCATTATTGTGATATCACTAGTTATTCCTATGCAACAAAATCTGACTTTGTCACAAAATGTCAAGGTCACAGAAGGCTTTATCTAAAAAAACAATATCTATATAATAAAAATTAATAAATTATAGGTAGTTACTTAAAAAAAATATTATCTGGCAACTTACAAATTTTGAAAAAAAAAAGGATTAAAAATGAGATTGGACAAGCACATTCAACCTCATTAGTCACTGACAGCGAAATGGTAACACAGAAAAAAAATTAAAAAAAATTAGAACGCAAATACGCGCGGTGATACGCGCGGCCACCGTGTTGGTTGCGCTTATACTAAGTATTAACAATGATAAAATAAGCAAAGCTTTTATGTAACCTTCGGTTTGAAAGCCGCATTCTTTGCGGTCAAGCGTGTTGTTGTGAAGATGTCGCAAACCTAACTCTCCTAATAAAATGTGTATTTGTATTGACCTTTGCAAGGTTTTTATAGCTATTTGCTTGCGTACGCGCAGGTAACACACGCTTATGTGTACAGCCTATTTTTCTATTTCTATACAATATATACTCAAATCGTTTCTATGTTTTGATTTTATCGTAAAAATATTACGTGTGGTAAAATTAGTAATTTTTACCTGTCTTTTTGCTTTTTTTTTAAGTTCACAAGTATTTTTCTGGTAACATGGTAACTAATAAAGAGTGTACATAAGGGTTTATAAAACTATTATATGGTCAGTTTAACATAATTAAACCTTAAATATTATAAGATAACTCTATCGTGAAACTCTGATCCCACAGACAAAGTGTGCAAACAGTTTTGTGGATCCTTATGTAAAATATATGTATTAGTATATATTATAATAATCAAATAAATTAAAAAAAAGTTCACTTTTTATATCATCGTCATCGTCATAAATAATATAAAAAAAATGTATTCCTTATCTACTTTAACTTTACTAAAAGGTTTCACTCCGGATGCTACTAAGCTTACGCTTGCCATCTGCTATATAGGATGTAATTTAAAGACAATTGAGCATTAATTTCACAAGTAAAGGAAATAAGAACTATATTTATACTAGCTCAAAAATGGCTAGAAAGTTTATATGAAAAGTATTCCTCTTCTTTTTACATTTAAATAATTTAAAACTTAGAAGTTTAACGCATATCATAAACCAGAAAAGAATTAAGTCAAACTAATATTTTTTCGAATAATTGTTAAAAGATAAGCCAATTCTCAAAACATAAATAAAAAGTTAAATTAAGGAAACTCATTTTGCATCAAAGTAAGTATATTTGTCAATCACTCTTATTTTTTTATGGTAAAAAGCTATATTATAAAGATATTAATGTAGGAAATTGTATTGAAAAATATTTTATTCTGTAAGTAAGAAGTAACAATAAATTTGCAACAAAATTCTTTTCAAGCTGATTTTAGGGTTCCTTCGAAGCTGATTTTCGAATTTCTCCAAATGGGAAAAACGGATTACTTATCGAATTATATATTTTCTTATATACTAAATACTGTGTAAGTAAAGCTCGTTATAAATATAAAACGACTAGCGACTCACCCTTACTTTGCTTGGGTTCGTCCCGTCTCGGTACGTATGGAATAGTAACGGTTAGTATGGAATAGTTGGACTGTATATTATATGATATATATAACCTATAAACTTCCTCAATAAACGGATTATCTAATGCAAAAAGTTTTTTTTAATCGGATTAGTAGTTCCTGAGATTAGCGCGTTCAAACCAACAAACAAACTTTGCCTCTTTATAATATTAAGTATAGATAGAAAACCCAGTGATATAGTAAATGAATAATATTAGGGTTTAAACAAGGTAATTTGAGAAAAAGGTTCGATCAAGTTGAGTTAGTTATATGATGGTTCAAAAAAATGGCCATTCACCTTTTTTACATAAAAATTAGGTATTCGTTTCCCTAAAATTTAAAAAGTATTACGTCAAATAGGGATCTACTCATAGTTTATGGGAAAAGCATTCGTTTTAATTGCCATAATACTCATATAAGGAACCTCCCTTAATGGGAGTCAAACTCGCACTTTGCCAATTTTTTCACCTTTGTTCTTTTTGTACCTAGCATACCTTAAATACGAGGGCATGTAAGGTCAAATATATAACAATAAAGTTTATGGTATTTGTTTGTCACTGGTTATAAATTTCCGGTGTGACTGGATTTAAATTCCAGACCTGCATAATTGTAATGTTAGCAATTTTATGGGATCATTTACAAAAGGTCGACTCTTAATCATTTAATACAGATCCCAATAACCTATCGTGTGCTTAGTTCTTTTTAACGTTCCATTGCTTGGCATGAGTCTCCCTTAAACGCGAGGCGATCAGGCTATATGCACCACGCTGCCTAAAAGCGGGTTGGCGAAATTAACATGGCCTTGGAAAACTTGCTAGGTTCTCTTAGATATACAGGCTTTTTCAAGGTGTTTTCCTTCACCTTTAGATTAGGGATAATTATATAAAAATATACCAAGTGAAAAACCCGGGATTTGAACCTGTTGCACTGCGTTTCCAATGGGAACGCATTACCAATAACCTACAACACTGCCAATAACGTAACTATGTATGTTTTTCTTTACTAGCATTACGAATTTGGAATAATTTATTAGGAACCTTCATCAAATTTCTGTGAGAAAATTATTTGATAAGCAGGTTATTGGATGTACCATTAAAAAAAAAATTAGAATACTCTAAAAGCTTTATATATTTTAATATAATATGTATTTTAATGTTTTTCGTATTAAAATAACTTTATCTAATGTAAAATTATTACTTTTAGTAGCTCGTGTAAATAAAATGAATAAATTCAATAACAATAAAAATTTATGCCGTGGTATTTTAGAGTAGGTAGTGGCAAATATATTTTCAAATAAAATGGCGGCAAGGCATTTTGACGAATTTAAAACAGTAAAGAATTTATTTAAATAGTTTATAGATATGATAAATGATATAATAAACATATTATGTAAAATGAATTGACACAATTCATATTAAAAAAAAAAAAACAGAATTTCATTCTGAGATCTCAATGCATCGAAAATACTACATTTTGCTATTGGAAATTCAGTTCAAATTAAATAATGATACTCCAAGATCTTTTTTAAGGAAGTAGTAGCCCAGTGGTAACGCGCTCGCTTGGAAAACCCTTGAAACGGGTTCAAATCCCGGGTCCCGCACCTTTGATATTTGTGCGAATCATTTCCAACATGATTACCACTTGCCTTGCGGTGAAGGAAAACATCGTGGGAAAACACGCATATCTGAGAGAACTTAGTAAATTTTGGGAAGACAGGCGGAGGACTTCACAAGTCCGCCAATCCGCACTTACGACTATGCCCTGATCCCCCTCATATTGAAGGGAGGCCCGTGCCCAGGAGTGGGACGTTAAAAAGGGCTGAATACAACACAATACTTCAAGATCCAATGACCTCACACTACGCCAAAAATCATGGACAACAATAAATACTAATATAAATATTTACTTGTACTAGAGCGAAAGCCAACATCGTATTTACAATTCCTTATTTTTTTAAATGTATAAATTGTTATACATAGTTATATAGTAAGTAACACTCTAGTGTGTTATACTCGAGTATTTTAATTATTTACCTTAACATCTATACTAATATTATAAAGCTGAAGAGTTTGTTTATTTGGTTGAACGCGCTAATCTCAGGAACTACTAGTCCGATTTCAAAAATTCTTTTTGTATTAGATAGCCCGTTAACTGAGAAATGATGTAGGTTATATATCATCCCCGAAAAATGTACGGTTCCCGTGGGATAGATTTGTTTTTGTCTAGGGACGAACCCGAAGCGAAGCGAGGGTGAGTCGCTAGTATAAAATACGAGTCTAATTTGCTGTAAAAACATACTGCTATAATTATCGTAGTAACTGCCTTATTTTCAAGGTCAATTTTACAATGAGTGATTGATTCAGTCGTGGCGTTTTATTAATAAAAAAGAACCCCGTCAATAGACAATGACCATAAAAAGTTTTAAGTTTTATTTATTAACAGCACAGTAATAGCTTAAGCAACACCATGAGCGATAAATGAAATTGTTAGATAATTTTCTTTTTATTATCAATAATATTTTTTCGTATTATTTATTACACCATCTCATAACACCTGCTTAACTGCTAAATGTGCTAAACTTTTTTTTTATAAACAATTAAGCTATCGTAGAACTATTAGACAATCAATTTTACTATCAGTTAATCTCAACAAGTTATTGTTAAAATATCAGATGCGGTATGCGTTATTGAGATTAGCTAAATCTGTAAATTCTTCTTCACTTGAAAAGAAAGAACGCTCTTTGCGTGGGCTTTTTGATTTTTTGTTAAAACAATTCAAATGAATCGTATGTATGACTGTACATTTTTTATCTTAATATGTGCTAGTAAGAGCAATGTTCTGTTAGTCAGCAAGAAAGGACAAGGTCTCAAGTCTAGGGGCTTTGATCCTATATTTTATTTATCTCTTTTTTGTGCATGTCAGTTAACAACTGGATCCCTGGGAATTTATACCTAATTGCTGTGGCAAAATAAAACAAGAGATGGAAGTGTAGTTCAAATAGCAATATAAGTGGTCTACATTTTTATTCTTAACCATTAAATTTTCTTTATACGTAAAGATATAAGTATTTTGAGATAAAAGGTAACAGTGCTTGAAATATGTCTAGAACAATAGACATCAACGAGCTTAAATAAAAAATATATATTATATTTTGTTATTATATTATTATAGCAATTCCATAATATAAAATTTTATTATATCATTAGCGTGTACAAACAGACAAACAAATACAGAAACAACAAATTTGAAAAAATCTGGAATTGTTCTATTTCTCTTACATCCCCCTGACTCGGTTTTTAGCATTTTTTTTCTATGTACAGACATTCGACCTCTACAGGTTTATTATATGTATAGATGAACCATTTTCTCCATTTATATATATTAATTTATTTGCTACAATGTTTGTTGTGTTTCGTTGTGTTTAGTCACAAAAATGGATTTTTGATCTTTTATCATACCGAGCATTCAAGATACGAGTACTTTATACTGTAATGTAATTATACGTTGATAAAGAACCGATTTATAGTTCTGTACGTGAGTGACCAAGAAGAAAAATAAGAATGGAACTTGTCTACGAGACTAGTTTTAAAAAAGTCTGTTGGTAATTTTACAACTTGCTTTGACTTTATAGCTCATGAATAAGATATGAAATCGGTAAATGAACTATTACGTTCATGTTATATGTATTCAAGATTGGTTTGTCAATGATTTTAGATTAGAGAAGTAAAAATCTTCTGTGATAGCTAGGTTTTTGTAGTTTTCAAAATTTTATTATAATTAGCGACTCACCTTCGCTTCGCTTCGGGATTCTAGACAAAATCAAATCTATCCCATGAGAACCGGACATTTTTCCGGGATGCTATATAGCCTAAAGCCTTCTTCAATAAATGGACTATCAAACACAAAAAGAATTTTTCAATTCCAACCAGTAGTTCCTGAGATTAGCGCGTTCAACCAAACAAACAGACAAACTCTTCAGCTTTATAATATCAAGTATAGATTTGCGATTTCTTTCCTACCGTTAATGAGTGGCTTGCTTTATTCATTTTTTTTTCAGTTATTATAATCAAATCGCACTATTTAGCTGTAATATTGCGGGTACACAAATACTTTCCTAGTGCAAATACTAAATATTGAAAACACGTCACTATTATTATTTTTTTTGTTTTTTTATTGATTTTTCTTTTCTCGCTTAAGATAAGATACAAGATAAGAAAAAAAAATATCATGTGAAAATCCAATCTTATTAAAATAAGTTTAAGTATTTTATTTGTATATTTATTTATATATTATTATAATATGTATGTATGTGTTTTTTTTTTATTTTTGTATATATTATACTAGCAACTGACCCTCGCTTCGCTTCAGGTTCGTCTCTAGACAAAAAGAAATCTATTCTACGGGAACCGTACAATTTTCTGGGATGATATATAGCCTATAGCCTTCCTCAGTTAATGGGCTATCCAATGCAAAAAGAATTTTTCAAATCGGATTAGTAGTTCCTGAGATTAGCGCGTTCAATCAAACAAAAAAATAAACAAACAAACAAACTCTTCAGCTTTATAATATTAGTGTACATATATTGTCATTAAACTTGTAAGGTTTATATAATATGCAACAGTATTTTTTTTCTCTTTGATGTATCTTCTGGCGCTAATGGACCTGCTACTTAACATTATCTTTCACATACATGGGTTGACTGAAAGAATCTCTTTTAGGAATAAGTCCACCTTTGCCTGTGTCTTTTAATATGCAATTTCATTATTTTGTTTCATAAGTGCAATAAAGAATATAGTATAAAATATTTTCATAAAAACTTTACTAGTTATTAATGTTGCATTTACAAAGTTTCGGAGTACTTCAGCATGCTGAAACCTAAAGCTGCTTCTAATTGAAAAATTGTTTGTGCGTTATTTATTTATTATTGCGAATTAAAAAATGCACAACTCTAGTGACATAAAAATATCATGTAGTATCCAAAATAGTACCCAAAAATAAACCGGCCAAGAGCGTGTTGGGCCACGTGCAATGTACAAGTCGTACCCTTCCGTAGTTGCAGATCACAATAATGCGGACTAAGAAGAGGGCTTTTTGTTGTTTCACATTAAGAACATTTAACCCTAACGGTTTTAACGGCTCATAACATCTAAAAGCGATAAGGATGTTATGATTTTATTTTTGTAGGTATATTTTTACATGGTTCACAAACTTACATTTACTATCTGTTTTACACAACTAACAACGTTATGAAGTAATTTTTAATGAAATTCTTACAAATTTTTTAATTCTCTATATACATTTTATAAGTTAGTCGACTATTACTCGTAAACTTGTAGTCTACTTAGCTGTGATAGTTTTCCTTTTAACTTTTAACTTACTACTACTGTGATTTTATTTCAAATGTCCAAAAACAACCCTTTAGCTGTACCCCTTAGGCATCAAAAACAACAAAAATCATCGCCACTTTACGTGTAGACGAGGTACCCTAAAAAAAATATTTTTCAAGATTTTATTTTACTACTTTGTCGGCGTGAAATATGTTTATCCATGCTAAAGTACAGCGGACAAGCTATATATAAGGGTTCCGCGTTGACAACGGAACCCTAAAAAGTGAAGAAAAATCGTAGCTGGTTAGCAACAGAGCGCAAGCAAAAGTAATACATAGAGATAGTAGAATGCGATAAAAGTTTCAGCTTAAAGCGAGAAATATGTTATATATAGTTAGATATAGATTCCAGTTGAAAAGATTACCTAAGAGCTTATCTTGCACTTTTAAGGCTTATGCTTGTCGATATTTTTTTTTTATATTAAACATATTCATTTATAAGCTATCTATCTAAATGCAATAATATTTTGGTCAGTTGTTATGCGTATATCCACATAGGTCTGTGACATAGTGTTTTAAGATTTTTAGTCCAATAAAAATAGTATCATTTTTCACTAAGGCAAAACCTGGGCGAATCGAACATTATTATATTATAATTATTAATCTATACATATACTAAAATTCTAAGTGAGTCTAATCTGCACATTAATGTGGAAAATATTATAGAAATAGTAATTATTATCGATACTGAGGCAGAATCTATAGTTTTTAGAATTTTCCTCTGTCTGTCTGGAGACGCATCACAAGAAAGCGACTGGACAGATTTTGACAAAATTTAGTATGGTGATAGCTGGCTATCTAGATCGACATTTAGAATACTTTTTATTGCGGGAAAATATCTTATCTCTGAGAAATATATACTAACCTTACGTGGGGGCAAATCCGAGCGGAGCAAGGGTAAGTCGCTAGTAAATTATAATAATATTCATTATGCGTATAAATAGTGAGATTCGGTGCAATCAAATGTAGTAGAATGCGTGAATCTCTAACCTTGGTTTAAATCGGTCAGTTCAAATGCCACATATCTAAACTAGCCTGTTGCTTAAAGGTTTATCTTACACTTTTAATAAAGTATGTACTTTATGAACATCTCAGATCTTTTATTTGTATTTTATACATATGTCTCCTTTTTTGATGTAGAGATTATTGTGGCTTCGTCTGTACACACTCGTACCTACAATAAAGTTCTGAGTCGAACCTGTACATTAAATATTTTTTGGAAAATCTTATTGAAATAGTCATTATTATTGATACAGAGGCCGAATCTATAGTTTTTAGAATGTTTGTCTGTCTGTCTGGGAACGCATAACGATAAAACCACTGGACAGATTTTGATAAAATTTGGTATGATGATAGCTGGTTATCCGGGTCAACATATAAAACACTTTATACTGCGGGAAAATATCTAATCTCTGAGAAATCTATATTAAACGTTAAAACGTAATCCGAGCGGAGCGAGGGCTAATCGCTAGTCCACGAGTAAAGATCATTGCTTTATTGTCAATTTTCCGTCTGCAGGATGCAATCAAACAATTATTTTTTTTAATTTATTATCGATTGATTAAAAAATATATATTGTAACATAACTAACCCTGATGATGATGATGAGTTAGAATATATTTTTTGTACTAAATTCTATTTAATGATTTCATTAGACACCTATATACATGACATAATTATTATATGCCACATATACATTTTTGGTTGAATTATTTCCAAGATTAATTACAAAAATAAAAAAAATATTTTGTGTACGGAAATAAGATGAATTTAATAGAAAATATATTATGCATTTCAATAAAATACACAATAATTTAATATATAATTTGCTTATATTATTTTATTTTATTTTACAGATTGGTTGACCCAGGAAGTGAAGCACTCCTTGTGATATATTAAGTCACACAGCAATTAAAATTGGGTCGAAGCAAAGGTCGTAAATTGATTAATTGAGACTAAATATCACATTTAAATATCCATCAACTTGAAATATGTATATTTTTAATTATGTATAATCGCGAAGATGCTGTTTTTATTCAAATCAATGTTATGTAGGTCACCAAAGTAAATCAATCTTTTTATAAGTCATATGTCATATTAAATCTAACAGGATAGATCACTCAATAAACTTGATACATATATATTTTTGGCAAATAATAATTAATTATATAAATTATAATATTGTGCATAATAAATATGTAGGATGTAGATCTGTATAACGGTTTACATGTAATTTATTGATTTTGTTTGTTTTTAAAAACTGGTTTAACCACTTAAAATTTATATGCGCGAATGAGCTTAATACCCTTTTTATTATTTCCTAGTTTTTGCCTACGGTTCCGCTTCTAAGGTAATCGGGGTAGTGATAACAGGTAGTTTATATCTCCTCATGATGTAATCTGTGCCCTTGCCAAACAGAAACCTTTACAGCGGTTTAAGCGTGAAAAGTTAAGACACAAACAATCATTAAATTTAAAATATTAGTTCAGATTGCTGTGATTTATAAAAAGATGTATAATATATGCATTGTAAGATTAGATAAGTATGATCAATACTAGAAATGAGGGTGCAAGATGACAGATGACAGACGAACAGATGGCTAATTTTCAAAAAATTTGCTTACGATAACTAAGTTCCAACTCGCCTTCATTTGTATACTTTTTACTCCTACCTGAAACAAGAAAGGGAAATGTAAATAAATTTTAAATATGCATTATAAATAATAATTTACCCATCTATAAGCTATAATACCAATCTACATATGAGTACTTATATTTGTATTCAGCCCTTTTTAACGTCCCACTGCTGGGCACGAGCCTCCCTCCAATACGAGGGGAATCAGGTCATAGTATACCACGCTGGCCAAGTGCGGGTTGGCGGACTTCACATGTTTTTCGAAAACTTGCTAGGTTTTCTCAGACATGCAGGTTTCCTCACGATGTTTTCGTTCACCGTAAGGCAAGTGGTAATCATGTTAGATATGATTCGCACATGAAAATATCAGAGGTGCGAGACCCGGGATTTGAACCGGCTTCACTCGGTTTCCTAAGCTAACGCGTCACCACTGGGCTACGACTACCTTACTTACCTATATTTACACATATATAAATGTATTTATTTACATATGTACTTTTATGAAAAGATTTTGTATTGTTTTTTAAACATGTACAAGAATATTATATAATCTAGAGCTAAAGAATAGAGACAGAATATAAAATTAAGGGGCTTAGATGATATCTGTATTATTCTAAAATCGTTGGCGAATAAAAAATATATGGAAGAATATTATGATTCTATGGCTTAAGGATTTTTGTCCATACAATTTTAAAGATTCGTAATGGATTGTAGAACGAGTCTTTGTTAAGCCTCTAGGTACATAGGAAGATAGTTTTGTTTTCATGAAAATTAAATATATTATATTTAATTCCCCAGTTGATAATTTAGAATTATTTTATCAGACGAATGTTACTTACAAGGATCAAATTCTATAAATAATAACAATAACCAAATTCTGAAAATTCTTTTGAGCCGTTTAGCTACATCTATTAGGAATTTTGCAATCAATACTTCTTTTATCCTATTTATTAGTTTTTTTTTAATTTCGATTGCTAATTAGAATAATATTTACTTACTTATTTAAAGTTCATCGTGCAAAGGAAATAAGTCGTAACTTTAAATCTCTTTAAATGTCAATAAATAATAAAATAAGTATGTATTTCCGTTGTATTTTTATTTGCCAACTACGCAGAACTTGATATTTGCTCTTGCTACTGCGGCACAATTTATTCGAAAGTGTCTAAATGTCGCGGTCGTCCAAATTATATTTCGCCGGGAGCATCCCCGACCGCAGCAATCTTAAAAATATGATAAGTGTAAACTTTTTTAATATATTTTGTGTGAAAGTATAAGGTAATATCATATTAATATCAAGACACGCGGTAGTGTGTCCAGCCAAGTTCAAGCCAAAGGAACTGGCGACGCAGTACTATGTGGTATTTTACATGAACCATTTGGAGCTACTTTTGATCTCTTAATAACTCAAAATCTATTTAACATAAACACATGTTTGGCTCATTTATTAAGTTCCCTTAGATTTACTTGAACCCTCAATTTCATAAATACACCTCAAACGGTTATTGTGATATTAACGTCTAAAAATCGAAATTTTAATCACTGACTGACTGACATATAGCAGTACAACCTAACCCACTTCCAGATGACCTAGAAAGTTGAAATTTGGTGTCCAGATCAATCAAACAAATTCGAATGTTCAAATTTAAGAAGCAAACACTGTTGTAGCAGAAAAAAAACTAGAAATTGTGTTTTAAATTTATTTTAGAATGTTGTATGTACTTATGAATAAATTTCAGGATTATCTACAGAACTTGGCACCCATTTAGATCTCATTTCTTTTGTCAGCGAAGTCGACAACCATGTAGATTCTTAATATTGAACATGGTTCCCATTTTCACATTATGTTTTTGGTGGGATTATTTATTTTACGAATTACTAAAATTATTGCATAATATTGCAATCAATTAAAAAAGTGTTTTTCTTATAGCTTAAATAAAGTTTACAGAGCTTAGAAATCTATACTAATATTATAAAGAGGAAAGATTTGATTTTTTTTCTGTTTATTTTTTCGTTTGCTTATACTGAATAGGCTCCGAAACTACTGGACCGATTTAGATTAAATTTATTAAGAAGATAGTTTGAGACCCTGGCAATAACATAAAATAGTTTTTATCCCGGAAATCATCCCTTAAGGGGGTGAAAATGGGGATGAAATTTTGTATGGGGAATCAACCTACGAACAAACCCGAGCGAAGCAAGGGTGAGTCGCTAGTCATCAATTTTTTTATGATAATGCTTTATTTTTAAATTCAAATTATGATAATTTTAGAATATCTGAGATATAATAATTACTATTCATAATCGTAACCAAAACGTGTCACCAGTCACAACTATCACAAAAATCACAACAACTTTCTCCATTAACTTTAAGAAAACGTAATATTTCATAATTATCATCATTTTAATTTAAAGCGAATTTACAAAGACTCTATTTCAGTTGCAGATGAAATTAAGCTGTTATATTGTTAGGATAAATTCAAAGATATCTTTGAGAAAATTTTTCATACAGAAGCAGTCTCCGAGTTAAAAAATGGGTCAGAGCTCTAACGATGCTCCTTTTTTACACTTTTTCGCATCCATGCCGCAAGTCGCATCGCGTTTGTTGAAATCTGCCGCCATTACGAGATATTTTAACCCGTCGGGAAATTAGTGTGAGTAATGTTGGAAAAAAGGTCTAGATTGTTACGTTTTTGAATCTACAATTATTGTTAAATAATGATTGATTAAAGTTTTCAAAAACTTATAACTTTTTAGTTAATGCTATTGCATAAGTAATAGTAAGATTGTATATTTACAACCTTACTAAACTTATAAATCAGGATGTCAGTCAGGATCTAGGTCACTGACATAGGGGATTTCTATATGAAAAAATATTTCATAGATTTAAAAACCAAATACTGAAAGTTAATAATTTGCCCTTAATACTTTCTTAGATTTACGCGAATATTTGACATTTAAATAAAACTATCTTTCGGATTTTTTCGCGATTTATTTTGATTCAGAGACTCAGTCTCTCCCGTGACCAAGATTGCTGTAAGTGTAAAGCAATCGAAACGTCGGGAACCAAAAATCAAAATAAATCGCGAAAAAATCCAAAATGATAGTTTTATTTTTTGCTCTTACTTATTTCTAGAGAATCACTCCAATATTTTTATTCAAGCGGCAGAAGTTCGTATCCTTAAGCTATCTTGCAATTGTCTATAATAATCTAATGTAATCTATACATGTAACAAAATTCTAACCGGACCGAATCTGTACATTAAATGTTTTTTGGAAAATCTCATTGAAATAGACATTATTATCGATACAGAGGCTAAATCTATAGTTTTTAGATTTTTTGTCTCTGTCTGTCTGTCTGGCTGGCTGTCTTGGAACGCATCACGAGAAAACTACTGGACAAATTTTGATGAAATCTGGTATGATGATCTGGTTATCCGGGTCAATATTTAGGATACTTTTTGCTGGGGAAAATATCTCATCTCTGAGAAATCTATACTAACCTTAAAATATAGGGACGACCCCAAGCAGAGCGAGGGTGAGTCGCTAGTTTGTTATATTGTAAAAGATTACATTTTTATTATTATATAAATAACATAGATCTTGATAGAACCTTCATAGTAGTTATGTCTAATGTCCACACCTGAGAGGCCAAACAAATAAAAGATGAATTATTCATTATCAAATCTTGACAAAATTTTGCACTATGCACTTTGAACAGGTCACTAAGGAAAATATGTGTTGTGAATTTAGTTTTGTTATGATTGAGGTAGTACACTAATCTCAAAAAACCAGTAAAAATCTCCATTTTCATTAATAAAGATTTATTTTTATTATTTTAACTCAATTTAAATAATTTATGATCTTTTAATTACTTTACAGACGTTATTTTTAATTAATGTTGTTTATTTTTCGAATAATTTTTGTCATGTAATCTGTACAAATTCAAAGTGAGAATTGAGAATATATGTATATGAAGAAGTGAAAAGTGAAATAAAGTGAAGTGAAACTAGAGATGGAATGCACATTGATTGAATTAGGCCATAAAAGCAAGAAAATTGCAAATGTTTAAAAACTTCGGCTCTTAGATCCTAGGCCGTAAAATTAATATTTTGATATGTATATGTGTAATATTAAGTAACAGTGTAATGCTTTGCTCTTATCGAGATTTTTTTTTTGCGGATGGAAGTTTCTGATATGACAGGTATGACTCGAAATAGCAAGTGAATAATACTTCTAATAGATATTATATTATCCTAATGAAGTGTGTTTGAGTTTCATTGTTGATGGTAATTGAGTGCATATATCGTTGATTTGAACAAAATAGTATGTACTAAAAGCGAATCTACGTGTATTATACATGTACCTATAGTACTATTATTATAAAAATCTTAATACCTGTTATTATAAAAAATAACATATTTTATACTTAATTATTTAAATAATGAACTAATTCTATTCAATGAAATAATTATAATAATTACTAGCGACTCACGCTCGCTTCGCTCGGGTTTGTCCCTAGAATGCTTCCCAAAACAAAATTAATTAATTAATTTGATTTTAATTTTTTTTCGTGGGACTCTATTTTTTTTCTAAAGTAAAAGTAACGTAAGTTACTCCTTATTAAATCAGCTATCTGCCAGGGAAAGTCCCGTCAAAATCGGTTCAGCCATTTCAGAGATTAGCCGAAACAAACAGATAGACAGACAAAAATTGTAAAAAATGTTGTTTTGGTATATGTACCGTGTATACATCCATATGCATTTAGTAAAAAGCGGTTATTTTAATATTACAAACAGCCAAACCAATTTTATTTATCTGTATAGATAAATAGTGGTTTTTACCAATAACAACCTAAAGAGAAAATAAATTGCATCACAAATCACAGTAAAAATGCAATAAAGTTATGAATGTGTAGGTAATGAAAAGCACTTATTCTACTGATTGCCATAAATGAAAGATAAAAATAACACATATGTATATATGTAATAAAATGAAGCGTATTTCAAAAGAAATACCTTATTGTATGAAGAATGATGAAGATCTAAAATTACCTTGATGAAGAACTAAAAAACTAAAACGAAAAAATTAAAATAAGAGGCATACACGTAGCGTTTATGTTTTTTACTAACAATAAGATATTTAGCTTTGATTATATTAAAAAAATATAAATATTAATAGATCGTACATTTAGATAATGGGATATATAGCTTCGCATCTATCACACACTATCGCTATCTTTACCCAGACCCGCCGGTACAGACAGCAAAAAAATAATAATATTTATTAAGATATTCTTATTATAGAATTTTAATTTACGAATAACTAATATTAAAATATCAAGTTTCCCTGTTTTAGACTATTAAATAGATAACCATTTAGTTAATTATATGCAATTTAATTTTGAATTAAGTATGTAAGGAAACCTAACATAAACCGTAATGCCTAATGTGACATTTATGATGGCAATAGAAAAAAAATCTTAATTTATGGTTATTCTGACATCATGTCAAGGATGTCTAATTTGAAATCTAACTCTAGAAGTATAATTAAATATTTTTTTTTACATTTGACCTTATCGAAATCGATGAATTATATTATGTTACACATTAACTGCGACGTACTTTGCCAAACATAATCTAAAACGTATTATCCATGTAGATTATATTTGAATTTTTGCTTCTACCTTCTGAATTAGAAGTTAAGTTTAAAAAATTAAAAGAAGCAGAAAAAATATATTAAAAACGAAAATTGCACAATTAATATATATTTTAAGTATAACTAAGACACGAGTACCGTCCAATAAGTCTTACATTTTCATTTATTTTATATTACTGCGATTTTCCGCGGAAAACAAAGATTTTTCTAAAGTAAAAGGTATCCTAAATGTTGACCCGAGTAATAAGTTATCAGTTCATCAAATTTCGTTGAAATCGGTTCATTACTATTTGCGTGAAACGCGTACAGACAAAGAGACAAACAGACAAAAAATTTAATAGCAATTGTTTTGGGATCTATATTGTATACATAATACGTTACAGTCATTGTTTTTAAAAAATATTTCATGTACAGATTTCGCTAAGTTACTGCTTTATTATAGTATAGATAATTTAATTGAACGCTTTAAAAAATATTGTAGATAATTTTTATTACACTTAGCTACTTGTAGGGTTCTTAGCAATGACAAACGCGCATTTTCGTCATTTTCTCCTTGCAATATCTATTTTTGTAAGTCCCTAACCACTAGTATGAAAAAAAAAGAATTCGACGACAAAAGCTTTGTTTTCTTTTGTTTAATTATCTTAATATATGCTTAAAAATAATTATTATTCAGACAGGTATAAAAAATTATAATTAGTTTCTATAAAATGTATACTATATTATGTATATCTACTATACTTGACTTGGTTGGAAAGTCGAGCAAGTTTTTTAAAAGCTACTTATACTGAAGAAAAAAAAGCAGAATTTGATCGCTTATAAAATGAATGCTAGCTTTAACGAATCGACTGGTCAAAATTATAGCCAAGCCATAAACGCGGAAAATGTCACCTGCTTAACTTGTTCCTTCGAGTTTATTCCATAAACTAACTTTTTTTTAGAATTGATAATTTGCTATTCGTCCTCTGTTTAATAATTTGTTATTAGCATAATAATTTCAATTTTTTAGTGTTTTTTTTTTTTAATTTTATTACTTTCTTAAATGAGATACAAATCACTAACATAATTAATACTTTTTCTTTAAATCGCTTAGTTAAATATGTATACTATCTACATATACATATAATAAAATTGTAACTAAGCCGAATCTGTACATTAAATATTTTTTGGGAAATCTTATTAAAATAGGTATTATAATCGATATAGAGATAGAATCTATAGTTTTTAGAATTTTTGTCTGTCTGTCTGTCTGTCTGTCTGTTACCGCATCACGAAAAGCTACTGGAGGGATTTTGATGAAATTTTGGTATAATGATAGCTGGTTATCCGGGTCAACATATAGGATACTTTTTACTGCGGGAAAATATCTCACCTCTGAGAAATCTATACTAAACGTTAACACGTAAGTGGGGATGAACCCGAGCGGAGTGAGGGTGAGTCGCTAGTGGGTTTATACTTCTTTTGTGTTAAAGATGATGATACCTTAAAACCTGTCTTAGTTACTAGGTAGTCAAAAATGTGTTATTTAAATATTATAATTTTTTAACTTTATATTCTTGGGAAATCTGAACTTTATTGATTGATATTAATTTATGAGATAGATCTCGTATCTATTTTTGTGTTATCTGATTTCATTTTTATAAGTTTAAAAAAAATATGAAGGTACAACGACCGATGATGTCGCATCTAACGGTTTGTTTTTCTTCATTAGTTTTAAAATATTCTCTTTCATTTTATTACTTAATGGTATTTAATAAAAGATTTATATCTGTCATAATATCACATTTTTCTTTAGTGAAATCAATCTATCAGAAGTAAAAACTTGTTAATCAAAAACAGAAAAAGTTTAATACGATATTCAATTTTTATATAGAATTTATTAGTACATTTTTAATTCCAAATAAAAATTTACATAAAGCAGGCACATTATTCTTATTTATCTCGTTATTGTAATGTAAGTTTTACTAATGGGCTGATCACTAAATTGAAATATATGTGTCTATGAAATAATTAATAGAAATAATAAAAAAACGTCTGTCTACGAACAACCGGATAGATATACCGCCAGAATATCTATGTAGCATCGACCTTGCCAAGGTCTACATTAAATGTCGTGGCTGTTAGTGGAATAACCTCTTGATGACAGTGACAAAATAGCTAAATACGAAAAAATGTAGTTATTAAAACTTCGCGTCAATACCAGTTATTTTTATTGTTCCTATTATATGCAGGTTACCTAAATTAACAAATTAAAAATGCTACAGCACAATACCTAGCTTATTGCCCTTCAACTCTTACTATACCAGTCCTGCTTTTGAGAAGGATCAAGAAAACCAAGGACATCAAGAAAACCAAGACGCTAGATGAAACTTGGGTTTAAATACGCCAAGATAACCAGTATAATAAAAGAGATAATTTGTTTTAAGATAGACAGTAAAAATGTAAAAAAGCGTTAGTAAATTGTTTGTGTATATAGAAAAAATAAGTCAAGAAAAAAGTGAAAAAAACCTGTACGTACCTAAGTACACGTACACGTACTGTAAGTACCTACCTACAAGAAAAGAATGAACGAGTACAACGCTTGTTACTCTGAAGAAAATTAAAATAATAAAAAAGATATGTGTGTATGTATTTACATATTATGAATGGTAGCTTGAACTGACATAAGTACTTATAATTTTATACTAATTCATTGTAATCATCTATCTACTGGCGCTTTGAAGCCATTAATAAGATAATTGAATTGAATTATTTATTCATTATTTTAATATTATTTGTGATAAGCATTATAAACTACTAAAAGCCTCATAAAATATATAAAAGGCTAAATAAGTTTTCTATATATTATGAATCAATTATATAACAACATTTTTCAGATGTTTAACTAAATATTATATGTATATATTGGTTTAATTTAATAATATATTATATACAACAGAAATCCTTGACATTCAAATAAATTACATCTGAGGTTGTAGAAAAACAAAGCGTGAAATATAAAAAATTAGAGGTACTTAGCAAACTATGTGACGTGACTTGTTCGTACGGATTTTTCGCAACTTCTGGCACTACGTGCAATATTTTCACACACGCTCTGCATTTGCCAAGAAATGTTTAGGTCAACATTCAGCAACCACCGTGTAGAGTACATAGTTAGATAAACGTTTGAGGTTATACACTCAATTGGCACATTACCGTTTTATTACAGCAAATATTTAACAAACGGATGAGTATAGTAAACACAAGACTCTTAAATGACATTCGATCTACCTATTTGTTTTGTGAACATGCTAATTTTATTTGAAGCTTAATAGTGACCAGTATTTTAATTACAGCATCAACTGTATGCATGATAATTAAAATAATATTAGAAAATTAAGACTACCTTTTAGCATAAGGATGACTTAATTGCGATAGAGAATGTCCGGATCAATAATAATATGTAAATTTAAATGAGATAAAAGAGCTTTGACTTATGAAGAAAGATAATGTGAAATATGAGAAGTAATAAAATAAATACGCAAAGAAATATCGTCAGAAATATTAAAGTCTTAATTAAAATTAATTTGAAGTATTAAACATAAAAACTGCTTTAGAGAAGATTTTTAATTAAGATTAAAGAAGGTGCAGAATCAAATGATACCTTCAGAATATATGGAGTCTATTTGTTCACTCTCGACGCTCTGTAAACTGTCGTCTTCTGCGTAATGTACTGGTATCTCCGGTATTTCCGAATCTTCCGGCGTTTCTAAATCATCTGGCGTTTCTAAATCATCTGACATTTCAGAATCTTCTAACGTTTCTGAATCCTCCATCACTTCCCCAGAGTTTTCTGGAGGATATTTTAAGCTTTGCTCTGATGACTGCCTTGTCGTTCTATCTTCCGGCTTTTTCACAGGCAGGATGTCAAATATAGAAGGTGCTTTTAGGTTAGTACTGGCGAGTCCTAACTTCTTTTGTATGAAAGCCTCTAAAATCTGCTTGGTGATAATATTCTGCCTCGCGAGCTCTGTGGGGAGAGGAATAACAGATAAAAATGACTGCGCGAAAACCAATGAATTGTCGTCCGGAGGTTAAATTTGACTACGAGCCCGACGTCATTTTTATCTGCATCCCCTTTGCTTTAATGCTCTGCAATAACCGCGAGCTCATTTTATAGATAATGCTAAAATTTATTAGAAATTATAATAAATTTCTATAAAATACATTTGTTAATCCGCTAAATTTTACCTCCGTACTATGAAAACATGCACATTATAATTCTAAAACATAAAATAAGTGTAAAGGATAAAAAATACGTATATTGAAGAGTTTTACAAATAAGGTCATTTGCGAATAAATAGGATATTTTTAAATCATGACCAGAAACATTAATCTTACTCTGTCATACGCAGGTACTATTGCCTCAGCGAGGTTCTCGCCACAATGCCATTGTTAAAACAGCGTAACAATCACAATAGGAGTTATCAGATCTTTCGTTATAGCTTACTGAATGTGAGGAAGGTTCGTGTTTTACTAATGATAGGGATGTAAGGAAGTGCAAAGTACAAATAATATGTGTACCTCATATTGTTTATCCATACTTTAACATTTGTTTGTAAGGTTCAAGGATTGTTTTTTTCTTTGATAGTGAGTAGTATTTTTCCTTTGTTGCGGCTATAGAATATGACTGAGACCATTGCTGATCTATAGCGATCACCGTATATTGAACTAAACTACTAAACCCTGCAGCTGCAATAAACTGTAGGTGTTGCTCAAGAGTACACATCATAATTTCATTCGGGCCTAGAAAGTTTTTCCCTAGAATTATACTGCGTTTATGCATAAGAGGTTCACGCTCCCCCAGAAGATGGAGTGGCGTTTCATCTACGTCCAAATAAATTTTGCAGGCATGTGTGTCACTCAACCTATAGTGTGTAGTTAATTAGAGATTCAAATTTATTTTTAGTGTTACCTAACAAAGGGGCAAAAACGGAACTTTTATAATAATTTCATAATTTTCGTCTATCCGTAAGTCACAATCGATTGCTGAAGAGGGTAAGGGTGAAAAAAATGTTAATCCATAAATGTGTGCTTATTAATTTAAATATATGGGTCGTTCTTTTTTTCTAGCGACAATGATCTGTCACTCACCTCATTTTGTGTCATATTAGAGTATAGATTATTATGTATTCATTGTTCGAATTTACATCCTCATCGCTTTATACCTTTTAATACTAAATAATCTTTAACTTTCTGTAGCCAATAGTTTTTTTGCATGTATTTATTTTTCATTAAATACCGTGACAGAGTAGTAATTCATAATGAAGTCCTACCGAAAAAGAACCACTCTGTCACAGTGTTTTCTCGAAAACCGCCATAAGACAAACAACATTACGGGCACGATAAATTTTTTTTTATTGTTAATTAATATTTTTTTATTTTTTATTTGCAAAAAAATATCTAACACTGAAATCAAAATATTGTTACTTGAAAAATTCGAAAAACTGAGAAACACCAATTCATTGTCGCAAGAAAAGAAGAACGACCCATATACGTTTTTATTATGATATTGAGTTTATAAATGCCTTTTTTATTCAAGACAATAGTTGCCGAGTTATGTGCTTCTATTCGAAAGTAAACATTGTGTGTCCCAAATTTATAATTTCAGAATAACTCAGAGTAAAAAATTCCGTAATATTAAAGTCCTTGTGATGATTTACATCACTCGTGAATTACCACTCCATCTGCTACTTTATTAAAATTTATAAAAATAGCATAAAGAGCTCAATAAAATGTAAATTTATTGATATGATCTATTATTATGTTAAAGTGAAACATTTTAAGCATTGCGATATTTACATCGTGAATGTCTTTTAAAACGTATTTTATTACTCGATAAAAATTTCTCAATTTAACTTGTTTTGGGCGAAGATGCAATTGTAAATGGGCATTCGTAACATTATTTACAATTTTAAACATTCCTTCCATTATGAAGAAAGAAACATTGAACAATTACAAGCTTAATCACATTTTTATAGCTTTTACATAAATAATCATAAGGAATAATGCAATAAAAATCCTATTATTAAATAAAACATAGCTATATAAAATATACTAGCAACTCCCCCTCGCTCCGCTCGTGTTCGTCCCTAGTTACGTTTTGACGCTTAGCTCAGAGATGAGATATATTCCCGCAGTAAAAAGTATCCTATATGTTGACCTGGATAAGAAGCTATTTTCATACCAAATTTCATAGAAATCTGTCCAGTGGTTTTCCCGTGATGCGGTAACAGACAGACAGACAAACAGACAGACAGACAGACAAAAATTCTAAAAACTGTAGATTTGGCTTCTGTATCGATAATAAAGTTTTCCAAAAAACTTTTAATGTACAGATTCGGCTTAGTTACAATTTTATTATATGTATAGATATACTGAAGATCATTGACGTTAAGTTTCTCAAGCTTTATTGCTTGTATTTGGTAATAATATCAATCCCCATTATAAATAAACTTTATTTTAAGTAATGAAAAACCTAAACTCCCACGCATTTGACAAATATGTTGATCTGATAAGCTATAGACATAAATAAGAAAGTCATGTAAGTATATTTGCGAGGTATTGCGACGGTCCACGTTTACTACATAAAAACCAGCCAAGTGCGAGTCAGACTCGCACACGAAGGGTTCCGTACCATTATCTATAAAAAGGGCAAAAAAATCATTTCTGGTGTATGGGAGGACCCCCCCCCCTTACCCTTCCCCCTCCCCCCCCTAAATATTTATTTTACTTTAATTTAATTATTTATTTTTAGTGTTTTTAAATGAATTCGGAGGCAGTGGTAGCCCAGTGGTAACGCGCTCGCTTGGGAAACCGAGTGAAGCGGGTTCAAATCCCGGGTCTCGCACCTCTGATATTTTCATGTGCGAATCATTTCTAACATGATTACCACTTGCCTTACGGTGAAGGAAAACATCGTGAGGAAACCTGCATGTCTGAGAAAACCTAGCAAGTTTTCGAAAGACGTGTGAAGTCCGCCAACCCGCACTTGGCCAGCGTGATGGACTATGGCCTGATGCCCCTCGTATTGAAGGGAGGCCCGTGCCCAGCAGTGGGACGTTAAAAGGGGCTGAATACAAATAAATTCATCAAATCTGCAATAACTTAAGTTGAGTAAAGTAAAAGTTAAAAAAAAAGTATACATCAGGTTAATATATTATAGTAATCTTATTTTTCCAGGAATTAAAAATATTGTAATTAATTTAATCGTATTTGTATTTAGAATTTTTTTAACGTCCCACTGCTGGACAAAGGCCTTCATTTACTACAAGAGGGATCATGCCATAGTCCACAACGCTGGCCAAGTGCAGGTTGGCTTTGACTTCACATGTCTTTCGTTTGCTAGGTTCTCTCAGACATGAAGGTTTCACACATGAAAATATCAGAGATGCGCCACTAGGGATTTGAACTCGCTTTACTCAGTTTCCCAAGCGAGCGCATTGCCATTGAGCTACCACAACCTTAATTAACTTAATCAATATAAATAATTAAAACACAATCGTAAATTTAAAGTTCCGCGAGTATTTATGTTTACTTAACTAATACATACGCGTTGATTTACAAAACTTCCTATTTAAGTAAATTCAATTAAATTTATATTTACTACCCCATTGATTACAATTTTTGCAACGTCGTCAATGCTATATCATTTAGGATTATCGAATATCATTTTCATATTAATATGAAATTATGTTTAAAAAGGTTGAATCTCTTCCAAAGAATTGCATCGATAATGCCTAAAATTCAGACGACACCTCGACCTACGCGCATCTTAAGATTTAAAATTTATTGACATATGGTAAATTGAACATGTTGCAATAAAAAAAAAACAAAAAAAAAACATTTAAAAAGATTAATAAGGAAGTGGTATTTAATTGATAGCTATGAATTTTGATAAACATTTTTTATCATCATTTGGCCATCTTCCTGGTAAAGTGATCTATATAAAAGTGATATATTGATACAAATTAATAATAGTTACCATATTATACTAATGCATCTGCCAAAGGTTAATGTTATCATCTATTGATATTCTTATAGAGTATATGGGTACAAAAAGGTCAAAATTTGGAAATACAGCATTATTTAATATAAATGATCTGTAATTTTATTGATTCATGCACTTTAATAAATACTATAAGGTCGTGGAAAACTGAGGTGATAAAATAGTTCAACGCCGAGAACCGTCAAACTAAGATAAATTGTCCAAAATAGGTAAGAATGTTAAAAAAAATATCTAAACGAAACACACAGCTTCGATATATTTTTGGGTTTGGGTAAAATTGCTTGCTTTATCTTTTAAATATTATTTTTATAAATATTTATACTAATATTATTAAAAAACTGTCGGCCGTACAAAAAAAATGGTCGCGCTAATACTGGTGGTATATGTAATTACCAGTCAGGTTTAAAAAAAAATCAATTTAAAGTTTTTCGTAGGTATATAAGTTGATATATTACTACGACAAAGACAACTGATAATGACATAAATAAAATAGTGATTCTATATAATATGTAGTTAAAAAAACTAAAGTGAGTAATAAGAATTAGTTGATATTGAGTTTAGTAATTCCAATTCGACAGTACAAAAATTTCGCAACACGCTTACTTTTCTATACATATAATAAAATTGTAACTAAACCGAATCTGTACATTAAATATTTTTTGGAAAATCTTATAGAAATAGACATTATTATCGACACAGAGACCGAATCTATAGTTTTTAGAATTTTTGTCTGTCTGTCTGTCTGTGTCCGCATAACGGAAAAACCACTGGAGGGATTTTGATCAAATTTGGTATGATGATAGCTGGTTTTTCGGGTCAATATAGGATACTTTTTACTTCGGGAAAATATCTCATCTCTGAGAAATCTATACTAAACGCTAAAACGTAAGTAGGGACGAACCCCAGCAGAGCGAGGGTAAGTCACTAGTACATTTCTAAAAATAAACAATTGACAGATTAGATTAAGAGATAAATAACTAAAGTTATCTAATTATGTAATGTAATAACGAGTAAATAACATAATATGAAGGACTTATTACCTGTTAAAATAAAAATCGTAGGATTGTCACGCGAAGCCTATCTTGAAAATAAATCATTTAAATTTCGGAATCACTATATATAGGATATATGTATATATTCCTCAGAATAATTAAAACTGCTTCATAAATTCGACTTATAAGAATATTTTGAATTTACTTTTATTTCATCGTAAAGCTATCGTAAGGGAAGGTTATGACGTTCTTTATTATATATATCTCAGTAAATATTATTTTTAAATCCCATTTTATTTATCACTTCATTAAAACAGACACAGTTGAGAGCTTATTTACAAGCAATAACGAACTCGCACTGTGATTTGTGAGATTAAAAATAAATTGGATTTGCAATTTGAAGAATTTTAATTACTTAGTATAAAATATTAAATTTCTCTCTTCTAGTAAAGACGCATCATGAATAGTTAGCATCTAATATGTAAGCAAGAGATTCAATTTTTAAGGAGAAAATGGTATGGACTCGGCTAAAAATATATACCTATCCCTTTCCTTCTTGATGTAAGATATAATATCCATACATATACCTAATAAAATACTAAGTCGAATCTGTACATTAAATATTTTTTGAAAAATCTTATTGAAATAGTAATTATTGCCGATATAGAGGCCGAATCTATAGTTTTTAGAATTTTTGTCTGTTTGTCTGTCTGTCTTGGAACGCATCGCGAGTAAATCACTGATCATGTTTTGATGAAATTTGGAATGATGATAGCTGGTATCCGGGTCAACATATAGGATACTTTTTACTGCGAGAAAATATCTCATCTCTGAGAAATCTATACTAATATAGTAGCCGCTAGTCAAATATAAACACGATGTGATTATTCACCATATCGAAGAGTTGAAAATATGTATGCAAAATTTACTTTATGATATCTTCCAATTAGACATATTGATAAAAAAATAAAGATAAAATCGTTCAGGTCAATTATCATTAGTGTACCAGAAATGCTTACTCTTAAAAAAAAGGACATTGACAGTTCAAAATATTAAAAAAAAAACCGTCGTAAAAAGGTTCATGATATAAATTCTTGGATAATTAACATTTAATTATATTTACACAGTTTTTTTATATAAATTGTTAATGTAAAAACTTACAATTTTGCGTATTTATTACAACTATTTTAAGTACCATCATGTTTTTTTGTCATTTATCGACAGTATCTTGTCAGGAATCAGGAAGTTAAAAATAAATCAATATTAATTAAGATGTAGACTATTTTGGAAATTATTTAAAATTAAAACAATTATTGTAGCAGAATTTAATTAACGAGTTTTGTATCGAGCGCCTATCAATAGCATTGAGCAAAAGTTTAAGTGTACAGTGGCTTTAAAAGTAATAAGTAAAATATGATTTGATATCGGAACAAGGATAAGGATTAGTGAAATTAAAAACATAAAATAAATATTAAAAACTATTTTTCATATTTCATTAGTTAATTAATTATGATTGTAAACACGTATAATTTCATACATCTCTGCATAATTAAGTTATGCTTAGTTTTGTAAAGCACTGTTAAATGATTTTCTTATAAATTACTAAAGAATCACCCTCGCTTCGCAAGGGTTCGTCCTTAGGTTGATTCACCATACAAACTTTCATCCCAATTTTAATCTCCTTTAACCCCTTGCGGAACGCGTACACGCCGGCGTATCAGTTAACAATTGATTTCTTAGAAATTATGCATAATTTCTTAGAAATTATCCAGGGGGGGATAATGAGATGATTTTCTGGATAATAGCCTTCCCAGGGTTTCAAACTATCTTCTTACCAAATTTCATCTAAATCGGTTTAGTAGTTCCAGAGATTACTTCCTACAAACAAATTCACAAACTTTACCTCTTTATAATATTAGTATAAGATAAATAAGAGTATAGATTTTATAGACCCAAATTTTTTATATTTACTAGCCACCGGCAATAAATTAGCAATATATTTATTGCAAATTAAACATACGTATATATTATGTAAATATTCGTACATTGATGTTATTATGATAAAAATGTTAGAGGGAATGCACATAATAACACAGCAAAGTTCCATCAAAATCATTTGAATCGTGCAGAAGAGCATAAATTATTAACAAACAGACAAACATTCATTTATTAGTAGCTCAGTGGTAACGTGCTCGGTTGATAGAATAAGTGAAGCGGGTTCAAATTTAGGGTCTCGCATCTGTGATATTGTCATGCGCATCATTGCAACTCTGTATCGATAGTAATTACTATTTCAATAAGATTTTCCAAAAAATATTTAATATACAGAGTCGTCTCTGAATTTTATTATATGTATAGATGTATAAATTAAAATAAACCAAACACCAAAATACTATCTTAAATTATAAAAATATATATCTTTATAAAAAATAGTAATACCTATTCAATTCTTCTAAATTAGCAACTGGATTAACCGATAGACATAAATTTATTATTAATTTATGTATGGATTTTAAGAGAATATTAATAAAAGTGAACATAAATTTGAACAGTCATAACAACTTAAAAGCTTTAAAAACTTTACTTAAAATATTTTTTTTAAATATATAAAAAAATAAACTTTGATCTTTTAAGAATACTATTCAAATGCCTTAAAAGATTTTTAGGTTGAAGGGATCAAAAATGAATACCTCTTAGAAAGAGTAAACATTATGGAAATATTCCCGAATATATGTGTGTCATTTAAAGAAGTAAGAGCTCTTCATATATTAAGTCATGAGTAACGTTAGCAATTGGCTATACCAGTGAAAGTAGTAAAAAAAATGGCTAGCATTTTGGTGCACATTATGGTTTGACATGAAATTGATAATTTTTTACATATTTAAACAAAATTAACTCTAAATTGGATATTGAAACGTCGCGGCAAATAAAATTAAGATAAAATACTGCAAGTGTCGTAGAAGACGATCATGAGCTGGTTGTCGCCTCTTGGGTCTTCTGCACAACGTTGGTACACAACAGCATTCCCAAAGAGGGTTGATGTTAGACAGGCGGCCGGTCGTAAAATTTTTGCCAAAACCGATCAGCAGTATGGTAGACGTACTGTGCCGACCTCAAATAATTTAGGAAATGGATAGGAAGATTATGATGGCAATTAGCAACTTAAAAGCTTACGTTTTGTTTCAACGCGTACGTAAGATGTACATTATTAAAACTTGTTTCTTTCAAATCTACACTTCTATTATAAAGAGGATTTTATTTTTGTATGCTTGTAACGAATAAACTCAAAAACTACAAGACCGATTTAGATGAAATTTGGTAAGAAGATAGTTTGGGGCGTTGGGAAGGACATAGAATATTTTTTGTTCCGGAAATCGTCTCTTAAGGGGGTGAAAATGGGGATGAAAGTTTGTATGGGGAATCAACTAGTGACGAACCCAAGCGAAGCGAGGGTGAGTCGCTTAAGTCGCGTTAAGTCGCGTAAGTTGAGCTAATGCATGTTCTTTAATTCAGATAATTTTTTCTATAGTTTAAATAATCTTATTGATAGCCTTCAAAAACCTCAATATAAACTAGAATATAGAATACATATAGGTACAAACTATATTTAAAGCAAAAAAATAATAAAAAAATATTAAATATAATTTTTTTTGTTAAATTAAGGTAGATCAGATCAAACATATGTGCATATATATCAAGGACATAATGATAATGACCTTTTAAGATATAACAAAGGTACGTATTTGCAGAGCTCTTTTTATTGTCCTTAAAGAAATACCTCAAGAGAGATAAAGTTACCATTTCCGTTTATATGAGTATTAGGTATATTAAATATACGTGTCCTGTTTGATTGGAATTTACGTGAAATCGGGTTCCGTACAGTCCGCAGACTTCTCACCTTTGAGTTTTTGTTACATTTCCTTAAATTAAACATAAAAATAGTGATCAAATAACAAAAACTCCAATAGAGCTAATTTTGGTAGAGACCTTGGGTACATCAGTAGAAATAAAGTACCAAAAGTCCCCATCGATACCATTTGTGCTAAAAATGCTATTCAAGGTCAAAGGTCAAAATTTACTGATATTTGGATTTTTCTCGAAAACGGTAAATTTTATCAAAAACATAATCCAGACAAAAATTATAGCTCATAAAATTATCTTCAAAAATGTTCTCAATATTTTTATTTCTAACAATCATAATTCCTAAAATATCGCGATCCTAAAAGTTGAAGGTGTTACATTCCACATGATTTTCCTCATTTCGCTCATTTACTCATTTTAAAACAAACTTTCATAGTTTTCTTATATGTATTAAATAATTGAAATTAAGAACTATATGCACTTCATCATTAATTCATACATAGGTACGAGTATATTATTGTATTCAGCCCTTTTTAACGTCCCACTGCAGGGCACGGGCCTCCCTTCAATACGAGGGGTTTCAAGCCATAGTCCACCACGCTGGCTAAGTGCGGGTTGGCAGACTTCACATGTCTTTCGAGAACTTGCTAGGTTTTCTCAGACATGCAGGTTTCGTCACGATGTTTTCCTTCACCGTAAGGCAAGTGGTAATCATCTTAGAAATGATTCGCACATGAAAATATCAGAGATGCGAGACCCGGGATTTGAACCCGCCTCACTCGGTTTCCCAAGCGAGCACGTTACCACTGGGCTACCACTGCCTACAAGTATGTAATTATAATAGATTTATTTAGATAGATTGTTTTAATATAGAAAAATGTTAGCTACGTATTAATTTATATGTATATTAGAACATAATTAATAATGTATTAGTTCATTTACATGGCTTAAATTTAATTAAAATAAGGCGCTAATGTGTCGAATTATAATTTGAAGAGAATTTTGTGCATATGTGTTAAGTGCATTAAGAACCCAATATAATTTTATTTGTTTACGACTTTATTACAAGGTGCTATTTCATAATATGCACCGTAAATGGCATAATTAATATGTTTTTATTACATCTAAATTTAATAAATCACACAAAAAACGAAATAAATTTATATAATTAGGTGTCAGATGCTATATCCATTTAGTTTCATCGATAATACGCTTCAGCATAAAAACATTGTAAAAAATAGCAAAGCTTTTTAGAATGATTTTTTTCTTCAAATTGAGTTTCTTAAAAAGTACTCTTTAACAATACTATAAGGGCATGTTTTATAAATATAATTATATCTTCTCCTATGTTAAAATACGTTTAGCAATACTGTGAGCTACATTTAAAATATAACTCAAAGCTTATTCAAACTTTCAAAATAATTGTAATAGCTAATGAATAATTGTCTATATATGATATGTAAAAAGCCTTAAAAATATACCTAAAATTTTAAGATAATTGTATAACAATATATTAGTGACATTTTGTTACATCATATTGCATTTCAAAGCCTTTAAAATTTAAAAATATATCACCACCTTTTACCTGTTTCGATGTCACAGACTACAAAACTTCGCTATCAACCATGAAGAATATAGACAAGGCATCTAATCTTCATAAGGTTTCATATGACAAATCCGTCCGCAAAAATTTTTAGAGCTATTATTCCAGAAACTGCTACGAGTCGCCCTGATTTACGTATTTACCTTCGCGCTGATTTAAGCGATCAACTTCGCGCTACTATCATACAGCTAAATTCACCTAATTTAGCTGTATGTCAGTAACGCGAAGTTTGTGATAAACAAATCAGTGTGAATTTAATTAATTGAAAAATGAATTCACGCTGTAATAATTATGTATCTTTTTTTAATACTTAGGTAGTTATTTTGAACAGTTTCCTGACATACAATAAGTAAATAGGAATTTTTTACATTCCACATTACACATTTGAATATATCGGGAATTTCCCCCTCTCTCGGGACATACCATAGCGCTCTCTGCGTGCTCACTATTATTTTTTCAAATTTTTGGAACAACTTTTTCATACGAGATTGGACTTGTTGTCTTTATTCTTCATACTATCAACAATGGGCATTATTGCCATATTGTCACGTATCACAACCCTGACCTACTTACATTGCCTAACTTGTTAGAGCCATCCTAATTTAAGTCACCTTGCTAAGACATATGACAATCTTTGAACATGTACAATAACTGTTACCTAACCTCAAAGAGGACTGACACCGCTTAAATTGCTATCTTGATAATGTACTTAATAAAACTATGACACTGACTGACTCACTAAATGAAAACACTTGGTCTTGTATCCGATAAAATTTAGCATTAGAATTGATTATAATGTGAGTACTGAGAACAGATTTTCAAACATTTGTCCCTAAAGGTGTGTAATCTTTACTAATTTTATAAAGTAGAAGAGTTTGTTTGTATGTTTGGTTGAACGCGCTAATCTCAGGAACTACTAATCTGATTTGAAAAATTCTTTCTGCTTTAGTTAACTAAGGAAGGCTATAGGCTATATATCATCCAGGAAAAATGTACGGTTCCCGTGGGATGGATTTGTTTTTGTTTAGAGACGAACTCAAAGCGAAGCGAGGGTGAGTCGCTAGTAGGTGATAAAAGTAAATACGCAAAGCCATTTTTCATATTGCCGATGGGATGTTCCATGGAGATCTTTGCTCTTTATCTCTTTATAAATAAAACTAATTTTAAGTTAAAACTATCAGGCGCAGTGAAAAATGTAGCTGGCTGGTTGTTTTTTCTTGCGGTCATTTTTAATCTATACTAATATTATAAAGAGGTAAAGTTTGTAAGTTTGTGGGGCTGTAGGGAGTAATCTCTGGATATACTGAACCAATTTAGATGAAATTTGGTAAGAAGATAGTTTGAGACCCTGGGAAGGATATAGGATACTTTTATCTTGGAAATCATCCCTTAAGGGTTTGAAAATGGGGATGAAAATTTGTATGGGGAATCAACCGATCCACCGACCAATGAAACGATAATATGGGTATTATATTTGGCTATCCATCGAAGCTTTATTTTACCACGAGTATTAATAATTGTCTAATTTAAAATATACATACCTCTCTACAGGAGACAAAATCATCAAAAAGTTTTTTTTTTCAATAACAATGCATTATATAAAATGTAGGCATATTCTGAGTTTCAATATGTTAGAAGGCGAAGGTTAAGGTTATTTCGTCATACTTATGAATTGACATTCATACTCTGTTAGAAGTAAACTTACGTCATGAAATTCGACATTTACTTAAGCGTAAAGCCTATATTATAGCAAGAGGTATTAATCATTTTTCAAAAAAATCCATATATAGTAAAAAATATACTTTGTTCTCTAAAGCTACTTTAGATTAATATTTTTTAAATTTAATTTTTAGATATTTGATAGAAAGTGGTGGTACATAGAACACGTAGTCCGTGGAAGTTTTTCTTCTCCTTAGTGCTATAGGTAAACGAATTCTATTATATACGTTTTAATATATACACAATACACATAGTAGTATATATAATTTATATATTGAATAACTAGTATAGCATCTGAATATACCTACATTCTCACAAGCTTAAAACAATGAATCAGCACCAAAAAATAACCTGATAATATTATAAATATGAAAATTGGTAAAAATATTTGTGCGATGACTCGATGGTACACATATAGACCACGTTCTGCACTAGCACATGGAATTCTTTATCTATATTCATATTTTTTCTAACTGCCTCGGTTGTGTAGTGTGTAGCAAGTACGGCTGCACATTGGGAGGTCCTGGATTCGAGTCTCAGGTCGGGCCAAGTCTAGTTATTGAGTCTTACTGTTTAGTGAGTCTCAGTAACAGCCCGGAGTTGGGAAGTTGGTGGTATTTCACCCCCGTGCCTCGGAGAGCACGTAAAACCGTCGGTCCTGAGCCTTAACTCTCACCGGTCGTGTCGAGTAGTCGTCCCACCGAAGTATGAGAGTGACAGGAAAAGAGAGTGCACTTGTGTCTGCGTGTACACTTGTGCGCTATAATATCTCCTGCGCAGATAGCTTGTCTCAATGAGACTGGCCGCTGTGGCCGAAGTCGGTTGGGAGGTCATTATTATTATGCTGCTTTTTATCCTTTAATTTTATTGTATTTAAATAATTGTAATCTAAATTTGATTTAAATGCATTTGATTAATTCGTAGGTCACACATCAAAATATGCAGATGCTATACAATAAAAATATATTAGTTCACTTGTACAAGGTAATCTAGATTTCTAGTCTAGAATGATATATGTTACTGAAGACCATCAATCGATCGATGTTTTTAAAATATAATATAATTCATTTACATAATATATTATATTCATATATTGCTTTGTTCCGCATAATTGAACTTTTGAAGTGAATACTTCTTTAGTCGCATTGGGCGATTTTTCGTAGGCGGAAAACTTATGGGTTCGCGTCACCGAAATGCTAGTGGAATGCTCCGCCAAACTGACTACGGTCAGCTTCATATGTATTGATTAATAAATAACCTAGGTATATGAAAATGTTAGTATATAACTAATACTCGGAGTGCTAATAGATGTGTAAACTAGACTAATAATAATTTTAATTTACAAATTTTAACTATTCATACGTAAATTAAATTAAAAATTGAAAAAAAAACATAGTTATTCCAAAGTTATAAGTTTTCACTTCTGTCGGCAGTCCCCATGACTGCGTTATTTATTTATTTTTTTTTTTTTGTAGCGGTTTTACGTAAACTAATTTTATGTATTAAGCCCTTATTTTAACGTCCCACTGCTGGGCACGGGCCTTCCTTCAATACGAGGGGGATCAGACCTTACTTCGACACGCTCAAGTGTGAATTGGCGGATTCGCACGTCTTTGCAAAACTTGCTAGGTTTTCTCAGACATGCAAGTTTCCTCAAAATGTTTTCCTTCAACATAATTTCATATAACCCCAAATATACAAATAAAAATAGCTACATTAAGCCGCACTGAGATATCGAGGGTCCCATGCCAATGTATTTACTCTATATACCAATGCACTTGAAAAAAATTATGTTATAAGTATTTAATAGCGTTCGAAAACCTTAACCCATGCTCGGCTCACACTCCAGATTTTGATATTTATCTCACTATAAGATTTACAATCACATTATATGTACATATATTATATTGTTACAATGGATCAAAAACATTATTTTTTCTTATGGATGAAATATTTTTGAATTGTGCAATAATAATATTTTTGGTAAAAATCATTTAATTCCAAGTTATACACGTTTATTTATTCTAATTTAACTAATGAAGATTTCATCTCCATATTAATTGTTTATGGAAAACAAAATGTTACAAAACCGTTGACAGTCCAATAATTCACGTGTCAAATGTCAACGGTTGTTAATAATTAATTGCCTGTGACGATTTAAATAACCGATTGTTGTAGCATCATTAAAATTGCATAAAATGAGGTGAACTAGTAACCTTATTGATAGAAAATATGTATATCAAAGGATTCATTTGATCCATTTTACCTTGGAAATTGAGGTTAAAAATATTTTTAAATAGATATTTTATAATTTTAATTTCATTTCTAGAATCGTTTACGTAGAAAATATTATTTTTAAATAGTTTATGAAGTAATGCTGACGACAAGTTTGGCTCAATTTGTAGTGCTACTTGCTCTGCCAACGGTCGCGGGTTCGAGTCCCGCTGGTGGCATTTTATTGTGTGATGAGCACGAATGTTTACTCCAGTTATGGGTGTTTATATTTATAATATGTATGTATTTAAAGTTATATATGTGTAGTGTATCAACTATCTAGTATCCATAACACAAGCCTCGTAGCTTACCATGAAACTAGATGATGCTGTGTGTTAGTGTCCCAACATATTTACTTATTTAAAGGACGTTGTGCTGACATATCCGGTTGTACACTAAACCGATTTTAACAAAAGCTTCACCTAAAACATTATAAAATAACAATATATAAATAATATGATTAATCAAAAAGTAAATTTATTTCATCAGAAAATCGAAAGAATTGGAAAATCCGAGCTATATTTAAACTTAAGGCAGTGATACAAATGCATTACGCGTCAGTATCTTTCTCTTGTAAAGTAATCTTGGTTTCCGATCGACGAATAAAGGTAAAGCGCATTGTACAATTTTCGTTACAATATCGTGACAATGGATATTTACTTGTGCCATGCTTCGACCTTACTAATTTACATCGAATTATAATGCCACTTCATCCTGCTTTCCTTATATGGGAAACATTACAAAGAGATCACGCTTTATCTTATTTTACAAAACATTTTTTTAAAAGAAGTTAAACCGAAGAGCTTTAAGCTTTCCTTGGATCATATATAGCTTACTAAGACACATTATTTCCTACATTCTGTACTTTTTAAAGGGCAGAATAAAAGTTTTTTTTTTTTTATTTTACTTAAATATTACTTGTGTATGTGTACTTTCGATTAGTGAAATAATTTTATTGTTAGTACTAGTAGAGTAATTTTAAAGACATGTACGTATTAATAAAACTATCATTATATTTAAATTTATACTATATCAATCTATACTACATATAATAAAATTGTAGATGATTGCTGTTTGTACATGAAAGGTATTGAAAAAAACTATTGTTGGCGGTAAATGTTGCCGTTAACGCAATAGAACCCAAAACAATGATTTTTAGAATTTTTGTCTGTTTGTTGTTGAATTGTTGTTTGAATCTCAGAAACAGCCTAACCGATTTGGGTGCGGTTGCTACTAATGTATTTTGGTAAGTTTCACTTAACATTTAATATTTGTATTATTTCGATCGGTTCATAAATAAAAAAGTTATGTCAATTTAAACAATCAGAACCCAAGCGGAACGAGGGTGAAAAATATATCTCTGTATTGACTGAATTCGATCGAGTAAAGTCGTTAATACCTTAATAATATGAAGAAATTATCTACATATAATGGTTTAATAACACTTACTACCCATAGAGCTAAATATGGATGACTTTATGAACTGCTACCATTCCAAAAATGGTTTGAGGTAAGTCCTTACGCTTATTTACCTATAAGTAATCCTAAGTATGTGAATCGTAATAATATTTTTAATCAATAAAATTAAAATGACTTAATCGAACTTTCTTACCTTACCTAATATTACGCTATGCACTGTATTTGTAATGTTGTTTATATTTCAGTTGAATGTAGACGTAACTAGAAACTTTTTTTTTAAACTCGGCTTTTAATATTAAAACTCCTAGAGTTTATGTATAATTCATCCGCCCCTAAAGGTTCTTACATGACGTTAAATAACTCAATAATAAAAATAATAATCGGCTTTTTTAAAGATTTAAAGTTTAAAGATTTAAATTTTTAAAGATTTTTAAAATGGTCAGATAATTTCAGAGATACAGCGAAAAACACAAATAGACATTTATATATTTAGACTTCCAACCACCAACCTAGCCCTATCCAAAAATACCACCTACTCTTCCAAAGGCCTTGTGACATATTAAACTGCAGCCCACAAAAACAATAAAAATCTCTTCAGTTAATGTATAGCATAAACTAAATCGTAAAATTTGATTATCTATACATACTAAATTACATTAAGATAGTAATAAAGCATATTTTAAATTTGATAATATCATCTTTAAATAGAACAATAAATGTAAATATATTAAAATTGTGCAATGGCTATCGTTAACATTAAAGATAATATCAGAGATATAAATGGTCCTTGCAAACTCCTTAATCGGAGGATACATTGTGCTCTTGTCATTTTAGGTTACGCCATTTTGATATATTATGAGTTATTTTGCTGCAGATCGTGTGTCGGTCTGTCCGCATTAAGCATGATATATTATGGCATAATAGTAAGATGCTTATTTTATTTAAGCCTCTTATATTTGTAACAATGAGATAAACGTACGAGTACGTTTGTAAGTAGGTATTCTATTTTAAATAAATTGGTATGTTGTAAAATTTTATTATTAGCTTTGAAGAATTAAAAAAAATGTTAATCTTAGTAAAAACCATGATATAGAAATAATGTACATATGTATTCAGCCCTTTTTAGCATGCCACTGCTGGGCACGGGCCTCTCCTCGGGCCTCTCTTTCGTCCAAGTGCTGGTTGATGGTCTTCACATGTCTTTCGAAAACTTGCTAGGTTCTCTCAAAAATGTAGGTTCCTCATGAAGTTTTCTTTCGCCATAAAACAAGTGGTAATCGTGGCAGAAATGATTCGCACGTGAAAATATATCAGAGGTGCGAGACCTGGAATTTGAATGCGCTTCAATCCATTTCCCAAGCGAACGTGCTACGACAGGACTACCACTAATAGAAATGATACTTAGCATAATATGTATAACGATTGTATGGAAATCTATATTATTTAAGCTCAATATCAGATCAAGGTTGCTTTTAGTGTCACTAAATTAAAATTTCTAGAAGTCGTGAACTTTTGAAACGTGTATTAGATAACAAAAACATAAATGTGTAAACGGAACCAATTCATCATTGGGATTCATTTAAATGTATAATTTAATGCACTAGATTTATTGATAAATATAAGAAAAAAAAGATTTTATGTGTTTATAAAACGGTAAAGCCCTATTTAAAATTGAAATTTGGTTCGAAATAGTACATACATTTAAAAATTATTTAATAAATGTAAATTGCATTTAGTCCGTCAATCCGCACTTGGTCAGCGTGGTGGACTATGGTCTGTTTCCCCTCGTATTGAAGGGAGGCCCGTGCCCAGCAGTGGGACGTTAAAAAGGGCTGAATACAAATTGCATTTGCTCTAACAAATCAATAAGCTATATGACAATCAACAAAGCAAAAGATATTTTATGGTTTTATTTTTATGCAGTAATGTTTCCTTCATCTCGCATACTTCCTCCTTTCTTTTGAATTATATTTCTCGGTTTAAAAATAAAAATATTAAATAACATGTTTCAAAACTATGCACATACAAATCTTTAATCTTAATTACTTAAATATATAATTGCACCAAATTACATCGAAATTGTTTCAGTAAAATAATACAAACAGACTAACACCCTGCTGCATTAACAATTTTATATAAGTACTAGCGTTCTCCCACGCTTCGCTTCGGGTTCGTCCCTAGACAAAAACAAATCTATTCCACGGGAACCGTAAATTTATCCCGGATGATATATAGCCTAGAGCCTTCCTCAGTTAACGGGCTATCTAATGCAAATAAAAAATTTTCAAATCGGATTAGTAGTTCCTGAGAATAGCGCGTTTAACCAAACAAACAAACAAACAAACTTTTCAGCTTTATAATATTAGTATAGATAAAGGTACGTGTTATTTTTTTTCCTATTAGTATTGACATTCAACGAAGTCCACTAGCAATGTTACACGGTAGATCTTTACCAATTCGAAGCGCAGTAATCAGGCCGTGAAGCAAAGCAGAGAAGCGAAACGACGTGATTACATTCTAAGTGATTCCCTTCATATTCCAAACTGTGTATTGTTTGGATAAAATGCAAAAAACAGCTGGTTTATATAAATTATATTATTATATTATACTAATAATACGTATGTATATTAAAATCCATACATATAATAATACTGTAACTAAGCCGAATCTGTACATTAAATATTTTTTTGGAAAATCTTATTGAAACAGACTTTATTATCGATACAGAAGCCAAATCTACAGTTTTTAGAAATTTTGTCTTTCTGTCTGTCTGTCTGTCTGTCTGTCTGTCTGTCTGTCTGTCTGTTACTGCATCAAGGGAAACCCACTGGACAGATTTTGATGAAATTTGGTATGATGATAGCTGGTTATCCGGGTCAACATATAGAATACTTTTTACTGCAGGAAAATATCTCATCTCTGAGCCAAACGTTGAAACGTAACTAGGGACGAACCCGAGCGGAGCGAGGGTGTGTCGCTATTATTTAAATTAAATTAAATAAGTAATTTTACTTCCATTTATCTAAATTATATATAATTTCATATAACATATATGTTATTTCTTATAATTTTACTTACTCATGACTCATGAGTAAATAATAACATAACGAGCTTAAATCCTTAATGAATATTATATGTACATGTGAAAGTGTTTTTTTATTTAAGTTACTTCATATAATGTAGGATGGACCTAATTTGTTCCATAGTGATACTTTATAGGCTGGGGAGAAAGAGTTACTTTTAATTCTAACATATATATGCTATGCTATGCTTAGATAAATAAATAATTTATTGCACACACAAAAAAAGAGTATAGAAGATGAAAAGAAAAATAACAAAGCTATTTATTATATAGTTATCTTATTTTTTTAATTCATTTTACCTAAAATTAATACGCGTAAATTTTTTGTACCACTATTTATATAATGAGTATACGTACTCATTAATAATAATACTCATTATATAATAAATATATAATGAGTATTAAACCATTAGTACCCATATTCATTATTAACAAAAATGTAACAAAAAGCTCACCTTTTAACTACTAATCTTTTAACTTTTAACCTTTAAGTTATTAACTTACATTTAATTAATTTAATTCTATACCTTGGAGTTTCCGTAGCCAAAAGGCAACTTACTGGTTTTTTTATTTGCACAGAATAAAAACTGCGGATGGCTCTCCGTATATGTAACGAAGAGTTGAAAAATATATTAAATCAACAAAAATGTTTAAAGTTGAGATAGAAGTGTGGTATTTTATTCAAACCAATAAGTCTCGGATTTAGCTGTGAAGTTAGTAGTTTAGTGTAGTTTCTAAAGTTATAAAAATTGTCTGTCTATCTGTAAAAGAAAATTGTAGATTTATAAATATTTTACTTTATTTTTAACCTAACACTTTGCGTATGAAAAATTAAATTTTTCATGCTATGGTACGCAGAACCCATGGTATGCAATTCAGATTTACTCTTGCTTGGCTTTTATTTCTACTACCTTCTTTGTAATAAGTACATTTGTATATATATCATTATCTTATGACAGTTCGACAGTTGCAGCATTTTTGCTGGCGATTTCAACAAAAAGTTGAAAAAAGTCTGAGCATAAATTCGTAGTTAATTCTTCTCATTAACGTTAAGTTTACATTTAGTAAATGTAGAGAAAATAATTGTTTTTACTAAGTATTGGAATTCTTTTGACTGCAAATGACGTTTTTTGTGAGAGAATATCATTCAACACTGAAGTAAATAAAACACCATAGATGTCGACATAGTAATAAATATAGGCTGCTTAATTTGTAGATGAGTATTATAATATGCGAATATATATTATAATATTTGCAACATCTATAATAAGGAAAAATCGATATTAAAGAACAAAAACTTAATTTAAAAATATATTATTTACGATAAAAATATTTTAAAAACCGAATGACCCAGAGAATTAAGAACATTATAAATTCATAAAGATGAAAAATTTTTAAGTTATCAAGGTCTTCCTTCATATTGATTGATTTTCAAATTGAGATGAAAATTATATATTTCGATCATAAATATTAAAATCGATCGTCTGAGTGATCACATACTGTAGGTTCCGTAACACCGTTTATTTGTGCAAGTGTCCACCACAAAAACATAAAATTCTTTAAAAAATATGACCCAGTCTCCTATTAGGGTTCAACAGTTCATGTTCAAACTTACTATACGTAAAATAATTAATACTAGATTTACGCGAATATTTGATATTTTAAATAAAGTTTTATTTCCAACGCGACGTTTCGCTTTACAGCAAACATAGTCACGGAAGACACTCCCGAGATCATATTTGCTACGCGTTAACTGCATGTCGATCGATTTGATTGTTGCATAGAGATAGATTTTGATACAGAGAATCACATATTATGTATAAATTTTCCCATTTATCTCAAAATATTGATGAGATATTAGGTGTAAAAAATTTCTCGAGATGCCAATGAACTGCTCATTAGCGTGGCAGGCAAAAACATAAAATAAATCATATCAACTGATTTACTAATAAAACTGTATACGTATTTATATAAAAAAAAATCTAAAAGTATATTTTTATTTTGAGACTATTAAAAATGCAAATTAATTTATTAAACGTCGGCATATTTATTGAACATTTGTTACAGTTATTACTTATAAAAAAAAAAATAATGCTAATTTTATTTGTTATTTAGAAGCTCTATAAAGTAGAATAAGTAGTGGTGCGTGAAATTAGATGATTTTTAATAATCTACTTTATAGTATCCCAATAAGTGTAAATAAAGCCATGTAAATAAACGCCGAATGTGTATTGCACAAAAAATAATTTTAATTACATACAGGATTAAGGTAACATAAATTTAAAACTCCTTTCTTAAATAAATTATAGTATTCTACGAAGAAAACATGACGTTTAATATTCAAAATGTCAAAAGTGACGGTGCGTAGTCTAACCCAAGTAAACTTTTAATTTTTGCATATAGTACGAGTATATGTTTAAAGTGTACATCATTTACATCTAGCGAAGATGGATAATAAATCTAGCTCGAATAGTAGCATTTCTTTGGATAGCTTAGAAGTTGGAAACAGAAAAAAATCGTCCTCAGAAGCAAGGACCACTAAAGAAAATGTTGAAACAATACTTGTACCTTTTTATGAAAAGGATGTTCTTATCAAAATTCCCAAATTAAAGAAAAAAATAAAACAAAACGCTGAAAAACGCAATAAGAATGAAGATAAATTGCAAGAATCTAGAAGTTACTTAGTGAATAAAGATGCGCAAAGGAGTCAAAAGACATCTTATTTGGAAATGTTTAGAAAACAATTTTCTACTAATCATATTGAAGTAAATAATAATATAGATCATACAGAAATACGCTCTATATCACCTCAAGTCGGCGATACTCCCAACGAAAGTATAGGAGGTGAATCTACAAACGCAATAAACGATTTTTATAATACTGAAGCTTATAATGAAATTTATTATGAAAAAGTTTTGAACGGTGAACTTGAACGATATCTTAATGAATCTTTTGAGCAAGCTTTGAATTTTGACGAAGATATAATGAAAAAAGAAGACATATTTAATAACTTGAGAAGCGTGTCTGAAGTTTCGCAACCAAGGCGTCATGTACGAAGAACAACCGAGCCACAAATACAAAATGTACGCTTGGGTGGATTAGGTCCGGATATGGAAAACATAAAACCTAGACTAGAAAGAGCAAGAAGTCTTCAGAGATACTCTGAAAAAGTTAGAATGGAAAATAGAATCAAAATTTATAAAAAAGGCCTTGACACTAAAAACGAAACAAAAGTCGAAGCCATTGATACACGTGAAAATTCAAGGAATAAAAAATCTAAACAATATAATGACACCCAAAATTCTTATTTAGTTAACAAAACTTTACAAGATAATTTATCTATTATTAAAAAGGTTTATCATACAAAATCTAAATCAGCCAACTTGTTTCAAAAACGAGATAAAGAAAAAGAGGCTAAAATCAAAAATATAAGTAATAATGAAAGTCAAAATGAAGGCGATTCCAAACGAATTAAAAATCGTATGAAAATACTATCAGCTAAAGATCGAGGTGTAAGGGATAATATTGATGGTCGAAATTTAAGAGCCAAATCTAGCGCAAAGGCTAGAGAAATTCATGTGGAAACAAAACAAAACGTTCCTCCTGTTCAAATTAATTTCTTAGTAAATGTTGGTGAAGTTAGACCTTCAAGCACTTTAAAATCATTAGAAGAGAAACATCGTTTATATCAAGAAAAAGTGAAATCATTCACAAATACGAAAAACACTTAAATCGTGTTTTTGTTCTAATTTATTTGTCAATCATTTACTACGCCAATAATTTTATTATGAGATCTGTAATTATAATACGTTATTTTAACAGTTTATGAATTTTTAATTATAAAATATAAGCCAGTTTTCTGTTCATATTAATTTTAAAAATAGATTTCTTATTATTTGCTTTATATTTTTAGCTTCATATTTTTCAGAAGCCTCTAAATTCAGGAAAAATTGCGAGATAATTTCGTTCAGCATTCCATAATATTTAAAGTTTGAATAAAAATTTTCAAATAAATTGATTTACCTAATAATATTATTATTAAGATTAATCTGAATATACTGATTTTTGACATTAAAATCATATTATGTTGCATCTAATGTATAAAATGAAGTAGATCAGTTTATGAATGGGACAGCGAAAAAATCAGAAATGAGAGATGTGTAAATGTGGTTTATCTATATCTATACATATAATAAAATTCTTGAGTCGAATCTGTACATTATTTTTTTTTTTATCTACCGAGGCCGAATCTATAGTTTGTAGAATTTTTGTCCGTCTATCTATCTGGGAAGGCATCACAAGAAAACCGCTGGACAGATTTTGGTGAAATTTGGTAAGATGATAGCTGGGTATTCGAGTCAACATATAGAATATTTTTTACTGCGAGAAAATATCTCATTTTTGAGAAATCTATACTAAACATTAAAAAGTTCTTAGGAACGAACCCGAGCGGAGCGAGGGTGAGGTGCTACTCGCTAGTTCAATTATAAAAATATATATTGTAATATATTAAACCAGTTCATACATCAAATAAAAAATAAAATGCAGCAATAAAATCAAATATTGGTCTAAATAGTCATCATTAATTATAACTTAATATAGTATGCGGAAATGCGAACAAGTTTGCTTATTCTATAATGAAATTATTCGTGCAAAATTCTAGATCCTCATGAATATATTAAGTTTAAATTTTTCACGTCGTCTGGTAACCTGTAAATGTTTTTGTAGTTTACTCCTTAAGAATCGATTTTCATATCAGGCCCCCGGTATAGAAATTTTATGAAGGGTGAAATTAATACAAGCGTTAACTCAAAAGCGTTACGTTTTATGTCATCGTAAATCCAATATGGCGGACTGTTTTTTTATGCACCCCACTGATATTGATATCAAATGATAAAGTTTGGTGAGAAGAATACAAAAAAAGTATGATTTTAAATTTTTTTTAATATAAATAAACGTAATATATAAGGCATATTAGTTATATAATAATTATTTACATATAATTATCAAACGTTCTGTTTCTTGTAGGAGTAAACCTCAGCCCTGCATCAGAGCTGACACACACACACTTATTTTTATTATTGGTGATACGTATGATAAAGTATTTAAATACCGTAATAAAATAATGACAATAATTGTTACGTCCAATTACTTAGAAATAGAGAAAAAAGAACATACAGTTTTACAATGCACTACTAATAGATAAATTACCAGTCATTGTTATTATTACATTAGGTATATAGATGTTTTATGTCACTTTTGTGAGCCAAACTTGACCGATCGCTTTTAACGATAGCTGTCTGGTGTGAAAATAAAATGGATGACGCACGGTAAATGACAAGTGAAAGTACATACATGGTTGACGTTAAGTTAATATGAGCTGAAATATTTTGAACATATTTCTAACACTTTTAGAAATCATCAATTACACATTTTACATGATACACCTACAAATTTGAATTTATTTTTTAATTTTTGACTTTAGTGCTGATTTATTAGGTTTTAGGATACCTTAGATGAATCTGAAATTAGATTTTTTCTATCACATCAGAATTTCTCACATTTTACATTTATGAAAACTGAAAAAATTGGGTATTCCGATAAAAAAGTCAGAAGTAAAATAAAAAGCAACAAATCAGATTTTTTTTTATTTTCCTATAAGTTTATGTCATAATTAACATTTTAAAATATTATAGAGACTTGTGACGAGAAGGAACCGAAAAGGATTTTCACTTACGAGTCCGTCGGTTTGGATCATCACGCTTAATCATCCAGCAGTAGTCAGCCGCCATGCTTATATTTCACTTTCCTTGATTCACATATAAAACATGGGTATTTTGTATAAACAACTTATCAAACTTACTATAGTCCATTCGTGTTAAGAAAATAGTGAGTCATCAAGTGCAGGGTAAAGGTGTATTCACAATGGAGTAAAAATTCAATTCAAATATATTTCAAAAGATTAAGTTTAATGGATAAAAATCAACTTAATTATCTCAAATCAAAATAAAGTAATAGTAATAGTATATTTACTCAGTATCATTAGAATCTATAATCATACAAAGTGTATTTTCAGACACACCGCACGCCCTTGCTGTTTTTAGTACTGTGCTCTCCACAGTCGCAATAAATAAATCTCTATAAATCGCACAGTTTAAAGTACTTAAAAACATTACGTAATGCGTATATATTGTCATATTAGCTGTGTTTTGTTGTTTTTTTAGTAAAAACTTGAGAATAAAATATCATATTAAATTAATAGGATAATTGATTTATTACTAACACAAAGTCTCGAATTTATATCATAATTATAAGTTTAACTAAATCTACATTGATTTCAAACTAAATTCTTATCGAAAATATGAAAAAAAATAAAAATTCATGATGATGAGGAGGTGATTTCCTGAACTTTAAAAAGATAATTCGTTGTAGGTCTGTGTTATTATTTAATCAATTTTCAATTTAATTACATTTTAAATCATTTATTAAGTCTGCGTAAATTGACAGATTAATGTATTACAAAAATATGCAAAATAGCTTGTTGAATTACGGTGACATTACCCAATTTAAATCACACTCATCAATTTTATGTATTTATAATTTGCAACTTAATATATTACGTATATATTGTTACACGTTTTACTAGTTTTAACAACAGCTTCTTTAAGTGAATTTTTAGCTTAGACGAGATAAATGGCCTAAGATAAGGTCTTCTCAGTTAAAATATTTACGTAGATGAAAACAAGACGTATGAATATTAATATTGTCATTTTAATATCTAAGTACTCGGGCGACCGAGCTTCGCTCGGAGTTTTTGGCCAAATGTACAATTTTCTTTTTAATTTGGCTTAAAATATAAAAAAATATATAAACTTGAATAAATACAAAAAAAAAAAACAAAAGTAAAAACTTTATATCCGACCGGGATTTGAACCCGGACACCTGTGATTGTCAATCATGCGCCTTGGCCGCTTGACCACGACGCTAATGGCCGAGCGTGCGAAATTAGCGTCCATAATATTTTGCGTGGAAAAATCGAAAGAAAACCGCATGAAAACTTGATAATGAGATGACAAATATGAAATCGTAAGAGCCGTTTCCGAGATCGCCGGTATATATAAATAAATAAATAAATATTTAAATATATTAGATATACAACAATTGGTCGATTACATTCTTATAATTTTAGAACTACATAGCTTCTCCCAAACATCCCCCTCAACGTGCGTTCAAGGCGGAAAGCCAAGGAACACACTGGGAGGTGGTCCGGTGGACGGTATACCATGCGAGTTGCTTCTGGTACTTCTCTGACAACAGAATGGACCGCGAGAACAACCCATGGTTGTTCTGGTTTACTTCTTCAGACCTGCCGTCGGGGCGCCGTGGTTGAGTGCATAAGCGATTCTGCGACGCTCCATTAAGACCGGGTAGGATTTGTTGGGTTTTAGTGGGTAGTACTGGCTTTTCAAGCTGGTGAGCCCACATAAGTCCCTATATGTCTATAGGTGGCAAGCGTAAATGTATTTCCCAACATTAAAATAATATACGTATGTATAATTGAAATATGTAAACGTTTAATGTATAATAATATATGCATTATGGACTTATTCATAGCATTGTAACACTAATAACTGAATAATAACTCGCCGTACGATTTACATTTGATGGTAATTTATTTCTTACAACGTAACAAACTATTGATGTGAGTCCGGTTTTATATATAGAGAAAGTGGTTAAGGCTTGAGTAGTAAGATACATAATGTTATGATTAATGCCCAAATTGACTACACTTGTCGATGTATAAAAACACCTTTAAAAATAATAAACCGTTGTTTTGCTAGTTCTAAGCTATAATCATTTATGATATCAGTATACAGGCAGTGAATGTGATCAGATTTTATATCGGCACTTTCTATCAACTTTAAGATTTAATCCACAATTTTACCTTTTTAGGATATGAGGAATCATTTAGAGTTTATAATATGAGAGGAATCTCTTCGCACTAATTAGGAACTCTTATGAAAATTTTATACTTTTTGACTCAGTGGTATACGATGTGTGATGTAACAACCAGGAATTATATATTATTGAGTATTCGTAGGGTTTGAAATTAAGCGAAGGAATCGATAGAAGATAATTTTTATTTATTCCATTTATCTTATAATATTAAATGAGCAATTCTTATATATTATAAATTTAATTCGTGTATCTCGAAAAGGGCTGTAACGATTTGAATCAAATTTTATACTTAGATAAGGTTTTGCTTTTTAAGTTTATCTATGTAGGTGTTTTTTCTGGAAAATTTCATTTTTTATATCTTTTCATACGCCAAGCGAAACTCGGTCGCCCAGGTACTGTTAGTACCTTTTACTTCATTGCACAAAATATACATATATGAGATATGTACGTACATGACATATTAATTATTTATATCTTTTAATTTGATAAGATATTAACTAAATAATAATTAGTAGATATAACAGATTATTAGATATAACAGATGATTTATTATAATATCTGTTTAAAATTATCTATAATATATTAAATAACTACGAATTCAGTGGTGCTATTCGCATTGTAAATATTAACTGTCGCTCAGCTATTTGCAGCAAAATTAAGAATGGCCAAATATTGTGACTACTTTATTTATTTATGACATTTAAACTTTAGAGAGCATGTGTAGAAAAAACAAAACTAGATCGAAGCCATCGAGAAAGCAAGTGATATTCATGCTTATTTGCAATTTTGATTACATATTTATATATAAAGAGTTTTTATTGCTCCAATTCGTTTCGTAATAAACGGAATTACGGTTATAATCATCAAGAGATCAGCACAAACGTATGTAGGTTAAATGTAACGTTCAACTTTTACTTTGCCCTTGGTCTCGTACGTTTCTGGACCCCAGTTTTTCTAGAATTACTCGATTTTATAACGCGGCGGTAACTACCACATTCCTTCTTACCAGTAGGGCACAGTATAATTTTTATTTAAAACACCTCAATATTCAATTTTGATTTACTATAATTGATAAAATGGTTAAAAAGGTTTTTTTATCACGATTTTAAAATTATTTTAAAATTTTAATTAAAATACAGCTATAAAGAAGTTCATAAAATTTTATTTCAACATATTCTAATAAATACAATGTATAAAGCTTGAGAACTCAAAGGTGTATTTTCATGCTGGCGTCAATAAACAAAACATTTAAAAAAAATGAATAAGCTATATTTAAAAAAATGAACAAATTGAAAAATAATCTGTTGCCATTTTTTAATTTTTAAAATCATTTTTGTAAAGTTGTAAGTAGGCACTGTCTGTAACAAGTACATAACGCCTTTGAGATGTCTAAAACCTTAAGTCTCTCCCGTGACCATGATCGCTGTAAAGCATTCGAAACATCGGAAACCAAAAATCAAAATAAATTCGCGAAATAATCCGAAAAGATAGTTTTATTTAAAATGTCAAATATTCGCGTAAATCTAAGAAAGTGTTATTCTGTTATTCGGGGCGGAGACAAATCCAACAAATCAAAGATCATAAAAATCAGTCCAGCCGTTCTTGAGTTATAAGTAGTGTAACTAATCCGACTTTGTTATATGTGTGTATAAATATATACTAGAGACTCACCCTCGCTTCGCTTCAGGTTCGTCTCTAGACAAAAATAACTCTATCCCACGGGAACCGTACATTTTTTCGGGATGATATATAGTCTAAAGCCTTCATCGATAAATGGACTATCCAACACAAAAAGAATTTTTCAATTCCATCCTGTAGTTCCTGAGATTAGCGCGTTCAACCAAACAAACAAACAAACAAACAAACAAACAATCAAACAAACTCTTCAGCTTTATAATATTATATTAGTATAGATATGTAAAAATTGATAGATAAATGAGATAAATGTATACAACATACTAATGTCACGCGATTACTCAATGATAATAATTTAAATTTTAAGACTACATATGTGACCATACTTGGTAGAAAGTAGAGCGTGTAGATTCTAGGCAATTATGGTAATGCACGTATTATATTCCGGCACATTCTGCAATGTATACGAAACACAATTGTTTGGATATTATGTCATGTAGTGTTGTGCATAATGCCGAAAATCTGTTAATAAAGTCTGAATGAAAATAATAAATCTTAAAAATGTAAATTTATGCTAAATGAAAACCATTTACAAAAAATTGAGTTGGGTGGTGACTTTTAACTTTTAGCTCTCAATCAATATACAGGGTTATTGGTAATTCGACGTATTCCCGTTAGGAGGTGATAGGGGTGACTATTTGCGATAATTTTGACCCCCATATGCATTATGCAAAAGTGAACCATTTTTGAGTTATCATGTTTTTTAGCTTTTTTCAAAATAAGTCAGAAATGCAACTTCAAAAATTTATTTAAAAAAAAGTATCAATTTATCTTTCATTTTCTCTTCTGATTTTTAAAAACGGTTAAACACCAGCTATTTATCAATATTAAAACAACAATTATCGGTCCAAATTAAAAAATGCGAGACGAAAAACGATATTATTTCAATATTTTTTTGAAACTTTCTCCACTAAAATGCCTTAAAAACCAAAAAAGACGTTATAAAACTTGGCTTGCAGATTATTTTAAAAACATAACCGTTTTCTTAGCTCTCCAAAAATGCATTACAACTAGAAACTTATTTCAAAAAAAAACTGAAAAAAATTGATCACAAAGGAAGCAGGCAGAATTTCGTATTCGAACTAAACTTAAGGTCGTACTTTAAAATTTCCATAAAATTAATTAAAAACAATACCCAATGTAAATAAAACAAAAAAATATAAATTTAAAATGGACGCCATGGAATGGGTCCTAAAGCCATGGAACGGGAAAGTCTCTCCCGTGACCATGATTGCTGTAAAGCAATCGAAACGTCGGGAACCGAAAATCAAAATAAATCCGCGAAAAAACAGCAAGACGGATGTCCTGCACATTTTGGTGTCAATGTTAGGCGATAGCTCGATAGCCATTTTCCTAATCGTTGGATAGGGCGAGGAGGACCCATTCCGTGGCTTGCGAGGAGTCCGGACTTAACGATGGTTGATTTCTATTTCTGGGGTCTCATAAAATCCCTATTTTTCGACGTCTCGTCTGTGTCATCCGCGAAAGAACTCCAAACAAGAATTATGAACGCAGCAAATGCGATGCGGAATAATTTGACTACTTCGGTAGTTAAGTCACAACTCGGAAAAAGAATGCGACTTTGCGTACGCAATAGGGGAAGTCACTTCGAGCAAGAACTTTAATTAAGCTAAATTACAAAATGTCTTAATTATTACTTATTATTATTTGTTAATTGTTATTACCACTAAACTGTTACTGGTTCTAAATTTTATTTTAAATTTATATTTTTTTGTTTTATTTACATTGGGTATTGTTTTTAATTAATTTTATGGAAATTTTAAAGGACGACCTTAAGATTAGTTCGAATACGAAATTCTGCCTGTTTCCTTTGTGATCAATTTTTTCAGTTTTTTTTTGAAATAAGTTTCTAGTTGTAATGCATTTTTGGAGAGCTAAAAAAACGGTTATGTTTTTAAAACAATCTGCAAGCCAAGTTTCATAACGTTTTTTTTGGTTTTTAAGGCATTTTAGTGGAGAAAGTTTCAAAAAACATATTGAAATAATATCGTTTTTCGTCTCGCATTTTTTAATTTGGACCGATAATTGTTGTTTTAATATTGATAAATAGCTGGTGTTTAACCGTTTTTAAAAATCAGAAGAGAAAATGAAAGATAAATTGATACTTTTTTTTAAATAAATTTTTGAAGTTGCATTTCTGACTTATTTTGAAAAAAGCTAAAAAACATGATAACTCAAAAATGGTTCACTTTTGCATAATGCATATGGGGGTCAAAATTATCGCAAATAGTCACCCCTATCACCTCCTAACGGGAATACGTCGAATTACCAATAACCCTGTATTTTTATGTATTCATTTATGTAATGTACCTACTTGTAATTCTATATAACATTTTCGGAGTGCCTATGTATTTTAGGTATTTAATAATGCCACTATTATCAATTTGACGACACGTTTGGCTCAGTTTGTAGTGACCCTACTTGCCGTGCCAGCGGTCGCGGGTTCGAGTCTCGCTGGGGGCATTCATTTGTGTGATGAACATGGGAGTTTATATTTATAATATGTATGTATTTAAAGTTATGTATATGTGTGTGTATCAACTATCTGATATCCATAACACAAGCCTTGTAGCTTACCATGGAACTAGATGGTGCTGTGTGTTAAAGTCCCAACATATTTATATTTACAACTTTGCCATCTTTTTTTAAATAAATAAAATGTATAAAGATCTACATATATCGTTTCTTAAAAAGCACTAATAACAGATTTGTGATATAAATACAAAAAAAATCATGAACGTAAAAGGTTCATTAGTACCAATACTGTAGCAACTTTCTCATTTTTAAATCTTATTCTTAAACTAAGCCCTTACAGCGATCTCCGCTTTTACTAGACGAATTACTTGCGAGTGGAGTAAAATGTAGCCTGAATAAACGCTAAAAGATAATCAAAGGCATTATTTCCTTTTATTTTTGATATCGTGTAGAATAGTTGTTAATTGTAATTAGCAAGACGTCAAGAGGTTGCAGGTTCAAATCTTGACTGAGATGAATTATTGTTTTGGTAATATAAGCCTACAAGACTTTGTATCTATTTTGATGACACTATTGGAAGCTGTGAAGGATCTAGCGTTATTTCTCTGTCTCTTATTGTTTCTATCATCCGACTTCAATAAGGTTTCTTAGTGTTTACTTTTTTTCTACTGTCACACTACTATCGTTATATACATATGTATAAATTATATATAAATGCAAAAGTTTGTCATCATCATAGACTAAAACCTGAGTATATAAGTAATACATAGGATACTCTTAGTAACATAATTTACCAAAAGGTAGCACTACCTCATAGCTGTCCCTATGTATTTATTATACAAGAGGCACGTAGGGACTCACCCGAGGGAAGGGAAGTCATGTCGCTTGTACGGTATAAATGTTTATTTCCATGACGAATGAACTATGCTCTTTAATTATTAATTTTAGAACATCTAATAAGTCCAAAGCTAAGACTTCTGACACGTGATTAACGAAAACCAAACTATAATTACGCACTAATCATTAATTAATTACCTATAGATACATACTATGCGTAGGATTTCCTTTAATGTAACGTAAATATAGCTACAGCCACGAGTAAATTTAATTTAAATCAAAATACCAGTTATGATTTATCGATTATAAACAAATATTTACGTATATAATAGAGTATGAGTGTATCGATACATTTAGCAGGAACAATATTTATATAATGTTCTGAGTTAAAATAACTTTTTAACATCAACTAACACAACTTTATATTAAAAAGTAAATTTTTATTTAACGCTAGTATAGGTAACCACGGGTGTGTGCTAGTAGTTCCTTATACATTGGGTCGATATTTCCTCTTATTTGTATAGAGAGGAAAGATAAAATTAAACTCTGTATTACAAATATGGAAGGCGAAGTATTTGTTGGTCGAACGATGATCTATTAAATCTATATAGGTATAGCTAAGCTAAGCTGTAGCGCGCGATTTCAAGTAATTGCGGTGCTCGCGCCTGACACTGCAATGATGCATTGTGTGTCAACTGAACCCCTTCACGTTGTCGGTCTGTGTCCACACAGATTTATAAGGTGTTAAAATAAACATGAAATTTAAAGACTAAAAGAAAAGATAACTTAAATACGTACTTGTATTAAAACCTAGGTGCCTTTTGTCAAATTTTACTATAAACAGTAGCCAATGAATTACTTCATGTCATGAATTTCATAGATAGAATCTTTCTACTAAATATCATCCAAATCCGTACAATCGTTTCAGCGTGTAGAAGTATATAATAATCTATACTAATATTATAAAGAGGTAAAGTTTGTGAGTTTGTGAGGTTGTAGGGGGTATTCTCTGGATCTATTGAACCGATTTAGATGAAATTTGGTAAGAAGATAGTTTTTTTATCCCGGAAATCATCCTTTAAGGGGTTAAAAATGGGAATGAAAATTTGTGTAGGGAATCAACCTAGGGACGAAGGACGATGTGACGCTAGTCTTCATATAAAAATTTGCACATTTATAATAGTAGCGTCAATAGTGACGTATTTTTATCTGATTGCATTACAGGTAATAAGTAATTTTAGGATGAAGGGGTAAAAATAAGCACTCTTCTTAGATTAAAAATTATTTTATTTTTAAAACTTGTAATGAAAATATTGTATTTGCTACCTGAATATCCATTATGTAATAAAACTTCTAATAAATTTTTAAAATAACAAAAAAGGTGAAGTATATGTTTACATAATACGGTGGCTGCTAAAACATGTTGCGTATTGTAGGTACTAAGGACTATAGAGTAAATATGTAAGCTACATGGTGAGAGGACTGCAAACTTCGACAGTCTTACTTTGGACGTTTGAATTTCAAATACTATCTTGGAAACGTTGTTCTTAGTACTAACTATAATAATAAAATATATAAATATGTTGGGACATTAACACACAGCACCATCTAGTGCCATGGTAAGCTACGAGGCTTGTGTTATGGAAATCAGATAGTTGATACAATACACACACATATACATATATATATATACATATATATATATATATATATATATATATATATATATATATATATATATATATAACTTTAAATGAATACATATAGTAAATATAAACATCCATGACTGGAGTACCTACAAACATTCACACAAACGAATGCCCCCAGCGGAACTCGAACCTGCGACCGCTGGCACAGCAAGTAGAGTCACTACAAACTGAGCCAAAGGTATCGTTACAACTATAGTGTATCCTTAATATTGACATGCTTACGCAGAATGGTATGTATTATTTTACTTAAACTGATCTTATCTTCACTATTAAAAACTATGAACTTATCTGAAAGTTTTATTACGTGTGTCATCATGTCAATGCTCTCTTATAAAACAAAAGGAAAAGCGATTGAATTTTTAATTTTAGTAAGAAAACTATACGTTTATATTTTATTTCATGCTAAAATTACTTTATAAAAATCGATACCAAACATAACAAGTAACCGATGCACGAAAGCATCATAAACGCTATAGCGTCTCCACGCAACTTGAAATAATTCTCGCACAACCATTTTCAACCGAATATTTTTAAGTTTATAGTACAAAATTGTATAACATAATTGAAACTATATCCAGGGAATGTAGTAATTGTTATCTTTGGTCACATCGGTCTATAAATGGAGTTGAACCTAAGTTAGTATTTGCGTACAATAAAACTTGAGATTGAGTTCGAACTGCCGCATATCGAAGTGTTTAGAAACAATTAGATCGCAATTACTTTTACTCTAGCTATTACTTTGGTGGATGGTATTCAATATGAATCACGTCTTCTATCTTATTGTAACAACATCATTTTCATTGCGGTATATAACTGAATGTTTTCGTCTCTACTATAATATAAAGGCAAACATATTTTAAATAAAAGTATCGTTTCAAATATTCATTATTTCGCGGATTTATTTTGATTTTTGGTTATATTTATTGCATATAATATGCCTATATAGGAATAGATCAAATATAATTTTTTTTAATATCTACCCCTAAAGGGTATAAAAATGTAACGGTATCTTGAAGTTTTTGTAAGTAAGAAGCTTGGTCGCCCATGTACTTTTTATATAAAATAATTGTTATTAAAACGATTTAAAATGCACTAACGTTCATTAACACCTTCTGGATCATTTCTAAGAAATTAATTGGTAACTGACACGCCGGCGCGGCGTCCCCGCGATTCTCAAAGGGTTAAATAGAAACTCTATTGAAATTATGTTATTTATAGCTATCGGGTCTCGTCAGACCATATCGTAATGGGAAATTGAGTAATCATGCAATAGCCTGTAGTAGTTAAACTAATAAGTAAGTACTACAGTGACTAATTAACAGTACTATTATGTTAGTAATTAAAGGATATGCGTTCACTTGAAGTAAATATTTTATCTAAAATCTATGTATTTAGTGTACATTTGTTTTCTATATATAATTAAGAATATTGTTATTTTCTTTATCTATATAAATATAATAAAACTGTAGAGGTTGAATGTCTGTACATAGAAAAAAATGCTAGAAACCGAGTCAGGGGTATGTAAGAAGAGAAATAGAACAAATCCAGATTTTTTTTCAATTTTTTTGTTTCTCTGTCTGTTTGTCTGTTTATACGGACTAACTCCGAAACTGTTGGAACGATTTAAATGAAATTAGTCCCATCAAAATAGTTCCAGCCATTTCAGAGATTAGCCGGAAAAAACAGACAGACAGACAGGCAGATAAAAATTGTAAAAAATGTTGTTTTAGTATATGTACCGTGTATACATCCATATGCATTTAATAAAAAGCGTTTATTTTAATATTACAAAAAGACACTCCAATTTTATTTATCAGTAGGTATAGAAGTGGCCTATTTGTTAATCCAAGATGTAGGCTTTCTTCATGAGGTAACGCTCTCTCTTAAACTTTCGCATATTTTATAATATTAAATAGTATTATAAAATTAGATAATAAAAAATAACTGATCTTATCAAAAAAAGTTTGCGGTCAGTGCGCTCTTGCATCCAATTGCTTAAATCACATAATGTGTTAAAAAATAGTAAAAGCTAATGTGAAATATTACATTATGTATAGAGTACCATGTTCTTATAGTTTATTTTAGTGTGTTTATTAGTATGTTTGCATGTCCTTCTTTCTACACATCATACAGACATAGGAAGTGTACATTAAAATATTAACTTTTCAAATCTAATGGTAGCCAGAGTAGGTCACTTATTTCATATATTTACAAACGTACATTATGCAGTATTGATTAAATAATCTATAATAATTAATTTAAAGAGAATGTTGAGAGTGTAAGGACGGGACTAAATAATAAAGATATTTCGGTTCAAAGATAGATACATTTAATACTCCTGCTCTAATACAATGCATCTGAACTTATACTAATAATCAATTATATAGATTTACTAGCAACTCACCCTCGCTCCGCTCGGGTTCGTTCCTAGTCGCGTTTTGACGTTTATCTCAGAGATGAGATATTTTCCCGCAATAAAAAGTATCCTATATGTTGGCCCGGATAACCAGCTATCATCATACCAAGTTTCATCAAAATCTGTCCAGTGCTTTTCCCGTAATGCGGTAACAGACAGACAGACAGACAGACAGACAGACAAACAGACAGACAGACAGACAGACAAAAATTCTAAAAACTATAGATTCGGCCTCTACATCGATAATTATGTCTATTTCAATAAGATTTTCAAAAAAAAATTTAATGTACAGATTCGGCTAAGTTACAATTTTATTATATGTATAGACGACGTAGGTACGCCACATGCCCCACCAAAACAAAAAAAAAATTAAAATATAGAAACATTTTTTTTTAAATTACATAATATGAGTACACAATTACAAGATTACACAAACAATTTCAAATGTTAAACGGTACGCCACAAGAGAAGAAAATATGTATGCAAAAGCTTTACATGCAGAAAGCAAGAATAAATTTGAATCCAATATAAAATAAGCCTAAGGGCATCAAAAGTATATATGATTCTGCACTCTCTCTTGATATTGTTGATTAAACAATCTAAGCGATCCAGTTATTACGTACTCCTATCGATCGCTCAAAGCTTTATAATATGAAGAATGATTTGAAAACTGCAGTGTGAAAGAAGATGAAATATTCACGTTAGATTAAAATGTATATTTTATACTAATACTATAAAAAGGTAAAGTTTGTAAGTTTGTGAGTTAGTTTGTAAGAAGTAGGTAATCTCTGGAACTACTGAACCGATTAAGATGAAATTCGGTAAGAAGACAGTTTGAGATCATGGGAAGGACATAGGAGTTTTATTCCGGAAATCATTCCTTAAGGGGGTGAAAATAGGGATGAAAGTTTGTATGGGGAATCAACCTAGGGACGAACTCAAGCGAAGCGAAGATGAGTCGTTAGTTGATAATAAAAGTTATTGGAAACGTGTTGTTTTTTAACGAAAAAATTTTCATGTATATAAGGTTTAATTTTCAAGAAGCCCATTTAAGTAAGTACGCCAGTTTTTACGGTAGTTATTTTTTTTTTTTATCCAAACATATTAACTGCCAGGGGTTTTGATTGAGCATTAATTCTTTGCACAATTTCACTCATATTCTTTGAACCGTTAAGTACCTGCAGCGTGAAGAAAATAAACAAACACACTCCTTAAATCACTTATTCATTACTGCCACATTTAAAATATTTGTATTTTCTATAAAATCAAGTTTATGTAGTAGAGCTTGTTTTGTGTCAGCATGATGGGGTGGCTCGACCGGGAAAGCAATACCACTAATCTATACCTTGTTATCTACCCTCTCATACAATAACGATTTAAAGTCAATTTCAGTTCAATACGCTTGTAACAGATACAACTCGTATGTATGTATGTATGTATGTACATACATATAGAAAGTATACACTTATACAATGGAATGAAATCTATCGCACGAGGCAATCCGATTAACACATTTTGGTAATACATTTGTTTTTATTAATGTTTCCACTCCCATACAAAAATATGAAGGTAAAAAACGCACTAGATGGTCTAGTGTTTGATTCCAGAGTTCTGACCTATATAACTTATTTATTCTATACTCGTATTCTACTAGTCATAGCATTTTACAGATTATCTCAAATATACAAGAAACCGTTTCTTTAAACTATAGATTCTTTATTCACATATTTCTAAAGTTATTAAATTTCCAAATTGTCATTTTTATTTTCTGAAAATATTTTAAGTCCACTTTATATTACCTAAGTAATATTACACATAAGTTTAGTTCCAATCATTTTCCATCAATTCAAACATGTCGGTTAACAATCATAATAAATTATACTTATCCCTTTGTTTCAAAATAAATTCAATTCACAGTGAACTAAATTGGTGTGATCAAAACAGGATATTAACAGGCGCAAGCTCTGAGGTCTCAGACTGCTGTGAAAGTGCTCTAGATTCAGTTCATACTAATTTGATAGTGTATACTGTTTATCTTACGTAAAATAAGCTGGTTTAAATATTTTATATACTTGCATTAACACATTGAAATTGAAAGCTCATACTTTTGTTCAATATAAAATCAAAAATTTACTTAAGATGCGATATTTTTTCCTTGTGATAAAAGAAAAATATATGTACTAGCATCAACATATTCTCGAGCTTATTTTTATCAATAAATGCTGAGCGTGAGCCTTCTTCAATATCAGTGGAATCTGGCCACAGCCCATCACGTTGGCCGCACTTGACCACTTCACATATTTTTTGAAAACTAGTTAGGTTCTCGCAGATATATAGGTTTCTTCTTTTACGAGAAAAAGATTTGCACAAATAATATCGGAAATGTGAGACCCGGGGATTGAACTCACATCACCTCCATTCAAAAAGTCGCGTTACTACAGGACTACCACTGCTTTTATCAAACACATAATTTAAATTGTATTCGCGTTAATATTATTCCTATATTCGTATATTTTAGCTTTTACATGTCAAGTTTATAACTTAATTTAACTAACAGTGATGTAAACATATATCTGTAATAGCGAATAGATTAATCATTTTTTGATTGTGTTTAGAAATCGACAAACATAACGAAAATCGTTATACGTGTAGTACTGTTTGATAAACTTGTTGCAAAATGCATTTAATATTATTTGCTGTCATTTAACCGTGAATTAAACCATTTACAAGTTACGTCAATTCCTAATAGTCCTGCTAACATACTATGTAATCTCTACAGTAATCATTAATGACACGCAAATTACTACGCCGTCATTTTCGAAGAGCTCCATAAATTACTTTACACTATTCTATCATCAAATTTACCTGATTTAAATACAGGAGGTACTTGAATCAGGTGAATTCTTAAATAATATTGTCGCATAATGGAGAGGGTATGACGTCTTTAAACCTAAAATAATAATTTAAAATGCCGCATCTGAAGCATGCTTTATACGAGTACATCCTAAGATAGTGGTCAACATATGGCAACTAACGACAAGAAAGGTTAATTGTAAAATGTCGCGAGTAAAAAAGGAACAAAACATTTTCCAGAAACGATTTAGAATTATTAGATTTCTTTTTGTTTAATACAGGGCTCCGAACCGGTTTAAAAAAACGGTATATTTTGGTAATTTAATGGTTAATTCATCGCTCGCTCTTTAACCGGTTATTTTTTTTTTATAGGACCAAGGGGGCAAACGAGCAGGAGGCTCACCTGATGGAAAGTGATTACCGCCGCCCATGGACATCTGCAATACCGCAAGGCTTGCAAATGCGTTGCCGGCCTTTCAGGAATGAGTATGCTCTCTTCTTGAAGGTCGCCAGGTCGTAACGGTTCGGAAAGACCGCCGGCGACAGCTGGTTCCACAGAGTGGTTGTGCGGGGCAGAAAATGTCTTAAGAAACGCACTGTTGTGGAACGCTGGACATCGAGGTGGTGGTTAATGAAAACGAACGGTTTAGTAAACCGAAATAATAATGGTTAACGGTTATTCTTAGAAAAAGGTTGGATTTCGGTTTGGTTACCGAAATAAACCGGTTAATTCATTCATAAGTAAGAAACGTACATGCATCCTTCTACTAAGGCATTCACCATTATCAAAGACGCGCCAAATGTAAACGCACAAAAAGTCATTTTAACCGGTTAATTTTGGTCATGGAACCTAAATTCTTCAAAAACCGTTCTCCTGGATTTAACCAGTCAAAGAACGTAACCGAAACCTTAAACCGAAAAGCTTTTCGGTTTGGGGTCAACGACCAAAATTGTACGGGTTTCAGAGGCCTGGTTTAATAATATAAAAATGGAGGCAATGTGTCGAGTTCAGTTGAATTTCGGAGCTAGGAAAAGAACAAAAATAAATAATTAAAGCGGAAAACATTACTCAGAGAGTGAATTAAATCAAAACTGTGATATGTGCATGTACTTAATATGTTTATAAACCTCCATAAGTGACTCTTCTGAACCAAAAGCAATAAAACATCCATATTGCAAGACGTATTTCCAATCCCAGATATAATAGAAGGTCACTCTATTGACATCGTATATTTTAGTGACAAATTGAAAACAAAATGAAAGTGTATTACAAAATCATTACATGCATTGTTACATAGATACTACTATTACTAATATTACTAGCTGTCGGTTTTGTTTTATCGTTTGTGGTTAACATAAAGATTGTTAAAATAATGTTGCAGCCTTAAGCTGTCCTCGCCTTATGTAATAAATATTACAATGTCTAAGGAAAGCTGCTGTGTGAAGATTTAGTTTAGAGACTCAATATTATAACTTTAAAATAAAGTAGTAATTCAAATTTCATTGAATTAAAATTGTTCTATGGTCTTCCTTAGTTTCAAACTTTTACCTAAACGTCATTAGTGAAAGCTATATGTACTAAACTCTAGGGGTAAAAGCTCGAAAAATCGTCCCTTTTTTATAAACACTTTTCATTTCCTAGCCAATGTTGGTAAATCCGAAGATCCATTAATAAAATCTAAAAACCAATATCTTGTATATTGGTAAATTTTAGGTTTACCATCTAATATATCAATAACTTTTGCAATAACATATACATTATAAATTATAAAATTACTAAAGATAACTATAAAAAACTATAGCTAAAAAAAACATTTTACAATACCAATCACATAATGTTACACATGAATAAAATAATTCTAAATGTTTATAGTCTTAATTAATACAATCGCGCTTTCTAAACAATTATTCAATTATGAATAATATCTTTTTACGAATCATGTGATATATGAAATTGTTAAATTGTTTACTTTTATCACAGGTCATATAATACTTTAATAATACTTTTCACGGTTAGTGTAGAATAAACTATATATATGTATATACATAGAATAGAAAACTAAGTACCTACCTACTTTAAAAATTAAATATATATATCCCTTACTTGAGAAATGATTCCGATACAAACTTTCATCGCCCTTTTCACCCCCTTAAGGGATGATTTCCGGGATAAAAACTATCTTATGTCCTTTCCAGGGCCTCAGACAATCTCCATACCAAATATCATCTAAATCGGTTCAGTGGATTAAGCGTGAAAAGGTAACAGACAGACAGAGTTACTTTCGCATTTATAATATTAGTATAGATTATAAACACTAGAATAGGCGTTCGATTGAGGCTGTTAAAATATGTAGAAACTTTTCAAAATACATATGTAAAATGAATGTCAAAATTATGCCAAACGATCTTTAATTAACATTGTTAAATCGAGATTTACGAGTATTTGTAGACCTTAACTTTTCGCAACGCATTTCGAGTTGGTTTTTAATTTCTACACCATGCCAAAATAAGTCACAAAAGATTTTATCTATAATATAAAAATGAAAAGCTGGATGTGTTGCTAAGCGTAATTCTCGACAGCAGCTGAACCGATTTCGCTAATTCTTTTTTTATAGTATTCTTTGAAGTACGAGGATGGTTCTTACGCAGAGAAAAAATTATAAAATTGCCTGAAAGAGTCTAAAATCAACAGTTTTATATATTCCCATACAAAAGATTCGTAATAATACTTAAAAGTCAATTTGAACTTTAATACCATATCATAAAATTTAAGTGTTAGTGGAGGAGTTCCGGAAAAGAATCATTTTGCTCAAAAAAATTAAAACGTACCTAGGGACAAACCCGAGCGAAGCGAGGGTGAGTCGCTAGTTCGTATTAAAATAATGTCACAAATAATTCATAGTATTCTAATTTCACAATATACCAACGATACAAAATATTGCAATTAATTGTAAATGGTTTGCAATTAACAAGGAATCTAGTTAATGCAGCTCCGCTGTTTCAAACATTACGTAATAAAATTGTAATGACTTTTTTATATGTTATTACTCAATTCACTGAGGCTACCTTAGAGTGGAAGATGTATTTTTTTATTACCGCATTTTTGTGCAAAATAATGCAAGAGCTTGTAGGTGGTTATTTTAAATCAAAAATACCATAGTATAACGAAATATTTTTATAGTTTTTATTATCTGTTACATATTATATCACAGCGGGTTAATTTTGGTATTGATAGTATATTTTTTTAAATGGAATGATGATGGTGTCTTAATATTTAAAGTCATATTGATAATTTTTATTATTTGTATCTTTTTTGTTATTTGAACGTAAACCTTTGAGAACCACTAGGAGACGTTCAATATTTTAACAAAAAAAAAATTATGAAAAGAAAATATAATTTGTATTAAAAAAAAATCTTTATACAATCTAAAATCTAATATTTTAGAATATATTTCAATCTTTATAATACTCGTTAAAATTTAATCCGAACGTACAATTTTAGATCAACATCCCACTCGCTTCAATATAAAGTCCATATAGGTATATGAATATCTATACAGATAAATGAAATTGAAGTGTCTGTTTGTAATGTCAAAATAACAGCTTTATACTAAATGCATATGGAATTACATACGGTATTTATAAGAAAAACACAATTTTAAAAATTTTTGTCTGTCTGTCTGTCTGTCTATTTGTTCTGGCTAATCTCCGAAATGGCTGGACCAATTTTAACGGGAGTTTCACTGGCAGATAGCTGATATTATAAGGATAACTTAGGCTTCTTTTATTTTAGAAAAAAAATTAGAGTTTTGCTAAAAAAATGAAAACGTACCGAGGGACGTACCTGAGCGAAGCGAGGGTGAGTCGCTAGTTTTCAATAAAATTAAATATACAGAAAATTGTTTGCCGTACTATATTGTTTTTGGTATGGTCGTATATGTACCATGCCACGTTACGTGTTATGTCGTCAGTTCAATTTTTTAGGCTAAGTTAACTAACTAACTAACTAAACTTACCAATTTTGTTAACTAAATAAAAAAATATTACAAAGAAAATTTTAAAAAACAACATTAGGTATATGTAGTAAGTAGGGTGTTACACAAAGAAGAAATTTATTTCTATTTGTGACTTTCAATTTTATTTATCAGTGCATACTACATACAATAATATAGTGTAAAAGCAATCATAGTAAGCTTAGTTTAGCAATCATAGTGGTAATACTTAATAGAGTATAAAGCTCATATTTAATATGTCTGTAACGGCTTTAGCATTGCAATTTTGAAGGGAAACGATAATAACATGTCCGTTTTAATCTGCCTTCATTGAGTTGTTCCATCTTATATTATAAGGTCCTACCTAAATACATAGTTGCAGCATAAAATCTAACATGTTCAAAGTTGTTTCTTACATATTATTTTCTGATAAAGCATTTGAGGAATATTTTGAACGTTACAGGATGGTTCCTTTTTATAGATTTTTGAAATTATTTAACTCTCTTATATAAGGCAGCAATGATAATTAGTATGTACCTATATCTAAAACGTCAATCTAACTTACAAATAGCAAAAGTTCCAGCTCATAATTCATCAAAATAAAAAGATACAATATTTTAATATTTAATAGAAATAAGTTATTATTTTTATTAAGGACTAGTTAGTGCGTTTGAACGACTTTATTTATTTATCTAATAGCAAAATTACAGCCTAAAATTGAAAATACGTCGTGTAGCACTTAATTTTATGCTTATACTGCAATTTGAAATTAAATTAGCTTGAAACGTGGGCACATTTCAACGTAAGTATCAAAATTAAAATTTTATTTTGGAGCGTTAGAACTGCCTTGTCAGTTGCCAAGCACTTGCCAAGGTGGAATCGATTCGTCTAGACTAGAGATGTTTTGGTGCTATACTTAGTTCTTGAATTAAATTTATTAGAGATCTAAATTGAGGAGGAAAATAATAACGTTAGAAAAGGCAAAAATACCCTAAACCAAATTAAATTCCTAACTTGATGGACAAGAAATATCAGAACTGGTTATCATACCTATAAAATTTCGGATTCGAATAAAACAAAATAGTAGAAATTTTAATTGTCTTGTTTAGTATGTTAAATATTCATGACTGCATATTGTAATTATGTATCTATTACAGGGGCAGTATTTAAATCTATTTAAAAAAAACTAAGAGTGCGTGTGTATGTGTACACGCGCAAGAAGTAAAACTTCTGTAGGTTATCGGTAATCTTTATGAAATTCAATTTATCTTTTAAATAATTAGGATAGATAAGATACTAAAAATAACGAATATTAGGCAAATTACAATCATATATTTATAGAATATCATTTAAGGAAAGAATTATATCATTTGTCAGACAATAACAACGGTTACCATGGCAACAAACGTACGTTAATTTTTTCGTAACGCATTCACCAGCTTACTCCCCAAATCAAGCGTGCCTAAAGAAGTTTTACTTCAAAAATATTTTGATTTTGATCATGTCAACAATAAAAATGTTGCTTCACATTTATATATATGCATACACGTTATATTGTTGATATCATTAAAAAGGTTTATAAGTTAATTATTACAATTTTATTGGAATATTGATTTATAAATCATTTTTCCTAGGTTAGGTAATAGAAATATCACAATGACTATTAATACAGCTTAACCTCTCTAAAGTCCGAACTATGAAATCAGATATCTTGATTTCATAGTTTAACAATTGCGTGAAAATGTTAAAAATAATTACAAAGTATCTATCATGAACTGCTGTGTTTGACACTGACAGTATAATCGATATATAATTTTACACCGGTGCTATTACATTTCATGCTTTATTAAAATTTAATTAGAACCTAAAGCGATAAGTTTTTGAAATATTTTTGTTATTTTAAATAGAAGATGTTATGCAAGATAAAAAAACGCCTAAATTAAAATATCATCAATCTCACCAACCTTTACATTTCAGTTTAATGACACATTACAAAATAGACTATACTAATCTACGAATAAATAATTATTTATTTTGTAATGGCTATATATACATTATACAAGTACAGAACACAGTTCATATTATTAAACTATAAAAGTAAAACGTGGATGTACTTTTGGATCATATTGGATAATAACGACTTACCTCCGCTTCGCTCGAGTGCGTTCCTAGGTGTCTAAAATAAGCCTAAGTGTTCAGGTCATAGTCTATCTGAATACTAAATTTCATCCAAATCCGGGCATAAAGAAATGACAAACATACACACACGCACACATACTAACATACATAACAGTAATCCAATAGTATACATAATCTATAGGTACATATGATAAAAGTCTGAGTCGGATAATTGTACAATAAATATTTCTTGGAAAATCTTATTGAAATAGACATTATTATCGATACAGAGACCGAATCTATAATTTTTAAAATTTTTGTCTGTCTATCTGTCTTTCTGTCCGTTACCGCATCACGGAAAAACCACTGGAGAAATTTGATGAAATTTGGTATGATGATAGCTGGTTATCCGGGTCAACATATAGGATTCTTTTTACTGCAGGAAAATATCTCATTTCTGAGAAATCTATACTAAACGTTAAAACGTAACTAGGGACGAACCCGAGCGGAGCGAGGGTGATCAATATATCGATAGTATTGCCAAATTCACCAAATATGAGGCAAAAAACTAACATCTTGTTAGAAATTAGAATAGACTCAATGTTTAGGAATTATAATATAAAATTTCAATTACATTAAACAATTATACCAACTTATATGACAACTTTCTAACCATTCTACCCAGACAAACAATGGGGCGCGTCCTGAAAAGCGAGACTTCTCGCCAACAGTCATCTCGACATCAGACGACACTGTTTGATGCACAATATGCAGGTACATTGACCGCTGTTATAGGTTTCAAAAAATAATTATTTAATAATTATTTTTTTTTAATTTTTTAATTAAATTAAATTAAATCTTTTAAATAATTAAAAAAAATAATTATTTAAAAGATAAATAATACAAAAAGCTATCAAATAAATCAAATATGTCTAAGATAGGTACCTATTCATAAAAACATCAAAACAGCTATAAAAGTATTAATAAAATTAATTACTAATCTTTACTGTCGCATATGTATGCAAGTTCGCCATTAAGAATGTTTTTAGTAATGTGCAAGACTTACACGCTAGGAATATAGCGTGAAGTTTATTTGTTTATTTATCTATTAAGGTATTTAGGTACAGAAACAGAATACAAATTAAAAATTACAACTAACGTATTAATAGCTGATATCATTTTAAATTTGCTATCCAATTATATGTGTCAGTATGTGTGTGTGTAATTATATGTGTAACATTCAAATGAATATAATATAGGCAAACCTAACCAAAAGTTAAAATTAAAAAAATTATACTCTGAAAACTTATTGACATAACTTTATATGTATGTACATACAAAAGTGATAATGATTTCTCTAGTGCCTGCGCTCGTTAAAAACTGTGTTGCAGGAGCCAAAAACTATATACACTAGCGAGTCACCCTCGCTTCGCTCGGGTTCTTCCCTAGCTTGCTTCCCAATACAAACTTTCATCTCCATTTTCACTCCCTTAAAGGATGAATTTCGGGATAAAAAGTATCCTATATCCTTCCCAGGGTCTCAAACTATCTTCTCACCAAATTTCATCTAAATCGGTTTAGTAAATCCACAGATTACCCCCTACAACCCCATAAACTCACAAACTTTACCTCTTTATAATATTAGTATAGATAAGGTCGCTAATATAAAATATCTTTACTTAAGACTAATATTTCAATTTATATCCTATCTTCTTCTATCTATACATTTAATAAAATTCTGAGTCGAATTTGTACATTATATATTTTTTGGAAAGTCATATTGAAATAGTCATTATTATCGATACAGAGGCCGAATCTATAGTTTTTAGAATTTTTGTCTGTCTGTCTGGAGAACGCAGCACGAGAAAACCACTGGACAGATTTTGATGAAATTTGTTATGATGATAGCTGGTTATCTAGGTCAACATATAGGATACTTTTTACTGCGGGAAAATATCTCATCCCTGAGAAATCTATACTAACGGTTACAACGTATCTAGGGATGACCCCGAGTGGAACGAGGGTGAGTAGCTAGTCTAGTATATAATAATAACGCCCTCCCGACCGATTTCCGCTACGGTGGCCAATCTCATTGAGTCTAGCCAGATGCACAGGAGATAAAATAGTGCTCCCTCTATCCCTGTCAGTCCCATACTCCGGTGGGAAGACTACACGAACAGTGAGAATTAAGCAGGACTGACGGCTTTTACGTGGTCTCCGAGGCACGGGGGTAAAACACCGCCAACTTCCCAACTTCGGGCTGTTACTGAGAATTTCTTGACATAAATACTCAATAACTGAACTTGGCCCGACTCAGGACTCGAACCCAGGACCTTCGGATCTGCGGCAGTACGTGCTAGCCATTAGACCACCAAGATAGTTTAAGATAATAAAAAAAGTCATGTTTATTAAAAGCACACGTTCTTATAAATCGAGTATTGAAATAGAACTAAGATGTGTAACAGTGTTTTTATTAATAAAAAAAATACTAAATTATACTAATCATACACCTATTAGATTTCATAACTAGTTAAAAGGTTAAGGCTACACACAGGAAAGGAATCTTCAATTGCCGAACAAGTTTACTTAGTTTTTTTTACGTTTGAATATGTTGGACGTTAACGACGTAGATGGGTTAAAGGTATTGAAGGTGAACGTGAGGAAATATGTACATGCCGTCTATATATCTTAATTCAGGAAGCATTATTTTAATTACTATTACATAACAGCTAGTGATGTGCCTTCACTTCGTTAGGACTTCCCTAGATAAACAAACACACTCTCGAGCTCTCTAAACATCTGCATGTAGAAAATCAAATTAGTCACTTTCTGCGTTTAGGCGTGAGAGGACAAACAAACACAATTTCATTTTAGTTATGGATTATATATAGCTTAACAAATGATATTCTATATTTAGAAAATTGAAAAACATTTAGAATTACATAATATGTATATATAAAAGTGTGTCATTTACAAACAGCAGAACTCTTTTCCGAGCCGGTGGTAGCTTGCTCACAGACTGACTACACTGATCCTTAAATTAAATTGACGATTCAAAAATGCTCGTAATAAGTCTACTTGAATAAAATTTACTTCATTTCATATTTCATTTCATTTCAAATCAGAATAATTCTAAAAGAAATCAATTGATTCCGAATCTAAATATCATGATGATTTGTTCATATGATCTATTATTATTTACTAGACATACCATCTTTATATACCACCTATTTATTATATAAGCTTAAATACCTATATTATGCAAAATAAATTCTTTGTATTTTTGAATTTGAATTTGATTGACTGGCTTTGAGTTAATGCTCTTAGTTAATATAAAATATCTATTAAAAATATATTGTATGATCTTTAGAAAAAAATTGCTTTCTTTTATTTAATATATTACTTAGCGTCAGAATAGATTATTAAAATATGTACACGGATTTAAAAGGAAGCAATCAACTTTCACTCTCACCAAATGTATCTTATATCTCTTAGTAGTCTCACCTTCCTAAACTTAAAGCATCTCTTGACGATATTATTGACAATTTGACAATACACTTAAATTCATACGAAGTACATACATTTTTTTCTTTATGACCATGTATAAGTTCTCAGGTTACTCTTATAAAACAATAATCAAAATGAATTACGAGCTAGTTAAATATTTAAAGTCTTAAAACAACAACTTGGTTAAATATCTATTTCAATTATAAATATCATGAGCTTGACTTACGTGTTTAGAATTATCATTATCATACACTAGTGACTCACTTTCGCTGCGCTCGGGTTCCTCTCTAGGTACGTTTTACGGTTACTATAGCATAGATAGTCAATCCCTTACTCTATGAAAAAGAAAAACAGGTCTATCCCACTAGAACCGTGAATTTTTCCGGGATAAAAAGTAACCTATGTGCTTTTCTAAACTATAATCTATCTATGTGCCTAATTTTATCAAGATCCGTTCGGCCAATCTGGCGCGATTGAGTAACAAATATCCATCCATCCAAACTTTTGCATTTATAATAGTACTAGCGGCTCACCCTCGCTTCGTTAGGGTTCACCTCTAGGAAAACAAAAACAAACCTATTCCACGGGAACCGTACATTTTTCAGGGATAAAAGTAGCCTATGTCTTATTCCAGACTGTAATCTATCTCTGTGAAAAATTGCATCCAGATTCGTTCAGCCGTTCTGGCGTGAAAGAGTAACAAAGTACTCGTAAGTAAGATTGATCTTAACGTGACCATGATTGTAAAGCATTCGAAATGTCGGGAACCAAAAATCTAAATAAATTCGCGAAATAATCCGAAAAGATAGTTTTATTTAATAGATTTATTAAATAAAACTATCTTACCAATTAAGCTACTATACTTACATTGATTTTACTACCTAGACTTTATAGTTTCATTTTTAAACTGACATTTTCATTTATCGTAAGAACAATGAACTTATTAAAAAAAAGCTTTTTTACTTATAAAGTAAGATATATTTTTTTCTACATTTTTATTTTATTTTAAGTTATACATATTTCATAAACAAAAAATAAGAAACACTTGTTATTTTATATAATTTATTTTTATTTAATTAACTTTAATGAACATTTTATTATTAATCTGAAACGAATAAATAAATGTTTATAGGTATTATGATATACATATTATGTGCATACATTGTGTGACAGTCATCTTTTGCAACGATTAAGAATGCTGCCTTATTTAAGTCGTCTTAGACAACATTCTCCACATACAATTAAAACCTCATTACCTCGTAGTACAGTGGCGACGTCATATCCCTATTACCTACCCTTATTTATATAAACATAAGGTCTATTTTATAACAAAATCAATAGTTTAAGGTTAATTAATATTGCAATATAAACCACGCTAATATAATGTCATTGTGATGTCCTTGACATGCGATATCGAGTGAAATAGTGATACGTATGCGGTGACTCGACCGATTTATCTAACAGTTGTGACAGTTATAAATATCTAAATTATTAGTAAATTTTGCTATTTTTGGATAACTAAAAGTTTTACGCTAAATAGTATTAAAGATGTACTTTTAAACTATCTTTATAGTTTATAAGTGACCCGCCCTTACTTCACTCAGAATTTTTGCTATACACTTATCAGACTGACTTGACATACCATGATATATCCCATATCACTCTGGACTGTGGAGCAACCCCATGGTTGTTGTGATCTGCTTCGGTAGACCTGCCGTCGGGGCATCGTAGTTGTGTGCGTAAGCGATCCTGCGACGCCCCATTAAGACGGGGGAAGTTTTGTTGGGTTTTAGTGGGTAGTACTGGTTTCTAGCCGGTGAGTCTCACATAACCACCTGTATATGTAGATATACAGGTGATTATGTGGCATCACCTGTAGAGGTGGTATGCGTAAATGCATACCACCACAATATCACTCTGGCTTATAAATACGTAAGCGTGAAAGAAGAACGGCCAAACAAGTTTACAAACACACTTTTGCATTTATAATATTAATAATGACTAAAGAGGTATGTGACTAAGTCTCGGTCTTCACATTAAAGCGAAAGCGTATGGGGGACCTTTCAAATAATAAACAAAAAAAGGAAGGAAAAGAATGACAGTTAATAATTAATATAGCTTTTTCAAATATTCATACTCTACAGTCTACACGATACTTTTTACTTTTTTCTATCATCGAACACTTTCTAATGTAGATAGAAAAAATGTTAGGTAGATAGTTTCTTATGCTTATCTTTTCTTTTTACCAATATACGAGTATAAAGTACTCGTATATGCATGATATTAGAATTATAATACGTGTTTATTTTTTATAACGATATTTATAAATAAAATTTAAGTTTTATGTGTAACTGTATTATTTACTTTATATTAAGCTTAGAATACATAATACTAAACCCAAACGGTGGATAAAAATTGTTGGTTTGTCTGTCTGCTTAATCCCTAGAATAGCTCTATTGGAGTTTTTATTAAGAGATGGGGGATTTATCGAAAAAAACAGGCTACCTGATCGAAATAGAGTAGGATCTAAATCTGTGGGCCACCTCTTCTCGAAGAGATGTCTCGCGGAATTCATACTAATATTATAAATGCGAAAGTAACTCTGTCTGTTAGTTTGAGATCCTGGGAAGGACATTGGATAGTTTCTATCCCGAATGGGGGTGGATGGGGAGTGGAAGTTTGTATGGGGAATCAATCGTTTCTTAAGTAAGGTAATTAAACTCATCATATATATACATATATATATATATACAGTCTATCTATTCCATAGTAAGCGTCAAAACGTAGGTACTTAGGGACGAACAATACGACGAGTCGCTAGTAAGATATAAAAAAAAATATTTATTTAGATGGGTAATATTAAGAACCAAATAAAGGAGGACTCCTCCTATCGGTCACTATCTATAAGATAGACAAAATAGACATTAACCCCGCGTGGGAATGGAAGCCGCGACCTCAGACGCAATTATCAAAGCCAGTCTGACACACTATTAAGTAATTTCTGCTATTACGCTACGATATTCGTTAATTCTTATATTTTTTCATATACACATTTTGTTATGTTGCCTTTTTAATGTGTATCATTAAATGAAATATTTATAAGAACAGAGTACAGATGGGTATATAAGTTTTTTCAACGATAGTAGTAGTATTAGGTTGGTTATACTTTTACATCGTGTACTTTGATTTGGTCCAATTCATTCATCTTACTTTCTCTATTTTAACAATGATGTTTGAATGATTACATAACGTAGTATTTATTTTTTTATTACAATGGTGCGTTCAAGTATTTAAAATAGGTATACCTTAACTAATATTAGAATATTGATGAAATTTTACGAAAAATAATTTGATACATTTCTCTGAATATAATAAACGCTACGTTTATAGCTGCAAGCTAATTAGACTTCGTTGTTTTGGTGAGAAAAAATAAGAATGATGACATAAAATAAAAAATGTATTAGGAAGTCTTTTAACGTCCTCTACTCTAATCTGAGTCGTCTTAAGTCATCAATATATACTTAAAAAAAGTGTTATCAAAGTAAACGAGGTCGCAGTACAAAAAAACCAGCTATTAATAAATATTTTCATTTAATGTCTCACCACACCACATTTTATTTGTTAAATGACTTTAGTAACTTGTCAAGTTCATCTGGTTCAGACATTTTGTTTGACACCGTGTATCATACTTGCGGATGAAATCAAATTCTCAACAATTCAATTCAATCGAACCCGCAAAAAATATTTTTTGAAATAGGCATAGGCATAATAGTTGCTTTATTCAAGCGGGAAGTATTTTATTGAATTAATTGCGCAGTAGGTAAGATAAGTATATTAAATACTAACAACTCACCCTCGTTTCGCTCGGGTTCGTCCCTAGCTTGCTTCCCAATACAAACTTTCATCCCCATTTTCACCCCCTTAAGAGATGATTTCCGGGATAAAAAGTATCCTACGTCCTTTCCAGGGTCTCAAACTATCTTCTTGCCAAATTTCATCTAAATCGGTTCAGTAGATCCAGAGATTACCCCTTACAACGTCATAAACTCACAAACTCTACCTCTTTAAAATATTGTATAGATAAGTAGGTACCTTAAAGTTATAAGTAAAGCTATTTTTTTATTATTAAAATATAATATTAAAAACATCAGTAAAAGCACTTTTCGGTGTGAACATATTTGAATGTATAATTATTAAATTATTTTTAAGAAATTAATGAAAGAAAAACATTAGTACCTATGTTTTAATAAAATAGATCAATTTTAAAAAATGACTAATTGTAAATTTAAACGAATTTTAAAAGTATTACCAAAAATGACAAAAAAGCAGAGTAAATAATCAAATATAGATATGTAACTATCAAACATAGGAAGATAAACAAATTAAAGTTGATTTAACTAATAGAATGGATGTCGAACATGGCCTTTACAATGGTCAATCGCAAGCGTCATTTACTCAACAATGACCGTGACCTGAAATGTTCTCATCTCAATTCACCCACGTGTGCTTAACCCTACTTTCTACTTGATATGTAGCGCTACTAGTTCATGCCCGCGTTTTTGTAGTATAAAAAGCATTTTTTCTTTCTTTTCTACCTTTTATGAATCTAGGACATTAATATTATCTTGTTGAGTTTCCTTTAACAGTTTCTCTCAGGACTAAGGTCCAAAGTGCTGGTAGAGTGAAAAATAATGCACAATAATTAGTGTTTTTCAGATATATCAATATTAAGGAAATAATTTATAACAGATATGTTTCAACTAAACTGTAAAATCAATAAAACTGGACTATTATCACATGAGAAAGTATTGCCGAGATAAAACTTATGCTACGTGTTAGTCTTGTGCGTATGTACATGTATATATAATGTATTATAATATCATTATATGATACCAAAATAAAAAAAAACTATCCCTCGGGAACCGTACATTTTTCCGGGATAAAAAGTAGCCTACGTGTTATTCTAATGAGATATATTGTTGTAAAGTAGCATTAAAATCCATTCAGAAGTTTTTGCGTGAAAGAGTAACAAACATCGATACATCTATACCATCATATCCAGACTTCCAGACATCCATACATCCTCACAAACTTTCGCATTTATAATATTAATATAGATTATAATATTTAAATGTGATTTTGCATTATTTTAAAAATCCTTTTACCATTAAATTGTATAGGTATTAATCTACCATCTATTTTTCAATAAATTCATGTAAAACTATGAGACAGTTCTAGATAAATATTACGTTATATCCACTCTCGTGCCATAAGCTATATGCAGGCTTCACATCACTGTTAATTAAGTAGTTGCATAAGAGATTATCAAAAAACGTACTCATTTTCGTATTATTTAGTTGATGTACATATACTAAGACTTTCTACTAAATAAAAAGTGTATAGTAAGGCATTTAACTAATCTAAGCTTATAAATACGTACTTCATGCTTAGAAAAAAAAACACGATTTGCTTGGGTGATATCCTTGCAAAATATTAAATACGTTATGTAATTTACTAAGGCAATGATGGTATTTTAATTACTTAACCTTTATTTACAAAACGTTAAATGCCCTGATTAACGTGTTAAGAAACCTTTTTTGTTTGATAACTCTTATGTGTATGATCTAGCTGCAGTAAATGTTTTAAACAAGCATATTTTGAAATTAGAACTTTGCATAGTAAACAATCAATTTAAAGTCTTGATAAAATCTTAAAGCGTAAAATAAACACATCGTATATTAATTGACTATCTAATTCTAAACAATAGTAACGAAAACAGTTTTTAAAACATTACTATTTCTATAAACATAATCTACTTATACGTATAATAAAATTCTGAGTCGAATCTATTACTATTACATTAAATATTTTTTGAAAAATCTTATTGAAATCGACACAGAGGCCGAATCTATAGTTTTAAGAATTTTTGTCTTTCTGTCTGTCTGTCTATCTGTCTGTCTGTCTGAGAACGCATCCCAAGAAAACCACTGGACAAATTTTGATAAAATTTGATGTAATAATAGCTGGTTATCCGGGTCAACATATAGGATACTTTTTACTGCGGGAAAATATCTCATCTCTGAGAAATCTATACTTACCATTAAAATGTAACTAGCAACGAACCCGAGCGAACCTACGTTACCTATAGGCTGGTAGCCTATAGGTAGCGCGCTCGCTTGGTAAATAAGTGAAGTGGGTTCCAACCAGTGTCTTACACGTCTGTGATTTTTTCTTTTATTCTTTCAACTAAATGGGTCAACTGGCGAGGTCTTATCCACAGTTCAATTTTCTTTATGATCTTTGAGTCCACTTAAAAGCCCTATTGAAAGCACTTTCAATATTTTTCGAGAATTCCGGGCTTCTTTTCCGATGTTTTTCCCCTAACACATTTATTATTACATATTACTTAAAATACAAATTTGCTATCTCGACCCAGCCGTTCCCATGTATTTTTTTAATCATTTTTTTTTTAAATTTAGATTAACTATCTTATACCTTCATGATATCGATATTTGCGCTAATAGAAATTAACAGTTAATTGTTCTTTAGCTAACAATTGATTATATTATTTGATTACTATACATTGTAACTGAGAGTACTTATTATACTATATAAGCTTTGTTTTAAAAAGTAAGATTGTCGATAACAAAGTCAATGTTATCTTGATCCATCTATACCTACTCATATTATAAAGAGGTAAAGTTTCTGAGTTTGTAAGTTTGTGAGATTGTAGGGGGTAATCTCTGGATCTACTGAACTGATTTAGATGAAATAAGAACTGACTATAACTGATTTGGTAAGAAGATAGTTTGAGACCCTGGGAAGGACATAGGATACTTTTTATCTAGGAAATCATCCCTTAAGGGAGTGAAAATGAGTATGAAAGTCTGTATTGGGAAGCAAGCTAGGGACGAACCCGAGGGAAGCGAGGGTGAGTCGCTAGTTAAAAATAATATTAGTACGTAGTATGTACCCACATGAAAGTCCAACCGAGCAATAATTTCATATTTCATAGTTACGTTGGAAAGTTTTAAAATCAATAGCTTGAAAATAAATGTATAATAAATTTACATATTTTAATTAATGATATGACAACACCACAAGCTAGTTATGTTAATATTTTATTTTTAGTATAACAGCAAATAGTTTGCTTATATGTTTTGTGAACCTTGATAGAGTTTTGCGTGATATAACTTAGTAATTTATCTCACACCTCTGCTCGTGTGATAGGTATGTCGAAAATCTATACTAATATTATAAACCTGAAGAGTTTGTTTGCTTGTTTGGTTGAACGCGGTAATCTCAGGAACTACTAATCCGATTTGAAAATTTTTTTTGCATTAGATAGCCCGTTAACTGAGGAAGGCTAGACTATATCATTCCAGAAAAATGTATATTCCCGAGGGATAGATTTGTTTTTGTCTAGGGACGAACCCGAAACGAAGCGAGGGTGAGTCGCTAGTAATATATATTAATCCAGGATGTTCGTTCTGAATTCTATTCAAATCTGTCAAATCTTACAGCATGATGAAGTAACACATTAGCGCAAACTTTTGCATTTATAATATTGGTATGACTTATTTATTAAAATTTATTCTAGTAGGACTCAAACGTGTAAGGAAAAATACTATTTAAAAACACTTCTATGTAAATATTATACAAAATAAAGGATTTAACAATTATAATAATAATTTAAAACATGTTATTTTTTCTAGAATCATTCATTTTATTTTTAAATATAAAATCTATTTACCTAACGACTTAAACCTACTAGGTAACTTATAGATACGTATATAGTATCTTAATTTATTACTCGTACTTTTTTAAATATATTATAATCAAAAGAGTTCGTGTTAGGACGCTGCACCAAAATATGGCTGCTGGGAGACCATAGATCATGAGGTATGCCAAAGGGTAATTAATTATTAAACAAATCAATATGTAAGAGATTTGTATGGAAAAGTCTTATTATTAGTCCAGTAACTGTTTTTTATTTAGCTTTCTTCTTTCTCCATAGAGAAACCACTGTGAATCTTCATTTCGTTCACTTTTCATCGTTATTGTGTACTAGCGGCTCACCCTCGCTTCACTCGGGCACAGATCATATAATACTATACTTCGGGTTCGTCGCTAGGTACGTTTTACATAGATATTTAAAATAGTTATTTGCCAGCGTTAGCCATATAATTTTTTTTATGTTTTAATACTTATTTTCCTATTTATACATATGACGACACGTTTGGCTCAGTTTGTAATGACGCTACTTGCTGTGCCAGCGGTCGCGGGTTTGAGTCCCGCTGGGGGCATTCAATTTGTGTGATGATCACGAATGTTTCTACTTCAGTCATGGGTGTTTATATTTATAATATGTATGTATTTAAAGTTATATATGTGTAGTGTATCAACTATCTAATAACCATAACACAAGCCTCGTAGCTTACCATGGAACTAGATGGTACTGTGTGTTAATGTCCCAACATAGAATATATATATATATATATATATATATATATATATATATATATATTCCGGACTAAGAGAAATCCAAAAAATCAAATATCATAAAAATTGGTCCAGCCGTTCTTGAGTTATAAGTGGTGTAACTAACACGACTTTGTTTTATATATATAGATGCATGATTACTGTTTTAATTAAGTAAAAACGTACATTTTTGTTTTGTATTGCATAAAATTATTGATAAAAAAAGAAAATTGGTAGTTTTTACGGAGGTGACCGCGACGCGATTTTTTTGTCAAGCTTTGGTTTTGCTTAAATGATGTACCTAACGAAACAAGTTTATCGATTACACAGGTCGGTATTTAAGCACTGTTTACAAGTTCAAATAAATTATAACAATTTTTTTGTTAATTTACATACCTTGTCTTAATAATTGTTTTTTTTTAATAATAATTTTGTCTTAGATATTGTCGCGTTGAAAAAATAACCCATCAATAATATTCTATTCCAGTTTAATTTTTAATATGTTAAAAATTAAAACGTATTAACGTTAGAATAACATGTTTACATTTTCATGGAAAATAATTATTTTAAGTATTGGTAGTATTCCGCTATTTCGTGTTTCACATAAAATAATCCTTGAACTTTCAACTTTATTTTTTTATAAGGCATTTCCGATTAGTGAGGGGGACTAAGCGTCTTTCCACCAGCGCCATATCTGATGTTTCATTGGATTTATTAACTCAACAATAGAGTACAGGTTAAAGTCGCATTATTTTAACTAAAATACAAATAAACGTTTTGTTAAAATATTGAACGCCAATATCTCTTAAATCTTAATATAAGTTAAAAATAATGGTGTCCTCCAGAAATATATTTTTGTAGTTATTATATATTGATAGGTACTTCAGCGACGATACTATTTTGCTTCTATTTTACATATTAACAAAATTGTTTCGTGAATGTTATCACGGATTAATTTCATATAAATATACGAGTATATAGTACCTAACATTCAATAGGATAATAATATTATGTCATATTATAATTGAATTTTTTATATTTCTACAAAAAATATTAGATAAATTTACAGATAGATAAGTAAATACTACGTATATTTGTAGGTATTTAATAAATAAAACATTGATATAAATCTCATCATTATCGTATGAGTTCTCTTCCTCATTCTCACCCAGAGTCTATGTTAATCTTTCTATAAAGACGTCTACTACTAAGGTTTTTTTTTCTTTTTTGTAAATAATAATATGGTAGTGCGGAATTTTTTTTTTTCATTGCGTGAATGGTGTCTATAAAATTTTACCAGTAGGTATAACTGTAATATATTTGTACGTACCATTAACTTGTTTTCGAGAGAGAAATCACTCAGTTGTGTCACTAAAAGTAAAAGTGGAGGCTCCGGATAGCGGCGATCCGAAACATAATAATATGCGTTCATGTGCATAATGACGGTTATAAATTATATAATTTTTGGAGAATTTGTTACAAAGCATCTTAACACCTGCTTCTGTATTATTACATTTTTTTTAACGTTGTCAATATGTATTGTTTGTCATACTATAATAATAATATTCTTTTAGTCTGAGTAGTATTAACTTGTATACCTAATAATAGTCAAAAGTGTGGGAAGATTTGTGTCTAAATTGATTTTTTATGCCGACACGAATGTATATATTATGTTAATGATTTAAATCGCATTTGCTGTATAAAATTTTATTATTGCCTTATACTGAAATGCAAAATAAACTCACTTAGTAATTGAAAATAATTCTCTTTTGAAAATTTGAAAATAGAAAACTAACAACTTTCGAACATTAAAATGAAAATTTAGTATAAATTAGCATGTATTTAAAATTACAAAGGATTACGGAAATAACATTTTAAGCCGATATATGTACATATTATCTCTATCATCGCATATATTCTTCATTATGCAAAAAGAATACTTTCTCGCCATTTTTTAGTCAATCAATCATTTATTTAGGACATATCCTATTAATTAAAATATATTATAAGGAACATTTTACATGATTTTTATAATTTATTTTAACATAAATTCAAATAGGTTTATATATGTAGGTTATATTGGCAGTTAAGTTTAGGTCAATCTCTTATGCAATTTACTTAAATACAAAATTTACATATATATTATAACCTTATACCTCTCTTAAGGTGGTATTATATTAAACAAAATCTATTATAATTCGACATATGTAATTTTCATTTTCTGTTTAGTAATATTTGAATGCATTGTTATTTTTGTAAAATATATTATTGTCATAAAATCAATTATATAAAGTTTCTATTTTTGGTGTTTTATAATTTTTTGGCGCGCTTTAATGTGATTTTTTATGCTAACAATTTCATTGTACTTACTTTATTTTATCTTATATTAAAAAAACTATTTATTACACTTACCGACGTCTCGTAGACTATTTGATGGTTTTTGTGCGTTGGCCAGCAAAACTAACGATACGACGATAAAAACACTTGGTACTTTGTTTACTAAAAACATCATCATTTTTAACGTTCACTGCAAATATAAAATATAAAATGTAGCAAATAAAAAGCAAGCCGATTTGTGCTAGGGACGTTTAATTTAAAAATTTTGTTTTTCTAATTTAGAAACTCGATTTCATTTTCACGTGCGAGCTATCGCGGTCGAGGGGCGCGTGCGGTGCGGCCTTTGAAAAGTGTGGTTACTGAGATGAGGCTGCGCCGGCGCAGGTGCGTGATCGGAGAAAGATCTTGTTCATCGTAGCTTGTTTATAAGGTTCACTCGCGAATATTAGTATGTTAATTTATTTCAGACCATTTAGATTCGTTGTGAAGCATCTTCGTTAATTATTGTTTATGCTTATGTCTAATTACAGATCATTTATTAATAAAATTATTTGTTTATGTATAAATATTATAATTACTGATTTGAACGTGTAACGTGAATAACAATGGTGAAGGTTTTGAAAAAAGAATGCTTTTGATTCAAGTGTAACGCGATATTGTTACCTATTGTGAATTAATTTTAATAATTCTGTTTTAATAAATAGAATATTACTAAATGCTCAAAGAAGAAGAACTAAAATTGTGTCCTTAAATCTTAGATTATTTTTTTTTATTTTACTTAGTAGGTAATCTAAAGCGTTGTTTTTCGATAAAATCATGCCAGTTTTTTTGCACCAGCCTATAGTGTCGATTAGGTATAAGTATTATATTTCAATGAACTAAAAAAAAAACGAATACTTTCTTAGATTTACGCGAATATTTGACATTTAGATAAAACTATATTTTCGGATTTTTTCGCGGATTTATTTTCATTTTTGGTTCCCGACGTTTCGATTGCTTTACAGCAATCATGGTCACGGGAGAGACTAAGGTGTTAGATGTCTCAAAGGTATTATATAGTTGTTACAGACAGCTTACCCACAAATAACAACAAAATAAATTCAAAAAAACTTGAAAATTGGCACCAAAGTACCTTACCATATTTGTTAATTTTAATTTTTATAATTTTAATTACTTTTATATTTATATAATTTTATATTATTTATATAATTTTAGCTTTATTATTATAATTATTACAATTTTTTAGAAAATTTATTGATTAATAATCTATATTTATTATATAAATGACAAGACAATCTACATTATTAATCAATAAATTTTCTAAAAAATTGTAATACCTAATTATAATAATAAAGCTAAAATTATATAAATAATATAAAATTATATAAATATAAAAGTAATTAAAATTATAAAAATAATTTAAAATTAAAATTAACAAATATTGTAAGGTACTTTGGTCCCAATTTTCAAGTTTTTTGAATTCATTTTGTTATTTTTGGGTAGGCTGTCTGTAACAACTATATAATACCTTTGAGACATCTAACACCTTAGTCTCTCCCGTAACCATGATTGCTGTAAAGCAATCGAAACGTCGGGAACCAAAAATCAAAATAAATCCGCGAAAAAATCCGAAAAGATAGTTTTATTTAAATAAAAAAAAAACTAACTAAAAAAACGTAAATGTAAAGAAAATGTTATTTTTTGATCAAGCAAAACTAACCAATTTGATAATGAAAAAAGGTAAGTATAAATAAAACCTTTAAGCGATAAGCTTGTACAGCTTACTTTTATAATTTTATATTTAGACTTGATATTTTATTGTTATCGTTTTGAGGCTACGGACACTAAGTAGGCACTCCTGGCAACGTAATGTACAGACACGGGGCCTCATCAGGAAGAAAAAAAATATTTCAAATAAAAATGTCAGATGGCATTATATTATGTATGTATCGATTTCTTATTTAAGTTTATATAAAATTAACAAAAAATAAAAAGTACATTACAAAAAGGTATCTTATAAGTAGTTAAGAAAAAATCTATATATTATTCTAGGTACATATTGTATATGTAAGTACTACGTTAGTATGTCCAATCCTAGGTTCCTTCGTAATTAATAACAAATAAAATAAATAAATATGTTGGGACATTAACACACAGCACCAACTAGTTCCATGTTAAGCTACGAGGCCTGTGTTATGGATACCAGACAGTTGATACACTACATATATATAACTTTTAAATACATACATATTATAAATATAAACACCCATGACTGGAGTAGGTACAGACATTCGTGCTAATCACACAAATGGATGCCCCCAGCGGGACTCGAACCCGCGACCGCTGGCACAACAAGTAGGTACAACTGAGTCAAACGTGTCGTCAAATAAAAAGCTTAACCGATTTAAATTTGTACATCATTTCATTCTAGAGTCTTGTTAACGCGAGTGTCATAGGCTATACGGATTACGGATATTATGCAAAATTAAAATGACGATTTCAGGCGCCTACTTATTTGTATTGAAAAAAGTTTCGTTCCTCCAAATCTATCAAGTATCAAAATGCACAGTGCATTTTACTATTTGTTCGTTCGTCAACTTGTTTCCATCCTTTTAGTTTACTCTTTTTAAACTTCGTGTAAAAATTTTAAATGAGCTCGAGTGAAGTTGGCCTCTTGAAATGCGCAGGTAATATTGAGCGCAAAATTATTATTTTATTTATTTATTTATTTATTCAAACTAAAATCCACAGCTACATACAGAAATAGAAAGTACATAAAAAAGTCCTTATATAAACCAATTTTGGATTTTCATTATTTATGCAATATAGATGGGTAGACTAAGTTTACATATATATAAGAAAAGAAATAAATAACAAAAACAATAAATTTTGTTATATTTTGTTACTAGTGACTTACCCTCGCTTCGCTCGAGTGCAATCCTAGGTCCCAAATAATAGCCTCTGTATTACTCCAGTCCAGATTATATCTATGCAGTAATTTTCATTCAAATTCGATTCGATTAATAGTAGTCCAATGACCATCCAATACACCTGCGACTAACTTCATATTTAAGATCTGCGCAAACTATTTCATATACAGTTATTTTTAATTTGTTCAATGATCCGGGAGTTATATAGCTTTAATATTAATATATTTTCTAAAACTTCTAATATTGGACATAAATTATATAGGTACAACGATCAGTTTTACATATTATAATTATAATTCTTACACGCGTAAACTAAAATAAATTTAAATACCTATATAGTTTTGATTAAAATATATATGTTGGGACAAATATATGTTGGGACATTAAGACAAAAATTAAATATTATATTTAAATTTTAAATAACTTAAAATCATTCGATAGTTTATTAAACGAGTTTATATCTTAGAGACAAAATTAAACTTTTCGTATGTAATTAAAGACAAGCTTTATTTTTATTGTATTAATTTAAATAGTATCGTATATTATTCGTGATTATTAGATATTCCTAGTATCTGTCTTTGTAACTAATAACAGCTTACAGTATTTACTTAGGTACTTTACACTTATAGCGACAGTTCCAATTGCATACATACATACATAATATGTCGTAAGGATATTTTGATGTATAGTTATACTTTTTGATAAACAATAAGTCAGTAGTAAGTAGGTACTTCCTACTCACTAAATAGAGACTTCATTGTCGTAAACGACGTCACTAAGCATTTCTTAGGCTAACAATGGGTAATATTAGGTTTTTTTTATTAATTAGGTAAAATATTCAATAATTAAATAGATTTTGAGACACCTAAATATAGAAATTCTTGTATAGTAACAGATTTTTTTATGGGCGTAACTTTTGCCAACGCAAGCTATAAAAATATAGAAGAGATTTTTAATAAGCAATAAATTAAAAAATATTAGTAAATAATAATTTTTGCTTTGAAACAAACTCAATCTAAGAATTCTCATGATTTAATAATTTATTTCTTTTATTTTATTTTTCCAAGTTCTAATTTTAAAATTATTACTTTGTTAATTTTTAATTTAACTCGTTTCAAAGTTACAATATTATGTACTACGAGTATACTTGTAGTAATAAACAAAAGTCCTTTTTTTTTCAGCTTATCGCCGTCCACTGCTGGACGAAAGCCTTCACAGAATGCCAACCATCCCGATCTTGGGCAGACCGCATCCATTCCGTACCTGCCACCTTTTTCAAGTCATCGGTCCACCGTAGCGCAGGGCGTCCTACACTACGTTTGCCTATGCGTGATCGATGTTACCATGTTATGATTATGATGACTTTAGTTCTCTGGCGAATATCCTCATTTCAGATTCTATCTGTTAGAGAAACCCCAAGCATTGCGCGTTCCATTGTTTGCTGAGCGACCTTAAATTTTTGAACCAGTCCAACGGTGAAACATAATATGATAGGTATATTAAATAGGATATAATAATTTTAAGGTAGATTAATTTAAGGTATTAAGACAAAATGTGGAATATCGAATCAGGATACTTAAGTTTAGGGGGTCTTTTAAACTTACAAGTACTCCCCAAGTAGTATAGATGAAAATGAAACTCTTAGACCTTAGGTGTCTATATTGACTGTACTGTAATAAATGCAAAAAATTACGTCATTTTATGTTTATTCTCTTCTCTCTCTCTCTCTCTCTCTCTCTCTCTCTCTCTCTCTCTCTCTCTCTCTCTTCATAGTGAAACGGCGGGAGAGATGTGGATAAAATTAGGATATAGACGGACTAAGATCTGAACTGAAGCATATAGACTACTGTTAGGGAAGCACCCGACCGTAGCAAGAGTAAGTCGCTAGTGTCAAAAAACTTAGGAATTCCTCATTAATGGTAAAAATGAACTTTAGGTATTCTCATAATCTGTTTTCTAATAATATATAGGTACTACCTACATATAATAAAATTCTGAGCCGAATCCGTACATTAAATATTATTTGGAAAATCTTATTGAAATATATATATTTTTTTTTCATTATCGATACAGAGGCCGAATCTATAGTATTTAGAATTTTTGTCTGTCTGTCTGGAAAGTGGGAACGCATCATGAGAAAACAACTGAACCGATTTTGATGAAATTTGGTATGATGATAGCTGGTTATCCGGGTCAACATGTAGGATACTTTTTACTGCGGAAAATATCTCATCTCTGAGAAATCTATACTAAACATTAAAACGTAACGAGGGGCGAACCCGAGCGGAGCAATGGTGAGTCGTTAGTATACTATAAAATATTAAAGTTCGGTGTAAAATCAACAGATTAATTTAATACCTAACTAATTTATGTTTACAGTATAATATAGTATTTCGTCTTATAAACATTTCTGTCGTGGCCGAAATAGCTCAGTTGGGAGAGCGTTAGACTGAAGATCTAAAGGTCCCTGGTTCAATCCCGGGTTTCGGCAATTAGTACTTTTTGTATACATATAAAAGATAAACTATTAATAACTTGAATAAACTACTATTTTTAGATAAATATTTGAAAAACTACTTTTTTCAAAATTTTACGACGAAATACGAAATAAGTAACCACTCGATATTCTTTCTTTAAAGATTAATATTGTGTATTCAGTATTGCTATCAATAATTTCAGGAAGGAAAAATATAATCTACTGGTATCATGATATATTTTGAGCATTAAGTAGGAAAAAATCGTCTTTTCTAAAGACTCACCTGTAGTGGCGGATTTAGGATCGTTGCCGCCCTAGGCCCAGTTTGATATGCCTTTTTTGTGATATGAAGAAGTGAACATTAAAATCTAATTTTCAAATGTTTAAATTACTGTTTGTTTGAATTTTATTAATTCAAATATAACTCTTTATTGGTTTACACATTTTTTTTGTATAGCTTATACATAGGTATATGTTTGAATATAAATGATTACAGATTAATTAAAATATAATTTTGCAATGATGAATAATTGATTTTTAATGAATTATCACTTATTACATTACTTTTCTTCTTGCAGCATTAGTTAGCGCGAAAACATAAATATCTTCATAATCAACTTCTTGCACTAAATAGTTAAGTAGACCCATACTTGCATGCAAGACGCTTTATACCCTCTTCAAAGGGAAAAAAGACATTTCTTTTGAACAATTTGTAACAGGGACCATTAAATAAATGCGCAAAACAAAGTATACATTTATCATCATCTCAGTCAAAAGACGTCTACTGCTATAGATAGGCCTCCTCCAAAAAATTTCCACGACTACCGGTCTTTTGCCATTTGCAAGGTAACCTTAAGCTTTCTTAGGAGATCCATCGTGAACGGCCACGTATATCATTACTGACAACACTAATTGTCAAAGACTTTTGTCTTAAGTCACGATGACGACGAAAAGATGTTGCGTAGCTTCCCGATTTGTATTGATTGGATTTCCTATCGAAGTCGGACCTTCCTAGTAGGATACTTCGAAAACTTGAAAGTGATAGCCACATGAACATTCGATAAAATTTTCACCTTGTCTACGTTTATTCTTAGATTAACTCGTTTGGACACATTGCTGAAACCATTTAACATTATTCTCCTTCTCTTCCATGGTCTCAGCCACGACCACTATGTCGTCGGCAAAATAAAGGTGGTGTGTCTTCGCCGTTCATGTTTATACCCAATCTGTTCCAGTTCAGGAGCTTATAGACGTCTTCCAATGCAGCAGTAAACAGTTTTGGTGAAATGATATCATCCTGTCGTACTGCTCGCTGCAATTGCGTAGGTCTTAATTCCCGGTCCTAAAGTCGGAATGATATAAGGACATCCTCATACAAACACTTCAGCACTTGAATATACCGGCGGTCCACTTGGCACCGCTGGAGAGACTGTAGTCATAAATTGTAAGCAAACAGGCAAGTTATAGGTATTCCTCGGTCTTCCTTATAACTTCCTGCAACATATATGTACATGCAATCTGTGATTAAACGGAAGTTGGCTTGTTCGGACAGTTGGAAGTCCAAAATCTTACATTCAAGACGGTTCGTAATGACTGTCACAGACAGCTTGTAGATATGACTGAGAAGGGAGGAATTTCTCAGCAAGGCACGTTTTTTTAAAGAACAACACCACCACGCTTTAGTTCCATGTTCGAGGGTTTTTTCCTTTTAGTATGATGATACTTTTTTGGCTAAATAAATAAACGATTTCTGAAGGGCCTTAAAGACCCACCTTCAATAGTTCGACCGTTTTTACGTTTGCACCTGGTGCCTTGTTTTTAATTCATAAGTGTCCATATTATGTATTATTATAAAAATGTGTATGAATATTAAAGATATCATTTTCTTTTTGAAAAATATTCTTTACATATATAATTTCAATTATATTGAGCCCCAGTATCTCATTTTTTATAAAAGAATTTAATGGATGACTTACAAATGTTTTTTTAATCTGTGGATTTTTTAAACAAGGTAAGCCCGCTTCTATTTCCAGAAGATGGCGATACATAATTTTTAAACGTCAAAGTCAGTACTCAGTGTATAAATTAAAAATAATTTGTCTCTGAGTTTTTAATGTTGCATAGTATACTTACAGAGTAAAATTTACCGCAATAATGGCCGGTTTTACTGAGAATGCTTTAGTAAGAAAGTTACAAGAACTAAATTCAAGTCAACAAAGTATACAAACATTGTCACTGTGGCTTATACACCATAGAAAACACCATGCCGCTATCGTAAAAACATGGTATAAAGAGCTTTTGAAAGGTAAATATTGTAATAATACTGTTTTTCGTATATTTGCTGATCTTCTGAAGTCTATATTTGTAATGTGAAAATAATTTTCTTATTGGCCAAATAATATTAAAATTTAAATTTCTTATGTTTTTAATGCATGATATATATTTATTATTATGAAATATACTGTAAAAACGTACAATTATTTAGTATTTAGTTAGTAAAATATTTAAAATTCTGGATTGTTTTGATGTGACATAACCTAAAAGTTACTTTATTCGTTTATAGCAAAAGATAGCAAACAGTTAACTTTCATGTACTTGGCGAATGATGTAATACAAAACAGTAAGAAGAAAGGTCCTGAATATGGAAAGGAATTTGGTAATGTTCTTATGGATGCATTTAAACATATGGCCAAAACTGGAATTAATGCAAAAACCAAGCATTCACTACATAGAATACTGAATATTTGGGAAGAAAGAGGTGTATATGAACCTCAGAAAATTCAAGACTTTAAAGTAGCTGGTAGGTTATCAATTTCAAGTAATATTTATTATTTTTGATATCTCCATATTATATTCTTGTAGAATTATTACATATTGGATGTATTTCAGTTGATCCAAATGATGCAGAACCAAACAATGTAAGTAAAAGAAAAGTATCTGATCCTGAAATAAAAGAACCTGAAAAGAAACCAAGATTAGATGAAAAAACTAAAGAGAAAAAAGAAAGAAGAAAGAGTGAGTCTAAATCTAACTCTGAATCACATAATGAAACTCACTCTACAGTCAGCCCCAAGACTCCACCTGGAGACCCACCAGAACCTGAAGAACTTATAAAGGTATGAGATACATTTTATATAATTATTATAATTTATTATTGACATAATAAAATCATGCTTTTGACCAGTAGTAATGGACTTCTATAGGTAACCCAAAAATTGTAGGCTTTACTGATATCTTTGAAAGGTCCTTTATATGGTGGTTGGATATGCACATGTTGGTTTCATCATCAGCTCATCTTAGTAATATTATATTTATTATACTGTCAACCAAATTTTACATAATTACAGTAGGTTAAAATAATCTTCCAAGGTATGATTACATAAACAGTTTGATAACATAGTTAGCGCAGCAATAATATAGTCTTAAATTTAATGTTAGCCTATTAATTTTTGTATAGCTTTTTCCTTAAAAATGGACACTACTTTTCACTTTTTTGATAATATATTAATTTTAAATTAAAATTAAGTACATATATGATTTATAAATATATTTTATTATTAATTGTTAATTGATATTAATACTACATTCTAATATGTTGCTAATCTTGACATGTCTGTCAACTTGCACATCTTTACTAGTACTGAACATAATTCCCACTTTGAATATGTAGCAGAATAATATGCGAAGACTGAAATGTATTTTTAAATTATTAACAGAGCTGTATAAAAAGGTGTTTTCATGGAATCATATGTTCCATTATAGGTTTTTTAAATTACTGTTTTATTGCTCCAAATGGCCCATTCACCTTTACAGGTATTAACAGAAAAAAACAAATTTTAATACATAAACTTATTACTCCATTATTGTTACGTCCTTATTTGTACATGATATCAGAGAAAAATCTATAAGAAAATATCTTTATCTAATATCCCTTTTAATTTTGTCAAATGGATTTCTTTAATGTTAGGTATAAAGTAAAATTTACTAATTCTCTTTTTCTTGTGTTGTAGTTAGCCTGTCATAGTTTTTTTAGTAAAAAAATGACATTTAAGTTTTGCAAGGATCTAAATCACTTTATGATTTTATTAATAATTTTCTATATAATTCCAGGCATTGCTGGAGCTGGAATCAAGTGCATCAAGTGATGAAGCAGTGAGAGAGAGAATTGCATCATTACCGCCAGAAGTTTCTGAAGTGCAATTATTGTCTAAGTTAGAAGGTAAATGTCATGTAAAAATGATATACATTTATTGTATACCTATTTACAGTAAAATTGTTATATTTATAAAAATAAATATTAATACAACCTTATTGTTTCATTTTGAATAAAAAATATCATACCTTGTTTTTATCCTATGTTGACTTCTTTTTCTGTTGCCTCTCGATGGAATCATCTTCAAAATGTAAAAAGTTATCATTAATATATACATTTATAATTTTGTTTAGTTGTTCAAAAAGAGATTTAAAAATGTTGTTGATAGTTTTTATTCATAAAATTGGAAATTGTTATTATTAATTTTTACATGTTTTATTTATTTTTGTCTTGTAATATTTGAATTAACTTACCTGTTTGTGATTTTTATTTATACTTGATTATAATGATAATAATAAATTATTAAATGTTATAATTTTTTTTAACTAAAACTATGTTTTATTACACATCCTAAATATTGTTTAAAAATAATGACTTTCAGTATTAACAATATTACAGATCTACTTATTTTTTGGTTATAGATAAGGAATCGGCTGAAAGTCTAAGTGCTGTAGTTAATTCTGCAGTGGAATTGTTAGCTGAATATAACTTAAGATTGTCCGAAGAATTAGAGAAGCGAAGAAAAGTAGCAGCCATGTTGAGAGACTTTGAACAAGCTCAAAGAGAGCTCGCTAAGAAAGCTGAAGCTAAACTTGAGGTAAAATAATACATTAAATATATAACTAATTTGCATGGTAGTTTGAGATTCCCATATCTAAAAAGAAAACAAGTCTTCTTTTTGAGACGAAGAAAGAAGAAGTCTTATGCAATCACATTATATGTCTGTTGTCTATGTTTTACCATAGTAACTAATTCCCTAGACTGAATTTCAGAGACAGACTTAAAAGTGTATGTATATTGTAAATAAATAAATTATTGTTATAAATATCTCAAGTAAATTGTGTAACATATCAGATTATTATAAAAACTCTCTTATTCTATGAAATACAAATATTTATGTTCATAATTTTGATATTGCATTGTATAAGAGATTATATCTTTTCTAAAAATGTTTTTAAATATGCTTATATTATGTCCAACTAATATAATACCCGAAAGTGTGTGAGATTATTATTATTTCATTCAAAAACTACTGAATGGATTTTAATGAAACTTTACCCTAATAAAGCTTATACATCAGAATAACTTATATATAATATAAAGGTTGAATTTTTGTGACGGGACAGTAAGGGCAGGTACCTAAACTGTTATAAGTTACAGAAAAACGTTCCTAGGAGACCATCTATAACTTTTTGAGATATTCTGAACTGCATTTACAGATTTTGGAAAAAATGTACAGTTAGCAAAAAAAATGCTAAAATACCACAAAATGTTTTTTATATCAATCGATCCTATTTCATGTAGGGATCAAAAGACTATGGGACCATTTATGGTATCAGTACTAGAAATAACAGAAATCGCCAAAAACTTTTCCTATACATTTTGTACAGAAAAACGATTAATCAACTTGTAATATTCTTTGTTGCCAAACTATAAATCAAAAGTCTTATATTTTACATTCAACAAAGATTAATATTATTTACAGGAATACAACATAAAACTACAAAAGATATACGAAGTGAAGGCAGAAGTGAAGTCCCACATAGAGAACTTGCCGGACGTGTCCCGACTGCCCGACGTCACCGGCGGCCTCGCCCCTCTGCCCTCTGCCGGGGACCTGTTCAGTCTATGAAAATTGCTTATTGACATATTGATGTTTGTTATTATATATGGATGGTGTTATTCATGACATTTACTTGGCAAGAAATAACTTAGCAAAAGAAAATTCGAGAAATTTCGCAGTAAAGTAGTCATGATTAGACAAGAATAGTTTCCATGTGCAGAGGAATCGAATGCAGTGTCTTTGCTGTACTTTTGTTGAGGTGATTTAGTACTTTGGTTTTGTTAAGCGTATTCTCATTTTTTTTCTGTATGTACGATAAAGGGTATACAAGGGGAAATTCGTTGTGTAGACACCCATGAAGACATTTGCCCTCTCGAGAAACTGATTAGGTAGTAAATGTGGATGGTGTTATTCATAACATTAATTTGATAATTAAGTTTTAAATATTTTCATCAACGTAAATACTATGTACGTTTGGAAATCGCAAACTTTGGGATGTAATGAATTTTAAACTTTCTTAACATTAAAAATGTTATTTTTAATATTTCCAAATACTTTTGCATAAGGTCATCCGCATAAGAACTAAATATTATGATAAAAAATTAAATAATTAAATTTATGAACTATCAATTGGAAGGTAAATTCTAATGTTTTTTTTTCATAGAAAATTGATAGTTGGTAATGGTTATGTATAACGCCATCCAAACCTTTGTCATAGTCGCCGTGTTAAAGATATCGCGTGGTTTTTAATTATATACTATATGTATAATTTCTTTCGTTTCTATAAGTTTTATGAAAATGATTTTTTTTTATTTACAATCTTTTGATTTATAACAGTGCATTATTTCACATATAAAGCCAGTAGAACCAAAATAAAAGATCTCTTTGTAGTATCGTACTATAGTAGCTCTTACATGTAGTGTAGAGTTCAAATTATAAACGATTGGCAATTTTATTCATGATATAATAAATACATTTAAGAATACTTTTGCATAAAACTATCAATGTTTAAGTTTTGAGAATAATAAAATTATCGATTTCACGTATTTAAAAATTCAGCGATAAAGCGATTAAATCACAAAGTTCGGATAAAAGTAGAGTAACACTGATAGAGAAAAAAATATTATTCATCAAAAATATTATAAGCAATTTATAACAGTAATATAAGTCGGTTTTTTTTCACGCTAGAATTTTTTCAGTGATTACTTTACCTTTATTCCAACTGCATGGCTTGCACCATATGAATAAATTGTCTAAAAAGGTAAAATTTTGTGTGACGTATTTTATAAACGATATTATTATTTATGTTATGATTTATTCATTTAAAATACATTTGACATAAAGAAAATTAAATATATATTATAAATTAAAAAGAAAACGTTTATAATTTACTAAAAGTTAGTGTTGATAAAAACGTATTAAATTTCACGTATCAGAATTCGTCAAGAGTAATTTAGTACTGATATTGGTTAGTTGTGTGCGTATTATATATGATTTATAAAAACCTTCATTGACTTCACTGTATTTGTGTCAATAATAGTAATAACTTTTGACACAGACATTTAGTTTAAAGTGTATAATTTATTTACTTTTTTTTTCAAAAGTCTTCTTTTGGTACCAAAAATGTACTATATGAAGCAATAATATTAACAATATATTATAAAAAAATATTTGAAATGTTACTATGGCAATTACGGTGTAGAAACAATAATGTAAGTTAAACCTTGGTAGAAATATCAAGGCTGAACGCCATTATTTTTCACATCTAAATGATTTACGATGACCTTGCGTTCTACATCTAATAATAATAAAGAACATCTTAATATATAACCTTGAATGTGCAATAATCGATTTTTAGGTGGTTAATGGGTGTTTCGGCCCATAATGCAATTCATTTTCGTACACCTCTCGAGAGATATTTGCCGGTTAGTTTGGCACCTAAGAATAATATCGAGTGATATTGTGATAATTTATATATTACTAGCGGCTCATTCGTCTCTAGAAAATCGAAAACACCAATCCCACAGGAACCGTAATTTTTTCCGGGATAAAAAGTAACCTATGTGCTATTCCAGATTATAATCTATCGCTGTGCTAAATTTCATTCAGATCCGTTCAGCCGTTCTGGCGTGATTGGGCAACAAACATCCAAACATGTAAACTTTCACATTTATAATATTAACTAGCGGCTTACCTTCGCTTCGCTCGGGTTCGGCTCTAGAAAAACAATTATAAACTTATCCCACGGGAACCGTACATTTTTCCGGGATAAAAAGTAGCCTGTGTGTTATTCCAGACTATAATCTATCTCTGTGCCTATCATCCAGATCCGTTCAGCTATTCTGGCGTGAAAGAATAACAAACATCCATACTCACAAACTTTCACATTTATAATATTATAATACGATAAGATAGAAAATAGAAATTAATTTCTCATATGTTTAAAGTTCAAATTCAAAAAAGAGTTGCAATTTTGTTCCTTACAGGTGATGAAATACCTGATTCAAAATACAATTAGGTTGTACTAAATACTAGCCAAATGTTTATACCTACCATAATCGTCTGTAATTATCATACTTAAGTTTAATTTACTTTTTGGCAGTTTTGTAGTAGATTTTTTTGTATGGTTATTATTAGTGATGATGAAATTGAACCGTAATTGTTATTACATTTTTAGTAAAGGTTAAGCTGTCAGAATAGAAGAGACCTAACTTTAATATTATTTTTATTGAAGCATTGGCATAAATGTAGATATTTAAAAATAAAAATGAATTAAATGCAAATATTACATTGGCACATAATTTCAAAAGGAAGAGTTTGGCCCTTTTTGTTTTGACGGCCATTTGTAAGGCTATATGAATGAAAGCTATATAACATAATCAAGGGAATACGAACTTGTTGCCTTATAGCTTACTTATTCGCTATGTAGATATTACGGAGTAGGTAAACCTATTACTTTATTAGAGTTTTATTGAAATAAACACAAGACTTGATATATTTTTATTGTTTGAATTTTATATTAATCTATTCTTTAACAACGTTTCACTACGCAATACGTAAATATGTTTCCCGCATTACACAAGATGCTTTTATCCGCATAATTTTGTGACAAACAGGGGCGGATCTATATATACGCTTTTTTGGGCTGCAGCCTAGGGCCCCTAAGATATAACGGACCCCCTGTTGAAATCAGTGGATTATATTGTTAATTTATAAAAAAAAAATAAAGCCATAAAAGATTGGGCCGAATAACTCTGATATCAATTAAGAACCAAACAATAGCGTTATTTTAATTTTGTCTAGTATTATCTATCATTGTAGATTTTATAAAGGCAAAATAACAGATTAGGGCCCCCAAATGTTGTTAGCCCATGGCCCCCCAAATTTACGGTCCGTCCCTGGTGACAAATAATTCAATTGGGTCTATTTTAATTCCTAAGGCCTAAGCTACTCGTAGATATTAAAATTAAAAAAAATGAAGCGTTGTTTAAAAATAGATAATATACTTTTTTGTGTAAAAATAAGAATTGGTTTCATTTTTGATAAATTCGTGTATGATTTTTCAAATGACCCAAATAGTGTAATTAGTTTGATGTGTATTGTTCTATTAGTTTAGCTAAGTCCTTAGTGTAAAGTGAGTTGTTATCAATTATGTAATAAATTTTGTTATATTAACAGACCTTGCCTTTTTTTTAGTACCTCATCGTTTAAAAACTTTTTTATGAATATTTAAAGTATTTTTCTGTAGGAGTTATGTCACATGGTAGTAATTCTTTTTTTTTTGGTTTAGAAAGATTTTCAAAATAATTTTGACGACACGTTTGGCTCAGTTTGTAATGACTCTACTTGCTGTGCCAGAGGTCGCCGGTTCGAGTCCCGCTGGGTGCATACATTTGTGTGATGAGCACGAATGCTTGTACTCCAGTCATGGGTGTTTATATTTATAATATATAAGTATTTAAAATTATATATGTGTATTGTATCAAATATTTTGTATCCATAACATAAGCCTCGTAGCTCACCATGGAACTAGAGGTGCTGTGTGTTAATATCCCAACATATATTTTTTTATTTATTTATTTAATTTACAATTAAAATAAATAATTATAAATTAAGATAGCAAAAAAATATTTTGAAAAAAAACGAGCAGTGGTTTATTATTAGGTAGATAAATTAAAAAATAAAATAAGCTTTTAAATTGTTTTTATTTAATTCAAATAATCAGCAACGGTAATCCTATAATAAATAATTATTTAATTTGTTTTATCTGTTATATAATTTCAATATAAATATTGACAATGTTATTTTATTTTTGTTATTTGACACAAGTAGAAAACGATCAAGAATTAAATATTTAGATTAATTATAAAATATTTGTGTATATCATATTTAAAATGAGTGTGAGTTCGGTAAGCACCTACTACGTTACTTTATTATTTTCACGTATTTATTTTATTTAAATTATGAATAATTATTAAATTATAGAGTAGCCATACGAAGAGCGTAACTGAAAGTGTAGATACGGAATCTACAGAAGAACCTTTGGTAATCGTATTTTTTGAAATATTACCATCCTATCGTAATCGTATTTTTATATATTAGTATTACCTTATTCTAGTCAATATTTTTTTAATAAGTCTATGATTTTATTATTTAAAAAATCCTTGCAGTTCAATTCTAAAAATTGTATACAAATCCTTATAACCCTATTAAGAATTTCCAGCAGAGAAGATACATTTTCTTTTAAGAAGAAAAAATCTACGTTTGAATTGCTTTAAATTACCGAATTTTTAGTATAAAAAGTAATTTAGTTTTTACGAAAATAATGACGTTAAAAGTTAATCAAAAATGATATCAGATTCAAGACCGTTGGACGAACAACATCAGCTATCGACAGCTGGTTATATCTTCATGCATCAGTATAGTACAATTCTGGTGGCATCCATATGTACATGATTTTCGAAGACTAGTCCCGTTTCTTTTTCTATATAATGTGTTTAGTATATTCTTTGCCTATCCATCGTTTTACTTGGAGTTGGCTTTGGGAGTGGTCACGAAGAAAGGAGTACTTAACTGTTGGGATATGGCTCCTGTGGCAAGGGGTTAGTTATATTTTTATAAAATATTTATAATTTGTATAATTCTAAATACCTACGTTTTTCTGTTTTATAATTGGACGTAGTTAAGCAAAATAGATCCAACCAAAAAATTTACTTTTGTAAACATAGTAGTTTAGTAAAATTGGTATATCAATATAACAACACCATAGTTTTATTTTTTAAATTCCTCTTAAATATTAGGTATTTTAACTATTTTTCGTAAGCTGGATCCGTTTTGCATAACTACGTCCAATTGGTTACCTGCTTCTATACCTAAATAGAAACGCACTCTGCTATAGATAATTTATGATAATAATTATTTACAATGCACAAATTCCCCTTTACTCAAAAACAAAAAGCATATTAAATATTTTTACACGTAATACATATTGTGTTTTCCTTCGACCAATTAAAGAGGAAGCATTTTTATTACATTCATGGCTAAACAGACACAAGCAGCAAGCCCTAAAACTCGACCACATTTGATTTAACAATAAAATATATATTTCCTTCAAGGTGTCGGCATATCGATGCTTATATCGTGCATGTTTACGGCTCTATCGCTGGGCGCAGTGAGTGCATGGTGTCTAGCTCTAGTAGTCCACTCCATACACTCATTCCTACCGTGGCTTCATTGTGCCGCGTCCGCACACCCACCCTGTGCAGCCAGACATAGACCCTTGCCTAAGGGAAGTGAAACACCTGCTCAGTCGTTCTTTTTGTTAGTATGAGTTCTTTTATTTTCTTTTAGTATTCTTTTAAATAGTATGTATGTATGTATTCAGCCCTTTTTAACGTCCCTTCAATACGAGGGGGATCAGGCCATAGTCCACCACGCTGGCCAAGTGCGGGTTGGCGAACTTCACATGTCTTTCGAAAACTTGCTAGGTTTTCCTAGACATACATACTCACGATGTTTTCCTTCACCGTAAGGCAAGTGGTAATCATGTTAGAAATGATTCGCTCAAGAAAATATCAGAGGTGCGAGACCCGGGATTTGAACCCGCTTCACTCGGTTTCCCAAGCGAGCGCGTTACCACTGGGCTACCACTGCCTTTAAATAGTAGTCTAGGAAAATTATTTTTTGGCATTTTCTTTATTAAATTGATTTAGAAATCAAACAAATTATGGTAGCATTTTTGTTAGTTTAATAAATTGATAGCTTTCAAAAAAATAAAAATTATTTTTAATATACATGAAGTTTTTAATATACATGACGTTGATAAGTGTAGGTATGTTTTACAGTAATTTTGTCTTAAACCTCAAGCGCGATGGCTTACAAGGTGGTTTCGGCAATATAGTTAGCGAGCTGACAGTGTATTACGTTATATCGTGGCTACTCATCTATTTTATTTCATGCAAGAAAGTGTATAGCTATTCAAAGGTATCTAAAACATTTACTATATAATTTACTTAAATAAAATTATTAGAATAAAAATTTAAATGCTTCTTTTAACTTAATATTATTGTCTAATTACTTTCGAAAATATTAAGTTATTAGTTCCCATGGTTTTTTTTTTCAATTAGGTACGTTTAAGTTGTATCTTCTTCTTCTATAGGTATATCTGTACCAATAAATAAAATTGAAGTGCCTGTTTGTAATGTCAAAATAACAGCTTTTACTAAATACATATGAAAGTGTAAATGGTGCTTAAAAGAAAGAAAAAAACATTTTTTTATTATTTTTTTTAGACAGACTGTCTGTTCCGGCTAATCTTCGAAACGGTTGGACCGATTTTGACGGAACTTTCACTGGCAGATAGCTAATGTTATAAGGAGTAACTTAGGCTTTTATTCTGGAAAAATAATTAAGGTTCCGCGCAAAAAAATTAAAACCCTTGAAATTGTGAACAAAACCGCGTACTTATGGATGCACCCGAGCGAAGCGAGGGTAATTCGCTAGTTGATCAATAAGATTGTTCTATTTTAAGACGTACCTATTAATTTTTTAACCTTCATTTATTTACTAAATTCATTACTGTTGATATTAAGGGAGATTTTTCATATTACAGCTGGTTTTGTTTAAAGATATTTTAGCATTTTTCGTATTGGTTACCAGTGCAGTAGGTGTGATTAGACTGAAGGGATCTTCTCGAATGTTCCATGAATGCGATTGGAGTTTACTGTTCGATGGTTGTCAGGTGATTCATTATGATTTTTTTTTCTGTGTAATTTAACATTTGTCCGCAAGTTCGCCTGCGTATATTTAGGTGTACAGTCGACCCCCGGTAATCCGACGAACGTTTTGCAGGGCAGTGTCGGACTATCGAATTTGTCGGATTATAGAGTACTGCTTAAGACCCCCTATAGTCCGGATTTTTTTGAAAAAAAGTACCTTGTAATCCGACAATTACAGATCAAAATAAAACGATTCTACTTGAATTATAAATCATAATACATATATATGTCGGATTTAGTAAATTAAACAACACAGCACAATACTGTGTAGTGACGGCGTGTACGAGTTGCAACCTGTTTAATCATGCACTATCATACATTCCTGAAGATTTGTCAAAATAATGATTGTGTGTTCTACATTCAACTGTGATAGGCATGTCGGATTACAAGGGGCCCCGGATTAGACAGGGGCCGGATAACCGGGGGTCCACTGTAATTGCTCCGCTCCTTTAGCGTAATCTTACGTAGATAATAAGATATTCTTATGTTGGACTGATAGTCCCAGAAAGAAGCGCTTCAATTCAAAGAAACTACTCAGCTTTATGTTAGTAGATATTGATATTATAGTAAATGATTTACGAGAACCTATTATCGTACCTACCAATTATTACATTTAATCTATTTAAACGAGCAATTCTTGTATATTTATTTATTTATATCGGCGATCTCGGAAACGGCTCTAACGATTTCGCTGAAATTTAGTATGTGGGGGTTTTCGGGGGCGAAAATTCGATCTAGATTAATCTTATGTCTGGGAAAACGTTTGTTTTCGAGTTTTCATACGTTTTTCTTTCGAATTTTTCCACGTAAAATAATATATAATAATTTCTTACGCTCGGGCATAAGCATCGTGGTCAAGCGGCCAAGGTGCAAGATGTGACAATCACAAGTGTCCGGGTTCGAATCTCGGTCCGATACAAAGTTTTTATTTTTGTTTTTTTGTATTTATTCAAATTTTTATTTTATTTTTATCTAAAAAATACGATATAACAAAAAAGAACTCCAGGCGAAGCTCGGTCGCCCAGGTACTCTACTATTAAATGTTAAAATAATAGCCGTTCTCATTTTAGATTTGGCAAGAAGCAGTAGAATATTCGTTTCTCCAAATGGCGTTATCTCAAGGCACGTTAGTGATGTTGGGTTCTTATTGTCCTAAAGGGAAGCATACACTAGAGAATACGTCGGTTTTTGCTTTCGCAGTATCTAAGCTCAGTTGCACTGTCAGTGCACTCACGCTTGGCGCTTGTCATGGGGCTTTATACAAAGATTATGATAACAGTACTAATATTTGGAAAGGTAAGTTAATTTTTTATACATACGTGATATATACACATTACACATGTGAAATCCCTATTTTATCAAATCTTGATAATTTTTAACATAATTCTATTTATCCTATCGATTTCAAAGTTTATAAATAACTATGTGTAAACCTAGTGACAATACAATAATAATTAGCAGCGAACTGATCATTTATTGATTACACTTGCTTTTTCCCCCGGTTCTGCTCGCATAGTTTAGCTATGTATGATTGCTTCGCAGCTAAGATATGTAGCGTGATTTTAGATTGCATATAATCTTCCCCTATATCGTATTGGCTATGAAATTCAAAACGAATTTCTTAAAAGGGACTGGTAGTTTCAGAGATTAGTTAGTACGTTCAAACAAATTAAAAAAAACAAGCAGTCTTCAAATTAAAAAAGCAGGCATGAGATATGAAACAATTATTATCAATTAATAAAACTATTGGATACACCTAAATGTTGTAGGTCCGACGTCGTCTATGGTATTGTGGGCAGATTACGTATCGAGGATGCCCGGCAGCCAGTTCTGGTCGGCTATTGTATTTTTCACTCTCTTTGTACTTTCTGTTTCATATACGGTAAGATTTATTTAAAAAGTAATTTAAAAATATGAATTCGCATATCTTTGCCTTTTAAATTGTTTATCGCACTACTATAATAAATTTGAAAGTTTGTTTGTGTGTGGGTACCACCCACTGTTTCTTACTTCTTTACGCTGAGAAGGCTGTGGTAGCCAAGTCGTCGCTAATAGTGCTTAATCGTTGAAATGATCAATACTTGTTGCATTTTACAGTAGAGACTATTTTAGCTCTATTTTAAAAACAAAGCTTTATTTCTAAGATTTATATACGTACAAGGATAAAATACATCTATTCGGTTTTTTTTTTGAGTAAAATGTGTATTTTATATCAATAGAATTCATATTTAAAAGTCAATAATTCTGCATTAAAAACTCTTTTGGTAAATAGGTCGTTGGCACAAATAAGCACCGAGACGATGCAGTGGCAACGCGCTCGCTTAGAAAACTAAGTGAAAAAGTACCTACTTAGTTACCTATAATTTTACAATTAAAAAAGAATTATAAAACGCATGTGCGACAAACTCAGTAAAATTTATATATTATTCATTCATAGGCGTTACTTGTACAAACAATCATGTCAACGTTCACTGGACGTTCAATACGAAAAATTACATGGGCTTTCCTCATCGCGGTCTGCGTATTGTTTTGTTTGATAGGAATTATTACTCTCTGTACACAGGTAATTTTTATTTACTCGATATTGATATTTCATTCATTAGCAATAAAATTGAATTGAATTGAAATGCATGTGTATTAAGTATATCTAAAGTATCTATCTGCTTGTAGTTTTAAACATTTATTTTTGTTTTTAATGTACTAAAGAGTACCTAACGAAATTATTTTTCTTTTTAATTATATAGGTAATTTTTTGTTTTTATATCTAAAATACCTACATTTTGAAATTTTGTGCCCATATAGCATGCATATATGCCACACAACAACGAATTGAAATTGATTTGAAGATTCAAATTTAGTACAATTTACTCTCCAAGAATCCAAATTTTTTTCGCTCCATTGACTAATTAATTTATAATATAAATATTTTATCGTTACTTTTTTTTATTTAATTAGGTGAGACAACTAATTAATTTTTCCTCCTCCACTCCTTATTTGTAGGGAGGAATGTATATACTCAACTTTCTTATGAGATGGCCGGTATCTAAGCCTCGAATACCGATAGCGGCCGCTATCACTATAGTAATCACCTATGTGTACGGACAGACGACCTTCTGCGAAGATGTCTTCTTCGCAGTGGGGGAATACCCTAGCGTTTTCTTAAGGATTTGTTGGGCATTGACACCTATTACGCTACTGGTTAGCTTTATTCTCAATTGTTGATTGTTTTATATATATACAGGCTGGATTTTTGAGACGGGACAGTAAGGGCAGGTACCTTAAATACTTTAGTTACAGGAAAACGTTCCTAGGAGACCATCCATAACTTTTTGAGATATTCTGAACTGAATTCACAGATTTTGGAAAAAATGTACAGTCAGCGAGAGAAGTGCTAAAATACGAAAAAACTTTTTTTCATGTCAATCGATCCTATTTCATGTAAGGATCAAAAGACTCTATGGGACCATTTAAGGTTTGAGTACTAGAAATGACAGAAATCGCCGAAATCTTTTGCCATACATACTGTATGGAAAAACGTTTAATCAACTCGAAATATTCTTCGTTGCCAAACGGTACTATGTTTTAATGTGATCAAAAGATTTGTCATTTCTAGTACTCAAACCTTAAATGGTCCCATAGAGTCTTTTGATCCCTACTTGAAACAGGATCGATTGACGTGAAAAAATTTTTTTACGTATTTTAGCATTTTTCTCACTGACTGTACATTTTTTCCAAAATCTGTGAATGCAGTTCAGAATATCTCAAAAAGTTATGGATGGTCTCCTAGGAACGTTTTCCTGTAACTATAGTATTTAAGGTACCTGCCCTTACTGTCCCGTCTCAAAAATCCACTCTATATATATATATTTGAACATTATTAATATTTGAACAAATTTTCTTAACTGATATACAGGGTGGATTTTTGAGACGGGACAGTAAGGGCAGGTACCTTAAATACTATAGTTACAGGAAAACGTTCCTAGGAGACCATCCATAACTTTTTGAGATATTCTGAACTGCATTCACAGATTTTAGAATAAATGTATAGTCAGCGAGAAAAATGCTAAAATACGATTTTTTTTTTATGTTAATCGATCCTATTTCATGTAGGGATCAAAAGACTATGGGACCATTTAAGGTTTGAGTACTAGAAATGACAGAAATCGCGAAAATCTTTTCCCATACATTTTGTATGGAAAAACGTTTAATAAACTCGAAATATTCTTTGTTGCCAAACGGTCCTAGTTTATAATGTGATCAAAAGACTCTTTGAAGCCAACTGAAGTTTGAGTACAGAAACTACGGTACCTACATGAAATAGGATCGATTGACATAAAAAGTTTTTTTTTTCGTATTTTAGCATTTTTCTCGCTGACTGTACATTTATTCCAAAATCTGTGAATGCAGTTCAGAATATCTCAAAAAGTTATGGATGATCTCCTAGGAACGTTTTCCTGTAACTATAGTATTTAAGGTACCTGCCCTTACTGTCCCGTCTCAAAAATCCACCCTGTATATTTTGTTTAGACATTAAAAGTACCCCTTAACAATGGTATAATTTGTATTAAATAAGTATATTTCTACACGATATTATATTAGAAAAAAAATATTGAAACTTTTTCTTGACAGGTTCACTTTATAACAAGCACGGCGTTATCGCAGTCAGATACGGTGGCAGGCTGGATTTTAGTCATGGTCACTTTGCTGCCAATTGCAATTTATTCTTCATTTTATCTCATTTTTAAATTTCGAGTTCGGGTACATACACATTTTTTTCGTAGAGTCTCTTTCGTATTCGTAGAATCATAGATACTTAATCCCTCCCGGACAAATTCTAAGAAATCCGTGCGAATTTCCGAGAATTCAATTGTTATCTAGCACACCGGTGTGCTCGCGGTCCTCGAGGTGTTAAAATAATATACTCTTATCTCCACATCTGGTAGCCGTACACGCTAGCTGCTAGATCTAAGCGAATTTAATTAGTTGAAACTTATTTTTTGTATAGTATTAGTAGAAATTTGGATCGACCTTGAAAGCATAGATCATGTAATATAGATATTAGTATAGACGCCTCATACCATACAGAGAAATTGGACAGAAAAGAATTCGGGCTATTTTTGTTTGCTTGAATAATACTTCCGTCATAAGAAAGAAGGCCGTAACTTCGTCAAAGTTGATTTCGAGATATTTGAAGTTCGGTCTTACTACTTGCTGATTCCGAATCTGCATATAAGTAATTTTTTATCAAATTGTTAGTTACGGCCTTCTTTCTTATGACGGCAGAATAGATGTCATTGATTCACAAATAAACTGTTTTAGTTTATAAATATGTGCAATGTAACGTTAAATTTATCTTGCATTCGAATAAAAAAAAATCTGCGATTTTAACCATTTTTAACCGTGATAAACATACCACAAAAAGTAAAAGCGCCATCTGTGAATATGCACTGCACACGTCATCTGATTGCAACATTTCAAATTTCAATCATCAGTAAAATTACGCTTTACGAGCGCATTATTTCAATTCCCTTCACTTAGAATATTTTTTAAAACAATAATACCCTTTTCGGGATACTATTTTTTATCTTTTATGAATTTAACACTTTTTTAATTTTTACATAATATAACATCATCTATTGATATTTATTTCAACTAATTTTTCTTTGTTCGTGATGAGACCCCATGAATCCAAAAGTAAATCAATTCAGTTAATAAAAGTATAGATTAAAATGTATAAAATATTGCAAAATGTGAAAACACTTTTCTTTTGGAGATTGTTGATAAATAACTCACGGTATGCAAACAACGCCATCTTTGAGATTATGCAGTACCTACATACATTTATTCATTTCAGTTCTAGTTCTTTGGTTATCTCGATTGTTACTTATCTATAAATTATATTGTGATACTCAAATTGCTAACATCATAACGTTTTGTTTCAGAATATCGTTGGGAATGAAAAATGAGTATTTATATTTTTTTAATTTATATAATAATGTATGAAAGAAAAATGTATTTTAATAATAAATAACTTTTGTCATTTGTTCTTTTTATATATCTTCTTTTTATTTCTTCTATCATTTTTCTGTTGTACAGTCCTATCGTATATCTATACTGGATATGGTCGAGGAATTAAGATATAATTAGTTCTCTATATAATAGGTATCTCAAGTAAAAAAATATTGTTCACAAAAAAGATACCTTAACTTCGCTTTAATATAAGTTCAATAAAGCCGGTGTTTTATAAAAAATTATTCATTTGTTTATGAATGCGTACATATTAAACGAGCCTTATCAAGGACTACCATTTTAAAAGTTAAGACCATTGATATACTTAGTACTTACCTGTAAAACATAGACACACATGTTCCCAATAAATATCTCTTCAAAAATTTCATTAAAAAAAAAAAGCCAACTGCATGAAAAGCGAACAAAAAGGAGGAAAACAAGTTGACGAAGGAACGAGTACCTACTAGCGACTCACCCTCGCCTCGCTCGGGTTCGCCCCTAGGTGATTCTTTAAATTACCAGTTCTTCTCAGGTCTGAGGCTTCTTCTTTCCGAACCTGGTAGTAGACACATGACGTTCAGTAAAAAATTGTAATAATTTAATGTTGAATAAAATATTTTGAATTTGAGTTGACATAACTTTTTTATTTATGAACCGATTGAAATAAAACAATTAATACTAAATGTTAAGTGAAGCTTACAAATACATTAGTAAAAATTGCGCCCAAAACAGTCAAGCCGTTTCTGAGATTAGTACAAACGCATAAACAAAGATTCTAAAAATCATTGTTTTCATGAAGACTTCCAATAATAGTTTTTCTCAAATATCTTCCATGTACAGACAACGATCACTTCATCACTTAAATTCCGAACACTTTTCATCTATATTATTTATATTCCAATGTATTATTTATTTTCCAATGATTTAAAATATCTTAAATGTTTCGACATTTTTGGAATAAGAATTATTAGTAAAATGATGAAATAAGAATTCTTGATTCACAAAATAGCACTATCACTTGAAATTTTTACTGTAACACTCGCTTGGAGTAGACTGAAATTGGCTATTCATCCGTAAGCCAACAACAAATATAACACAATGCAGCAAAAGATATCACACAATAGCAAAAATGACCACAATCACAAGAAATACAAATCGAGATACAAAATCTTTGCATGGGTCGAATGACCCCTTGCGGTAGTTAGGGCAGATTACATATATTTCTCGGTAAAAAAATTAACAAGAGAGGAGTAAACCTTGAAAAATACATGATGTATTTTTTATTAAAAGTCGTACAGGCAAATTGCGATGTGTTGTTATTTTCAAGAAATTCTGACAAAAAGTTTAAAATGGGTCATTTGACCCGTCATAGGTTTAGTATTAAAATTTTATTTTATATGTATAGATTATGCAGTCATTTCGGACGTCCGCTCTGTAGCGCACACAATTCGGGACTTTGAAAAGAGCTCATAATTGAACGTAGTTATGCAAAATGGGTCCAACCACAAAAACTTACTTTCAAGAAAATAGGGAGTTTTAATGAAATTGGTATATCAAAATAACAAAACGGTAGTTTTTTTTTGAAATTCCTCTTAAATATTGGGTATTTTATCTATTTTCTGTATATAAGTCGATAAGTAGGTGCAATTTATGGCAATAATTCAAAAAACGGTTTTCGTGTGCTGGATTCATTTTGCATAACTACGTCAAATTATGCGCTCTTTTTTTACGATACTCTAGACTAGTCTTTCCCAAAGTGGGCGATAACGCCCCCTTGTGGGCGCTGTAGGCCTAAAGGGGGGCGGTAAGAGACCCAGAGAAAAAATGGGGGCATTGTGTAGAGGCTTAGGGGGCGATTTGTAATTTCATGTAGCTAGGAGGACTCTTAGTAGGTGAAAAAATGGGGGCGCTAAAAAATAATTTATTGTCAAAGTGGGCAGTAGACAAAATAAGTTTGGGAGCCCCTGCTCTAGACGTTGACTGTGCATCTTGCATTTCTCTGCTTCAAGTCTGGGAAAAATTGCTTCCGTTAGTTTTTCAGTATTTTACAACCGATCTGGACGAAACTTGGTACACAGGTTTTACTTTAGTTTTTTCTGTCGTCGGGGATTTTTGATTGGATGGTACTTCCCTTAAAAAAGGAGAAAAAGTAGGCTTTTAGATATCACCGCCTTATGAGATCCGATTTCGAAGGTTCTTATTTTTATTTGTATAGTAATATTAAGTTGATCTCATAAAAATTTGGTGAAGATCTGATGAGGACCTTCGGCATGATGAGCAGAATAGCTCCCCAAAATACAGTTTGTGCTGGCGAGGTCTACTGTTCGCAGAACTACTAGTTTATATCAATGCTCCAAGACATCAATTTTATTTGCAAGTACTCACATAAAATATAGAAAAAAAAAAACAAAAATTCAGAATGACACCATATTTTATTCACAAAATTTTTCATAACACCAATTTGTTACCAAAATAAAGGATTATTTTATAATTAGTCGTACACACATCCACTTTAACAACTTAAGGGCCTGGTTATAATGGACAATGCTTATTTTAACATACCTTTGATCTTACGACTGGCCTCGTCCATTACATCCAGAGTTATATTATTATTTACACGTTTCAAGTAAAAGGTAAACAAAAACTAAATCTTCTATATAAAAGCTGTAACTTAAAAGGCAAATAGAAAATAAATTAAACATTAGTTCAAGAGTTTTCATACAATTTACTTATCATATAAAATAGTCTCGAGAAAATTCTTTAAAGAATTTGCTTGTAAACAATTTAAGAATTCGAATTATATATTAAATAATAATATTCGAGAAAATCAAATGTCACCACTAAGTTACAGCTCTCACAACAACCACGTTCACAAGTCATCGGGACACACATCTTAATACAGCCTTGGATCTTAAAACTACAATTAATTATTAAACATAACTTAAATAATGATCTTCTCGTATAAAAATAATGATGAATGTAAAACCTAAGTAGATAGACCGCAACCGTTCATTGTAACACCCAGCCATAGTAACTATTGCACAGCTATTTCGTTTAATTTAGTTTTTAAATTCGTATCTCAGACTAAGGAATAATATAAACAGTGTCATAGAACTAATGATTAAGCCAAACAATGTTTTAGGACAAAATTTTAAAAAATAGTATACAAATATTAATATAATATTAATTACTGTGTTATGTAAATAAATTTAAATAGCTGACGAATTTTATGGCAGTAAAAAATAAAAAAGCTATTATGCGATGTCTCTTTTTAACCGACTTCCAAAAAGGAGGTTCTATGTTCGTATGTATGTATTTTTTTGTGTATTAATGGAATGAATCAATTCTTAAAAAGTTAAAGTTAGTATTTTTTATTACTCATATGTGCTTCACAATAATTCTAAATTGACGACTAATACTTATATAAAATTTCTCTTATTATTTGTGGCAAAATCGAGAATAGCATAAACATCAAAATCACGCTATTATTTTTTGACTTTGACATTTATTTTGGCGGGCACCATCTATATAATTCTTTAGTCTGTGATTAGTATATTTTCGTTATTATTCATTGCACCGAATATTTTATATTTGGGACTAGAAATATTGTGTGAAATTGTATTACATAGTATATCACTGTATGCGGCGACGCCATTGCAGCGCTGTCATGTATACTTAAGATTCGTTAATCACTTTAAAAAAAAAACAACGATAACTATTTACATTTAAAATTAAAACTGAAAATTAATTACGCTGTATCAATAAACGCCACGTGTACTGTATATATGTGTATATAAAAAAAATATTTAAAAACACGTTATTACCGATAGAATAGAATTTTCATATATGGATTTTTAAAGTGGGTATATTATATTTAAATATAAAAAAACTGAATTGTTTAGATTTCACATTTCATTTATGATCGATTGGCACAAGAGCATTTAAGAACATACGCAACAAGAGGCATTAAAATTATAATTATAATGTTCTTCACACATTTTGATCGAACTTATCAATATCAGGAACGTTTACTATCAATACGAACAAACAAACTAACACAACTTTAATTATATCTAGTCTACATACAAAATCGGAACAATGCAGTGAGAAATAAATATTGTATGATTTTAATCATGAAAATAATAGCTATACAAAGGAAAAATATCTTCATTCATAAAACTTCAAATCGTGTTAGATAAAAGCAAACCGAGTGTTATAAACTATAAGATTAATAATATAAGTTGCCCAACTAATTTAACTCCATTCATCACCAAACTATATAAAATACGTAATAAATATTAAAACGCTCTAGATTATTTTTGCTACATTATACTCTTCGAAGGTGAGATTTTTCTGACCTTTCAATTTTAACTTTTGATAATATAAAAGGTCAGTCACAAGTGTTTAATTAGTTATACATTCGTAGATTCTTTATGATGTCAGCACATTGCTCTCGGTTAGGATTGCGCTATGTCAGAGTGAACAAGTAAATAGGACATTGCAAGGCTACGACTGACACAATATACTATACAAATAGTTATCCTAATAAAAGAAAATAATATAAATCCATTTATATATTACCTCTTTATAATTAACGAATCAAACATTGATTATTCATTAGAAAAGTACAAGCATTTTATAATTGGTCAGAAGTTTCCAACTTCATTACATATAATAAATATGCAACACAGACTTAACTAAAAGGCAGCCATTACAAGAAATTCTTATACTAACGTGCTCATAAATTACTATTTTGCATTTGGGGACCCTGCATTCAGTCTCAAGAGGAGCATACACAAAAAAAACTATCAATTCAATAAACTTGAGCTTAATAACGAACTCTTGATATATTCTAACCCTTTTCTGGAATATAATTCCATATTGTATATAAGCCTAACTCATTAGAAAATAAGTATGCAACTATATAAAACTCGATTAATTTCTTTATATCAACCATATCATATGATTTGGTTGGGCTATCATGAATATACCAAAAGTAATTGTTATATTAAAATTACATCTATACAGATAAATAAAATTGAAGTGTCTGTTTGTAACATCAAAATAACAGCTTTTTACTAAATGCATGTGAAATTATATTTTATACAATTTTTAAAAAAATTGTCCGTCTGTCCGTTTGTTCCGGCTAATCTCCGAAACGGCGGGATTGATTTTGACGGGACTTTCACTGGCAGATAGCTGATGTTATAATGAGTAACGTAGGCTACTTTTATTTTATAAAAAGAATTAAAGAGTTCAGCTAAAAAAAATTAAAACGCACCCGAGCAAAGCGAGGGTAAATCGCTAGTTATTAATAAAACTATACATTTAACTTCAAAGTATTATTTGAATTTTAAATTAAATAATGTGATACACAAGTTAACAGTGTACGCTCCACCGGGTTACTCAAGCATGCAAACCAAGTCACTATCAAGGAACAATATCATAACCTAAAATCAATTTGTGCAAATACAATGTTAATATTAATTCACATATTATATATTCTGCTATTTTATATTTTAAATTCGTTTCAGTCCTACCAGAGAACCAGGTAATTTTAATTGTTAATTATACAAACTGGGTATTTGAGGGATGAGCCGAAATTTTATTTGATGAAACACTAAACTAATTATAAGTATTAAAAAGAAATTAAGTTACAACAAATAATGCTTAAATAAAAATACTAGAAACTTATTAGTCTACTCAAGTGCGAAAATAATATATTATCATACAAATTCAAATATCTCAAATATATTTCGACTCAAACCTCATTGGTGAATGATGTTAATTAAAAATAAAATAGCAATATTAAATATTGACTATGTCATTCCTCAGTTTATTTTAAAAAACTCTACATAAGATTAATAAGCGCGATATCAATCAAGGAGGTATGTGCCTTATAGTATGTGGGTTGGGAATATAACTAAATTTTTGATGAATGTATGAATGTATATCCTTACACTGCCAATATATAACTACACTATGAGCTACCCAAAATCCGATTGAATGAACAACAACAACCAAGTTATACATATAAAAGCTTAGAACATTAGTAGTAAATAACTCTGTACCAGAAATGATAAAACTAAATCTATATCAATCATCATTATAATAGTTAAATTGACTAATTTAAAGACTAAATATTTTTTATTACAATTGGACTCAAACCAAATTGTGTTTTAGATAATTTTTATAACACTTAAGTAGAAAAGCGCTATTTAGTAGCAAACTCAAACATTATTAAATTACGATTAATTTTTTTCTAGCAAAATATTAGCAGGTCGTAAGAGTCAGAGTGGTCACTGCCATAGTTCTGAAGGGCCACTTTGGCCCTCGTGACCTATTTTTTTTTTGAAAAGGCCTTCATATATTGCCTTTGGAACTCTACAAGTAAATTTATATACACATTCAGTGTGTGATTACAATTACTATATTACATTTGAGATCATTCTTACTTTAAGGATATACCATACCATCCTCATCCTTCTTACATAGCTACACTAGCACTAGTCACAAAAGAAATATGCAATGTTTTAAATTCATATAAAATATGCATACAAAAGATCAGACTCTCACTCACAATTACGCAATTTCAACAGACAGGAGATAGATTTCAAGGTAATTTTGAATAATATTAAAAACAGACACCCAGAGGCCAGCAAGTTAACATACGAGGTGATATAACTACGCCAAAGTCCTTTCATAGGTCACATTGCGGATACAAATAATGTTATTTATCATATTATTTCATGTAGAAAAACATTTTAACATATAACTTTGTTTCATCATTAATAGTATTTACTTTATTTAATCTTTTTCTGTACATATAGAATAATTTAGTGATAGACATTTAATTTATTACATGAATTAATTTAAACCACAAAGGCCTTTAGCATAGTTATCAGCACCATATATAATCTATATATTTAACACTTACAGTATAACAATTATATTAAAAAAGCCATATCGTCCTTCACATTCCATATCACAATACAAAGGTCACATCACCACCCATGATCAGTTCGTCGCAGCACCGTTTCATAAAACCCTACAAAGCGTTCCACTCAAACCCTTATATAATATCTAGGACGAAATTTTGTAAGTCAACTTCTATATTGTTTAAAATGCAATCTGGCATCCAATGCACATTTTGTTTTTACCTTTAGCATATGCATCTAGTACTGATAAAAATAATATTTATTTTTAGTACAATATAATGCAAAATATATGAGAAAATATTGAATAAAAACAAAATACGCATTCTTCATGTTATCACAACAATATATTTTTTTTACAATTCTTTGTACTTTCCATCAATTCACTGATACATGATGTTCGTATGAAATAAGGGTGATCAATACAGAACTATGTAAGAAGTTTAACATTTACACTATTTTTTTTTTTACATTTTTTCAATTTATAACACAATTCCATATTGTCAATGCCTTAATACTAATGGAGGAGCGACATGAAATATACTATTCATTAATTTACAACATCTATGTACACGGAGGATAAAAAATTTCATAATATGTTCATTTACAACCAAGAACATAAATAGCCAACTCCATACAAACGATATTTACACAGGTTAGACCACTTCTAAAGTTTAAATAAGTTCCAAGATATAATTTTATCGAATTATACAAAATAAAATGTAAAGAGATGGGGGACATTTTGTATTTTATACATAACAATTTATTTACATCTAATGCTATTTACATTAAATAACAGTTCAGAATTTCAGTGAAATATCCAGGTATACACAACTGAAGTTAGATGTGAAATTTAGAGCAATTTCAACACAATTTTGTGCTAAAAAAAAATTGTTCCAAAGTTGCCAACCTATTTAAGGACTATCAGTGCAACGTCTTAAACAATTAATGTAATTGTATTATATCAAATAACATAAAAAAAAACTTTTTGACGGAAGTTAGCAACTTTTAAAGGAAACTTATAAAACTTAAATGTACTTACATTAATTTCGTTGTGCATTTACGAGGCACATAACTTACACTACACATATTCAGTCACTTCACTGTCCACATATAACTAAATAATAGGCCTCACTCTGGCTTGCCGGGAGTACGATGAGGGAGTAACGTATCGTGCCTACGATACATAAGCAGATATGGCATTCTCGGAGGCTTTGGTTTCAACACTTGGGCATCAGTTACTTGAGTTACTGTTGAATCATCGTACCTTAGAAAAAGGTAAGTAATGTTAAATAGTGCTTGGTTTTAAATTTAGTATTGACCAGAGATTGTAAACTCAGTAAAGTTTGTCTACATAGTAGTGATTTTATCACTTTCAGAGACGAAAAATAAGTAGCATCATCTAATATATAAATATCTCGTGTCACGGTGTTTGTGGTTGCACTCCTCCGAAACAGCTCAAACGATTTTAATTATCTTTTTTTTGTATATTTGGAGAACAGGTCGTAAAGTATTTTTCACCCTCTCCAACTATTTTTGTATGAACAATATTATATAAATACATAGCGACGAACCCTTTTATAAGCCGAAATATATTTTTGTAATAATATGAGCATTATTATAATAATTTCCCCTATGCTTGCACATTCTATTTAACTAATAATAGGTGTCTTACAATCATGTAGTTTCTTTGCAAACAAAGTATTTTTGTTGGTTCTTAATACCAGCAACACTGAGCAATTTCTGTCAAACCCATAAACATTTGAATCTTCATATAAAATGTTTTTTTTTTCTTACCTGATCCAACCAGCTTGGCCATGGAAAGTGTCAGTAAGGTAATGCCCCTTCACAGCCTCAACACCTTCATGATAGACTACAGCAAATAGCTTGTAAAGGCGTTGCTTTCCCGAGTGCTTTGATGACATTATCTCTGTAAATGTAAGTATTAAATTTGAATTCATTGTTTATTCAAATGTCGGGATAATAGTTTTTTTTTTTATTTTACTCAGTTTCCTTTGTCCACAATTTGGCGATAATTTATCGCTTTCAGAGACGAAAAATAAATAGCATCATAGTAAATAGTTACTTTTTAGATGATTTATCTAAATAAGCATACTTTGCCAATCCATCCATATAAGTACATTTAAATTAATACATTTACTTAGTTTTGGCATAGTATAATTTTAATTAATATTTAATATTTGTTTGTAAGTTTGTAAATGGATATATTCATAGATATGTAGTGAAAAAATAATAATAATAAAAATATTAAAAATTAAAAAAAAAACGTATTCCATCCATAACAACCTAACTTTAGTTTAACTCCTAATAATTGTCATACAACCACTATATACATACTTGGATCAATTTTAAGGTCAATTGGGAAGTCAATATTTTTGACAATCTTGGCAGTGTGACCCTCAGAGTCTAACTGGAAACACTTCAGATGTAACAATAGTACAACAGGTAACTGTTCCAAAGACAGCTGTTGCCAGGCATCAGAGACTCCTTCCAGAGTATCTTTGCCTGCTAAAAGTTCTAGGGCATCCTTGACAGTTGTTGATCGCTGAAAATGAAATATTCCAAATATAATATGTATTCAATTTATTTAAACTGCCTAGATGGTGTAGTGGCTAGCATGTACGCCTGAACATCCGGAAGTCCTGGGTTCGAGTCCCAGATCGGGCCAAGTTTAGTTATTGAGTCTTTCTGTTTAGTAAGCCTTCAGTAACAGCCTGGAGCTGAGAAGTTAGCGGTGTTTCACCCTCGTTCTTCGGAGAGCACGGAAAGCCATCGGTACTGGGCCTTAAGTCTCACTGGTCATGTCGAGAAGTCGTCCCACCAGAGTATGGGAGTAATAGAAATAGTGCACTTGTGCACTATAATATCTCCTGCGTACTTGGCTAGTCTCAATGATATTAGCCGCCATGGCCGAAAACGGTCACGATGATGTATTATATGAGCTTATTATATGAGCTCTTGTTAATGGCTTTGAAATGTGCCAGTTGAGCACATATTACGTTTCCAATGTCATATTGAATGGAGGAGACTATATAATATGTAGTAAAGTAAGAAACAAAATTCGGTTGACATTCAATTTTGAATAGAGGTGAAGCCATATTATATATAGCCAAATTAAATTGGTTTCGCTCGAGTGCGTCCATACGTACCTAATAACATTATACACACATAAAAACTTTTACATTTATAATTGTAGTCTGATTTGTAGAGCAAATGCATACATACAAACGATAGAATACCCTTTACAGATTTGTTAATTTATAGGCTCACGCTTGTAGTGTCTCGGTATCGACGACTTATCCTGACTGGCATCGGTAAGGAGGATACTTTTCTAACATTAACAGTCATAACAACACAACTTTCAGAATTATTTTGATTTTTGGTTTCCAACGTATCGAATGTTTTATATGGAATGGTCTCTCCCGTAACCGTGATTTCTATAAAGCATTCGAAACGTCGGGAACAAAAAATACAAAATAAATCCGATAAGATAGTTTTATTTTAGAACACAACTCACTTCAATATCAAGTTGCAGTGTAAAGAACGGCTGCACGGCATCTGTGACGTCGTGGTGCGGAGCCCGGTGCAGTCGCAGGCGGGTGCGGCCGCGGAATATGTCCGCTACGGGCGTGCGGCGCGCGGCCCAGCGACGCTCCACGGCTCCACGGTTGCGGGGACCCATCACCTGTAAACACATGTTCAGTTATAATTATACTATTTTAATTCTATATTATATACTAGCGACTCACTCTCGCTCCGCTCGGGTTCGTCCCTATTTAAGTTTTAACGTTTAATATAGATTTCTCAGAGATAAGATATTTTCCTGCAGTAAAAAGTATCCTATATGTTAACCTAGATAATCAGCTATTATCATACCAAATTTCATCAAAATACCTCCAGTAGTTTTTCCGTGATGCGGTCACAGACCGACAGACAAAAATTCGAAAAATTGTAGTTTCGGTCTCTATATCGATAATAATGACTATTTCAATAAGGTTTTCCAAAAAATATTTAATATACAGATTCAGCTCAGTTACAATCTTAGTATACTGGCATTACCCGCGGCTCCGCCCGCGTTCAGATGATCAAAAATCAAATTCTTAGGTTTTACACTCTTACATTGCAGTTTTTGTATTTTTTCTCAGAAATGAGATATTTTCCCGCGGTAAAAAGTATTCTATATGTTGACCCGGATAACCAGCTAACATCATACTAAATTTCATCAAAATCCCTCCACTGGTTTTTCCGTGATGCGGTAACAGACAGACATACAAAAATTCTAAAAACTAGAGATTCAGCCTCTGTATTGATAATGTTTATTTCAATAAGATGTTAAAAAAAATATTTAATGTACAGATTTGGCTTAGTTACAATTTTATTATATGTATAGATGACTATAAATTATGCCTTAATATTGCCTTATTAGCCTGTGAGTATATATTACTTTGACGACCGAGCAAAGTTTGAGGCTAAGTCTCTAGTTTTGACTAATAATAAATATAATTGGATATTTAACACCACTAACCAATTGGCATACTTTTTAGCTGTTAAGCTAGATTCCCCCGTACATTTTAAAAAGCAATGATTATACGCATCACTTATTTTCCAACTGTAACTGTGGTGATTGAAAATATAATTTTACAGTCAATTTTGAAAATTAGGCTCTCAAAGTTAAAATTAACAAAGGTATTGTATTATCATAGGTTTTAAATCAATACAACAGAATAGGTTATTTTGAATTATTGTTTCATTTGAATAGTGCACTTAGATAAGCTCACCTTCCATTCATCATCGTCATCATCCTCTTCTACAGGTTGTTCTTGTGGAACAATACCATTTGGTTTTCCATTTGTATCTTTTGGCTCTTCAGGCTCCACTAGTTTTATCAACTAAAAAAAATATCTAAATAAATATACTTTTTGATTTTTTTATCCTTTAAGGGTGGCCTTACAATGATAGAGACCTCATATAATGTTAATGTAAAGAAATTAAATTTAAAAAAAGGTTAATTTAGATAGTTATACAAATAAACTTTATACCTAAATATATTTGAGTAAAATATCATTGTTTATTCTAGTCTATATTATACAAATTGTTTATTCTAGTTTAGGGAGTAAACAGGTGACAGTCTGGCATTCCAGGGATGACTTTAGGGGATTTTCTTTTTAAGGAGACTTTAGGAGATCCTATTAATGGTAGGATGAAGTGAAAATGATTTAAGGTCTCCTTTGGTTAAGAGTGGCGGCAGATCGAAAACAGTGGAAGGCATTGGAGGAGGCTTACGCCGTAAGACGTACCGAGTGAAAAGACATATTGTAAATATAATTAGGTAATGTTTAAGTCATAAAATGTAAGTAAGTTCGGAAATAAAGGATTTATTATTATTGTTATACAAAACACCACAAAAGTTGCATACCTCAAGCATTTCATCGTTCAATGAATTAAGCAAACATCCAAGGAACTCCTCAGCATCCTCTTGCTTGCCCTCCTGGCTGCCAGGGAAGGGACGGAGCGCCCTCAACACGCGTAGGCCTGCAGATCCGTCCAGGGGAGGACCCGCGGGTACGGTTGGGGCTGTCCCGGAGGCCCCGGCTTCGTTACGTCCACGCCTGGCGGCACTGGCTAGCGGGCTGAACTCGTAGCACAATTCCACCCTGGAAGTAATTTATCATTTATATAGTTTCTTTCTTTTTTTTTTAATCAATCAACCTACTGGAGTATTTACCCCAAATAAAAGCGAAAGGTTGTGTGCTCAATAGATGACTCCTCAAATGAAAACGGGATTGAAATTAATATAGTCTAAGCAATTATGCTTGACAATATTTCTTATGATATTTTTTTATATTAATTATAATTAAATAAAATAAATATGTTGGGACCTTAACACACAGCACTATCTAGTTCCATGGTAAGCTATGAGACTTGTGTTATGGATACAAGATAGTTGTTACACTACACATATATAAATAACTTTAAATTCATACATATTATAAATATAAACACCCATAACTGGAGTACAAACATTTGTGCTCATCATACAAATGAATGCCCCCAGCGGGACTCGAACCCGCGACCGCAGGCACAGCAAATAGCACTACAAACTGAACCAAACATGTCGTCATAAGTAACCTTTATAAAATTATATCTTTCTTATAATGTTTAGAATTTATTGTTAAAATTACTTACATAGAGTCAATAACGGGTGTGCTGGACTTCCCACGTCGCGTTTGGTACGGTAGGGCCTTCAGCATGTTGTAGAAGGGAGGGCAAGCTATCAATGCCTGTAAAATCGCATTCACGTAGCAGTAGTTTGAGCGATTTGTAAGACCACGAGGCAAGAGTGAAACTGGACGATGGTCTAGTTGATATTTAGTCAGGAATTCTGAAACACATTTCATTTCTTGTTTCGTAACATATTTTTTGGACATGTAAGTAGTGTAATAGAAAAAAAAGAAATAAAAAAAATAAAAAAATAAACGGTAATGCGGTCTGCTGACATAAGTGAAAACTTATAACTTTGGAATAACTGTTTCTTTTCTAATTTTAACTTGATTATAGTATGAACAATTAAAATGTCATAATTTGTAAATTTAAATTATTATTGGTCTGGTTTTAACATCAATTGGTACTCCTGAGCAATAATTATTTACATTTTGATAGTTTATTAATCAAAACATATGACGCTGTGCGTCGCCAGTCTACGCCGAACTGCGTCAACACCTCACATGTCACACGTATCATATCGGTGACGCGAACCTATAAGTTTTTTCCCTACAAAAATCGCTCAACGCAGCTAAAGAAGTTTTCACTTCAATAATAATAATTCATTTAACACTGTACAATTACGAATTATTATTGAAAAGAAATATTTACCTCCCATCCTGTAGGAATTAGGGTCATCACTGAATGGCGATGGTTGTATTGGTACAGATGGCGAGTTCTCTTTCTGTATCGGCACTTCACGTACTTCGGAAGCGGGTGTTGTTACTGGCTTGGCAGGTAAAGTTGGGGTGCTCACATTGCTCACAGCATTCACTGACGTCTTCTCGGAGTAAGATATTGTAGGAGCAGAAGATGTCAGCGGTCTTGGTGTTGAAGATTTATCCACTGCAGTTTGTAAGGGTGAAGCATCGAATGGTGGAACCTTTGCCACTGGTTTCTGTATATTAGTTGCTACCGGCGAAGTGAGGGTTGTTGGACTGGACGGTTCCTCGATTGGCTGGACTGTAGGGGACGTAGTCGTCATAGTACTCGGTTTATTGGAGAAGAGACTCGCCCAAGACTTCCCTGGGGCTGGTTGCGGCTGTGGTTGCACAACGGGAGCGGGTACTGGTTCTCCCCTTATTCTGGGAGTGGGAGGAGGTGGAAAATCTGATGCCGTTGGAGCCGGTGGCGGCGGTTGAGGAGCTGGAGGAGGTTCAGGAACCACCGTTGCCTTTCTAGAGTGTCCAAAAGGTGATTTGTTTGTCACTATCACTGGTGGTCCTTGAGCGTGCAAGGTAATAGAAATAGGCATAGGAGCTTTGCTTGGCGGCAATGGTGGTTCGCGCTTAACATGCTCTACTTGTACAGGTTTTTCTGTATCGGCATTGTCCGTTGAAGGAGATCGATTGGAATTGCCTTCACGTTTTTGTCGATTACCAAACGGCGCTTTCGGTGTAGAAGCAGATTGTTGAACTGGCACAGCAGTAGGTACAGGGGGTTTAGGTGGTTGTTTTCCAGTTGAAAAGGGTGCAGTAGGGCCTTTTGGAGTTTTTCCAGCTACAGGTGGCACCTTAGCACTAGCTGTTTGAACAGTTGGTGCTACTGCAGGCGTAAAAGTCTTTGTTCCATTCTGAGGTTGACCACTTTCTGGTGTCTTACTGTCTGCAGTCCAGGCAGGTTTAGTAGGATCTGTTTTCAGAGTGGGTGAAGTCTTTTCAGGGGCTGGAGCAGGTTTCACAGAAGCATCTATCCTCTCTTGTTTTGGACTGCCTGGTCCTTTGCTGATTTTGAGATCTTTTATAGGCAGTGCTTCAACTGCATTTACTGATGCAGATGTTGTCGCTGTTACTGGAGGCTTTTGTTCCTGACTTTTATCAGCTGTGTAAGATTTGGTATGATTTTGACCTGCGACAAAGTTCTTGGCGTGAACATTAAACTGATGAGGTGTCGACTGATGCGGGGGCTGTTGTGGGATTGGCATCGGTGCCGCATGGTGAGGTGGTGGTATATACATTGGGGGCATGTACTCCACACCGCCCTCTACCGGAGGCCCATACGGCGGCGCATAATGCGCTGTAGCATAATACGCATCAACTGCTTCTTGCTCCATAACGACTTCTTGTTGATACTCATCTGGTCCTTTATCAGCATCAGCCTCTACTGGTATGGGGTATTCTGGATAGTATGGGGGGTATGCATATGGTCCATACACTAGGGGCTGGTACATTGGGAGATGGTACAATGGCGCACCTTGTGCTTGTGCGGCAGGGTAATATTGAGAGTATGGAACATAATAGGGATTTGGTTGTGGCGGGGGAGGTGATGGGGGCCGTTTGCTGCGTCTATCTCTTCTGTGGTTTCTTGAATTGCGTTCTACTTGTTGAGGTGGTGGCGGAACATACTGTGCTTGAGGTGGTTGATAGTATTGACCCATATATCCATGAACGTTTACGTTTGCCGTAACTTGGCTTACATATACGTTAGGTGGTGCGACTGGCCATTGATGAGGAGGGGGTGGAGGGTAGGTAGGGGGTTGGACGTAGGGCGGTGGCGCATGAGGCGGAGCGCCGGCGCTCCGCTGCGGCGAGTGGGGCGCCATCTCGCACTCGCCGCCCGACAGACTGTCCAGGCTGCTCGACACGGTCGGTGGCCCCGCCGTGCTTGACGAACAAGATGAAATATCTATAAAAAAGATAATATTTACAAATACATATATATATATATATATATATATATAAACTATAAAAATGTGGATTGGTGATGAGGAGCATCAAACTATTAAAAAAATGGTGTCATCTTTAGGTGTGATTCACGTAAATTAACAAAATATAGTATACTAGCGACTCACCCTAGCTTCGCTCGGGTTCGTCCCTAGCTTGGATATAGTAAAATGGATATAGTATGTTATCCTTAAGAGATAGACATATGCCATCGCGGATTTTTTTATAGATTTTTTTAAGGCGTACAATACTGTAGTACATTATTTTGATCTATCACATAGAGTTCAGCCAGCGTTTGCAATGTAAGCGCAAAAAAATGTGTTTATTTGCAACATCACATTAGAAACCTCTAAAATTATCATCAGTGTTTCTCTACTATATTATGCATATATTATACATATGAACTTTCCTCTTGAATCATTCTATTTATAAAAAAAACCTCATCAAAATCCGTTGCGTAGTTTTAAAGATCTAAGCATATATATAGACAGAAGGATAGCAGGAAGCGACTTTGTTTTATACTATGTATTGATGAGTCTTCTGTTACAATTGATTACAATTCTCAAGATAATTTATGTAAACATTTTCCTCAATTATTTTTATTCAACTTTAACTGTTTGAATTCAAACATAATGCTTTGACAAGAACATGCATATATTTATATTATATGCATATATATTAAAATTGAAAACATAAGATTAATAGACACAGCTTCTATCCTAAGCATATCTGTATTATCTGTATTAATATTATAAATGTGAAAGTTTATGAGTATGGATGTTTGTTACTCTTTCACACCAGAATGGCTGAATGGATCTGGATGAAATTTGACACAGAAATAGATTATAGTCTGGAATAACACATAGGCTACTTTTTATTCCGGAAAAATGTATGGTTCCTGTGGGACAGGTTTGTTTTTGTTTTCCTAGAGGCAAACCCAAGCGAAGCGAGGGTGAGCCGCTAGTTTTATAATAAAAATGACTTACCTACAGCAGGATTGGTCCAACCGGTGGTAACAGTGGACGTAGTATCTGGATTTTTTTCGAAGAGCGCGCACTGCAAACTGCTCAGTTCCGCTTCTTTCACATCTGACAAGTCTAGGAACTCATATTCCTGCAACACGCCACAGATATTCAACAGTGAACTTATAGTTAACAATCCCCTTTTCAACCACTTCCATAATTGTATGACAATAAAATGCTGGAAAAGTAGTTAATTATATTTTTGTCTTTAATTATATTATTATTAATACAGTTATGTAATATATAATAAAACATAAAATATACATAGTATATTTTTTTATTATTTCATTATATATTACACTTCCACTACCATAATTTAATCACAACTTATAAGTTTCTAGTATATGTATTTTCTTAATTAAAATATAATTACAGTAAAATGTAAACCGGTATAACAAATATTGACGAAATGTTGTTAAAGTTGTCCTTTAACAATAATTTCTATATTTAGACCCAAAATATCCACTGTTACCAAAGCCACCATAATATATAAGCCAAGTATTTTTAACCCCTTAGCTAAAACCCATAAAAAGAAATGAAGAACAAAGGAATTGACAATTGACATGCAATCAAATCTAGTATTTGTATTAATAAACTTTCCATGCACTTTTCATTTGGAACAATTTCCTACAATTTTATTTTGTTTACTATACATTATATGAGGGTATTATTAATTTTTATAAATTTGTCTTCATGAGTAGTTATATTTATCAAATATAATAAGGTATTTTACAATAGATTTGTTTTTTTTTTTTTTTATTTAACTGATTAAAATCAATTTTGTTCAATGACTGAAATTAAAATAAAAACAAAAACCATTTAGGTAAGCATCATTCCACATATACCACCCAAAAGCTAAGTGTAAACGGCACATGATAGGATTCGTGTAAACTTTATTACACAAGGAGATAATATAAATATGGATATTATGAAAATAATATTATTATTTAATAGATTTTACATTAAAGAAAAAAGAGTCTATGGCATTTTCATAAATCTAAAGATACGACTATATCAATAGAGTTAAAGATAAATAATGATGTATGAATCATCAAAATCGGTTAAGATGTTTAGTCATTACGAAGGGACATAGGGTTGGACATACATACAAGTCAAACACATAACCTCTTTTGGGCTTTGCCGCAGTCGGGTAAAAACTGCAAGTCACCCAAATAACATGATGCAAGATATAGCAAGACTTTAGTTCAAGTAGGCAATTGAAATAATTCATACAAAACTTACATTATTTTATATGAATAATGCCTGCAATTGATAAGAATTTGTTTTCATAAATGTTTTAATTTTTATTTTCTACATGAGACATTCAATGCCAGTATAACTTGAAAATCTAATAATATAATTATAGGGTAAAGAATGTATGTATATAAATTCAAGGATTTCTTGTTCATTTTTTGTAACTTAGCAATTTTGAACATTGTACTATAAGTTTTTTTCATAATTAAGACAATGCTAGGAATTGTCTCTATTTGTTAGATTGCACATTTAATTATATAATTCATAACAAATTATATTTATTTAAACCAAATTTTATATTAAATTAAAAAATATGTTTATTATGAACACTACACACTATTTAGGACAGTCATAAATGAAATGAATGTCAAATTTATAAGGCATATAAACATTGAACCCAAATAACAAATAAAGCCACAAAAAAATGTTTAGGGAATTTTATCAAAGTATAAAAGCTATAATATAAATTCAAGAAATGAACTAAATAATATTATCAGTTCTATTAACTTGTAAATTTTTAAATGACTGTTTACTGATAATTTTAACTTTTAATGTTTAGTTAAAAGTAATTACACGGTACTGTTGATAATAGTTTATAATTATAGAATGGCTTCTTAGGTAGTATTTTAATAAAAAGTCACCTTTCAACGTCAGAGTATTAAACAAGTACTTTCATGTGTGATGTGTCAGATATTTTATTTAAGAAATCGATACAATCCTCTGTAGGCATAATGAACATTTTTGTAATTTGTAATCATTAAGACTTACTTCATTGTCATGCCCTACTTCCTTTCATACTATTCAAACATGTATATCATTATTTACTTTTAAGTAGTGCTGATATTAATTTAGTATATAGATTTGGAAATTTTATTAAAAGCAATATAACTAAAACAATAAATCATTATAAATTGGATACATTAAAATAGTATATTTGAGAATTTAAATATTTGTTTCTATTATTACCCTAATAAATAAATATAGAATGATAAGTTTTATAAATAAAAAAATATAGGAAAGTAACCTCGAAGTGAGATGGAAAATGTTCAGGAATGACACCCCAATATGAACATTGGACCTCATTACGGTTGTCAAATTTATAGGTTATAAATACTTCGATTATAAATACGACTACATAACAAGCGTAATTAAATAATAAATATACTAAGTGAAAAGCAACATTCTATCGAACATAAATATATAATGGGATGGTGCCGACTAAATAACAACAACATAACCATCTAGGCACATGTGGTTTGTCAAGTCATGTAATACGATGCAATGCAAAAGTGAAAATGACATACCTAGAACCAATGTTTAATGAATCGCTTCCATCTCAATCCCGTTAAAGCATGATTATCAGCCTCTAATTATTTCTTGTTAAAACTCAAAGCCGACAAATGTGCGGAACATTTGGAGGACTATAAGATGGCGTAACAACGCTCGGTTGCCGGGTGCCATGTATTGACAAATCAACAAACTTTATATTATTATCGTGAGAACCAGATTTTGGAATTCATCTACTTAAAGAAAACTATTAACACTTACCTCCCACGTGCACACAAATTCTGTAAAGAGATATTTTTTCTAATGTAATGGCCAGTTTCAATATCACCAAAACAAGAAACAAAAGCCAAACAAAATTTTAACAATATTGCTGCAACTATGCAATCCTTACCGTTTTCATCAAATCCATGGCCTTTTACAGAACACCATTACGAATAATATTGCAGTAAATATTTCATATGTAAAAGGACTGCGGCGTTGCGGAATAAAAATCTTGGAACGGGATCAACGTCGAGGCCATGCACTCACCAACACATAACAGGATGTGACAAAACCCGCGCCATTTTCAATTTCATTCATTTTGTCCAATAAAATTACTGCTTTATTCCCACAGACAACAGATATTGTAATATAATTTTAATGTTGTTATACTTGCTCGGATGTTACGTAATTCATAGACAGTATTATTACGAATAAAATTGTAATGGACAATATAAAGTACAGGTATAATTAAAAACATAAATAGCCTTTTTTTCAATATTTTCAAAATATTATTCGAATAGAAAGCTATACTAAAAAAAAATCTAATATATTTTTATATGGCAATGTGACACAAGCGAGAAAATTTAAATATTATTCACAGAATAAGAAGACTAAAATATTATTGTACTATTGTTGCAAAGTCTTAATACTTGTTTATTTTTACTTACTTACTGACATTTTTTACTTATATTTATGGCTATAATAAACAAAACCTACTACTAATATTATAAATGATAGAGTAATTTTGTCTGTCTGTTACTTTTCAAGCTTAAACTTAATAGCCGACATAATGTACTAGTCCGGCAATACATTTAGTTTCATCCTACCCTCATCGTGTCTACGCTATGTCGCGTTTTGCCCTTTTCGGACATCTTACATATGGACGCTCGGATCAGATTTTATAGAAAATACATTTTATTAAAATGTGTAGAGTACCGTCGATATACCATCTTTTGTTTCAATTTGATATGAATGAGAAATATTACATAAAATTAGCAGACCTTTAATGTAATGCAATTTATAAAATGTACATACTATTATTAAACACATAGGTCTTAGTTACAATTACATAAGTTATTGTTGTTCTATTTTATAACAACTTTTTTTACTTTATGATTTTATTATTTTTCTATAAGCCGTGCACTTATATAATAGAGAATGATCACTATATACCTACTATATAAGATCGCCACGTACTGGAAAATCAACCAAATTTATAATCGAAGTAAACATTATTGAGGTTCTATTATCAAAGTTACATAAGAACTCTTTAATGTTCCTCATCAAATAGACAGTAAAATGTAAAAAGATTTTTTCAAATCTGATCCGTGGTTCAAAAGTATTTGCAGACAAACAAACAAACGGTTCAGGTAAATGTATTAGTATAAAATTTATGAATGCTTCAGGCTGGCTTATATCGTATAACAGCTTTTAGAAGCGGAGTAATTATAGGCAATTATAAAGGTGAATAGAGAATTGACAGCCAGGCTCTGTAATCTCTACATGACTCTTTTGCCTCTTATAATATTATCTTCGTCCACAAACTTTTCAGCTTATCTTTATAAAATAGAGTAAACTGTTATTTTTACTATAACGTCTTCCTTTTATCGTGATTTAATAATTTAGACATTCAATTTTGGGATTAGCTGCAAATATTGTGGTATGCAATAAGCCACTTCTATAATAGAAAACAAGTAGTGCTTGCTTTACTTGCTTCTTTCTGGCATAGAACTCATAAGTTGAAGAATGACATTTGGTAAAGTCCTCGTGTACATTGCAGTGTAGACCTAAACAGAATACAAAAAAATATTTTGCATAGAGACATTTTATAGCTGGGAAAGTGCTGAAATTTTTATGTTAGCTTATAGCAATTCCATTCTGCACATTGAAGACGATAATGTGATTAAGACAAAGGAATTTTATTTAATTCGAAGAATCGTATACTTTGAATAATTTATAATTTTTTAAATTATAAAATTAACTGAAAAGCTTAGTTTTTATTTAATTATAACGCATAAGGCATTGTACATTTGAACATATATTAAAAAATGTAATTTACAAAGTACATTGATTTTTAATTTTATTTTTTGCAATGATTATTTATTTCATTATAAAGATTTTTAACCATATTTCAATAAAAAAATCTAAATTTGGAAATGTTATCTATATTTTTAATCTGTCTATCATATTTTCTATAGATATACAAAGTACCTATCTACATATACATACTTACATACATATGTATGTAGGTAGGTACTTTGGTGTAGAAATACCTTACTTTACTAAAAATATAACTTACCTATTAATCACCACGTTATAAAAGAGTGACTTTTTTATTATTTTTATATGTCATGAAATCAAATTACTTATTTCGGAGAGAAAAATATAATCTCAAAATATGTGCGTCACCTTACCTGCCTACGATTCTAATAGAGAGCCTCTTATCTTAACAAATATTGTCCTGTTTGTATAGTCGCCTAATTCGGCTGCTACGTGAGATGGTGTATTATTTTTTGTCTGAGTTATAATATGATTGTGTCCTATTTATGGTGGTCGCAAGTAAAATATATATTTATAAAAGTATGTATAGGATAACGTTAATCTTATTACTATATAAATGCGAAATTCTGGATGGATGCATATTTGTTATTCAATCACGCCAGCACGGCAGAACGGATCCGAATGAAATTTGGCGCAGTGATAGATTATAATCTGGAATAACACATAAGCTTTTTATCCCGGAACAATGTACGGATAGATTTGTTTTTATTTTTCATTAGGGACGAACCCAAGCGAAGTGAGGGTGAGCCGCTAGTTTATAATATTTTTAATATTAGGTATTATGGAAGTAACTCTATCAAATAGCTGTTTTCAACACTTAATATCTTCATTGGGCTCATCACACTTAGAGGTTAAAAACTGTCAATACTGAGTTAAGTGTATCCTCATTCAGCCTCAGTCTTTCTTAGACACAAGCGCTAATATGATATTAGTTTTTATGTAGATCAAAGGTTGAATGCTCACATGATATTTCATATTAAATACTGTACATGGTTACACAATAAATGAGAAAAGTTAAATGAGAAGACATGTTTTTAAAATGCTTTATTTAACAATGCAACATACAATTTTTTTGATGAGCTACAGGATTGTTGAGCCTAGGGGCGAGTTACATCAAAATAGATAACGCAAAAATATTCTCCGCGCTTAAGTACTCATTTGTAGCAATTTTCTTGGCGATCGCATAGCATGCCATTGAAGCAATCAGTAAAAAAAACTATATTTTAATTATATATAACTATATTATAGATAACTTCTAACTTCATTTTGATACAATACTAAATTGTTTTAACGTATACAAGTTCTAGGTTTGCATTAAAGCATATTAGTTCAGTAAGCGCAATATATACCTTTGGAACTTGTATAACAAAAACCGTTACACACTCTCATGACTTATTGATATTAAACGATGCTTATCCAGCTTTATGATATCCTAGGTCGGAACTAAAATAAACATTGGATGCTATGATCTTCATATGAACATTTTATTTGCGAACCAAACAAATACATAAGGTACGGAATAAGCGAGCCTCAAACGTTATTGGAATCTATCTATACAGTCTATCTTAAGTCACAAAGGAGCTCAAATATTTTTGTAGAGAATAGATGATTCATGAATAGTTTCACAACTGCAAAAATAATTTTTAATCTATAAATATAAAACAAAGTCGTGTTAGTTACACCAATTATAACTCAAGAACTGCTGGACCAATTTTTATAATATTTAATTTTTTGAATTTCTCTTAGTCCGAATAGGATAATAAGTATTAAAACATCAGAAAAATTGAAAAAATATATCAAAATTATATTATGGATAACGCTGGCAAATAACTATTTTAAATATCTATGTAAAACGTACCTAGCAACGAACCCGAGCGAAGCGAGGGTGAACCACTAGTATGTAATAAAATAAGTCTCTACATTCTGGCACATACAGATGATTTTTTTTTCATATTACATTATAATAAAAAAATGAGGAAGGTATTTATAATAATGATTGTTTGTTTAAGCTGGTATGCGGGATGGGATAGCTATAATGTATTAAACAAAGGAACCGATTTTTGAAAACGCTATTTTAAGTTTCTCGCCTTAATAGAGCTTTTTGAGCCAATAGCAGCTTCCTCCCGACTACACTACCCTTTAATTTAATAAATGATTCGAAATTGCTTGTATAAGTTTACACTTATTAATACTTAGACATATTAAATAAGTTGAGTAAAGTTAATTTCTTTTTATATCATTCATTTCATTTATCTAGTGGAAGTGCAATTTTAGACTTGTTTAGATGTATGTATGAGTAAACATGTTGAATTTGTGTATAAGCAGGTTCTCAGTTTACATAGAGTGCATATATTAAAGTACAAACCGTTCATGCAAATGTTACTGCTATTTGAAAGCTAAAAGCAATGTCGATGGAAACCATGATGGCATAAATTTCCTAAGAGCATCTAGTCTAGACCTAGACGAATGAGGCAAATTGATATTTCAAGATTGCCCTTTAGACACAACTAAAGAACGAGGACAGGAGAGTATATATTGCCCAAAACAAACGAAAGTATACGTGACACACTTAAGAGTAATTAGGTATACAGTTTCAATGCAAACGTTAGTGAAAGTTATCTCTAAATTCAATTATAACTGAGTAGTAGGTCTTAATCATGATAATTTTTTTCGACAACGATTTGTGGATATGGAATAGGTTGTATGATAAATATTTTTTTTTGAAATTTTATTGTAAGTGCCATATTATAATTTCGTTATTAGGCTATATTGTAAACTGTTCGTTGAATAGTTTTGGAAATTATTTGCAATAATAGTTTTATGAGTTTGTTTTATCTATAGTAATATTAAAAAGAGGTAAGATTTTTTGCTTGTTTGTTTGTACCGAGTAGGCTCCGAAACTACTGAACCGATTTCAATAAAATTTAGTAAGAAGATAGTTTGAGACCCTTTGAAGGGCATAGGATAATTTTTATCCCGAAAATAATCTCTTAAGGGGGTGAAAATGAGGATGAAAGTTTGTATGGGGAAGCAACCACTAGTTACTAATATAGTATTATGTCATTTGTGGTTTTACCGAACTATCTGTGTTATATCGATTTAATTTATTTAATAATAACAAGTAAAGATTTATTTATTTATAAAAAGTAAAAAAAAAGTAGCTTGAAACATTATATACTCATTAAAGAACCATATTACTTTTAAAGTAAAACACGTCTTGTTATTATTATTTATAAACAGTGATTGGTACATAGATAATGGTTTGCTTAATGGAAAATGAAATTTTCCAATAATAGAACTAAGGAATTCTATGAAACTGGGTATAATATAATGGCGTCATTTTAATGGAGCTATATAGTTACTTATATCAACTGACTTTACAACATGTTCGTTAATAGATTACCTCTTTTTTAAATATTTAACTAGAAACAAGTTAACAAGTGTGCTTATTTCTTATTTAAATTTAATTTAATTCATCTCGACACATTGCGAGGGAAGGTGGGTGTTGAGAGTATAAACGAGCTTTTAGTAGAAGAGCTTAGTTGTGTAAGTAAGGTAATTTAATAGCATCAAAAATATTCATGAATAGATTACAACTTTCCTCCTTGCACATTACCTATACACTAACCTGTTATGATTTTATTTTAATGATTAATAAATGTTTACGTAAACGTTCTATATCAATTTTCTATATATATGAAAACTACCGATTCAACCTCGCTTCGCTCGGGTTCGTCTCTATTTATATTTGTACATTATTATTGATATATATATATATGTATATATATATATATATATATATATATAGTTTTACAATATTTTTTTTTATTTTTTTTATTTAATCATTTATTTCAGGCAATATTTACAAAAAGATCTTAAATATGTAAACAGAGGCCCATATAATATATACCTTAATAACTAACATATATATATTAATATATAAAATATATACCTTAAAAACTAACATATATATAATATTAAACTATTTGTCTGGACTAATACTAATGTATGGAAGTCTGTCCGATGTACATGATGTTTGTTGACATTTATGATTAGTCCTCCGCTCCCTTGGGTATTAGCGTGATGGTATATAGCCTATAACCTTCTTTAATAAACGGGCTATCCGATTGGCGCGCTCCTGAGATTAGCGCGTTCAAACAAACAAACAAACAAACAAACAAACAAACAAACAAACAAACAAACAAACAAACTGCCTTTTTATAATATTTATATAGATACTGCTTAGAGTTCCAAAGTTATAATTGCATATTTGTTTGTTGAAAAATGCAGATTGAGTCATGCGCAACGCGGCTTTTACAGTTTTTCTGTTTGTGTGTCTTTTTTTTTGGTTATTAAGATATTTGACACAGCCGAAGTTATTGAATTGAATTTAAAAAAAAAAATAATAATAAAAAAAAAAAAACAGTTGAATCTGCGCGGCAATTAAGAATGCCATATTATTTTTTACATTCGCCTTATTTTTATCTGCGGAAACAGATATTATAGTGATGTCCTTATGATGTTAATTCTTATTCCACTTTGCGATATAATATATTTAGAAGTACATATTTAGAATTCTTCGGTTTATATCAAGTTAACAGATATTAATTAAAATTACAGTAATGACTTTTCATAACAATTCTAGAATCTTTCGAGAACACGTTAGAACTTTCGAACTCTCATCGTTAATCGATACAACAAATCGTTTAGCAATTAACACTTAAATCATTCTTAAACCCGATCCCACTTAAGCTTTGCTACCTAACAATGTTTCAAATTAACGCATTAATTACCGTCGCTATTTGAATGCTGATTATTCTCTAATTAATGAACCTACTTAAAATGATTCATCCAATATTTTGTATTTAAATTGACATTTTATTTCTTTTCATGAAAAATACTTTAGTAACTAATTTTGTTCGTAGCTTGTAAACTTTCCGCGGCTTTGTTCCCTTAAAGTTCATACGGAAATACAAAGTTTTCTTAGTTTGCCTTAAGTGCTTTTCACTTCATAGCTCGTTGCCCTAACTTATGGGAATGAAATATATTGTAAACTCGATATTATACTCTAGCTAAAAAATTAATCACTTTATAGATTACTAGCGTCTTACCCTCGTTTCGCTCGGATTCGTCCTAAAGTACGATTTAACGGTTAGTACAACATTTTGACATAACAAACAGACACTTCAATTTTATTTATCTGTATAGACTGGATAAGATCAAAAGAAACGAATTTTGTTATTTTACTAACCTTTGAAAAGCTCAGTTATAATTTATTTATAACATGTTTTTTTATATCCTAAAGTCTACAAAAATCTTATCATACTCGTATAACTTGCTTATACTTAAATATTTTTTATTAAAATGTAGCAAACGGTGTCGTGTGAGTAACGGGATAGCCGCTAACATCGAATTTACTCAGAAATATTCAATTTGCAAACCCTATATTAGATTCATGGTCAATCTTTAACCATTTACTCGCTACAGACGAAAAAAAAACGACGCAATATTGTTATGAAATATAAAATAGAATTAAGTGCAAAGTATTGGTAGTAATTTTGAACAGCATTTTGCACTTTTCATCTCACTTATTTAATCTATACTAATATTATAAAAAGTTTGTGAGTTTGTGAGGTTGTTTAGATGAAATTTGGTAAGAAGATAGTTTGAGACACTTTTTATCCCGGAAAACAACCCTTAAGGGGGTCAAAATAGGGATGAAAGTTTGTATAGGGAATCAAACTAGGGACGAACCCGAGGAAAGCGAGGGTGAGTTGCTAGATTGTTATAAAAAGACAATGTTTATTTTTTAAATTTAAATAAAAATAAGTGCAGTAATATAGTGATGAATGCGAATTTTCCTTAATATGCTGACTTGGCAAATCAAAACACGAAAACGCGTGCTTTAAATGACGACAAAATAATACTTATTAGTCTATTTAAGGTTTTCTTACGGCAACAGTACATTATAAGAAGAAAGTAAATTTGATTGATTATCTAGGCATATAAAAAAACGAAATCTATAGACAATTTTTTTTTGAAAATCAATGACTGTCACGTATTGTCTATAGAATATAGACAGCAAAGCCATAGTTGTTCAAATTTATTTTTATCTATTTGCATGTCTGTCTGTGTGCATTTCATTTTGCACAAAAAGTACCGAACGGATATTGACTAAATTTTGTGTAGTAATAACTTATTACTAGAGTCAACATTAAGGATGCCATTTACACAGGAAAGTTTCTTATTAGGAGAGGCCTTGTTGTTCTACGTATAAAAACTCCAAAGATTATTTTACAAAAGCTATTAGTATGTACATAGGTTAAAGGTTTTAAAAAGACCTACAAAAAATTCACAATAGCATGTGTGTATCTCCTAAGGTACACTCACAATAACTTTTTTATCTATTTAAAATATACCTAGGTCCTAGGCGATGTACCTAGTCTAAATATATCCAGTGATCGCATCCGAGCGAAGAGAGTGTCAGTCATCATCATCATCATCAATCAGCCTATCGCCGTCCACTGCTGAACAAAGGCCTCCCCTAATGAGCGCCAACCATCCCGGTCCTGGGCAGCCCGCATCCATCCACTGCCAGCCACCTTTCTTAGGTCATCTGTCCATCGTGCTGCAGGGCGTCCTACACTACGCTTGCCTAAACGTGGTCTCCACTCTAACACGTTTCGGCTCCATCGACCATCGGTACGTCTGGAGACATGACCGGCCCACTTCCACTTCAGCGAGCTTATTCTGCGCGCGATGTCGGTTACTTTAGTTCTCTGGCGAATGACTTCATTCCGAATTCTGTCCGCCAGAGAAACCCCAAGCATCGCGCGTTCCATTGCTCGCTGAGCGACCTTGAATTTGTGGACCAGCCCTACGGTGAGTGTCCACGTTTCGGCTCCGTATGTCATTACGGGTAGGACACACTGGTTAAATACCCTGGTCTTAAGGGATTGTGGGACAGATGACTCTAGAATGTGCCGAAGCTTCCCAAAAGCCGCCCAACCTAAGCGTATTCTTCGATTGGCCTCCTTCTCAAAGTTGTGCCGGCCGAGTTGTATGGTTTGGCCAAGATATATGTATTCCTGTACAACTTCAAGAACAGCGCCACTCACGATTACTGGTCTCGGGGATACATGACTATTCGACATGATTTTGGTCTTGTCAAGATTCATCCCGAGACCCACCCGTCTTGAAGAATCGCCTAGGCTGATAAGCATTTCTTCCAAATCCTGCAGAGTCTCTGCCATAATGACTATGTCATCGGCAAATCGCAGGTGTGTCATATACTTTCCGTTGATATTTATGCCGCATCCGTTCCAATCGAGCGTCTTGAAGACGTCCTCCAATGCACAGGTAAACAGTTTCGGGGAGATAACATCCCCCTGTCTTACCCCGCGGTGCAATTGAATTGGCCTTGTGCTCTGGCCTTGTACTTGGATGGTCATCGTTGCGGCTTCGTACAAACACCTTAGTATTTGGATATACCGATAGTCAATAAGGCATCTCTGCATGGATTGTAGAACAGCCCAGGTCTCGATAGTGTCGAAGGCTTTCTCGTAGTCCACAAACTCTAGGCATAGAGGCTGATTATATTCCTCGGTCTTTTGAATTATTTGCCTTAGCGTGTGTATGTGGTCTACAGTACTAAAGCCTTTTCGAAACCCAGCCTGCTCAATGGGTTGGAAGTCATCGAATTTTTGGGCGAGACGGTTCGTGATAACCCTTGAGAACAACTTATACACATGGCTCAGGAGTGATATGGGTCGGTAGTTCTTCAAAAGGGCTTTATCCCCCTTCTTAAAGAATAATACCACCAGACCCCTGCTCCATGCCTCCGGTGTAATGCCATTGTGAAGAACAGAATTAAAGAGCTTTGCGAGCTCTGTTAGAACAGGTGTTCCTCCCGCTCTGAGAAGCTCCGAAGTAATTCCGTCTTCACCCGGAGTTTTGTTGTTTCCTAGTTGTCCAAGAGCTATCCTAATCTCGCCTACGTCGATGTCGGGAAGCTCGTCTGATTGGTGGTGTACCAGTCTGGCACGTGGGTCATCCGTGTGGTGGGACTCAGGTGGAAGGGCTTGCGAAGAGTAAAGATCTCCATAGAATTTTTCGACTTCGGCGAGGATTTCTGATTTCGAGGTGACGGTTGTACCCTGCGCAGTCCTAAGCTTAGTCAGGTGACAACAGGAGGTGTGGGATTGAGCAAAGACTTTCGAGCCCCTATTGAGTTCTATGGCGTCCTCAATACTTCGGGTATTCGCTTGTCTTAAATCACGCCTTATTAGATGTTTTACCTTCCTGTCAAGTACCTGACGCTTAGACTGGGTGGTGTTTACCATATCGCGTCTCTTCGACATCTCGTCCAGAGTCTCGCCTGAGAGCTTCGACTTTTGTCCATCTCTCCTTGGTCGAAAATGTTTTTGGCCCACCTCACGGATTACACGCATCAGACTGTTGGTGGTGTCATCAATGTCCTGCGTGGTTTCCAACATGGCGAATCTATTCTGCAGCTCTAGCTGGAAGCTTTCACAGCCAGTTTGCATCTGGGGCGGTGTTGGTCTAAGAATCGACTTCATTAGCCGCGCTCGTTCAATTTTAATGTTGATATTCAGGGCTCCCCTTACAAGTCGGTGATCACTGCCGGTTTTGACCCTGTTAATCACTGAGACATCCCTGAATATGTGGCGCTTGTTGGATATAATGAAGTCGATCTCGTTCTTTGTAGTGTTATCGGGGCTTTGCCAGGTCCACTTCCTTTGAGGCTTTTTCTGGAAAAATGAGTTCATCAGAAACAACCCCTGAGCCTCAAGAAAGTTTACTAGCATTTGCCCACGATAATTTCTACGCCCATAGCCAAATGCTCCTACCCTCGATTCACCATCTTCTTGTACTCCCACTTTGGCATTGAAGTCACCCATGACAACAGTGTAGAAGGTGTTGGTACGGGACATAGCTTTTACTATGTCTTCGTACATGGCTTCGACCTCTTCGTCAGGGTGTGTGGACGTAGGAGCGTACACTTGAATAACCTTCAAGGAGTATCTTTCGGTTATTTTAATTACAAGGTACGCTACTCTCGCCGACACACTGCCAACCTCTACGACGTTGTTCTTGAGTGACTTATGGATCAAAAATCCAACACCACCTCGCTGTGAGTGTCAGTCGCTAGTTGCAATACAATGTAATTTTTCCTAATTGCAATGTTTAGTAATTTTGTGATCTTTAGTATCTACAATAATAAGTACCTGTTACTGTGTGATATATTTGTAGTAACAGGTTAATTCCTAGCACGATTTTTTGTCAGCCTTTTTGTTAGAGATATTTTCTTCTGTGACGAAAAAGTTAAATAAAATACAAAGAAGAAAGTATTGATAATTTAATTACAGATATTTAATAATGTAAACAGATTATTTCCAATTTTAGGGTTCAGCTTTAGCTTTAAGGTTTTAACTTAAACGTGTTCCTATAAAAAAATGTTTTTAATTAAAAAAAAAAACAATTGACAAGGAATGATTTTAAAATGTATTAATTTTTCAACATTTTATCTAATATTGACCGACTTCAAAAAAGGAGGTGTCAATCCGGCTTTTTTGATGTGTTTACGATGAACAATATATTCTTTAAATTGTGGGTTTATTCTGACGATTCTCTTTTATTTTTAATCAATAGTCTTCACCGCAAGAATGTTTCCTTATTTTTAAGAAATATCACTATAGTATTGTAACACAGTCATAACTAATAATATTAAGTAAGATACTTATTTACTATACTTGTCTTATCTCAGCCCAAACACGTCCACTGCTGGATATAGGCCTCCCCCAAAGATTTCCACGATAACCGGTCTTGTGCCATCCGCATCCAGTGGGCTCCAGCGCCTTTGATCAAGTCGTCGGTCTACCTTGTGGAAGGCATTTACTATCCTCAACTATTTTTATTATTATGTCTATAAAAGGATTCTTTAAATAACATAATATTATTTCTGTTCTATTTTACGCGGTCTTATTTAACAAATATTTAAAAGTAATTAAAGTAATTAAATAATTGACACTTTATTTACTTTGACATGAAATTATTTATCATACTTTAAAAGATTATTGATAATTCAGAATTCTTAATATTTTCCGTGATATATTTATAATGTTATTAAATTCTTTGGTACATTCATAAAATAATTGTTTTTTTCTGCTCATTCCTACTGCCAATTGATTCAAGTTCAAAATTCGGAATTACACAAAATACAAAAATATCAGTAATATAAAACGTGTCTATTGATTATCTCACACATTGTATTACCAGGGACGTAGGTTTTTCTTATTATCTTTACTACGTGAATAATGAGAAAGTTTAGATATTCACAATGTTCTTCAAATAATTGAATTTTATTCAAAATAACCAATCTAAAATAATAATTAATTACGTATCTGGAATAAGAGATACATTTAGGTCAGATGATATTTTACATATACGACCTTTAATTTTAGAAAACCTTAGGGGCCAAGTTAGCAAATATTCATGAAAGAGTGTAAATTATTACAAACGCGTATTAATTTCAGTTATTTTAACAAAAAAGAAAATAAAGAAAACATACCACACTTGATATTTTGTATTCGTCATGTGACACATTACATGGAAAAACTCGTTACGAGATATATAAAAATGTGTTTCAAAGTGTAAGTATTACTTAAATAAAGAAACATAATTTAAATCTTATTTTTCAATTATAGTTAACCTGTTTAGTATCATTACTTAGTCACAGGCTATAAATGTTTTATATATACAGATAAGTATCGAAACCCGAAAGTGGAAATTTCTTCTGGCGTCTATCAAGATTTGTGATAAGAGTAATTTGTAATTACTTTGTTTCACCAAATCTTATTTCGTTGGGGTGTTACCATACACGAAATTTTCCTTGAATAGTCTGATAGATCTAATACAAATGTAGGTACTAGAATAATTTTCTTAATATAAACTGCATACTTACTTAGATTTTTACATAAATTATGAGCATGTGGGATGCAATGCGAGGTGGTTAACTCTATACACCATGTAAGCAGTATGTACACAGTGTATAGAAATACCTACTCAACGAAAGCAGTAAATGCAAATGATTTGCTGCAAATCATAAAACTCACATTATTTTTACACGAGGTTTTTACGTCACACTGTCATGATACGTGTTCAGAGTTCATACGTACTTATTTTTCTTTAGAACCGATAGTGGTCGTGAAAAATTTGGTAGGTTTTTTTTCGCCTGAAGTTTTTATGTGCATTTCTAGGTGTCTAAGAATAGCCAATGTGTTACTTTAGGTAATACTCTATGTGTCCATCCAACCATTTGAGCGTTAAGGAGTAACAGACATATACACACATTCAAACTTCGGCATACATAAAATGCCTCGGCGATCTAGTGGTTAGCAAGTACGGCTACAGATTCAGCCCTGGGTTTGATATCAACTTTTGAACCTACTAAATGGTTATCTATACATATAATAAAACTGTAGAGGTGGAATGTCTGTACATAAAAAAATGCTAAAAACCGAGCCAGGGGGATGTAGAAGAGAAATAGAACAAATCCACTTATTTTTTTCATTTTTTTTTGTTTCTCTATCCGTTTGTCTGTTTGTACGGGTTAATCTCCAAAACTGTTGGACATTCCCGGTCAATATTTGAGATACTTTTTATCCTCGAAAATGAAAGAGTTTCCGTGGGATAATTAAAAAGCTATAGTAAATTATACAGCTTAGGACACAAAAACTACTGATTGGATTTAAATGAAACTTTACAATAATATAGTTCATACATCGGAATAACAAGTAGGCTATTTTTTATGCCGGAAAAATATTCGGTTCCCGTGGGATAATTTGTTTTTGTTTGTCTAGAGGCGAACCCGAGCGAAGCGAGGGTGAGTCGCTAGTTTTAAATATGATTACTATGCTAAAGTTTTTTTTCGATAAATATTATATTTAAACACTTGCAAATATAAGTTTATTATAATAGTGCTATCACAAAATTCTATAATATATAAGCGTGTACACAATATTTACACAGATAATTGAAGGAGAAGACATAATTATTTATCATGTCAGACCTTCCACTACCCTTTTTAGACCACAGGTGATCTTGGTATTTTTGTACTTACATAACGACCTTCACAACGATACATAACCTTTTACTTTATCTTTCGTTGTAAAAGTCATAATATTAAACATATAGTATATTATAAACATATTTACTATGTAAATGTATTACACTGTTAATATATTGTGCAACAATAAAATACTTTCTTGTGTTAATGGCTATATTCAAGTAATTCAAATTAATATGTAATTCACATTCGAGAAAATCATAAGACAATAAATAAATGTCAAAGAAAGAAAAAGAGAACAAAAACAAAAAAAAAAAAAAGAAATATTCTTCTTCATTTCATGTTTTCTTGCCTATCTAGTGCCTGCGTAGATAAGCAACAAATACAAGCGGCGTGTAACAATATACTTATAATTTATAAATAAAATAGCGTTTGTGTGCGATTTTAGGAAACCTATTTTGTACTACATCCATGAGATTATGGCAAAATTTCTTGTTTCCTTCTGTTTAATGATTGTACCCACTAATAGGTGGAATGGCTAAAAAGCTGGATGCTTAGAGGATTTAGCTAAGGAGGACATTTCTTATCCCAAAGATAGTAAAGGATTCGTTTGTAACAAAAAATAACTGATGTGAATCAAACGTGTCGCTTCTTACTACATTCCCTATATCATAAAAATATATTTAAAAATACTTAATGGATAATCTTTAGCCACAGCCAATCTTTGAATTTCTCGGCTTTTCTGTACTATAATCTGCATATATTATACATATAAACCTTCCTCTTGAATCAATCTATCTAAAAACTGTATTAAAATCCGTTGCGTAGTTTAAAAGATCTAAGCGTACAAACAACGGAAGCGACTTTGTTTTATACTAATGTGTAGATATAAATATTTTCATTGCGTGAAAATTGAGCTTTCAACCTCTAACGGGTCGTTAAGTTGGCATTAAAGTAAACGATCTTTTTAAAATAGAGAATTTATTTTTAGAGTCCGCACAAGACATAGAAATTATTGAAAATACTTTTTTTATTAACTCTAATACTTTACAGGGATGTTGGTAGGTTTTATCTAGTAAAGTGGAGTCCAGCCAAAAAGAAACTCAGACGAAAAAGGGAGATTTTTACCTAAAAATATAGGTTTATTACTTTAATGTAAATGGATGCTATTTATGAAATGTATTAGCACCTTACAAATAGCAGCAATTCTGTTACTTTTTTGCTATATCATTTATATTATTATACTATACTATTATTATTACTTGTAAAATGGACTCCAGTAGCTTGTATAAGGTGGAGATTGACCACTGATAATAACAGTCAGTCTACTAAGAAGTATAGATTACTGTACTCAAATAAATATTTAATGTTTCTAATTAATAAGTTTGATTGTGTCTGCTCTGACCCAATGTTCCTTGATATTGATTATCATACTACAGGTCTTATGTTAATTTGGAAATGTTCATAGAACCTTACATTGGTTTCCATTTTGAGTAAAACAAATCATAAATATGTTGGGACATTAACACACAGCACCATCTAGTTCCATGGTAAGCTACGAGGCTTGTGTTATGAATGCCAGATAGTTGATACACTATACATATATAACTTTAAATACATACATATTATAAATATAAACGCCCATGACTGGAGTACAAACATTCGTGCTCATCACACAAACGAATGCCCCCAGCGGGACTCGAACCCGCGACCGCTGGAACAGCAAGTAGGGTCACTACACACTGAGCCAAACGTGTCGTCAAAATCATTGTATTGGAAAAGGAAATAATCATTGTTTAAAAAAATGCCACATAATAGCTAAAAGCTAAAATTGAAATATGAAGTGATGTCCATTCAACCAATCTCATAAAGGAAGTGATCTGATGTTGTAACATGAATCTGTTTAAAAAACAGTTTAGTTCGTGATTAATTATTGCCAAGACTTGAGAAAATACCATGGCGTAATTATACTCGCAAAGATCTTTCTTTGATTTACAGCTGCTAAGTTTGGTTGACCTATTTTGGTATCAAAACTTGCAATATTTCTATCCCTTTGTGTTTTAAAGATTATGACTTCGACTGTTGTAAAATGTTAGGTATGATTGTTGTTTTATGAATTCCGCTAAAGCTTACGATTAAATGATTTTTTTATCTATAAATAGAGAGCCAGAAACTATAGAAAAGTATATCTATTACTTTATAACATCCATTACGTATGTACGTAAATGATAATAACGTTATCATTTACATGAGATTCTTATATTAAAAAAAAAGAAAAGTCTAATATAAATAAAAGTATGCATGAACTGAGAAAGTTAATAAAAAATAATAAAAACAGTAATGCAACTACGACTAAGCTCAAATATCATTTCAGTTCAAACTAAAACATAATTTACTAACATTATAAATAACATATACAAAATACACATATGTACCTGCTTGTTTTAAATAGCACGAGAGTTATTATAAATATTATACATTAGAAATAACTTATTAGATATCTCTCAAATGCTTTCATCTAATACAAGATAATATAATCGTAATGAATTATGTATAGCTTACTTGCCTTCATTCATAATTTATTACTTAACTTAGAATTAAGATATGATACTTGTAGTTGATACTAAAATAGTAAACTTATGTCATAGATAAAATGCCACAATGAGGCCTAATGCTTGGTTTGGTGATAAGTGTTTTCTTGATTGGTTTGATAGTGTGTACTTTGAAAGTGAAAAATTGAATATTATTAATAATATAAATATAAATAAATATACATAATATGTTGAGACATTAACGCACAGCACCATCTAGTTCCATGGTAAGCTACGAGGCTTGTGTTATGGATACTAGATAGTTGACGCACTACATATATATAACTTTAAATACTTACATATCATAAATATAAACACCCATATCTGTAGTGCAAACATTCTTGCTCATCACACAAATTAATGTCCCCAGCGGGACTCGAACCCGCCACCGCTGGCACAGCAAGTAGGGTCACTACACATTGAGCCAAACGTGTCGTCAAATGTGTCGTAATTAATGTTCGCTTAGAGATCGAAATTTGACCATAGTCATTATTAAAAACTTGAGGAAAACATATATGAAGAGGATTTTCCTATCTAAATAAAACTAACTGTTTAAAAAAAATTGATAACAGTCAGTAGCTACGGTTGACAAACAAGTTAGAAAAATATACTGAATTGTTTTGTCTTATTTTTTTCTTGCATACATTTCTCTTGCAAGGTAATGGTTGAAATAATGGTCCCTATTTAAAACAATTGCCAACTATTTTATAATATATATATATACATACATATATATATATATATATATATATATATATATATATATTCTATCTATAATAATTATCTTAATCAGACCAGGACCATATTTTTATGGTAAACATTTAAAAGATTCGGGCTTAGTGAAATTAAAATCGCATAGTTAATTCAGGAAAGTTAGTCGTCAGTCAGGTTGTGCAGGTTGGTTTTATTATATTGACAGTATACAACATATATAGTTTGCAACGATTTATAAAGAAATCAGTAAAAAATATAAAATCTTAATTAATAAAGAAAGTAGAGTGGAATTGTTATGAGAAAATAACATGAAATGTTTATATGAAATCATCTTAGATGTAAATTTCGGACAAAATTAAATAACATAAAAATGGTATCTTCAAAGGTTTAAAATCAAAATGTACAAATGTATTATAATTTATCTAAGTTTGAAAAAAATAATGACTAATTTTGCATAAGATTACATTTACAATGACAACAGAGTTCAATGATATTTTTATTTCGAGCATTATTTAGTCATTTTGCTTTATCATGTTACCTTTGTTCATTTCGATTTGATATTTTCCTTCTTTAATTAATTGTCAATAAATAATTAAATTAAAATACTCGAATTTTAAATTAAACGATTCATAAGTGGATTCATTAAGAAATAAAATATTATTATAGCATATTATCAGGTTGCTTGCGGAAAATCGATCATGAATTAAATAACATCTATATATATGTATAACATCAGGATTTAAAAGATTGGAGTAAGACATGATCCTCGACGGAGTACAATCGTGCATACAATTTGGTGTTTACAATCAATTTTATTGGTATGTTTTTATCTATATATTAATACGTGAAGCAAAAACTTTGTACCCCTTTTTACGAAAATTGCGCGGACGGAGGAGTATGACATTCCCACACTTATAGTTTATATAGAGAAGGAGTGCAGAATGCTAATATTTTTTTAAAATTATGCATAAAAATACATTAAATCAATAAAAAAACATTACACAACTACCATGTATTTGACACACACACACACGCATATATACTCTTTTGTTTATTATTAAAGTCTGTGGTCAAATTGAGAATAGATTAATATTGTAATATACGCAAGACAATAAATATATAACTTAATAAATGAATGTTGATTTTCAACCACGCGGCGATCACTAGTTTACATAAATATGTATTTAGTGAGCCTATTTTACCTACATTTTAATAAACTCTGTCTCACTGCGAATAAATTGACAAACACCTAAGAATAACCTGCGTTCTAAAACTTTCTCACATATCCTATAATTTCAGACGATTAATTTATTTTTAATTTAGATGCACTAGATTTTGCCCGAGGGTCTGTTCGTGTGGCAGACATATGTTAACATTGATCCCACGACATATAAGCTATCTCTATTCCAAACTTCAATGAAATCCATTTACAAACCGAACTTCATTCAAATCACATTAACAAATTTTTGCATATATAATACTAGCGACTCACCCTCGCTTCGCTTCGGGTTCGTCCCTAGACAAAAACAAATCTATCCCACGGGAACCGTACATTTTTCCGGGATGATATATAACCTATAGCCTTCCTCAGTTAACGGCCTATCCAATGCAAAAAAAAAAATTTCAAATCGGATTAGTAGTTCCTGAGATTAGCGCGTTCAACCAAACAAACAAACCAACAAACTCTTCAGCTTTATAATATCAGTATAGATTAGTGTGATAGAACACAAGCTTGCGTCTGTGTTTATTGACTAGTCTCGTATGGAATATCGTTTGAAAAGCCTATATTCATCACAGAAGTTAGAGTTATATTTTATTTATTGAAAAGTTTAAAACTTGACTCAGTACTTTCAAAGGTTATTGCAAAATATAAAATAAATTTTATATTTACATACGTGTAACGAAAATTATACAAATTTGAAGTTCAAAATATATTAACATGTAATTTAAACTAATTCCCAAATGTAGATATCAAAGACTAGTTGCTGTTCATGGCTTCCTTCGAACAATTATTTCTATTGATTGACACTCTTCAATATGAGAATTACTTAATGTTTGAAGTCGATGCTGATACTACTTTCTCAGATGAGGTAAACAGTTCAAAAAAAAACTTTGTCATTATTTTTGAATATTCGGTGGATAAATATTATAAAATTAATAGTGTAATAAAATTACATCAATAGTATTACTAGCTTTTGCCGCGGTTCCGCTCGCGTAGTCTATTTATATATAATTTGGCAGTTCCAGAGATTTGCGCGTTCACACGTAAAAAAAAACAAACAAATTCTTTATTATATTAATATAGGTAAGCTTGCTGTTTCTCACTCAATACAGTGCCCTTACAAATCAGTTTATTTTACAAGATATTATTATATATTATTAATTAATGTCACTATACGAAAATTTTATTTTATAATTTACCAGCGACTCACCCTCGCTTCGCTTCTAGTTCGTCCCTAGATAAAAACAAATCTATCCCACGGGAACCGTACATTTTTCCGGTATAATATATACCCTAAAGCTTTCCTCGATAAGTGGACTATCCAACACAAAAAGAATTTTTCAATTCCAACCAGTAGTTCCTGAGATTAGCGCGTTCAACCAACCAACCAAACAAACAAACAAACAAACTCTTCAGCTTTATAATATTAGTATATTATGGTAGCAAATTATATTCAGGTTTGAGTAAGTGTAAACTGTAGATCATAAAGAATTCCGTTTGAAAACCGTGTACATTTATTCATGTGAAGAATGTTTCAAGCTACCAAATAAACTTCATGCTCATTTATTTAATCAAAAATAATTAGTGAAATAGAAAAAAAGAGAAAAAGATGTGATTTCATATGCTCTTTCTATAGTTGACTATAAAGGAGGTTTTAATAAACAAATATTACATTAGAAAAATACTTACACGAATTATGTTGTGTTTTATTTTATCCGTAAGGCAATATAAAATCTACAAATCTTGGCCCACATAATGACATACAGTATCAAACAACATTAACCATAGTAATAATAATTAACATTTTGTTTTCTATGAACATTTTTTTTCCAAAAAAAAAAAAATGAATTTTTTGATGTTTTTTTTAAGATTTAAATATTAATTAATTAATTTAGATTCCAAATGCAAACTTCACTTATTATTTCAGTTATTAAGTAACATATTAGAATATTTTCTATATATCTCAACTGTAGCACTTTCGTAGCACGCCGTAGGCTGGGGCCTACGCACGCCTACGCGGGGCGCGGCGTAGCAGACCAACCGCTACGACTCGCGGTACTATATAACGGGGCACCGTGGCACCCTTGGCCATTCCGGGTTGAGCCTCTACGCGCACCTCGCGTTCACTCTGTGTTTGTTACGAACGTGCTTGTTACGAAACTTACAGGTAAGTTAGAAGTTTCTTGATTAATGCATTTTTCGAAAAAAATTTAAAACGTCTGAAAAAGTAAGTTTTTAAGTTATGAATATGAGCCAAATATCCGTAGTAAAAGAGAACGGAAATATGTATGAAACTAAATTTTAAACGTTGCATTTAATTGTTTAAGTACCCATAGTTGCAGTATATTTTAATAATTTTTTATAATTATAAATTATACTGTCTGTCTCTAATGCTATAATAATTATGGGCAAAACAAAAGTTATTTTTAATTAATCGAATAGACGCGATAGGTAGGAGTAAGAAAATAAGAGGGTGCTTAGTGACCTATTTAATGTGATCCACATATCTTATAGTGAATATTTTTTTCCATATCCACCTGACAAAGAAAAAATAAGCTTCATAGAAAAAGAAAAAAAAAATCGCAAGAAAAAATTTTAAATATCGATTTAGAAGACCGCGACGGAAAAGATTTAAACGCGTTTACAAAAGTATCGAAGATCGCAGGAAATATATTTTAATATACAATAAAATCTAGAATAATAATATACGGATAATAATGAAGTATAAATACTTCTTATATGCATACTACAGGTATGTGTAATGTTTAGTTTATACGTTCGAATTTTTAGAAAGACATACCCAAATTACATGATTATTTTTACATAAGTTATAAAATAGTTCGTGAAATAAATATTATGTTATTTCTGCAACTATTATAAGTAGCTAAATATTATAAGTATTATAAAGTAAGTGCTTAAAAGTTGCGGCTAAGTTCCAGAAAAGACCGTACGTTAAAAGCTTCAGTAAATAGTAGTAATAAAATTCAGTAAAAGTCAATTATTATTTGTGTACACAGATTATTATAGTTAGGTTATAATCATTGAATTTTAATTTTGATAAAATTAAAATATCAGGTCCTGTGAAAACGAAAAAAGATTATTAATTTCCTGGTAATTATTTTGTATAATAATAATATACAAAATCCTATAATTTTATTTCAAAGTAACAATTGTGATTATCGAGAAAAAAAGAATTACTAGAAACAATTTAGGTTTTTTCGTAAACTTTTAATTGAAGATAATGATGAGTTTATATTTTAATTCTAAATAGTTTTTAATTTAATACAATATAAAGTTTAAAAATAATAAAAACATGTAATGAAATATTCTTAAACATCTCGTTAAAAGTTCAGGGGCACTTTTTATCATTTACAAGAAAGGCCTGAAATCAGATCTTGCTTTAGTTAATATTAAAGTTCTATACTAAAGTTGGATATTTAGTTTCTTTTAATATAATTAGAAATAATAAAAAAATCTAATCTATGAAAAATAGGTGAAACAAAGTATATAAAGATATAGAAAACTTTGTAAGGATTTTTAATGGCAATCCATAAAAAAAAAAACAAATAGTTTTAATAGTTTAATACCAAAAAAGTATCATATTTATCAAAAGAACAATTTAATTTAATTATTAATTTCAAATGAATATTTTTTTTCAACTTTGTTTAAATTAACGTATAAGTAAAGCAAACGGAAATAAAAATCAGTGTATCGTGAAGTAGAAAAAATTAAACAATTAAATTGACATATTCAGACATCCTAATATGGGAGCATATCACGTTACTAAGCCGCTTTCCATATAAATAATGACAAAAGATAAAAATACGATAATATTGAATTTCATCAAATCCTAAGCTAGATTAAAGAAATTTTGTTTAAAAAGAGTCCAATATAATTCAAATTGTTGATCAACTTAAATAACTCTAATGTATTAAAAACCTGCGACTTATCCTCGCTTCGCTGGAATGCGTTCCTATGTGATTTTGTTTACAATTTCAAGGGTTTTAATTTTTTTGCGCGGAGCTCTGAGTCTTTTTCTAAAATAAAAGAAGCCTAAGTTACTCAGCTGTCTGCCCTTGAAAGTCTTGACAAAATCGGTTCAGCCGTTTCAGAATAAGCCGGAACAAACAGACAGACAAATATTTTAAAAATAGTTTTTTTATACTTTCATATTAGCATTTAGTAAAAAGCTGTTATTTGGACATTACAAACAGACACTACAATTTTTATTTAGCTGTATAAATGTATAGATTAATTGAAAGTAATTTTTATTTAAAATAAAATAGAAATCGAAGCTACATATAAGATGTATGTAAGAGATATATACACAAATGCCTTTAATACGTCCAATAAAATAAACGTTTTGCCGTGACGTAGCTTATAAAATGCGACGGAAACTCAAAGTGGGTGTAAAGAACAATATTAATTTAAAAGTTACTTGACTTGAAGGTATTGAAGCAATCCTAAAATGTTCCCTAATATTTTGCTTATAAGAAGAAATTGCAAGAATAAATAATGTTTTTTTTTAATCAACAATATTAACTTGGATAACTGTCCACTAGATTTTAGTAAAAAAGAATATTATCTTAATTCAAGTTATAATATTATCTTTCTCAGTTAGGTATTTTCAAGGATTTGATTCTTATAGATCTTTTTCCATGTCGCATTCCGCGTACAATTCAAGGAATTATGCTGATAGTAGTTATTGTAAAATAAATAACTCATACTGCATATCTATCTACCTATACATATAATAAAATTGTAACTAAGCCGAATCTGTACATTAAATATTTTTTGTAAAATCTTATTGAAATAGACTTTATTATCGATACAGAAGCCAAATCTATAGTTTTTAGATTTTTTGTCTGTCTGTTTGTCTGTCTGTTACCGCATCACGGGAAAACCACTAGACAGATTTTGATAAAATTTGGTATGATGATAGCTGGTTATCCGGGTCAACATATAGTATATATTTTTTATTGCGGGAAAATATCTCATCTCTGAAGTAAACATTAAAACGTAACCAGAGACGGACCCGAGCGAAGCGAGGGTGAGTTGCCAGTTATATAATATATTTTATGCGTTGAATAGAACTTTTACTTATTTATTGAATTCACAAAGAAATCGCATGGTTAATCTTGTTTTCCAAATGGATGGTACGCCTTTGTGTAGCACACTGCTATTAATAACCCCTTTACGATGTTTCGCTTCAATTTGCTATACATTAGATTGCCTATAATATGCTCTTGTGCATTCAAGTTGTAAGACAAGATTAATTGTACAGGTAAATGTATATTTAATGGTAAAACTGCATTGTAATTTTTATTCCTAGTTATTTTTAATGAAAATTAGATATTGCCGACAATTTTTAAGTATCAATATTTTATACAGATATTTTTTGAGGTCCAATAGCGAATTAGACAAAATAAAAAAAAAATGTTTGAATATTATGATACAATATATACTAATACATTTGTAGCAAAGTAGATTATTGAATATGCTTATTAATGTTGGTCAAAAATTCTCTTTTGAACTCTTTAACAACTTTTTTTATGGAAACAAAGATTATGAATTTTTCACTTTCTTAAAACAAAAGCCATTGCCGGATGACAATATAAAATAAAGTTGACGTTAAAACAGGATAAGCTATAAGCGGAAAAATCCCCTTTTGTCTAAGAGATTAAGTCAAAAGTAAAAAAAAAAAAATTACGTCAGCCAGTATCAGACAGAGTAACTCTTAATACAATTTATAACGTTTCTTTTTTAAAATATTTATATATCTAATTCTTATTTTAAAGAAAAGTTTGAGCTTATTTTTTGTCAGTTTATGTAACTCAAGCAGCGAGGATTAGAATGTGAACTCGTGGTTACATTGTTGAATCGAGAGAAATTTCTTATGACTACACAAACGTTTATATCAATATTATAAATAAACATGAAAGTTCAACGTCGGCAAAAGCTACCAAGCTTTGCATCTTCCAGGCAGCGGAATCATGGAGCTTAGTGACGATATCTCTTTACAATAGTTGAAAACTAGACATTTTGAATTTTAATCGAAATTACAATCGTTTTGTCATAAAATTGTAACATTTCGTTCCCCTATTATATATTTTTTATATATCTTTTATTCAACGATTGTAGAATGACATCTGGTCTAAGCTCTATTAGTAGAAAATTAACAAAGTACATAATTAAATAGTAACACCATTAACGCTTATGAAATTATTCAAGTATAAAATTATTAGCACGCTTAATCGCAATACAAAGGATAGCCGAGCTTGCAAAGTTTGGTTAACGCTGCCTTAATAGTTAGGAAAATTTTATTAAAATAAAAGAAAGTTCAAAAGCCCAGTAAAGAGAAGTAATCGTATAAAGGTTTTATTCATTCACAAAGTGAATGTGAAGCAACGATCAAAATCTAAAAGTTTTCTAAAGGGAATGCGTTTATAATTTTTAAAGTATGCAGCAGAGCCTGCATTCCGAAAAAACTGTCGGGTACTTTAAAAAACTAAAACTTAGAAAATTATTTAATTTTATATTTACTGTGCGATAAAATATCTTTAGACATATCTACATTATACAGTAGCAAAATTTTTCGTATAGAACTAATTCCTGTGGGAAATAAAAAAAAAAAGATTTGATTTCTAATGCGCCTCATACATTCCTAAAAGATATGATTATTAAAAAAAAAATACTAAGTTACACCGTGAAACTTGTTTGAAAAGCAAAATAAACTCACTAAGCCTTCTAATATGTTTAATGTTTATAAATAAACTATAAGCGGATTTGCGATATTTTAGAAACTTTATATGTTGCTTATTAAAAAATTAAAACTATTTTTTAAATAATATTTCATACTCAATACATTATGTGTATATACTGATGTATTTTTGATACACTTTTATTACAGCACAAAAAATATTTTACTGGTTTTACTTTTTGGAAACACCAATAGCATATACATATAACGCTTGTTCCAATCTGTAAGTCATATGCATGACAAAGGAGTCATCAAAATTCAAAGTTCGCCATACCAGCTTTTTTTTTTCATTTTCATGTCAAAATATAACCGATTTCCGGTCTCATAACATATTTCTTTATTGAAATTTTCCTAAAAAGTATTTTAAATTTATTTAGAAACCTACCATATTTGGGTATGCCTTGTCAGTCTATAAAATGTTACCCTACATATATGTATGTATAGATAACCATATCAGAAGATGATGATTTTACGGTTATTGCAAATATTTGTCTCGAACGAAAATCGAACACGTTATTCACGGCATAGAGATGGAGACAGAATACTAATGTTAGACGACCGTAAATTAATCAAATTTATAATTATACTAGAAGCATTATGTATCTAATTTTACTGAGGAATAACAGGTTATCTAACTTAACAAAGATTATCCCTTTGATAAATATCCTTTTCGGTGCTTCCGGGACTTAATTAAATTTAGAGGGCGAATAAAATACAAAAATAAACAAATTCTTTAAAAAACTATCGGACCAAATAAACTTTTTATAAAATTGATAATGAAAAATTATTAAAAGCAAATATTTGAATAAGCATCGCCGGATGTTAGAGTTAGTTATGTAAACAGATTATTATATAGTCTTTACTCTAAATTCATAATGGATGCTGAGGTGTTTCAATTAAAAACGGAATGATACAGCGTTGGCATGAAAAGGTAATAAATGAAGGCTCCGCCGTTACGTTACGTACAAATAATTTGACTACGGTGCAAAGTTCATTCAAATTAGTTTTAAAATGACTATTAAGAAATTAAGAAGAAGATAAAAATATTTAAGATAATTTCGTTTTTAAATATTTTTCTCATACCTAATTGCATATTATAGTTGAATTTTAGGCTATGTTTTAAAAACTCCTGTAAAATTTTTTTTGTAAATTGTTGTGTTAATAAAATAAATATGTATGTAAAATAGAGCATTATCCTAATATGTACTAAGCGAAAATCGAATTTCACTCTATATGGGCAATACCGTAAAAATACTCTATGCAAAAAAATTACTCATACTTATAATATAAGTAACAATATACAAAATATAGTTCAACATTGTAAAAACGCATTAGTTATTTTAAAAAACGTTGATGGTGGCACTCTCACGACTGTTTAAAAAACACTAAGCTTTATTTTTCTCTATCACAAATTATTTTGATCCAAGAGATCTTATTAGCAACATTGTAAACTTAACTATGTATTTTTAATGAAATTTACGGGATTACGCGATAAATTATGAAAACGTATAATGTTGATCCTAATTATGAGCTCTGGCTTAATAAAATGTCGAAAGAACGCATTAAGTTTAACAAACTAAATAAAACTATTACCACATAAGACTATACTGATCGGACTATTTCTATAAATACTTCACGCTAAAATAGCTAGAGGGAATCAGATCTAATAGAAAAACTACACATATGCAACTTATTTATTTTATTTATCAATCCTTTATTACACCAAAATAAAAATACAATTTAAAAGAATGTATAAATTTACAAATATATATTTTAGTGTAAAGGCAGGTAAATTTATCACTAAAGTGATCTATTACAGGCACCTTCACCTCCGTACCCAAGCAAATTGATAGTATGTCGCTAGTTTGAACATAAAACTCAAAAAAAAAAAATGAAAATTTGATCAGTTTTTTGAACCGCATATATTTAATGGATAATCCAAAATATAGAAAAAAGTTGCAATGCGTTTTATATACATATAAAAATCGAATTGTATGTATGTAATATGGTTATATCGTATATGTTTTAATGTACATATATATAATATATAGAAGCTGTATATGTACTTTTGTTTCCTATGCAACATCATTGATTGTCACTAAACGAATTTAGTTTCAATCGATAGTTGTAACACTGTATCATAACACTGTATCAACGTTCTAGATTTTGAATTAGCTGGATTGAGCGTATTCATATCTGTTCGTTTATTTAGCTTTAGCTATTCAAACATGTTGAGTGGGTGTCTCTACTGCTTGTCTATGCAATTTCATTGTAGTCTGTCTGTCTTACATGAAAACATAGATATGTTCGCATAGTTTGAAAGAGCTGCTCTCTAATAGAGTTTATCTTTATTTTTATCGTTATGTTAGAAGTATTTGTTGAGATTTCTTTAAAAGACATTCGTTTTCGAAGACAAGGAAAGAACAAGAAAATAGAAACGAAATTATTTTTCAAACATAATTAGGTACATGCATATGTAGGTTATGTATGATATGATCTTAATATTAACTCGTCTTATTATTTTATACTTATGGTTTTAAATACGTATACGATTTGTCCTATTTTATATTTTAAGTTAAAAAAACCTTTAAAAATTAACCAATTTATTAAGAATATTTAATTTCAATTGATTCACTCATATTACATGCATTTTAATATAAAATAGAAAATATTTTATGTGTGGCAAAGTGAACTCTAGCTTTACATAGTTTAGTGTACACCAAGAGCACTTCATTCTGCTTTAATACAATTTTGACATTGACTTATGCAGTATTCTTGCATATAATATTTGCTGTCAACCCACTTGTATAGGAATTTTGATTATATCAGTAAGTTAATATAATGATGTATTAGCCATTTTTAACTTTCCAATCATGAGCATGGGACTCCCTTCAATATTAAGGGGATCAGGCTATAGTCTACTATACTGGCCAAGTGCAGGTTGGCGGACTTCACAAACTCTCTTTCGAAAACTTGCTAGGTTCTCTCTGACATGCAGGTTTTCTCGCGATGTTTTCATTCATCATTTCAATCATTCACGTTGAAAATGATTGGCACATGAAAATATGAAAGGTTCGAGACTTTTGAATTGAACTTGCTTTACTCGGCATCCTTTCCTATCACTGGGCTACCACTGCCTTTAGTTATAATAGAGTTAATTTAATATCAACCTCAAACAATTCGTAAGCTTTAAGTTTTTCAATAAAGTACTGTTGATGTTATTGTACCATTAATTTTAATTTAATGAAAAAAGTTTACTTTATTCAATAACTATAAAAATTTACTTTATATACAGCTTATTTAACTTGTACGGTATTTTTCAAATAATTCATTTGGAACTCAATATTAAGATCTGATTTACATTAAACACAATATTATCAAAAGTTTTTTTGTAAAGAAATTCAAAAATTAAAACAAAATCGCTAAATCGTCAAAAATAAACGATAAAGAAAATATTTATTATGCTTTGGATGTTAAAACTTTATAATATACAAAACAAAAATGAAGAGAAAAAAATAATTTTTCAAAGTTTTACTGTAGTTATAAATATCACCTCGAGGACCGCGAGCACACCGGTGTGCTAGATAACAATTGAATTCTCGGAAATTCGCACGGATTTCTTAGAATTTGTCCGGGAGGGAATATTGAATTTTATAAGAAAATCATAATATTTTTTAAAATATAAAAATATGATAAATGGATAATGTTTGATGTTGAAAAATTGATATTCTGACACATCTTTGTTCTCATCAATTCTGAAAAATTTTGCTGCGCTTTCTTTATTCCGGTTACTGCTTATTCATATTACTTACAGAAATGTTATTTCCTTTTTAAAATTAAAGTTTTCAAAATAATAATTTAAATCGCCTTTCACATAGTAAAACATAATGTGATTGCTGAATATGTAATATATATAGTTAACTTCGACCGTCATAGTCATTATTCATTTTTTGTTTGTAAAATTATAGATCAAAGTATTCACGGACAAAATGGAAATTAGAATTGTTAACGTTAAATAAATAGTTTTTGTTGCCAAATTTCTGTTCGAAAAGTAGCCTAGGGAAATCTTATCCCATCACCGAGTAATAGAATTTAAGACTCTATAAAGATTTTCTTGTTTTTTCATTTATAACACCATAACTTACTAATTCTTTTATTTCTCATATTCTTGTATATATACATTAGCGACTTACCTTCGCTTCGCTCGGGTACGTTCCTAGGTACGTTTTAACGTTGACCCGAATACCAGCTATCATCATACCAAATTTCATGAAAATCTGTCCAGTGGTTTTTTCGTGATACGTTCCCAGACAGACAGAAAGACAAAAATTCTAAAAACTATAGATTCAGCCTCTGTATCGATAATAATGACTATTTCAATACGATTTTCCAAAAAATATTTAATGTACAGATTCGACTCAGTTAGAATTTTATTATATGTACAGATAGATAATATATCTAACACAAATAGAACGCTGAAGTCCTAAACATATGTTTAATTGAAAGTTATGTATTGTTTATAGGAGATTATTGTAAGTATGAATTCATTCTTGGTCAACTTATCCTTTATAGTTTATCAAATGTAAATAATGTAGGGTAGGATTAGTAACATTGATTAATCCCTGTGAAAGTAGTATCTTTCGTAAGTTTTGGAACAGTTATTGTGTGTATACAAGGCTTAAGTTATATTACTCTTTGTATAGGATTTTAAGAAATCACTAAATATCCTTTTAAGTTAATGTGTAAAATACCTTGACTATCGTAAATAATATTTAATATTTTCATAATAAAATATAAAATAGTATTTTTTTGCTGAGTTCTCTCCATTAAATAATTGTTTATTTTTATAAATACGAGTCTTCATCTAGCCATCCTAGTTCACCAGGTCGATATTCAACGATTCCATATATGAATACATACATATCTATATAAAAAAACAAACTTTTTCCAAATTTTTTTCTTGATAACGTTATAGCTCGTCAATGGTTATTAAAAAAAATCGGTTGCCAAATAGTGGATAAAATGGTAAGTTTTGTCTTTGTCTGTTTAAACGTAGATAACCATGAAACCTATTAAGTATTAGAAAAATACTAGAATATATTCACTTTTAGCCTCAATTGCTATGAAATTATTGTACGTATTGAATAGACACGGTTTTATTCTAAATTTTTAATTTAGCGAATTAGGTTGAAGTTTGATATTTTAAAATCAATTCCTTTTTTTACTTTATATTCATTTTTTATTATTCTAATAATTTCTACTTTTATATAATTATATGTAAAGGTAGATTTTTTTTTTATATTTTGTTGTTTATTTTCTTTATAGTTCTTATATAACATATCGATACCTCGGGGCTCAAAGAGCGTAAGCACCAAAACTTGATTTTACAGGAGAGCAAAAAAACAAAAAAAAAAATAATATTGTTTTCGACATATCTTTTTTGATTTTTGCCCTAAATAAACCATTTTAAGACCAAAAGATTAATTTTTTTTTGGGTGCAGAACACTATAAAATTATATTTCGAATAGATTTAAAAGTAACAATAATAGCAAAAGCTAAAAATATCTGTTTTATTTTCTACAAAAAATAGGGTCCTAAACACCATTTTTTGGCGAATTGGAAGACTTTAAATACACAGATCGATAGAGGAGAAAAAACTTAGTAGGACTGCATTAAAAAGTCAATTTCGCCAAAATGGCGGTTACGCCCTTTGAGCCCCGAGGTATCGATATGGTTACTGGTCTAGTTAAGACAGATAGGAAATAATAGAGAAAAATGTTATAACTGAATATGTAATATTAATAAACATTTCTAAGGGCTGCAGCTCATCTTACATTCTTAAGCCCTCTTATATCTATTTATAATAAAATGTAATTCGAAAAATATAGTATTTTCTTTAATGATATATTAGATTTTAATGATAGCGAAATATAAAATTTAGCATTAAAGTGACGAGAATACTACGTATGATAGAATTTAAATAATATATTAATACGCATATCTTTATACTTTAAATTTAAAAGGGGGCAATTATTATGTATATTTGATAGAAAAATTGTGTACTTAGAAAAAAATGATAAATTTAGTATGTGTTATTATTATAATTAGTGGCAAATAAATTAGTAGTCTAAAATTATCTCTTAATAAAACAAACTCGAGGCAAAAGTAAATTAGTGAACTGAACAATGAAACCCACTAAAGCTCCTTAATTACTCAAAGGAAATTCAATTTCTAAAAGACAATCAACTGTTGCATTACTACAAATTTCGTTAGGTCCAATGAGTGTACGAAATGTATACTAATTATTATTTGATGGTAGGTACTTACTTTAAAATGATTAAATGTACTTATAATAAATATGAGTTATATTAAAGTACTACCTCGGTGGTGGAGTGGCTAGCATGTACAGCTGTACATTCGGAGGTCCTGGGTTCGAGTCCCGAGTTGGGTCAAGTTTAATTATTAAGTCTTTCATCCGGTATACGTTACAGCGTGAAAAAATATTTTCATTTATAATGGTACTTGGTACTTCAATAATATTTTACTTGCTCAGTGACCTCCAATTTCATTTGTTTTAACTAATATAACCCAAAAATTATTCTTTATCTCACATTTAGTTAGTAGTAGTTACAACATAATATCACAAAATAACAGTATGAAAAATCTCTTTAAGCATAACTTAAAACAAATAATACGTGTGCTGAAATTAAAATATTCTTTTCAAGAATAATAGTGTATTATCGTAAATGTAGAATAATTTTCAGTTATTCGTAGTTTATATATCTATTAGACACCAACTAATCTATACTAATATTATAAAGCTGAGGAGTTTGTTTGTTTGTTTGTTTGGTTGAACGCGCTAATCTCAGGAACTACTAATCCGATTTGAAAAATTCTTTCTGTATTGGATACCCTGTTAACTGAGGAAGGCTATAGGCTATATAACATCCCGGAAAAATGTACGGTTCTCGTGGGATAGATTTGTTTTTTTCTAGGGACGAACCCGAAGCGAAGCGAGGGTGAGTCGCTAGTAAAATATATTTGAGTTTTAAAGTACTCTTATTCATAGTTACATAGTGAAAACCTAATATGGTTATGACTTTAATACACATAATTTCGCTATCACAGACAGAAATAGAGTCACTAAAATCTTTCTATTAGACTTAGACTCTTGTGCCTCACAACAAGGCAAAGGTAATATGATGATGTTAGAGTAGAATTCGTCTCCGTAGCAATGATTCGGCCAAGTCAAGTGTTAAGTCAAAGCCGAAGCGTTTAAGTGACATTCGTGCTACCTATAGCGTTAAATTACAGAAGAATGTACAATTATATTTTATTGTATTACTATTAACTTAACAATTGTATGCACATTTTTCAGCAAATTAATCTTTGATATCTTTATCTATGTTCTTGTGGAACAAGCGCTTAACATGATTTTTATTTTTTATAAGAGTACTCAAAATCTCAAACTTTTTCTCTAAATCTACTGTATCTATCTCTTCGCTTGATGTATTTAGTTATATTTTAATATAGACAATCAATTCAAAAATAACCCGTCAAGACATACTTGAATGTTGCGGGATATAACAGGCAGATAATAAATCTAAAATATATAAAAGAAATCTTAAAAATAACCTCCTATTAATCGTATTATAAAGAATAAGTAAGAATTTGTGAAAATGTCTGTTGCCTACAATGGCTTAGAAAGGATGTTGTAGCAGGCGGGAATTATGGGGCTGTTATTGCGATATCTTTAAAGGCACATTCTTTATATTTTTGTTTTAAGACTATTTTATGAAAAACCTGTAAATGATTATAACAAATTTATTAATTACTAGCAGAACCCGCGGCTTCGCCCGCGACCAAAATTTTTTAACTTGCAAAAATAAGGAAAACAAATTTCATTTTAGCGATCGTAACTCAAAATATCCAGTATCTTAAAAGATGTTACGCGTATATTTAGCAAGCTCCACTACCTGTATTTTTTGCACATTTTTCTACTCTCCATCTCTCCAAATTTAGAGGAAGAGAATACAATGATACAATCGCGTACAATGTTAACGATTTTAGAGTCATGTTACCCGATATGGATTTTTTACGTTATTTTTAAAGACCCAATGCTATGTACACCTGAAGCTTACAGTCTCCCTCCTTCTCCTTTTTTTTAAGTTACATATATAAATTGCCCTTTTTATTTTGCTGTAGCTGCTGTGGCCAGCCGAAAAGTTGCACATAATTTTTCTTTGAATTCGGAATAATTTCTGTTCTCTGCTTTATATCGCACACAGTAAGTGTGCACTTACGTAGGACTTGAGTCATGTTACTCTATTTAAATATATTCAACAACTCCAACTTCACCGTCCATTTTAACCCACTTAGGGGCTGAATTTAAAAAAAAAAACTACAATCCATGTTTATTTAATTGTATTGAAGAGCATTAATACCAAGTTTCATGTAATTCTGATCATAAACAACTTTTTCCTTATATAAACAGCACAACCCCCTTTTACCCTTTCAAGGTATGAATTTCGAAAAAAAAATGATGTTTGTATTGTTTTAGTTGTCATTTTAAAGGTAAATACAGATTAATTTATTATTATTAATTACATTACATTAATTACAGAGTTCCATACCAACTTTCATCCCCTATTTGACAGCCTTATAGGATGAATTTCAAAGTTTTTTAAATATGTATTTATTTAATTGTATTGAAGAGCATTAATACTAAGTTTCAAGTAATTCCGATCATAAATAATTGATTGCCCATATAAACTTTATCATCCTCTTTTACCCTCTTAAGGGATGAATTCCGAAAAAAATCTAATACAGATATTTCTAATTTTTCATCTTAAAGCTAAGTACCACTTTCTGTTCATTTCGCGTTAAGGATGACAGAGTTTCATACAATCTTATATCACCTATTTTACCCCCTTAGGGGATGAATTTCGAAAAATCCTTTCTTAGCGGATGCCTACATTGTATAAGGAATATGTCTTCCAAATTTCACGTTTCTACGATCAGCGGTTTAGGCTGTGCGTTGATCGATCAGTCAGTCAGGACAAAGCATTTTATGTATATATAGATTTTTAAGTAATATAATATATATACTTAATGTATTAAATACAATTATATTTAGTTCAAAATTTGGCAAATATTACCACTTGGTAAAAACATTTAATTTAACTGTAAATTGTCATGTACCTACTTTGTAGGCGTGCCTGTACTTCGCGGCCATTTTAATTACCTTCAAACCACTTTAGACATTTCCGCTGGGGATCGGTAATTTAATTAATTTGTAATAAAACTAACTTCTACTCGGTACGCTCTCACTATGTTATTATAAATCGTAAAATTACTAAGTGAAATTTGGTGAAAATTGTCAATTAACAAGCTATTTTGAGGTGAAAATATTTATGTAGTATATTAAACTTATCCAATAATATTAATAACCGAGCTTATTACTAAAAATCATGAAATTTAACATATAATATTACAAAGTCAAGTAGTTAGGGCTTTCTATTATTTCTTTTATTCTCACGGTCTAGTGAGAAGACAATAATAAGTCGCGCTCGGCACAATGTCAGGCACAGGACAAAATTAACGAATTTTTGTTCTCTCCGAGACACGGGGCTCTAAACTCTGTTATTGAGAATTTCTTTACATAAAATCTCAATGACTACTTGTTCCGCTGTAGACTTGAACTGAAAATTTGCTAGCAATTAGATTAGAACATTGGAGCAGTTAAAAGAGAACATCATATGTGATATAAAATGGAGTTTTTAACTTATATTCAAATAAATTGAAAAAGAAGACTTACTGACAAAAGATAGACGTCATCTCGAGCCAACTTACATATGTGGCATTCCTGCATCGATCATACTATTGCATTGGCATTTTGATGGTTGGTCAATAAGTCCCTGATACCACCAATTACCACCAGTTCGAAAAGAAAACGCTTCAGTAAATTTAAATTATGTATTTTTAATTTTTTTATAGATTTTTTTATATAATATTAGTGGGAATTTAACAATACAAAAAAAAATACTTATCAAAACATTTCTTCTGTTTTTCCTTATTTGCATAAATTGGTTATATTACATGGTTGCTAACTTAAATTGAGTATCATAAGCTTGGGATTGCCGGCGGCTTGAATGTGATGTTAAATGACAGCACAATGAATATTCATACAGTATCTGCTATTCTACGAGTATACATGTAATTACGCTTCTTTTATTGTTGTCTTAGATACTTAAATTCGTGTAAACAAACATAACAATGCGCTATATAAGATACAGAAATCTATACTGATATTATAAATGTGAAAGTTTGTGAGTATGTATGGATGTATGGATGTTTGTTACTTTTTTACGCCAGAACTGCTGGACGGATCTGGATGATAGATTATAGTCTGGAATAACACACAGGCTACTTTTTTCCCCAAAAAATGTACGGTTCTCATGGGATAGATTTGTTTTTGTTTTCTTAGAGGCGGGCCCGAGCGAAGCGAGGGTGAGCCGCTAGTTTTAAAATATAGAAGTTATAAAATTGTAATAAAAACATAGATCTTCCTGAAGCTACTAAATATGCGAATTAATAATAAATGTACATCTAATTTTAATTTTATTACATTAATTTTTATTTGATTCTGCCTTTTTCCTCTTTAAATTTATGAAAAAATAAAGTATTTTTAACTTATGCTTTTCTTCTATTTCATTAAATTATTCAAAACAACCCACAGCTAAAATATCAAAAAAGATATCTTAATTTTCTCTTATATTGGTGTAAACAGTAGTAATATACAATTTAGGGAGGACATAAGAGTCGAGATATTAAGATTGTAATAACAACTTGTTTTTTAATAAAAAATAACGTAAAATAAATAAATGGAAGAAAAAATAACGTAAAATAAATAAATGGAGAGTACGTGTGCCAATATTGTACAATAAGAACTGGTCTAATCGATAAGAATTTACTGGAAAGAACAAAATTTAGTATATATTGGAGTAAAATACACATACAGTTTAAAAAAAATATATTAATTTCGTATAGTCATTAATAAGCCTTTACTATTCAATAGCAGCGTATTTGGCATTCCTTACTGTGATCTCTTATAGCGAGTTCGATTGTTAACATATCCGTATTATTATCCGTATTATAAATGTGAAAGTTTGTGAGAATGTATGGATGTTTGTTACTCTTTCACGCCAAAACGGCTAACGGATCTGGATGTTTGGCACAAAGATATATTATAGTATGGTATAACACATAAGCTACTTTTTATCTCGAAAAAAGGTACGGTTCCCGTAGGATAGGTTTATTTTGTTTTCCTAGAGGTGAACCTGAGCGAAGCGAGAGTCAGCCGCTAGTTTGATTTTTAATTAAATAAAATTGATTGATTAGAAAAAAAGTGCTTGAAAAAAGTGAAAGTCATTGAAAAAAATGATCAACAAGTATCATAGTTTTGTCATAAACTAAGAAATTTAGTTATATTTCCCTTTACATATACTGCAAAAATTAATGTATATTCAATATACTAACTTAGCATAATTTTTAGCATATACGTATAAGTAGATCATTAGTATCGTAATGAGAGTTAACCTGCGTAAATCTACAATATTTACGAACCGCACTGATAATATGGGGGTACTGTCAGGACTGAATGCATGTCAAACACACGTATTGAAGTTTGTGTATAATTAGGATACGATGTACTGAAGGCTCAATAAATGTTGATCATATTGAATTTATTTAAATTCTAAGTTTTTATTAGTTAGTGTCTCAGTTTAAGAAATAACTGGTAATAAAGCTCAGTCTCATCTCAGGCTGACTGTTGCTGCATCTGAAATCTTAATAATAGCTTAGATTTGACCGCAATATTTAAACCGCATCAAAATCCGTTGGGTAGTTTTAAAGATCTAAGCATATATAGGGACAGACAGCGGGAAACGACTTTGTTTTATATTACGTATTGATAAAATACGTAAAACATATATTTTATTATTTTAATAAGGCAGTGGAATCTCAGTGGTAAGGCTTTCTTGGAAAACCAAGTGAAGCGGTTTCAAATCCTGGGCCTCGTGCAAATCATTCTTAACATGATTATTATGTGTCTTTTGATGAAGAAAAATATCGCGAGAAAACTTCCATGTATGAAAGAACCTAGCAAGTTTTCGAAACATGGAAAATCCGCCAACCCGCACTTGACTAGCGCTGTAGACTACAATTTGAAACAGTTTCTAAAAATCATATTTGTCATCATCACCCTAATAGCGAAATGAGGCATGTCATGACTGCCTGTTACGGCATAGACCGTAAGTTCGATAACTCATTTATCATATGGGCAAATGAGTGATTAATATTTGTTTTAAACTACTTAACATAAAACCGAACTAATACAAGTGTTAGATATCACAGAAACTATTTTAATTAATTAATTATAGACATATTTGTAGACAAGACTTAAGAAGAGTATAACAATAGATTTAATAAAGAGTAAATTCAACAAGTTCATATCCACAGTAATTGATGATGCTATCATAAATACCTTTATAATATAAAGACGTCTTCTCTAACTTTATAGTATAAAGTTTCAAGACTTAGATAAAAGCTTGACATAGCTTTCAAGTAAATTGATATTAATTTGATGATATATAATCAGGTAAGGATTTGGCCAAGATGTTGTTTGAAACTCAATAATTAAACTTCGTATCGAAGTACATTTGAAAAGTATCGAAATTTCGTTAGCAAACATAGTTTGAGAACAACTTAAATGTTAGATATTTGTTACTCATTAATATTTACGATACAAAGGATAGGAATGTAAACCATACTCTTTTGAACTTTTAATGAAAAATATTAAAAATGAAGATTACATACATATACATGTATGTACATTTAAAATTAAGTTTATTTGTTATTTCAATATATTTCCTGTATTGTAAATAGCAGAACCCACGGCTTCGCTCGCGATCAAACTACGAAAAATACGAAATTTCGTGCAATAATGTCCACGGAATAAAAAGTTTCATACAAACTTTTATCCCCTATTTCACCCTCTTGGGGGTTGAATTTTGAAGAATCCTTCCTTAGTGGATGTCTTCGTCATATGAGGAATATGTGTGCGAAATTTCAATTTTCTAGCCTTAAGGGTTTGGCCTGTGCGTTGATACATCAGTCAATCACTTTTGCCTTTTATATATATATAGATGAAACTAGCATTGCCCGCGGCTACGCCCGCGTTCAGATGATCAAAAATCAAATTCTAAGTTTTACACATTAGTTAGTTTTTTTACACATTAGTAGGTATAGTTTGTTTAGTTTTAGGTAATAAACTCTCAAACTACGGAATTAATTTTAATATTTTTTACTTATAGACAGCTATTGATTAATTTAATATTTAGCTAATTATATAAATTACATAATGGTAACTTTTCTTAATGTTAATTTGTCGCGAAACAGGGATTGGTTAGCGCTAGTTAGTAATATTTTCCAAAACGATTTTCAAAAGAAAGTATAATAAGTAAATAATTCTAAGCAAATACTTTTTATTATTTCATATGGCTCGACTAATATGATTAAAGTCGTAAGCATTTTATTGTGTCCTATAAGCCTTTATCTTCCAAAAAATTAGGTCCAAAAAAAAAGTTGAGATGTAACAGTTCCTAAAATACTTTTTCATAGTTTTTGAGATATTATGGAATATTTTTAGTTACCCGCTTTGTCAGTTTAATAGCCATAACCTTGTTTTCCATAAAATGTTACAAAAAATTTTGAATCGAACTTATTTTTACGGTTGATAAAATGAGTAGATATTGTGGAAACGTAAATATTATTTGTATTTATTTTAGTGCTAACCTAACAAAACACGTAAGTAAGAAAAATAACACAGTATTTTGCTATACGAAACCTATAATGAGCGAGTTGGAGTTGCAAAATTTTTACATTAAAAGATTAAAAAATATTAACATTATTTACTAAAAAAAATAAAAACTTACAAATATTTTCATTTGAAAATTGTTTCGGCCAACAAAATATTACTAATGTGACACTAATTTATAAAGCTTGTTTATCTTTATTCAAAATTTGAACACAGGCGGAGCCGCGGATAATTTAGTATTTAGTAATTCTAATAAAGTCATAGAAAGATCACATCTGTACATTTTTTTTTTTTGGATTAAAACTACGCATTTTTAAAACACATGGCGACATCTATTGTCAAATATCTAAATACACGTAATACACATAAATAAATTTTCATTAAAACAACTATTTTAATGAATAAAATAGCTATTGATATTTCTTTTAAGATAAGCTTTTTTTAATAGTTTTGACATATATAAGTTACCTTGCTAAAATGTTAATACTACTATCGTGCTTTTATTTTAACCAGTTTTTGTATTTTTTCTCAGAAATGAGATATTCTCCTGCGGTAAAAACTATCCTATATGTAGAGTCGGATAACCTGCTATCACCATACCAAATTTCATCAAAATCTCTCCAGTGGTTTTTCTGTGATGCGATGCGATATAATGTGGTCACATACAGACAAACAGACAAAAATTCTAAAAACTATAGATTCGGCCTCTATATCGCTAATAATGAATATTTCAATAAGATTTTTCGAAAAATATTGAATTTACGGATTCGGCTTAGTTACAATTTTATTATATGTGTATTTACTAATTTATAAAGCCAAAAAGTTTGCTTTATTGAAAATTTTAACACGGGCGGGGCCGCGGGTAATTTAGTAGTAATTCTAATAAAATCGTAGAAAGGTCATATCTGTACATTAATTTTTTTGGAATTTAAACCACGTATTTTAAAAACACATGGCGACATCTATTGTCGAGTATCTAAATAACACATAAGTATGTATTAATTAAAATAACTATTTTAATGGATAAAATAGCGCTATTGCTAATTTGATTTTCAAGATAAACTATTTTTAATAGTTTTTACTATATTTAGTAAGTTACCTTGCTAAACTATTTGCAGATAGTATCATCGTGGTTTGTTCCAACCAGTTTTTGTATTTTTTCTCAGAAATGAGATATTTTCCCGCGGTAAAAAGTATCCTATATGTTGACCCGGATCACCAACTATCATCATACCAAATTTCATCAAAATCCCTCCAGTGGTTTTTCTGTGATGCGGTAACAGACAGACAGACAGACAGACAGACAGACAGACAGACAGACAAAAATTTTAAAAACTATAGATTCGGCCTCTGCATCGATAATAATGTCTATTTCAATAAGATTTTCCCAAAAATATTTAATGTACAGATTCGGCTTAGTTAGAATTTTATAATATGTATAGATAATATTTTGTCGGTGTCAATTACAGTGCGTTAATAATTTAAGTTTGAGAGTTCAACTGGCACGTTTTAAAACGACAAGAGAATTGAATTGGACAAAATTAGATTTGAGGGATAGGTTTTATCCCTATTTAAAAATATAATTGCGAAAAATTTGTGTCAATTTATTGGTTGGCCCTTCTGTAAAGGAGCTACAACTTTATAAGTCAGATATTACTAGAACAACATTTATATATATGTAAGATTAAAGTGAAGCAAGGCTCGGTTGCTAATATAAGATGATATATAACTCTTAAGCTACTAATGCCGTATTTTAAATAAAATTCTAGAATTGTATTTTATAGTATGATAATAATAGCACAAAACTGATGACAGTCGGATATAGCAATGGATTAGACGACTTATAAGGCTTCCCGCCTGTGTAACTAACTGGGTTTAACGAACAATGTTAATATATACACCAAATGAAATGTAAAAGTTCATCACATATCACCAAAATGTAGACGATTTATTGATATATTCGTATTAAATGTTTCACCATCTTTCTCTTTAATATATTAAAAGTAAATATTAATAAATAAATAGTTTTACATTATATTATGCTCATTGGGTTAACTTAATTGGGCCTCAAAAACTGTTATCTTCTATACAGATATACAGATGAATAAAATTGAATCGTCTGTTTGTAATGTCAAAATAACAGCTTTTTACTAAATGTATATTAAATTATATATGGTACTTATAAGAAAAAAACAATTTTAAACATTTTTGTCCGTCTGTCTGTCTGTTTGCTTTGGCTAATCTCCGAAACGGCTGGACTGATTTTGACAGGACTTTGACAGATAGCTGACGTTATAAGGACTAACTTAGGCTATTTTTATTTTAGAAAAAGAATTAGGATACCGCTTAAAAACTTGAAACGTATCTAGGGACGCACCCGAGCGAAGCGAAGGTAAGTCGCTAGTTACGAAATATACAGCAAAATGTTCATGTGCAAAGAATAAAACTCTCAACCACTCTTCTAGGTAGTTTATACGCCTTTTTCAAGATATGGTCATCATATTTTACGTCCAGTCATATTATGGGCATAACATGTGAAATCTGTCCACATAAAAGCCTACTAACAGGTGCTTTCTATGCGGTGTCTATAAAAGTCAGAGTGTAGAGTTAGTGCTACTATAATGACCCATAAACCCTACCACGTCTTGTTAGCTAAATGTATGACACGTATAGTGCAGAAAGTTTTACAAATACTTTGAAATACAATACATACATTATGAGATTTCATACAATTTGAAAATATAAATGTTAAAATTCAGACCAAAATAAAGGAAAATAATATTAAAATCATAGGACCGTAGGAATAATAGAATATTATTGCAACTGAATTCGTACATTATGTGCTAAAAACACTCAGTACACTAGTAGCAAGCCAAAACAGGTTTTTAACCGCAATTTTTGTGATTTTTATTATTTTTTTATTACATACGAGTATAATCGTACAATTCTTCGTATCATTCCAATATTTTCGAAAGCGAATATTTATAACGTCACAGATATTTTCCCCGATCTTAATCCTAGAAAATGCAGGGCTTAATACTTATACATCACATGCTTTGTCTCGATACAGCCAGAACGTCGAATGATACTTGATTTTATTATCTCAAAGTATATTTAGAAAGCTTTCATATAAATTTGATCGTCATTTATTTTGTTTCTTTTCGAGTGAACTCCTATAGTACATTAGTTTAGCTTAAGGTAAGCCACGTAAATGGTGTCCGAGTGGATCCATTATGTTTCGTTTTCTTGACTAAGTGCAAAGTCGTGTGAAATTCACCAGACACGTTCGCTGATGAAACTCTACAATTTGTTATCAAAACGTCTTGAGATCTCGTTAAGAGTTAATGTTTATATATAGTTTCATAAAATTACACTATTAATTTCCATGCTTGGAAAAAACATCGTAATCAAAAATTTTAAGTTTTCATCAGACATTTATTTTTAACGTGATATACATTCGTATAATTTGTTATTTATTACAAGCAACTAAGCCTTAGTAGCTTAGAACCTTAGATCTATATATACTATATAGGTACAGTACAAAGCGGGACTTAGTGTGACTAAACAAAGATGTTTATATTAGAAAATACCTTTGAATTACTTCTGTAAGTAATTACTTTGAAATCAAGTTACTAACACTTTTTAGTATAAACTGTTATTCGACATATCCGTTCACCCGGAAAAGTCAGTAGTATTTGCTTAAACTTTAATTGGACTAGTAATAAAAAAATATTTAAAAAACAAAGTGCATGAGCGTTTTTTTTAAGTGCAATGCTTGCTTATTTACAATGAGTAAGAAACCAAAACAATTTGTAAACCAAAACAATTTGTAACCACGTATCGTACCTATTTACATCGGGTCTCTAAGGTGGGATAAATTTCAATTAACGTATTTTCTTTTGTATCTTATTTGATTTACTGATTCTTATTCTTAACATTTCCAGCTTTATTTTACGGTTAAAATTAGTATAGTATCTTTAAATTGCATAACCTACCACAGATAAATATTTGGCTTATGTATCTATTATGAAAATTGTATCAAAATGTCAAGCGATCGAAAGATATTTTATTAATTTTGATACTGATGTAGTAATAGTTGAGCCTGAATAGATTATCTCATACAAAGCAGAGATTAGGCTTTGTATATGTGAAATTTAAAATATTCTTTTTTAGAATACACTTCTATAGTTATAAACACCTAAAACATAAGTATGCCAGTTCAACAAAAGGCTTTGATTTAGTCGGGCTGAAAGAATTTATATTATTTACAATGTAATTATCCCTGTGTAAATATGTATATATTATAACAATGTATATAGAGAAGTGGCCATATTATAACTTTACATGGACGATCGCACATTCTACTCTCGCTTTTCTATAAACTAGCCATGTATATTTGGATGCAAATATGCAATAACATGTTAACCCACAAAAATAAGAATATTAATATTTTTCACAAACCCGTTCTTATTTTGATCTAAGAACGATTTGCAATAATTTTGTAAATGAAATAACCCGTGTTTCTTATAAAAACTCATACGTTTTTAAAATGTTAAACCACAATGTTCTTTTAATAATTTTACAAAGATAATTCAAGTTCCTTGATTTACATTTGCAAACACATAGCGCCATCTTTTATTTCGATATTAAACTTTATGAAACTTAACATGTTTTTGCGAAAATCAAGTCATTTAATAGATCCTATTGTAGATTAAGTGTATAATTTCATAATATTAACTTAAAACATCTTTCCCAGCCATGAATATCACAGTGTTAGCGGTCGTAGTAGCGGTGTGCCTGTGCGTCACCGACGGCGCCCCGGACGGCCGGCTCACGAGGAAGCAACAACGCCCCACTCGCGGCTTCAAGAACGTTGAGATGATGACTGCGAGGGGTTTCGGAAAACGTGCCCGTACTGAACGTAAGTGCATATTACTAGTAAATTACATGAGTATACATACATAATTATATGTACATATATGAAAAAATGTGTATGTATGTTTGTTATAACTGCACGCTGAAACGGCTGAACGGTTTTTTATGAAATTTAGTATACAGATAGACAACGACTTGGAGTAACACATACGTTAGACACCTATTATATTTAGTTAAAATATTTTATTAGGCAGTGGTAGACCAGTGGTAACGCGCTCGCTTGGGAAACCGAGTGAAGCGGGTTCAAATCCCGAGTCTCGCACCTCTGACATTTTCATGTGCAAAACATTTCTAACATGATTATAACTTGCCTTACGGTGAAGGAAAACATCGTGAGGAAACCTGCATGTCTGAGAAAACCTAGCAAGTTTCGAAAGATATGTGAATTCCGCCAATCCGCACTTGGCCAGCGTGGTGGACTATGGCCTGATTCCCCTCGTATTGAAGGGAGGCCCGTGCTCAGCAGTGGGACGTTAAAAGAAGGGCTGAATACATACATACACATTTTATTAAAAGGCGATCATTTGGCAGCTAAATAAAATGATATTTATAAGCTGTTATTTTTTTATATTACATAATTCGTTTAGGAAATGATAACAAAGAAAAGCCTACAGGAATATAACTGCTTCAAAGAAATTGTTGGCGTAAGTAATCTAAAATATTTGATATTGTAAAACGTTATGGCGAATTAAGTTTTAAAGTTGTTTAATTTATTATACAAATTGTAAATTAACTTGAGCTGATTAAAATATTTTTTCCATTTATTCATTTCTCTTGTAATGCACTTACGTATATGAACGTACCGCCGTAGGTCTTAGCCATTCATAACTTTACTAAATAAACAATTATGGTGCAAAAGCTGAAAGTGCAAGAGCTTAAGAGTATTATAGTTTTTATATTAAAAAAGTAATAATACAGCTATCTTTTAATATTCTTTTTCATTTTATGAATTGAAATTTTAAATAGTATTTTATTGTAAATAGTTTTTTTTTTTTAGTTCAAGTTCAAAAAAAACTAAACAACCAACCAAAAATTGAATAGTTTTATTTAATAGACTATTATATCAATAAGAATACGTTACAAAAAATAATAACATGTAAATTCTTACACAACATAAAACGATCCATCTTACATAGAAATGAAAAAGATATTTTGTCATAAGGCGACGTCGAACAACAATCGCAGTCTGAACGTACAAATCGAGGTACTCCCACCTTTAAGAGTCCTTCCGTCGGAATCGCTAGAGATTTTGGCAAAAGGATACCTGAATTGGAGTCGGAAGGTACCATAAAGAATCTAATCGGTATTCCAGTCACTGAATGATGACAAATTGCAATAAATATATATTAGTACTGTGGCAACGTACGCACGACAGTAGGTACTCGTCGCTTCGAAAGAAAATCCATTTGGACTGGTTAAAGAACCTCGTGATGAGGTCTTTGTGTGCGCTTGTGTGTCTATAGGTCCAATGAAATGTAATTTACTACGAGATAAGACCTAGATTGAAAGTTTCTTCTAGACACTGATCTGTTTCATGTATTTTTTAAGTTTTAAAATGAAGCTTTTCAAGCTAATGAAGAAAGTTTCAACTTAAATATATTAGGACCTAAGGCTTTCTTTGGTGTTAGATAAAGTTTTTTATTATTTTAATGCCTTGTTTATAACTTGGTTATGTTTTAGTTATGAAAAATACATAATATTGTATTTTATGTCTATAACAAAGCTTATTTTAAAGTTTTATAAAACATTACTAACTTGCCTGATACTGTATAATGACAGTAACATTTATGCAAGCAGTACACAATTACTTGTACATAAGACATACTTATTATCCACAATTATTTGACTACCACTCAAATAACTTATAATTTATGATAATGTTTTTAATATTTTTTAAGTAGTATTCGAAATTTCCTAAAACATTTGTTTATGTTAAATATAAAAGCAAAAAAATAAGTGAGTATAATAATGATAATAGCTAAAAATCATCACTTTTTTTAAACACTTCCATACATTAGTACACACATCACTTACACTTTTCAACAGATGAGCAAATCCGCAGAAAGTTTAACCCTAAATGCCCATTGATGGTGGCATACGAATTTGGCAAAAGGAGTGGTAATGATGAAGTAAACGAAGAAGGTAACATTATAGATGAAGATACTTAATGCTTCAAATGCTTCCAGGCTTACAGTCTAATAAAAAGTCAAATTGTATTGTTTTTTATACAGTATGAAAATAATATTTATTTATATGTTATATTCTTTGAGAACTGCTTTCCTGAAATCGTATATTGTATAGTCTAGAATAAAAATATACTGATATTACGGATGCCCTATATATTAAGTTTTAGTATATTAGTTTTAATGTTTTTTCAATAATTGGATTGATATTCTAACAGAGGAGGAAATAAGGGTGACCAGGGGAACTTTCAAGCCTAAATCTAATGTACTTATCGCTAGGGGATATGGGAAAAGAATTGCGAGCGAAGGTAAAAAAACAAAAATATTTTCGCTGAAAACCATTAATGGATCGAAAAGTTGACGGACGATCTATTTATATTTGCTTCTTCATGAAAATAAATTTAAAAATACACAATATGTAATTTCGAAAAAAGTAACGATATTTCAAATGTATTTATACATATGAAAAAAAGCTTTAATTATAATTACAAAAAAGAGAGTTAATAATATATTAGTGTAAATAAATATTTATGCTATAACCCAGAATTACCACAACGTGAAGTTAGGATGGCAAAAGGAGTCTTCAAGCCCAACTCTAAGATACTTATCGCCAGGGCCTATGGAAAAAGGCAGGAAAACAACGGAGGTATAGGCAGTGTCATCATAACATGCTTAAAACAACATCCAATAACGATATATTGGACATCTAATATTGACATACTTCACGAAAGGCGTTAAAAATATATTAATAAATGTTTCCACTGCATCGCCTTGGCAGCGGGCATCGTACACTTATACACGAATGTTTAATATGACAACAATACTAAATACAAATAGTGTAGTCGCTTTAGGGCTGATTTTTCTTCTACCCTATGAGATAAAAATTGAAAATATCAGCCCTTAATGTGAGCTTGTGCTATCCTCTTGACGTGTCTATAATATTTAGCGAAATTGTTAAAATATCTATAAGTTAATCGCTTAGTGGGCTTTATCGATGTCATATAAACTTACTAAACGTAAAAGTAAAGCTTAAATAAAGACATTACGTCATATTGCCGTTGAATTGTGGCTTCCATTGTCACTGGATGAGGTTAAATATTATTAAATTACTGTGGTTGATGTAATAATTTTGTTATTATCTTTTATGTATTTCAGATCAACGGCCAGATATGAAAGTACAGTGTTGTAATATTTTAGTATAAAACCTTTAATGCTTTATTTTCATAGAACGTAGAATATAATTGAAATTATTGATCATGAATGCTTTTATTCCAAGTTTAGTTTATATTATAACTTAAACTAGGACATTAATAATTATTTTTAAATATTGCGATCTATAATTTACAAACAAAATATATACTATCTTTCTTTCATTATTCCTCGTAAGATTGAGAAAGAGAATTATTCATTTTTAATCGACTTCCAAAAAAGAAGAGGTTCTCAATTCATCGGAATTTTTTTTTCTCAGTTATTTTTATAAATTTGAACTTAATTTTAAAAACATGTATATATTTTAGAAGTCCATTGAATAAATTTGGTTAAGTGCGATCCTTTTGTTTTACACTCTCGTTGAATGTTCGCCTAATTAATATTGTTTCAGCTCTACTTTTTCTGAATATTTTGAAATCTCTATATTTCTCTATTACGTTGTTGAACTTTAGAGCTTTCAACAATTATGAATGCATTATACCAACAGTAATTTTATATTCATTAAGCCGAAAAATTATGGTTACTTGTTTCATGAAGTTGAAGTTTGAAGTACTTAGTTCATGATGAGAAAATATACAGTAATATCGTATATAAACACTCTTTCATATTTTAACGAAGACGCACGTGTACTTTCATATGCAAATTCTAAAGTATTACAACACTTTACTGCTCACAAAGGCAGACATTTCCCACGCTTGACTACAATATTTTTTACAGTTTACGGCTTGGATAATTTCTGGGAGAACCTCGAGGCTTCGCAAGAAAAGGATGGAGTAGACGGGAACGATGAAAAGACGCTGGAAAGGTAAAATGTAACATTTACTGCTGTATTTTCAATGTTATATTTATAAAACAATTTGTTCAAAAGTATAAGGACATGTCAGAAGAAAATGTAAATTTTGAAACATATTGCATTTCAAGAGGTGTTTTATAGTGGTGAATTATGAAAGCATATGGTACTCGTGACATATACATATGAGTACATACGTGTGTGCACGATAGAAATATTAAACAAGTGTCAAAATAAACTTTTGTGATGTATGATGTAAATTTTGGCGTAACTGCAAACATTTTAGCTATATGTTATCTACTACGAGTATATGTCTAGAAATTATATAATTTATCAATAGGTCCATAGACAAAATGAAAAAAATAAATAATTATATTTCTAAGTCGTAAAGTCTGCACTATTAGTTATTCATTTGGCAACCTTTCTGAAGATAGAGCTCATATATTATTGCCTTAAAATAAATAATGATCTAGCTATGAAAAAAGTAAATCATGAATACAGAAAGATCCAGTTTATGATGATCTACTTGTATAACAAAATGGATGATCATAGCAGTTATACTTATCGAAAGAAGAGCTTTCAGCTTAAGAAACAAAAATTGTTTCCACACTAAAATAGTATTGTATTCTATAAAAGCTTCAAATAAGATCAAAGTTGTTAAAGAACATACAGAATATTTTATTATTTAGGAAGGCCCATTATATCTTATAATACACTTTTACCCCAAAATCTTCGAGCCTTTAAAAGTGATAAAGTGATTAAATTATTAATTTTGTATAACTTTTCATACTCGTTCAAACTGATAACAGTGAATAAATGTAATTTACTAATTTAAAAATTATTTACAAATATAAAAATAAATATAAAAAAATGATTTGTAAACAATTAACTAAAATACTTTAAACCATGAAATTTTAATATTTAGAAGAGCATAACTTTTTGTGTGTAATGCTTATTATTTCGTTATAAAGCGAAGTCATTTCATTCACGTGAAGTTAAAACAATTATAACGGGAAAATCGTAACAAGCCAAATAACAATTTGATATAAGGAATTAGATTTAGATAAGTCACAGAATTCATTTTCGCCTTCTATTTTCGTACAATACTTATTGTTGGTTATATAAGAAGACAAAATAATTATTCAAGTCTATTTTTACTTATTTACATAAATGATTTAGTTCCTTTATTTTAAATAAATAAATATATTGGGACATTAAAACACAACACCATCTACTTCCATGGTGAGCTACGAGGCCTTTGTTATGGATACCAGATAGTTGATACACTACACATATGTATATAGCTTTAAATACATACATATTACAATTATAAACATCCATTTTATACGTTTACTAGCGACTCACACTCGCTTCGCTTCGGATTCGTCTCTAGACAAAAACAACTCTACCCCACGGGAACCGTACATTTTTCCGGGATGATATATAGCCTAAAGCCTTCCTCGATAAATGGACTATCCAACACAAAAAGAATTTTTCAATTCCATCCAGTAGTTCCTGAGATTAGCGCGTTCAACCAAACAAACAAACAAACAAACAAACAAACAATCAAAGAAACTCTTCAGCTTTATAATATTAGTATAGATAACTTCATATTACATATTTTTTTGTCCACTGTGATCAATATGTATGTCGCCTCATATAATAGGTGATAATTTAATATTTTAAGATGTTTAAAATATTAACATTACTACCTTTTTATCATAAAGAAAGTATACAGAAGTTAGAAATTAAGAAGGATTCTTATAAGCACATATTAGCCCGCCTCTCCCTTGTATCTGTAGAATTTTGTGCTTTAGTGTTTATTTAACTCCATGACTCCAATTGTACAGTACGTTGTTGTTGGATGTAAACTATTTCCATTAGAGTTTCTCTCAAATCCACTTAGCTGTTATAGAGTAACTGAAGTAGCAAACCCTCTTGGGCAAAGCAATGGGTATTCACTCATATTGCATTTTTAATATTAGATGAATATATTCCTTTCTTTTCTTTCTCTTTCTTCCTTCAATCTGCATAAAAAATAAAAAATAATAATATTGATGGCCTACTAGCCTTATTACATTAGTCTTTAGGACGTATCTCAAGGTTCAAACTACTATATCGAATGTTACAGGTTCGATTTCATAGCGTATCTGTATTACCCATGCAAATAAAATTAGTATTTACGTATTTTGTTATTGAGTAAGACATTTAAAATAATATTCATTATTTATCTTAACTAGCATTCCCTTGGATTGGTTTGTCAACGAAATGATTAACAACCCCGATTTCGCCCGCTCCGTAGTTCGCAAGTTCATCGACCTTAACCAGGTAATATGAAGCTGTCAAAATATATTTTTTTAAGAATTTTAACAATAGCAGGCTTAGGCAAGATGTCATTCTACAATCATTGAAGAAAATAAATTTTAAAAACTCCATTGAAATGACAAATTTATCAAAAATATAATATACCAAATAGAATCAATAATATGTAATTTCCATATATTTTTAGGGTTTCTTTTTGACTAAGGATTTTTTAGTCTGTAGGTTCCGTATTTAGATTTCTATTATCCAATGATTGTAGAATAACATTTGATCTAAGCTGGTCAAGCCTTTATTAATACATCTTAATTTAATTTTTTTCAATGTCCTAAAGACAGTGACGTCAGCTTATGTATTTTTTATCATTTTTGTGTTATATCCTCACGTTTTTTTTTGTTAGGTTATGTTTTCTTTAAATATGTAAATATTGATTTATAAAAATAAGGAAGTGTTTTGTTAGAGGACAGTAATTTTTTATAGTTGACCTTTTTTCATGAACCTTGTTAAATGTAATTGTTGGATATGTCGAACTGAATCTAACGGATATAGTATAGAGAAATTCATTTGTAGTAATAAAACATTGAATTTTATTTCATTTAGTATACCTAAATATAACATTTTCTTAGAGTTAAGCGAATATCGGACATTTAAAACTTATAACTTTTTTTTTTGTTTATTCGCGATTTTTAATTTTTTGTCTCTCCCGTGATCATTTTTACTTTAGTGTAATACCGGGAAAAAGTCTGAATAGTTTTATTTAAATTAAAAAATAAGGTTAATGATTATACTCTAACTTTTATATTAATTTCTCTTGAACTTTATACTTTGCTTTAGCCCTATTAATAGTAGTTATAAACTTTACAAACATCCCGTATTCATAGTTAAAATTTATTCTCACAAACTTTGCATGAGAAAACTAATTAAGTATAAAGATGAACAGCTTTATTTATAGCAGTTATTTGATGTATTGAAAAAAAAACTATATCTGATTTTTTTTTTGTTACAGGACGGCATGCTATCATCCGAGGAACTTCTCAGAAACGTCTAAAATCATAGTTTAATTAGTTAATACACTAACGTTTCAAATGGTTTTACTGTATGAATATTTTTATATAGATTATTTATTTACGGTACTGTGATATGACATTTAATATTATCTTCTTTCTTGGAAAATAAACAATAATTATTTGTTGTATTCGTTTTATTATTTATAGAAAACATGGAAATCCTTGTAAATAAAAATAAAATTAAACGATGTCAATGTATGGTGCGGTGAAGCCTCGCCAAGACTTTCTACCTTTGAAATACTTTATATGCCATTTAGCCTTCCTTTAACATTTTGAGGTCTTATCGAGTGTGTAGCCGCATCATTATATTTGTCCATAGGAAATAACTGTATTTCTAATATAGACTAGTACTTGTTACTCCTTAAATGTATTTATCATAAAATATTTTCTTCTGTAGTATTAATTGTTCTAAACCTATTAAGTATCAAATCAAATATGAGATTAAAGACTTAATTAACGTTACTTATTTTTAAATTGTTTTCTTTTCTTGATTCGCTATAATTTTTGTCAACACTTACTTTGTTTAAAAGAGAAAAGGCTTTTATAATTAAATACCGTTTCTATTTTATTATAGGCTGGATTTAAAGTTTTGAGTCAATTGGCTATTAGAATAAATTCACGTAAAACTCTACATACATACATATATTTATGTCTACGATAGGAAGTTTGTGAAATATTCATATACTGAATGTATGAGGGTACCCCTTATAAATAGTTCGTTGTTATATATCGTATCGGAGTTACTAAACGATTCAATAAATTGGGTATCACATATGTTTCTTTTTATTTCTTCCTCCTTTTGAAAGTCTTAACAATTTAATATTGATTATCATTGAGTGTTTTTTATAATAGTTAATGGTTTTAAATAATATATTATAAAATGATATTATGATTTCAATTTCAATAATTTAGCAGTAAATTTTCAAACTAGGATTACTTTAGTTTATCTAAATGACAAAATTAAATGATGAGATTTTATTTTAAAAAGAAAAAATCTTTTAACACAAGCAATGCTTCTAAAGTAGTTTTCAAAAAAGGTAATACTTTCTTAGATTTATGCGAATCTTTGACTTTTTAAATAAGACTATCTTTTCAAATTTTTGCACGGATTTATTTTAATTTTTGGTTCCCGTGGTTACGAACGCTTCACAGCAATCATGCTCACGGGAGAGACAGAGTTATTACGGATATCACCTATCCACAAAATTATACAATGATTTAAAAATATATAACAATATCTTCCAGGCCGATTTCGGCCACGGCGGCCAATTTCACTGAGAGTAGCCAACTGCGCAGGAGACATTATAGTGCACAAGTGTACGCGCAGACAGAAGTGCACTTTCTATTCCTGTTCCTCCCAAAGTCCGATGGGACGATACTTAGACACGACTGGTGAGAGTTAAGGCGCAGAACCGACGGCTTTACGTCCTAGCCAATAGACCATTGAGGCAGTATAAAAATATAGATTCTAAGTAACCTTAGTCTCTCCCGTGAGCATAATTGCTGTAAAGCATTCGATACATCTGGAACCAAAAATCAAAATAAATCCAAAAAGATAGTTTAATTTAAACCTAGCAGCTCACCCTCGCTTCGCTCGAGTCCGTCCCTAGGTACGTTTTAACGGCTAATATGGAATAGATAGTCTATGTATACTACATATATGATATATAAGCCCTATAGCCTTTCTAAATAAACGAGTTATCTAATGCAAAAATATTTTTCAAATTGGATTAGTAGTTGCTGTTCCATTAGCGAGTTCAAACAATCAATCAATCAATCAATCGACCAATCGGTCGAACGATTGGTTTGATCCAGACGGTCGATCGATCGGTTGATCGGCCGGTCGACAAATCGGTCGATCAATCGGTCGACCAGTCGGTCGATCAATCGGACGATCGATCTGGCGACCATTCGGTCGATCGATTGGCCGACCAATCGATAGATCGATGAGTCGGTCAATCGGTCTAATTAAATTTAACATTAAAAATGGCGGATTTTCTTGAAGTTGGTATTTTATCGCCTATTTTTACCCCCTTACGAAATGAATTACAAACATGTTATAACATGTGTTTACTTAATTGAATTGAAGATCATTAAAACCAAGTTTCATAGAAACTTTCATTCCCTATTTTATCTCCTTAAAGAATGATTATTTATATAAAAGTGATACTGTAAAATTTTTGCTCTAACCAAAAGCTCATTTATCAAGTTTTACAATTCCAACGTCAAAAATGACGAAGTTTCATACAAACTTTCATCCAATCCAAAAAACCAAAAATCCCTTCTTAGTGCACACTTACGCCATTTAAGGAACATTTATGCAAAATTTCATGCTTCCAGACTCAGCGGTTTCAGCTGTGCATTGATTGATCAGTCAGTGAATCAGTCAGCCATTTAGTTTCTTACTTTATATATATAGAAATCAAAGAGCAATTTAGAAATTAGCAAAATTCCTTAAAAAAAATAAATAAAACTAAAATAATCGTTAATAAAAAAATGTACTTTCTAAGTAACAATTGCCACGTACATGAAAATATGGTACACATATTTCACACCTACTTTTATCTCGATACACATAAAGTTAAATGTATTTCAGAATTCCGCTTGAAAACTTCAAGCACTTTATGAGCCATTTTGGTTAGATCACAAAGATGGCTTTTTGAACAAAGATTATGAACAATTGCTCACTGTTTGATATTCAAATGAGTAATTAGGAAATAGGAATTGTTTCTATATTCGGATATTATTTGTCTAGTTCAGCGGTCGGCAACCTTTCAGCAGGCAGGGGCCACAAGGTGGCAATATCTAATAAAGGCGGGCCGCACTTGTGGGAGCAAAAAAAAAGCATATACCACAAAATATGTCAACTACAACATTCAATGTAACAATTCCTAAAATGACTCTTAAATGCTTATCTGTGAGACGAGAAACATATTTATTTTTCGGTAATTACAAATTCAAAATACTTAAAAAGCATAAAAACTTTTCTTTATAAAACAGTCACGGGCCGCGGGCCGCATGGAGGCAGCTCGCGGGGCGCATGCGGCCCGCGGGCCGCGCGTTGGCGACCGCTGGTCTAGTTAATGTGTCCCTTGTTTTATGCCAAAAATGAAGATACAAAATTTGCTGCAATTAACTCATTTTGAGTTATAAAACATCTGTATTACTTAATATACGAATTCAAGCAAAAGAAACATTTATCTTTTTCAAATAATTGTTTAAAAAGCTAATCGAAAAAATTCAATGTATTAAAATTATTTGTATCGACTATGGCATATAATAGAAATCATCGTAGTAAATATGCATATTTAATAGCTATTCTATACGTAAAATAAAAGTGTGACTGATCGCTGTCTGTACGTGGAAGATCTCAGAAACACCTTAACCGATTTGGGTGCGGTTTTCACTAACGTATTGTGGTAACCTCCATTTAATATTTATTATTTGTTTTATTTCAATTAGTTCATAAATAACAAAGTTATGTTTTAAAGAACCACCCGAAACGAACTAAATCAATATTAAGAGATATCTAGGCCTAACTCATCTAATTAGAAAAGATGGCATTAGCGACTCCAAGTCAATATATTTATGTAGGTGGAAAATCGAAATAGTTTATTTCTTGCACAAGGAAAATAGAGAAAAATTTGCGAAAATAATTGTAATCATTGTGGTCGTAAGCTTTTTTTTACCTGAATTCAATGAAAGAAACCGTGTACTATTAAACTATTAGTATACAATTTGATTGCCTTAGAAATACTCAAGGAGCCCTAAATCAGGGTTTCTTAAAGTGGGGTCCACGGACCACCGGGGGATCCGTAATACATGTATGTGCCAGAGGTCCGCAGCAGATCAATTAGTTCTTGACGTGAATTAAATAATAGTGGAGTAAACTAACTCATCGTTTCTTTCATCCATCACCCTCGCTGGTTATTGTTGAGCACGAGACGCGGAGGTACTGCACCTACAGTGTATGTGCAGTCCCCCCGTGTATGTATTGTCCCGCATGTATTTTAAATACTAATTAACATTCTAAAATATATTTAATAATACTTAATTGCGAGTAAATTACCAATAAAAGTGATTTTTAATTTTTTTTCTGTTTTTTCTCCTACAATATTCCTTGACAGGGAGTCCGTGGAATTTTAGAAATTCTATGACTACAATTAATTTAAGAAACACTGCCCTAAATACATTATAACACTATTGAAACTATTCGTTAAATTCGGTTTTTACTAGTTACAATGCTGGTTTACAAAATACTTTTAAATAAAAAATCTTAAATTTATTTATATACTCTATGATAAACAACGTACAGTATAAACCGCTGTGAAGCATGAAATTTTATATATTTCCTTAAATAACGAAGGCGAGCAAGGCGGAAATATTTTTTAAAATTCATCCCCTAAATGCACGCTTTAACTGGTGGGAAATTTGTATATTCGTCCATCATTATTATTTGAGAAAAGTCTCAAAAAGTCGTTGAGAAAACCCACGAGCAAGTGTAGGTATAGTAAATCAATGTCAATCGGAACAGAAACTATCAGTATTCATTTGCAAATTCATTAGTTTATTTATGATGTTTTGATTATTTAGTACTAATAACGGCTATAATTGTTATATATATATATATATATATATATATATATATATATATATATATATATATATATATATATATATAGAAACTTTTTAATAAAGTTATATGGCACAAAGAAGTGGTCATGATTTGATTTCTTGTTTTCAAAATATTAATAAATAGAGTATTTGCAAAATATTATCATCATCGTGGAAGGATTTGCAGACTTATACCTTTCATATCTATACATATAATAAAACTGTAGAGGTCGAATGTCTGTACATAGAAAAAAATGCTAAAACCCGAGTCAATGTATGTAAGGGGATGTAAGAAGAGAAATAGAACAAATACAGATTTTTTTTTCATTTTTTTGGTTTCTCTGTTTGTCTGTTTGTACAGGCTAATCTCCGAAACTATTGAACCGATTTGAATGAAATTTTGCATGGCGGTACCTTATATCCCCGGTCAATATCTTAGATACTTTTTATTCCAGAAAGTTAAAAAGTTCCCGTGGGTTAGTTAAAAAACTATTGTAACTTTTACAGCTTAGTACATAAAACTACTGATTGGATTTTAATGAAACTTTTAATAATATAGTTCATACATCAGAATAACAAATAGGCTACTTTTTATCCTGGAAAAATGTACGGTTTCCGTGGGATAGATTTGTATTTGTTTGTCTAGAGGCGAACCCGAGCGAAGTGAGGGTGAGCCGCTAGTGTAGTATATGAAAGTGAAAACGTCGAATAATCTAAACCATCACTTGAAAATATTAGGGAGTCACGAAATCATTTTAAATATTGCTTTGTATAATTTATAAGGCAAAGGAATGTCTTGAATTTCAATACTGTTCCACCGTTTGTGTTCCAGTTTAGAGTCGCTCTCTGATTCTTTTAGTAGATATTTAAATATTCCAACGCAGTCCTTGTCAATTATATAATTATCAATCTAACAATGTTAAATAAAACTTATTTTTGCTTTTGAGGTTCTATTCAAATAATAGATAAATGTGTATTACGCTAAAGGGAAATTCATTTTTCAGCAGAAAAAAAGAATTTATAATCCCCGAGACTTAATTAAATAAACCTATATTGTTATAATAGTACAAAATACCTATATCATTTTCTTACGTACTTAATTCTTGTATAAAATGTGTTTTGTTTTGAGCTGAAGAAAATGACTGGAAATGCTTAAAGATGTAGTGTTCGATGTAAATCAAATATATCCCTTGTGATGCAAAGAGACCATAGTGTCAACCGCTATAATTTCTACATATAACTTTCGCCTTTTCTGTTGTTTTCTCTTCATACATTTTCGTTGGTCCTCAAACTTTTACATACGAGTACAATCAATATTTGATACTGGTCAGGTACAGGTAATGACTTTTTTAGGTTACTTTCAGGTACTAAAATGATATCTATAAAATATTTATCATAGTTATTTAAAACTTTGATCTTAGGAATAGAAATAGGACTTTATAAATACATATTTCTAGTTAAAGTTAAAAACTCAAAGAAATTTCTTCAAAGCTTAATTGAATGAATGGCTGAAACATTAGAGTTACATAATTTTCGTACAGTTCAAATAATGTTTCAGGTGTCCTAAACTTAAATAAAAGACTTAATGTTTCTTTACATTATTTAACTTAAGGAAGAAAAGGTTAAATACTCCTTTCATTATTATTTATTCCCATTTTGTCATAGAATTGACTTATTGCTTTAATTAATACGGTATAGGGTAAGTCTAAATATAGCTTCTATTTATATTAAAAGCTCTTAAGGAACTTTTATTAATTTCATTTTTAACTAAAATCAAATCTTATCAATTTTAACCTACTTACTCTTAATCACAATTTCGAGTTGAAACTTTGTAATTGCAATTCGGATGAAAATAAATTATTTTTTTAACTTTGTTAGTACTAATTAGTTTGTTTATAATGATGACGAAGAGAAAGCTAGGAGTTATAGTAGATTTTTTCAATTCAAGTAAACCTTTCGATTCGACTCTATTGATTTTAACAAGTTTAGCAAATTATCTTTTTCAATATTATTTTATGACTAATTTTAGAATTTATTAGATCAAAAAAGCCTAAATCATTTTTCATGAAACACAACAACAAAATCTGGAAATTAAACAAGTCCCCTCTACTAATAATTAGCACAGTAACATATTACAGCTTATCTATACTAATATTATAAAGAGGTAAAGTGTGTGAGTTTGTTACGTTGTAGGGGGTAATCTCTGGATCTACTGAACCGATTTAGATGAAATTTGGTAAAAAGATAGTTTGAGACTCTGGGAAGGATGTAGGATACTTTTTATCTCGGAAATCATCCCTTAAGGTAAAATGGAGATGAAAGTTTGTATTGGGAAGCAAGCTAGAAACAAACCCGAGCGAAGCAAGGGTGAGTCGCTAGTTCTTTATAATATTCCATCGATTTTTTTGTTTTTATACCGAAAGACTATAGATATTGTAGCTATGTCACAAGCATATTGTATGAAACGTCTTTTTACAAATGGCGCGCTGTGTTTGCAAACTCTAACGAGTTTGTAAAATACATTAGTTAAAATAATAACACTTTGCGTTGTAAAATATAGCACTATAAGTAATATGGGTTTCTTGGTTGGCAAAATAAATTAAACTCAGAAGCATTTCGTAATTGGCCTTCGGCATTTTACAAACAGACGACACCGTTTGTGACCGACACCATGACGATTTCGGGAGGCGGGCCACCTCTGTGGATCTGAGGTGTACCATGTAGTTTCCTCTTGGTGCTTCTCTGATAGCAGAACGGACCATGACAGCAACTCCCTGGTAATACTCCCTGGTTGTTGTGGTCCACCTAGGTAAATAAGCCATAGGTGCGTCCTGGTTAAGTGCGTAAGCCATCCTACGTCACCCCTATTAAAACGGTTTTCCTTGGGTTTTAGAGAGAAGTACTGGCTTTTCTATCCAACGAGTCGATACATAAGCACCTGTATTTAGCTAGGTTGTATGGAACATGCATTTGCCAACGTAAAAAAAAAATGTTTAAATCAAATAAACTTAGTAAACTAAACAAATGTTAAGTGTATCAAATCATTATTTTAAGTGCCTCAAATAAAGTTTAACAAATAAAACAAGATTAACACAGCTAACGAAGTAAAACAACATATGTTGAAAACTCTACAATAAACGGATGTTAAGAAACAGAGAGCGTTAGTTTTTTTCCTTATAGCTTATTTCTTATTTGCTATAGGATCTTGATTTTTTAATCTTTATTTTCTTGGAATGAATTGCGTCTTTGTAGAGAATAGCACTCAAATTAATTACCAAAACTGTGCATGATATTTTTTTATATGTAAACTTACTTTCGTGTTTATTTCTATTTAGTTAACTACTTATTTTATTTATTTATTTATTAGGTTTATTTACAATCACTTACAATAATACATACAAATTATATAACTAGAACTAAGAACTAGGAACTAAATGTAGTGGTTACTTACAAATAAAAACAGCATGCACAGAAATATAGTTTTTATAATATATAGCATGTACGGCTGCACATCCTGAGGTCCTGGGTTCGAGTCCCGGGTCGGGCCAAGGTTAGTTATTGAGTCTTTCTGTATAGTAAGCCTCAGTAACAGCCCGGAGTTGGGAAGTTGGCGGTGTTTCACCCCCGTGCCTCGGAGAGCACGTAAAGCCGTCGGTCCTGCGCCTTAACTCTCACCGGTCGTGTCGAGTAGTCGTCCCACCGGAGTATGAGAGTGACGGGAATAGGGAGTGCACTTGTGTCTGCGCGTACACTTGTGCACTATAATATCTCCTGCGCAGTTGGCTAGTCTCAATGAGATTGGCCGCCGTGGCCGGAAACGGTCAGGAGGACATTATTTATTATTATAATATTATACAAAATAGATTGTAGAAGTAAACAGTTTTTTTTAATTAATCAATGAGTAGGTACATAGTTACATTTATTTCACTAAGTATAAATGTACGGATCACGTAACCCCATCTTTATATGAAAGAGACTCAAATTCTATCTTTACATTAACTCAACTGATGGAAATGTTATCCAAGCTTGAAATTTTGGCTTTGAATTATAAAGTCCCATTGGCATCTGTCCAGCTGTTTTCAAGCCATTAAACATGTAGAAAAACAAAATATATGGCAAAATCCGTAATCTATAATATGGACACTTATCAAAATTAATAAATTATTCTATACTACCCTCTATACGTACGAGTATATCTTATAAGTCTCAGTGGCATCTTGCGGCAAATATTATAACTAACAGTAATTAATGTTTTACTCTAGGTCATAGCCTATTTGTGGTCTAAATGAAGAAATAACGTACAGACATCTTATGTGATAAAGTTTCGCGTTTTTAATAGTTTGTATATATAATAGTGTATAGTAGGAAGTGTGATATTGTTAGTGATATTATTTACTTTATCATATAAATTGTGTGACGATATATTATTTAAACTATGTATATGTAAATCTAGGCTATTTTTATAAATTATCGTGCATAGCGCGTCCACTTTAAAAAAGTTCACTTCTTATAGCCATTGACAGTGAAGTCTCATAACACTACGGTCAGACATTGGGTTCAAGAGAGACTGACAAGGTGTTTTGAATTTGATATTATACATTAAAAAAAAACTAAATATTGATAAGTATAACGTCATTTTCATAATAAGATTTGTTATTTCATACAAATAACCTATGACGAAGAGTAATAATTCTGTGGTATTACTTGGAAAATTGGACAATTAAGAATTGGGGTAAATATTGGCTTAATTAGAATAATAGGTTAACTAAATGTTAATGACAATCTCATTTATAAACACCTAGCCAAAAATACTCAACACATCTATGTGTAGTCAAAAAAGTTTTTGCCTCTTCGCTACAGACCCCTAAAGAGATATTTGCTTTGTACATTTGAAGTTAAAATACTTAATAACATTATTTTTAAGGACTTCTATTTGCATAATCTATACTAATATTATAAAGAGGTTAAGTTTGTGAGTTTGTGATGTTGTCGGGGGTAATCTCTGGATCTACTAAACCGATTTAGATGAAATTTGGTAAGAAGATAGTTTGAGACTCGGGGAAGAACATAAGATACTTTTTATCCCGAAAATCATCTCTTAAGGGGCTGAAAATGGGGATGAAAGTTTATATGGGGAATCAACCTAGGGACGAACCCGAGAGAAGCGAGGGTGAGTTGCTAGTATTTAATATCCATACAAGTATATTTTTCTTAACTCTTTAATTAAGAAAAGTAGATTAAATTAAATTATTTATTAAAAAGTTAATGGCATATTTTATTATAATTAATGAAGCTTTTTGATGAAGGACCCAAAATTTATAAGTTGGCACCTTTATGATCTCATAAGGTGTGTAATATTCTCAGTTATGGCCATTTTTATGGTGTCAAAGGATTATATATTATTACGCACGATTCTGATTGCTCTTCATAATTTTGGTGTTCGTGAGTACTAGAAGGGGAATCACACTGAAGAGTTTAAATGGCGCTGTTTAAACATTTTCTCGTTTACCGTTTTATTTTGTATCGAAAAAGTTTTTATATATTATAATATAATGAGCGCCATTATGAATATCGTGACATGTGTGCGACGGTCGTTGCGGCAGAATTAGATTTTTGTTTCAACGACATTAATTATTTTTATCTCAATAATAAAATATGTTGGGAATATATGTTGGGACATTAACACACAGCACCATCTAGTTCCATGTTAAGCTACGAGGCTTATGCTATGGATACCAGATAGTTGATACACTACACATATGTAACTTTAATTACATAAATATTATAAATATAAACACCCATGACTGGAGTACAAACATTTGTGCTCATTACACAAATGAGTGCCCCCCGCGGGACTCGAACCCGCGACCGCTGGCACAGAAAGGTTACAACAAACTGAGCCAAACGTGCAAAAACAAAGTTAGTTCCTATCATCGAATAAAACTAGAAAAATAATTTGTTAGACGTTTTTTACATGACCAAGTTTTGATAACTTATAAATATTCCACGTTGTATTAGCTTTACCGTACAAATTTGCATTGTACTAAAATTTTGTACATTAATATACATTATACATACACTATAAGCAGTATAAATAATGTTTAGACCTACTTAAGAACTTTGAAAAAAAAATCACTTAAGCAAATCAACGGGCAGAAACGAGCTTAAATTATTATTGATCTATAAATGCCACAGGGCACCCGACTTTGAACTACTACTTATTTTGCTTACTCGATGATTGCCCGACGCGTTTCAGGGGCAATATAAATTTAAAATTAGTTATATTTTATGTTAAAAAAACCGTTATAGATATTAAGCGTTTCAGTTATTAATAACTTAATAATAATAATAATCACGTGAATATTAAAAAAAAAAAAAGAGTTCTTATTGTTAAATGCTTTACCTTTTAATGTGAATAACGCATGCGAAAATATGTGCTAGATAATTATATAAAAAAAAATAATTCTAAAGAAATAAACAATATGTAAATAAAAAAACGGCTTAGCACCCGGCTGGACTACGGGACGATAATACACAAAATAAATAAATTGTTATAAAAGACAACAAAAAAGAAATATATAAAATACGGACTTATCAATTCTCTGTCTACGTCTAGATGTACTTAACTATTATTTTTTATTATATGCTACTGTATGTAGCTTTGACCGCGTGTATATTTCTATAATATATTCTACAAGCACAAAACTAGGAAGCCTAAGCCAATATTAAATAAAAATAATTAATGTTTACATAATAATTTAGACGATTAAAATTAAACATTCCAAGCAAATACAATACTTTCAAATTTTATTGAATAACGTTTTTAAGTAATTGCTTATTTTAATAGGCAATTTAGAGAAATACTGTTGATATTGAAATATTATTGATTCAGCATTATTGTGAACTAACAACTCGCCTCCGCTTAACTAAGGCTCCAATTTCACCTGTCTTTAGTGATTTTTAGCAGATCTGTACCTCGCGAGAACATATATAATGACAAAAATAATATCGCACCTACAATAGAAATACTAATATAAATTTTTAAACTTATATGTGTGTATATTAGTTACTCCTTTACGCCGAAACGGCTAAACGGATTTGGATGCAATTTTCTAAGATAAACTAGAGCGACACTGTCAAGCACTTAGAAATGCACCCAAGTGAAGCGTCGGTAAACTTATTAATTTACTTGTTTATTGTTTGTTCGTTTGTTCGTTCATTCATTCGTTCATTTACATATTTATTTATTGTAAATAGTTTGACAAAATAAAAAAAACTATATATACAATGTCTAGGTTATTTTTATAAGCCTTTCTTTTCGGACTTTAGGATCTATTAATTATTATTAAAACACTATCTGCCTCGGTGCACTAGTGGCTTGCATGTACCGCCGCCAGATCTGGAGGTCATGGGTTCGAGTCCCAAGTTTAAACCTATTGATTTTTTCTGTTAAGAAATTCTCAGTGTCAGCCTAGAGTTGGCAATTTCGCAATTTTATATCACCGTGTATCGGAGAGCTTTGAGAATTAAAAGAAATATAAAATGCATACTTGTGCATTATAATATCTCCCGCGCATTTGCCTAAGTCGAAATCCGTCAGGAAGAGAACACCCCACGTGGGTTATATAGGATATAAGAACTCAAAAAGTATTTTTTAGTCCAAAAACTACTATCCAAAAATTATGTCAATTTGTTTAATGTGCAGTATGAGAAAAACTACCATTGCATTTACAATATTAGGGAAGATCGTCTTACTATTATTTAATTATGTATTGATATGTACTTAGTAAAGTAGTTTAAAGCTAACACCTGCCTCTATGTAAGTTGTAAAGTACAACTATATGATACCATTAAGGAGTATCCAAACCCTTGGGTACGGCTTTATATTTTATTAATGAAAACTTCACTTACTCTAAATATCTTGATGGTATTCGTATAAGAGCTTAAAATAGCTTTACAACATTGTTCACGAAGCTCTATTCTGAGCTAACAGTTTTTGATATTATTTCTACCTAACAATGTCTCTACCATTTTATATAGCAAAAAGGTTAAAAAAAATATATAAAAAGCAGTCATGAGGACTGCCGACAGAAGTGAAAACTTAAAACTATAAACAAACAGTTGTTATTTTTGGATATTCAAATTAATTACCTCAAAATAAAATTTGTAAATTAAAACTGTTTCCATTTATCTGATTTTGACATCTATCGGCACTCTGAGTTAGCGTTAACACGTCACGTGACCATGTCGATGACTACTTACATGAATTTACTCCCCATCAAAATCTGCCTATATAGAATAAATAAATAAATATGTTGGGACATTAGCACACAGCACCATCTAGTTCCATGGTAAGAAGTTTTCACTTCAATCATTCAATAAAATCGTAAGGTTTAATAATATAATTTATGTATAAAAAATAGAATTTTTTAATGAAATATTTTATCTATTGCAAAAAAATATCGTGTTTATAACAGGAAAAGATAGAGTATTATTTTATGTATGAGTGAGCGAGACAAGTTATATGTGATGCGTAAATGCTTTGCATTACCACGGTAACACATAAATATACTTATAGCTACAACACGTCACGTGACCATGTATATGACGACTTACATGAATTAGCCCCCCACCCAAACCTGCCTATAGAAGTTTTCACTTCAAAATGTTTAAGTATATTTCAAAAATAATTTTAAAATAAGGCATTTATTATGAATACACTATAAGTGTATTTTTAGAACAGCAATTGCAATAAAATATACAAATTATAGGTCGCGTTATAGCTTAATTTCAGTAGAAGATATGCTTTAACTCAACATTAGTATCATTTACTCTTATTAAATAAGTTATATGGAATGGAAAGGTAAATTCGTGGTAAATATTTTGGACATTGGGTCCTTTGGGATATAATCGAATATGCCGTGCGTTAGTTTCGTCATCCCTAATCACACGAGGCTTGAAATATTACATTTTGTCGTGTTGATAGAGAATTTATTGTCACATCTATGTACGTATGTATATTCACGTGGGAACAAAACCATGTTCTTTACAAGAAAATCAAACATTCAATTCTTTTCAATAAAAAAATAAGTTTAAGTAATTAATAATTAATTTTAAATAGAAATAAAAGAGTTTTAGTTATTGAAGTTGTACTGTCAGCAAAAAAATTGTCGATGCTATTGTAGATCAATTATTATAGCAGTAAATCTAGCATTTCGCATATCGTATAATTTGTTATTAATGAATAGCTTGAATTAAAAGTTTGACTTATTTGATTTCTCAATGTTCTTACGTTTTATTTTATAAACTGCATATTATATTTAAAAAAGTTTATTGCAACAAACTAAAAAGTTATATTATATATAGATTGTAAGATACACTAGTTCAGTGTTTTTTAAACTTATTGCAGTTCTAGGCCACTTTTAGAGTTTATAAAATTCCACGGACGCCCTGTCAAAGAATATTTACACTTAAATAGATATTACCAAATAAATTTAGAATGTTAATCAGTATTTAAAATACATGCGGGACAATACATACACGTCGGGACTGCACCTACACTGTAGGTGCAGTACCTCCGCGTCTCGTGTTGCTCAACAATAACCAACGAGAGTGATGAGTTAGTTTACTCCACATTTATTTAATTAATGTCAAGAACTAATTGAGCTGCTATGGACCTCTGACACATATATGTATTACGGACCCCCCGGTGGTCCGTGGACCCCACTTTAAGAAACCCTGATTTAGGGCTCCTTGAGTATTTCTAAGCCAATCAAATGGTATACTGTTAGTTTAATAGTACACGGTTTCTTTCATTGAATTCAGGTAAAAAAAGCTACCGAGCACAATGATTACAATTATTTTCGCAAATTTTTCTCTATTATCTTTGTGCAGGAAATAAACTATTTCGATTTTCCACCTACATAAATATATCGACTTAGAGTCGCTAATGCCATCTTTCCTAATTAGATAAGTTAGGCTTAGAGAGTGATGGATGAAACAAACGATAAGTTAGTTTACTCCACAATTATTTAATTAATGTCAAGAACTAATTGAGCTGCTGCTAACCCCTGGTACACATATTACGGACCCCCCAAAGGTCCGTGGACCCTACTTTAAGAAACCCTGCATTAGTTGAAAAGTGTGTTGTAGCCAATAGCGCCCACCCCCAATCCAATATTATGTTTAAAATGCAACGACTTTGTAGAAACACGCTCTAATACAGTATTTATATAGGATCATTTATATAGGAGATAAAAGAGACATTACGATTATGAGCTCTGTCATTCTTAGGGTTCCGTAGCCAAAAGGCCAAAACGAAAACCTTATAAATTTGTCATGTCCATCTGTCCGTATGTACGTACAGCCATTTTAATCTATAACCTGTACTAGTGATCGCCGCGTGGTTGAGAGTCAACCATAATTCATTAAGTTATATATTTATTGTCTTGCGTATATTACAATATTAATCTACTCTCAATTTGACCACAGACTTTAACAATAAACAAAAGAGTATATATATATGCTTGAGCGTGACAAATACACGGTAGTGTGTGTAATGGTTTTTTTTATTGATTTACTTAATGTATTTTTTACGCATAATTTTAAAAAAATATTAGCATTCTGCACTCCTTCTCTATATAAACTATATGTATGGGAAACTTCATACTCCTCTGTTGGCGTAATTTTCGCAAAAAGGGGTACAAAGTTTTTGCTTCACGTATTAATAAAGTGTTGAAAGTTAATAACCTGTATAATTTGTTAGTTAGTATCTCGTATAAATAGCTGGGAATCGCTGTAGTCGAATTACGAAAAATAAAATATAATAGTAGCAGTCCATACAATTCTAAACATCTCACATAAGCTAGACTTGGCAACTGCACAACACAAAATCTAATCACAGAGTTGAGATTTTTTGTTGCGTTCTGATAAACTGCTATCAGTAAGTATGTACATTCATAGAAATTATTATTGTTATGTTTACAAGTGCTTTGCATTTGACAAGTTACGATGTTTACCTATATAAAATACAGAAGCATAATATTTATAGTCATATTCACAAAACTAGCGACTCACCCTTGCTTCGCTCGAGTTCGCCTTTAGACAAACAAAAACAAATCTATCCCACGGGAACCGTACATTTTTCCGGGATAAAAAGTAGCGTATTTGCTATTCTGATGTGTATTATTGTAAAGTTACATTAAAATCCAATCAGTAGTTTTTGTGTACTAAGCTGTAGGTATAATATAGTTTTATAACTACATATCCCACGGGAATGCTTTAATTTTCCGGGGTGAAAAGCATCTAAAATGTTAACCGAGATACTACCATGCAAAATTTCATTTAAATCGGTCCAACAATTTCGAAGATTAGCCCGTACAAACAGACAAACAGACAGAGAAACAAAAAAATTGAAAAAAAAACTGGATTTGTTCTATTTCTCTTCTTACATCTCACTGACTCGATTTTTAGCATTTTTTTTTTCTATATACAGACATTCGACCTCTAAAGTTTTATTATATTTATAGATAAATATTTTCTAATGATATGAAGTTATATTTGATTTTATAAGAAAGCCCGTGGAGAAAGTGCTAATTATTTAAATCGTAAGAACATGACAAAGACTCTACATGCGATCTCAGTACTTTTACGATTATCTTACATGGTGCGAGACTTGGCAAAGTTCTTTAACATTTTATGGTTTTGAATTGATCTTACTTACTTACTTCTTTTTGTTAGTAGTTAGATCATATATGACCAAGCGATTTTACTAATTGTTTAAAAACAATATACGTGCATAGTGAGTAATCAATTTTTTTTTTCAGAAATAGGTAATAATAAGAAAGCTATATTGGTTTATGTAAAACCCATTCTAAAATAGTAAAAAATCTGTTATAGGTCAGACGACATTGTGCAAAACAAAAATCAAATTACGAATCTATCTATACATATAATAAAATTGTAACTGATCGCTGTCTGTATATTGAAGATATATGTATAAAAAAACTATTATTGGGGGTCTTTATTAACGCAATAGAACCCAAAACAATGATTTTTAGATTTTTTGTCTATTTGTCTGTGCGTTTGTGCGCGCTAATTTCAGAAACGACTTAACCGATTTTGGGTGCCATTTTCACGTAGGTATGTATTGTGGTAAGCTTTACTTAACATTTAGTATTTGTTTTATTTCAATCGGTTCATAAATAAAAAAATATATCAAATGAATGAAGCGAGGGTGAGTTGCTAGTTGAAAATAAAAATCGAACGTTACCTACACAGGATGAAATCAACATTGTGGCGTTATCTATTGGCCACTGGACCTCAATTTGCATAGATTAAAAGTACTATCTCACATGTTGCTTAGTTTTCAGCGAGGTGGAAAATTCAACGCTACAAATTTACTTTAATATAACAATAGGTACTAATAATATAGGTACGTCCCATAAGAATTATCAGTTTTGATAAAGGTTTTGTGTACTTTTACACTTTATATAGAAACTAGATTTTGTCGACAGGTCCGTATATTACCTATGTGCTACTGCAGAACACCAGTATAAGTTATTTCGAATTGAAACTCTCAAGTACATTGTCCAGTTATAATGTGTAGTGACAAATACACAATCATTTACTCACAAATTGTTTTATTCATAATATTTATGTAATTTAGCTTATTATAACTTTATTGAAGATAATAAGTATTTAGTATAGTCATTTATCTATACATTTATGGTCGTAGCGGCGATATATTGTTATATTTTTATATTTTATTTGGAAATATAAATAAAATAATTATACGCCTTGTTATGTTCAATATTTTACTCATATGTCACAAATATGTTTTTTAAAAAAGAAATTAGTAAAAAGGTCTTAATAAAAAAATGTACAAGTATAAAAAGGATGTATATATATGTGTATGTACATTTGTGTGTGCCTACATCACCTTATACGCCTTGTTATGTTCAATATTTTACTCATATGTCACAAATATGTTTTTTAAAAAAGAAATTAGTAAAAAGGTCTTAATAAAAAAATGTACAAGTATAAAAAGGATGTATATATATGTGTATGTACATTTGTGTGTGCCTACACATTCAATAAAATTCGGAGTCGAATCTGTAGATTAAATATTTTTTGAAAAATCTTATTGAAATGATAATTATTATCGATACAGAGGCCGAATCTATAGTTTTAGAATTTTTGTCTGTCTGTCTGGGAAGCCATCACGAGATAACTACTTTACAGATATTGATGAGATTTGGTATAATGATAGCTGGGTGTCCGGGTCAACATTTAGGATACTTTGTACAACTAACCGTTAAAACGTAGGTACCTTATAAAATAAATATTAAAATTAAAAGTAAAGTATTATGTTTAAACTTTTATATTTAAATAATAATTGTAACATAACGATGGCAAAAATCATGCCATGAAATTACTAAACGTATATATATATATATATATATATATATATATATTGCTCTCTACAATGAATACGTATTTAATTCCCGTTTGTGAAGTATGACCTTAATTAGACGAAATATAAGTTAGTATGTTATGCGTAGTACAGAGTGGAAACTTTATGAAAACTGGAATACGCTTCTTGCAAGTTGATTGTCATATAAGTTTATGTGGCACTGGTAGTTAGTTCTATTTTTGCAGAAAAACATTTTTTTTTCTCTATTGTACGTTTTATGGTGCTAAGATAAGAAGAAAAAAATCAAACATGTATAGGAAAATTTTATGAGTTTCTTTAATCTTATAGTGAAGTTATAGTAAAGTTAAAAATTTATGTTAAATTATTAATTTGTAATTTCGTCGGTGTTGAGTTAAAAATAGAAATTTCTTTTAAATCAGTCCTGGATAGCTAAGATAGTTATCACACTGGTTTTTATTCACTGTCCTGTCACTAAACTACTGTGAAATAAAATACACGGACACACAAACTGTTACGATGTCCTCCTGCCGAATCCAGCCACGGCCACATCTCATTGAGACTAGCGAACTGCGCAGGAACTATAGGAGGAGAAGTGCAACGCTTGTAAGCGCGGTTACCAATGCACTCTCTAATCCTTTCACTCTCAAATTGCGATGGGGTAATAATTCGACGCGATCAGTAAGAGCAGGCGCAGGAACGATGGCTTTACGTGCTCTCCCCGGCACTGGGGTGAAACACCGGCAACTTTCCAACTCCGACTGTAACTGACACTTTCTAAAGAGAAAGATTCAATAATTAAACTTGAGCCTATCCGGGACTCAAACCTAGGACCTCCGGATGTAAAACCGTACATGCTAACCACTATACCACCGAGGCAGTTAAACTGTCATAATACTTATAGCAATTACCAATATAAAAATTTGTCTCCTGAGTGGGATTCAAATCCTTAATATCTAGCGTATGGACGGATGTTTTAAGAACTACGCCTCTAATCACTATGAGTAGTAGGTAATTTTAGCAACTGTTACGCGCCGCTAGTTCCGTCGAAGACATCAAGTGTCTTCGTAGAACCTCTGTGGTGTTCGTCTACGCAGGTGCCAAGCAGGCAGGAAAAGTATGAGGACGAATAAATTTGACAATTGGGTGAAACGTATGATTTTCTGTTGTTTATATAAATTTTATTATTCACTGACAATATAACGATTAAAACAGGAAAAGTGTTTCACTGTTATACACAACATCAAAGTTGATATTATTATTTTCGTACAGACTCCCATCCTTTATCTCGTGGGAAATCCTTGCTTTACAGTTTCCTACCAAATAAACTATCTGAAACTATAAATTTGAAAATAATCAAGCGGTGTTATATCACAGTTCATCAATCAGCGTCAGCTATCTAATCTTTTCCAATGAAAAATAAGTGTTCGTCTCTAGGATAAAAGTGTTCTGTATACAAAATTTTATCTAAAGCAGATCAATCGTTCGGTATTAAGGAGTATGAAACAAACAATAAGCCAAATGAAGAATTTAGTAAATAAGAGGAAGATGAGTCGATAAGAATAAAATAAGTATTGAATAGTTGCATCAAAGTTAAAATATTGCCGCAGAGTAGAAAAATTAACGAAACTAAAATCGAATCTTGTCATAAAAGCATTTAGATCTATAGTAATACAAATACGATATATGGCGCACCTGCTATTGTGGGAAGAATAAAATATGGCTGTGTACATAAATCTTTACGTCGACTTGTTTTCTGCTTTCATCTGCATTTAAAATTTCAGTTTAATTTTTTTTGAAATTTTAGCGATTTTTTTTTAATATTGCATATATTGCAATTTTGAACATTCAAAATTTTTCAAGAAATGTTAAGGAAAGTATATTAAAATAATGAATATACTTACTACTGGTATAATAGCCATAATTATAGCTGAAAAATACTTTCTTAGATTTACGCGAATATTTGACATTTAAAAAAAACTATCTTCTCCCGTGACCATGATTGCTGTAAAGCATTCAAAATGCCAGAACCAAAAATTAAACTAAATCCGCGAAATAATCCGAAAAGATAGATTTATTTATAACTGCAAAAGTTTGTGTGTATATGTATGTGCTTTTACTCCTTCACGTTGAAATGGCTGGACGGATTTAGATAAAATTTTGTACATAGACAGACGACCATAACCACATAGGTTTATAAAATTTGGTACCTAGGGCTAGGGACACTCCCCAACAAAACAAGAGTAACTATTTTAACTATTTTTAGATTGTCATATGAGGTACGTGTTATAAGCTACAACCACTACACAGTCTTTGGTCGTAAAAGATATTGATTACGTTATATAAAAGCGAGAAATAATTTGAGAAAAAACATTTAGGTTTATAATTTACGTACATTGAATAAAACAATGAGTGTAAAGGGACATGTGCACGACATGCGTAAATTAAACTGCTTTATGTGCATTACAAATTATATGGAATAAATATGAATAATAATAAAAAAGCAGTAGTAGCCCAGTGGTAACGTGCTCGCTTAGAAGAGCGTGAGAGTGAAGCGGGTTCAAATCCCGGATCTCGCATCTCTGATATTTTCATGTGCAAATCATATTCAACCTGCGTGTCTGAGAGAACCTAGAAAGTTTTCTAAAGACATGAGAACTTGGTCAGCGTGGTGGACTGTGGTCTAAGCCCGATCGTATTGAAGGGAGACATGTGCCCAGAAGTGGGACGTTAAAAGGGCTGAGTTATTATTGTACTGTTATATAGTTTTATAAATATTTTTTATTTAAAAAAAAACTAACATTATAGTGCAAATCGTTAATATATTAGAAATTAAAAGACATAAATTCTACGTCTATATATTTTCTAGCTTTTTATGAGAAAATCTACAATATCTGTGTTTAAGCTTACAAATAAGAAATCAGAGAATATAAATAAAAACAAAAACTACTGTATAAATTATAATGTAGAAATAAAGTAGCTTCCCGTGTCAACTTAACAAGTGGCATATTATATCGTTGTCTGGCCTCACGGGCAAGCCTGATGTATTATATAATTTACGTTTTTATACGACTGCTATATTTTACATGGGAAATCTAACTTTTCCGCGGTGAAATAATTGAATTTGTTATTCATGTATATTACCTATGTATTTTTCTGAATAAAGATAACTCCATCTTTCTTTTGTTCTTTTACGTATCGTTCCTTTTATATTTTATGAAATACTAGCAGAACCCGCGGCTTCGCCCGCGATCAAACTACGAAAAAAATAAACTTTTTCGCAATACATACTGTATTACTTGCAAAAATAAGTTTGTGTAAGTTTTATTATTTGTTAAACTTTATATATTGGAAACAAATTTAATTTTAGCGATCGTACCTCAAAATATCCCGTATTTTAAAAGATGTTAAGCGTATATTTTGTAATTAAAATTACACTTTAGGTATTTAGCAAGCTGCTCTACCTGTATTTTTTGTACATTTTTCTACTCCATCTTTCCAAAGTTAGAGGAAGAGAGTACAATGATACAATCGCATACAATGTTTACGACTTTAGAATCATGTAACATGGCTAATATGGGTTTTTTTAACTAACATACTAACAGGCTAACATCTACGTTATTTTTAAAGACCCAATGCTATGTACACCTGAAGCTTACAGTCTCCTTCCTTCTCCTTCTTTTTTAAGTTACGTATATAATGTGCCATTCTTATTTTGTTGTAGCTTTTTGCCCGCGGCTACGCTCGCGTGGACTAAAAAATTTGCTCAGTTTTAATTTCCATTGAATTTATATATTGTCATATCGAATTTTTAATATTATGTTTAGAGTAAAACTCTTGATTCACTTAAGTTAGTCTACACTAAAAATACCAACCACAAATATAGGTTATGCTCTCTTTCTCGCGCTCTAGGTCTGTTATATGTAGTTGTCGCTGCTGTGGTCAGCCGAAAAGTTATACATAATTTTCCTTTGGATTCGGAATAATTTCCGTTCTCTGCTTTATATCTCACACAGTTAATGTGTACTTACAAAGAACTTGAGCCATGTTACTCTATTTAAATATATTCAACAACTCAAACTTCACCGCCCAGTTTTACCCACTTAGAGGCTGAATAAAAAAAAATCTACAATACATGTTTATTTAATTGTACTGAAGAGCATTAATACCAAGATTCAAGTAATTTTGATCATTAACAAATTTTTCCTCATATAAACAGCACAACCCCCTTTTACCCTTTTAAGGGATAAATTTCGAAAAAAAATGATATCTATATTGTTTTAGTTTTCATTTCAAAGGTAAATACCACTTTACGTGCATTAACTATAGAGTTTCATACAAACTTTCATCCCCCATTTTACCCCCTTAAGGGTTGAATTTCAAAAAATGCTTAAATACGTATTTATTTAATTGTATTGAAGAGCATGAATACCAAGTTTCAAGTAATTCTGATCATAAATAATTGTTTGCCCATATAAACTTTATCACCCCCTTTTACCCTTTTAAGGAATGAATTTCGAAAAAAATCTAATACATATATTTCTTATTTTTCATCTTAAAGCTAAATACGAATTACCGTGTATTTCGCGTTAAGAATAACAGAGTTTCATACAATCTTTTATCCCCTATTTTACCCCCTTAGGGGACGAATTTAGAAAAATCCTTTCTTAGCGGATACCTACACTGTATAAGGAATATGTCCTCTAAATTTCACGTTTCTACGACCAGCGGTTTAGGCTGTGCGTTGATCGATCAGTCAGTCAGGACAAAGCATTTTATGTATATAATAGATGATTAAAATATGATATGATTTAAATAAGAATATAAATATAGGTATATTATTAGAGTATATGTAGATTTCATATTATTTCGTAAATTAATCTAATGATTACTGAATTAAAAAGCGCAAGTTCGGTCAAATTATCTGATGCTCGTCCTATTAAGTATTTTTAAAGACTTTTTAAAGTCGAAATCGTAACCTATTTTTAAATAAATTTGTATTTTTTTTAAATATATCACGATTCTGGTATGTATTATGATATTTTCAATCATTCTCTTAATATTACCCATATGTACAATGTATATGATTATAATAAATTTTATATGTGCTTTTAATTCAAAGTCCCTTTAGGCTCGAACAGTTATTCACGACTCTTCGTATTTGAACAAACAAATAAATAGTAATGTTAAAAAAAAATTTTTTCAAATATCATATATACTATTTATGAAATAATAAATGATGAAAAATATAACGATGTTTTATTCCATTATAAATCTTTCCATACAATGACGTTCTTCTAAAGATAACAAAAGATTAAACTTATCAATAACAATAGAATTATATATTGAAATATAAAAATGTTCAAATTTCACACAAATAAACATTAGTACTGTTTGCAAATAATTAGTAAATACATCTTGAAAGTATTTTCAAGGTATATTAAATACTAGCGACTCACCCTCGCTTCGCTCGGGTTTGCCTCTAGACAAACAAAAACAAATCTATCCCAGGGGAACCGTACATTTTTTCGGTATAAAAAGTAGACTATTTGTTATTCTGATTTATGAACTATATTATTGTAAAGTTTCATTAAAATCCAATCAGTAGTTTTTGTGTACTAAGCTGTATAAGTTATTATAGTTTTTTAATTATCCCACGGGAACTCTTTGATTTTCCAGGATGAAAAGTATCTAAAATGTTGACCGGAGATATACAGTACCACCATGCAAAATTTCATTTAAATCGGTCTAACAGTTTCGGAGATTAGGCCGTACAAACAGACAAACAAACAGAGAAACAAACAATTTGAAAAAAATCTGGATTTGTCCTATTTCTCTTCTTACATCCCCATGACTCGGTTTTTAGCATTTTTTTTCTATGTACAGACATTCGACCTCCACAGTTTTATTATATGTAAGATGATTTTAACAAATTATGTATTTCCTTCCCTTTTGCCTTTTATTTCAAACAGCTCTCTTCTTCCACGAACTTATGTACTATTATTACAAGCGATCCTGACTGCAGACTTCCTTGTTATTACTGTAGTTAATTAGCTCTCAAAGGGTAAATATCGTTTCTAATGTAGTTACTCCATTCTACGATTTTTTTAAATTGAATTATATTTTTTATAAAGAAAGATCCTTTATATTTTTAAGTCTCCAAGTTAAATATTAATTTTTTCTAGCTTTTTCTTCGTTTAGAAAACTAAAAAATCTTAACGTAACTATAGTACAATTTTAAGCCTACTAACATAATAGGATTTGCTATAAATAAAAAATAAATGTTGTTCGTTGATAAGCTCATAGCTTGATAACAGCTGGACCCATTCGTCTATTTTTTCAATTTAAGGTATCTGTGGAAAAAAATGGAAAAGTGCCAGAAAATAAGAAGATCGAGGAAAAGTTGTTGATTGTTCTTTTCCTATAGGACTTTTGTTGAACTCAAATATCATAACCAAATTGATATAGTCCAGCTGATCTTAAAGTTATTATTATACAGAAATTTAAATTCTACACGTGAGGTAAAGTGTTTATAGCATATTCGTTTCATTTTTTATTTATTACATACCTATTATTACCATGTATTTTTAGAATTCCGTTAACGGTATTGGTAGTAAAAGGAATCTTATCTACAGGTGAATTTTTGAAGTGGGCGTGAATGACCAAATCCGAAACTATGAGGAATAGCGAAAAGTACTTAAAGGAGTCTCGGGCCCGATTTTCATGAAAACTAAAACTGCATCATTGGATTTTTGAAAAATCAATTTTCCTAGCCAGGAATCGAACCTGTTGATTTAAAAAAAAAACACACACACACTGTATCATTAAACCATTCGATAGTTCCTTATGAAACTGTCTCGGTGGTGTAGTGGCTAGCATGTACGGCTGCACATCCTGAGGTCCTGGGTTCGAGTCCCGGGTCGGGCCAAGTTTAGTTATTGAGTCTTTCTGTATAGTAAGCCTCAGTGACAGCCCGGAGTTGGGAAGTTGGCGGTGTTTCACCCCCGTGCCTCGGAGAGCACGTAAAGCCGTCGGTCCTGCGCCTTAACTCTCACCGGTCGTATCAAGTAGTCGTCCCACCGGAGTATGAGAGTGACAGGAATAGAGAGTGCACTTGTATCTGCGCGTACATTTGTGCACTATAATATCTCCTGCGCAGTTGGCTAGTCTCAATGAGATTGGCCGCCGTGGCCGGAATCGGTCAGGAGGACATTATTATTAGTTCCTTATGAACGCATTCTGGGAAGTAATGAAAAATCAAATCCAGCTATGTATTGAAAACAATGGCCATCGTTTTGAACAAATTATCAGTTAAGGTAGGTAACAAATAAAAATAAAAAAAATATTTTGCTAAAAATGAACTCTTCCCTTAAGTTTGCCATATGACATTACTTTCCAGAATGCGTTTCTTAGTAGCAACACTATCGAATGGTGTAATAATACAGTGTGTGTGTGTTTTTTTAATCAACAGGTTCGATTCCTGGCTAGGAAAATTTATATTTCAAAAATCCAATGATGCAGTTTTAGTTTTCATGAAAATCGGGCCCGAGACTCCTTTAAGTACTTTTCGCTATTCCTCATAGTTTCGGATTTGGTCATTCACGCCCAGTTGAAAAATTCACTCTGTATATAGTCATATTTGTTAACTTTCACTAGATTTTGTTTTTTTTTTTTATGGTGCTCACTGGTAAACGAGCACACAGCCCACCTGATGGAAAGCGGTATCTGTCGCCCATAACAACTACGGTTTATGCGCTTAGGTTTTATGTTACAAAAATGCAGAACCGCAGGTGCGTTGTCACTGTGAGAACTAAGATGATATGTCTCTTGCCTGTAATTGCCTTGCCTTATCCATACATTATAAAAATGCAATCATCGATCAAAAAATGTCCTCAACGAATGAACGCTCATTTGAACATTTAAGCGCGCTTTTTTTTTTGAGAAAACAACTTTAAGCATTGCTTTTAAGGTTCAATTCACATTGTTATATATTTATTTCAACTACAATAATTACCTAAACACAATTGGTGACAGTTTTAAGAGAACTTTTGCATGGAATTGTGTATCTAGTACTTTTTTGATAGATGAATGCAATCATTGTTGCTTGGCGGGAGAAATAGATAAGGGGGTTGGATCCAGTCAGACTCCTCAGGCTTGACAAAGTACTACCACCGGTAGATTTTTCCTACTGTAGTTGTAAGAGCAATGAGCAAGGAGCAAGAGATATTTGATGTTTTTAATATTTACGTGTAGAACTCAGTACTCCACGTGCAGAAAAGTGGCACCTAATTAGTATGAAATTACATTTTTTTAAATAATATTTTTTTTCTGTTTTAAATAAATAATTTAGTCCACCTACATTTTCCTTTTATTTATATAAGTAGTATAGATAGGATATTTATCCCACTATTTTCTATACGGAGTTCTTAATCTTCTTCGACTGATTGAAGTAGCGATTAATCTAAAAGAAAATATAGTTAAGTAATTACAGCGCGAAAACCGCTAACAAAAGCTTTAAAACATAGATCACTAATATTTCTAAGTAATGATATAACAAACAATTCTTTAAAGAGGTATTTTTATAAACACTAAAATTTATAATTGATGATTAAACGAACTTACCTGTAAGTGAAGTTCTATCATAATACAGGATGTCTCAATAAGAGTGCACTATTTCATTTAAAATAAAAACACGTATTTATTGAGTGAGTTGTGAAATTTTATTGCATTGTAAAGTAGACATGTTCCGATTAAGTATGAAATAAAATATTCGGCAAATGGCCCCCATGACTCTGATGACAGGCCTTTACTCTTTTCATAAAATTCTCGATGACTTTTTGACAAAGATGTAGCTGTATCTCACCGATAACGCGTGGGATCTCGACCTTGAGCTCAGGAATTGCTTCTGGTTTATTTTTAATAATCGGGATAATCATAGGTAACAGCTGTCAAATTTCAAAGTTATCACATGCACGAAAAACGAAATGACACAAACTTTAAATAGTGCATTGTTATTGAGACACCCATTAGAATCTCCCTATCTTCGTTTAGAAATATTTTACTATAGAAAACAGTTAAATAAAATTAACCTGGAAAAAAGTGCGATACGACGAAACACTAAAAACACGAATGAGGAAGATTGACAGAGTACATAGGTTGTCATTTCTTTTTTAAACAAAAAAAAAAGTAAATCCTGTAAATATAGTACCAGATCGGCGTATCACTGCATGATACTACAAATAATCTGTGCTAATATCTTCGGACGAAGCCTTCGTATAATAATGTCAATAATATCAAAACAAATATACATCTTTCTTTTACATCTGTACGTTTCAATAAAAATATATATCATAGGTATAAAACTTATTTAATAGATAAATAATTTGCTATGTTGTATTCTCAAGCCAACGCTTTTATAAGCGATATGAAACGGCAAAGTTCGAGTCAAGTCCAGCTGAGGATTGGTTGTAATAAGATATAGTAAGGGTTATGTTTGTAAAATAAATTACCGTTTTGAAAAGAGAAAATTTTAAAGATGTCTGCATTTTTTAGTATGAAAATTCTGCAATTTTTTTGTTTACATAAGCGTTATTATAACAAATTTTCTGTGAAACTACTTAATTAAGAAGAATAAATAGTCCTTTAAAGAAAGTGGACCTTCAGGTACCTTAAGTGAAATAAGTGGTCTAATCATGGTATAGAGCCTTAGTAAGCTATAAAGCCTTAGGAAAGCGTACACGTTGAAATACCCTGAAGCTAGGTACAAAGGTAAAGAAGGTATAAATGAACATTTGCAATAGAGACAACACAAAGCTCGCGTTCGGAACAAACGCGGAACGTGGGATGTATTTGCTAACTGCGATTTATGAAAACTTCAACAAAATGTTTGCTGGAAAAGTGTTTATTGTTTTAAAACTTTATATGAAGTAGAAAGTGCACATTAGATCGTTTTATATTTTTAATTAGGAAAAGATAGACTAAAATTAATGTAAAAATGAGTGATATATCAATGTCATTCTTAGAAATGTACATTTTATTATTATTTAAATTGTTTTATAATTATATAAGGTATTTTAAAAAATGTATTCACCTTATTTTAAGTATTTTTAAACATAAATGTTTTATATTAGAACTTCTACTTCTCAAATCTGTTTTCTTTAATAAAGGGAAGGTGCTTCCACGCAGGAGTTAAAATATGTTAGTAAACATTTGTTAGTGAACATTTTATGGAAAAAAAAAACGTTTTATAACAAAAGTAATAAAATATTTTCTTATTATTACATGTTTTCTATCAATTGCTAACAAAACATTTGAACAAAATATAACAATATGTAATTATTCTTAGAAAACAGTAAGCCAGGGCGACAGCGGAGTTTGCAAAATGGTTATAAAATATTAGGAAATATTCCACAACATGATTTCACTATATGCTAAAAATGGCATCATACCGCATTTGAGACGAACCTATAACAAATATTACAGCGACTTAGACATGTTTAATCTCTCTAAACATGTTCTTAAAAAAAAAAATGAAAATGCGTAATATCTCCACAAACCTATAATCTATATTCATAGGTGAACATAACTGTAAATATGACTGTAACTACCATACACACATACACGTTACACATAAGACAGTATGTTTGATGTGCATATCATTAGTATAATGAGTTTAATTATGCAGACTTTTCTTTTCTTTTTTTTTTCTTTTTTCAATGTATTAGTAGATATATATCACAATAGAGTAATCTAATTTTGGTAGTAATTGTTAATAACTTTGTGCTCAAACTGTATTTTTATAACGCTGTAAGATTACTAAATAAATAAATAAGTCAGTGTGGAAGCTTTGAAAATAACCAATAGTGAACATGTTACTGAATGTTAAAAAAAGTTTTCGTGTTAAAAAATGTTATGTTAACTAACATTTTTTTAACTGCTGTGTGGAAGTACCAGAAAGATCCATTGTTTCAAAAGTTTACTTTCTTAATATTTATAAAACAAATTTCCACTCATCAAATTTTTTACGTCTCGCATTCTCATTCTTTACACTATATAACTGTCATTTAATTATTTCTGAAATCACTCAGGTATCTTATGATCTGTCATAGCTCACTTTTATTTTGAAAAAAATACATTACTGATTATAATTTTCATTAAAAAGCTAAAAGATCAAATTCCTTATATTACGAACATCGAGTAAGCTTCAGGAGTTTCTACATAATGATATGAAATCTTGGACTCTAAGAATGTCAAAGTAAGAGCTCTTTACGTTAGAGCTAGTTAAATCAGATTAGGGCATATAAGCGACCATTTAGTCATTTAAGCGTGAATTTTTGTTGGTGGATGCATTTTGTACATAAGCTTAGAAATTGTCCAACTGAATTTGATCCTTGCTTTACTTATAAGTATTTATAACTTTAAATATTTATGATTGACTTAAGGAAGTACTTAAGATGTTTATAAGTTAGTAATCCTATTTCCCGTTTTTAAAATACCTTGAGGTAATCTTACGTAACATAACAGTTTTCATTACCTTTTAGAGAATTTCTTCCAAAAGAAAAGGAGTTATCTTGTAAACTGGTTGTCAGGAGTGTGTGGGGTGTGATATGTAATATTATAAAAGAAAAAAGCATCTGCGGATGCACCGAAGCGCGGATCAGTCACTAGTTTATATTAAAAACTAGAAGTACCGTACTTACTTTCGTGGTAGCTGGGTGGTGGTGGTTTCCTAGTACATACATTATTTTTTTTAATTCTTTTTTTAATATGTTGAACACTAACATACAGCACCATATAGTTCCATAGTAAGCTACGAGGCTTGTGCTATGGATACCAGATAGTTGATACACTACACGTATATAACTATAAATACATACATATTATTAATATAAACACCCATGACTGGAGTACAAACATTTGTGCTCATTACACAAATGAATGCCCCCAGCGTTACTCGAACCCGCAACCGCTGGTACAGAAAGTACGGTCACTACAAACTGAGTCAAACGTGCCGTCAAATTTAAGTCATTTAATTCATAATCCTAAAAATTTTCTTAGACACTATAATATACAGTCACGAGTAAAAATATATAATTGCATATCTGTCTGCAAAAATATGTGACATCGAAGAAATAACAAATAGAACCTATCTGACTACACACGCGATGCAAATATATAGGATGTCACATCGGCTTCAAAAACGTCTGACATGCATACATATCGGACATATCTTGCGTTATGGACTGTCCCTAGAGACACTTTGCAATACTAAAACAACGTAAAATAATATTTCTATATTTAGAAAAAAGATTTCACAGTACACTAAAGACCATTGAAATACATCTAATTGTTTTTGCAGATGGCTGGCGTAACAGAAACTGTATAAATTGTTGTTTTTGCTTCTACGAAAGCCTGACATCAAAGATTTTTAATGTTAAGCATTATTGCGTCCTATATAAGCCAATTAATTAGATACGAAACGTTAAATAAACTCTAACAACCTCAGAGCTTATAACAATAAATTTTAGAGTGCACAAGTATTTTTACTCGCAATAACAGTTGAATCTGAGGAAAAGGGTTAATTATAAGAGTATAATATGATCTATAAATAAATCAAGAGCTTAAAAACCGTTTAAGACGTTTTCAAAGGTTAATAGTGATTTAAGTTAATTAGCAAATTCAGCGAGTCTATTGAGACAGACATTTTACGCACGCAAAGCTTATGTTTAATTTCAAAATTATAAATGAAAGTCTAAATATTTTAAAACATTACAATGTATAACAAAAACAATATGTAGCAATCATAATTACTTCGTACTAATATTACGTATAATGAAAATGTTTTATTATTGCTTGCTTTTTGATGCGATGAACCATTTTTTACTGTATGTTATGTGTATTTTGTATTTTGGACTTATTATTTATATTTAAATAGGCAAAGACAACAGCTTAGTATTTTTTTTATCTTCTCTTTGTAAACTGATGTTCCTTTTTTCGTTTAGTTATTGGCGAGCTGTTGTGTTACGAGTAAATTTTTTTTTTATATAGATAGTGTTGGAGGTCATCAATAAAACACGAACATGTTCCATGCATTCTTATATTCAGTACTTTTATAATCGTCAGTACGTTTGTCCGTATGAAGGCTACCACCGGCTCGGAAAGCAGTTCTGCTGAGAAGAGCCGGCAAGAAACTCAACAGTTGCTCTTTTAAAATAATGAGTTACATAATTTAATTACAAGCATTCCATGACTAGTCACTACAGGATGGTACGAGAGCTGCCCCCCTGTCAATCGCGGGGAAAACCAAAAGAATCTCCGCGTTCTTTTTATTTTTTTAAATACATTCTTATCGGCCAATGTCACATAACCACATGCCATAGACATACTTACATAAATCATTACAAATTAACCAAATAATTATTTTCCATTAAAACGCTCAAATATAAAAGTGCAACCTTACAATAGGTAAATTCAATTCATATGTATTTTTTTCTGAAATTTTAATTAAAAAAGGTATTGCCAGTGGTAATGCGCTCACATGGAAAACTGAGTAAAGCTGGTTCAATCCATCATCATTTCCAACATGATTACCACTTATCTTACAGTGAAGGAAAACATCGTAAAGAAACCTGCTTGTATGAGAGAACCTAGCAAATTTTTGAAAGACATATGCAGTCCGTCAACTTGCACTTAGCTAGCGTGGTAAACAATGGCCTGATCCCACTCGTATTGTTGTCGCCTTAGTGCTTATTTGTTCAAAGGACCTTACTTGTTGAACTTTACATTAAAGAGTTTTTTTCTTCTATTTTATAAACAGATCTTTATTTCTAAGATTTATATAAATATATTTATAGTTAATTGTATAATAAAAGTGTATTTAATACCGATAGTGTTAACATTTTAATTCTGTATTAAAAACTTTTTCAGTAAATTGGCATTAAAGTTTGGACAAATAAGCACTGAGACGCGGTAGTAAGTATGCAGTCACACACAGTGTGTACATACTCTTAATTTATTTTTTAATTGACTAAGGTTGAGTTCTCTACTCTTTGAACTCTCGTAATTCGGTGGAATGACAATTCAACACGACTGATGAGAGATCAGGCGCAGGACCGACAACCTTAAGGCGGTCCCTCACCGGGAGCATTCGCTTGTAATGTAACAGTTCAGATTCAGAGTGAGGGAGAAGAATTGAGCATTACTAATATTAATATGCTCAGTTCTTCTCCCTCACTCTGAATCTGAACTGTTACATTACAAGCGAATGCTCCCGGTGAGGGACCGCCTTTACGTGCTGTTGGAGGTATGGCCGTTGCAGCAATATTCGATTGATTAATCTATTTTATTAGAAAATAGAAATAAAAATCGTGCATATCTTATTACGCCTTTTAATGTGAATACTTTTCTCCTTTTTTCCAATATATCACAAATATTATTCATAAAAAAAAGGTTAATAAAAAGGTCTTAATATAAAATGGACAAGTATAAAAAAGGATGTGTATATATATATATATATATTTGTGTGTGTAAATTTGTGCCTACAGAGGCATCAAGAAAGCAAGATATATAGATAGCTTCTATATTGAAAATGAACTATATTGAAACTATTCTAAATTGAAACTTCCATACTAACTATACATAAACGGATCTAATTTAACATGATACAATAACATAAAAATATTATTTCACTTAATGAGGTAAGTAGGTTTTTTAAAGCTTTTGTGATAAACTTTTTTAGCAACAAACAACAATTTAATTTATATTTATACCAATTTAGAAATCAGATAAAAGAGAAAAATACTTTCTTTCTTTATATTTCCTCAATACCGAGTTACCGAAATTATTACTCGCGTACTTTTCTAATTTTGGTGACAATACAATAATATCAAAAAAAGATGTTCAAAATATCTCTTCATTTGAATATCGTTGTTTGTAAATAAGAGCTTCATATTGAAAAGTACTTTGTTAATGTATATCTATCTATATTTAATTCTAAAAAAACTTCTTAAAGTAGATGAAGTTGTGGGTTTGAGTTAAAACGAATATACGTCTTCGCATATTGTAATAAATGATTAAAAGAGTCCATCTCAACAACAGTATTAACTCCAATCTCTTACCGAGAAAACGATGTCAGGATAGTGATTGAGCACTGTTTCCTATTTTATATTTTAAGGATTATTGAAGTAAAAGTTCTTTAGGCGTGGGTAAGTCCATACATTGGACAAAATAATAATCGCGGAAGTGAGAGTCAAAATTGTTACTTATAATAATATATATTTATTTTTAATAATTTAATAACAATTATTATTTATAAAAAATAATATTTATTACTTACTATCGGCTCACCCTCGCTTCGCTCGGGTTCGCCTTTATACAAACAAAAACAAATCTATCCAACGGGAACTGTACGTTTTTCCGGCATAAAAGTAACTAATTTGTTATTTTGATGTATGAACTATATTATTGTAAATTTCATTAAAATCCAATCAGTGGTTTTTGTGCACTAAGCTGTTTAAGTAACTATAGTTTTTTAACAATCCCACGGGAATCCTTTATTTTTTCGGGATGAAAATTATCTAAGATGTTGACCGGGGATATAAGGTACCACCATACAAAGTTTAATTTAAATCGGTCCAACAGTTTCGGAGATTAGCCCGCACAAACAGACAAACATACAAACAGATAGAGAAATAAAAAAATTGAAAAAAAAAACTCGATTTATCCTATTTGTCTTCCTACATCTCCCTGACTCGGGTTTTAGCAATTCTTTTCTATGTACAGACATTCGACCTGTACAGTTTTATTATATGTACTAGCATTTCCCGCGGCTCCGCCCGCGTTCAGATGATCAAAAACCAAATTCTTAGGTTTTACACATTAGTATACTCTTACATTATACATTACTTTCATTGCGCACAGCATGATTGGTAAATAATGGCAGAGATTGACAATGCCACAAAGGTTCCTCCGTTAAATTGAACTTTTTGTTTTAGCAATAACATTTATGTATGTCTATACTTCTGTTTTGTTTGTTTTTTTAGGTTTTCACGATAAACTCTCAAACTACGGAATTAATTTTAATCATTTTTTACTAATAGACAGCTATAGATTAATTTAATATATAGCTGATTATTTAAATTACATAATGATAACTTTTCTTAATTAGCGCTAGTTAGTAATATTTTCCAAAACGATTTTCAAAAGAAAGGGTAATAAGTAAATAATTCTAAGCGAATACATTTTTTTATTTCATATGGCTCTGCTAATATGATTAAAGTCGTAAGCATTTTATTGTGTCCTTTAAGCCAAGAAAAGGTGTCAAGAAAAAGTGAAAAAGTTGAGATATAACAGTTCCTAAAATACTTTTTCATAGTTTTTGAGATATGAAATATTTTTAGTTACCCGCTTTGGCAGTTTAACAGCCATAAACTTGTTTTCCATAAAATGTTATAAAATAATATAAATTGAACTTATTTTTACGGTGCAAAAAATGAGTAGGTATTGTGGAAACGTAAATATTATTCGTATTTATTTTAGTGTTAACCATACAAAACACGTAAGTAAGAAAAACAACATAGCATTTTGCTATACGAAACCTAAAATGCGCGAGTTGGATTTACATTTGCCCAATTTTTACATTAAAAGATTAAAAAACATTAACATTACTTACTAAACAATAAAAATTTACAAATATTCTCATTTGAAAATTGTTTCGGCCAACAAAATATTACTAATATGTTACTAATTTATAAAGCCAAAAAGTTTGTTTTATTAAAAATTTAAGCACGGGCAGGGCCGCGGGTAATTTAGTAGTAATTATAGTAAAGTCATAGAAAGGTTATATCTGTACATTTTTTTTTGGATAAAACTACGTACTTTAAAAACACACGGCGACATCTATTGTCAAATAGCTAAATAACACATAAATAAATTTTCATTAAAATAACTATTTTAATGAATAAAATAGCGCTGTTCATATTTCTTTTAAGATAAGTTTTTTTTTAATAGTTTTAACATAATATATAAGTAAGTTACCTTGCTAAAATATTAATAGCATCATCGTGCTTTTACTTTAACCAGTTTTTGTATTTTTTCTCAGAAATGAGATATTTTCCTGCGGTAAAAAGAATCCTATGTGTTGACCCGGATAACCTGCTATTACCATACCAAATTTCATAAAAATCCCTCTAGTGGTTTTTCTGTGATGCGGTCACATACAGACAGACAGAAAAAATTCAAAAAACTATAGATTCGGGCTCTATATCGCTAATAATGAATATTTCAATAAGATTTTCCGAAAAAATATTGAATTTAGGGGTTCGGCTTAGTTACAATTTTATTGTAAGTATAGTTAATAATTTATGAAGCGAAAAAGTTTGATTTACTGATAATTTAAACACGGGCGGAGCCACGGGTGATTTAGTAGTAATTCTAATAAAATCGAAAAAAGTTCATATCTGTACATTATTTTTTTTTTGGGATTAAAACTATGTATTTTAAAAACACATGGCGACATCTATTGTCGAATATCTAGAGAACACATAAATAAATATTAATTAAAATAACTATTTTAATGGATAAAATAGCGCTTTTGATAATTTGATTTTCAAGATAAGCTATTTTTATAGTTTTTACCATATTTTGTAAGTTACCTTGCTAAACTGTTTACAAATAGTATCGTCGTCGTTTTGTTCCTACCAGTTTTTGTATTTTTTTTCAGAAATGAGATATTTTCTCGCGGTAAAAAGTATCCTATATGTTGACCCGGATAACCAGCTATCGTCATATCAAATTTCATCAAAATCCCTCCAGTGGTTTTTCTGTGATGCGGTAACAGACAGACAGACAGACAGACAGACAGACAGACAGACAGACAGACAGACAGACAGACAGACAAAAAATCTAAAAACTATAGATTCGGCCTCTGCATCGATAATAATGTCTATTTCAATAAGATTTTCCAAAAAATATTTAATGTACAGATTCGGCTTAGTTAGAATTTTATAATATGTATAGATAGATATATAAAAAAAGTATTACATCCATATTTTAATTAGTTTTAATTTAATAGCGATATTTGCCAAAGAAGTTTTACTTCAACCGCGCGTAAAGGTTACACGCAGACATTTTTTTTATTTATTTTAACATATATATATTTACAGCATTTGCATGTTTTGTACATAGCAATGAACAGTTGAAAATAATGCAAAATCTTATGAAAATAAAATTTAATATACTATCGGATTTTAATTTTATAAAATACCATACCTAGTTAAATAGTTAATCACTTTTAACGTTACTGATTTATAGATGAGAAATGTCGTACTAGAAAGCGAATATTTGCTGAAATTAAACCATTTGTATGATTTAAACATCGATATTACATACATGTATGATATTTACGGCTCTTCGTGCGCTCGTAATACCACTAGGTCTAATGGAATAATAAATAATATGTGCATTGTTTATGCTTTTTTCTTTAAAAATATGTTAGCTTTTGCTTGCGGCTTCACTTGTGATTAAATTTGTCTATACTCCATTAGTCACAAACTATTTAGCTTCTATAACTAAAAGATTTTTTGAATATAATTAAACTATACAGATGACACACGTCACGACATTTAGAAGCTTGAAAGCCAAAGAGAAATTGCGTTGTGTATCCACGCTTAATATTAATAGTACGTAAATGGAGAAAGATTTTTTTTTGGCGCTTACTATTTTTGGGTTCAAAAACAATAAAAATTGTTTAATAGGCTTTTTATTTAAATGAAATATAATATTTGCTATTTTTTTCAAATTGGACGGGTAATTACAAAGGTTAGCGCATGCAAAAAAACAAATCTTTAGATTTTTAATATGAGTATAGGATGCAGTACATAACAAAATGCCACCATCCGTCAGTTAACAATCAAACCCACAGATAAAGGCAACAAACTCATTACACATAAAAGTGACATGCAGATAAACAATAGAAACTTAATAACACATTAACCTAATTCAAAGTCTATAAATACGAAGTTAGGTTCCATACGAGATAAGAGAAGTTACGAACAAAGAGTACAAGTTATTGTCTAACAACAATAGATGGCGTCCATTACACTGCCATTTGTTGAGTATTAGCCACTGGCCAGTCTTTCACTTTGCGTCTTTTCATACTTCTACGTATACTAACGTTTAAAAATATAACTATAATTATCTATATTCTGTCCTTGATTTTGATGGAGATCGTATAATGAAATGTAATCTATTTAAACAATTCTTTTATATTTATTTATTTATACCGGCGATCTCGAAAATGGCTCTAACGATTTCGCTGAAATTTGGTATGTGGGGGTTTTCGGGAGCGAAAAATCGATCTAGATTAGTCTTATGTCTGGGAAAACGCGTGGTTTCGAGTTTTAATGTGGTTTTCTGTCGCATTATTCCACGGAAAATATGGTCAATAATTTCTTAGGCGCGGGCGTTAGCGTCGTGGTCAAGCGGCCAAGGTACAAGATTGACAATCACAGGTGTCCGGGTTCGAATCCTGGTCGGATACAAAGTTTTTGCTTTTGTTTTCTTTTTTGTATTTATTCAAGTTTTTTTTTATCTAAAGAATGCGAAATAACAAAAAAGAACTCCAAGCGAAGCTGGATCGCCCAGATACTTTGATTTTTTCTCAAAACTCTTTTATTAGCTCTACTCATTTATACATATTATTAAATTCTAACTGAGTCGAATCTGTACATTAAATATTCTTTGGAAAATCTTATTGAAATAGTCATTACTATCGATACAGAGGCCAAATCTATAGTTTTTAGAATTTTTGCCTGTCTGTCTATCTGTCTATCTGTGACCGCATCACGAGAAAACCACTGGACAGATTTTGATGAAATATGGTATGATTGTGCTGAATGATGATTCTGGTTATCCGGGTCAACATATAGGATACTTTTACTGCGGGAAAATATTTGATCTCTGAGAAACCTATGCTAAATGTTAAAACGTAACTAGGGATGAACGCGAGCGGAGCGAGAGTGAGTCGCTGGTTGCTATATAAAAACATAGATACACATTTCCTAACAAATAACTCTTCAAAAAGTAGCGTCAATATGTGACGTTAAGTCAAACCAAAGAATAAAATAAAAAAATTGAAAGGTCTAATTGTCTGAACACAAAATACACACACCACGTAATGTACTTTTCTGTAGGAAACAACGATTTTAATTTTGTCATCCGAAAAATAATGAACGAAAGAGATTTAAAAAAAACGTAATTCAATTTCGAATTGTGTTGTTCATATTCTGGAAGCGAATGTAAGACTATTTTACTTGGTACTAGTTATAGTTGTAACAAGTTAGAATTTTATAAGTATGCTCGTATATAATTTTGACTACAAGGCTACTTTTTTAATGGCAACTTGAAATATATTTTATAAACTACACTTGGTGACATTGGTCTAATTATATGAGCTAGGAGATATACAACCTTTTTAGTTTTAGGTTTAAATATATTTTTTTAATTAATAAACATCATACGTTACATAAAATATTCAGTAGGAGTCAAAATTTTCTTTTTTTTTATCGAAACCATTTAAAAAGGTCTTTAAGAGAATATAAGGTTTCACGCTTTTAACTAACGTAATGAAAATATTTTTATCCTTGATATTTAACGCTACACGTGTTAATTTATCTATTCGTTAATAATTTTTAATACTCGCAGTTCTGCGGAGTAGAGATAACGTCCCTTGTTCTGTAAATCTCTCGCACTTTCTGTAAGGAAAATCCCTTGTTAATAATAGGTATAATATAACGTAGTGTTTCTTAGAATATTAGGGAACTACAGAAAAATATATCCTGTGGTTGTGCCTACTGCCTTCAGAATAAATGATTTTGATATCCGCATCTTTCCCGTGTTGTTGCTCCTAAGGGCTGTAACATATCAACTTTAGATAGCCTATATAATATTCCTCAAGATATAGATTATATTACGCAAAGAGAATAGTAGTCCTACTGATAAGTGCATTCCAACTAATAATTTATAATTAAACATATAAACAACAACTATAACTATTCAGCTTTATATATATGTATAGATTATAAGATATATAATAATGGTTAATCCCATATTTACATATAATGAGACAAAAGAGTACTTAAAATCGTGAAGAATACGTGATGTTTGCTTTTTTTATAAAATAGTAACCGACTATTTAAAAATTAATTAAAAAATATTTTTAGTTAATAAAATAATACTACACATTTTGACCTATTAGCCTGTCTATGGGACTCATGAAAGGAAATGAAAGTCCAAACTGGAAGGTTTTTAAATATTATATTATCCACTAGCGACTCACCCTCGCTTCGCTCGGGTTCGTCCCTAGTTACGTTTCACTGCTGAACTGAGCTAAACGTTGATAAGTCAGCCTGTGAGTCGCGAGTAGTGAATAAAAATAGTAATTGCGAGTGTACCTTAGGTGATAGACATATAATATTGCGAACTTCCCCGTATAACTTTTTAAGACCTACAATTTTCTAGTACATTGTTTTGATTTATCTCTTAAGGTTCAGCCAGCGTTAGCCATATAAACTTCTAAGGACGACTCGATAGAACCAGTCATTGCGTTTTCCCGCGGGAACGAAAAATGTGCCTGTAGTAAAAGGTATCCTAAATGTTAACTCGAGTGATAAGCTATCACTATACAAAACTTAATTGAAATCGGTTCAGTACTTTTTGCGTGAAACGCGCACATCGATTTAACTATGTTAGTTTTGCTATAGGTATAGATAAGAATAGGTATTGCGAGTGTACCTTGAGAGATAGACATATACTGTTGTAGATATTTCTGTTGGCCTTTTCAAGATCTACAATTTTTTAGTACATTGTTTTGATGTATGTCTTTAGGTTTAGCCAGCGGAGGGTTCCTAAGGAGGACTCGATAAAACCAGTTATTGCGATTTCCCGCGGGAAACAAAGATTTTCCAAAAGTAAAAGTTATCCTAAATGTTGACCCGAGTAATAAGTTATCAGTTCACAAAATTTCGTTGAAATCGGTTCATTACTTTTTGCGTGAAACGCGTACAGACAAACAGACAAACAGACAAACAGACAAAAAGACAAACAGACAAACAGACAAACAGACAAACAGACAAAAAAATTAATAACTATTGTTTTGGGGTCTATATCGTATACATAATACGTTACAGTCATTGTTTTTAAAAAATATTTCATGTACAGATTTCGCTAAGTTACTGCTTTATTATAGTATAGATTATCTGGCTGCACCGTCAGACCAGCTTTATTTACATACAAAATTTTATATCAATACATTAATTAGAAGTATTTATACATATGCACATAAGTTGAAGTCGACTTTCAAGATTGATTTGAGTATACAGTTAGCCACTAATGAAACTAATAAATTGAATATATCTATACATATAATAAAATTCTAACTAAATTGAATCTGTACATTAAATATTTTTTTTGAAAAATCGTATTGAAATAGACATTATTATCGAAACAGAGGCCGAATTTATAGTTTTTAGAATTTTTGTCTGTCTATCTGTCTGTCTGTTACCGCATCACAGAAAAACCACTGGAGGGATTTTGATGAAATTTGGTATGATGATAGCTGGCTATCCGGGTCAACATATAGGATACTTTTTATTGCGGGAAAATATCTGATCTCTGAGAAATCTATTCAAATACATATAAACATATAAACGTTAAAACGTAAGTAGGGACGAACCCGAGCGGAGCGAGGGTGAGTCGCTAGTTTTGTATAATAAAATGCTTGAAAGTATTATCTCTGTAATTTGATTTAAATAACACTTGTATAATGCTAGATACCAAGTAAAAAAATCTAAGAAAAAATGCTTTCCAGGCACCAGTTTATAGTTCGTATTACTGCACAATAAGAGTAAATAAAAACGTGGCTATGGTGTTCTATCTCAAAGCGACTCATTTTACAAAGTCGCCCTCAGCTACTGAGAAAACGCGAGAGAACTCTCGGAAACTGCACAACTATATCCATAGTCCAAGTTTATTTTTTAAACGACTTACACAAAGGAGGAGGTTATATGTTCATCTGTATTTTTTTGTATGTTACAATTATATTTTTTTTATTAAGAAAACTGTCTAAAAGTATATAAACTAAGATCGATCATAAAGGGTAAATATGTTATACTCCTACACTCTGTTAGAATTAATGTTAAATACCCAAAATAATAATGCAAAGTGAGCAGAATTTGCCATCGCTACATCACTCAACCTATCCATTAAGAAATATGTTTGTATTTTGTATACATACAGTAAATGTTATATTTCTTATGAACTTTATGAGATTGATCAACGATATCATAATATAGGATACATATTATAACAAAATTTTAGCAGCGTCCAGAGTTACACACAACATTAAATATTCATTGTAAAAATTTGTGTTCGGAGAATGTTTTGAAAATAATAAACTAAGTAAATTAACAGTTTTAGTGTATTTGTTATCGATCTTCTATATAAATAAAAATGAAAGTTCGTATGTTTGTCCTCTGTAAGTTCCTAAACCGTTGATCTGTTGATCCGTTGGTTGTGATGAAACTCTGGTGGGTTATTCTGCATGTGCCTGCGAAGGTTCCTAGCGAAAAAAAGATCTTTTCTTTGGAAGTTTGTCTTTTATAGGGTCCTAAACCATTCAAGCTTAGGTTAGCAAGTAAGTAGCTAGTATTATATAGTAATCGCACATTACGCGACAATAATTGAAGTAATATTAATAGATCTTTTTATTACGAGGTTACTTCTTATCAATATCAGAATAATTAATAGCAAAGCGCAGTTTTTCGATTTCAATAGGTCGGGAAGATTCAAAAAGTATACATACGTACATCGCTCCCCACTTTTAGACCTTCAACACAAATATATATTAACTTCAACAAAAGTCCGATTGAAATAATATACGATGAAAGTAGAAGAAATATTTTTACCTGTTCATATCTAATATATTTAAACGAGAATTTATATATTAAAACGAGCAATTCTTGTATATTTATATATTTATTTATTTATTTATATCGGCGATCTCGGAAACGGCTCTAACGATTTCGCTGAAATTTGGTATGTGGGGGTTTTCGGGGGCGAAAAATTGATCTACATTAGTCTTATGTTTGGGAAAACGCATGTTTTTGAGTTTTCATGCGGTTTTCTTTTGCATTATTCCACGCAAAATACAAAGTTCTTAATTTAGTTTTTTTTTTGTATTTATTCAAGTTTTCACTTTTTATCTTAAAAATACGATATAACAAAAAAGAACTCCGAGCGAAGCTCGGTCGCCAGGTACTAAATATTTAAAAGAAGAATTGATACATTTGTTAGAACATGTTTAATATAACATCAAACGTTGTTCCGGTATTTCTTTATAAATTAAAAATAGTATCTAGTATAGATAAGGAAGAAAAAGAGCCCACGCACACTGTGGTTAATCTATCAGCCGATAATTGGTTCCATAAGCAGTATAAGGATGCGAGTACAGTGCGCACATTGTGTCAACTGGGTTGATAAACAGGATTTTGAACTATATTTTTACAGTGATTAAAAAGCTTGTAGAAAATCTACAGTTTACGAAGATCCTTATTATATATTAAGTAAGCTTGATTAGTTATTGTCTCGTTTGCGTCAATAAAGATAAACGCTATGATAATAATATTATTCTTCCCTAAAGAAAAGGTTTTAATTAAATTTTTCCTTTTAGCCAGTATAGCATAAAGCTGTTCCAAAAACAAAAGATAATATAAAGTTACTACTTTTAAAATTGATGATTTTTTTTTGCTTTCTAATATCATAAATATTTAAAAATATTTTTGTTTATTTGTCAAACTGATATTACGTAACTCATAATATATATTTTTGTTGCAATATTGCTGAGACAAATAAATAAACAAAAACACTTTTAAAAAGATTTTTATTATAATAACTAGCTGACCCGGCAAACGTTGTTTTGCCATATAAATAATTTCCTATTACTAAAATGGCTATTAAAAAATAAGGGTTGATCGTAGAAGGGTGAAAATTGAGGATTGTATGTATTTTTGTATGTTGTATCATAAAAAAATAGAAATTAAAAATTTTGTCTAAAAAATAAAAATAAAAATTTAGGAGTGGACTACCCCTAACATTTAGGGGGATGAAAAATAGATGTTGGCCGATTCTCATAGATACCGGATAAGCACAAAAAATTTCATCAAAATCGGTCAAGCCGTTTCGGAGGAGTATGGCAACGAAAACTGTGACACGAGAATTTTATATATTAGATTTGGCATGTATAAGTATACTATGTGTATGTATATTTTTATCCTCCGTCGTAAAGGCACATACTAACATACTGCTCCGCTCTTCTGATATGGGACCTCATAATATCAAAAACCAACGTTTAAAATGGATTGCACTATTCAAAGGTTAAACTGTGATGGTAAACTACGGAACCATAAAAAGGTCGAAATCTATATTAAAAATTCCTTCTAAGGGTCATGTACAAAGTTTAGAAGGATCTTACTTACCTAAATCTATACAGATAAATAAAATTGAAGTGTGAGTGTGAGAGTGTGTTTGTAATATTAAAATAACCGGTTTTTACTAAATTCATGTGGTACATATACCAAAACAACATTTTTTACAATTTTTGTCTGTCTGTCTGTCTGTCTGTTTGTTCCGGCTAATCTCTGAAACGGCTGGACCAATTTTGACTGGACTTTCACTGGCAGATAGCTGAAGTAATAAGGAGTAACTTAGGCTACTTTAATTTTAGAAAAAGAATGAGGGTTCCGTTAAAAAAACTGAAACCCATGAAATTGTGAACAAAATCGTGCCTAGGGATGCACCCAAACGAATCGAGGGTAAGTTGCTAGTTAGAAATAAAATTTAAAATCAACACGCCAATGTTTACCTTTTATAGCGCGAATTGTCATCAAGTCAATTTACTAAAAGCCTCAAGCAATAGGATGGCTTAAATATGTAGATACAAGTCTGTCTCGCGTTCGTGAACATTTTTCTTTCTGATTTGAATGCAAATTGTTAAGAAACCTCCGTTTAAGGATTTACCATTTTTATCAAGAATATCGTGTCACACTTTCATTAACTAAATATTTATTACATCAAGTTCTTAAATCTATTATCTCTTATCTGCTAAATGGTTCGGACTAAGCCACCATTTTGGTGTCAAGACTTTTAGTATGACTATCAATAATGTTGTAGAGTACTAGATTATTTTAAAGAAAAGCGACAAATTATTTATTATAAAATATAACATGTACTGAAGACACGTTTGGCTCCTTTTGTAGTGACTCTACTTGCTGGGCCAGCGGTTGCGGGTTCAAGTTCCGCTGGGGGCATTCATTTGTGTGATGAGCATGAATGTTTGTACTCCACTCATGGGTGTTTATATTTATAATATGTATGTATTTAAAGTTATATACGTGTGTAGCCTCGTAGCTTACCATGGGACTAGATGGTGCTGTGTGTTAACGTCCCAACATATTTAACAGTGTACACTCAATCTTACAAATAAGTCAAGACAGTAAGACATTAAAATATAGCCCGATAAAAGTTAAAAATATTACTCAAACAGTTGTGTATAACAATCTCTCTTACGTTTTAAGTAACATTAGAAGAAAACAATCTCAGTATGTGTTGGAGATTTTGATGAATTAACACCTGTGTCTGACACCTGTGATAGATTATATAGCTTTCGGCTGTATACAAACTTTTGTATTGATGTACGAGTATAATGTTAATAAAAGGAAGTAAATCGTCGCGTGTAAATGTATTGAGCCATTTTAATAGAATATAGTAATTAATTAAATGTTGTGTTAAACGTCTATAATTTTCCTTTTTTTTTTAGTTTTGTTTAGTAGCCATTGTTGATGATATGATGTTGACGAGCTTTAGTGTTATCAATGAAAAAAATAGGAAAGGAATAGTTTTTTTTTATATATATATAATGATTATGATCGATTTTCGATCAGTGGATGAACACTACTTTTAATAAATAGCTTTAAAATCAATGAAAATAATACAAAGAAGCTTAGGAAAAGCTTAAGCTTAGGAAAATCATATAATATAACACTGCATATCATATAATATTGCATACATAATTATGCTATGTATATTTATAAAAATAAAATCAAAGTGACTGACTATATTTGAATTAAAAAAATCCGGACAGGTACGAGTCGAACTCGCTCACCGAGGGTTCCGTACAAATTTTGTGATTTCCTATAAATTTCGTTATTCTAGGTCAACGGGAACTACCATATAGATTTTCGACCCAAAACCTATAGGGTACTTCCGGTTGATCTATAATTGTCAATTTTCGTTAAAAGCAAGGGTACACCACAAGTAAAGAGAAATACCGAAAAATAAAAAAAGTTGAAAATTAAGGTAAATTTTGCTTACAAGTTTGCACGAAAATCTAAATTTGCCCATATCTTTTTATCGTGTTGACTCAGGCAGGGTCGGACTGGCCATACAGTCGATTTGGCATTTGCCAGCCGGGCCCCAGCCTGCGCGGGCCCCCCACGGGCAAGCGATAAGCCCCGCAAGCCAGATGGTAGGTAGGATAGGGGCCCAGCTCTTGCGATCTACGTGTAAACTAGATCAGATCGTTCGTTCATACAATTCGAGAAGAATGAAAAAGAGAAATGAAATAGAAAAATTCAAAAAATGGTTGAACCTGAACAGGACATTCTTGTTCCCTGAAACTAGTTTTGAAAATTTCTGGACGGCGATAACTTTTGATCGAATCAACTAATTTAGACGTGTATCATTATAGTCCGATCGGAATCCGTTTTGGGAACAAAAAACGAAAACCTGAAGATTTATATTTTTAAAACGTTAGTAGGTATATAAGGAACAAAAATCCGTAAAATGCCCCCGATGTCCCAGCTACCCCCGAGAAATGGAGGGATGAAAATCGTTAAAAAAATATATTTTAATTATCGGCTTAATGTGACGTAAATTGACCAAATTTTTATACGCTGAATTTTGCGGGAAATAACGAAAAAAATGGTGTGCTTAAGTTTTTAATTTGACGCTATTATTTATACAATGTCACTGTAAACATTCCAACTTTGCATTTGATGAGTCGTGAAAAAATAAAAAAATTGGAAAGCGTATAATATACTTTTGTATTTTTTCCATTAAAATCTATTTTTGTTATTTTTTCGAGTTTATCGATATTTTTATTAATTTTTGATTGATTTTGGAGTTAAATTTACATTTTAAATCTTCAGCGATAAAAAAATATAGCATAATTGACAATATATACTGATAAATATCCTAAATAATTGATTAAGATGAGGCTTTAGCGTTATCGATTAGTTTGTATATTTTTCAAGTTTTTCCGCATAAATCTGCATTTTCTTGATACACTAGTATAAAAAATCAAAGGAACGAAAAAAAATCCTAAATTTTTTAAAGATTTTTGAATGGCTGTATCTCAGCGGAAAATAACTGTATCGAGACGAAAAAAAAGTATTTTATTGCTTCAAGTTTCTAGTTTTAAGGTATTTATATATATATATATATATATATATATATATATATATTCAATGTACGGTTATTGCGTAATCATAAAAAAGGTCGTAATTTTTTTTTTTTAAAGTTAAACCAATACATGAATTGGATAACATAATTATTCAGCTTTAATTTGATCTATCCGTCATCTCTTTACGTTGATTTTTTTCCGAGATGGTCGGCTTTCAATGAAAAAGTATCCTTTTCTCTTTAATCATCAATATCTAAGCATTCATTTATGACATTTTTTAATGATTTTTAACAAAACTGTGACTACCTTTTGTAAATATCAACTTGTTTTTTTATGTTATATTTTTGAATAATTAATAAGCAAGATTAGACTATGAATGAATTCCATTTCTTTCTGTTATCAATTTAAAATCTAAATTTTCAGAAAAAAAAAATTAATTTAACTCCAAAATCGATCAAAAATTTATAAAATATCGATAATTTCGAAAAAATAATAAATAATAACATAAATAGATTCTAAGGGAAAAAATACAAAAGAAGTAGTATACTTTACGTGACCGCCATTTTTTTTTTATTTTCCCGCAAAATGCATTGGTGTAATCAGCTTATAAAAATCTGGTCATTATAGTACACTTTTTCAATGATTATTAAAAATAATATATCGTACATATAAATATATCGTACATAAAAATAAAATCGTACGATATTTTTTTTTAAACGTAAGCATTCTCTTGAAGTTGGGGGCGATTTTCAGCCTCCCGAGACCATAAAACATTAATTTCTCGGAAACGGCTAAATATTGAAAAATTTTGGTATACGTATTTCGAAGAATACTCAAATAAAAAATACTTAAATAAAAAAATATAAATTCCCCTAGTAACTAGTGTCATGAAAATCAAAAGACTATTGCAGTAATTAAAAATAAAAACAAAAAAAAAATTAAAAACCGGATTTTTTGTAAATATTTCAAAAACTTTTAGGGCATTGTAAAAAGTGTCATTTATAAAAGTTGTAGATTTTTACTAGACTTACAACTTTTGTAAAGATTATTTTTCGATAGGACGTCACAGTAAGCCGAAAATTGAAAAAAACTATTTTTCAACGCTTTTCATCCCTCTATTTCTCGAGTGTAGGTGGACATCGGGAGCATTTTACAGATTTTTGTACCTTACATACGCTTTCAAAATATATAAAATATAAAACTTCAGGTTTTAATTTTTTGTTCTTTTAAAAATAAATGGATTCCGATTGGTCTATTTTAACATTTGACATTGTTTCAGAGGTAAAATGTAATTTAATTTTTAGATGTTCTTAAAAACTCTATCGATTTGGTACATATCTTTTAAAAAAATGCGAAAGACAAAGTTTTCAATTTTCATAGCGAGAAGTTAAAAATTAATTATGATTAAATCTATTATTTAGTCTCGGGCCCCGGGCTTGTGGAGCCACCCGGGCCCTTCCAGCCCAGTCCGACCCTGGACTCAGGACCTTGATTTTTGTACACCTAATAGGAACTATAGACCTGAGTATGTGGTATAAATTTCAACTTGCTAGGTCCACCCGTTCCTGAGAAAATCGGTGGTGACACACGGACAGACAAACGGACAGACGGACAGACGGACAAGAAAATTATCTTATAAGGGTTCCTTTTTTCACCTTTTGAGGCACGGAACCCTAAAAAGGTATTTGTACGAAACCAGTAGAACTTCTTAAGTCATTTTTACGAGATTTTCACTGGCGTGTAATTTAACAATATTATTTACGTAGCCATGTGCATAAGTTAGTATTATTGTTTCAAACAGTACCGTCTCAATGAATATTATCCATAATGGCTATTTATATCTACATAACAATTAAGAGCTTATTAAGTTTTACATGTATATAAAAGCTAATATCTTGTTACTATTGTATCGTCCGCTTTTCAAGTCTTACGTATACTGCGCTCTAATAATTTTGAACTTTTTATTACAACCAGTTAAATTCTATTATTTAATTAATACGTGCGACTGAATGACAAATGAGACGAAATTTTATATGTATGCGTAAAATATTATTGCGGGGTTTTTTAAATCTTATGTTATAATCTAAAACTTTGGCTACAATCGCAGAAGAAAAGTCAAGTCTAAAGAACTATATGGGGATGATATACATATTACTCGTATTTTGGCATCGGGGCTCGTAAGATTCTATGACAAAAGTTGTTTGTCATTTCAATACATTTTTTTTTTAATTATAATGACCTTGTATTTTTACAAGCGATAGACATAGTATATTTTATATAGATAATTGTGTTATTTATATTGTTTACAGTAAAAATGAATTGTTTCATTCAAAATTTTAACATAACGATAATGGATGGAAGAGATGTTTGAACGGCAATTTACTTAATTAAAATAAGCAAAGCAATGAAGCATCTGAAATTCAAACGACAAAACGTAAATAGGATACAGACGTACATAATTAATGTTAAAATTTTATTAAATATCAAATTAAATGAACAAAACAATGGTTAAATACAAAACAATCCTTCCAATTTCGCTCATAAAGATTAAACAGGTTTATAAAATTGATTCCAACTTGCTTATAAAACAACCGCAACTCAATTAGTCTAATAAGTTTAAAGCGTAAAGTGGCGCCGAGGAAATTTCATTGGGCTCATTTATAAAGTATTTACTGTTCGTTTACTGCGTACTATAATCCTGGCCAGTCTTGACTCACCCACATTCATTGAGCATTAGAACAGCTATAATAGGAAACTGCTTTCGAATTAACTGAAGTTACTCTTGATGTTAATTAGTATTGTTATAATTTGTGTTGTTCTAGGAATATTTAAGTTATATGCATATAAAATAAGTACGACTAAGTGACAAGTTATATAAAATTGTATATGTATATTTATTAAAAAAAAATAAAAACCGACTTCCTGGCACTGAAAAGTAAAAAATAACTAAACAGAGGTTTTCATTTAAAATAGATACCTAATCAGATATTTTCGAAGTCGGTGTGCTTTGGTTTGTATTGGCTGGCACCGACTTCGAAAATATCTGATTAGGTATCTATTTTAAATGAAAACCTCTGTTTAGTTATTTTTTACTTTTCAGTGCCAGGAAGTCGGTTTTTATTTTTTTTTTTAAAAGTTTTTATTTTTCCATTTTTAGTGTAGACGTAATAAGCAAGTAATTTGTAAGAAGAAAGATTTTTAATAAAAACATAATATTCGATTAAGCCATTTATTTAAAAACCGCTTGACCGATTTCGATAAAATTTATATGGGACCACCGGGGAAGAATACTCTTTGAAACAAAAAAAAAATTTCCAAATCGGTTCAGCCGTCATCGAAAAATCCGTGAACATACATAAAAAAAAAAAAGATTCCGACGAATTGAGAACCTCCTCCTTTTTGGAAGTCGGTTAAAAAAAAAGATTCCGACGAATTGAGAACCTCCTCCTTTTTGGAAGTCGGTTAAAAATATTAAGAGCTTTTTTTGAATATTAAAATCAAGTTTTTCTAACGGTTGTGAATTTGTGAATTGTAATAAACATTTTTGATGTACCTAGTCTTACCGTAGGATATTAAGTGATTTAAGAGATCTTAAGTTATAAGTGATAACCGGGTGGCTTTTCGGCCATTTAAAGGAATAGGTACTTATTATTTTTTGTTTATTTAAATTTTTATACTTTTTTGGGAATATTTTATCTTTTAAATGTTTTTGTATCTAATATATTAACAAAAAAAAGATTTTTTTATCAACCTATAAACCATAGTCAAAGTTTATAAACTTTGCAAGATTCTGATATGAAATAGAAGTACATTTTATTTTTCTTACTTAATAAGAGAAGTTTAACTTTCTGTCACAAAACACAGATTAAGGCTGTGGTACCAGCCAACGGCCTTGAGGATCTGGGCGGAGCTTGTCATTTTCCCCGCGTGACTCGCGTTCCCCCCGCTACATTTTTACGCACGCATTTTATTTATTATCAGGCCGCTAGACCACAGAATAAATAATAGTCTACGCTAGATGCACTCTGTAGATACTTCTTAGGTAGGTACGTCGGCGGCCGGCAAGTGGCTTACCTACTTACTATTGTTTTTATTTAGTCTATACTATAATAAAGCAGTAACTTAGCGAAATCTGTACATTAAATATTTTTTAAAAACAATGAATGTAAGGGTGCGTTTACATCAAACGAACAAAGAACTAGAGCTAGAGCAAGAGCATTCTTTCTTGTTCTTTTAGTGTAAACGAAATCTCGATTTCAGCGTTTACACCAAAAGATCAACGAGCAAAATGAGAACATAGAACTAGAATTCTTGCAATGACGTTTAGATCAGCCGAACGAATGCTCATTGCCCATTCATGTCAATTCTGTGGTTGGTAGTGTTTCATTATTTCAATTTTCACGGTGTAGTTATATACTCTTTGGTTATGTCCGACTCTGACAGCGATATTACAATTGCAAGTGCTGCATTTATTATTTTGTCTCAAACAGTCAAAAAGAAAAGAAGAAAGAGACGTTGGTGGGTGACAAATTTTATTAATAGACATTAATAGACATTTATATTGAGACCAATCCATGATTTGATAAGTAGGTATGTACTCGTAAATATTCAAATTGCTAGAACACAAGAACGCTTTGAAGAGACCGCTACGGGGAGCGAGCGCGTTCGAACATCTAAGAACGCTCTAAGCAATTGTTCGTACGTTCTAGTGCCGTTTACATCAAGCGAGTGAGCATTCTTAGAATATTCTATAGAATGTTTGCGAACGCAGAGAGAACAACGAAAGAATGCTCTGTCTCTGTTTACATTAAAAGAATTTGATAGGGTGGGGATAGAATGAGCATTCGCTCGTTTGATGTAAACGCACCCTAACGTATTATGTATACGATATAGACCCCAAAACAATAGTTATTAAAATTTTTGTCTGTTTGTCTGTTTGTCTGTACGCGTTTCACGCAAAAAGTAATGAACCGATTTCAACGAAATTTTGTGAACTGATAACTTATTACTCGGATCAACATTTAGGATAACTTTTACTCTTGGAAAATCTTTTTTTCCCGCGGGAAATCGCAATAACTGGTTTTATCGAGTCCTCCTTAGGAACCCTCCGCTGGCTAAACCTAAAGACATACATCAAAACAATGTACTAAAAAATTGTAGATCTTGAAAAGGCCAACAGAAATATCTACAACAGTATATATGTCTATCTCTCAAGGTACACTCGCAATACCTATTCTTATCTATACTTATAGCAAAACTAACTTAGTTAAATCGATGTGCGCGTTTCACGCAAAAAGTACTGAACCGATTTCAATTAAATTTTGTATAGTGATAGCTTATCACTCGAGTCAACATTTAGGATACCTTTTACTACAGGCACATTTTTCGTTCCCGCGGGAAAACGCAATGACTGGTTCTATCGAGTCGTCCTTAGAAGTTTATATGGCTAACGCTGGCTGAACCTTAAGAGATACATCAAAACAATGTACTAAAAAATTGTAGGTCTTAAAAAGTTCTACAGAAAAGTTCTCAACAATATATGTCTATCTCCTAAAGTACACTCGCTATAACTATTTTTATTAAATGATATTACTGTTTTCTTATACGAGTACGTTATCTATACTATAATAAAGCAGTAACTTAGCGAAATCTGTACATTAAATATTTTTTTAAAACAATGAATGTAACGTATTATGTATACAATATAGACCCCAAAACAATAGTTATTAAAATTTTTGTCTGTTTGTCTGTTTGTCTGTACGCGTTTCACGCAAAAAGTAATGAACCGATTTCAACGAAATTTTGTGAACTGATAACTTATTACTCGGATCAACATTTAGGATAACTTTTACTTTTGGAAAATCTTTGTTTCCCGCGGGAAATCGCAATAACTGGTTTTATCGAGTCCTCCTTAGGAACCTTCCGCTGGCTAAACCTTAAGATATACGTCAAAACAATGTACTAAAAAATTGTAGGTCTTGAAAAGGTCAATAGAAAAATCTACAACAGTGTATGTCTATCTCTTAAGGTACACTCGCAATACCTATTCTTATCTATACCTATAATAAAACTAACTTAGTCAAATCGATGTGCGCGTTTCACGCAAAAAGTACTGAACCGATTTTAACTAAATTTTGTATAGTGATAGCTTATCACTCGGGTCAACATTTAGGATACCTTTTACTACAGGCACATTTTTCGTTCCCGCGGGAAAACGCAATGACTGGTTCTATCGAGTCGTCCTTAGCTATGGCTAACGGTGGCTGAACCTTAAGAGATACATCAAAACAATGTACTAGAAACTTGTAGGTCTTAAAAAGTTATACAGGGAAGTTCGCAATATTATGTGTCTATCACCTAAGGTACACTCGCAATTACTATTTTTATTCACTACTCGCGACTCACAGGCTGACCTATCAACGTTTAGCTCAGTTCAGCAGTGAAACGTAACTAGGGACGAACCCGAGCGAAGCGAGGGTGAGTCGCTAGTTTAAAATAATTACGCCATTGTATAAAAACTTAAAAAAAACTTTAAAAAAAAAATAAAAACCGACTTCCAGGCACAGAAAAGTAAAAAATAACTAAACGGGGGTTTTCATTTAGAATAGATACCTAATCAGATATTTTCGAAGTCGGTGTGCTTTGATTTGTATTGGCTGGCACCGACTTCGAAAATATCTGATTAGGTATCTATTCTAAATGAAAACCCCCGTTTAGTTATTTTTTACTTTTCTGTGCCTGGAAGTCGGTTTTTTTTTTTTTTTTTTAAGTTTTTATTTTTCAATTTTTGGTGTAGACGTAATAAGCAGGTAATATGTAAGAAGAAAGATTTTTAAAAATATATTCGATTAAGCCATTTATTCAGACCCCTAATGACACTCACAACCCATCTAGGTGTAAAGTTCTCATCCATACAAATTAATCAAGCCCAAACACCAGGTAATTGCTGTAAATCGTTGAGGAGTTTCCTCGACTGTCTTTCGGTTCCATCATCAGATCGACTACAGACCTTCATTAAATAGTAGTGCTTTAAAATACTTAATGAAAAAAAAAAAATAACAAGCGCACTAGTCGCCACTATGATTTTCGAAGGTTTCCCTCGATTTCTCTAAGATGCCATCATCAGATCCTGAATTTTTTATTATGGTAACACCCTTGAGATATCTCCTTTCAAACAAAAAAAGAATCATTAAAATCGGTTCATGAACGACGAAGCAATCCGCGAACATACATAAAATTACACCCACGTAAACAAAAATTTTTATATATTTTTTTTCATAAAATGAAAACTACTGGGCCAAACTATGTTAAATTTTTATGGGACCACATGGCAACTATTCCTAATCAAACAAAAGAAGAATCACGTAAATCGGATCATAAATCTCAGAGTAATCGATGTACATACATAAAAAAAAATACCAATCGAATTGATAACCTCCTCCTTTTGGAAGTCGGTTAAAAAAAGAAATAGGAACATAGGTCTGTCGTCCAGTATTGCATGAGCGGCACTGAGTTGGATGGGCGGGGACGGCGCCGACGCGTCCGTCGCACCGCGCAGGGACCCCTCAGTTGCTTGGAAGTAAAAGCCGTAAGCGCCAAAACTATTTCTTTAAATTTAGAAAGTAATATTAAAGTAATATTTATTTATATCTTGGTGCAATGAAAGCACTGACTTTGAAATATTTTTCAATGTAAGTTTCTAGTTAATAAGTTATATATGGCCAAAGAAGAAGGCAAAAATAAGACAAAATAAAGGTGTTTTATATATTTCTTTTCGTATAAGAAAACTTAAATAATTAAATTTCTACTTTGGAACGTTTGTTCAAACTGAAATGAAAAATCACGTAAAAAAGTATGAGAGTTCTAGCATTTATATTTGAAAGGCAGTATGATCTCAAAGATCCCGAAAAAGTTGTTTTTTTCGAGAGTGCAGCCTTAAGATAATCGACAAGCAGTTAGCATCAACAATTTGTTTCAAAATATTATTTTTTCCACTAACTTTATAATTAAAATTAGAGACACTGTAACAAGTTTGTATGGAAATTAAATTTAAATATTAACACGAAATTTAATTTAATAACAATCACAATATAAAATAATATGCTACCCATCTTTTTATTACCTAAAATTCCAGTGTGTGTGTTTTTACTTTAACACACAGTTCCATGGAAACCTACGAGGCTTGTGTTACGGATACCAGAATAGTTGACACACTATACATATATTACTTTAAATATATACATATAATAAATATTAAACACCCATGACTGTAGTACAGACATTCGTGGTCATCACACAAATGAATGCCCCCAGCGAAACTCGAACCCGCGACCGCTTGCACAACAAGTACGGTCACTACAAACAGAGCCAAACGTGTCGTCATTTTGATGATATTTTTTTTAGTCTTCCGATCAAAATTGTTTTTTCGATTCTGAAGATTTATCAAATAAGAAACGTATAATCCAAATTTTCAGTTTCCCAGCACATTTTAAAACACAACTACTTTCAGCTAACTTTGCTGCTTCAATCATAATATTTACTTTTTTTAAAGCCTTATTGGATTGACAAAAATCGTTTTATGAGATAAGCAGCTAACTCTTCAAACACGCCTCTCGACGATGATTTAAAAAAGGATTATATGATTGAGTAGGTACCATTTAATATTACTTGGGTTTTTTCATAGCGTCGTCGTATTATTTTATCTAAGTACTAGTATGAGTTATACAAAATTTTACGTCTCTTAAAGATAAACATCGCCAAATTGATGCTCGAAGACTTTTTTAAATTATTTGCCGACATATTTTGGGTTTATTTCACACATAACCATTGTAATTCTCTTGACGACCATTTTAAAACTATCAAACAAGTATCTGTAGTCTGCAAATTGAATTTTCCCATATCATTTGCTAAAATAGTAGAAATCGATTGGTGCTTTTAATACATTTTTCCATAATGAAAATATTGTAATTTTTTACAACTTTAGGTACACACGACATAAATATTTTTAAAAAAAATCATTAATTCGGAACGTATGTAATATGGTGAAGAGATGGCTCTTTCTGGCTTTCTGGGCACCTTTTGCTATAACTGATGCATAGTCTTGATTAGAATTAAAAGTGTACACTGTACATACAATAAAAAGTATTTCTGCCGTATCTTGGCTCGTAGATTTTTAGGCTTCATATGTATAAGAGAGGGATGTTATTTGTAGATCGGGTTCTTGTTTTGTATTGAGTCACCGATATTATAAAAAGTTTTTTTCGTTGGACGATGCCGGGGAATGAAGCCAGTAATAATATAGAAAATAATTAGAACCATAGCGATTAAAATTGACACCAGCGCCATCTAATGGGCAAGCCAAAAATTAATATGCAAAATATAAACTAAGCTTTTTTGGGCAACATTGAAAATTTTGGAATTGTAATAACATTGAAAATGGATGTGCTACAGAAACGTATTGCTATATTAAATGTACCATATGATAGTCCCAAAACCATAATTTTGCCAAGCTTCATCAAATCCCAAAAAAAATAATTAACCATCTCCACAAACTTTCACATTTAAAATGTTAGGAGGTGTGTGATACATTTAGCTCAAGTAATATTATTAGACTTGAAAACAGGCTTCACCTTATGCTTAACAACAAACATTAGTTATTTATAGCCGTCTAATAGCACTTTATTGGCTAATTACTACGATTTTTCTAAGTGAAACCTGTCCAAGTAGCCGCAAATGCCGAGACTAACTTTAACTTACGATTGCTGTAATTAAAACCTCGTCATGCTATATTAAGAACCCTAAAAAGTGATGAAAATAGTTTTTAACCCGTTTTTAACCGTTTCTGTTGGAAATTATTGATTGAATGTTTGTCAATTACGTAAATAGAAATAAAGATGAGGAATATATTTTCTTTTTTTAGATATATTGATCTACTAACGGCTTACTTACCTCTGTAATCTATATTTAATACCTATTATAAAGAGAAGAAAGTAAAGAGAAGAAGATAAAGAGAGTGTTTGTTTGTTTGCTTGTTTATTTGTTTGAAAGCGCTAACCTCAGAAACTACTAATCCAATTTGAAAAATTATTTTTGCATTAGATAGATCATAGAGCTCGCAGTGGCTCTCTTGTATTAGTTAGAAATGATGTAGTCTGCAGGGGCCGACAGGACATATGTAGTGGCACTTTCTGTCGAACGTTTTATAAAACTATCTTGCGACCTGCGTTGAGATTCAACAGTGTACCTATTATATTATGCGTGTACCGGCCCCCCTCGGGTGATTTTGATGTCTTTGAAAACAGGATGAATGATGTCCTTAAAAATCTATGTACCAGTAGTAAAACTTTAATCGTATGTGGAGATTTTAAAGTAGACATACTGTAAGTAACACTACTCAGTAATCCCATTCTAAATTTATTTAAATCATTAAACTTAACTAAATTTTTCTGCGAACCAACTAGACTTAGTTGGTACATAGTTGGTACAAACACACAGTCACACATAAACTTTCGCATTTATAGTATGTAGTTTGATGTGTTTATTGCAAGTTACTAGTAGTAGTAATAGTACTATCAAAATTATGTATTGTTGATAACATATCTGTCTGTGTATTTATTTGTCGTGCATTCCTAAATTGCGATTTCTATTGCGATGTTTTTGCATATTATAAGGCAAAGATTTCTGATACAGAAACCATTATGTACAAGTGGAATAGTCCATACATACTTACTGGGTAGTAAAAAGAAATTAAACTTTATTCAATTAGACTTATTATAAGCAACGTCAACTTAATTTAAAAAGCGTCAATGTAGTAAATCCATGACGAAGCCACCACCGGCTCGGAAAGTAGTTCTGCTGAGAAGAGCCGGCGAGAAACTCAACAATTATACTTTTAAATATAGAAGTTACATTTTATTTAGTTTACTAGCGACTCACCCTCGCTCCGCTCGGGTTCATCCTTGCTTGAGTTTTAACGTTTAGTATAGATTTCTAATAGACGAGATATTTTTCCGCAATAAAAAGTATCCTATATGTTAACCCGGATAACCAGCTATCACCATACTAAATTTCATCAAAATCCCTCCAGTGGTTTTTCTGTGATGTGGTAACAGACAAACAGACAGACAGACAAAAATTGTAATAACTATAGATTCGGCCTCTGTATCGATAATTTCAATAAGATTTTCCATAAAATATTGAATGTACAGATTCGGCTTAGTCATAATTTTATTATATGTATAGATTAACATAAGATTACAGATATCCCGCATATGAGTCAATATTTCTCAATTCCACACATTTCCATTTAATTTTATCTTTAAATTGTTGGAAAGGTAAATCTTAGTAAAGATCAGTTTGTGGAATCTTATACATGCGTCAGGCTCATGAAGGATTATTTCGCTTTTTTGAGTCAAAATCTGGGCGTAATAAGCTTATTTCTATTCCTAGTGTTTATTGAAGTGGTTATTATTAGTAATTCATTAGTCTGAATACAATCTAGTTAATACATACGTACACGAGTATGACATCATGTGTTTGGGCAGACCAGGGGTGGGTCGATGATGTTTAAAATCAAAACTTTCAAGGTATGAACTATTCTATACGAGGATTGATTTAAAGTAATTCTTATGGATATTCAGAGAGTAAAGATGCACTTAAAATCGTTATCTTGTGATAACGATAAGATAAAAGATCGCAATTCACGTGAAAACCTGCGTGGCGCCAATCATTTTATTACGTATGAATGAATGATTTAGGGTTATTTATGTTTATATTCATTTTACACTTGTTTTAACGAGCACAATTTTTAATGTAGACTGTAAGTAATTACAGGGTAAATAATATGGATAAAACAAATATAAAACCCACTAAATTAATACTAATATATTGTTTTATTTATTCTCTTTCGGTACTTAATAAGATTCAATTATTTTTTCCTGGTAAAATTTATTAAATACAACAAGTGTATTTCTGAAATACTAGATAATCTATACATAAATATAATAAAATTGTAACTAATCCGAATCTGTACATTAAATATTTTTTTGGAAAATCTTATTGAAATAGACATTATTATCGATACAGAGGCCGAATCTATAGTTTCTAGAATTTTTGTCTGTCTGTTACCACATCACGAGGAAACCACTGGACAGATTTTGATGAAATTTGGTATGATGATAGCTGGTTATCCGGGTCAACATATAGGATAGTTTTTACTGCGGGAAAATATCTCATCTCTGAGAAATCTATACTAAACGTTAAAATGTAAATAGGGACGAACCCGAGCGGAGCGAGGGTGAGTCGCTAGTGTTAAATAAAATTTGATTTTTTAGTAGGGCGGGTAATAAATTGTTTTTCATTATTGTTATTATCCAACCTTGTTATTAGTTTCAAATTTATTTATTATTTTTAAACACGAAAGAAACAGTTGAATGAAGAGAAAAACTATAGTATCTCAGTTTTTCTTTGTCCTGAGGCACTCAGCATCTGCATGGTACATACCGTACATCTCACTTATTCTTGAGGTTAAAATTTTGGCGAGATTTTGGTACAGAGCGATGAATTTTTAGTTTAAGCACTTGTATTCATTAAATTAAAACAAATCTTGTAATAAAAAAAACTATAAGTAAGTTACATTTCAATGTATACAAGATATGTACAAATATCGTTTAGGGCATAGGTACAGTTATCTCTTATATGTCTGAGATAATCCCTATCAACAAAGATGACACGAGTGCAAATTTTCTAGAACAAAATAAAATCTGAAGGTTACTGCGTTGTATGTACATATAATATTTATAATTTATAAACGCTGAGGAATAAATTTAAACACATATTTGATGTATTTTTTTATTATTCGGATCTTATCATACCTAAACCTTGGAAATATATAAGGCAACTTTATTTACTTTACCGGTCTTTCAAAGAAATTAATGTTATTACATAATATACTAGCGACTCACCCTCGCTTCGCTCGGGTTTGTCAATAGGTAGGTTTTAATTTTTTTGAGCGAAACCCTAATTCTTTTTCTAAAATAAAAGTAGCCTAAGTTACTCCTTATAATATCAGCTATCTGCCAGTGAAAGTCCCGTTAAAATTGGTCCAGCCGTTTCAGAGATTAGCCGGAACAAATAGACAGACTGACAGACAAACAAAAATTTTAAAAATTGTGTTTTTCTTATAACTACCGTATATAATTCCATATCCATTTAGTATAAAGCTGTTATTTTGACATTACAAACAGACACTTCAATTTCAATTATCTGTATAGATTATAATTATTTTTATAAAATATATTCTTTATTGCACTAATGAAAAATAATACAGATATTACATATTAAATGACATAGGCAAAGGTGGCCTTATCCCTAAAAGAGGTTTCTTCAGGTCACTCTTGAAGTCAAAAATTTAAATCGATTGACAATCGAAGCTGTTGAGTTACAAGCAACAAAAAAATACAAACAAAATTGAGTAAGAACCGCCTTATTCTTGAAGCCGCTCAGTCCTTATCTTTTGATTTAGCCACTTAGAATAATACGTTTAAAGTAGTTTCGATTATTATGACTATGAGTGATGAGCGTGGCCTGTGTTGCTAGGTTTAGTTATATGTATATACGTCAACATCTGCGTATATCAACATTGTAACTTCATATTCGAATCATTTATAAGAAAATTAAAGAGTGCGTGTATGAATGTGTACACGCGCAAGAAGTAAAACTTCTGTAGGTTACCGGTACTCTTTATGAAATTCAATTTATGTTTTAATTAATTAGGATAGGTGAGTTACAAAAAATAACGCATATTAGGCGTACTACAATCATATATTTATAGAATATCATTTAAGGAAAGTATATAATATTATATATCATTTGTCAGACAATAACAACGGTTACCATAGCAACAAACGTACGTAATTTTTTTCGTAAAGCATTCACCAGCTTACCGCCCAAGTCAAGCGTGCATAAAGAAGTTTTACTTCAAAAAATCTCATATATTTAAAGTCTAACATCAATATTGTTATAATACTGAGTTATAACGTTGTTTCTTTCAATAATAATGTCTTCCTGACAAATAATGCACAAGTGTACGTGCAGACACATCATACAAGTGCACTCTCTACTCCTTTTACTCTCAAAGTCCGATGGGACGATACTTTACCACGATCGGCGAGAGTTGAAACGCAAGGTCTGACGGCTTTACGTGTTCTCCGAGGCATGGTGGTGAAAAACCGCCAGTTTCCGAGCTCCGGACTGTTACTGAAGATATATTAAACTTGGCCTTACCTGGAATTCGAACCCAGGACCTCCGGATCTGCAGCCGTACATGCTAGTCTAGATCACCAAGGAAGTTAATAAATTAATATGTGAAGAGAACACGTTGCACGTAGGTACCTACCTACCTTACCCTTTTTAAGCATATTGCGTGTACGGAAAAGTATGAGCTTTGACATATTAAAAGATAAGAACTGCAGAAAGCTAAAATTTATTGACATGCTTTTGTCCGCAGCTCCACTCACATAGTTTACTTACATATGTTTTTATTTCTAAATGATATAGTGTGATGTTATATAGCCAAAATTTTATCTTCATCAATTTTATACTAATATATAATGCTGAAGAGTTTGTTTGTTTGTCTGTCCGTGCTAATTAATATCTGAAACTACGGGTCCAATTTGAAGCAATCTTTTTGAATTTTATGTTCTATTTATTCAAGAACTGGCTGCCTGTGTAAAATTGACAAGAGAACCACGATTACGTTTTAACTTAATGAATTGTCGTCGATTTTCAACCATGATCGTTACTGGACTAGTCTTGATAAATATATATAATAACTAGCGACTCACCGTCGCTCCGCTCGGGCTCGTCCCGTAGTTACGTTTTAACGTTTCGTATAGATTTCTCAGAGATGAGAATTTTTACCGCAGTAAAAAGTATCCTATATATTGACCCGGACAACCAGTTATCATCATACCAAATTTCATCAACATCTGTTAAGTGGTTTTCTCGTGATACGTTCCCAAACAGACAGACAGACAAAAATTCAAAAAACTATAGATTCGGCCTCTGCATCGATAATAATAACTATTTCAATAAGACTTTTCAAAAAATATTTAAAGTACAGATTTGACTCAGTTAGAATTTTATTAATTCAAATTTTATTTATGCCATTCAGATTAAATTTGCAACAATTGTGCAATATATTTTAGATTAAAAAATATTTTTAAAAATAATAGAAAATAGGCATCTCACCCAGACATGTGGGTTAGCTGCCTATAGATGTTAGGGATAGATGTCCACGAGTAATTAGTGCATAATCAGACGTCACATTTTAGGCATTCTGCTGAATATTCGCTGCAGTCTTCATAAACCACAATGAACACACTGTCGCTGAACTGAACACACTGATCAGTCGCGTTTTAGTGGCGTTATAATACTCTCCACAAATGTGAAGGCAATTTATATTTTCGCTTTGCGTAGTGACGCAAATATCCTTTTTTTATGCATTTACACATACTACCTGTAGACATACTGGTGGTTATGTGGGACATACCGGCTAGAAAAGTCAGTACTACCCACTAAAACCCAACAAAGCCTCCCCCGTGTTTAATAGGGCACCCCGATGGCAGGTCTGCCGAAGCAGACTACTACAACCATGAGATTGCTCCACTCTGCTGTCAGAGGAGTACCAGAAGCAACCTAAATGGTACAGCGCCCACCAAAGTGGGCCATCTCCAAGTGCATTTCTGGGCTTCGCGCCCGGCTGAACTGTATGTATTCAGCTCTTTTTAATGTCCCCCTGCCTTCATTACCACGGGCCTCCCATGAATACGAGCGGGAATCAGGCCATAATCCACCACGCTAGCCAAGTGCGGGTTGGCGGACTTGACATGTCTTTTGAAAACTTACTAGGTCCTCTCAGACATGCAGGTTTCCTCACAATATTTTCCTCCATCGTAAGTAATCATGTTAGAAATGATTCGCACATGAAAATATCAGGGGTCCAGGATTTGAACCCGCTTCACTCGATTTCCTCGATTTTAGATTTTTTGTCTATATGTCTATCTTTCTGTCTATATATCTGTGTGTGTGGGAAGGCATCACGAAAAAATCACTGGACAGATTTTGATGAAATTTGGTACGATGATAGCTGGTTATCCGGGTCAGCATATAGGATACTTTTTACTGCGGGAAAATATTCATCTCTGAGAAATCTATACTAAACGTTAAAACGTTTTCGGCATTTATAAACGTAGTAAGGAAATAAATAATATATCTGTGTAACATTATGATAAAATGTATGGAGTTTATGTAAATGTGGTCTTTTTGCGTTGTAGGTTTCTGCCTCTGACGTATGAGCTCATAAAGAATATTATTAATATTAAAATAAAATAACTACACATTTTTATCTATTCGAATTTAAAGTTATGCTACACAGTGAAGTAAATTAAAAGCAATACAATACATGATTAAATGAGTTTTTATTTTTAATAAGCACTAAAAATAACGTTTAAAAGAAGTTGGAAATGAAGGTTTTGAATTTTTTATCAAAATTTACACATTTTAATTTTAGTGAAATTTAATATATTATAACTATTTATGTAGTACTATAATTATCCGTATTAATTTAATATTATATGTAAATGTGAAAGTTTGTGAGTATGTATGTTTGTTACTCTTTCACGCCAGAACGGCTGAAAGGATCTGGATGGAATTTGGCACAGAGATAGATTATAGACTGGAATAACACATAGGCTACTTTTTATCCCGGAAAAATGTACGGTTCCCGTGCGAAAGGTTTGTTTTTGTTTTCCTAGAGGCGAACCTGAGCGAAGCGAGGGTGAGCCGTTAATAAAATATAATTCTATGAAAAAACTGCGTTAAAATGATTTATTTTTTTTACGTTTGCGTTATTGAAATTAAATCTTATTCTTTATACGTTATTAATACCATAATCCATTTAACTGTTTCATTAGATAAGTATTCCGATGATCAATCTCGAAGCACAAGGTCACGTGGGAGATAAAAGAATGCAGGATGGCGTTCCATCGGTTAAAGTAATGTAAAGTCGCGTCATATTGTTTTTTATATACTTTCTACGATTTGACGACTTTGAAAATCTTATGAAGATCTGATTGAATAAATTATATCTACTTTGAATTTGAAACTCATGCGTAAAATTTTATATTTACACTTTTGGGTTATTTTTTTCAAATACCGTGTACTGCAATAAACTAAAAATAATAAACTAAATAATTTCATGACGAAACTTCAATTTATGGTAACGATTAAATAAACACCCCTTATTATCTAATATCTAATAATTAGTGGCGTTTAAGTAATAATTATTAATATTATAATCTATTAGTAAGTATCTTAAGTTTTACATTCAAATTAAAAGGTGCAATCATATCGTGAACACAACATTAATATGGTAATTTTACTTGCAAGGTTCTTCAGTAATTTAAACGTTTATTATTAATAAAATGTAACTGAGGACTGCAAAAAGTGTGTTTATAATAAAATACGGAATAATTTTATTTTCTTAAGTATATAACAGTTTCCTACAGTTAACGACGTTAACGTTAAAGTTTAAAATTATTTTTATAATAATCATATTGTTAAAAATATAACTAAACGCGACAGTTCAGTCGTGTCAAAGTGTGGTTACTGTGATTGAGTTGTAAGATAAAGGATAACCCTAAGATAAGGAGCTGTCGATCGACACCTTCAGTATCTCAGTATAGCTGACATTATCACTGATTCTGTTGATACAATTGTCTCGATAAAATTGATGTTTTACTAGAAAATAAATTACTTTGGTGTCAGATCGCATCTCGAGACGAACTCTGTTGCGGTCAAAATGGGTGGTGAGTACTCTTCCAAAATTTAAAATTGCAAAGAATAATTTAATTAAAATCAATCAGAAATTAAAAGTTCGTGTTGCAATAATTTGAATTAATTATTATTATTTTAATAAATCTATCAACTATTAATATGCTAAATAAAATATTCATTATAAATTTCAATGTATACAGTACATATAGTATAAGTAGTAATAATGGTATTATTCTTTTGTTCTAACTAAAGGGATCTCCTGAATATTTTTGAAATATAGAGATGTGTTTTTACTTCCTGTGCTTAAAGATATAAAGATATAGGTATCTTTAATCGATTACATAATCAGTAATTTAGTTTTGAAAAACAATTTCGTATTTTGCATGTACGTACTTACTGTGTAGTTATTGAAATTTGAAACTAAGCTAGTGCAGTTGAATTTATCTTATATACCATTTCCATACGCTAAGTGACTTATCGATAGAAGTGGAGATGTGCAATAAACGAAAAAAAAATTCATTAATTAATTCAATGTTTCTTTGACTTTGAAATTAATACATCATCTTTCCGATATATGTATATCCTTTTAAGATAATAGTGTTATATCACATCAATATGGTGATAATATTCGAAAAATACTAAGCGCATGACTCTATCTCTAAAACTTTTTTTGATAATATTTGAGCATTGATGGATTGATGAAAAATTATTAGCAACAACCACACCAACAGAAGATAACATTTGAAACTTATCAATAGAGCACTTAAGACGCGTGCTCGACAGACATCTGACATTTTTAAATTAGCATTAGATATAGATTGGAAATTCAATATTTATGAAAAGTAAATTTATCATAGAAAAAAAAACTTGTGTTATGTAAAACTTCTATATATTTTTATAGGTTGTATATATTAAATTTGCAATAAGTCGGTAGTAAGAAAGTAATAGTATATAGTAGAGTCAGTTAAATAATATTAGCAAATTGTAGTGAATGTATTGAAGCTGACGTATTTAAAATAGAATGTTTGCTGCAACCAGCAACGGGTTTAGAGATATCACTTACTGTTATACAGGCTGAAGATTACCTAAATCTCTCATATTCGCGTTGCTATACAGGCTAAAGAGTAAATCTCTAATATTTCCGTACCTATATCTAAAAAAAGTATTATTGTAACTTGACTTGTAAAAGTCTATTACAATAAAGTGCCTCTGTTTTAATTTGATTTGATTTATAATAAAGAGACGTGAAATATGTTTACAGTGACCACTCGGCTGCTTTTCTTAGCGGCGGCGCTGGCCTGTGTGTCTTCGCTCTCAATTAGTTTGAGACAAAATCCGGAGACTATTTGTATAGGCCAAGAGAATTTCCTACGTATCGCCAACGTCGACAGCTGCCTGCACTACTACCAATGCTACTCCGGTCGTTCCTACCTCATGCAATGTCCTATGGACACGTGGTTCAATGAAGAAGAACAGGTACGAAAATTTGTTAAACGGATTTTTTGTAATTACAAAATGTCAAGAACTAAAAACGAAAGATTCGTTTTTTGTTCATGATACAAAATATATATGTTACAGTCAGAACTCTTTCGTAGTCAAAACTACTTTTGACTGACTAAAACAGTTAAAAGTAGTTTTGATTGCAGGCCTTGGTCAATAGCAGTTTTTACTGGCATATCGGTCAAAACTCTTAAAATTATGGCTGTGTCCACTGTTCTAACCTAGCCTAGAAAGAAAGAAAGGGTTCTTCCGAGTAACCTTCAACCTACTTACCTCCTTAACTTTTTAAGAGTTTTGACCGATATGCCAGTCAAAACTGCTATTGACGAAAGCCTGCAGTTAAAATTACTTTTGACCAACCTCTTTAGTCAAAAGTAGTTTTGACAAAAAAATAGTTTTGACTGTAACATATAGGTACATTAGATTTGAGAGCACTGAATGATGCCTAAATAAACCACACGCCGTTAAAAGCAAAATGTCTGTAAACAAATATAGGATGATTAGTAAGCACAATAATAAATATGTTTACTTATATTTTTATCTTTACTTATATTTTTGTTCATATTATACCTTCATTCATATTAAATAGTTATTTATCGCAAATTCGATTTAACCATTACTTTAGGCACGGTAATGTATGTAACATTACCGTGCTTCAGGCTTTTATCAGGACTCTCATTAATCTCCTTTTCTTTAACATATTATAATTAATTATTACTATTAATGATCAATAAAATAAATATTAATTATTTGTAATCAATATTATGTATTATGGTAAGAACATCCTACTATCCTACTATCCTACTAAATAATTATAAATGTGAGAGTTTGTGAGGATGTACGGGTGTCTGGATATTGTATAGATTTTTGTTACTCTTTCATGCAAAAGCTACGAAATGGATTTTAATGAAACTTTACAATAATATAGCTCATATATTAAAATAACACATCTAGCTCCTTCTTATCCCGGATAAATATACGTTTCCCGTGGAATAGATTTGTTTTTGTCTTTCTAAAGGCGAACCCGAGCGAAGCGAGGGTGAGCCGCTAGTATATACACAGGTATTTAAATAAATAATATTTTTTACATGCAATTTTGTTTTTGAATTTTGTTTTGTTTTTCTTTGTTTTAATTTTGAAGTCACTATAGTTTATTTTCTAAATTATTAGTAGTAAAAAACTAAGTTCATTATAGAAACTAAATTTCACGTATGTATGATAATATATTTATTTAATAAGACTAAAATGTTTTCATGGAATACACGATTTTGCATCTAATTTCTACGTGGATGCAAAGCGAAACTAGAGTTGAGGATGTGTATGGTTGACATTGATAAACCAATTTTAAATAAAACTATCTTTTCGGATTTTTTCGCGGATTTATTTTGATTTTTGGTTCCCGACGTTTCGATTGCTTTACAGCAATCATGGTTACGGGAGAGACTAAGATGTTAGATGTCTCAAAGGTATTATATAGGTAGTTGTTACAGACAGCCTACCCACAAATAACAAAATGAATTCAAAAAACTTGAAAATTGGCACCAAAGTACCAGTAAGTAAGTAAAATCAAAATAAATCCGCGAAAAAATCCGAAAAGATAGTTTTATTTAAATGTCAAATATTCGCGTAAATCTAAGAAAGTATTATGTAAACCAATTTTAATTTTTAATCTTGTCTAATGATTGTTTCACTAGAAATGTTGTTGGTATCAACAGTTTTATATTTACATCAACCAAAATTATTTGATCGATGTGTATAGGTATATTAATGTTGATTTATTGGTAATAATTTTAAATACTGTTAGTTTTCCCAAAAAAGAAAATTAAAACAAAAATTATTATTATTATTATTTAAAATTTTAGTTTCAAATTGCTGACGTAGGTATAATTTTTATTCTTATATCTATAAAACTTTATCGATGTGGCCTACCAGGTCTACGATTTTTAATGGATTTTATTATTACAGATTTGCGATCGATCATCCCCACCGGAGGGCTGTGTAACTGGACCTGAGCCTGAGCCTGAGCCAGAGCCAGAGCCAGAGCCTGAGCCAGAGCCTGAGCCTGAGCCAGAGCCTGAGCCAGAGCCAGAGCCAGAGCCAGAGCCTGAGCCTGAGCCAGAGCCTGAGCCTGAGCCTGAGCCTGAGCCAGAGCCTGAACCTGAACCTGAACAAGAATCCGAAGAAGAACTAGAGCAGGAGCCAGAAGAAGAGGATGAAGACGTGTTACAAGAAGTTTCTGTGGCAGCACCAGAAAGTGAAGCACAGGAACAAGAAGATGAAACAGAGGACCTAAACGGAGAAGAAGAGGAACTGGAAGACAGTGATGATGACGACAATAATGGTGATGACAATGATGACGATGATGACGATGATGATGATGATGACGAAGAAAATGATGATGAAGATGAAGAAGATGAAGTTGAACTTGCTAAGCGATTACGCAGATCACTCAGGCAAAATGAGGAGGATGATGAGGATTATGGCGAAGATGATGATGATGATGATGATGAAGATAATGAGGATGATGAGGATAATGAGGATGACGAGGATAATGAGGATGATGAGGATAATGAGGATGATGACGATGAAGAAGAAGAAATAAAGAGAAGTCAGGAAGAAGTTGAAGAAGAAAACGAAGATGATAACGATGACAATGATCTAGAAGAACAAGAGGAAGAGGAGGATGATGATGAAGATGATAATAATGATGATAATGACGATAGCAAAGATGAAGAAGGAAATGATGATAATGACGATGACGATGATGACGAAGATGACGATGATAATGAAATTGCTACACGATCACGCAAACGCAGACAAAATGAAGATGATAACGAAGATAATGACGACGACGACGACGATGATAATGATGATGACGATGATGATGATGATGATAATGATGATGACGATGAAAATCAATCAGAAGAAGCAAGAACATTTTTCCAGAGGCTAGTTAGAATATTCGCTTAAGACGTTGGCTCTTTCATTTCAAAAGTATCTCCAATAGGAGTGCCCACTTGAAATGTAGTAGTATATTCTTATATTTAAATCTAGACGTAAGTGCTGAGAGTAGTTGTTGTTTCACTTTGTGCAATTTTGTAAATATACTGACGTGAGTGTGTATAAATAAAAAGTTACCACATTTATTTATTTCATTCATTTTTAATTTTCTTATAATTATCTTCTGTATTTATTCCAAATTCTATCATAAATCTATTCTTAATATTATAAAGCCGAAGAGTTTGTTTGATTGTTTGTTTGTTTGTTTGGTTGAACGCGCTAATCTCAGGAATTACTAATCCGATTTCAAAAATTATTTTTGCATTAGATAGCCCGTTCACTGAGGAAGGCTCTAGGCTATATATCATCCCGGAAAAATGTACGGCTCTCGTGGGATAGATTTGTTTTTGTCTAGGAACGAATCCGAAGCGAAGCGAGGGTGAGTCGCTAGTATTAATATAACCTTGTTTTGTAGAGACGCTTATGTTATAAGAGAACTGCCTGGTGGTCAAGTGGCTAGCATTTACGGCAAAAAATTCGGAGATACTGGGTTCGAGTCCCGGGTCAGGCGAAGTTTATTTATTGAATATTTCTGTTTAGAATGTCTCAGTAACAGCCCATAATTGGGAAGTTGGTGGTATTCCACCCCCGCGCCGTGCCTAGTACAAAAGTAACAGGAATAGATGCCGTGGCCGAAGTAGGTCTGAAGGACATCATTATAAGAGAAAAAACTTTACTAAAACAATTAATCAAAACATAGGGTCTTATCAGCAACAAAGAAAAAATATTGCAATTAAATATCGATAGATGGCGTTATACTCGTATGTATCGATTTGTTATTAAAGATAGTGTATTATTCCCACACGCAAAATAGGCGCATAGTCGTCGAGTTGCGGAGACCAGCCCGAACTTACCATTCCATACCATAGTGTATAATTAACTGTTATATATATATATATAGTGTATAAAGTGGGTTCGAGTCCCGGGTCGGGCCAAGTTTAGTTATTGAGTCTTTCTGTATAGTAAGCCTCAGTAACAGCCCGGAGTTGGGAAGTTGGCGGTGTTTCACCCCCGTGCCTCGGAGAGCACGTAAAGCCGTCGGTCCTGCGCCTTAACTCTCACCGGTCGTGTCGAGTAGTCGTCCCACCGGAGTATGAGAGTGACGGGAATAGGGAGTGCACTTGTGTCTGCGCGTACACTTGTGCACTATAATATCTCCTGCGCAGTTGGCTAGTCTCAATGAGATTGGCCGCCGTGGCCGGAAACGGTCAGGAGGACATTATTATTATCATTATTATTATAATTAACAATAGATCTCCAAAAAACGTATATTATGGTTTTATAATATATAGAGAAGAACAAATCAATGCGTTCGTAAATCAAAGTATAATAATTCTACTGATTATTATTAAAAAATCAGCAATCATGTAATAATTGGTTCTGTAGAGCATATTCAAAGATGGCGCTTTTACTTTTTACTGTTTAATCGTGTACAAATATCCCATTTTGCCCATTAAAATATATGTAAATAAGTAGGTCATAGACAATCTATACATATAATAAAATTCTAAGTAGAATCTGTATTAAATATTTGTTTGGAAATTCTTATTGAAATAATCATTATTATCAAAACAGAAGCCGAATCTAGTTTTTCGTCTGTCTATCTGTCTGTCTGTCTGGAAAAGCATTACGAGAAATAAGAGAAAAGAAAGAGATGCTTGTCTCTAATTTCTCTGTATACAATACCTTTAAAATGTTGTTTTATCTTTTATTACTAACTTTGTGATTAACAACAGAAACGAATATATACTAAGCTTAAATTTTAAGGTAATTGAAAAAAAAAAAACATTTTCAAATTTTAGCAATTTATTACATCATTATTATACAAAATAAATCTCAAATACAATAATAATTATAGTATAAGTAACACAACCAAAGCAAACCATTAACATTGGATTTGAGAGAAGTTTATGTCACGGTAGGCCCGTATAGGAGCGGCCGTAAATGCATAGGATATATCGACACCTGCAAAGAAAAACATTGCAACTTGGTATTAAGATGATTTAAAAATAGAAGTAAATTTTCTCACACGTTTTAAAGTCTAAATTCGAAATTGCTACAATACTGAGTTACAATGTTGCTCCTTGCAAGTATAGATATAATATTCACGTTAACTAATGAATGACTCGTTAGTTCTACTCATTGGCAGTTATCGATACTGGCACCGACGCGATGCAAACGAAGCGATTACAATATATATTAAAGCTTAATTACAAAAATAATCTAAATTAAAGACATCAACAATAAATAAACAAGCCGATTTAGTTGTTACCGGAGACGGTTAATGTGAATCGATATGTCAATATCGGTCTCACGATTGCTATTGACGCGTAAAATCGATTATTCGGAATCGAGCACCAAAATAAATCGATTCAGACCGCCAATGTAATCGTAAAAACGTGAATTTAGTCAGAAATTAGTAAAGTCATTGAAATATATTATTAAAACACCAGATAAATTCACTAGAGGCGTTAGAAATGTATATATTTCGAGATACTATCGTATTATGTGCAAGTCATTTGTAACTTGGTCCTAACTCAGTATAAAAGTAGCTAATGAGTAGATTAGATATGTGATGTGTTAAAATGTATAGAACGTTCTGTGACGTAGAAATATGAACCCGCGACCCTCTCCACGTGCTATACAGCTTTTTGCGATCGGTAGACTAAGCTGTATAAACAGTGGAATTACCATAAAAATCGGTCCAGTAAATTTTGGTTTAAATATATACCGGGTAATATAAGTTTAAGATATCACAATAACATCATATTTCCTATCGTCACAGATTATAAAAGCCTATTCTAAAGCGTATATAATAGTACAAGTTTTAGAATATCTAGCGATTTAATTATGATATTCATATTTTGACCAGATACATTTCGCCTACATTTTGCGTAGTGTTAAATAAAAATTACCATTTTTAGAGAACACTAAAACGCAATACAAAAATATCACTTTCACATTGTTATTGTCATATCCATGCGTTAATAATAATAATTTAAATTAAAAAAAAAAATCTAAAATATTTAGTACAATATGATACAAACTATTAGAAAGTTCAGTTAAAATAGTTATGAAGGGAATACGTATAAATAAATGTATAATAAAATATATAAAAACAATAATAAATAAAAAAAAAAAACAACATGCCATGGATGCGACAAACACAACGCCATACAATTCCATATATCAAATCCTCAACAAGCTAATCTACGTTACATGAAAAATATCACGATAACGAATACATAGTTTCGCATTCCGTTAGTACAAAAACGTTCCGTTGCTATAAAATTTAAAGCGTGCCCTTAATTAATTGTATCAAATCCTTCGAATTCAGTAAAAAAGTACGAAATGGTTGTACAAAAAGCCCTTCTATCTTCGAATCGATCTCGTCCACTCCTTAGAAAGTTTCTTTTTGGTTTTAGAATGTTCCAGAATGCTCTCGAAGGATGTTAACCCGCGATCGCGGTAAGGTTTTGTTCCATAAGTAAATGGCCGACGGGTCAAAATAGGCCGACGTCCTTTTTCATATTGGTTTGCTTCCAAGCGGGTAGCACTTCGAACTCTTCTTTGGTCATGCCGAATGCCTCCTGTAATAAATATTCAATTATTATAATTATAAACATTTAAATTAGAAGAAACCTGTAATAACCCTACTGATATTATAAATGTGAAAGTTTGTGAGGATGGATAGATGGAAGTTTGTTACACAATCACGCCAGAACGGCTGATCTGGATGAAATTTGGCACAGAAATAGATTATAGTCTGGAATAGCACAGATATTTTACTTTAAAAAAGTCGACCAGAATGTATTTTAACTATTCATATATAATGTATATAAATCTTACAAATAAATCTTTGTTTTTAACACAGAGGGAAAATACTCTGTAATATAAATTACAACAAGTATTGGTAGTTTAAACAAGTTTAGCATTAAGGCGACGACTAATTAAAATCCTTATGATAGCTTTAATCAATAAATACAGTATGCGTAAGTACCAGGAACCAGTGGCGTAACTAGTCTTTAAGAGCCCCCAAACAAAAAAATGGAAGTGCCCTTTGCTTATTTTAAAAACGAGCGTGGTCTATAGACAGAGTAAGTTTTCCTTCTCACTTTTTTCAAACCCCTCTCACGGAAGAACGAGTAGAGAAAAGTTTAATAAAGAAGATGAGTTTAGAGGACCATTCATCGTTTAATAGAACATACGTTTAATCACATTTCTCGTGATCCTCATAAAAAATAATATGCGGTCCGACACTTTTTTCTTGCGTTTTTTTTTTAACTTTTAGGAGGGCCGTCCTCGAAAAAATGTTTTGAAATAAAAGAATCGTTTGTGACCCGCTGGGGCCCCCTTACATCAGAGGCCCCATGCAACCGCATTAGTTACATTGGCATAGCTACGCCACTGCCAGAAACCACGACCAGTCTGTCAAGAATGTAACTACTAAGAAGAACAAGTACCAGGAAATCAGAAGCGGACAGGTGTCGCTCCAAGTGGTGTGGGTCCACGTGGTCGGGCAGCGGGCGGCGCTGCAGCGCTGCAAGCGGCAGCACCGCGTCGCAGCTCGTTAGACGCGACAACTCCACAGCGCCCGCGAGCGCTTCACCCGCTTTGTACCCGTGCTGTACATATGTACATATGTGTGTGACGTATGTGCTACTGTTACCCGTGCGTAAGCGTGGTTTGTTTTTTTTTATATATATTATATGCAATATGTGCGAGGAACAATGTTGTAAATTGATTTACAATTTTGTATTAAGAAATGTATGAGTAGTTATTTTTTTTTATTGTGGAGTTACAATGTTGTTCCTTGCACTCGCAGATGTCAATATAGTAAGAAGATATATTGTGCTAGATATTTATTTTATCGTTTCATTTTTTCTTTAAATCTCATATACAGTATATATTTCTTTAATTTGAAATTAGAAGCTTCATAGCATAATTATTTGGATTCAATATTTTACAATGTTTTGAAGCACCTTTTAAATTTAATTACTTGCACCAATAAGCTTTTCGTATATTCATTATCACTTAACCATATAATATATATATATACATTTTTTTTTATAACTGACTATATCACTATATACAGTACAGTAAACCTTCACCAGCTGTTAAAATAATCAGTATATAATCATTTTTTAAAACAATTATTATATTGTAAAAACTTTTATTTCATTATTTTTAATCATAAAATACAACTTAAATACAATGAAAATATCTTTTGCACTTGAATTTTTTAATAAAATTAAAAAAAAATCAAAACAATTCGCTTAACCTTTCACATTACCTATTCACCATAACTTAACATAATAATAAAATATATAAATTATTCTTACATTACACCAAAACCAATCAACAAAATGTACTTACAGCGATATTGGCGTCAGCCGCTTCATCATGCTCGAGCCACACATCAAACAAATGTGTGAAGGCCAGAGGTTCCAAACCGGCTGCCACTACGCGTACGTCAGGCTCACCCCCCGGGGACGCACCCCCAGCACCTCCAGCACCTCCAACACCCCCCAGATTCCTGGAAACGCGCCAGTAGGCTTCGGCTGTGCGTAATGCGGCAGCTCGCATTGCTTGCCAACGCGCTGCGAATGCTCCTACACCTGTCATTTTTATTAATAAAATTATATAAATAAATAGATTATACTTGTAGGATTTATTAGGATAGTAAAGAAACAATATATTTTAATTGTGAAAAATAATGAATACAAATGTCGTTGAGTTTATTGTATTGCTTGAAATGCTTCATTTCCAATATATCTTGAAAACTACGTTTTCTTTCGTTAACACAGTATAAAAAACATTAGCACAGTATAAAAATCCTCAATAGGTGATCGCCCAATGTTTTAACTGAAATGCTGCCAAATGTAAAAGTTGTCAAAAAAAATCACGGCGCAAGGTTCCGAATTCAAAGTGCTGTAGCGCCATTTCGTGTCAAGTTACAGTTATACCGATAAACCCTAAAACTGTTTCCCGACTGTCATATAAAAGCAAGTATGAGTGCGTTTCAAGCACATCTACTCCTCAGGCCCCGCACATAATACGCGGTACATATAAATATCTACGCGAATATTTGACATTTTAAATAGAATCTCACCTGTGACTGAAAATCCACAATAAATCCGCGGAAAAATTCCGAACAGATTAACTTGTTTTAATAATTTCGTGTTTATGGGTGAGATTGCGTGTTTACTGTATTTGTGCGTGCAGGGAGACAATCAAACGTCCAAAGTCACATATATTTATTATAATATTGACTTTAAGTTACCCACAAATATCCTTAATACAATATATTATACTTTAATAATATACTAAACAGGCGAATCGGTGGGCTGTCACGGGACAAGTGGGGTTCATGACATACAATCGTTATATAGCCAAAATGTGTATCAGCACTGCCATTACAAGAGGCCTTCGTAGACGACTGTATGAATTAGTAGACTGTGATATTAGTGTGATTTTCAAACAAATTATCTACTACTAGCAGAACCTGCGGCTTCGCTCGCGATCAAACTACGAAAAATACAAAATTTCATGCAAATATGTCAAAGGAATAAAAAGTTTCATACAAACTTTTTCCCCTATTTCACACCCTTGGGGGTTGAATTTTGAAAAATTCTTCCTTAGTGGATGCTTTCGTCATATGAGGAATACGTATGCGCAATTTCAATTTTCTATACTTAAGGGTTTGGCCTGTGCGTTGATACATCAGTCAATCACTTTTGCCTTTTATATATATAGATTACAATGTAGTATACATACCGTTCCTCTCAGCAGGGTCGAGGTCCCCGTGCGTGTCGCGCGGCCACCAGCCCTGCCACACCCACACGCACTTGCCGTCGTCCAGTAGGAACAGTGCTGTTGGATATATATTTCATTATATTACCTTATAACTATAATTGTTAATGCTTTTGATTGTATATATGTATGTATGTACATAAAATTTGGTTTATAATGTATAAAGATAATACGTTACATACACAAAAAATATACCAGAATTAAAACCAAAGATTTTTTTAATAATAATAATAAACTTTATTTGCAGAAGTTACATTTCGTTACCATAAGCAAAATAAGCTAATTACAAATTAGAGTTGCTTACTGCGGTTAGTTACTGCCAACTGTACTAGGCCGAGCCTGTATTACAGACGGCAGTTTTTAAGAAATAATGAAGTAGATAAAAAGAAAACAATAAAATTTGGAAACAGACTTAAACCTACATCTTAATATTTACTAAAAAGCTTTGCCTGTATAGTGAGTAACTGTAATAAAATAAATAGATTGTTGACTCACCGGGTTGCGAAGCCGAATACAACTCCTTTTGTTCAAAAGGAAAGGGTGTCACCAGATGTTCGTGTCTCAACGGCGACAGCACCTCATTGGCTTCGAACTGACCGCCCAAGTCCGTGAAATGGAACAATCTAGGCGTCATATTGCCACAGTCTTTCCCACCATTCAAAACTGAGTTGTAATACTTATTTGTCACGCCTAAACCGTCCAAAAACTCTTTGCACTCATCCCCCTCTTTTATTTCATGTATCTTCACATCGGGTCCGAGTAAATAATTAGACTTTTTCATCGCCATTTTGTTCGCTAACTCAATGGCTATTTGCTTCGTGTGCTTCAAGCTACGAGATCCGTGCCAAATGTATAGGCAGGCTTTCTCAGTGTCGACTAGAACTAGAGAACCCCGACTGCGCAATTGGCGAACAGAACAGGGCACTTGTAGCAGATACGCTTCATTCGATATATTCCCTCGAGTTATGAATAATTTGTATCTGCTCTTATCCGTCCCCTTCTTTCCTTGGTGTATGACCAATTTTCCTTGGAAAAGGTTTAAAAATGCAGGGGGTTCGTTGCCTTGGGCGACTCTCACTTGGGGACCCTTCTCCTTATCCAATTCCACTGTCAATAACGCGGCCGCACCCTTTTCATTTGAGGAAGCGTCTTTCCCTTGCCAACAGAAATAAGCGCATCGGTCTCGACCAGTGAGATTGTGCTTCGAGGGCTTGCCGTTCAATTCCCGCCCACTTACTGTGATCTGATATTCCCAACGTATAATATAACTATCACCGGAGAAAAATTCCCCGATTTCCTCATCATTTTCTACTTTTTGATAATCGTACTCTTGTATAACCCACTTGCAAACTGATTTCGTTTTGATATCGTAGTGTCTCATTGTTTCTTTGTCGTAGTAATGAGTTCCACGACCTATGTGAGAACCTTCGAGAACTAAATCTGGGTCCTGGTATTCATTGGACCACATCTCCTCAGCATCACAAGGGTTTATTTCCATCGTATTCGATTTGTTTTCTTGAGGTTTGACCTTGATTACTCTACTATAATCGGGCCAATCGAGGAATTTCTCCTTAAACAATATGGTTTCCATGTGCTGTGTGATTTTGGATAAAATGGCCCATTCTGGTCGATTTTTAGCTGATTTGTTTGTTGTATTTAAGTCATCTCTTGCGCCTTGGTATTCTGCGGCATTTAATGGGTTTATATGACACTCTTCGTAATTGTATCCTTCATCAAAGAGCTCTTGGGCCAATTGGGCGGCTCGCCGTCTACTCTCGAGGGGCACATTCTTGCCGTACCAAATATACATTTCCGAACCAAAATCGAATACAATGACTTTGGATTGGTTTAACATGGCGATTTTCGGTACTTGACCCCAATATTCTTTTATTGGCACTAATTCATCGTCAATAACTTCGTAGCACATGTTTGTTTGTAATATGCAGGTTTCGAATATTTCGTCTTCATCTGCGGGACCGGTTTCTATCGGTTTATACTCTTCTATGCCTTCTGTGACGCCTAGGAGTGACCAGAATTGGTTCCAGTGTTTGTTCGAGAAGTTTCTAGTTTGTTCGTCGATCTTGATGATACCTGATGAGCTCTTGCAGCCGAGATCCTTTGTGTTTTGTATATGTTGTGCGATGTCTGTGCTTCGGTTTCTAGAATAATGAAAGATTATATTTGTAATATTTACTTTTAATGTACGTATGGTAATTATAAATAATTTTTAACTAATTATTTTAATATGTTCTACATTTTTAGCTTAACAAAAATCGTTAGAATAATAATTAATAGCACATGAAGTTAACTAGATATTTGGCAAATGTTGACAAAAAACTTCAGAATAAAAACAAAAACTCGAATACCTTTCAATGACATTGGCATAGAAGCCTATATACAGGAACAGCTGGTCGGGGGTGACTAAAAGGAAGCAGTCTCCTCTGTTCACATTTGTATGTACGGGCTCCACGAGACGTGTCTGAAATTCAAAATAATCAAATAAGTCCTCACTCGAAACTTTACTAGAAGCTATCAAAGAGTTCGTATATCCACCTTCTGGCTTCGCAAGCTCAATGGATCGAAATCACTGTATTTCTATCTAGATTACACATAGACTAAGTCTCAAGTCGACACAACCATAAGGTTACAGTGTAACTAACTAACTAATACGGAGTTAACTAAACAGCCATACAATCTTAACAAATGGAAAATGTTTTTTTATAAAATATACACAAATTTAAATTTCAAGTTATTTTTATGTTCATTTCCATTAACACTTTATTAATTACTAGAGACTCAAGCGACGGTTCGTCCATGCTTACATTTTAACATTTAGTAGAGATTTCTCAGAAATGAAAAATTTTCCCGCAGTAAAAAGTATCCTATATGTTGACCCGGATAACCAGCTATCATCATACCATAAAAATCCCTCTAGTGGTTTTCCGTGATGCGGCAACAGACAGACAGACAAATATTCTAAAAACTATAGATTCGGCTTCTGTATCGACAATAATTACTATTTCAATAAAATTTTCCAAAAAATATTTAATGTACAGATTCGACTCAGAATTTTATTATATGGATCGAATATTGAAAAATGTGCAGTGCGTCATAAAATATTGTAATTAATTACCGCCCACGTGCAAATAATGTAAGATAATACGCACTCTGTAATAACATACGTTTCCTCATGTTTTGTTATATTTATTGTTTACTTATTCATGTAAAACCTTGTGTTTATGAAAGTATTAAATGTCACAACAACCTAACTATTCAGTTAAGCTTTATTCATATAATCGTTGTTTTCTTTCCCTTTTGAATTCTTTCTACCCTATTTCTTAAAAGCACTTTAAAGATATGACAAAAAATAATTACCTACAAGTATTAAAACAAAAGAATTTAATTTATTAGCTAGCAACTCACCCTCGCTTCGCTTGGATTCGACCCTAGATGATTCTTTAAATTAACATAACTTTTATAATTTATGAACCAATTGAAATAAAACAAATACTAACCGTTAAGTAAAGCTTACCACAATACATTTGTAAAACCGCACCCAAATCGGTTAAGCCTTTTCTGAGATTACCGCGCACAAACGCACAGACAAACCGACAAAAATTCTAAAAATCATTGTTTTGGGTTCTATTACGTTAATAAAGACCCCCAATACTAGTTTTTCTCAAAAATCTTCCATGTACAGACAGCGACCAGATCAGATCTATTATATTTATAGACTTTGGATGAAATATTTTCTTTAAAAAATAAGTTGTTATTAGTACATAGGGATTTAAGTTATAAATATTTCTTTAGAAATATGTCATTTTCGCACAATAAAAGACAAAAAGATGTAAAACCCCAGAGACAAATTGATGTGTACAAGGGTGGATCTCATATTAATTTTGTTTATAAGGAAAATGTTGTATGTTATATACGTTTATATCTATGCTTTTGTTATGATCCCAAAAGGAAAATATAAGCCCATCCTTATTAAATAAACAGTAATATGGCACAATAAATATATATATATATATATATATATATATATATATATATATATATATATATATATATATATATATATTTACGCTTGTTAGTAGTACATGTTTTTTTCTGACTGCCTCGGTGGTGTAGTGGCTAACATGTACGGCTGCACATCCGGAGGTCCTGGATTCGAGTCCCGGGTCAGGTCAAGTTTAGTTATTGAGTCTTACTGTTTAGTAAGTCTCAGTAACAGCCCGGAGTTGGGAAGTTGGCGGTGTTTCACCCCCGTGCCGAGGTAGAGCACGTGTCGCGTCGGTCCTGCGCCGACACTCTCACCGCAAGTGTCTCGTGTCGTCCTATTATTACGCTTTTCCAATTCATTTAACAAAAGACAACGCAAATCGTGACGAATAATTTGAGTCTAAATAGAACAATGCCAATCACTAAGTAATTTAGATACTTTATTTTTAAGTGCTATCATTTATTTCTATTTATAGTAGAATGAAGAAAAAAATACCATTCGTTGGTAAGTATCACTTAAGAACAGCTGGACCGATTTCTCAATTAGGTGTTAGGGAATTTTTTTTTTTAATTTTCCCGGAACGCTTTTTTGTATAGAATCTTTGTATGACTTCAATAATCACAAATAAATTTATTAAAATTGGTATTGAACACCATCTAGTGGGTCTGCTTGTATCTATTCTAATATTATAAACAAATTTGTTTTTTCGTTTGTTTGTTTGTTTGTATCAAATAGGCTCCGAAACTACTAAACCGATTTAGATGAAATTTGGTAAGAAGATAGTTTGAGACCCTGGGAAGGACATAGGATAGTTTTTATCCCGGAAATCATCCCTTAAAAATAGGGTGAAAGTTTGCATGGAGAAAGAACCTAGGGACGAATCCGAGCGAAACGAGGGTGAGTCTCTAGTTATATATATGATTATAAATAGATAAATACCAATACGTATATTACGCTACATAAACTGAACTATTCCACTGTCGAGAGACCTGAAGAAACAAAATTTCCCACCGTTGACTACCCAAGACAGATCATCCCGGATGCACAAGAAGGCCCGACCTCAAATAAAGTTGGTAAAGAGCCAAGAAGAAGACGAAGAAAAATATTATATTACAATAAACATAATATAAACTCTTGCCACTTGCTTAATGATTACCACTTGCCTTACGGTGAAGGAAAACATCGTGAGGAAACCTGCATGTCTGAGAGAACCTAGTAAGTTTTCGATAGACGCGTGAAGTCCGCCAACCCGGACTTGGCCAGCGTGGTGGACTATCCTTCCCGTATTGAAGGGAGGCCCGTGCCCAGCAGTAGGACGTTAAAAAAAAGGCTTAATACTACATACTAATATGAACTCACCTGAACCCGTCTTCGTCCCTTAACTTGTAGCAACATGAGAGACTTAGTGCCTTGCGCAGGCGCAGTTACATTTGCACTTTTTAATGCTACGTTGGAGAAGTCCTCTTTACTGGCGAGGGCTGCTAAGGCTTCGGCTGCTAAGCCACAGTTTGCTGTTACTGGAAAGGAAATTTTAATTATTTTTTTTTAATTTTCACGTTTCATAATCTATATACATATATGTATATAAAAATCGATGTGGGTATGTATGTTCCCTATGGACTCCAAAACGGTTGGAGCGATTTCGATGGAATTTTCAGGCAATCTTCAGATTAGCTCAGCGGGTTATTCTGTGAAGTTTGATAGCGATCGGGAGTTTGAACGCGAGTGAAGCTGCAGGTACAGATAGTTGTATAAAAATAACACTACGGGATTTACGCGTGTTTCCCCTTAAGTGGCAAAATATCTTATTCCTGACATTTCGACTGAGTTGCACCAGCCGCAGTCACGGGACGGGAATACACGTATTTAAGTCCCGTAGTGTCATAATAATGTTTAATAAAACAATTTAAATTATTACTCGTATATATTATTTGATAATGACGATTCGGTCGAGAAGTAATCCGCACTACTCTGAAAAGACTTACTGGATATGACTAGAGAAATAGTATAAAATTTTTCATCCATCATTTCTTTGGTAAATCCATGAGTAAAAAAATGTAAATCTTTATTCCCCACAAACAAATACTATAATACTCAAACATAAATAAATGAACTTAGAGCTCTTAAAAATATTATCTTTAAAACTGATATCCAAATATTTTCAAATATTATTAATTGTTTTTTGTAAACACCTTTAAAGTTGAAAACCATTCAATATACATACATACATACTACTTCAATGTCACGTAGAATGGAGAAAAGACGTATTCTCCTCATTAAATAACAACTAAATAACTTAGACCAATATTTAAAAGACAAAACACTGTGAAGAATAAAATAGTAGTAACAAAAAACACATACTCTTCTCCTTGAGCATCTGGTCGCGGACAGTGAGAGGCTGTGCGAGGTACTCCTGTCTGAGGTCGGTTCTAGCCGCGAGCGCCCTCAGAGGGTTCCTTGAGGCGACATGACGTCGCTCCCTCTTGGCCCTACGAGCCCAATCACTTGCTAACCTGTTTGAGAAAGTCATGGTAATTATTTAGATCCATTTTAAGCTATTTTTTTTAATATGGATTCTTCTAGAAGAACTAAGAGAGGTTCCAAGAGGGACTACTATTGTAAATACGAAAATTTTTATGTATGTACATATGTGAATATTTGTTATCCCTTTATATTTAAGCGGCTGCACGAATTCGGATGAAATTTAATACATAAATAGACCTGGAATAATACATAGGTTACAGCAGTAACCTATATAATATATGATAGGTGCCTAACAAGGCTCCTATCATATATTTTGTAATAATTTTCGTGTATTTGGACAAGGATCGTACGTACACGTACATGATATTTTAATAGAAGAAAATTCCTTTTTAAAATACACAACTCGACTAAGGTAGAGCAAATATAAAAAATATTTATGTTTATTGTAAATTAAAACATTCAAATAAAACATTAGCAATAATTACATGGTACAAAAAAATATTACTCGAGGTTTGTAGGTAAGAGTGTAACTAATACGGGAACTTGCGCAAAGCGGATATATTTATCATTGTCGAATGTAAATTAAAATTACATGGTTAAATACAGTTATTACGTTCATATTTCGTATTATAATTTGATTTTGTACAATATTCCCTCTTTGTCAATACGAATATTGTTTTTTCTGATAAATTACATTAAAAGGGATTAACGGTATAACTCCATAGATATTGTGACGATAAATAAATAAGTGTCCAAAGATTAAAAACACAATATAAACATTCAATTAAAAAATTGTTTAAATAGTTTTAGCTCGCAGTTTCTATTGCGTGTCACAATTAAAAAAATATAAGCTGTACGTGTTACAATTTAAAAAAATATAAGCTATAAGTCTTATTAAAATTGGCTCACCAGCTTCGAAGATCAGCCAGTACAAATAACAGTCATATTAAAATACAGATAAATTAAAAGTTTTTTTAGTAGCTGTTTCGACTTAGCATCTACGTGGTTACGACGACATGACCTCTATATTAATTATCTATTTTGAAATACACACAACACAAAAGACGTAAACAAATTCTAAATGTTAGCAAAATACAAACAAACAAACATATATTACACTATCATTATACTTCCCACTAATATTGACAATTTTTTTTTTTTTAGATTTTTACGTAAATGTTTAAATTTTTTGACAAAACTATTTTTTCGCAGACTTATTTTACTTTCTGGCTACCGATGATTCGAATGCTTCACAGCAAAAATGAAACCTCAAAACAATTTAAAAAAAGTTTTAGTTAGAAAATCCCAATTAAGTGAAGAAAAATAAACAAAGAAAGTATCCTTACATTTGCCTTGAACCGCTATCAATCGCATCCAAGTCTACTTCAACGTCAGTAGACTGAGTCTTCTCTTGTTGCAATGCAGGAGTGAAGAACGCTTGGAAGGTCTCATCATCAGCTCGAGGCACTCTCACGGGACACCCTGTCTTCTCTGCACCAGATATTTCTTCTTCTAAAAAAGATTTTAGTTATTTATCTATTGAATTGTTTGTGTATAGTTTAAGTTTTCACTTCTTTATTTTTCTTTATTTTTTTTTATTTGATTTCTTTTCTTGTTATATGTTGAACTATTCCAATATTGAATTGTAAAATAAGCTTTTAGTAATAAATTTTAGACAATCACCGTACTAGCAAATTTTAGTAGAAAAGTCTCGGCGTCTCGTCAAAACGAAGTTACTCGCGAATTTTCAGTTTGTTAATAATCATTAAGAAGCGGGCGTGGTGTACTGTAGACTATTAGTTTATACTCGTGTGGTTTGTTTATATGATGGTTTCATTTCATTTTAGCAATTACGATAATTGCTGTTCAAGTTACGTATCTATTAATTAACTAGCGACTCACGCTCGCTTCGCTCGCGTTCGTCCCTAGGTACGTTTTCACGGTTAGGTATGTTCATACATAAATAGTAGCTTGCTACTTCTAAGATATTTATTTAAATTATATAGCGATTTACCCTCGCTTTGCTCGGGTGCGTACGCCGTACGCGGATTTTGTTCACAATTTCATGGGTTTAATTTTTTGTTGCGGAACCCTGATTCTTGTTCTAAAATAAAAGTAGCCTAAGTTACTCCTTATAATATCAGCTATCTGCCAGTGAAAGACCCGTCAAAATCGGTCAAGCCGTTTCGGAGATTAGCCGGAACAAACAGACAGACAGATAGACAGACAGACAGACAGACAAAAATTGTAAAAAATGTTGTTTTGGTATATGTATCGTATATACATCCATATGCATTTAGTAAAAAGCGGTTATTTTAATGTTACAAACAGACACTCCAATTTTATTTATCTGTATAGATTATACTTTTCAAGCTTAAACTAAATGATACCTTAATTAAGAATCTCTTAAGCTAGTGGTTAATGACAATTAAAATTTAAATTCAATTCACCAGCCTATATTATATCTCAATATTGAAACCCTAGAAGAAAAAAAGTTAGATATTTTATAGACGTAATTTTTAGCGTAAAGAAGTAATATATTGATACATATTTATTTACGTAACTTATGAAGATCTAGGAGAAATATGTAAAAATCTAGATATGTTATTTATAAGTCTATAATTTTGTAAAAACTGTCTTTTCCATTATCCTAATAGATTTAATTTATTCATACACACAAACGTACAGATATTATAGTCCTTTGTGCGGAAATTTGTTTGTCTTACTCTATCTATGTAGCTTTATTACAGTAAAATATGTCTTATGTACAGTTAGTGATACAAAGAAAGCATTTTCTCATAACTAATCGTAACAATAACAGTTAAATTAAAAAGAAAACAATGTTGTTAAAAAATAATTGTATAAGTAGTTCATTTTAATATATTTTTTGTATAAGATCGAGGAAGGCAACCAAGCTTTATAATTATATTAATGACTCACAAAACCCGATGACACCAATGACCAATATCATTTAACAAAGATGACTAAAAGCTAAAATGAGTATTAATTTTACTTAAAAGTACATCTTTAAAAATAAATGTATGCACATTGTACATATAAATGACAGAGTACGATTTTCTTTATCTTTAATAATTTTATTATGAGTCACAACTTAAAAAGGTGAAATTTAACGCAGATGATAAAATCGACTCGGAAGATTTTATTACAAAAATACATACATACATAACATATATATGTATGCACATAATAACGCTCTCCTGAATGATTTCAGCATCCGCAGCCAATCTCATTGAGACTAGACAACTGCGCAGGAGATATTATACCCGTAGTAAACAAAAATGCGAGCAAACACAAATGCACTCTATTCCTATCACTCACATACTCTGTTGGGAAAACGATTTGACACTAGATGTGGGAGATCAGGCCCAGGACTGACTGCTTTACGTGCGAGGTACGGGAGTGAATAGTCCTCAACATCCCAACTCAGGGCTGTTACTGTAAATTTCTTATAAGAAACACCCAAAAACTAGATTCATTCCGACTTGGGGTTCGAATCCAAGACCTCCGGATCTGCAGCCGTACATGTTAGCCACTAGACCAACAAGACAGTTAATTAAACTAAAGTTAATACAAAGGTTCTATATACTCACTCTCATCAACTCGACTGATGCTCTCGCTGACGGAATGGCTCCGTTTGAACGACTCGCGGTCAATCTTGGGCGTTTCCTTTGGCTTGTCCACTACTGCGCTCATTACCGCGCACGACGCAGACCGTAGTGGGCCCGATGCGAAGCCATTGGTAGGGGATGTTGGGGCTTTACGAGACCTAGGGACGACAAAAGTTTATTATTTTTAATAAATAACCCTCATATACAAATGTTAATCAGTACGTAATAAGGAATTGGAATTTTCCTACTGATTTTTATTCACTCAAAGCCTAAAAGTAACACTTAACGGCATTTACCACAGAGTTAATGCAAACGGCGTTCTTAAAACATACATACATAGAACACACTACACAGCGGTATGTACATGCGTTCCGAAGAAATCGAATCCACAACCCTTCGTATGGATGTAGATACTCAGACCGCTACGCCAAACGGTCTTTATATATTAAATATATATATACATTTTACCTGACAATATGATTTATTAAGAAAATTAATGATCCTTTGGTCTAAAACAAATCAAATCGCCAATCAAATAACACTCTTTATATTGATAAAAATCTAAGAGCAATGTTATGTATCACTAAGTACATATACCTACATATATACAAACAATTATGTTTACTTTTTTTATAATAAAAAACCACTGACCATGAAATCAAGAAGCAGATCTAATTTAATCAGCACCGTGCAATTCATATGTAAACGATATTTCGGTCATTTACTTGTTTTTTGTGCGTATACATTTTGATATTTTAATAACTTTTTATGTATATGAAATTTTAGAAGTGCGATTAAAAGTCAATCAAGAAACAATATTCGTCATGTTAACGATATTTATATAAAAAAAGAGAGCCTAGCAAAGAATATTTAGTAAGGACCTACCTACCATACACACATCGAGTAAAAGTATAATTTAATACAACAGAATCAATCAGAAGTGGTGACTTGTATGAATAAGTTTATATATAGTATTTGTTGGGGCCGCTTGGCAAACGTAAACGAGGAAGACCACACATAAGACCACACGAGATCATGCGTATAGCTGGACCACGCTGGATGGATGTAGCGCAGGACAGAGCCAACTGGAATTCTCTAGAGGAGGCCTTCACCTCAGGGGTTCTCAAATAGAAATAATTATTTAAATTAACTAAACATACCTAGTAATGTAATTTTTTAGAGAAATATAAGGCTTTTTTATTTTATTTATAGTATTTGTTATTACTTGACGCTTCAATGGCTGGAGAAATTAGAATGAAATTCAGTACACAGATGGATTAAACTTACTCTGTTTTAGTAGCCTCAATTAACAGCATTATAAAATTTGCCAAAAGGCGGCTCTACCTATATATTTTATAACAAATACACAAACCACCTATGGTCAAAATCTCGCAAAACAACGGCAAGTCTCTAATAATATCTAGTCTAAATGTTTGTAATTTAGATGACGTTGTTTAAGATTTAGAGCACAATCGTATGTCAGCAATGGTGTAGAACCTTTTATGGTGTGGTTGATCAGATTGACTGCAATGATTATACGGTCTTTATTTGGTTATATAAACTAAAGCTGCGTGTGGTCGCATTGTCGACGGATGTACTGCATTACTTCGAGACCGAATTGCCTTGAAATTTAATTCAATTAATCAATTGCTCGGTGGTGAAGGATAACATCGATACAAAGTTACTCTCAAAAGAAATTCTTTTGGACCAGTTTTCCACTTTTTTTTTGAACCAGCTTTAAAATAGTATTAAGAATTATAAAAAGCCTTTAAAATATTTCTTAATCATTTCGTACTTATAGCTGTCTTATCTATACATATAATAAAACTGTAGAGGCTGAATATCTGTACATAGAAAAAAAAAATGCTAAAAACCGAGTCAGGGGGATGTAAGAAGAGAAATAGAACAAATCCAGATTTTTTTCATTTTTTTGTTTCTCTGTCTGTTTGTCTGTTTCTACGGTCTTATCTCCGAGACTGTTCGACTGATTTAAATGAAATTTTGCAAGGTGGTACCTTATATCCCCGGTCAACATCTTAGATACTTTTCATTCTGGAAAATTAAAGAGTTCCGATGGGATAGTTAGAAAACAATAGTAACTTATAAAGCTTAGTACACAAAAACTACTGATTAGATTTTATGAAACTTTACAATAATATAGTTCATACATCAGAATAACAAATATGCTACTTTTTATCCTGGAAAAATGTACGGTTTCCGTGGGATAGATTTATTTTTGTTTGTCTAGGTTTGTAGACGAACCCGAGCGAAGCCAGTGTGAGCCGCTAGTTTTTGAATATGATTGGGTAATACTCGTTTGTAAAGTCATCTTATGTCTAAACAAATTATTGCTTCTGTCTAAACTATCAATTTTATCACGACGATGTAGGTATTCGAGTGGAAAGCTTCACGTTACGACAAATTATTATCTAACATATATCATTTTAGATTTATGAAGTCATTGACTTTCCTCATAAATAAGATAGAGAAAATATGAATATCGATACCTTAATTGGCAAACCAGCTAACTCCATATGAGCAAATTTTTCAGATGACACTTAAAACTTTATAATATTTTTTGTATTATGCATATTATGCATTATTGTTCGATGACATTCATTCTTAAATTTTAAAAAATCATATACTATACAACCGATTCATCCTCGCTTCGCTTGGGTCACTTTTAGTCGCTTTTGTATTTACATGTGTATAATATTATTCACATCATCCCTAATTTTTCACCCCCAGAAGATGTAATACCCCAAATATAAAATACATACATACATATAATGAATTTTGACGACACGTTTGGCTCAGTTTGTAGTGACCCTACTTGCTGTGCCAGCGGTCGCGGGTTCGAATCCCGATGGGGTTTTTCGTTCACACTCGTTTCACCCGTTTGTGTGATGAACAGGTATCTTTGTACTCCAGCTATGGGTGTTTATATTTATAATATGTATGTATTTAAAGTTATATATGTGTAGTGTATCAACTATCTGGTATCCATAACACAAGCCTCGTAGCTTACCATGGAGCTAGATGGTGTTGTGTGTTAATGTCCCAACATATATATTTAATTTTCATCAAACTTGCTACCCCTTTAGATATACTACCTAAAACACTACCTATAATATAAGAAGTCTACCTACCCATGTTCGTAGCATTTAAAATATCTAAGATATCGTGATTAATCAGTGAGTAGTATTTCACTTCTATATATGTACCTACGTAATATACGAGTACATGTACGTATATACATTATACATACATATGTAGTTTATTATAACTTCTAACATTTCTTCTAAACAAAATATCATAACATATCCGTAAACCGTATACACAAATTCAACTTACCTAAATCTGTTAGGCGGCGGTACAGCCGGAGTGACTGCGGGGGATGAAGCAGGCGGGGTTGCTATGGGGGGTGGCGTGAGTGGGGGGGTCGCGATGTTCACTTTGTCGCGCTCTAAACGCCCCGCGACCGTGAATAGGGAGGCATCGCTCTGAGGTACGCGTTTTCGCCATCCCTGAGAAAATAATTTAAAATGAAATATGTTTCTATTTTTTAATATTAAATAGTAATATAAACCTTCACGATTTATACTTTACAGGGTAGACCAAGAAAAACATAGTGTCTTTATTGTAACTGCTATCAGTTTATTTTAAAACCAAACAGACTGACTGGTGGTTTTTAAAACCATGTCTAATCTTAAATATTTGCTTCAAGCAGAAATCGAACATACTACGAGTATGTTAAGTGTCTACTAGTCACAGAGGCTTTGTAGCGCAAGGGTTATATAATGATGTACGTATAGGATATTTCCTAAAACATCTTAATAAGACTAATATCTCATATCAATTATTAAGTTTAGACTCAATTACATCTTCTTTGTTTTATAATAAATACGACAAAATTAATTAAAATACACTCAGTACCTTCCAACTCGCAAGTATACAAGTTTTTAAAAATAGCTATCTATAAGTAGTACTGAGTTATTTCAGTTGAAATTTCACAAAGTATGAAGTTCACTTATTGCTAGGATTACATATATACATCAAAAAGAATCTTGACATATACAGCAACTATATTTATATAGGGAATGTCTGCCCATTCCGCGAATTGCATTATATCAGTATGCGGTCAATGACTCATTATGGCTAAGGTTTGAAATTACTCATACAAACATAAAATGCCTATGCGCTTTGGCAATACTGACATTATTTTATTGATAAATGATTTATTAGTCCGTTCAAAGTTTCTCAACTAAAACTTATTAAATTTATCTGTATTAATATTCGTAGAAGTAAAAATGCTTGCTGAATCTTTATTATTTCCGAATTATCCGAATTATTCGACTCTATAAATCATTCGACTAACTCGACGAATGAATTACGAAGTTAGTAACTAATACCTGCTCGACTTTGTCGCTAAGTAGCTATTAGTTGTATTAGTAATACGTTTCCTTCCACTGACAACTTGTATGTTTGTTTTACGCATATTTCATTTCAAACTGGCGAGTGGCGACTGAGCCGCAGTTGCGACCAATTTAGTTGAAACTCCGTTAGTAATTACTAATTATTATTAATATTAATATATTACTAAAATTCAAGTCGAATGTGTAAATTAGTAGTTGTAGATGATTCGAATCGTCGGATCATTCGCAGTCGCGCATCACTAGCTTATATAACGAAATATGTGTAACAACGAGAAGATATACATATATAGATACCACACCTACATAATAAATGGCATATTCATTAAATACCTACTTATACGTAAATCAATTTGCTCGTCGGACATCGAAGACGGTGATTCCGAATAAATTTCAACATTGACAAAGCCTTTAAGTTATGTATACAATATATACGTAACAGTAAACACCAGCCTCGTTTAAAAATCCTTTGTCTTAACATTTTCCTCCTTCGCCATTTACGCGCATAACCATAAGGATACAAAAAAATGTGAATTATTACATAGTATAAGAAGTGAGAGTACGGAATCGGTGTAGACTTGACCGACTTTATTAAGGATTTCGAAAGACGGAAACGTTATTATTGGCAATATAGATCGAGCCAATTATCAGTGAAACAAATAACAATACAATGCAAAAGCGCCTTGATATTTCCACGAATCCTTTAAATTTATTTGCACATTTCAACGTCGGAACGTTTGAGTTGAATGTTTAATTCTGTATGGTCATAAAAATCAGCCAATAAATTGAATATAATAAAAGAAAAGAAGATTTTATGAATATTTTTATGTTTTTCCTTAAGTTTTGACCTAAGTTTCATATAACAAGGTGAGAGAAGTACCTTTATAAGGTATTATTAGTACTGAGCTGGTTTCAAATAGCTGAGTTTCAAATATTCACTTCTATATTACCAATATCATTTATTGTCTATAAATATATAAAGCGGAAAGATTTTTTGTTTGTTTGTTTGTTTGTTTGTTTGTACCGAATAAGACCCGAAACTACTGGACCGATTTAGATAAAATTTGGTAAGATAGTTTGAGACTATGTAAAGGACATAAGATGGTTTTTATCCCGGAGATCATGTCTTAAGGGGGTGAAAATGGGGATGACAGTTTGTGTGGGCAATCAGCCTAGGGAAGAACCCGAGCGAAGCGAGGGCGAGTCGCTAGTATTTTATATATTTAAGAAGTGTATTACATTGATAAATATATGAATATTTTATGGATAATACGTTAACGTCAAATTATTACAATCCTCGTTCTTACCGATGGATAAACAACAACAATTTGGAATACTAATATAAATTACAAAGAGTCGGCGCGTGTGAACTGGACCATTAGCGTAAATTAATGTATCACTAACACCCATAACATGATCAATCAAATTGTTTCAATTGAAGCCTGTTTTAACAACAATAGTACCTACTTCACTTAACAAGATCGATGTACGTTAGCGAGCGCGTTAATTAATCTTTGGAATTGCACCATCTTTAGTACAGCATCAACCACGCTAACGGCTATAGTAACGTTATATCACGATAACATCAAAGAGTAGAGGCACTGATACTAGAATATTACAAAGTGCACAGTGTTTGCAGTTTTGGAGCGTGACCGTCTGACCGCTTTCTCAGTCGGAAGTATCATGCAAATGGAAGAAACTTGTCCACTCAGTGCTAATACATTCATCGTGGATTATGCATATGTTTTACTCTATGCGAACAAATAGAGTTATGACGAATCAATTTAAGTATAAATACAAAGAAACTCGATAGGTCTAAATAAGAAAAATCTTGTCTGATATCACATATATCTTGAGTTGAAGCTTACTATACTTGTATAATTTAATAATATAATTTTCTTTATTTACCAACATATGTAGATGTTACTATGCAGTATTACTGTAATAATATGCTAATTATATTCAAATATAGTATAAAAATAATACCTGCGCCGCTGTTTCTAATTTGTTTCTTCTATCAGCTAAGATGTTGGATCCTAACTCATTTTCATCAATGTGCACCTTTTTCTTGTCATCTACAGCAACGTTTAAAGATTCCTGTAACAAAGTTTTATATTACTATGTATAATAAATAATAAACTAATAATATATTCAGCGTTAAAAGCTCACATAGTAATTTAAAAAAGTACTAAATCCTACAAATCCTACTAATATTATAAATGCGGAAGTTTGTGAAGATGTCTGGATATATAGATGTATGGATCTTTGTGACTCTTTTACGCAAAAACTACAGAATGGATTTTAATGAAACTTTACAATAATATAGCTCATACATCAGAATAACACACAGGCTACTTTTTACTTTTGTACGGTTGTCGTGGAATAGATTTGTTATTGTTTTTCTAAAGATGAACCCAAGCCAAGCGAGAGTGAGCCGCTAGTTTAAAGTATAATCAAATATTTATTTTGATATAAAAACAATTTCAATTATTTTCTATTGCATAAGCATATCTTGACAAGAGTTTATTTACGCTACAAGAAAGTGAGAAAGATTTTAATCACTTTTATCTAACATCAGCAAGAAAATTATTACGTAGGCCTATGTGAATGACAATTATTTCACATTCGCAGCCTAAATATTGTATAAGATAGCATAAAGAGAGTGCGTGTAATTTAGAACGCACGTAAGACCTTTAACATTGTTTTATAAACAAGAAACGTGCCTGATTATTATCCACAGTGTCGATATCGAATTTCTTGAAGACAGGTTTAAGATTTCCATTGCTGGCGTTTTTGGTTTTGATTTTTAATTCTCCTATAACAGAGCCGAAGTTCAACCCTGTCGGTAAACCTGATTGTTTTTCAAGACGTTTTAAAAACAAAGGCTTGCTATCCTCTACTATATTCTCATCATTTTTAATTTTTAATGAAGTTTCCGAGATTATAGAGTCGAGACTTTTAAATCTATCTCCAATTTGATCTATTGACTTCTGCAATCTAACCGCATTTTCACTGAGTGGGCTTTCTTTTTTATATAAATCTGTTTCGTTTTCATCATTTGTAAGTTCTGTTGTAGGATACTCGTTGAGTGACAAATTTTGTATTATAGATTGTAATTTGTCATCATTCAAAACGGTTTTCTCTAAAAATTCTGCAAATCGTTCCTTAGGTGGACTGTGTCTTTTCAATAATTTGTCGTATTTATTATTATTTTGCTGTTTTAAAAGTAAACTTGGAGCAATTAAATTAGTATGCTCTAAATTCTGATGTTTACTTGAAGCTACGTCTTCTTTATACAAATTATCTGTATTTTCATTCTTATCAATTTGGGATGACAAAACGTTTGTAGATTTAACATCTTTTCTTTCTATATGCCTAACACGCAAGTTTTGATCTAATTCTTTGTCATGAATCTTGGCCTTATCAACCTTATGGTCAATAATATCTGTACTGCATTCAATGTTTGAATCATTATCGCGCGTAGAATGATCAGCTGCTTTTAAACTTGGTTGTAACTTATTTGCAAACAAAAACTTCCATACAAGGTACAGAACTGCACCGAATACGATGATTACTCCATAAAACATTTTGATTAAGTCCAATCACATCACTGTCTAGAATACGTTTATTTGTAGCACTACACGTAAGGCATTGTGATCCATTTAAAATAAAGCAATAAATTGTTGTTGCACTTGTGTATCACAGATGTTAAATTGTTTCCATTACGCAGTAACTAATGATTAAGAAAATAAAATTATTATTAATATAAGTTATCCATAAATATTTATTTCCGTTGTACTTCAACAAAGCAAATATAAAGAAAAAATAACAGGATGTTTTTAAGACTCAATAATACGAGTGCATCGAGAGGTTGACAAACGCGGACTAATCGAACGCAAACAGTGGTTATTATCTGGCAACGAGAGACCGTGACTCAGGCACAGATCCTAGAACGCTGGTACATACTATCGACTTAGTAGCTTTTATAAATGACGCACAACACATGATGCGAGCATAGTAAATATTGAAGGTGCGCCAAACTAACATCTTAACATAACCTTGAATGGTGAAAACATACTGTGATCAATATACATATTATGTGTACATTATATATACACCCTTTTTTGTTGAGATCACAGACCTTACGCCGATTAATTTTATAATAAAAAAAGTTCTAGTGTGTAATTTGCTGATGGCCGATTAATAAATTATGTATGAAGGAGATTTTATATTATAGATAGAACCATGTTTGTACCGGAGACAAGGAGGTCTTGTGAACGGAAAATATAAATAATTACAGATAAACAAGAGTGCAACAGAATTTGCAACGACCTTTCAGATAAGATATGAAGACGCGCATCATAATATAAAACTCGAAATGAGTTTTGTGTGAGTTTACTAATACAATACATTAAGGGAAAATTGTTTGTTAGTTATTTCTTCTATTACGCAGCAACAGAGCAAAATAACCACAATTTTTTAATAGACAAATATCAGCAAAAAAAACAGAAAAAGTTCTCTGAGTTGGGAAAAACTTAGAGGAGCTTGTTTAACATAATAAAAATAACAATAATCTTCTTCGCATGTAAATAAAATCGTTAATCGTTATTATAATAATAACATGTAATCGACTACCGCAACTTCCCAAATACGTAAACTTGATCAAGCCTTAAACGGTGCGTTAAAATGAGCACGAAGCTAATTAGGCTCCACAGAATATATTGTAAAAAGTTTATACCTCTTTGTTAAACAAATCTGAATAGCTATAAATGATACTTGGGTTTTTAACTTTAAAATGATTCTAATAAAGATAATGCACAATCGAAACATTGTAATTGAATACAAATAAGTTAAAGACTTATTCTAAAGCATATAGCGTTCAATGACGAACTAATAAAGGTTTTATTGCCACTCTCCACGAGATACCGAGTTTTATTTAACGATCGATTAATATTGAATTATTAATTTCAAAGTATCTCCAAGTGTTTAAATGTAGGCGAATCCGTTGTTACCATTAGTTTTAAATAATACTGGCATTTAATATTTATGATTAATACGAATTGGAATATTAATTCGCGTCATATCGAATTAAGCGTATGCGTGTAGCGAATTTATTAAACATGCACAGTTATTTGTTATTTGAAATATTAATGGTATGATATATTGAGGTGACATAAAATAGAAAAGGGTATGTATGTTAAATAGGGAAAGTTGTAGTTTGCAATGAAATACATATTAGAAATAATATTTTTCATTATTAGAATGCAGTAAAATTAAATACACGAAGGAATTTCCCCAAAATAAACGCGATACTAAGATAAGCGCGTAATAAAGTCAAGATTATACATTGATAACGTCGGTAATAATCTATAAGAGAACAAATTCTCTATGAGAGAAGATAATAAAAACAAAAACACTAAATTCAATTAAAGAATTCGAACCAAGCACTTGTTTTGAAAAAAAAAATAACTAAACCGCCGTATTAATACGAGTTTCACAAGTTTTAGCATAGGCAAAAAAAAAGGCAAACCGTAAAAGTGACTAAGAAATTTCACCAAATATAATATATACATATATACAAGGTGTTAGATTACTTGGCACTTTTCAATTTAGATTTGCGAAGTATCGGAGAAAGCTAAATTTTTGGATTGTAACGTATATTCGTATGAGTGGCGCACGCGCACGTCGGTCGGGGCCGTCAAAACAACTGGAGGCGAGCGCCGGCGCGTCTACGAGAGGGTCATCGCATACGCAATACGAATACCACATATGGTTATAAATTAACAACTATTATTTGGTTATTACGTGAAACAACTGCCAATAATGCACCACTTTTGTTGGAAATCGTGTGTAAATATCCTTTATAAACGTTTTTAAACAGGTCGTGTTATGCTGATTTTGTGTAATTTTAGTAATCTTCGGATATTCTAACAAGAAACGGTAATCGTTTGATTAAGTTTTTTTCTCGTAATCATACATCTATACAGATAAATAAAATTGGAGTGTCTGTTAGTAATATTAAAATAACCGCATTTTACTAAATGCATATGGATGTAAATACGATACATATACCAAAACAACATTTTTTACAATTTTCTGTCTGTCTGTCTGTCTGTCTGTCTGTCTGTCTGTCTGTCTGTATGTCTGTTTGTTCCGGCTAATCTCCGAAACGGCTGGACCAATTTTGTCGGGACTTTCACTGGCAGATAGCTGATGTTGTAAGGAGTAACTTAGGCTACTTTTATTTAAGAAAAATAAATTGGGTCCCACGAAAAGATAATTAAAACAAAAAAAAAAGTTTGTTTTGGGAAGCAACCTAGGGACGAACCCGAGCGAAGCGAGGGTGAGTCGCTAGTTTTACATATAAAGTTGCTAAGCAGCGGAAGTTTTCTATTAATTAAACAAATCATATATTTAATTGCATCATATCACATAGAGCAGGTAGATATGAAATGATTATAACATTATTTGTGCTAATTAATGAATAATAGGTACGGTAAAATTTTTAATAACTTTCTTTTGATAATGCACAAAAATCATCGCCAAGAATATTCTTGGAATATTTACCGTATGTCCGATTAAAAATAATGCTTTTAGATTTGTCACTTGTCTGTTTGTATATTTTCTACGAATCGGAATATAAATAGTTCATGTTTAATAGTAATCTGTCAGCTGTTACGAATATAATAACGTCTGAGAAGAGTACTCTATCTAGTTTTGTCCCCTTATAAAATATCTAATTAAATACCCTAAAAGAAAATGCATTCTAACAATTCAATTATAAAAAACAATATATATTTTTCTAGCTTGCAATAAACTCTATATCTGAGCTTTTTATAATATGGTAACACCCGGTAAGCAGCCTTTGTCTTGTTTGGTCGGAGAATAAAAAAAACTGGCCCTCAAATCAGATCACCCTAAGTATCTACAAAAAAAATCTCAAGCCGTTTTGGAGTACAAGAATTCCGAACGCACACACACCGTGCTTTTATCTACAAATACTAATATTATAAAAAGGCAGAGTTTGTTAGTTTGTTTGAACGCGCTAATATCAGGAACTACTAATCAGATTTGATAAATTCTTTTTGCATTAGATAGCCCGTTTATTAAGGAAGGCTATAGGCTATATATCCTATAATATATAGTTTAACCGTTTAAACATACCTAGGGACGGACCCGAGCAAAGCGAGAGTGAGTCGCTAGTATACAGGAACGCAATATTTTAATAAATATTTGTACAGTTTGTTGATTACATAACTAACAAGTATTGGAATATTAATATCATTTTTGCTATGAACATGTTCACAAAGCTCGCTGGTGGCCAACATTTATAATTAGTAATTCACTTTCAGCCAAATGTGAGGCATCTGTATTAGCATCGTTGGCACACTTTTCGTACTAATGAGATTCCACTAACTTGTAATATTTTTAGTAAAATGTTAAATTTATTACTTTTTTATTGTATTTATTGAGACCTATCTACCAATAATAACTTATCATTTGCAGTTCATTGTTACTAATGTCATCGTCTTCTCTAACAACATATTATCATAAAACTTGTTTTATTTTTATTAACCAACTTAAAAAAGAAGGAGGTTCTGAATTTGTAAATATTGTATCAATAACTGTTAAATGGTCTCTATTGATGTCCTTTTCTTTATAATTAAAATTATATTCTAAGTTAATAAAAAAAATAAACTTTACGTCTAATGTAGAATTAATATATAATATTCAATTGTTGCATTCTTGGTTTTATTAGTTTACTAGCGGTTCACCCTCGTTCGCTCGGGTTCATCTCTAGAAAAACAAAAACAAATCTATCCCACGGGAACCGTTACATTTTTCCGGGATAAAGTAGCCATGTGCTATTCCAGACTATAATCTATCTATGTACCAAATTTCATCCAGATCCGTTCAGCCGTTCTGGCGTGATTGAGTAACAAACATCCAAACATCCATCTAAAGTTTCACATTTATAATATAAAATTATAATATTTTTAGTTCAGTCGGTTTTTTTACTATTTTATTGAGTAAGTGTAAATGCTACAAGAACATGACTTAATAAGGATAAGTAACATTTACTTTAATAGTTTATGGTAATTAAAATTTTCAACATTTCTAATTAAGACTTACAATTTTTAGAACTTAACGTCTCTCGAATATTTTTCTATAATTTATATATGATATGATACTTGAATATTAATATGACATACTCAATAAATGCCAAATATTAAAAGTATTTACAGTACAATGAACTTAGCTTTACTCTTTAAGATCAAGTTAACCATTTGCTATTCAAACATAAAATCTTAGTACAGAAATAAATCAAATAAAGTAATGCGGTTTGCATACATTAAAAAACGAATGCAAAATGCAAGGCTTGCAACTGGCTCGGCAAAAACCAGTTCGCGTTCGTGACGCTAGCTATCTCAGTGCTAAACATCTCAGCAGGGTTGCACATTCAAAATATTAATATAACAATATAAAATTATACCTACATTTAATATGAAGTTTATATCTAATTATTTTTTCACGTAGTAAATTTGTTTTAAATAAAAAAAAAATAATCGTGTAGATGTTTTTTTTTTTCTTTTGATATTGTATCATTAATCTTGTTTTAATTTTTTTTAATTTTAAAGTAATAAACATTAGCAATGATGTCTTTGGTATTTTTTTTTAACTGAAAATGAAAACAAAACGATGACAACCCTAATCTGAAAGGTGAATAATTTCTTACAGTAAAGCCCCTTAAAAGATTATGATGTACTTTGAAAATGTTCGTTATTACTTAAAAAATCCTGGAAACTATAAATTTTAACCACACAAGATAAAATTGTTAATATTTTTCGAGAATTGAAATAACACATTTTCGTTGCACATTTCATGACATTTGATGGCATATCCATAAAAGCCATGCCACGAATAGATTATAATTTAATTTTATTTAATTAATTAACTCTAAGCCTACTAGCATATTATGTACTGGTTAAATAACGTCTATATATGGAGTAAAGAGAAACATGTTTAATAACCAGTAATATAATTAAAAATAAACTATGATAAACCTAGAAAAAAATGTCTGTTTTTCTAGCAAAGGAAAGTAAATGAGGACAAAAATAAAAACGTCCATTATATTGGTAAAGTTACTACCATAGTTCAGAGATTACAAATCTTTAAAGCACAAAATAAGCTCCTTTTGTAAGCTTTTCAAAGTTTTAAAACAACAAACAATTTCACGACCTCAAATCATAATCCGATTAAGCGAACTGTTGGAAGTGGCGACCTCTATGCTCCAAACTTGGTAGGTTAAACAGTTCTACGAAGTTAGGTTAATCATATACGGCAAAGTAAGACATTACCTTAAGATTAGAATGAGGACAAAGGTGTATTAATTTGCCTAATTGCTTTTGAATCAGGTCATACTTTAATACTGGAACTGTAGGAGAGATCTCCTTTCGTGTTGTATAAACAGTCATAAGTAATATGACAATACTTGTCACGATAATATTAAAAATGTAAAAATGTTGAGTTTGTGAGTGTATGTATTTTAGGTCTTGATGTTACAACACTTTAATACTTTTAGTGAATTTTGGAATATAAAAAACTTATGTCTTTGATATTCAAGACAATGAGAGGAGCTGCGAGTAAAACTTTTACTATTTATAATGAAGAAATATCTAACTGAAATTTACAAATTATAGTTTTATAAAATCGTAATAATAACTATTCAACGACGAAAAAGACAATATATTTTATATTAAAGATCGAATATATCTATAAAATATCCAAAGAAACCTATAAATATTTAACAAATTGCGGCAATCACTTGTTTATTACGCATCATAGTGTACACTTCATACATGGTATATTTTGAGTCACCATTAAACGATGTGGATTTAATTTTATTCATATAATAATTCTTTAATGTCATTCTAAAAATTAAGATTATAATAAATAATAATATTTATAAATTCAAAATAAATTGCACTCTACAAATTTTTCTTGGTTTTAAAATTCGCGCCTAAAAGTTAAAATACAATCATTTTCCTCTAACTACCGTTAGATGGCGCTGTACTTAAGCGCGACTTAATAGCGCCTGGAATCAACAATAGATGGCGTAGAAGTCATAACATTAATAATAAGTATTATAAAACCTACAAAAAATATTTATATGGTCAAATAAAGAGGTAAAATCAATATCGTTACGTATTGAATATGAAAAGGGCTATGATAGTTCTCTTAAACACTATATAAATATGTCACCATTATAACATAACCGTATAAATATGTTATAGACCTTTGAAAAGAAAGCTTTCGTGACTGCGATTGATAACCAGAGCATAAGACCTCATTTATTTCACGATAAAAGTAAAAGGTTAGAAACTGACATTTTGGTTATTTCAGTGAGGCACTGTTTAATCAAACATACACTTTGGCCTTAATATGGTTCATGGACTGTGAAAATTTCTATATTTTATTAAAGACTCGGCATTTCTCTTCCTCTCTCGGCTGTCAATTAAATGGGTTAAGAGAAATTTAATCGTTTGCATTAGTATTATTATCTACTAGTTCATGCCCGCGGTTCCACTCAAGTCGACGTCCATAAAAAGTAATCATTGCGTTCCATTCAAAATATAAACTATGTCCATTCCAAATTTTACTAAATACCGTTTAACCGTTACAGCGTGAAAAGTAACATACACGTATGGCTCACAGCACTTACTCATTCGCTTTCAGACTTATAATGTTAATTGTATGATAATTTGAACAATTTTTACACCTAAAAAATTGTAAGAATATCTATCGCTTACAATTTTTTCTCATTATTTTAACATCATATTGAAGCAACATGAGTATAGTCAAAGCTTTTTAGTTTTCTTATCAACTAAACGTTAATACTGTGTGAAACTTTGACTGATAAGCAAAGGGACTAAAGGGTTATTAAGGTTAATGTTTTCCCGAACAGAAAATAGCCTGGGCTTTGTCATCTTAATATTAGACATTATGAGCCTTATGTAAGAACTCTTAGAGCTTAAAATGTACGATCTGCACTATTAATTAATGGGTTCCTTTGCCAAAATTCCAACTAATATTCTCTTTTGCTACGTAATCTTTCCTTTGTGTCTGGGCTTAAGTAATCATAGTTTTACGACATATAAAGCGAAATAGTTCTTCTATTACATTTTATTTATGAAGCAATAAACAGGGAATTATATGATAGAAAGTTATAAAAGGAGCTATAACATATTATATTGACTTAATTAAAGCATAGTATTTACAGTTAAAACTCCTATTCACGGTGAACATAAATATCCGTACGCTCTCATCGTACCTATTAGCATATTTCATTAATAGCGACTTGTGCATTTATGAGTGTGTTTGTTACCTTGTAACTCAACCGATTACAATGAAATTAGAAATGGAGATAGTTTAGATTCACCATATGAAAATGCTATAGATATCGGCCAGTAGAAGCCGCGGGCAAAAAAAGTCGTATGAATTCGTAAAGCACATTTGTATAGTAGTAGTAGTATTCAGCCCTTTTGAGTATCCCACTGCTTGGCACCGGCCTCCCTTCAATGCGAGGGGGATTAGGCCATAGTCCACCACGCTGGCCAAGTGCGTGTTGGCGGACTTCACACGTCTTTCGAAAACTTGCTAGGTTCTAGGTAGACAGGCAAGTTTCCTCACGATGTTTTCCTTCACCGTAAGGCAAGTGGTAATCAAGTTAGATATGATTCGCACATGAAAATATCAGAGGTGCAAGACCCGGTATTTGAACCCGCTTCACTCGGTTTCCCAAGCGAGCACGTTCCTTTTGGGCTACATAGCAAGATGTATTTATATATATGCAAAAAGAAGTAAAAAGTGACTCGAAAGGCAGACTCTCCACAAACAATATGCAATAATCAATGTTTACTAATACCAAGGTTAGCCATGTACTAGCCAGAGATATCACTATTTGACGCATCGAATTATACACGACGTGTATAGATCAAGCTTCTGCTAACAAATTGTGCCTGTGTATTTTTCTATTCAAAGGTCGTCCGCTAAACATAGCTCTTACTTTATATTAGACCGTGTGATAAAGATCAATTTGTACTTTTCGATCTTAGGAAATTATCCATGTTGTTGTTTCAAAGTACTAACTATAAATTTTAATAAAACTATATTTTCGTGTTATTTCGCGGATTTTGATTTTTGGTTCCCGACGTTTCGAATGCTTTACAGCAATCATAGTCACGGGAGAAACTAAGGTTTTAGACGTCTCAAAGGCATTATATAGGTACTTGTTACAAATATATTTTGTAAAAAATCAAAACAAATCTGCGAAATAATCCGAAAAGATAGTTTTATTTAAAATGTCAAATATTTGCGTAAATCTAAGAAAGTATTATATTATCTATACTAATATTATAAAGCTGAAGAGTTTGTTTGTTTGTTTGGTTGAACGCGCTAATCTCAGGAATTACTAATCCGATTTGAAAAATTCTTCTTGCATTAGATAGCCCGTTAACTGAAGAAGGCTATAGGTTATATATCATCCCAGAAAAATGTACGGTTCCCATGGGATAGATTTGTTTTTGTCTAGGGACGAACCCGAAGCGAAGCGAGGGTGAGTCGCTAATGTACATATAAAATAAAAAAATCTCATTTAAATCACACTAACCGTTCCCGAGTAATGTGTATTCAAAGAGAAGTCATAACTTTCATATATGTACTATGTATTTAACTTTATATATTTAAAAGAACCTTCTAATAAGATTGCAGAAGATAAAGAAACCGACGTCGACCCAATTAGTCTTAGATTAGGATTCTTAATATCATGCATTATCATAGCTCAATCGGAATTAACATCTGTATTTTATATGATGTAAACAAACGTATTTTCTATGCAAATATTTGAACTCGTGACCCTAATTTTATAGCCTAATCAAAAGCTCTATTGGACCATCTTTGTTTTACTTATATTTTAGATTTTAATATCGATAATCTGTTCTCTACAATACGTATTGTGTAGAAAATATACACAAAGAACGTTCAATAAAACTTTTATATCAAGCTTTCTATTGAAAATATAATAAAAGCAAGTACATATTATTATTTAGCTGCTTATATTCTGAAGAACAAATCTAATAATGATAAAATTTTAATGAATTTCTATATACATAAATATAATATGTTAAATAATCATAGCAGTTTCCGCGTCGTGCTTAATGACGGGATACACGACATTTCCGCATTAATAATAACTATTCATAGAGTCGTTGCGAATAGTGACGCCGAACTAATAATATGTGTTAAATCCTTATATGTTACAAATAAAATAGAATACTCGTAATATCATATATGTAATATTAATGGTATAGTGGTTCTTGTAAAATCTATACATTATTTGAGGATTGAGATACAAAACACTATTTCGTATCGTAACTTACCCCTAAAAATATAGAGCTAGCTAGCAGAACCCGCGGCTTCGCTCGCGCTAAAACTCATCCCCTCTTTTACCCCCTTATAGGATGAATTTTGAAAAATGCTAAAACATGTATTTATTTAATTGTATTGAAGAGTATTAATGTCAAGTTTTAAGTAATTCTGATCATAATTTTTTAGGGTTGTATTATAATGTTTTCCTGTGGGAATGAGATGACCTTCTACGGTAAAAAGTAGCCTATGTCACTCTTCAGCCCTCCAACTATTTCTACACAAAAAATCACGCCAATCCGTCGATCCGTTTCGACGTGAAAGAAGGACAAACAAAAACAAACAAACAAACAAATAAACAAACACACTTTCACAGTTATAATATTAGTATTGATAAATTTCAAATTAGCATGGGTTTTAATTAAACTTCAATTTAGATGTATGACTGAATCTAGAAGGTTATGTAAAACAAACTTAGCTTTATTACGTTAAATATAGGAAAATCGTAGTTCGTTCTTTTATACCTACTCTGATACTTCAAATATCGGCTTAAAGGAGAACATTTTTTTTTGAATATTTATGATTAGCAGCAGCTTTTGCCTTATTGTTCTTTGTATCTTATTTATAGTTTATAAGTTTTGATTTAATATTATAAAGCTTTTTTATAAGCATACTGTATTAATATATCGAAACATTCACATATTGGAAAATAAATAATATATTTCTTAGAAAACAACAAGCATTTATTCGAAGCACCTATACATAATGAAATTTATAATCGCGGTAATGTTATTATAAATGCAAAATTTTCGAAGTTACTGTGTTTTCTGACTCAAAGAATTTAATTAATTTAATAGTGAAAATCCAATTAGACAAATTTTATCATAGCTAGGATTTAGAAATATATTGTATAAAAAATGCCTATATTCCAAAAAGTTATTATAGAAAACTATTAATTACTCTATATAATAATTTCAAAAGAAAATATTTTATAGGTTCATACAGGAGACATTATACTTTGCATTGTCTTAGCATCTAATAAGGACTCAACATTTGTATTATGTCATTGTTCGGCAAAGAACATTGTAATTCATGAATGGAGCTTGCGATTTGTATATAGCTGTAGGAAAATTTTGAATACTTTTATACTTTAAAAACGTCACTTAATTTTTTTTTATAACTTACTTCTTATTGATTATATATGCCTACGAAAAATGGATCTACTTTAGTGCGGTAAATAAATAAGTATTTCAAGGCAATTAGTTAAGTATCTATTAAATTATCATAATAATAAAATTTTTCTTCATTATTTTACTATCATAAAAAAAAAAATTTTTGATTTCAATAACTAACGTTACCTGCGGCCCGTCCACTTAGTTTATTTACGTGTAATTACTATAACCTATCCCATTAAACAGGCTATAAAATCGAAAAGGTAGTTTCGGAAATTAAATGTTGTAACAAACAAACAATATCTTTTGTTTTATATACATTTTTGTATAATAGTATAGAGGTATAGATTAAGACAATCTATCAGTAAATGCTAAATGCCAAAAAAAAAACAAAAACCATGCAAGTACTAACATTGATCCGATTCTTGGCTCGCTCTATTGCCTTCGAGTCCTCCCTCTCAGGGCTGAGTCGGCACACCCTCGCGCGCCAGTCGTTCGCGCCCGCCGCTTGGAGAGCCGCTAATCTGGAATAAGGGTGAGATAAATTAGACATCAATAACTGACTTAGGGTTGATTTTTCAATCATCGGAATAGAAATTTTAATAATAATTGTATTAAAATGACTTTAAACTTTATGTCATAGAAGTACAAAATGTAATTCTCATATATATATATATTTAATTTTCTATTTCTAAACTGTTATAAAAGGACATTATCTTTCTTAAATATCGATTTTTACTTGAATAAATAACTAAAGCTTTCAATTCAATAAAAAATTAAAAACCAAAAACTATTTTCAAAATGACAACCTTTAAATTTTAAATATTGAAAATTATATTTTTTTTTTTAATTAATACGTAGTGTTCATTTATGAATAAATTCTGATAAGCGTATTTTCAGCTTGAGTGAGATCAGAAGAGGGATGGGCAAGTGGCCTTTTAGATAAGGCTATGTCTAAGCTGACGCCGATGTTGATAGAGCAACTTAATATTTTTTCTTTATTCTATCGATATCGAGATAGCGATACAAAAAAGCGATTTCTTTAAAAAACGATAATGTTATAAACCATAATAGAAAGATAAGATATATAGAACTATAACAAATCATATCGTGCACTTCCAAGTAGTTAACGATTACGAGATAAGATATGGGCTACTAATTGTTTCTTAAGTACTTATCCGCTCTATTGTTTTCTTTAACCGGTAATTTTTATATTACCTTATCTATTTTAAAGGTAATAAGTATTGGTTGTCGTGTGCGTTTATTTAAACTTATTAAACAAATAATTGGTTCGTAAATAATTTAAGAACAAAACTATTATGTCAAACTAGCGCAATGTTATTTGGACAGTGCAAAGTGTAGAGATATTGTGGTAGGTCATAGTTTAAGGATATATATTTTTTATTATGTATGTAATTTATTTATGTATGCAATAATTTGACTATAATTTCACAAAGGTATGCGAGTTTATATGATTTAATTAAAATAAATGGAACTCATTTTAATTTATTATTTTATGTATGTATTATGCCCCTATGCCCCAAATTAATTACATACATAATAAAGATGTTTATTCTCTTATCAGTGGATCTGTTATTTGTTGTTATTCATTTATGATTTGGTTGAAAAAAATAGTTGCAAAATGGAAAATTTCACAAATCATCGTTTATCACTGTAAATTGTAATCATACATAGGAGCATAATACATACATAAAATAATAAATTAAAATGAGTTCCATTTATTTTAATTAAAGCATATAAACTCGCATACCTTTGTGAAATTATAGTCAAATTAATTACATAGAATTTTTTTGCAGTAAGTATATTTTTTTTTAAAGTGTTATACCAAATGCTTTATGTCATGTATGTAAAATCCTGAGTCAAATCAGCACATAAAATATTTTTTTGGAACATCTTATTGAAATAGTATTTATTATCTACAGAGGCCGAATTCCATAGTTTTTAGTATTTTTCTCTGTCTGTCTGGGAACGCATCACGAGAAAACCACTGGATAGATTTTGATGAAATTTGGTATGATGGTAGTTGATTATCCGAGTCAACATATAGGATACATTTTACTGCGGGAAAAATCTCATCTCTGAGAAATCTATACTAACCGTTAAAACGTATCTAAGGACGAAAGCAAGAGGGGCCTAGGTGAGTAGCCAGTCAGTAAAAAGATAATTCTTAAATGTCTATTTGTGCACGCGTCCCGCAAAATTATCTTAGTGGAAGGGAATTTTTGTGGGTCCTTATTATTTTGCGTTAAAAATATTGCTAAGATTGAAGTTACTTTTAAAAAATACAAGATAAATATAGAAATATATCTGTTTTGATACAAATGGCAGCTGCCTGAGATCTGGTTATCATCAAATATATATTAAGATGTTTGATAAAATGAAAATAGATGCAATCGAAACCAATGCACAATGTCATCGACCCTACAATATTATCGCCTCAAGTGCGCGCACTCCGCACTAGAGGAAATACAGATTAATATTAATTACGTTGCCTGTCTCTTAATAATGTTCTAAAATAGGTGTAAATATTTTAAACTCCTTTATAATTCTATAAAATCACAACTGACAAACCTAAATAGGACCGATAATTTTATTTTTAAACTACTTTATTTTCCTGTAAAATACTTAAACTCTTAATTATAATTTATATTTTATAAATTGTATATAATTACGTTACAGTAAAACAACAACACTTAAATATTTTATATTCTTTTATGAAATAGATTTATAACAAGCGTCACATACAATGCAAATACATACTATATATCGAGACATATGTACAAACAAAATGATGATAATAATAAATATGTGATAGGGACTCGACTGGCTTATATAAACTAGCACACAGCCATATTAGCCCTAAACTTTTACAAACATATTTAAAGGATACACATTACACAATCCTTCGACGATGTGCATAAACTTCATCAAAATGAACGGATAGAAAGAAGGACATAGTATTTTATAAACATATAATTTTTTTTAAAGATTGTATATCAAATTTACCTTTCGGCAATGGTGCCACCTCGATTCGGCATATCGGCGTTCGTGGCGCTTCGCTGCACGCCACCGCCAAACCTGCAGAAAAGCAAATAATATTTTCATACAACACTTTTAAATATTAATAATTACTGTACTATACTGTATCGCTACTATTATAAATGCTAAAAATTGTATGTGTGTGCATTTGTTACTATCTTACGGCTGGACCGATTTGGATGAAATTTAGTATACAAATAAACTATGACCTGAAATAAAACGTATGGATTGTGATGGTAATTCACTAGTGTTTTTATAGATCATTTTTAACTAAAAATATAATAATTATAATTAGTTTTTGCTGTATCGTTAATTTTATATTAAAAAATATTCATATTATAAATTCATTACTTGGCTTATCAATTCTATTAGTAAAATCAATTATTGCTATACAATAAAGAGCCGATAAAATCATATTAAATCATTCAAACAATTACCTTTAAATGATAAGCATAACATATATATTGAAATTATAAACACTATTTGTACTTGATATTTTAATAACTAATAATTTAATCTTTTTTTCTTAAAATTAAATCACAATCCTGATATTTTACCTGGGCTGTTCAAATTTCTCTTTGAGACTCTTAAAACTGAAGAGCCTTTCTTCCACGGGCCTCAATGACAACATTTTGACTTATAACTTTACTGCACTTAACTAAAATAACCGACTACAACAATATGGTATCAAATATTACGAAAAAATATACAAAAACTCACGCTAACATATTAAAGGAAGAATATAAAAAGGGGTTTAAACGAAATAAAAAAGTGTTTAAAAATAATTTTAAGTCAATGTGACAGTGTCATCGGTTCGATTTCGAGCGCGTTCAAATTATTACTGAAGTAAAGTGAAGAGTTTGTATACGTTCCTGCCGACGTCACAGGCCTCCGTTATCCTTGTAGGCCATTAAAGTAGCAGTGTAAACAAAGTGGACAAACATCGTTAGGAGCGCAGCAATGTTGTACAATTATTTGATTTGTTTTGATCAAATAAATTTAATTATAATATCAAAATAGTGCCTATTTTGCTTGTGATGACTTTATGGTTCTACAATTTAATTAATTAATGTTTTTGTCTGTCTATATTACTTTACATGTAATATTTATAAGTATAATAATTCGTTACACATCGTATTTTTAGGTAACGTAGTTTATACATACATATAAGAAATTCTATGTACGTTTTTATTAATAATGTATTTTTATTAAACTATTATTATTTTTATTAAATTCATATATGTACATTCATATATATACATATTACATGTATACATAGGTACATATATAATTTTTTTTTTATGTTGAGTGTATGTATAAATATTCTGAACTAATTAGATCCTCTGAAACTCTCACCTATACTTAAAAACTTCGTAAAATATTTTTATTTAAACTTTGCGATTCAATTAATACAATATTCAAGCTATGACATTCCTTATAAGGCAAACAGTAATGACAAAGGGCGACGCATTAACACTACGAATCACAATGCCGATATCCATAACGCAAAAATTTGACCTAATAAAGATGCCACACAGTATTATTATTTCCTTATTTATAATTATCCAAATAAAATGTTCATACAAAATTGTGTGTCATATGTACATAGAAAACAGTATGTGTGTCCGCGGTAATTACAAACTCGGTCGACGATAATACCCCGTTAGTTTACAGTTAAACGGAGGAAAGAGTTCAGATAAGCCGCCCCGTTTTGTAATTGGAATTGACAGAAACGCTGTGCTTGATATATGATAGATGTATGATACATACATATGTATATTATAATATAGTACTGTGGACTTCATGCTTAACGTTATATAATTTTAATCTACTTATATTATAAAGAGGCAGTTTTTTTGTTTGTTTGCATTAGATAGCCCGTTTATTGAGGAAAGCTATATTATATTATCATGAGAGAGCGGAGCAGTAATCATAAATGTCAACAAATCGGCCAGACGTCTGTCAAATGACGGTAAAATGGCAAATCTCTAATTATTGTAAAACTGGTGTTTATATGTAAGTGTTTTAAGCTCAGAAACTACTGAGCCCATTACAAAAATGCCTTTTTCATAAAAGCCAAAGAGTTCTTTTTTGTAGTTTTCGCAAGCGGAGCCGCGGGGTTTGCTAGTCGAAGATAAAACTACCCTACTGAATAATTGCTTTCCTATGACGTGATATTTTAAAAAACACATGCAATAAAATAATAACAAGTCAAATTGTATATTTCTAAAAGTCTATTGTTAAGAAAAATGATATTATTCATAGATCATCGAAACCATATATAATAAAATGTGCCCATTTTGTCTGTGTTACAATATTATTCTATGCATTTCTGTAGTTTCTGTAGTATAGAAAAAATCATCAAGATAATTTTTCATATTTATTGTGTAACAATAACAAAATAAATCATAAACTGATCATCATGTTGACAAAAAAAGAGTATTAACAGTTATAAAATAACTAATAAATTAATTTATTGTTATTTTTTATAATTGTTACAGACAGACCGTCATAAATAAAAAGATGGCTCAGAGAAAATATCACGGAAAACAACAAATTTAGAACGACGAAGTGATCGTCTGAAGGAGTTATGAATGTGCGCGTTTTGCTAACTTTAGATTGCGCGTTCGATTTTCTTTGCAAATAAATACTTGTATTGGCAATACTACCTAACTGTTTTATATATAAACATCCTTCTCTTTCCATTATTTACTAATAGATAAATAAAATAAATATGTTGTGACATTAACACACAGCACCATCTAGTTCTATGGTAAGCTACGAGGCCTGTGTTATGGATACCGGATAGTTGATACACTACACATATATAACTTTAAATACATACATATTATAAATATAAGCACCCATGACTGGAGTACAAACATTCGTGCTCATCACACAAATGAATGCCCCAGCGGGACTCGAATCCGCGACCGCTGACGCAGAAAGTAGGGTCACTACATACTGAACCAAACGTGCCGTCAATAGATGTAAAGTTAATTTAATTCTCTTTATTACACTATGAAAATAAATTTTTCAACATAAAATTCTACACATAACCAAAAAAATAACTATAAAAACCACGTTTAAGCAACGTTAATTAAAATTAATGTTTTACTGCAGTCCACAGCTGACAAAAGAATGGGGAAATAACATAACTCCAGTGGGAAATGGTGCATAAATATGCCAATTACAAAGTAACAGAAAAAAATCATATTATAAGATATAACAACTGTATAAATTGACTGTTAATAAATTACTTTTCTACACTAAATGTTATTAATTAATGTAACTCTTTATTTTTGTAAACATTTATGAATGTTGCATGTATACTGATACATTTACACAAAGAACTAGGTTCTATTAAAAATATTACTGTTGATTTTAATTTTAAATATATGTCTATACTGATAAATGAAATTGATGTGTCTGTTTGTAATGTCAAAATAATAGCTTTTTAATATATGCCTGTCTTTCTGTTTGTCTGTATGTTTGTTCCGGCTAATCTTAGGAACGGCTGGACTGATTTTGAAGGGACTTTCACTGGCAGATAGCTGATGTTATAAGGAATAACTAAAGCTACTTTTATATTAGAAAAAGAATGAAGATTCCGCTTAAAAAACTTGAAACGTACCTAGGAATGCACCCAAGTGAAGCGAGGATAATTCGCTAGTGTCATATATTTTAACAAATGAAAATAGTAATTGTTTACTTTATTAATACAAAAAGTAAGTTAACCCTTTACATAAGTGTACCGTACCCTCAAAATTATTTAAATAAATGCAATATCTGCAACTAAATATTCTATAATATTCAAACAAAGACTATATACTGATCTAGATACGCAGAAAAAAAAAATACGCGTCATATTCGAATTGTACGAACACTGATTGCAGATTTCCAATGAAAATGAATACAACAGTCACAGTCATAAATTTTTCATGAAAAATATTAATATTAACGTCGAATTTTGATCGTTATTATTATAACAACGTGTTTTCCTCGTATAACTTCCTGAAAATTATTCGAAACCCACACTCGTCTTTTCTTATTCATAAATGAACGCACGTACAACGATCGATGTATATTAACTTACCAATAAAATATAAATTCACGTGTTACTCAAGTATAAGCAATAAAGCTTCAAACGTGTAACACTAGCGCGCCCAAACACGAACTTGAATCGACAGGGCGGGCGGCACTTTCAGAACGTAAACACGATGTTAATTTATACATTTTTATATTGAATAAAATTTTCAGCAATTATAACTGGAATTATTACTAAATTGCAATAAAAATGTATATTTATTAGTTACTAATATTAAATTTTTGAGTCATCTATTTTACAGTATACTCATCGAACAAATCGGAAGATTTTTAATCTTTAATTTTAATTTAGCCGAATATGAAAATTCATAAAAGTATTGAAGTTCATATATAATAATTTGTTTGATTAAATAAATGGCAAAAGGTCAGCACCTACCGTAACAAAGAACACGTGTAAATTTTAGCAATGGTTTGCACATGAAAAGCGAGCACGCCCTGCCGTGAGCGTAGCGCGACTGGGCGGGCGGCCCTTACAAGTTTTCACCATAACTACGAGAACTAGAGTCGATCTACTGCATCATTTTATACTAGCAAATTTATTAATAGTTAAATATGCTGGGTCAAATTGTTTGTCTGTACGTAACTTTAAAGTATTTTAAATATGTTTTTTGAATATATTTAATCTAATAACTTGTAAAAAAAAAATGTAAATGTATACATGTAAAAAATAAAAACAAATTCTCAGAATTTGGTAAAATATCACAGTAATCAGACTGCAATTTCAAACACGTATAACTTAGTAAGCATTGGGATATCTAGCTCGATCTGCCTTTATTGGCTTCCCTGTTTATGACACTGCAAACGTAATTAATTGCAATTGGCGCTCACAGGTTTACAATCAATAAAGCCTTTTACGTCTCGTGCTGACTTAAAGCTAGTATTTATGTGTCTGAGCCCAGCTTATATGATCTACACATTCATTACTGACACTTTTTACGATGGGTAAGCACTCTTATGCACTTATGAGTTATAACAATTGGAATTTTATGACTCTATTTTTAAAGATTATGTTTGTTATTACTTTAATTTTAAACTCTTTCGCTCCTTCATAATTCATGAGAAAATACACTATTATTATTAATTATAATATGAAAGCTTGTATCTATGTGTGTACGTGTGTATCTCTTTTATACCTTAGCACTGAAATGGCTGGACGGATTAAGATAAAATTTTATATATAGATACAAAATGTCCTAGAGTAACATATGTATTTAGTACTCTTAGTAATAAAATTTGTCTGTATGTAATATTAAAAATACAAGAAGCAGCCAGGGCGAAACACCCGAGCGAAATGAGGGTAAATCGCTAGTTTGATTATACAAGTCAAATTGTATTATCAATTGCAACCATAACAAACAAACGTTTGTGTATATAAATATAACAGAATGAGCAAATAACATTAATCGTAGAATAAATTTATCCCAATATCTAAAGTACTTAAAACAATCTATTGAGCTAATTTATAGCCAGGCGTGACCCGTTTATCCTCGTTCATTAGCATCCAGCGAAGTTTCCGATACAGGAGGCTGGCATTTAACAAGCTCCTAACATAGAATATTAACAATGAAACTTTTCTCGCGTATAGTTGTATACTCAGACTGCATTGTGTGCAAACAAAGGGCTATGGCGCGACGCTCATTAAAATATAACACTATCCAAGCGCCAAGCTTGCACGACATCTAGTGGCGAACGAACTAATTTACAACTACTGAGTAGTCACGTAGTGGAAAATCTTCGAAAACAATAAGCGACACTATAATATTTTCCATATGCATATGTTTTCACATGGTAGGGGTTGAAGTTATCAATTTCCCGTTCATTTCCTACTGTATATTTTCCCAAAGCTCACATCAATATACGTTGGTAGCGTTTAACACACACGAGTGTAAATAGCAGGACATCGCCCGTCTGGACTATCCTAAGCCGCAGCTGCTGACCGTTACCTGTTAATTATATCGCTATTAATATTTGAGCGGAGCTTTAAATGATGCTACGAAATTATTGAAAAAGCTCCTTTAAAAGTTATTTTTATGTATTTGTATATGAAGAAATATATTTTATATAAATTTGCTAAAATAAAGAAATTCGATCTGCCGTAGCTTGAACAAAACAAAATGGAATTAAATATTAAGAATAATAACTATTAAACTAAACCTTAATCTCTCCCATGAATATGATTGCTGTAAAGCATTCAAATCTTCAGGAATCAAAAATAAATCCGCGAAAAATTCGAAAAAAATAGTTTTATTTAAAATGTCAAATGTGCGCATAGATCTAAGGAAACAAGTTAATCTAAAGCTGTTTAAATTAGTTTAAATCACAAATAGTAGCAAATATTCGAACCATTCAAAGCACTATAAAATACAAAATACCGCATTGCTCGCTAAACATGCCTATAGGTATGTAAAAGTGAAATATGTTCAGGCGAAAATGCCGGGGTTTCAGAGCAACGGAAAATGCGATACCGGACTGTAGGCGGAAAGGTATTTTAGTCGGAACGTAAGCGATCATTTATGAAAATATTTGTTGTTATTTGTATAGTCTATTTTTTCTTACGTGTCTTAAATAGTAAACAAATATGGCGTACAGGTGACCAGAGATAATTCATAGAGATGTGCATGACGAATGAATGACTGAACTTAATGGTTTTTAATTTTTATGCAGTGAACGTAAAGTATTGGGTAGAAATAATACGACAAGTTATTTTAATAATTTTATTAATCTGATTCCGATGATAAATTACTCGACTCTTCTGATATATGTTTTATAAAATTAGGGGTCGGTGTATCTGTTGCAGCATCTATTAAGCCGTCAAGCTGCAACATTTTGTCTTCTTCTTTTTTCACATGTTCAATACAATTTATCCAAGACGCCGTACCAATTTTTCTTAATCCTTCTCTGACTAGCTCCTTGACTTCAGCCATTTTAAAACTTTTATTATTTTTTCCTACATGTGATTTTAATTGTGCCCATATTAATTCTATTGGATTTAATTCACAATGATACGGCGGAAGGCGCAGAACAATTATATTTTTATGAGCGGCCATTTCATCAATAACTTTTTTATTGTAATTGTCTTTATTAAATTTTAATAAAAGTTGTCAAAATGTCACTTGTCTATTTTAAAATCAATGACGTGAAAGTTTTTTTAAGATTTTTTTGGCCTTAATATAAACTCATTTTTAAAACTTTAACCTAAAAAAGCAAAAAGCGGTTGGAAGTCCCTCACTCCGTTTTAATAAACTGTGCAATAAGATACGAAATAATAATAATTACAATAACAAATAAATAATAAGTATAAATTCATTAAAAGCAATTAAAAATCTTCTATATTCTACAGAAGACATTACTATTTTTAAGCCTAATAACAATTTGAACAAAATATCGTACTTTGTAATTTAAAGATATTGTTATTTTTAATAAGTTCAGTTTTCACTCTCGATAATTCATTCTAAATGTACATCTCTATAATTCAAAGACAAAGTAGCGTATCGAAACGTCAAAATGTTGTGTTCATATTTTATCTTTGGAAGTTGGTTCTGTCAATTTTTCAATTTTAGCAAAAATAATGTGTTTAAATCAATAATTAACAGCTTTTATTAGTGTAATTCGTAGCGTGTGTGTTTCTGAAATAGTTATAAACGATAAAACCAAATTTATAATGTAAGATTGTCCGAAAACAAGTGATTTTCGTTCATGGTAGTGTTTGTTTACCAATTAGGACACGTAAGAAAAAATGGACTATAGTTAAATAGCAATTCCATAGCTTATCTATATTATATAAAATATAAATAATATAATTTCTCCGTGGTGGTCATTTTCTATTGTCCTTTTTAACTTTACAAATTGTTATGCTTGTCATACGTTCCTTCGCTATAGTATGTATTGTATCAAAATAGAATATTTCTGAACTGAAAAAATAATTCGTAAATGACATAAAAAATTTACTCTCGAAAAATAAACTTGGGACTGGACTTACAAGTATATCTTGAATATTATAATAATAATATTATTTACTATGTAATTTATTAATTTATATGAAGGAGCTTAACTGGAAGCTTTGATACAGTGTTCCTATAATTGAATTGAGCCGACGTGGTGGGTGTCATCATAGCCGCTCATAAATTATTGCTGTCTGTTCTAATCTAACCTTAACTGCGTAACAATGTGCTTCAATTGATTCTAACATGAGATGGTAAGTTATCTATATGAAAACTAAATTACATCCACACTCACTGACTATATACATTAATAAATATCATGATGATGATATTGTATGTATGTATTTGTAGTTCCTTACATATAAAAAGCGATTGTTGGAAATTTAGGAGAAAAGAGGTTTTCCCCTTTTCGCTAGACTTTGTCTAAAACTTTTTCTTAACAATTTGACACATTTGATCTAAGCGAACGAAGTCGTTGGTCATAAGATTCATATTATAAAGTGTTCCACAAAATTATTTACTACTTAGGTCATACAGCATTTCCATCTATTAAAGCACTCCAAGCCTTTTAAAGGATTTAAAAATTACGGCTAAATGCAGTAGTTGTAGTATTTAATTTTTAATTATTCAAATAGAATTATACAGACCGATAATAGTATTAAGGATTAAATCTAGACCTTACTAGTCTGAATATTGAAATTTAATTACAAACCATGAAAATTAATATATTTTTTTACAATCATGTATAATAAAAACTCTGTATACAAATAAATTTGTGAAAAAAAAATCTACAATTTAACGCCAAACAAAGGCAAAATAAATAAAACTGTATAAATCAAAAGTCAAACAAAACTGATCACTGTACACTGCACATTTAAACGGCAAAACAAACGTCACTGTACAAATTAGCACTCGGCCATAGCCAGTGATATCGATAGAGATAAAAAATATGTATCTGATTATGAAGCATAACATCATATCAGACCTACTTTCATATCAAAATAATTAAACCGCTAATTTATATTGCAAACAAAAATAAAGTAGTGCAAAATTTTATTTATATTGTGTTTCTATGACGATAAAAAAATATCAAACTGTAAAATTCATAATGTTAAGAATGTAGAGTCTTTTCTATGACATCGAATTTTGACAAAAAGCTGTTATTTACTTGTATAATCATATATTGGCTGTTTTACTTTAGTTATAGCTTATTATTTGCAACATACCAGATAAGGCAAAATCATTCAATGTAAGAATAACACCACATAGTAATATCTATTTTATCCCAATATAAAATTTACTTATAATAACGCTTCTTACTTCGTTATTTGTTGCCATAACGCCTATTACAATCTGTATGTATGTATGTATATAGCAAGTGTATCCACTAATCTTCGTACACCATTAACCTGTCAATACTAAATGTAGTTTAACTAGTAACTAATGATGGTCGGTACGAGAACCCATACATTATCCAGCAACTACATAAATGTTAATCGCGTTTTATCGTTTGGAAAGCTGCGATAGTAAAAATTGACAGGTGCAGGGTAGACCTTGAAAGTATAAACTAAAACATAAATTTTTCCAGTGGGTGCGTGTGTATGGTTGTTACATATACATGTATAAATCGTACATCGAATTTAGATTACGCTTGGCATACCTATAGGTTATGTCTTTGACTATGTACTACATATTACTACATACGTATATATACATTATAATTAAAAAAAAACTTTTACTCAGACTCGGAATCTCGTATGTTAAGAAGTAGGTATACCAATATTTTGTTAATTGATAAAAATATATGACCGAAACAAAATTATACAACATCAACATTATTTAAAAAAAGAGAATTCAAAAGTTTTACGTGGGACAGATAGTTATAGACAGCTTTATGTGACAAGTATTGTATGTAAGTGCCAAAGAAACGAAGTCAGCTTATTTAAACGAATACAAAACAATAGAAACCTTCATATAGTGAATATGACAAGGGAAAACGGGGGTCTTTTGATTTCTACACCGTTGATAGGCTTTATGTCCCCAGCAACCAGTATTTGTAGTGACAGCAAGTCGAAACACATTGAAACATGTTGAAACTTCTGCTTTTGCTTTGACAAAGAAGACGAGACGCATACATCAGCGTACATATTTCTAAGAGGTATACAGACAGATAAGCATGTACTGCCAAGTACAATTGTTCTTCAATGTTTTCATGTATGTAAATGTTACTTTTGTTTTACTTGCCAAAGCGAGCTCTTAAGAGTTTTAATATCGAATCAAGTGGAAGGTTTATGGTATTCGACCTTCATTGAATAATATTAAAAATCACTAAGAATCGTTCTACTATAATAAAATAACAGAAATAATCTTAAAAATTATTATTATTTTCCTTATTGCACTTTTAATGTTTGTTTGTATAAAATTAATATATTAAAAATAAAGGCAAATGTAGTGTCTACGTTCGAGATCTCTTCCATACAACTAAAGAACTGAAATGAAAAATAGTGCAATATAGTGCTATTATAGAACGGTTATATTATAAATATTATATATTATATATATTAACTGCCTCGGTGGTGTAGTGGCTAACATGTACGGCTGCACATCCTGAGGTCCTGGGTTCGAGTCCCGGGTCGGGCCAAGTTTAGTTATTGAGTCTTTCTGTATAGTAAGCCTCAGTAACAGCCCGGAGTTGGGAAGTTGGCGGTGTTTCACCCCCGTGCCTCGGAGAGCACGTAAAGCCGTCGGTCCTGCGCCTTAGCTCTCACCGGTCGTGTCGAATAGTCGTCCCACCGGAGTATGAGAGTGACAGGAATAGAGAGTGCACTTGTGTCTGTGCGTACATTTGTGCACTATAATATCTCCTGCGCAGTTGGCTAGTCTCAATGAGATTGGTCGCCGTGGCCGGAATCGGTCAGGAGGACATTATTATTATTATTATAAATAGTGATATTATTATTATAATGTTAATAACAATCTATATATTTTATATTATTATATAAAGATAACATGAACGTACGACGGATGATATATTTCTCCTTTCAATATTTTCCAATATCAACACAACTGTGTACAAACAAACACGGAAACGTGTACAGTATGGACAGATAGAGGAAATGAAAGCGGGACTATGCTACAGTCCGGCCGACTTGTGAATTGTATGTTACATTTTCATGTCACTGCAAAACATCGTATTTCACTACTGCCCATAGAGAAAACGGTAAACTACAGTGTATTATATACATACTTAGGTTATGTAATTATAACTTACATAAGATATTTCATCTTACATGTTTGGTAGGAAGTCGGTAATTAAGTGTCAATAAAGACTAATTTGTGTTTAATAAAGATAGAAAAAAGATAAATTTTAATTATCAAAGTGTAATAAATGCTAAAAATACAAGAACTCTAATAATTTTCGCTTCATTAGCCCTAACAAAAAGTGGTCAAACTATACACTTTACTATAGAGTATACGAATGTACAAAAAGAAAGTAGTACCTAAATGAACTCTACAAAACCCATTATCGCATCACACGTCACACTTCCTCGCTTTCCCATTAAAACGTACGTATAATTCTACGTCCACTATGCCAATACCCCAAATAGCTCACTCACGTTAGTGCAGCGAGGGCTTCATATAAACATTGTACAACTTTAACGGTAAGAAGTGCAGTGGTTCAAAATGGTGCATTTTTAAAATATCCACATAAACTTTATACATAGCACAAAATATCCAAGTCTAAGTTAGTACTTAAAATACAATGAAAATAGAAAGCCCTTCACTGAGCTTTTATTAAAATATAAAAAGCGACAATTTCAACTTTAACGAAGAAAAAACAAGAAACTACACTGTTCTTTAGTAAAATATTGCTGACAAAAGAATAATATCTAGCAAACAAAAAAAGCGGAAAATGTGAGAAAACATCTCATAAGGGAAAATAATAAGACCTTCTAAAGAGTGAAGTCAGCAAGAACAACCCTTGTGTCCCCTTCCTCACCCCCGTCTAGACTCTTGAATAAAAAACTCCAAGCTGACGGACGCTCTTTATGCATAAGAGATGAAATGTGAAATTCCTACTGCTAATAACTAGATGAAAAGAAAAGGGGGGCGAAGTACCAAGTTGGTGTGTTTTTAAACCCAGTTTCCATATTTGCTTAAAAGTTTAAAAACACATTTATTTATTTATTCGGAAAACAACATAGATAGAGTAATTTAACAAGAATCTTTTTAGATGAAATTATCGATGTACTTCGGATTAAAATGATCATGTCATTTTAATGTAATTTAAATTGAATTATTGATGCATCAAATATAACGAGCAAAACAATGCAAGCCCTTTCATGAATTTTGCTATAATCTTTAAGCAGGCGTAAGGCCAAGCTAGATAAAAATAAGAATAATTAAGATTAACACTGTGAAAAAATATCTAATTAAGTTTTTACACTGTAAAGAACTATGTACATTAACTATATATCGATAACACATAACCTGTATAATTATGATAAAGGCAACATTATAAAGACCATTATTGAAATCACTTTGTGTTCAAAAGGCACCGACCTACAGTCATTTGCACCGCACATTTAACAATTTAAATTATAAACACCGACTGTTCATTACCGCTGATATTAACCTTAAATAACACATTTATTAATGTTTGCATTATTTATATTATCTATACTACACTATTTATCTACAATTGAGTCACAACGTAACTTTGTGCGGTCCTAAAGGTTATATTGCAGATTTTTAGAAGAGATTATACACGTTATCTGACGAGTTATACAATTTCCGGGAAAAGCATTTGTTATAAATGTAAAACGATAACACTACGCCCTGACGCTCTACTAATGAATATGCAAAAACTGCTTATACTAATTTATCGCGAGTCTGTATAAAAAAATTGTCTTGGTAAAACTGCAAGTTCAAAGTTCTTGATCAAGATAGGAGTTTTGATGAACTTAAATGAGAGAAATTCCCAGATTTAAAACTAAATACAACAAAAAAAAATCACTTGATACTTTTTACTTTATACGAATCTAGAGAGCTTTATATGAAAACTTTTTTCATTTTCATTTATCAATGCATTAATATTTTACCTTAATAATAAAAATAAAGTGTCGTAGATGTCAATGCATAAAGCACATTTAGATATTTTTGTACTTCATAACATACCGAGACGGAAAGCTTTAAACCGTATTGATATACTGAGATACTCGTTAAAGTTTATAGTTTTAGTAATTAGAAACGAAAGTTATATTTATCCCTATACCTGTTTATCGCTTTAAAAACCCCTTAAAGAAGAGTAACTAACATGATTTTACATTAAATTTATGTTTCAAGTCTTATTTTCTAGACTTCGTATTTTAGCTAGAATATTCTTACAGACGTTTTATTCATTGATATATCGATGAAACTTACAAATAAATATATTTTTGGAAACTCTAGTAGCAAGCTTAGAAAACTAAATATAAATATATATATATATATATATATATATTAAAACCCTACGCAGTAGATAGTTAACAAATATCCTGAGCAAAACATTACAATCGTATCGGTTTTTGATTGGTTTCAATAGCTGCCTCCATAAGTTGACATACCGTAAACCGCCATACTCGTCAGAACGTCAGGTAGATAAGTGGATTTCCCGCTATGAGACCGGAAGCGTATGGATGGACTGGCCGAGTGTTGCAATGCGCTATCATATTTTATATGGCTATTTTTTTAATACCAGTTTTTTTTTTTATTTCACATTTATATTACGAAACGTTTTTAAATTACTATTATAAATGTGAAAGTTTGTGTGTGTGTTTGTGTATATTTTTATTTCCTTCACGCTGAAAAGTCTGGGCGTATTTGGATGATATTTTATTCATAACATAGCCTATGATAGGCTATCCTATAGTCTATAGGATGATGGATTAACATATAAGCTACTGTGAGTTTGAGACACCTAGGGATGCATTCAAACGAAGCGAGGATAATCTATTATTGAATATAGTAAGTAGTAAATTATTATTATTAAACTAGATTAGAACTAGAATAGACAAACTGGCGTTGTATAGTAATATTTGACGACTTAAAAAAAAAGAAGAGTACCTTACGCAATTCGTCTGTTTTTTTAGATATGATATCTTCGCCAACTGTAAATCGAATTTCATATTTCTTTTTATAAATGAATTTAATTAACTTCCACACCAAGGGGGAGAATAATATTTTTTAAACGATTTTGGACTCCAAACGTACACAACGTTTAGAAAATACTTAACTGATCGACAAATGAGCCTAAAATGTTAGGCTAAAATCGAATTTAAAAAAAAAAGTTCTGAGAGAATACGAGAGATTATACATAGTAGGTGAGCTGCAATCCTTTAATTTTACCCATCCCTCTTATTGTCTCATCATCCTCTCACAAATTGAAGCAATATATTACTTTTCAGTAAAAACAGCATTTTGTTTTATTCAATCTGTTAAATTTCATGAAACATTAGATGCGCATGTAATTCTACATTTTCCAAAAAGAAAATCGATTGCTAAGCCATGTCTGTCAGGTTGGTAAATGGATTTCCGGTAGACCGGAAGAGCATGGACGGATGCGTCTTGATATTCTGGTACACATTACATGCCAGTGGGATATACACAGTACTGCGGGTATATGATAGAAAGGAAAACAAAATTTATTTTCATCATTATTTTTTTAATATTTTGGTTACTTAAAGATTACTTGTTTTTAGCTATCCAAAAAGAAATCTAATTTGAGAACTAATTTAAAAATACGAGTATATACATAAATTTAAAAGACTAATAACATGACAAAACTCAAGCACAATCTATATTCAAAATAAAAGCATAAAAAACTAATGGAGTCCTCGCTATAAGGGAAAACCAGTTATTCATAGGCTTTTATAGGGAAACAGATAAAATGTAAACAGAAAGGCGCCACTGAGCGGAAATGGCGATAGGACCTAGCTGTAGCGCCGGACGTAACATTCAACTTTATTGCCTTCATCGATGAAAGCTTCAAACGAAACAATAAATGAAAAATTTTCATATGATTTTACATAAACAGGATTTTCATAAATATTTGGAAATTGTGAAACAAATGAAATATTTGTCATTTATTCTCTACTTACACCTCATTACAATTTTTAAGATCAATCTTGTCTATATTGCTCATATCGAGCTAATAATATCCTAATGCGTGTTACACAAAAGCCCAATCAACTATTAAAAAAATGTACGTCTGTTTATAATCGTTAATCTTATATTAATTTTTGTCATTATAACACGCTATCGTAGCCTATACGAAATCTAATTTCAAATATAAAACCAAATTATAGGGTGCAAACATAAAAATGACTCGCCCATACAATGTCAGTGCTGCCGGTACTTTCACATTTACATACATAGTGTACAGTAACGAGTGCAGTAACGTTTCGGTCTATGACCTTTTCGAAAACAAGCAATTCACCGATATGCCAAGTGGCTGCACTCGAATGCAACTAAATTGTACTTCCTTTGAACCACGAAAATAGAACAGTAATACAAACAAAACGAATTGTATTCGCTATCGGATTACAATTCTTTAATTAAACGTAGGTCAAATATTTGATACTGGTTTTTTACATTTTAAAATGTTTATTATATATTCATTAGCTTACCCTTCTCCAAAGTAAAGTAAAGTTGTTTTAAATAAGAAATGGATACGTACCTGAAAGTAAAAAAAAAACATAATTAATATAAAGAATGTACAAAAATTTTATATTTAAAGTAATAAGCAGGTTAATAGAGCATGATCTTGTTTTGTAGTAATTTGTAAGAACCATTAATAATATTGTGTGATGTAATTCAATAAAAATATAAATAATAACCCGATCACACCGGTTTTGTGAAAGCTATTTGTTTCGCGGTCATGCATGATGGATATAAGTAAGAGATCTATATTATATCATTATATCTAATAAATAAATTATGTAAAGAATCGTTCAAGCGCAAGTCGAACTCATTTGAATTTACTGATATTTTCCGACCTAGAATGTTCTTTTTACTGTGGGCGGTGTGAGGCCATACTTATACCTACTCTGTATAATTTTCGTTATTTTTCAGTCGATTGCTTTGGAGATGACATTAGGGGAATACGCGATTAGAAACTTTTAATATTTAAGCAAATACTAGTACTTCCCACCGCAATATTATAACTTACATCGGCACAACTCTAAAAGACAAACAGGGCCTCATTAACGTAATGATACTCGTACCAATTCGAACTGGGAACTTAATTATGAGAAAGCTATTTTGATTTATACATCATTTTTTTACCTTTTATTCGCGTTCATTAAATCTACTTTTTTTAAATTTAAATAAATCGATTTTTTAAATATTTACTACATATTTATATTTTACCTACAACATACTATATAGTATAATATATATATCCTTTGAGTGAAGCTTGATATCTTTTATATTTAATGTACTTTTCTTGCATTTCCCGTCTGTAAAATTCGATTCCATATCGATTAATTTGATAAAATAACACGACATTGTACTTTTTGCATTTTTAGGCTGGTTCGATTATCAGCTTTGGTAGATAAAATTATAACAAATATGTAAATGCAGTTATTAGTATTTATAAAAATAAAGGAATGTTCCCTTTAGTTAAACTTGATAAGTTCATTATTTAAGGTGCATCTAAGTCATTTGCCATTCGTTTGATGACCAATAAATTCAAAAGTTCTTTTCTCACGCTTAAACGAGCTGCAGTACTATAATCTTTATTTATAATTACATAATATTATCTGTATGAAGAACAATGTAGATACCTTACACAAATGCATATATCAATCTGCACAGTATTTAAACGCCCACGCCGCCCGCGCGGGCCACGAGTAACTCATTAACCTAATTTTATACCGGTTGGAAACTTAATTGTCGAGAAAGTAATTGAATTTTAGCGACAACCTCTTATCAGTGCAATAAAGATTTCGTCGAATTACGAAGGAAGTACTGTTGATAAACAATAATAAGTTAATCGTTACATATAATCTTAATAAATATAATCTTTCGTATAAAAAAAAACATTATATTTTAATAGGTATATCCAATAGTTTTTTTAAGTTATTAGATACCCAAGATGACTTATTATAAGGAACTGTAATGTGATCAAACTATGTTTAAAACACTGGGGGAACATCTGGACTGGGCTTCACACAGGAGAAACCCATGAAGTGTCTTGAGAAATTGCACTTTTTGCATGTATCCGTATCAATTACATGAGATTAAAAGTCAATAGTACGCTTTGTGTGAGACACATAACTATACGGTTTCTAAGACAAGAAAGAAAAACAAAACAATTTGATTGATGTAAACAATTTGATTAGAGTCGATTAAGGATCTAATAATAGTATTTATCGTTAATGCGATAGAAATTTAATTTTATGAACATAGTAATAATTATTATTAAAAAAATAATTATAATTATTATAAATAAAAGCTATGTTGAAGTATTAATAAGTACAATAAAACCCTTTATTATTTTAATTCAATGGTACAATATAATTGGAAAATTTTAAGTTTTATATTATCTGCCAGTTATTTCATTTAGCTTGGGCTAATGTGTTCATATCTTTAAAGTTATTTAGTTAACTACCTTTTAAGTCAAACAATGAATGTATAGACTTTATAACTGGGCGATGGCTAATATAGCATATAGCATAAATAGGTACTTTGGGACATACACGCATAGTATGCAATTATTACAAGGTCCTACTGAAGTTCTCCTTGAAACAGAAGCAATAAAATGAATAACATTATTTATGTTGTATGAAAATACTAATATTAAATATTGGTATTCATTTGAAATAATATCAACTTTTAATACAGCTGAAAGCTAAAAAAATATTTCACTTTTAAAACTTCCATTATTTGTTTCAAGTTTTAATATTTCTTGCTTCTTTAAATTTTTCGCTACACAAAATGGTTATATCTCGGCTGGTTGTAATGCGCTCGCTAGGCATAGGTACTCGTGCAGATTATTCATACTTCACTTTATATGGAAAACGTTGCAGGTTTCAGGTTAAATGTGACCTAGATTCTGATCATTAAAATATTCCCGTACTTAATGGTATTACTCCAAGCACATTATAAACGTATGGATGTTAAATGTTTTTGATGATATCAAATTATTTTTAATTCGAACATGCACTTCCAAAAACAGGGCAAACTCTAACAAAATTACTTCAACATAAAGCGTAGAACTAACTAACGTATTATAATTATAGCACTATTTTTATAACTACGAAAGTAAAAGGGTTTAAACTAAAGGCTATCTACAACTAAAGGTTATTGAAAATTCGAAGCCATTTTATATGTTAAGATTATCAATACAAACAGAACATAAACAAGTGTTAGATAAGCAATAATTTACTACTTCTCGCTTATTCATTGTTTGTTTTCACCGAGTACAAAACCGAAAGCCGACTTACAATTTTGATGATTCACTATAATTTGTAAATCAACAAAAACATCCTTCGTCATCATCATCCTTACATCAAAAACCAATCACATATATATTTCAATTAGATAATTTAGAATATAGAATAATCATGAATAATGTTAACGTGAATGGATTAATTATTTTTTTAAATATCTCTTGCATTGGAATTTCAATAAAAATGCAATAAAGCTGACAGCCATTATACTTAAGCATAAATAATTTTAAAGCCAACAAGAAAATTGCATAAAATGAAAATAAAACAAAAAAAATATTTCAAGATATTTTTTATCGTAGTATCCCAATTACTCGTAATAAGCATAATATAGCAAAAATGAATAAATTAAAAAATTACATTGCAAGTACCACAGACCCATGTGTGGACTAATAGAAATCTAACGACATCCTGCTATGCTAAGGGCGGCGGTAATTGCTTGCGTAAAGGATTGCGATATCCCACGCGATTTCATAAGCAGGTGAACACCTTTCAACTATTAACGAATATGTTCAACGTGCAAAATGTACAGATAGTGAAAACATGAAGCGCAAATCCTTAATGACTGGTGAAATCTATGCATAAACTTGGAAAAATAACTCGTTCTAAGGTTCCGTACTAAAATCTATACATATAATAAAATTGTAACTAAGCCGAATCTGTACATTAAATATTTATTGGAAAATCTTATTGAAATAGACTTTATTATTGATACAGAAGCCAAATCTATAGTTTTTAGAATTTTTGTCTGTCTGTCTGTCTGTCTGTCTGTCTGTTACCGCATCACGGGAAACCCACTGGACAGATTTATACAAAATTCGGTATGGTGATAGCTGGTTACCCGGGTCAACATATAGGCTACTTTTTACTGCGGGAAAATATCTCATCTCTGAGCTAAACATTAAAACGCAACTAGGGACGAACCCGAGCGGAGCGAGGGTGAGTTGCTAGTATCATTTATAAAATAATACTTTCTTAGATTTACGCGAATATTTGACATTTTAAAATAAAATATTTTAGGAGTTTTTCGCTCTTTTATTTTCATTTTTGGTTCCCGACGTTTCGAATGCTTTATGGTAGTAATGGTCACGAGAGTGTCTCCCGTAAAAGTAAAATAAAACCTGTAAAACATTTAAAACGTCGGGAACTAACAATTAAAATAAATCCGCAGAAAAATCCAAAAAGATAGTTTTATTTATAAAATAATTAAAATTACAATATTATTTATAGAATAAGCCAGATGTGTTCAAGGATGCTAATAAAATACTTTACACGTATATTTGCCATAACCCAGCATACTCGTGGATCATCTGATACCATCACAAGGTGTGTATACCATATGTGCCAGCCTAATAAACTCATAGTACATATTCTCTCTAAATACCTTCGCTTACGTAATTGCTTTACCCATACTAGAGATGCCATAACCGGGTATTTTATACACATACATATGCATATCATAGCACAGGTGGTCATCTCCGGCTAGTTCATCCTATAACAGCAACTAGCCAACAATTTACTGCTCCTATAATTTTAACCGACTTTAAAATAAGACGTCCAACTCAACTCTATGTAATAATGCATTTAAGATTGCAAGATCTTACATTGAACATAAGTGAGTGAACTTGACTCACCACTTAAATCTATGACAAATGCCATTTTATTACCTACCTACTATGTATCTACAAGTGGAGTTTACAGACACCAGGTACTAATGAGATCCAGATTGTTTATTTTAATTTATATATTTAGATATAAAGCACATGCTATTGTTATGACTTACGAGGGGCGAACGCTTTTGGCATTAAGAGCAATTAACACATGTTTTAGTATAATTTTAGCGTAACCAATTTAAAATTTGCCATACACGTACGTTTAAATTATTTCATGTTCTATTTTACGTAATTACATCTGTACATATGTGATACGTGAACCCGTCGTATCACCATAATAATCGACTACATATGACACATTTTTGTAGAAGACAAAAGCAAAAACTGTCGTTTACCTTAAATCGCCAGGAAAGTTTGCTATAAACGTAACGTTATAAAGATATTTTAAGCGAATGGCATATATGGAATTTTATCACATATTTTAATGTTATTTTACTTAAACGAGACGAATTTTATCAAATTATATATAAATCTGTTTATTTAAATCAAATAACGATTATTTAAATTAATAACTTTTAAATAAACATCTCATAAGCCTATATCACCCACGTACATTATCTACGTTAAAAGAGCTTTGTAAGCCCTTCTGAAATTCCCGTTAGTGCGACTCATTCATTAGTATGCACTTTACATTTCAAAGAACACTCGATCTCAGATAATTACGTAGACCATTTAAACTTTTAACATTTGCTACATTAGCATTATATCTTATGATCTGACAAAGATTATGTTTAGACTTTTATAAACACAATAGGTAGTATATATATAATTTAGTTACGTATGTAAACTCGTATAGACGTGTAATCCTATCAAATTATATGTGGATCAGTGTTATTGGTAGGCATTGGCTTTAGGTTCTAAGCTATATAAGCTTATGAAGCCCTTAAAAATCACCGTTAGAATAGAGGACGTCTACCTCCCACTGCCTACCTCTTACTTCGTCTCAAGTACAACCACTTTTCATTAGTCTCTGCACTTTGCGATTCGGTGAATGTAAGGAGTGCCCTTAGTTTGTAACATCTGTAGCTGAGCTTTACGCATGATTCTTTGAACTTATAAAGTTAAAGATTATATCAGCTATTTATACTTTACTAGATATTTTTATTACACCAGTATAAAGAGAAATATGTTCACTTAATTTTAAATAGTACTTTTATTAACGTAAGTTAGTATAAAATAAGATTTTAGTCTTAGAAATTTAATTACATACATTAAAGGCCCAACATATTATACTATACTATAACATTTACTATAAGGAAACTAACTTATTATTATTAGAGGATATACCTATGCATGTATTATGCATGCCATAATAATAGTTATTAGTTTATATCGCTTGCGGTTACTATGTGCATAAATTATATCTAACACAACATTACAAATAGTATAATATGGAATTATACTTATTTGTGCTAAGGCAAAAAAATATCTTGAAATACTAACAACATATTAAGATTTTAAATAAAACTATCCTTTCAGATATTTTTTGCAAATTTACTGTGATTTTTGGGTTTCGAATGCTTCACAGCAATAATGGTCACGGGTGAGACCGTAAAAAATTCAAATTTTCGTATAAATCTAAGAAATTATTATTAGCATATTAAGAGTTTACTATTCAATACTCGCTAATATAATGATTTGAAGATAAAAAAGTATAACGGTGTAGTAAATTATATATATTATTCCCACGGAATCGGTACGCATGGTTAAACAATGCCGGACTTTTTGTTCAAGCGCAAAAATACACTTAGCCTCAAACAAAACGCTTACATTAAGTCATATTAGATAATGCAGATCATTTACATTCTTGTACATAGTTCATTAGTAAAATAGATGTTAGGCGCCTTCATTAATATGCCCATTTACTTGTTAACTTTAGCACAAAAAATGTACTGCTTAGAAATCAAAATTAACTGGTATAATTTGTTATTTAATAATACATATTTTGTTTAAACTAGAAATTCTTATTGGCATATCTGTTCAGACTAAAAAAAGACGTTACAGTAAAATAACAATTTCAAACGACCGTCTAATTTAAAACAACGCATACTTAGTATTAGATAAGGTAATTACTTATTACATACATTGTCTTTTTACAATAAGTTAACTTGAGCTAGTTAGCAAAAAATCAAGTAACTTTAGTACTTAAAACTTTTCTTAACACACATATTTAAAAATAATACAGATAAAGATACCCGGACAGTTGAACACAAAAAAAAATCGGCATTAAGTTGAATAAGTACAAGATGCCTAAATGCATATTACGTATAAATAAACAATTATGAATCTATGTCAAATGATAATGAGTTCGGAGTTGCATAAGAACTGCGCTATGAATAGTAAATAGAATGAATGAACAGTAAATAATTTAAATAAGAACGCGACTAACTGTGGTGATACATGAATTAAATATCTATACTTATGAAAATTTATTTAATTTTTTATACTGCCATAAATTCAACTCAAAACTCGCTTCGCTCGGGTGCGTCCCTAGTTACGTTTCTATTATTTTTGATCGGAACCCTAATTCTTTTTTTCAAATAAAAGTAGCCTAAGTCACTCTTATAAGCTCAGCTATCTACCCGTGAAAGTGCTGTTAAAATCAGTCCAGCCGTTTCGGAGATTAGCCCGAACAAACGGACACACAGACGAAAACTTTTTAAATTGTTTTTGTCTTATAAATAACGTATATAATTTTATGAGCATTTAGTAAAAAAAACTGTTATTTTGACAGTACAAACAGACACTTCAATTTTATTTATCTGTATAGATTTGTCAGTAGCTCTATATGTTTTATACCAAAAATGCTTATATGTTAAAATTAGGCAATTAGGCAAGAACATGAATTATATCATCGGGACGGAAATATAATACCTTCGATAGTAATAGACTAGTATACGACAGCACAAAATAGATAATAACTACGACCTTAGAAACTATAGCCGACTCTACGGCCTTAGCGCTAATAAGGCTAGAGTACGAAGGCTAATCTCTTTATTTAATTCTAATAAAATTAAATTATTATTACAATTCTTATTTGAATGAGCTTTAAAAGAATTCATTGGTCATTTAAATTATTTAAATAATCATAAAATATATTTTCATATATTTTTTTATTTAATTTGAATAGACAGTGTCAACGATAGCGGTCTCGAAAGGAACACTATTGTTCTTGATAGCTCATTAACAATATTGATGTTATAATAGTTTTATAAGCGAAAGTAATACGTAACTACTGTTCCGATTTGATCGATTCAAATTGTTCACAAATGATATCATAACCATTAATATTATCAAATGACATAAAAAATACACCTTTGAAACTAATATAATGAAGGTTTTGCTGAAATATTTCAGCAAAACTTTCTTTATATTATTAAACTAGCGACTTACCCTCGTTTCGCTCAGGTATGTCCCTAGGTACGACTTTTAATTTTTTACGCGAACTCTTAATTATTTTTTAAATAAAAATTAGCCTTAATTACTCTTTATAACATCAGCTATCTGACAGTGAAAGTCCCGTCAAAATCGGTCTAGCCATTTCGGAGATTAGCCGGAACAAACAGACAGACAGATAAAAATTGTGACAATCGTTAATATAAAATTTCAAAAGTCAATAAATGGAAAGCACTATCTCAAATCCAGTATACGATCGTGAAAACTTAAGTCAACATGTAAAAGGTCAAACGTTTCACACGTTATAGCAAATGTTAATAAAAGCAAACTCGCATGCCCCTGTATCTTTTGAGGCGTATATTATTCATATATAGGCACAAGTGTTTTTGCCGACTTAATATACGAGTATGTACGTAGACGGTAAGCCGTACAAAATTCCAAACCAACAGTTAATTGTGGATTCTGGATAGTGCAAGTTTTTTACCATTCATTCATTATATACAGCTTCTGCTCAAAAAATGGTTCCTGTTTACATGTCTGTTACAGAAAAATATAAATTACTGGTTTATTTTACTTTTATAAAAAAAATATCAGAATATTCGTTCAACAAATATAATTAAAAAATTTATTTTTAAATCCGAATATAGCTCCGATAGTCCGCGTTTAACTTTGTTGCATGGAAAATCAGTTGATTTAATGATGTAGGTTAAGTATGGGTATGGGAATACGCCCTCTTAGAAAGTCGGTTATAAAATAACTAGTGACTCACCATCGCTTCGCTTCGGGTTCGTCCCTAGATAAGAACAATTCTATCCCACGGGAATCGTACATTTTTCCGGGATGATATATAGCCTATAGCCTTCCTCAGTTAACGGGCTATCTAATGCAAAAAGAATTTTTCAAATAGGATTAGTAGTTCCTGAGATTAGCGCGTTCAACCAAACAAACAAACGAACATACTCTTCAGCTTTATAATATTATAATATAAATAATATTAGTATAGATTATTTCACAAACTCTAAAAATAAGAAACCGAGTCGAGGCAGCGTTACTATGTGCATAAACATTTGTTAATCCTTATCGAGATTATGTGATAAGCGAACCCTTGTTGTATACACAGTATGCAAATAAAATCAATCGCGATAAATTCGCGGTTAGTTGGGCTATAACGTTTCCCGCAAGTGCATGTCGCCTTTATTCCACGCAACTATTATGCATTACGTGACCGCAACACTTTACAACAATATTAGATACGTGTTCTCTTTTAGAGGGACCACGTAATCATAATCTAATAAAAACTGTATTTAAATACCGCTTACTTTAGAATACTTTTATTGGCTTCACTTGAAACTATGCACCTAATAAAATCATGGAAGTCAATTTTATCCTACTTCTAATTGTCGCATCATCTTGATATCTATAGTAATTTGATACTATAGAACTGAATCTGAACTATTCAATGATTTCTAGTTAAACCTCACTATGGTCTATTTAATCCGTATCGATCACGCCTTTTCTTTATTTTATAAAGATTCTTAAAAAAAAGTAAAGAACCTTTCAAAATATAGATATTTTCTGTTGTGTTGTAAATGCTATAATCGCAAGACAGATTTTTTTTTAACTTTAAATTAATTTACAGTTTTTGTTGGCAATATAAACATGATCAAGGGATCGATTGAGACAATAATACTTAAAACATTCTACAGGTGTGTAAATGTTATTATCATATAATTATTATAAACTATACCTTTTGATAATGTTACTTATAATGACAAAAAAGTCAACAATATCAGCTGACATTTAGTGGAGACATCTTTAAATTTACATAAAAACAAGTAACACAATTTTGAAATTACCACCATTTTCGAAGTTGGATAATAATTTTGTTTAAGTAAATGTAACCTCACCTAGTGTTACTTCTATTAGGTTTAAGGACTCTATATGTAAGTAATATTACAATCCAATGTAAACAATTAACGCGCATCGACAAGCAACTACTCATCCGTCGCGGTTATGTAAGAATATTGATAAACAAGACGACTTATTTACAACGTTTTATGCGTAACGCGATCGATTATCAATAGGTATACGAACAACTAGAAATTCTTAAATATGAAAAGAAACTAGCGATTTACGCCCAGTTAATTTGGATGGGTAACTACTAACTAGGTATCAAACAGTAGCATATTATGTCAGTCCATAATCTATCCATATAATAAAATTCTAAATCGAATCTGTACATTAAATGTTTTTTTTTTTGGAAAATCTTATTAAAATAGTCATTATTATCGATACAGAGACCGAATCTATAGGTTTTAGAATTTTTGTCTGTCTGTCTGTCTATCTGTGACCGCATCACGGAAAAATCACTGTAGGGATTTTGATGAAATTTGGTATGAAGATAGCTGGTTATCTGGGTCAACATTTAGGATACTTTTTACTGCGGGAAAATATCTCATCTCTGAGAAATCTATACTAAATGTTAAAACGTAAGTAGGGACGAACCCGAGCGGAATAAGGGTGAGTCGCTAGTCTATCAATAAAGAAATTTTCGTACAAACTCCACGCCGTTTAAGAGTGAAGAAGTAACAAAAAACATACATACACATAACAAACAAACTTTCTCAATTACAATAATAATCAAATTAGTGTTTTGCGAAATAGACAAAGATAACACAGTGTGTGACGTTGCTTCGATATTCGCTTTGTCCGTATACTCTGGTATTACATCTTGTACGACGATTTCTCATACTGTGCTTTGTTTCAACTGAACTGGGATACATCTGTATGTTCAGTATAAGCGTTGAACACGTGCGGGAATCAAAATCACGACCTCCTGCGTAGCAGTCAACATTATATTATACACAAAATATAACACTGTTTCAGAAAGGTCGCCATAATTTCAAAAATACCATGGTAATGCTTGATTTAAATAAAGTTAATATTAAGTACCTGGGCGTCCGAGCTTCGCTTAGAGTTCTTTTTTGGTATATCGTATTTTTTAGATTAAAAAAAACTAACCACGATGCTTATGCCCTAGCGTAAGAAATTATCGACCATATTTTACGTAGAATAATGAAGAAGAAAACCGTATAAAAACTCGAAAACACGCATTTTCCCAGACATAAGTAATCCAGATTTTTCGCCCACACACCAAATTTCAACAAAATCGTTAGAACCGTTTCCGAGATTTTTTTAATATCAATAAATGAGCAATACTAAGTAATCATACGTAGAGTCAGAATCATATACAAAATAATTACCAATTCATATAATAACAACTGCATAAGATATTTTTAATAAAAATATATATTTTCTATTCAATATAAAAATATCTAATACTCTAAGTTCATTTTACATTGTAATTACATACAAATAAAAGGTCTTAAATAATAATATATTGCATATTTTTTTATTCTTTATTATGAAGGAAAATAACTACCACTATTCAAATAAACAAACCTAAAAGAGCATTACGGGTTTACGGTTAAAATCGCAGTGCGTTTCTGAGCTCTGCATTGGCGCTAAATAGGGTGGGACGAATTAATATTAGAATATTTTTACTCTTCGATAAAAAACATAAGCAAACTACAAATATTCAACAGATTATTAATAACTAACATATCCTTTTTTCTAAATCGATGTTGTAACGAATATAATTTATACTAATCTATACTTAATACTATAAAGAGGCACGGTTTGTTTGTTTGTTTGTTTGTTTGAACGCGCTAATCTCAGGAACTACTAATCCGATTTGAAAAATTCTTTTTGCATTAGGTAGCCCGTTTATTAAGGAACGATATAAGGTAGCGGAGCAGTGATCTTAAATGTCAACAAATCGAGCAGACTTCCATACATTATTGTAAAACTGAGATTTATAATTGAACAAATTTAACGCGGGTAAAACCGCGGGGCACATCTAGTATAATAATAAAAATAAATAACGTTTTACATTAAATTTTCAATCTTAAGTACATAAGTCGATAATTATAATTTATTATGATTATAAGTTTGTATTTATATGTAATTAATATTTCTATGGGGCTTTTAGTAGTAAAATGAGCAATAAATAACCTTATTATATATCATAACTTTAGATGATCTTTGCCCATCACTAGACGTAAATGCGTTTCGTAGATTGCGGAGACCGCATGCGCGCAATAAGCGATGGGCGTGGCACTTCAACGAGAATCGCACGCTTAGCCCTACGGCGGTGCTCTATAAACGTTTTACAAATAAAACCACGTTGATACTCTTATCGGTTGCTAAAGAAATAACATAGGTACTTAAGTTAAACCTAGGTAATCTGAGACAACTATGTATTTTTTCATCGAGAATTGTATCACGTAAAAGTAAAACGCTGCTGTATTTATTTTATTTAACAATAAATAAGTTTTTAAGGAAAACAAAAATAAAATTCTTTACTTTGATGTTAGATAAATGTACAACTAAAGAAACAAAGTAACATACGAGTTTCTATCTAGTTTTACTTTATTTCCAAGATAGTCAAGTTCAGGAAAACATATATGTAGTAGGTAATAAACTACACGGCGTCGTAATTTTACGAGAGATACACATCAAACAAAATCTTAATAAAATTATTTCTGCATTGCAGTTAATTACATACACCTATGATTAATCAATGGTAGTTATATAAATAACGTTTAATAAATAACTTGCGATAAAATCATTTCATAATGATAATTATTACACAACTGAAGAGATTCCTATAGATTAGAAAACACTTGTGTCAAGAAGATAATAATATACGTAACTTTTAATAAACTATTTTGTAACTTTACAATAATATTGCACATATAGAAAAAGAATGAAGATTCCTTGATAATTAAAAACTAGGACGCTTAAATTATGGCTATATATAAATATTTTCCTAGATTAATATTTTTAGTCTATCCTTATATATACATATGTAGTTGTTAAAAGAGGGCAGTTACTTGACACTCGCATAGCCTTTAAAAGCTAATCCTGGATAACGTTTTTCCAATGCCGAAATGTTAATCAATGATACTATTTAATTTATGCTTAAAACACAACTAAACTATAAATTAAAACATTATTTTTAACATAGAATACCTAATATTGTACTACACCAAATAAATTAAACCCCCACAAAACAAAGGAGACGATCACAACGGAAATCACTAGCACATCCAAAATAGACAAGCAGCTTCGAGCATCAGTCAATCAACAAACTAAATATGGCCACGGAAGACAACCCCAGACATTACCACGTTTAATTACCGAGAGTAGCTTAATTTGGACACACCTATACGTATATTTAAACACTTCAGTCGTTAAACTGAAATATCAACTTCAAACGTTTTACAAAGCAAAGTTTCTATATTTACTCTTTATGCTGCAATAGACAAAATTTTCAACTCTTTGTTTGTTATATCATTGATTTTTTTGTTAGTTAAATCACAGAAAAGTGGATATCATGTTTTTTATTGTTCTATAGCTAACATCAAGATTAAATATAATGTATGCTAGCCGAACAAATTACGAGACGTGACTCCGTCTAGCATTGCGACGTGCCTCTTCCACTCAAACTACACCACAAATTAAATTTACATTGTGAAATTTAATAAAAAAAATACGTATGTACAAATGTAATGTACTCAAAATTAACACTCTTGCATAACATTTACAACTTTAATTAAAGAACTTTAAGCTCTCTTTTACGTTCTACCGAAGGCTTGCAGAAAAAGAAAATTTTTAAGTTCTTTATATCTCATGGAAAACGATAAGTTACGATACAATATTATATAAAATAATATTACCTGATGACATAATTATGTGAACAATAGTCTAATAGTAGCAATTCTACTATTGCAGAAACGTTGTCTCTTATATAGCAATCATAAAGTTGATTATACCAAAATCGTGTGATTACCAGTGATGAAAAAACCTGAGTCACGCTTCACAGCACATGATCGTGGAAAGGGTCTGTGACGGTAACCGATAAAAATAGTTTATCTATACTAATATTCTAAAGAGGTAAAGTTTTTTGAGTTTGTGATGTTACGAGTTTTTAAGTTTGTGATGTTGCGAGTTTGTGAGTTTGTGATGTTGTGAATTTGTGAGGTTGTAGGGGGTAATCTCTGGATCTACAGAACCGATTTTGATGAAATTTGGTAAGATGATCGTTTGAGACCCTGGTAAGCATACTTTTTATCCCGGAAATCACCCCTTAAAAGGGTGAAAACGGGTATGAAAATTTGTATTGGAAAGCAAGCTAGGGCGAACCCGAACGAAGCGAGGGCGAGTCGCTAGTAACTAATAATTTTACAAAATGTCAAGAGACGCTAGAAACAATCTGCAATAAAGTATTTTATCTGTATACAGGGTGGATTTTTGAGACGGGACAGTAAGGGCAGGTACCTTAAATACTATAGTTACAGGAAAACGTTCCTAGGAGACCTTCCATAACTTTTTGAGATATTCTGAACTGCATTCACAGATTTTGGAAAAAATGTACAGTCAGCGAGAAAAATGCTAAAATACGAAATTTTTTTTTTCATGTCAATCGATCCTATTTCATGTAGGGATCAAAAGACTCTATGGGACCATTTAAAGTTTGAGTACTAGAAATGACAGAAATCGCCAAAATCTTTTCCCATACATATTGTATGGAAAAACGTTTAATCGACTCGAAATATTCTTTGTTGCCAAACGGTCCTATTTTTTAATGTGATCAAAAGTCTCTTTGAGGCTAACTGAAGTTTGAGTACAGAAACTACGGTAAGTCACAAGACCGGGTTTACAAGCAGACATTTTATGCAGCGGGCATGAGATTTTTTTTTAGTTTTTGTTACGCCGATCTCGTGGTATACTGTACCTAGAAGCAAAAGCACCTACCTAAGTAAAAAATCATAGTTGCATCCATAATCTTCTACAACATAAGAACTACAAAAAAAAATCAATTGAACATGTATTTTAACACAAGCGCAAATAGGTAACATTTAAGTGATCTACAAAATAAATTGCTTAAAATGGATATCGTGTTTAAAAACACACGTTTAGTTGATATAATTTTATTTTATTTTTATTTGTCGATGCAATTATGATATTCTACTTAGGGAGGTACTTTTGCTTCTAGGTACAGTATGCCACGAGATCGGCTTAACAAAAACTAAAAAAATTATCTTATGCCCGCTGCATAAAATGTCTACTTGTAAACCCGGTCTTGTGACTTACCGTAGTTTCTGTACTCAAACTTCAGTTAGCCTCAAAGAGTCTTTTGATCACATTAAAAAATAGGACCGTTTGGCAACAAAGAATATTTCGAGTCGATTAAACGTTTTTCCATACAAAATGTATGGGAAAAGATTTTGGCGATTTCTGTCATTTCTAGTACTCAAACCTTAAATGGTCCCAGAGTCTTTTGATCCCTATATGAAATAGGATCGATTGACATGAAAAAAAATATTTTCGTATTTTAGCATTTTTCTCGCTGTCTGTACATTTTTTCCAAAATCTGTGAATGCAGTTCAGAATATCTCAAAAAGTTATGGATGGTCTCCTAGGAACGTTTTCCTGTAACTATAGTATTTAAGGTACCTGCCCTTACTGTCCCTTCTCAAAAATTCACCCTGTATACTCGTACTAATGTATACGCAACAGTCTAATACTATTCTTAATTCAATGGTATTAACTTGCAGCGTAATAAGATGAAAATAAGTCTAATTGCATTTGAATTAGATACGTTGCGACACAACTTCGCGCTAATTCTAGTCATATTTCAGAATAATTGCAATGTAATTGCTTGCAATAATAACTAAATAGGGAAAAAGAGACAAGAAAGCAATATAATAATAATTAATATAATTGTTGCGGACGTATGTGCCTAGGAAAAGCTTACTTAACTTCCTGGAATACGAAAGAAGGTGAAACTCATGACTCGAAGCAATCGAGATCTGACCGCCTTCCGTGAATCCGCAATTCACGCACTGAATATGTATCAGATCGACATTTGGCAAATACAAATCAATATTTTATGACAAAAAATATATACATATAATGTTTTCCTTATTTAACATTCTCATGCCATTAAAATATATACGATTTTGTTTACCTAAAAATAAAAATATTTCGTATTCTTCACAATGCTAGTGCTAGGCTCATATATCATAAAAATGATGAATGTTGTAATTTCTGTTACGAATATATTCCAAAGTGGATTAATAGTAGAAAGTGACTTATTGTGTACTATGATTCATACATATTAGTTCCTTTAGTAGATTAGGTGTATATCGATAGTGAAAGTCCTTGTTGCACTGTTGCCAGACGTTGTCGCGTGCCATTATTAGATAAGATTAGCGAGATGATTTTACGACTACTCTCTCTTATTTATCAATTACCTTGCTCATTTATTTGAGATCACTAATTTAATTAAACATATTGTTATGTTATCATCTAAATTAAAATTTACACCGTACAATCGTCGTACTTTTAAGTTCAAAAACATTTGCGCTCATTGAAATCCTGTCTGTTAGGAATACAATTAAAGGGTAGCGCACCCTTCAAGTTCACAGTCAGCCGGGGTAGCGACTACAACAATATTTCTCACACATACAAAACAATGTCAGTCGCATGAGAAAACGATTGATTTGTGTAAGCCTATATATGGCAAAAAATACTACAATTACCATAACATAGCTACGAGTAATCATAGAATTATGTATATTTTTATCTTAAATAAACATTAAGGAAAATCTTCATATTATTCGTTACTCGATATCAGTGGTCATTATATATTATTATATTTATGTTATAACTAAGTAAAAAATACCAGGAAATAGATAGCGCGTTCAGATGCAAACTAAGCCACAGTAAAACGAACGTAAACATTTCGTTGGATGTGTATTATATTTGTAAATATGTACTTACTCTGGTTAAACAATTTAAACAAGCTGAAGCTAACGTCGGAATCAATCAAGGAAATCCATTATCATGAGCACTGCACTTGTAAGGAACTCTTGCGGTCAGTCCTTGCCCTTCAATAGAACTAAAGCAAATCAGTCTCTACTAACTCTACAATTGATTGCAAAGGCAAAGTAAAACATATTGCACCGAAATATTGCTAAGCTCACGCGGTAGCGCGGGACCGTTTTATCGATCTGTCGTTTTGCACCAAACACCGCGTCTCATTTCATTTGTGAACACTGATAGAATATAATATTAGTAAATAATGAGCTATCGTATGTTATAGTATCATTTGTGTATAAAAAATTGTGATCAGCTGGTGCTAGCGGGCGTGACAGTGTTCGCGGTCGCGTTAGCCGCGCGCGACTGTCAGGCTGGTTTGCCGTACCATCATGTCGGGCTTGGAAGCGCCCCGCGGCATCTTAACGGCCCGTTACCTACACGCGGACGTACTACAGCGGACACGTAAACAAACAACTCGTATTCTTGTTTAGTTTACGCTCTGTAGTGCACTAAAAAGGTAATGTGGACAGTATGAGGTCTTCCGAGAATCTTAATACTTAATAGTATATACTCCCACAAACCACTAACCACGTCTATTTGTTTTTCGTTATGATTTTTGAAAATATTTGATTTATATCTACTTTAGGTTACTACTCACTACATAAAGATATAATACTTTTGTAATAATGTACATATATCAGTCTTTTCATATATCAGTCTTATCATTTTAAATTACATAAACTTAAATTAAGAATATCTAAAAAAAAATATCACCATGATGTATAAAATAATAGTAGTCGTCGAAAAGCAATATATCAATTAACGTACATTGAATAGTATAATTCATGCGCTGTATTCAAACATACACCACTTGATTAAACAATCGAATACGAGATGCGCACACGCAGTCCACATCTATGTAACAAAAGTATTATTATACGTCGAAACAAAGCTTTATATTATAGAAGAAGAAATTTCAATAAACAATGAAGACCTCCATGAAGAGGCTATCGATACAGCAGCATTTGATACAATGAACCACATTTTTGTATAGACAAGATGTGATAGACGTTCAATAGAACCAATATCGTCATGTTCAAAAGACAGGATGTATTCAAAGACAAGTTAGAAGTAACCGTCGAAACCTATTTACATCGTCCTGACTCTTCCTGATTTACGCAAGTGATGCTGAATTATTGTTCCCGTGCTCTATTGTGTAAAAAGCATCTGCGAGATTCTATTCAAAGCCTGACCTTTGTACACCGTCGCCGGTCTTTCTGGAACACGTGCGATCGCAAACTTTAAATAGCAACATACTTTGGCATTTTAATTAAATCTTTGAAGTCATAGTTAGGTATATTATGATCCTTATGTCTAGAGAATTTATATATGTAAAATAATAATAAAATAACGTTACATGATGTAAATTTTAACAATTTTATCAATATTCGAATAAAACAAAGAGTAAAAAAGATCAACGAAACCGTGGGAACTACGACGGGTCCGACGTGTTTAGGGAAACGAATGACATGACACGACCATGTTTTTGTATATTTTTCATTTTTTTGAAAGCCAGTCCAATAACCTCAGTCTCTTTCAATATTTATGACATTTACCATTAAATAAGAATATGATAAGATTTCAATATGGGCCATTTGCACCTATAATTCGATTTAAATGTCCAAAATATGTTTAGAAAACGTCAATACTCATCAATACTAGTGTTGAAACACATTAAGACAATAAAATCAAATAATTAATTGCATAGAAGTGGCTATAAACGTTTATTTTAAATTTGTTTTGAATAAATCATTCTCTCGCCATACATCAAAAATAGAATAGCATCATACATATAACACGAGACGTAACTCTCGACACTAATGCGTGGTGCATAATTGAATTATCATTAATACAGTCGAAGCAGACAGGTCCATCAGAAGTTGATCTCAGAAGCATTAACCTAGATACGAATAACTCATAACAGATTGCGTATGAAGTAAAACGGAATCAGTACGGTGCTAACACTTTACACATTTCTGTTGAAACCGAAAGTATTAAACTCACACTTGACAGAGTTTGAATCTTAAAACATAAGAATCGAGTTACAAAATCACTAGCCGTGACGTGACGCAATATATTTTTCCGTGGTTGACTGATATTACAGCAGGAACATTTTTTTTTAAATGAATTTCGAGTTTTTTTAAAGACAAAGTCATGTAATTTATAAGGTAATCAAAAAAGGAATCTGTTTGTAGTTTTTAAAATAACTGTATTTATTATTTGCAGTATACTAGAGTCCAAACAAATAATATGAATATTTTGCCATTTGATCTATCCAAGGAAAGCTTTTAGTTTATACACAGTATATATAGTATATGAAAATTGCTGCATGGTATAAAAAATACTCAAGAAAATCATTGATAATAAGGATAGAATGTTATATGTAATTATAGTAAAATATATGAAGCAAGAAACACGTGCAGGCGACAACTAGTTGTAAATAAAAACAAAATTATGACACGTAGAGTTAAGGTCCGTAGGGTGCTCTCAAACACTTGAATATGTTAGTCTAGACTTAGTCTAGACACTGAAGTCTGGCTGGTTGACTCGTGACGGTGTTTATGACCCTAGGTTTAAATCGATAACAAAGTCTAGGAAGAAGACATATTAATTTCTCTCCAAGATTCAGAAAAGTTTCAAGAAGAATGACTACGAAAATGAAATGGAATTCATTGAAGCGTATGTCTCGACGTTTTTAAATTAAATTGAGATCTTGATAAGTTGCATAAGAAAAAGGTATCAAATGTTTCAATACTATTAAAAATTCAAAATTAAAATATATTTATCAAATTTTATATCAAGAATATATAGTTTTTCTCATCAATAGCATAAACTGGTTTTCTAATTTATTATCTAACAAAAGATTCGTTTATTACTTTGTAACCTGTTCTGGAATCGATTACAAAATACACACAAATAGTGATACTTTCTGTCTCAATCGCTACAATTTTATTGACCTCTGGGGTTGAGTTTAACTAAAAAATCCTATTTATCATTTCTAGTGATGAATAGGCATTCTTGGATCGCTACAAGGTGAAATTTGCGGAACTAAAACCAATAACAGACTATGAGCGTTTGAAATCTGGTATCGCTCTTGTCTTATATAAACCTACCATAATCGTTTCCTGGACGATAATGGACATATCGGAAAGCCTTGTGTACATCAAATACATGACATTGTCAACATGTCCGTCTAATTGGCTATATAAAACACAATGGCATATTTCAATATAACTAGACGTCAATCATCGATAATTTAGAATTGAGAAATCGTAATTATCTTTATTCATGGTTAGCTGGCAATAATGAGATCTGTTTGATTTCATGGTATTATAAATAATAATTTTTGAAAGCTCATCAATACCGACTCGTATTTTAAACAATTAAATAGTATTGTCGGTTAAAAGTCTAAAGGTTCGAGTATTCGTTAGTCCGACATACATTTTATTATATTAGTTAATAATAATAATTTATTATTATTATTATATAATATCTATACATATTATAATAAAATTCTGAGTTGAATCTGTACCTTAAATATTTTTTGGAAAATCCTATTGAAATAGTCATTATTATCGAGACAGAAGCCGAATCTATAGGTTTTAGAATTTTTGTGTCTGTCTGGGAACACATCACGAGAAAATCACTGGACAGACACTGGTTATCCGGGTTAACATATAGGATACTTTTTACTGCGGAAAAATATCTCATCTCTAAAAATCTATACTAAACGTTAAAACGTAACAAGGGACGAACCCGAGCGGAGCGAGGGTGAGTAGCTAGTATAATAATTATTATTATTATAAACTAATATAATAAAAAGGTATCGCTTATTCAATTTAAATTTGTGTCATTTTATTAGTGAGTTTAAAAAAGATTAGAGTGTAAACTCACATAAATGGAAAATCATAAATCTAACTTCCGTATTCAGCCTCACTAGATTACTTCCTAGTAACTATTAGTCACACTAACTTCATTTTGTTGAATTAGTTGCACAATTAATAAAAAATCCGCATAAAATAAACGGTAATAGTAGTTTTTAGTACATGGGTCGTTCTTCTTTTCTAGCGACAATGATCTGTCTCTCACCTCATTTTGTGTCATATTAGAGTATAGATTATTATGTATTCATTGTTGGAATTTACATCATCATCGCTTTATACTTTTTAATACTAAATAATCTTTAACTTTCTGTAGCCAATAGTTTTTTTGCATGTGTTTATTTTTCATTAAATACCGTCGCAGAGTAGTAATTCATAATGATGTCCTACCGAAAAAGAACCACTCTGTCACAGTATTTTCTCGAAAATCGCCACAAAACAAACAACATTACGGGCATGAAAATAAAGATCAAATGATCCAAATGAAAATTAAATACATTTGCAAAAAAATATCTAACACTGAAATCAAAATATTGTTACTTGAAAATCTCGAAAAACTGAGAAACACCAATTCATTGTCGCAAGAAAAGAAGAACGACCCACATATATTATAAACAGACTATTATTTAAGTTATAATTCTAGTAAGATAATATTATAATAAAATATTGTTCGCTAAGTATCTTTTAAGCTTATTGTTGAGTCATGAGTCATCGGTAACAACTAACAAGTTAACGTGCTGTTAAGAGTCCAGACGCGATAATGACAATAACCTCTCATCTTCTTAATCCGTTAACAAGATGAAGGCAAGCTTGTTCCATGTTTTTCTTAATGAATAGTTCATATGATGTAAGGTAAAAAATATTTTATAAAAAAAAATTTATAAATTCTCATATTGAGGACAGTCGTATAGCGTAAAGTAGGTACGTAGTTAATTATTCTTAATTTTTCAGGCACCAAAAATAGACTTTTGAAATGAATACTAGGAAGCTTTTAATAATTTTCTCTTTCTAGTAGATAGGTCAAATAATCTTAAAACAGGTTTGTCGGCGGTAGTCGACAGACACTGCATTTATTTTTTGTTCAGATTTCCAAAAAAATTAACCTCTTCAATCAACGAGTTTTTAATTTGTTAAAGTAACGAAAGATACATGAATATAATTACATGTTAGCACTTGCCTACAAGGGATATATGTATATAATTTAAATAATAAAGTTGGTCAGTTTAAGCACTCTTTCCCAAGAAGTATTGAAAATAAATATATACATTTTATAGTACCGCTTTATACATAAATTGTAAGATAGACCTATTATGTACAGGAAACTACTCATTATTGTATATAATTGCATACTAAAGTACAGCTTAGCTTTCACACATTAAATAATGAAATGATAATACATAGAATATAATTATTACGTATTGTATGCCATAATGCAGCAGCGAATTATACGAAAACAACATTTTAGGTGAATGAACTTAAAATTGGATGTTTTGTCCATCATCGGGAGTCATAAATTTTATATTATAATATAGCCATGGATGAAAAATGGATGTAATATGCAGTATAACATAATTTAGAATCAAAGCCGTTTCTGTTAATCACAATAGAATCGTTACTAGTTATAACTAATTGATTAATATGTAAAAGCTCGAAATTTTGTTTAACTTTCACGAATAACTTTGAGATCAAAAATGAAGAACAACCCAGCTCTTTAATTATTTTATATTTGCAAACTTTTTTATAGTAGACGTTTTTAGAGTATACCATATTAAAATAACGTTTCATTGCTTTATAATATCGATTATGATTAATATGCTTTTATTAGCTTCACCTGTAGCTATGTAATCAAATTTTGGAAGTTTTATTTATTTTGATTTCTTTATAAAGGTCGTATGGAAGCCCAGATGATATTACAATCCATATTATCGAGTTTATCTGATGATGGACCCTAAAGGTGGAAAAAACCGTCAAATTTGATGCGATTAGATGTTCCTCATACATTAGAGTTAGCCAAAACTAAATTTTTAAGTATTTTAAAACTATAACATTTATATTTTGTTTTTTTTTTAAAATTATACAATTGATTTAAATTTTAAAAATATATACCTATAACCTAGTTATAAAATGTTGTGCATGCCTTTAATTTAGAGTAATATACAAAAAAGAAATCAGTTAATGTTATTTTAGTAATTAAGTTTGTGTAGGTATGTACTCTAGATGGTAAGCCTTATTAAAAAAAAAAATAACTACGTTTCAATATCTAAAAACATCAGATGAAATAGAAACCTATCATGTTACATTATGAGTCATGGAAATCAAAAATCAAACCAAGATCCATATCGGCGCGAGCGCAATTGCCCGCGTTACAAAAGCTAGGTTTGTGGGCCACTCGTTGTGTAGTATTGTGTAATGTATAATTACCGCGATATTGTTTTGCGTGTGAGTCGAATACAAAAGTGGGTTTGTATTCTATTGTATTTGTAACGACAAATTACTCGTTGCTAATATTATTTATAACAATTTGTAAGAATTGTTTTGGATCTTATCCGATTACAATATTATAAATGCGAAAGTTTGTGAGTATGGATGTTTGTTACTCAATCACGCCAGAACGGCAGAACGGATATGGATGAAATTTGGCACAGAGACAAATTATAGGCTAGAATAGCACATAGGTTATTTTTTATCCCGGAAAAATTTACGGTGCTCGTGGGATAGATATGTTTTTGATTTTCACCGGGGACGAACCCGAGCGAAGCAAGGGTGAGTGGCTAGTGAAAATAATAAGGAACCACTCCTATCGCTGGTTATAATCACAAATGAATGGATATTTAGGGCATGACGTTCACGCATCACGTTAGCATGAATACTAATTTGACATGCAATATTAGACATTTGTGATAGCATCTTATCTATTTGTATATAACTATCGATTGCAACAGTTAATGCTTTAGTGAGTTTAAATTAAGAAAATAGAAATAAATATTCTGACAAAACTACAGGTGAAATTAACATTTTTAAAAGCAAAAAGAATCAAGGTGAGACCTTCAATACAAGCATCTTAATTGATATTATCTATCACAGTCAGGTTTATATTATGACTAAGCGATGTTAGTTTCAAACTTGTACAAGTATTTTCGACTTGCTGCTTTAATAAAGACGCTGATATTTGTAAATAAAGCAAGCTCTGTTGTATTCAGCCGTTTGACATCTCACTGCTGGGCACGGGCCTCCCATTAATACAAGGGGGATCAGGCTACAGTTCACCACGCTGGCCAAGTGCGGGTTGGCGGACTTCACTTGTCTTTCAAAAACTTGTTAGGTTCACTCCGACATGTAGGTTTCCTCACGATGTTTTCCTTCACCCGAAGGCAAGTGGTAATCTTGTTAGAAATGATTCGCACGTTAAAATATCAGAGGTGCGAGACACGAGTTTTGAACCCGCTTCACTAGGTTGCCCAAGCGAGCGCGTTACCACTGGGCTACCATTACCAAGCCAAGCTCAGTTAGAGTGCATATAAAAGTATGTATTTGGAAAAAAGAAAACATTTATTCAACGAATAAAGTAGGCATCACGACCACATTATACTGAATTATTTTGGTGCCTCGGTGGTGTAGTGGCTAGCATGTACGGCTGCACATCCTGAGGTCCTGGGTTCGAGTCCCGGGTCGGGCCAAGTTTAGTTATTGAGTCTTTCTGTATAGTAAGCCTCAGTAACAGCCCGGAGTTGGGAAGTTGGCGGTGTTTCACCCCCGTGCCTCGGAGAGCACGTAAAGCCGTCGGTCCTGCGCCTTAACTCTCACCGGTCGTGTCGAGTAGTCGTCCCACCGGAGTATGAGAGTGACAGGAATAGAGAGTGCACTTGTGTCTGCGCGTACATTTGTGCACTATAATATCTCCTGCGCAGTTGGCTAGTCTCAATGAGATTGGCCGCCGTGGCCGGAAACGGTCAGGAGGACATTATTATTATACTGAATTGGTGAAAGCGTACATACATGTGTTACACGACAACCTTTCATATTCAAATGATCCTTAGCATACCTAACGTCATGACTTGAAACCGGTAATATGATTTTGATTCATGACGGAAAATGTAATATGGTTTTACACTTTCTTTGTTCGTATCTGTTCGTTTTCCATTTTAAAACTTATAATGCATCTGTTTAAGACAGTTAATTGGGACAAAAATTTGGTATTTTATCAAAACAATATGGTCCCACTGAACCAGTCTCATAATGCAGCCAAAAATAACCATAGAAACTCATTAAAACTACTGTAACTACCAATAGGTTCTAAATAATAGTTTCTTTTTTAAAGATGTTCGGCGTTCAATATTAAAACGAACCTTAAATAGTATGGAAATGAGTGTTGCTCAAGTTGTTATTACGATGCGCGACGATACAAGGTTCAAGTTCGTCATGCCGACACGTAGTGAAAGCTTATGCCTTATGACTTTTATGATAGATAACCTTTGGTATGCAAACGTTAATGAGCACTATTACGTATACGTGTTTTATCAAGGAAATCCCGGAAAGATAAAAAAATCTGGCATCACCAAATTATGCGAAGAGTTAAAATTTATAAAATTTTAATTTCTACATATCTTAGATGATAAAAAATAGACTTATCGAAATGCTATCACATGCGAAACCTTTCTAGAACCTAACTACTATCTACATTATAATAGAACAAAAGCTATTTCACAGAATAACTCTATTTGCAAAGTAGATTCCGTAACAAGAGCAAAAATCATCGGCTTCACAGTAATTCATTGCCCATTGTAAGTCTCGTACTTGACCCACATGGGCAACACGAACCTTTCATTAATTAAATAACGAGATTTTCACTTTAAAGTACCTACCTACTGCAGTTTAGTCTACCATGTTTTATTTAATTGGATAGGATTATTTCTCATATCAAAAAATATTTTGAAATATGGGAAAAAGATGAATACTTTTTTTACATTATTTTTAGCGTTAGTAATGACCTTCCAACTTGTTTTTTAAAAGGTAAAAAAACGCGCGTGATGATCTAATGATAAATAAAATAAAATAGCAATAATGTTGAACGTTGCATGAAATTATCAAAAAATATTAATTACTAGCGACTCATCCTTGCTTCGCTCGGTTTCGTCCCTAACTTCATTCCCCATACAAACTTTTATCCCCATTTTCACCCCCTTAAGGGATGATTTCCGGGATAAAATGTATATATCCTTCCCAGGGTCCCAAACTAACTTCTTACCAAATTTCATCTAAATCAGTTCAGTAGATCCAGAGATTACCCCCTACAACGTCACAAACTCACAAATTTTACCTCTTTATAATATTAGTATAGACTAACGACTTACCATCGCTTAGCTCGGTTGCGTAGTAGCTGCTTAACGGTAGTCTATATTATGTTACTCCAGGTCACAGTCTATCTGTGTACCTCATTTTATCCAAACCCTTCCCATCCTTTCAGCGTTAAGGAGTAACAAACACACACACACATCGAACTTTTAAATTATAATATTTAAATATAACTACCTTTTCGGATTTTTTCGCGGATTTATTTTGATTTTTGGTTCCCGACCTTTCGAATGCTTCAGAGCAATCGTGGTGACGGGAGAGACTAAATAAAACCGCGAAAAAATCCGAAAAGATAGTTCTATTTAAAATGTCAAATATTTGCGTAAATCTAAGAAATTATTATAATATTTAATTAAAATAAAGCAGTAGGTACAACAAACGTCTCGCATCTATGTATGCCTATAGCTAGTAATATTCATCTACATAAATGGATTGAATCCGTAACCACTTCCACCACAAATGACACCATTAAACCAGCGGTCTCATCATGATTAATTTTCTCCACCGTATGTGCAAGCATGTAAATTATAAAAGCGATTAGCAACGAGTTTCACTGTTCACTAGCAAAGTCTATCTAACCCTTATATGCGTTAGAACTTTCCATAGCGGCTAATAGGTGAAAATTACTTGTCTTGTATATTCCGTATATATAAATACGTTTCGACATACATTAAATAATTCGATACGTTAAAAATAGAACGAATTGAAAATAATACGAATTATATCGCTATCGAAATAAATTATGTTTAATATTAGCGACTCACTCTCGTTTCGCTCGGGTTCGTCCCTAACAAATATATTAATATATATTAATAAAGGTAATTCTTTAAATTAACATAACTTTTATAATTTACGAACCCATTGAAATAAAATAAAAACTAAATGTTAAGTGAAGCTTACTACAATACATTAGTGAAAATCACACCCAAATCGGTTAAGTCGCTTCTAAGATTAGCGCGCACGAACGCACAGACAAACAGAAAAAATTATAAAAATAACGTTTTGGGTTCTACTGCGTTAATAATAGAATGTCTCAAATGTCTTCCATTTACAGACAGCGATCAGTTACACTTTTATTATATGTACACCTACAAAATTCCTATACTATTAATTTAAAACACAAAAACATCAATCTGTATTATCTATGATACGCTGTTCTTAAAAAGACAAAACATTAATGAATTCATTAATATTGTAATTCGTTCTGTGATGCTAGATTCCGACTCCAAATTTTTTACGGTAGCTTTGATACACTTTCCCTACATTATTTTTTTATGAAAGTATAAATTATAATATTCCTCCATTACTTGGTTCATTAGGGAAGAAAGCAAAAGAAACAAAAACGGACCGTTGCAAAATAAAAAAGAAAATTTCGCTATTCTACTGAACGAATCATTGTGCGGATGATTGCTTGAATTGGAAATTATGGTTATTTATCTTTTAAAAATACCCAAGAAGTTTTAGCATAATTATTGTTTCTTTTTTGTCGTAGATCAAGTTATTCTCAGCTTTCTGACCGTAAATGGAAAACTACACGCTGGAATGATAGCCATCTTCAACTAGTTGTATCTAGAATAAAAGTATAGTAGCGAGGTAACTACTATTAGTAACTATAAGCTTGTCATGATGATGCCTTTGATGGCAATCTTGTGGTGAAAAGGACACGAACTAATTTTCAAAAAGATTTTACTGGTTACATTGCTGTGATTATGTTGAAGACAGGTGACAAAATGCATGCAGTATGCATACCTCAAAAGTACTCATCCAAAAGCAAAAAGCAATGATATTTTACAATGTTAGAAGACTAAAAGGATTGGGTGTTATGTAATTTATTTTTAACTTTTGGACAAGTGTTTATATGGTTAATTAATATAAGCGTTTACCCATGCAGAAATCAATCATTCAAGTATCAGCGTAGTAAACAGATCTAGATGCCAATCAGAATCTAGTGAATATGTAGCTCTACACCGAAGTGGATGTTTTAATTAATACGTAATAATAAATCCCTTAACACACGTAACTATACATCAAGAAGTTAGTAACACCTCAAGCTTTGTTAGCTTATAATATAATATTTCTTTAATTTAAAGACTATTTTTCGTTATATGCATCAATGTCTTTGAAGAGAGTTTTTCTCTATATTTGAGTACCTACCTTGTAATAGTCCAAAAATCTACACTAATATTACAAAAAGGTAAATTTTATAACTTTGTGTGTTCTAATTTAAGTTTATAAGTTGTAGGGGATAATCTCTGAAACCGCCGAATAATATAGATTTTTATTTATTCATTCTGATAAAATACGTTTACTATCAAAAAATATAATAACTTGAAGTCGGAAGAAAATGTTCGTTGAGTTATTTTATCGACTATCTTCAGGCACGAGGGTAAGTCGCTAATATTGAACACCTCTACTCTATTTTCGCCCAAAGCTTAGGAGCTAAAGCGCTGACTTCCGTAACTTATGTAAACAATTTTTTAACAAAATTATATAATAACAGTAATACAGCTATTTCGGTGAACGTTGTAATAAAATATGTAATCAAGGAAACTGCAATTTATTTAAAGAATTTCGATCGACCTTGGAGATGAGCAATAATAATACGGATAAGTTGTGCAAAGTATGTTATGTTGAAGATGTTTTTATATCGCATGACGTAATATACTAAAATCACTGCATAACCGTTGCATCAATATACATACGTAAAAATAATAATTTCATAATTGCAAATATTAGCAAACAATCTATCATAGCATTAAGAAATAATATCTTATTCAGATTTAAAAAACTATATTAGAAAGGAAGTGTTAAATTAAGACTGATGCCCAGTCGTGGTGGGGGCGGGGGCGCTTATTGGCGTCCGGCAAACCGCCCGAGCGTGAAAACATGAGACACACTTAGGATACGCGAGGTGTACCATGTGGATTACTCCTGGTACTTCTCTGATAGCAGAGTGGACCATGGTTTGCCACAGTAGATCGTGATTGAGTGTGTAAGTGATCCTGTGACACCCCTTAAGGCAGTGAAGGTTCCATTGGGTTTTAGTGGTTAGAACTGTCTTTTCTAACCGAAGAGCTTCTACATCATACGATATATAGGTATATAAGTAGTATGCGTAAATGTATTTTTTTGTTATTTGGAACAAACAATTCATCACATCCAAAAGAAACTTAGTAATTATGCACTAACTGCGCTATTTTAATGACAATAATATAGTATTATCAAACTAAAATGGAATAAAACTGAATGTATTGTATTAAGTGCTCCTCTCGTGTAATCTCGTATGTATAATCATAATTACGTTTAATTTAAACATATTAAATACTTATATTTACATAGCTTTAACTGTGTAAAAAAATTATCCAAACAGTGACTCAAAAAAGAAAACAAAAACTAGCACATTCATTGTTTATAGGTACTCTAATTCGTTAAATACAATTCTAACATGATTACCACTTGTCTTACGGTGAAGGAAAACATCGTGAGGAAACCTGCATGTCTGAGAAAACCTAACAAGTTTTTGAAAGACGTGTGAAGTCCGCCAACCCGCACTTGGCCAGCGTGGTGGACTATGGCCTGATTCCCCTCGTATTGAAGGGAGGCCCGTGCCCAGCAGTGGGACATTAAAAAGGGCTGATACATACATACACAATTGACAAAATGTGTCTATATACCTTGGGTTAGAGTAATATATTACAAAAAGTTCTAAGACCTTAGCTCATAATACTTTAACAGTATCTATACATATAATAAAATTGTACTTGATCGCCGTCTGTACATGGAAGACATTTGAGGAAAACTATTATTGTGTATCTTCTATAACGCAATAGATGCAATGATTTTTGGAATTTTGTGTTTGTTTGTGCGTTTGTGCGCGCTGACCTCAGAAAGGCTTAACTGATTTGAGTACGGTTTTTTGTTTTATTTTTGGAAGCTTCACTTAACATTTAGTATATTTTTTATATTGTTTTATTTCGATCGGTTCATAAATAAAAAAGTTATGTCAATTTAAAGAATCACCTAGGGACGAACCCGTGCGAAGCGTGGGTGAGTCGCTAGTTCTCATAATAAATTATTACTGTCTATGTTATTATTATGTGTCTAATGCATTAAACAGTTTGGTACTTTACTATAATACACGTATAGTTATATAAATTGCAAGTTATCTTCCCAATACAAGAAATCAGTCCAAAAATTTTTGGTGTTGAAACTCAACATTATTGCGTTACATACACGATATCTAAATTAAAATTTGTTTCTTAATGATTAAAGCACGTTTATGATAACAGATTCAAATTATATTAAAGAATCGTTATAATTAATAAAATTAATGTCCTTATGCCGTATCATAGGCTAAGTATGGAAATTGCAGAAAAGTACAGTTATTTGGTGCTCAAAAAGGAGGTTACCTGGAAAGTTTTCCAGGACTTTTGAAAATTGGTGATCTTATAGATTTCGACGGGCTCTTTCCCAATTTCTACTTTGCCACCTCGTATCTTTGCATACATACATATTGGAAAAATGGCGACTAAAACAGTTTTTGACGATATCATCTTTCCTACTTATTTAACAATGAAAATGGTTATGTTATAAATTAAACTAGATAAAATTTCCTGTAATCTATATAATAACCTTTTTTTTTGTAAAATAATTAAATAGTATTAAAAGATTTAACACGCGTTTTGGTCAAAAAAACACATTTCTACACCATCATGTTAGGTAGAGGAAGTGGCGCGTTTTTTTTATCATGGTATCCATGGTAGGCGAGGTCGCAAAGTAGAAATTCGGAAAAAGCACGTCGAAATCTATAAAATTATCAATTTTCAAAACTCCCGGAAAACTTTCCAGGTAAAACTATGAAATGACTGGGCTAAAACTATAATTATATTATTTTTATTACTATAAATATTTTATAATCTTAATGCATGCATTTTTATATGTCTCCTAAATATCTATGTAACGTTTGGTACAGAAATGTACGAAGCCAAGAAGTGCTTGTAAAGTACTATCTATATGAGAAATCGAATATAAACGCTATAAAATGTAATAGGGTCATAGTTATAGTTGCCTTGAAGCTTTACATAGATTTTAAGTGGTTTATTTTTTTATGATTACATACTACATTCTTTATATTTTCTAAAAACAACATTTCTAAGAGTTAAAGAGAACCAAAAACTACCTTAAATTCCTTATTCTTACTCTCTTAATTAACTACATGTGAACAATTATTTTAAACTAAAATTAACACCGACTTCAATACCACTTAAAATGTAATCAGCCCTTAATGACGACGTTTTTCTTAAATTTTATAAGCATAGTGATTACTTTAAGATAAAACAAAGTCAATTAAAAATAATTATTAAAATGATTCAAATTTAGTACCTCGCCCTTCCTTTTTTAAGTCTCTCACTAAACCAAACTTCACGCAACAAAAACCTAGTTCATAAAGCAATTCATATATAATATAATAAATAATAATAGCTAACAAACAAACTGACCTTTGCCGACGTGTGTTGATGTGTCGCACTTCCCGCCCACCGCTGGACTCGCCATCGCTGCCCGAGCCGCCTATCTCCATCGCGTGACTGGACACTGACTTACTGACCTAAGAACAAATAATTGAGCTACTATTTATACTAATATTATAAAGAGGTAGAGTTTGTTTGTTTAAACGCGCTAATTTCAGGAACTACTAATCCGATTTGAAACATTATTTTTCCATTAGACAGACCGTTTATTGAGGAAGGCTATAGGCTATATATCATCCCGAAAAAATGTATGGTTCCCGTGGGATAGATTTCTTTTTGTCTAGGGACGAACCCTAAGCGAAGCGAGGGTGAGTCGCTAGTTATAAATGCAAATGCGAATGAGAGGTAGACGGAAAAAATGTAATACTTCAAATGTCACAACACTTTAGAGTTCCGTACCCAAAGGGTGCCAAGGGGATCCTATTACTAAGCCTCCACTTTACTTCTGTCTGTCTGTCAGCGGGTTTTATCTCATGAACCGTAGAGAGTTGAAATTTTCACTGGATGTGTATTTTTATTGGCGCTACAAAACAACAAATAATTAAAACCAAGATGGTAGTTATCAAAATCGCCGCTTTGCAATATAAAAAAAAACGATAACCACAAAGTGTTAATATCTTGTACAATAGTAGGGAGTATCCCTTCGTGTGCGAGTCCGATTCGCACTTGACCGGTTTTTATTATTTACTAAGAGCAGCCCGTGTGACGTCGTCATAAGTACCAAGCGAGCATAAGTGTTAAGGAGTGTATGTAGTAAGTAGTTTGTGTATAATATTACGACGGTGCCCTACATATTAATGGACATTCCTTGAAGTTTGTGCTCCCCTAGTACTTGTGACAATTATTGTCACCAGATATTATGAGCTAATGACACCCCATAATGTGACGTCATCATAATTTCCAGGTAAATCTTAAGGAATACTAGCGACTCACCCTCGCTTCGCTCGGGTTCGTCCCTAGACACATTTTAATTTTTTGAGCTGAACCCTTATTCTTTTACTGAAATAAAAGTAGCCTAAGTTACTCCTTATAACATCAACTACCTGCCAGTGAAACTCCCGTAAAAATCAGCCCAGCCGTTTCGAAGATTAGCCGGAACAAACAGACAGACAGAAAAAAATGTGTTTTTCTTATAAATACCATCATACCACTCCATATGCATTAGTAAAATGTGTTATTTTGTTATTTTAACATTACAAACAGACACTTCAGATTTATTTATCTGTATAGATATAATGTAAGATATTCGTGTGGATTCTGTGCATGGCTTTCTTCGTCTACAATGTACATTGCTTGATGTTTATGATACATTAGTACTAGTGACAATTTTTATGGCCTAATATATGAGCCAAGGGCAGAAAAGGAACTTCGTTTCTACCGGTTGTCCTAACACACTGACGTTTTATATGACAGGTTAGATAGATTTGGAAGTTTACTACACAGATAGACTATGAACTGGAGTAAAACATAGGCTAATGTTAGGCAGCTAGGGCGAAAGCCATAAATATAGTTTTAAAAAACAAACAACAAAAAAACAAAAAACAAAGTATGCTTTTAACTAACTGCAATGTATGGGACCCGTCAAAACAAATCAGCCCAAACTCGAAGGTTTTACTAGCAACCATTGAAGAGCTTCACTATCCTTCAGATGAGCTCAATGGCATAAAATTATTATATTGTCATCCGAATCTCACATACTTACAAAATTTCAAATCGAGTGATATGTAATTTAAAATATTGGCATGAAATATTTTATATAGAAATTATTAATTTATGTTGTAACTCTATATTATACTACTTTAATTCGACGTAAGATATAAAAAATAATGAATTACGCCAAAAGTCTTCGAGAATTTTTCTATTGAAATACTGGCATTAGCAATACGCTGCCATTTTTTTAAATGTAACACTACACGATATAACAGGAAATAGAGGAAAGTTATACAAATAATATCTTTGTGGTGCCCTAAAGTGTCACATTTCGAGATATTTCGACATATTTATGAGCTTAAATGAGAACTATGGAAACTATTTTTTTAATACAACTGAAAGAGATTAAACCATAATGAGTTCATTTATAATAATTGGCCATTATATTACTAACTAGCGACTCACCCTCGCTTCGCTCGGGTTCGTCCTTATATTGCTTCTCAAAACAATATTAATTAATTAATTGGGTTTTTTTTCGTGGGACCCTATTTTTTTCTAAAATAAAAGTAGCCTAAATTACTCCTTATTACATCAGCTATCTGCCAGTGAAAGTCCCGTCAAAATCGGTCCAGCCATTTTAGAGATTAGCCGAAACAAACAGACAGACAGACAAAAATTGTAAACAATGTAGTTTTAGTATATGTACCGTGTATACAACCATATACATTGAGTAAAAAGCGATTATTTTAATATTACAAACACTCCAATTTTATTTATCTGTATAGATAATAATTTACTATTTATTTCACAGTTTTCTATTTATATGTTCATTTAATATTGCACTACAAATTTCGAAAAAACAAAACTGGTGGAATGATGATAATGCCATAAAGGCTTTATCTCCTTTATCTCGTCGTTAAGTTCACTTATAGTATTCTAATTAAAACTTTATTACTAAATAAATAAACAATAATCAACTTACAACTGGTATGTATTTCCTAACGGCAGCTGCCAGTTCGTCGACACTTTTCTCCTTCTTCGGTTCCAGACCAAAGAATTTATTTTTCGCAGCTTGATTTATCGAGGAAATCTTTAAAATTGGCGGTTTTTCTTCTACACACGGCGTTTTCTCCGCCGGCCGCCGTAATTTCGCTAATTGTATGGGTTCGTCTAATTTCTTCACGAACCGCCTGTACCTTGTCTTATCATCTTCGATTTTCGCTTCTTCAGATGGTTTCCGACCAAGTTTACCTAACACTGGAATTTTAACGTCTGGATTTTTCGCTTGGGTGAGACGTTCTTTCAACTCATTGGCTCCTGGTAGTTGTATTTTTCTAGGGAAAGGGTCCTGAAGCCTGGTAAGGTCTGAATCTGTTCTTGATGATTTCAGTTTGTTGTTTTTCCTTTGGAATCTTCTAGGTTTAGGGTCCGGAATTGCGTCTGAACTATCTGAAGAGGAACAGCTTTTCTCTGATGATGAGACACTGGACGCAGATGATTCATCGTCGGATGAACTGTCTATGCCTTCGTCTTTAAGACCCTGGAAAGATAATAATATTTAAAAAATAAGAATCAATTAAGTTTATAAGTTTGGCTTTATTATTTATATATAACTTATTTATTAGTCAGTTAGTTTGCACAAACACATTTTAGTTGATTTTTTTAGCTACACAGAAATGTAATGCAATTTGTTACTACAATGCTCAATTTTCTATTTTAAGGCTTAGGTTTTACTTATAGAAAACCCTACTCTTCTAAGATAAAAATAAAATCAAAAATAATTACATTTTTATTCGTAACAAATAAAACCCTACCCTGAAACTTGTTATAAATAATATTAATAAATAAATTTATATAACTACCTCAGAGCTTTCCCCTTTAGCCAAAATATTTGGCTTAGAAGGCACTACAGTAGATCCTGACTTCAAAATTCCCCTCACTTCTGGAGTAATCATTCTTTGGGCCCGTTCTGTAGGTGAATCGTCATCCAGATCTATAGAACAAATATAAATTTGATATTTGTATATATATACAAGAGTTTGAAACACCCATAGCGAAAAATAATGCAATTTTGTTATACCATTTAAAAAACGAAAATTTCATCACCTAACAACTGGTGTAAGAAAGCTATAAGCTATTTAAGGATAGATGCATTCATTTTATTTATTTATATAAAAATTCTTGTAATTTATCTCATCAATTAAATCTTATTTGCAAATATCTTTAAATACCTTTTAAAAGTTATGGTGCTTACACAATACGGAAGAAGATCAAAAGTTAGAAATAAAATCAACCATGTAATATACATTTTTATTACAAATTACGTATAAAAGCACCCATTAAGCACTTTTAACCTTGCTTTACGAATACATAGATGTCCCATACAAATATTTTAAAACAATTCACAGCACACTACTACTTTTATTTCTCTTTACGAATACCAAACATTTATATTAGACCTATCTTTCAAAAATAATTTTAACCTAAAATAACATATTAGACTGACGATACATGTGGCTCAGTTTGTAGTACCCCTTACTTTCTGTGTCAGTGGTCGCGGATTCGAGTCCCGCTGGGGGCATTCATTTGTATGATGAGCACGAATGTTTGTACTCCAGTCATAGGTGTTTATATTTATGATATGTATGTATTTAAAGTTATATATGTGTAATTTATCAACTATCTGGTATCCATAACATGGAACTAGATGGTGCCGTGTGTTAATGTCCCGACATATTTAGAATGTAGATATCGAAATTCCATAAATGCCTTTAATATAATAATTTAAAATTGACATAAATTATGTGTTAATGTATGGGACACCTTTATAACTTCACGAATCGTGTAAACAAAAGCAAAATCAAAGCTATATTTACAATTTTAATTGTCCTGATGCCAATAAAACACCTGTTTTGGCATTAACAAGACATCTCATTGTTCGGACACATGCTGTCATGTACCCATTCTTAAAATAGTAGTCAAAAACATTTTAAACACAAAATCAAAAGTCAATGGTATAAATAACTATTATAGTTCAAAACATTTTATATACAAAGTCAATGATGAAGTAAAGCGGATGCTGGACACATGTTATTGCTAAATATAATTAGAACATTTTTGTTGATCATATCATCCTACGAGTTTAGAATTTCTAAACAAACAAGGTGTAATGCAAATACTTTGATATAACAGTCCATCATACAGCACTTCAATTCAATTAAAAGTTAATGAAAACGAAATCCAGAAATGTTTTACAAAATTGTCAACAACTATTTTGTTGAGAATTAAGATCGGAAAGGAAAAAAACCATTTCAATGTAAGCTACTTACCTAACAATAGTTAGTATGCATCAATCAAATAATAAATACTTATATAAACCCCTTCTAGTCATGCTTAAAATATACAATTTATAGTCTAATAAACATATTTTACGACATAGTTATAGAGAAATTTCAGTATAGAAACGTCTCATACTTATCCAAAAACCATCCTGTGTTAAAATACCATTAGTATCCGTGCTAAAAATCACTCACCTTGGCATACAATTAGTGCTGAACCCAAGCGAAAAAAAAAGCGAAAAAAAAATCGAAATAAAAATAAATAAAAACAACCAAAAAAGAAACACAAATTAAAGAACATCAGACCTAAGCTTCTAAATTTCGCGTTCTGCTTCATGAGATACTCTAACGACGTATTCCTTGCGCTCGCTGATCTAAATAGTTCCATTTTTAGTTGAAAATCTGTATTTCTTGGTACGTCTTCGTGCGTTAGAGATTTTGTTAGCCTTTCATTTTGTTCCATGGCCTCTTGAACTTGACTTGCTAAGACTGGCATAGTCCTTAACCGTGAAGCCCGAGGCACTCTGTCATCTTTGGACTTAGGTAGTCCAGAAACTGGTGGTTTATGAGTCAATTTCGCGTTAAACATCTTCATTTTCTCGGCTAGAGACATTTTCGCCGGATCATCTTCATCTAACTTAGCTGCCACCGTGAGTGCGTTATAATACATTGTGCATAGAACCCGGGACATACACAGAGTAGAGTCCACATGCAAAAAAGAAACAAAGCCGACAATCAAAAGACAGAAAGCGTCGTCGGTAATGCGATTTACATGCCATATTGTGTAACATAATGTAACCAAAAAATTTGGAAAAAATGATAAGAATTAAATGTACATCTATAAAAGTGATTGGTAAAAAAAATAATATTTTCATGTTACATTTGTTTAATTAAGTGACTTACCGTCTTCATCTCTATCGAGGACATTAGCGATGCTTTTGGACTGCGCGAGAGATATTTCTTTTGAAGGACTCGTGGAATCTGGAGATCTCATCACAATCGGTTGAGTTTTGAACCGATCCGTCACTGAAGGCCCCTCCTTTACCTTTGAGCGACTGTGACGAATCAATGGTTTTGGTGTGCCTGAAATTGAGAATAAACATTTTTAAAAAATGTTTGTGTCGTATTTTTAAATAACAACGTTAAAACAGTCAGTTTTATTTACAGGTATCAAATGCTATTAACCAACTTGTTTTATTTATTTATTTATTATTTATTCACGCTATTTTAGATTTTTCTTTTAGAAAATGTGATAATAACTACATACGATCCGATACCACATTCTGCGTACTGTCGATATAGATAATGTATACCTATACGTTGTTACATTGGGGGGGGGCATGTATATGATTGGTGCAATATTAACCTCATTTCAAAATCGATCAGTAAAAAAGTCAGTGGTAGTCATAGAAATAACAAATTCTGAAAATAATAAACTCAACTACAAAGTACATACATTATAATATGATAATACTAGCGACTTATCCTCACTCTTTTCGGGTGTCTATAGCCTATATATTACACTAGGTCATAATCTATGTGTGTACCAAATTTCATCCAAATCTGTCCAGCCGTTTCAGAGTTAAGGAGTAACAAGCCTATACATTACACACACAACAAATTTTTGTATTTATAATAGGAGTCCGATTTAAATACCTTTAGCTTGTTGTTGGAGCTGTTGCCACATGCTGGCTCTTGCGACGACACTATTACTCTTCACTAACCCAAGAGCAAATCCGGAAGAATTATCCATGTTTTCCTCATCACTCCCATTCTCTTCGAGACTTTGGAGAACTTCGTTTTCCGTAGACTTTCTTACACGTTCCATCTTGAGAAGGTCTTGTTCAATAGACGGTGAAGACCACTCGTTGCTACTGTTCGATGCGTGGTTTTCATGTATTTCTTGACTCTCAATCAAACCCAACTCCTCGCCTGAAAATCGATAATATCGTTATTAGTCTCGAGCACGAACGAAAATAGACATAGGTACACTAAATACAATATTGCGTGCACGTTTAACTGCGGTGTTACGTTAAACGTTGAAGTAAAAATAAAAACTTGCTAAACGAATTAATGCAAAATTGAAAGTGTTTCTTAAGTGATAAATTAATGCCAACCTTTAAAATCGCGTGGTGACAATGAATATTATACGTATTACATTGACCTAAATAAGAGGACTGAAAACTCATCGACAAGGCTAAACCGAGTTTATTTTGAAAACGTCCAAATATGCACAGGACATGTCTAATTTTACAAAACATAAACAAACACGACTAATGCGAACCGACTGTTTCGATTCTTTCCATATGTTTCTTTTATGACGCCATAACAGTTAGCTTTGATTGCCCCGCACACTAAATAAGTCAAAAGCAGTTTTCGACGTACACTCATCCAGCGCGCCAACCCGTTAAAAATAAATTTAATGCTTATTCAAACTGACCGATTGCTATTTACTAACGGTGATTAATAACACTTTTAATGTAATACAAACCAGAATGCGGCCCGGAGTCGCGGGAAGAAGCGCGATTGTACACCCCGCTATCACAAGACACGTTCAGACTCCAGTTGTCGGCTTCAGCTTGATTGGAATCCTCTTCGTCCAGAGCGCGGCTATCTTCGTCCAAAGCCACGCGAACTTTGTTTACTTCTTGTTCGATTTCATCAAGAGTTGCTTGTTTTGCTACACTATCGGCGCAAATCTTTTCGAAATCTAAAAAAGTTGCTTCACCGAAACTATCGTCCTTGACAATAGCATTCTTCGAAACACCATTAATTATTGGTAGGTTCGCGTGGAATAAATTGGTATTAAATGGTGGTGATTCGAGGTCTACGAAAGGATCCTTTTCAGGTTCCCCTAAGGATAGGCCCTTGGCCGAGAGAACAGCACCGGACTCGACGGGACGATTTGGAAAACTACAGCCCGCGATGCCGAACGCTTGGAAATTCGCTTGGCCCGGCTCCAAACTGCGAAATGAGAAAAGAAATGCGATAATGTAGATCATACTCGTTGGTGAGAAAGAGATAGTCTCAGTTTCATATCACCTTCATAGATTGATGAGTTAAAGCATGAGTGATTTGGACTGGCAGCCTTGTTTATGGAATTAAGGGAGTTTGACACCATTGGTAATATATTATACAAATCCATTTCCAGATTGATAGTTTTTGCATGAACATAAATATTTCGTACATTATCGTACGTGCAAAAGATTTTTACTAAACACTAATTTCAATAAAAATAATAATTATTTTACATAATATTGAAGGAAAAATAAAATTTTAATTACATATAAGATTACATTTCCACATTTTATTTTATAAGCGTTTCTCGCAACGCTATTACTAACTGAAAATAAAACTTAACTAAGCGTCGTAGCCAAAATATTACATTAAGAAGCAGCAATTAAGGGCATATAGCTGACCGCATCAGATGCTCTGGTCATAAAACATTGAATGCGTGCTGTGAAGCACAACAAGCTAGAAATAGTGTTGACCCAGTAACGACTGGAGCGCTTATTTCCGTCATCAACTTGCCGTCTCAACTAGCACAGTACCAGTAAATGCTACCACCGAAGTTAATCACTGACGATTAATGCAATCGCAGACATACGAAAATAAACGAATTATTTGCTCCTAAATTAGAAGCGACTTATAAAACGAATGTGACAACATAATAAAAATACGAGCAAGAAGACGGATAGCCCGTTTCAGTGCTATATGCAACTAATGATGTTTATTTATCAAATTGCTATACACGATAGTTCTAAATAGTCTCCAACATATTAAAGTTTGTATACTTATATATTAGCCAGCTCTGTTACGGGATTTTTAAACGACAAATAAATAGAATGCGTATTGGGTAATATGCGTTAAACTTAAAAAAATAACGACCAAACGTATAATCTCCTCCTTTTTACTATTCGATTAAAAAATTGACGTGAATTACTTTAATAATAAGTTTAAGCCTACAAAAATATTTACATAAATTAACATCTAATGAAGCTAAATATGAGAAAGTTTTAACTACTTACAAATAGAAATGAGGCCAATCTTGCTGAAAACGGTACATTGTATTGCGATAATACTATTAAACTGCACTACTTTCGACTAAATTGCAGTGCACATTTGATTCTTACGTTATCTGGACTGAAAATGATTCAAACGGTAAACTGAACCGATGATGTCAGACCACTGTTCACAAAATTAGCGCCAAATGTTTACCAATATTACGAAACGTTAATTACAAGACACTTATCAGATTAACCGCTTTTATCCTCTTGAGAAACAATTTTTTTCATTATCATTTATTTACACACATACACTTTTAAATGTGTAAACAAAAAGTTTTTTAAAATACTAAATTATGTTTACTTACTTAACAGTTTGTTTTCGATTTTAAATTAACCGGAACAAAAAGAATTTTTAAAAGAATAATTATATATTAAAAGAAAGATTACTCTAGCTTCTAAGTGTAGTAAGTATTTCTATTTAGTAAATAAATCACGTTTTTTACCTAAAAAAATACACACTAATATAGGTATCTACTGCGAGTATATGTTATTATATTTTGAGATTTTAGAAGTCATCATCATCATCTCCCTGCCCATTTCCCAATCACTTGGGGTCGGCTCAGTACATCTTGCGTACTTGATAGGATTTGGCAAAAGTTTTACGACCGGCCGTCTGCCTGACATCAACCCTTTTAGGGAATGTTATTGTTTATCGCGGACGTCTTGTAATATGCACATTGGATATTGTTTTCTTTTAAAACAGTTTTTATACTATTACTCAAAGTTTTAACGTAAATTTTGGATATATTTTGAAATAAATTTTGAACACACAATAACTTTTGTTTTGACATTGTTTGAGATTTAGAAGTATACTACTGAAAATATTCGATCCCTAAACAATTGCAGCTTCAGTTTCTGTTTAATGAGAAAACTAGAACCATGCAGAAAATCCTACAGTATCAAATCAAAACATTTGATATATGCCCACGCTACGCGTTGCTCATCAAAATAGTGGCGACGAGCCAAAATTCGGATCCGACTTCAACTACAATCGACAGAAAGCGTAATGACCTTTATACAAGAAAAGCTATATTTAAGGGTATACACTTACTTACAAGCCGGTTGGTTACTTACCATAAAAAAGCGATAACCTATATAAGTTTTTGCATTATCATGTCTGTGGTTGCATTACGAATTACTATGCAAAGAAATATTTTAAAATTTTTCAGGCCACAAAAATGTATGAATCATAAATTGTTAATAGAAGTATTGTTGCGCATGTACAAATATCTTTTTAGTTTAAAAATAAAGCAATAGTCTTACCTGTAATTAATTAATCTCATTTCATCTATGGTTACTGGTTGGGTTTTGTAACGCTCTTTATCTCGATTCCTCACTTTAGACGTTGAGGGTTGATCTTTTAGAAAATTGTCTTTTGTCAGTGCCTCCTCCATGTTCTTTATTCGAGACGCAATCGAAGGAAAGCTTTTGGGATTGTTGTCAATTTCACATTTATCCCTAGCCCAATTACTGTTGCCGTTTTCACAATTTTCTTCTACTTTCAATCTGCGATTATTTAAAATCGAGAGTAGTTCATCGTTTACGTCACACACTAAGCTCATTGACCGAGGGTTCGCTTTAGGTCGTAGATTTCTCCGTCGAATTACAGCACTTGGAAAATTTTCTTCCGGTTCGGGCGCGAGATTCAAGACTCGTCGCGGTCCGGCCGCCAACAAGTCGTTCGCGTCGCTACTAAAATTCGTCGCACTAATATTCACATCGTTGTCTGCACAAAATGAAAGCCGTGGGCGTGGCGATTGGCTGCGTTCCCTAGTGAGACTCGAGCCTCTCTGCTTTAAAATTGGTTTAACTGGCGCCTCGCATTCTGAACCCGAATGATCTGATGTCCTTGATCTAAGCAGTGAAGATCTTCGTGAACTTCTGTCATCTTCACTTAAATCGAAACTAGAGGTGTGCCCCTCATCGCCACATAATTTTCTTGAAGATTTCAGGATAGGTTTTTTAGGTAAGTCAAAATCATGATCGTCGAATTCAGTAGTTTTTTTCTTGAGAATAGGTTTCGGTGTTTCTGGGTGTAAAATATCAGGGGAAGGTCTTTCTTCAGAAAAACTCTTTTTCTTAAGTATCGGCCGAACGGTTTCTTTGTCTTCTTCTACGATCTCAGCACCACCTGCAGCTGCCAGCAGCACAGCTTGGGCTATAGATACATGTGAAGAAGTAGTACTGCTACTAGAGCTTGAATTAGATTTCCGTTTTAATATGCCTTGAGGCTCTGGTGAACCATGAGAGACATCATCATTTAAATGATCTTCTTCACGACTCATTTTCCTTTTTAAAATACCTTGGATTTGTCCATCTGGAGACCGATTTCTCACGACATCTTCTAAAGATGAACGTCTATTCTTTAATATGGGCTTACAAGTATCGGGCGAATCATCATCTGCAAAAGATACTTCTGGACTGCACGATCTTCTCCGTGCAACCTGTGATTCATCCAAACTACGTCTTTTCTTTAGGATACCTTGACGCTGCCTATTCTCAGTTCGACTATTACGTGACTCAATCACACTCGGTGAAAACGTTACGGGAGGTGATGTAATGGAATGATTGGGAGGATTTGTTATATTGTTCTCTTCATGAATCGATTTTCTTTTTAAGATAGACACGGGCGTGTGATGACACGTCGACGAGGCCTCGGTACGACGATTTTGACTAGATGAATCATTATTGAGATCAGAGAATATTGCAGATTGTTTTTCAAAATCGATCAGTCTCTGTGCTGCCGTGTCTATATCTTTTAATCTTTCAGTTACACCTCTGTTTACAATAGGACCATCGTTTGTAAGACCGTAATTATATGTATGACTATTATTTTTTTGTTCAGATGTAGATGTAAAAAAAGAATCATAACGTGGAGGATCTGGTATGGTTACATGAGATTTATTGCTATTTAAGTTATTTGATAATTTGTTAACCCTATCTAAAGTTTGTTTCGTCAAAGCAGCTAAACTGTCCATTTCCTGCGAGAGTCGGGAACTTGTGGTCGCAGTAGCGTGTGGTCGAGTTTCATGAAGCGTAGACATTTTTGAAGAATTCTTTAAATTACTTAAGTTACCAACATGAGCATCCACAGTGGAATTAGTATTTTCGCTAACATTCAATATAATTTTACTAGGTAAGCTTGTAGTCGCATTTTCACTCTTCGAAGAATTATCTAAACTAGTCAGTCTTGTTTTAGAATTATGATAATTTTCTTTAAGACTCTCACTACCTTTTTGAGCTCGATGAACTTTATCTTTACGTGAATTTCCTAAATCGCTCTTTACTTTTTCAGGACTTCTACGTAAAGACCTCCCTCTGGGTGGTTCTAATTTAGATTTCGTATTATCTATTTTCGATGTCGTTTCTTTCACGGATTCCTGCTTAATAGGTGAAGTCGAGTTACGTGTGGATTTTTCGGGGTTTCTTTTCGACAATGGTATGCAGCTGGGCCTAGCACCTTCAGAGCTACGCCGTTTTTCTGGAGATTTTGTCGATAAGGATCTAATAGGACTGGACTTAAAACCAAAATTTATGTTATTTTTAGGTGATATTTTAGAAGACTGTTGTAATGTTTCGTTCCTAGCGTGAGGTGCTTCGATGGACCGACGATTTCTCGTCTTCGTGACAGTTACTGAAACAAAAGAAAAATATATATTAATTACAAATGATAAAAAAAAATATAAATGAGAAAAAAAGTTATCGTGGACATTGTTCTAAACGAGTTTACTGACAATTGTACGAGCATTGATCGTACGATTCATGCTACTGCTGACTACGATCACAGCTTGACGCGTGTTACTACATACATTGTGTAACGTTATAATAGAGGTGAAGGAAATGATGTATATCAAATAGTAGCAGATGTTTACAAATGGAAGTGAATCATTTTCGTTCCATATAATAATGTAACTTATGTAAATATTATGACTAATAAAGTGTAGATTTACTAAAGTACCTAAACTGTAACAGTATAACTTTTATTTTGTTAAGATTTTATTCACATATAGATTAAGTAAATAAAATTTTTTACCATAGCTAAACCATAAAATAATTAAAAAAACCTCATCAATAGCTAATAAATATTATGAAATATCGATAATGACACAGTTATGCGGTTAACGTTTGACAGTAATTTCCTTTAACACCGGTATAGGCAATATGATCTTCAATCACGTGGAAACATTGAAGGCTGTGGTATGGGCAGTTTCAAACCGCAGCACACAAGGAATAATATACCTGAATATATTGGTTATTCAGCGCCAAGCAAACATTGCATATTTATTTTGTTTGAAATAAGTTTGATTGATTTTTATATTTATTTAATTGAACGTGTTATAGTTATTGATTAATTTGAAAATTTGAATGTTTTTGATTGTTTATAATATATTGGACTAAAATCAACCGCGGTATCTCTAAAACACACTAGTGAGATACATATATAGAAAGATTTCTAGCATATAAGACAAAGGGTAAAACTGCAAATATTAATAATCAAGAAAAAATATCAAGACGGCGACGAGGACATGTTGTTGATAGCTACAAATATATTATATATTATAATATATTATATATTATAATATATTATATATTATATAATATATTTGTGAGTTGTGGGTGTGTCCCGGTCTAGGTACGTAAGCATTTAGTAAAAAACTATTATTTTGACATTACAAACTGACACTTAAATTTTATATATCTGTATACACTAAAGGTATATTGAATATATAATACATACTTTCATTTATATTTAAAAATAAGTAAATTGCAACGGACATACAAGTTTAATTTTTAAATGTTAGCTAATTTACTGACTTATGTATAATATCTATCAGTTAAAGTTGGTTCTTAGAACAAGGTGAAGTATAAATATAGAATTTAAATATCATCATACCGTCCCGCTACGCGTAATGTAGCGAAATAAAACACCTTTTATCTTTATCTTACGACGCTCCATTAGTGAGAAACCTGATCCTAATAATCTTTGTATTTGCATCCAAGTCAAATTACACTTGCAAATGTTAGTTGCTAAAGAGATAAATTAAATAATATGCTATTAGTATAAATAAATATAAGTACATATATACTATACATGTATTTCGATGTTTATGTTAACATAAATTGCACGTCTGGTTAAACGAAACATTAAATGAACAAAAATTAAATTTTGTATGAGCTTTGGGAAAATGCTCGTCAGAACATTTTCTCATTTTAAGCGTCTGGTGCTAGTCTAGTTTACTTACTTAATAAACTTTACTAAGAATTACTGAGTAAGAATATTTGACGTCATAAAAATCTCACTGGAAACAATGAATTTACAAATTATTTGTCACTTAAATATGAATCGTGCGACAAGTAACGCAAAAAAGTTCGTTCAATGTGTAATAGGCATAATGTGTAGCTAAATCATTGTTTCGACAATGTGGTCGTGTTCAAATAAATCCGTTAGGTGAGGTTGGTTATTATAGCAGAACAATAAAATCATATTTTTTATTAAAATCTTAAAGTAACAACATTCATACGTGCTCTACAATAAGTTTTACTCCAGTCGAGGTAATGTTTTACAAAACTACAAAAAATTAACTGCATTGACAGAGGAAAACTACATATTTTCTTGTGTACCTAATAGGTATGTACGTACATTATATTTTCACTTCTTCTTACTTATACTCTCTATTAAAAATATATGAGTAAAAAAAATGTATATTTTACTTGTGCATACAATAAATTTAATTAAACTTCATTTTAATATATTAACGAATAACGACGTATGTGCGAAATATTTTAAAAATACTATAATAGATGTAAAACTTAGCAAAATATCGCTAGATATTTTATAAAAGTATACTGAACAAAATTTCCATATAACAATAGCCTTTAAAAGTTAGCTAGTAAGAATAAAATTTGACAAAGCAAGATCTAATACATTGTTCGGCCTACTTTGATCCCTCTTGTTACAAAGGCAAATGTAATACACACACAGGTAGGTGGAAAGTTCATGTAGTGTACGCGACGTTGAACTAAAAGCCTTTGTGTTTGATATACTAAATTTTCAGGTTCATTTATAAGAGATCTTTATGTCCATGATTAAAAATTAACAGACGTCAAAATATATCAATCTACTCAGATTGACGGAACGCTATTTTCAATGCTCTCTATGTTTTAATGGGCAAAAAACCTTACCAAAATTTCGAGAGTATATTTAATAAGTTGTTACAATGTCCTTTTAATGCAGCTACAAGTTTCCATCGGATAATATCAGTGGTAGCTCAGTGGTAACGCGCTCGCTTGGTAAACCGAGTGAAGCGGGTTCAAAACCCGGGTCTTGCACCTATGATATTTTTATGTGCGAATCATTTTCAACATGATTACCACCTGTCTTACAGTGAAGGAAACATCGTGAGGAAACCTGCATGTCTGACAGAACCTAAGCAAATTTTCGAAAGACATATTGTGAAGTCCGCCAAGCCGCACTTGGCCAGGGTGGTGGTCTATGGCCTGATCCCCTCGTATTTAAGGGAGGCCCGTGCCCAGCAGTGGCACGTTAAAAAGGGCTGAACAATATTATATAAAAAAAAAGGATACTTACTAAAGAGAGAGTCAACATATCAAATATTTATCATATAAAAGTTAACAACTTGAATTTTAGGCTTATAAAACTTAATCATCACTCCACCCGTATGCCAGACAGTTGTCAAAAAGTTAAGGGAACTTTCCATGAAACCTAAGTAAACACAAATGGTAATATAGAAACCCTTCTAGTTTTTTTAACAACCATTTTACTTTATGAATTTTAAATGTTGGTAAAAACGTATTTTACATATTGACTAAAGCGTATTGAAAAATAACTGTATGCAACGATAAATATTATATACTTTAATCCGCATTTCAAACGTTCAGGTAAAAATGCTTTTATTAAAATGAATTGTAGATTGAGCCAAGGGAAAAGTATTGAAAAATTGTAATACCACAAATAATTTCGAGTAATAGCTATTATTCTTTAGATCTATAATTTATTCTGCATTTAAGAAAATTTGTATATAAAATAAACAAATTTTACCTCTTGGTTAGTCTAATTTTACAAATTTAAATTGTATCTCTCAGGGTAGCTGCAGTAAGAAGACAAAAAATTTAATATTCTAGTCGTGGACGTGTCATTTTCATAAGGCCTACAGTAAATGTCTTTCGGAAAATTAAAATAAATTAACTTTATATCCAAGAGCTTATTTTAGATCAAAGTAAAATAAAATTAAGATTTGATTAGCAATTACAGTGAGTATCATCATAATAAAAGTATCCGTCAGCCGGTCGTTCAGATTACGATGCCATCGTCCCAGACAGCTGTGGCGAACTAGTGGGCAAATAGGGGTGAGGTAGGAAAACCCTATACGAAATCAGAATCAGCTTTAAATTACAAACTTAACCAAGCGTTGGACTAAACTTTTCTCCCTCGGCAGTTGGTCGAAGACTTTTATAGTTTCTTTGCAAAGAGTTTAATAAAATTTGTATCAAGGTTTAAAACTTATTTTTTTTTCTATTCAAGTGATAGAATTAATGTTATTATAACAAGCAACTACGTGTTTAACAAGTTCTGCAGCTGGCGATGCCGCCCTTGACCTAGCACCCAGCGGACCGTAAAAATCAATTTAATAGCAAATTAACAAGATTCCCTGAGGTAAGATGATAAATATTTTAAAATATATTAATATCTTAATTTAATTATGTAAAGCAAGAACAAGGAAGACTTGATATTTCATACAGCCATGACAGTTCAGGAAATAGTAACTAACACGTAAAAGGTTTCATCTTACATAATCTTCGATGTACATAAGTATCGTTGTAAACTAGTTACACTAAGAGCATATTGAAGCATAAGCATAAATAAAATAATTGTATAAGTATTGAGACCAGCCCTATTAAAGAGAGGACTATGTAAAACTCAAGCTGGCACAATAAAATAAGCGTACCTACAGTAAAAATATATAAGTCTTATATAAAATGGAAGTTACGATCGACGGTATAAGATGCCCGGCTCTTTATGTTCTTCCTCATACATCATGTCAGTTAATGTTTGAAGATAAAAAGTATTTTTCATTATAAAATCCTTATTTAGAACAATTTCAAAAATATCTAATATATTAATAAGAAATCTTAATATTGACGAATAAATTGTTATCAATGTATTATTCAATTGGGAATTTTAAATAAGCTATTTTTGTTTCACATCCCTAAAATTTTAATGTATAGGTTATTTACGTAAAGTCCTACCTTGATGTAAAATCGTACCTGTCGCGTTTTACTTCTTTTAGCACGTTTGGAAAAAAATACAATTTAACTCGCGCACACCGATAGCCAAAAAGCGACATGATGAAGTTAGCTAAAAGCGACATGGTGAACTTAGCTAAAAGCGACATTATGAAGTTAGCTGCATTCCTTTTACAAACAGAGTTGTGACATACGAGATGAAATCTTTAGGTATTTTTGTTATGTTACGCCAAAGAAGTATAGCTTCTTACGTGCGTACATAAATACACACACACGTTTTATTTTAATTTTATATGAAACCACCCTTGAGAAGCAATCTAATCACTAAAAAAGAATTATGAAAATTGATTCACGATTACCAAAGATATCATGTATCATATACACAAAAAATACAACCAAATTGACTATTTCCCTTTTATAGTCATTAAAAATAATAAATACGAACGGTACATTATACAATAACAAACATAAAATGGCTGTCAAAAAGTTTTCCAACCTATTTCAAGCCGTCTCATTTTGTTTATCTTGTTTTTATATTTTTTCCGAGTAAGCTACGTTTTGGATTTGAGGTCATATTGCCGAAGTTATTGGTTTTCATTTCAGGCATATGTTTTTTTTATATTTCGTAGCAAGATGACGATTAATCTAAGTTTGTTTGTTAGGGTCGACTAGGCGCATCTATGTATTTAAATAAGTTAATTTATTTACGATGAAATCCCTTAAAGGTAAAAACCAATTTGATATTCAGAAATATTTATAAACCTCACAATGTTTGATAGTATAATTAACCCATTTCAAAAATAAGTTAAATGAGTTGAACTTCTTGTATTACATATCTGACAGCTAAATAACAAGTACGTAATAGCTATTACCTACAACCTTGTTTAATAATTCACATGTACGTAACAAGAGTAGAAAGTATAAAAGACAAAAGTGACTTCTTTATTCAATCTAATTTAATGTTTCAATATCATACTGTATTATAAATATTTTTACATTTTTTGCCATGTGGCCGAACCAAAATGACGAATCAGTCGGGGACCGGTTTCTTGAAATTCATACTTAAATCCTCGGCAATTTAACCGTAAACGTAAGACGCTTAGCTTCAGTCAATAATTTCGAAAGCTTACTACGATACAGTCGCAGCACTATCGTCTATTTACTGTATCTGTTGCAAACAAATTAAATCTGTACCTGAGAAGCATAACACTGTAACTCCGTTTTTTACGAGTTTGTGTTTTTTAAAGTAGATATATTATTGTATGTGTCCTTTTCTATAATAGCATAACATTGTTTGTAGCAAAATTAACTATTTATAGTATTAAATACTTCATAATTTTGCTACAAACAGTGTTATGTCATTATAGAAATGGACAGATACGATAGTACAAAACTGTACTGTACTGTACAAAACGGAGTTACAGTGTTATTCTTCTCAGGTACAGAAATACTAACACCAGTAGGTGGGTTTTAAATTAAATGAGCAATTGTCATATATACACACAATATCAATTTATTTCTGTACCTCGTAAGCGGCTCTAAAAATTCAGATCAAATTTTGCATTTAGATAGGTGTCTTTTCTGAAAAAAATAACTCAATTTTTATATATTCCAAAAAAGCACGAAATTACAAAACGCCAAGCGAAGCTCAGTCGCCCAAATACTAGTTATCTTATTTGCACAACACCTATGCTTGATGAAGCTTTTTTATTTTTAAAATCCGACTTTGTTCATAAAGTATTAAATCGCGCGTGAGCTTAATGACAAAATAAAGATACAAAGATAAATAGCAACTGCAATATAAGAGGACGTGATGTTCTAATTTTATATCCACAAAATATATATGTTTACACTTTACACAGATACTAAGGAATTATGCACCGTACAACAATCTGCACAGAAAATATTTTCATGAATGATTAACAGCATTTTTTAATGTATTTAATGATTTTGATATTTTATTATTAAAAGAATATTTTATGTTCAATAAGTTAGTGCCACACTGTAAACAATTTGGTACATTCAACCAAGAGCTTCGAAGCGAAAGTTGATGCCGAATATTTCGATCCAGTTACCGATTTTTTTTTTTATTTTTTTTTTTGAGTTAGACTTATTACTTTTACAATATAAAAAATACTTTGAAATAAGTCCAGCGATTGCCAAGGTACGTGCAAATTTACGGACAAATTCTAAGAATTATAGATTTTGTGCAGCCCTTTTTAACGTCTATTACGACCATTGCTGGGCACGAAGCCCGTGCCCTTCAACATAAGGGCGTCAGGCCATAGTCCACCACGCTGGACGAGTGCGGGTTGGCGGACTTCACATGTCTTTCGGAAACTTGCTAAGTTCTCTCCGACATGCAGCTCACGATGTTTTCCTTCACCGTAAGGCAAGTGGTAAGCATGTTGGAAATGATTCGCTTATGAGAGACCCGGGCTTTGAATTATAGATATTGAGTTCATATTACCTATCTATACCCGGATACCGTGGATATAGTTCATATTATGAGGATTTATTCCGAATAATGGAGAGATAAGAAGGAGGTACTAGAGCCGAAGGTGACGTTATCCACTATAAGCCTCTGTTTACAACTTCACATGGGGAAATACACGAAGAATAGAGAGAGAGATATTATATTTTTCAGACTTGTGGTGTTTTAGATTTTATTAATATTTCAACATTGATTAATATCACTCTCACAAGTCGATAGTACTATTTAAAATCGAATCATTGTTTTATTTTCATTCAAAATCTCAGAAGGTATTAACCAAAATTACAAGAGCCCACGCAACAAAACAATAATGATCAACGATAACGCAATCCTAAGTAAAACGCGAGTTTTTTGTATGTTTTGTGGAACACATTAATCAATAAATATTGCAAAGAAGAAAATTATAGAGACAATTTTTTTAATAATTAAGTTTTCTTAATTTGAAATAGGATATTTTTTATCGATTCACTAACTAAACTAAAAGTAAACAGAAAGCTTATGTATTAACTTAAAATGAAAGAGATATAAGAAAGACAAGACAGACAAATACTAACTACATATGATAAAAACAAGTTGAACTTATATCGAAAGAAATCAATTGAATTTCGACAACAGATCCTACTTATAGTACCTACTCATTAGTAGAGTGAGATGTCACGTCGTTTTACCTTTTCGTAGGGGTAATAGCCTGAGTAGTCCAATTAAACAAACTCTAAAATCGAAATAAATTTATTAAAAAACATAATTTATCATGATTTTTTATCTAAGTTATTTTTGAGTAAGGTACCTACATATTAAAACTACCTCTGGCATTAGCTATTTGCATAAAAAATGTACGCTTGAATTAATTTTTATGAGGATATAAAGCATATTTAAATCGTGTAAACTACACTTTACGTTTCCACTCGGCTTATAGAAATGTCTTTATGTCTATGTATTAGAGCAATGAGATGTAATGAAACGGTATTGTATTGACAAGGAATGAAAGGCAATAAGGCTCAAACATGCTTCATTTAGTATCTAATGAATTCGAAGCGCCGTCATTTACGTTGATATTATAAAGTACCCATATTAATCTTCTTTTCATTTTCATTTTCAAAAAGTAAGCGAATTCAATAAAAATAATGGTAATTCCTAGCTTTACTCTTTGCTACTTGTCAGTTAGCCAGTATCGAGAACACTGCGTATTGGATAATAGGTATAATCCTAATATTGTGCTTTGTCTTAACCATAAGTGCAAACATTTGTATAATGAAATAGCCCCTTTAGCAATCTTTAAGGTACAAAACACAAAATTAAATTTAAATAATAAGTAATAAGTAGTATACCTAAAATATGCATTCAGCCCTTTTTAACGTCCCACTACAGAGCGCGGGCCTCCCTTTAATACGAGCGGGATCAGGCCATAGTCCACTACGCTGGCCAAGTGCGAGTTGGCGGACTGAACATTCCTTTCGAAATATTACTAAGTTCTCCCAGACATGCAGGTTTCTTTACAATGTTTTTCTTCACCGTAACATACTTATAGGACATACCTATAGTATAAGAATAAATATTTAGTTTCTTCATAAGACTAAAAGAACACATATCGAGAAGAATGACTTTCTTGCAAAATTACATTAAAATACTGACTGAAAAGCTTTTTTTTATCAGAAGTACCCATTTTCACGCGTCATTTCATTTAGATATTCGTAATATCAATTCGTGAAGTTAAATTGTATGGTAAATTATGCCGTAGGCAACCTTCAACAAGGTAATACAATTAAGGGTATCGCAGTTGACAATTTTCACATTAAATTGCTAGCTTAACAGAACACAATTATATTGTGTGTTAAATTCGTGTTCACGAGGTTGTTTAAGCACTTGATATACGAGAACTCTGAATTAGTGTAATCACTACTAAATAATACATTTTAATTACATGGAAAATTATGATACGCTTCTTTCTATTAAAGTGCATATAAATAATAGTAAAAAGTATTATTATTATGTTAGAACTGGAACTTTTGGAATTTATGAGACCCTTAAGGAAAACCAACCTTAAGGAAAATCCATTTACAATTAGCAAAGATATTGCGTAACGTACAAAAAAAAATCCTAAATGTTATTCAACTTCAGTCAACTTTCAATAAACAAAATCTAAAATTCTAAGAAGAAGAGGAATCTAAGATTGAATAAAAATATTTATTTATTATTACATAGAAAAGTAATTATATATAAAGGGAACTTTTTGAGGATACTTTAGCACATATAAATTAATAATAGCTCGTCTAAGTTATTGTTATAGAGTCGCTCTTTTTTAACGTTAGATGTTGGTTATGTATTTTTACAGTTAGAGCAAATTTTAGTCCACAGGTTAAATTGCACTATACACTATAAATGAGTTCCCAGTGGAATACTCATAGTATGCCGGTGGTAATTAACACCTTTGATAAAGTTACGCGCTAGTACTAAGCAGAAGTATCACTATATCCATATACTAATATTATAAATATGAAAGTGTGTTTGTTTGTTTATTTGTAATTCTTTCACGTCGAAACTGAGTAACGGATTGGCATCATTTTTTGTGTGAAAATAGTTAGAGGGCTAGAGTGTGAAATAGGGTTCCTTTTTACCGCAGGAGATTAAGTAATTCCCACGGGAAAACACGTTATATTCATCCCATAAGGGAGTAAAATAGGGGATGAAAGTGTGTATGAAACTACCTTTTTAGAATTCTTATTGTAGTTTTAGCGCGAGCGAAGCCGCGGGTTCTGCTAGTTTTTGAATAAATTTGATTCTAGCACAAAGATGTCAAATTATAGTATAGTTCCTATTATTTAGTTTTGCTTTTAGAAATTAATAAATAAGCGATGAATATATAATTTTGTGGATAATAATATCAAAACATTTCTAGAAAAGAATTTCACGAAACAGTTCTTAAGTAAACAGGGAACTGTTCTTATATAATCAAATACAAACATTGCACGGTTTGCGTTTAAGAGCAAACATGTATGTTTCGCCAAAGAATAAATGTTAGTATACTTATCATTAAGTCCACATTAGGTATAACTGTTAAGCGCAGTAGATTAAAAACAGGAAACAAAACAGCATTTGAAACGAAATTATACATTTAAATTTTTGTCAGTATTCCTAAGCTTTTCCAAAGCTAGAATTAACTTTCAGTGGTGTCATATTCCAATATTGAATACTAAAAGAGATTAAATAAATATTATTAAATCATTATCAATTTTTCATTATTTTTAGACTCCTAAAATATAGATACTTAAAATATAATTTACAACGTATGTACCTACAGAGAAGATTATAACTTTAGGCCCTTGCAATATGCAAGCTGAGAAAAGGCATATCCGGAAGATCAAAGACTTAAATTTATAACGTCCGTCTGTGTATAGAGCAAAGTTGATAATGTGTGTTGGCATTTATTGGAGTATAATTCAATACACTAATGCAGAACGTTTGAGTGATATATGAAAGAAAACAAAAACTTGGCATCTCAGACTTATTACTCCAATGGACATGTCACGCCTATAAATAATGCTGATAAATGTTAATGTAAATTTAATTATTAAATAATCTTGCTCATAATTGATTTTAACATCACACGATTATTAAATACTAGCGACTCACCCTTGCTTCACTTCGGCTTCGTCCCTAGACAAAAACAAATCTATCCCACGGGAACCGAACATTTTTCCGGGATGATATATAACCTTCCTCAGTTAACGGGCTATCTAATGCAAAAAGAATTTTTCAAATCAGATTAGTAGTTCCTGAGATTAGCGCGTTCAACCAAACAAACAAACAAAATCTTCAGCTTTATAATATTACAGTATAGATAGTATAGGTTTGTTTGAAGCATAAAATGAATGTAAAGAAGATTTTCCTGGCAATTGCCGTATTTACCTAGGTATTTAAAACAACAAGTTCCATATTTTATTTTTTTAAATAAAATATAACTTTTGTTTTAAATAATATATAAATACATTCAGAAAATAGTATATTTATTAACATATTTCTATTTCTTGCCAACTTAAACCATGACAACACAGTTCACGTGGACGAATCAATTCAAGTAGAGCGTGAATATTAGACGACCTATTCAATGGTAATACTTTCGCTAACGTATTTCTTTAATATACCAATAAGTATTTCTTTAATATACTATAGGAAAATAATGGCTGGCATATTGAAAACGTACCTATATCTTGATACATTTTATATGTTTTAATATGTATTTTGTGTTTGGGTGAGGTTAGGGTGAGCGGCGGCCTAACTCTTCTAATTAACTTAGCTGCAGAATTCAATTGATATAAATGAAATGTATAACGATATTGAATGTCAGACAACACCATATATCACTCATAAATGCAACAAATGAACGTAACAATGGTATTGGCTTATATAAATCATGTCACCTATCCATTGTCAATTTAGGTCAATTTTGATTAACACGAAACATTGGTGTTTGAGTTACGAAAAATATTCTAAATTACAGTTTCTAGGTACCAAGTCGTAAAAATGAACGTGACCAAACTACATAATATAACAATGTATTATTTCTCAGATAATGCTTGATTAGTTACTAGCGTAAGACGTTTTTGTAATAGAAAAATAATTACTTCAAGGAAATTTTCCCATATTCAAATTGGCATGCTTTAATTAAATTAATAAAACTAATGTTCGCCCAGTTGTCGAAATTCAGTCATAATTATTATTTACCTAATTAAAAAAAAACTGTCTCCAAAACTATTTATTGACTACACTAAAGATCGTCAATAGCTACTAAATAAAAAAAAAGAAATCCAAACTGTTTGTCTTTGTTTTATATATAGAAGATAAATGAAACAAAATACTCATTAATTGATTTTTTTTACACATAAGAAAGGATGTATAAAAAATTAACATAACTAAAATTTTAGTGTTACAAAATTAAAAAGAAGACATTAAAAAGAAATGTGGCTATAGCGATGTCGTTTGTTTGTGAGAGGGTTGATTGACGGATATAAGATTAGTATCCACAAACCCTTGCATCACATACGTCCGCCGAATATTGAAAAAAGGAAAAACCACTGAAACGTATACGAAATGTTAGTTCAATTCAATTTCAAAGATAAAAGATGTTAGTTTCAGATATAGCACGGCTTCATTAGAATAATACCATTCAATTAAAGAATGTTATACTTTTTCATATCTATACTTAATATTATAAAGCTGAAGAGTTTGTTTCTTTGTTTTTTTGAACGCACTAATCTCAGGAACTACTCATCCGATTTGAAAAATTCTTTTTGCATTAGATAGCTCGTTGACTGAGGAAGGCTATAGGCTATATATCATCCCGGAAAAGGTACGGTTCTCGTGGGATAGATTAGTTTTTGTCTAGGGACGAACCCGAAGCGAAGCGAGGGTGAGTCGCTAGTATATAATATTACTAGTATATAATATTACTAGTATATAATATTACTACTGCCAATAAAAAACAAGTTATACAATAAACAATTAGATAATGAGTGTTGTTTCTTCGTTAAGTTTACAGTTTATAACGTAGCAGTTTATAGGCTATAATATAGCTTCTAAAACAATTGCAAATGTATAGGATTGACGTAACAGAATGTTTATAATTAGTATCCAATGTTAGGATGAATGTAGCAATTGTTTAATGTTTTCAACTACATATGTAATAAAAACCATATATTTATGAAATATATTTTTTTTTCTCCCTAAAATTTTTCAGGATTATACAACTATTACAAATATATTAAAGTTCAAATGTAGTGTAACCTATACATATAATAAAATTGTAACTAAGCCAAAATCTGTGCATTAAATATTTTGGGATCTTATTGAAAAAGACATTATTATCGATACAGAAGCCGAGTCTATAGTTCTTAGAATTTTTGTCTGTCTTTCTGTTTGTCTGTCTGCCTATGACCGCATCACGGAAAAATCACTAAAGGGATTTTGATGAAATTTGGTATGATGATAGCTGGTTATCCGGGTCAACATATAGGATACTTTTTACTGCGGGAAAATATCTCATCTCTGAGAAATCCATAAACGTTAAAACGTAAGTAGGGACGAACCTGAGCGGAGAGAGGGTGAGTCGCTAGTATGTAATATATAAACACACATATTTATATAATATTAAGCTACATATCATTGTTTAGTTTACTTAATTAGGAAGGTCTATTAATTTATTATCATATTTGTGGTCAGTCGATAGCGTGCATATAATTTTAGGACACTATTTATCTAATCTATTGTTTAATAACTATACAATTATATGAGATACGTATTTGTACTTCAATGGCAAAATAAAATTAGTTTATTTTTTTTAATGTGCAAATTGACAAACACGAAAAATAAAATAATAAACCTTAGGTGACGACTAAACGAGAAGAAAAATATTTATCGGAACGTATATTTATCGCATGAAATCTTAATCAAACCTTAGAATAGAGATATCGACAAGACCATATGATAGAGATATCGGCATATTTCATCGTACAAATTATCTTATCTACAAACCTATTTGGCTTAATATATTATATATTTATTTTATATAAAAACCTTGTAAAACAAATATATGTTTATAGTAACAGACAAATTATTTAATAAATTAAAAAACTCGCAATTTCATGCACAGTTATGTGCAATATTCAAAATATTCGCCTAAAAATCTAACCATTAACGGTAATTATTGTTATAAACACCTGTGCATAAAATAATGCTCTTTGCTCTTTAGTGACGCAAAACTGACTTTACATTTGCTTTTAATTAAATATTAAAACGTGACACAAAAAACGCTTGATGATAAATCATTACGACCGACATCGCGACTAAAAGAATCTATTTTTATTTCATTCGAATGCAAAACAAAGCGCACGCTGCATCTCATGAAATATTTTCCAATGAAAATACAATAAACAGTCTCATTACTGGGTTCATTATCAAAGTTTTGAAAACATAAGTGAGTACATGAAAACATAACAAAAGCACTCAATCACCCGCTAATCGCAAGCACCCTCGGATGTTTTACAGCTGATCGACATATAAACAAACTCACCTTATATTACTGTAAACACGATATTCCGGCATCTATGCACAAAACGCTCAAATATCTTTCACTAAACGAGTTTAGACCACTTTAGAACTCGCGAGATGTGTTTTGAGGGCATCAAAAATATCATTCCCAATTTAATTAAAGGGTCGTCAAGTATGAGAGGACGAAGGGCGTGCGTCTCCGGCGACAGTCGGTGGAGAACTGACATCGAAGCAAGGTAAGGCTAAAGCCGCGTTTCCGTGCAACCGTTTGAAACAAACCGATCAGATATAAGAGAAGTGTGGATAAAGTGGCTGTGTTGCGGTATCGGAGCGCAGCGGAAATGGACGTTACCTGTAATTGATTACAGCTCGTCATTGAGAAAATTATTTTCGCTTCCAATTCGAAGTGTTGTGCATTATACATTTTTTGAGAGCACCAAGTAAGCTTTATTTAAATATTCAAATTTGAAAATACAGTTTTTATTTTGAGAATAGCGTCAGTCTTGCGTTTTATCCTCCATTTGTGCAATGAAATCCATTCACTCTTAAATATTTTTGGCGAGGATCGCCACCTAGATATTTCAATAACGAGACTTTTCAACTCTATCATAATTTGGCATGTTTTATACATCGGAAAGCAATTAAACTGGAATGGATAAAGTACTGAAAGTGCTTTATTTTCAAAAGTACAATCATATACATACATATACTCGTATATAAAATGTTTACCTTTATTTAAAAATTGAAATAATATAGAGACGTCCCTATGTCCACTACGTAATTTTAAAACTTTAAATGATAATACTTTTAAAACTTGACAATAATTATATATATTTAAAAACAAATCATAATAGTTATATATTCATGGCCTATTCTTATACAAACAATGAACGTTTTTGTAACCATTTAAGTTACAATGCACTAATAACATATAAATAGGTATGCATCATTATTTTAATTAATAAATTAAATTTGAACTATATGAACATGTCATATACTTACATAATTATAATTTAATGAGACATTTTCATGAAAAACATCGCCTTTAATACCCTATAGCTAGAATTATTTTGTTAATTTGATTTTATTTTTAGAAAAAACCCAACTTAATGGCTTATCGCTGTTTAATTACAGCTTCGTTGTAAAAAATAAGTATATATATATATATATATATATATATATATATATATATATATATATTTAAATCAATTGAGTAAATCACAAAGGCACTATAAGTACAATTTTCTTTGCCCTTTCAAACAAACAATTCACAGAATATGTATATTCACATAATGAGATAGTGAGATCACTGGAGCTCAGATCAAAGCATTACAAGAGACTATTTCGTCTTTGTAACTATCTACGCCAAGTCCTCGCAATATCTACCAGGATTCGTTACAAAGTTAATCGAGTTACGAAAGGAAATTAATTATTATTTTCATATTGGGCAAAATCAATAAAATTTATCAAAGTATTTCTTATATTCCACATACATATAAAAGCATTAGTTTATTTAATAATCTATATATCTATACAAAAATCCATTTTTATATTTATATTGTATTGTTTCCTATGGACTCTATGATGAAATTTTCAGTACAATCTTCAGATTAGCCAAGCGGGTGATACTGCGAAGCTTGGTAGCGATCGGAAGTTTGAGCGCGGGCGAAGCCGCGGGTACTGCTAGTGATAAAAATGTGAGTCGATTTAGCTACAGAATATATTAACTTATGTAACGATACCTACAAAAACATTTACCATGCATAGTAAACTCCAATAAAAAATATGCAAATAACTAAATTTAATAAGTCAAAAATGAATTTAATTTAATATTTACACCTCCTGGTTAATTTCTAAGAAATTAATTGTTAACTGGCACACCGGTGTGCCCGCGCCTCTCGACAGGTTAACATATCAAATCTACTTTAAAGTAATGATATTCGGTATTTATATTATTAATAAAAACGACCACGACAAAAAGAGACATAAACTTTTATTTCAAAAGATAAAACTGAGTAATTATCGTTAACTGTAAAGTTCAAGGGAAGAGCTTTAAAGCTCGAACGGTGAATACTCTTAGTAGATCACCACACTTAAGCAGATATATCTCGAGCAATTTTTCTTGAAATTTAATCTTTCTAGCAAATAAAAGTTAAGCAAAAAGGAAAATGTTGGTGGAAAGTTGTAGTCAACTAGTTACTCTGCGCTTACAGGACTGGAATGCTGAGTGGAACTGGAAAGATTCAAACGTGTCTAGACAAGAACAAATTTCCATTTTAGAGCAATCATTTTAGATATTAAAAGATAACAGAAAACTCTCTTAAGTTTTAAAACATATTTTCTTGTCTATCACTTATATTTACGTAAAAACTTAGAATTTTTATTAAAAATTTAAGTATCCTTATAAACTTTACATAGTCCGTTAGATTCAGGTTTACATACACGTTTGTCGAGTTGTATAATACCGGATTTAGAATGAGCTTTGTCACAAAATTAAGTACATCGAGGAGAGTACTAAATGTACATTAAAAAGGTTGGATAAAAAAATTAAACAGTATTAATTTTCATTTGAGCTGTATATTGCATTAAGTTGTTAAAAATATCCACCAGGGAGGGATTTGACACTAATTTTATTTATCACCCAGTTTTACTTCTCGGTTGTTTACTCAAGTTGTCAAGCCAGGTAACTTGCAATTTGTGTTTGATGCTTTCAAAAATTCTTTTTATTTTAAATGTCTAGATAAAATGCTTTTCATGCTACAAGGACATTGCAATCAAGAATGCTGAATGTTCCGGTGACCAGCAACGAACCCATGTGCTTTGTACCATGACTGTATAACTAAAGATGGTCTGATTTTAGATAATTTAAGTTGTTTTTAAATACCAATTCTAACAGTTTAGAGTACCTAGCTTCCTTTTATGATTAAGATTGAATTGCTTTTGTAGATGTTATCTATAAACTATATTGAAATAATATATAGGTAATACTAGAGACTCACCCTCGCTACGCTTCGGATTCATCCTTAGACAAAAACAAATCTATCCCAAGGGAACCGTACACTTATCCGAGATGACATATAGCCTATAGCCTTCTTCAGTTAACGGGCTATCTAATGCAAAAATAATTTTTTAAATCGGATTAGGAGTTCCTGAGATTAGCGCGTTCAACCAAACAAACAAACTCTTCAGCTTCATAATAGTAGTATAGGTAACGGACGATAGGAAGTAAACTTAGGTTAAGGTAAAGTTATATTTAAAATAATATCAAAGAAAATATCAAAGCGAAATAGCTAAAATAGTTCAGCGGCCTAGCAGGTACGGAGCAAATATCAAATGCCCGGCAATAGTCGCACTTAATTTCCGTTTCACAAATAGTTTTGAATCGAGCAAGATCTGAAGTACCCGAATTTTTAGTTAAATACTTGATTTCTTTATTATTCTACTTTATGTTATATTATTTACTTAAAAAGTATCTAGAAATCCTTTGAAGTTAATTTTGTAATAAAATAAGATAAATAAATCGCATCCACGTGGAAAATTCAAACACTAATTAAAAGTCTTGATTCTACCGTACCTCTTTATATAAATAAAATAAGGGAAACATTAATTTAATATTACGTACTAAGCTTTGAGTAACGAATTACTGAAAGCCTTCGAGTAAATATAGTTTAAAAAGTCCGCCTTAGTATTTAGTTTTAATTACAGAGCGGTGTGAGACGGGTGCGATATTTAATTACAGTTTCTACAAGGACACAGCTATTAAAAAGAAACTTATGCTCAAAAAATAAAAATTAAAATTAATTCTCTATATTATTTAAGTTATAGATCATTTTACCATAATTAGTGCTATGCAATCTTATACAAAAAGATAATGCCAATAAAAACATAAAGTATAAAGACATCTCTACACACATTTTAAACAAGAATGAACAGTCGCGTATTTTTTCACATAGTTCGAAGAAACCTGTGCCCACCATACCAAATACTTATGGGTAACATCCTAATTTCGTAATAATATTATTATTTCTAAGTTTCTATAATACTTTTTAATACGACGAGCAGCTTTTTAATTAGTTTGATTAAACAAACCACATAAGTAACTAGCTATGTAAATTTACCTTCTACTCACGTGCTACGTTTAAATAAATTTAATAAAACAATGAAAAAAAAATTACAAAACGTTTTTTATGAGTAAAGGAGAGTGAACACGGATAATTTAGCAAGTCGCTTTTGTTTACAGAAAGACAAGTCCGATGAATGATATATGTAAACAGCAAGTGCGGATAACACATTTCATAACAAGCTTTTATTTATACATATTATTATATCGTAAGTGTGAATGGTGGGCATAAAGAATAATTACGAAAAGTATTGTTAATTTTTTTTACTATAAAACATAATAATAACTAGCGACTCACCCTCGCTTCGTTTCGTGTTCGTCCCTAGACAAAAAAAAAACAAACAAACAAACTCTTCAGCTTTATAATATTAGTATAGATTTGCTATAATAGCCGTACATTTTTTTATTTTTATAACAAAAGATAGTATCAGTGAAATATATGGGATATTTAAACTATAATAAATACCTTAATTGCCAATACAAATTTATCTCTGGACAAAGACGTTAAGGGTCGACATTAAATAGTAAACAATGTAAAACCTTTGCACTTAACAATTAACAGGTCATCTTAGCACGTTCAAACATACATCTTTTATATTTATATATATGGCTTTATTGCCCTTCTTACCAACTTCTGCCCGCGGCTTTTTAGGTTCGTAGCATAATTACATTCATTTTAGTGAATATTCCTTAAAAAATAGTGTGAAATTTTCCTAAATAAATGTATACTTATTTACAAGTTTAAACCAAAAAAGAATAGTTTTTTTAGCGTCATAATATTAGTATTTAGTATATATACCACTTAATTATATACTTTCTAATGAAAAATTATGTCAGGGTCAAAGTTGTGCATTTTTGAATTTCTAGCTTCAATCCGCTTTATACTCTCATCCCGAGCGAGCAGCAGTTTACAATATTTGTAGACTAAATAGAAATGTATGTACGTATATGTAGGTACATCGCATATGCATTTATATTCTTAGATAGCTGATAAACCTAATAGATATTGTGATGAAAATTCTCAAATTACATATGTTTGCAAATATTATTAGACTAGCGACTCACCCTCGCTTCGCTCAGGTTCGTCCCTAGGTACGTTTTAAGTTTTTTCAACGAAATCTTAATTCTTTTTCTAAAATAAAAGTAGCCTAAGTCACTCCTTATAATATCAGCTATCTGCCAGTGAAAGTCCCGTTAAAATTGGTCCAGCCGTTTCGGAGATTAGCCGGAACAAACAGACAGATAGACAGACATACAAAAATTATAAAAAATATTGTTTTGGTATACGTACCGTATACGACATCCATATGCATTTAGTAAAAAGCGGTTATTTTAATATTACAAACAGACACTCCAATTTTAATTATCTGTATAGATTTAATAAATATCTACGAATATAACCAAATACTTAATTTCAACTATGTAAAATAAACGATTGAATCTCATTTTCCAACCCTACGAGAGCATTCTGAGAATACAAGCAGCGGTTGCAAAATAGTGCACATAGAATTACCGAGTTTCTCTTGCAGCTACCAAAACCAACATTGTGGGAAAGCGGGCACACATATTCATTAAATTTTAACTACACTGAGCCAATGGATACTGAAATATCGACAGTATATTATCAGTTTCTAGAGCGAGTAGGTACTAATAATATTAAAACTCATCTCCACATATTATAAAGTTACACATTTAGTACTATTTCAAAACTTTGTATCTGAGAATGTTCACTGTAAACGGCTTTAATGTTTTAATACGTTTTTTAACCAATATCAAAAAAGGAATAGAAGAAGGTCTAATATATATTTTTTTAAATATTTTCATATTTTATTCAGCTCTTTTTAACACCCCACTGCTGAGCATGGGCCTCCCTTCCATACGAGGGGGATCAGGCCATATTTCACTACGTTGGCCAAGCCATATATTCATATTGCTTAACATAACTTAGTTTTGATTGATGTAACCTGTTTTTCAATAGATATTTATAAATAGATTGTTCCTTACTTTTTATATACGTTCAATTTTTGTGGAAACTTCTTCTAAAGAATCCTCGAACCAAATTATAATTTAAAATATAACAAAAACAGCATAATTTTAATTTACATAAATACATAAATTTCTTGCTATTTTTGGCTTTGAATCTGACTGTAGGTAACACTTAGTTTAATCTTTCAATTTAAGCCGGACGTATTTATAAGCTAAACGGGGTTTGTTTATTAAGCGCGTTCCGCGAATAGCTTGAATACTAATTCATTTTAATCTCGTTGATTCCTTCCAAAAAAGCAACTAATCTAACCTTAACATTGTTAAAACAAATCAACGAATTTTATTTCAGTAGTAAGCTTTCTTAAAATTAAAAAAAAAATAACTAAAAATAAAGAGTTCGTAACAAAGAAATCTCTACAAAGATAAGTCGACATCATAGTGTTTGAAGGCGAATATTAAAAATGGCTAATAATAACTCTTATCGAAGACGTCATAAGTCACTCTTTTATCTAAAAAGAAAAATAAGATAGTCTATGATTTACCTATCATGGACAATATTAAATTACATAACTCGATTTACATACATATTTTTAAATAATTTACAAAAATATAAAATTTAAATAATGTTTTATATGGACTGAGCATTATTTAATTACTATAATTAGATACGTATTTCGACACAGGGAAGACAGATAAAATTATTAACACGACTAACACTGTTGAACTGTGCAGCTTGAAGCCATCACTTATCCTTACAAATCACTATAATATTACTGGGATCAACACAAACTATAGTATTCGCATTAACGGAACCCAGGGTCAACAACCGGCTGCGAAGGCAATGGGGGTGACGTCATGGAAAGTAATACCATGGTAAAATGATGATATACCGTCCGTTCCCTTTTTTAATAAACGTGAATCACTGCATAGAGGTTTCTGTGTATTTAGTCTGTGTTTACCTGTATCAGGTTATTTTTTAAATTTACTGTTTATTTAACGTTTTTAAATTTCTTTTCTAATAAAAATCACAACATACTACACCACATGAAAAGTGAAGAAGCAGCCGTATTTCTTTTGATTTTTTAGTACTGAATATTTTTTTCAACTTTGATGGTAGTAGACATTTTTATATTTACCTACTATAATATAAAATAAAAATGTCTTTAGATTTTCCTAAAATTACTGTAGACCTCTTTTTATGCTATTAAGACTTTGTGAAGAAGTAAAGTTAAATTTTGTACAAACTTCTATGTCAGGACCGTCTCTTCTTATTACTTAGTATACAAACTAATATAATTCAAAACTTGCTTCAACTTGTGACCACGAATACAATCGACCTGCATAAATTAAAACGAAATTGCATGCTTATTTTTATTTAAATTTATTATCATTCTATGAAGGCTAACTATTCAATTCAACCTCTAGTCTAGTCAAATAACATAACCGTTAAAATTATAACCACTTTTAGAGATGCAAACCGACCATGTCTTTGTTCTGTTACGTCATAATAAATTAATAAATATAAGTCATAAAATTGATTGACCATAAAATTAAACCGTTACGTCGAAACGAGAAAGCTACCCGTTTATTTTACATAACTTCAGCGACTACCCAATACATAAACTTTTTAGAGTTTAATGGAAAATGTAAATTGAATTTCCACATGCAGAGTATATATAATCTAATTCTACTCTGTATTTAATAAAACAAATTGGGTAAAAAAACGTCAAGACGAACTTTTTACTTATGTGTATTTCAGCCGAATTACGTATGAATTGATTTAGACGTATAAAGCTAAGCTTAGAACACTGGCAAAGTTTTAATATCTAATGTAAGGAGAATATTCAATATTGTAAATATACGCGTAACAGAGTAGAGTATTAAATTACTACTTTTATTGCAACAAAACCGCTGTACAATATCCTCTCAGCGTTTCATTTTACTTAATCCCAAACTGGAATGCATCCGTGCAATATCGATTCGAACTTTCGCCCAGACTTGAGACTGGAGCTAAGAGACATCTTGATATCTTCATATAGTTTTATGTTTGTTCTTCTAAAGTGGCAAATCTTAGCATATATGAGATACTAGCGGAATCCGCGGCTTCGCTCGCGCTAAAACTACAAAAGAACTCTAAAAAGGTAGGTTTCATTTAAACTTTCATCCCCTATTTTATTTACCTCCTTATGGGACGAATTTCGAAAAATGCTAAAACATGTATTCATTTAATTGTACTGAAGAGCATTAATATAAAGTTTTAAATAATTCTGATAATACATATTTTTTAGGTTGTATTATAACATGTTTCCCCGTGGGAATGATATAATCTTCCGCGATAAAAAGTAGCCTAATGTCACTCTCCACACCTTCAACTATCTCCACACAAAAAATCATGCCAATCCGTCACTCTGTTTCGACGTGAAAGAAGGACACACAAACAAACACACTTTCACATTTTTACCTAATATTAGTATGGATACTAGCAAGTTTAAACTTTTAGTAAGAAACGAAACTATCACAATATCGAATTCACGACCGGATATCATTCTCTAAGTTATATTTGGAGAGAGTAGCAAGTTTCTTTGATACAAAATGTCAAGCCAGATTTATACGGGCAAAGGTTACATGATAAATATTTAGCAAGATGTTCCGGTGGCTAATTATATATTTGATCAATATTAATATTTGCGATTTTTTTAATTAAAATTTCTAATATACTACTGTATTCACTCTCAATTTACATTTGAATATTTTTGAGGAACAAATTATATTTCCACTATTCAAAATCAAAATGATTGACACTAAAGAAACAAAATTTGTATACATAATTTAAAAGCTTATTATTCTCAGAAGCCGTTTACAAAATAATTCATTTGATAAGCTCTGAATAAAATGCCTCCATTCGAATTCAGGTTAAATTTCCATCACATCTAAAGTTAGGATTTTCACGCGAATACATCACAGTTCTATTTAAGAATAGCACGGAATAGTTAATTTCAATAGAAATAACCAACCGAGTTACAGAACGCGGGAATTGAAGATTGGATATTTGAAGAGCCAGGATCCAATTTATTACGTTATTTAAACATTTTACTGTAGTAATTTATCTATATATTAATACGTGAAGCAAAAACTTTGTACTTCTTTTTACGAAAATTGCGCGGACGGAGGATTATGAAATTGCCCACACTTATAGTTTATATAGAATAGGAGTGCAAAATGCTAATATATTTTTTTTTTATTATGCATAAAGAATACAATAAATCGATGAAAAAACATTACACACACTACCATGTATTTGACACACACACCCATATATGCTCTTTAGTTTATTGTTAAAATCTGTGGTCAAATTGAGAATAGATTAATATTGTAATATACGGGAGACAATAAATGTATAACTTAATGAATTATGGTTCATTTTCAACCACGCGGCGATCACTAGTTATCTTAATGAAGAAACTTTTACCTAATCTAACCCAACGTCTAGTCTGTCCATTTATGAGTTTATAGCTTAAGAAGTAATTGTCTGATTGCCATAATGCTTTTTGCTGTATTGAAATATGCCATCTGAATAGGTTTTAGTCAAAATTAGACTAGGACAACACCGAAAGCTAAATGCACTCGGCATTTTGCGACAGTTAAGAGTACTACCAAAAAATCATGATGGTCTAAGTGAAGCTAAAGCAATGTGCTGGAACTAATATATTTATAACTATAATATATAATATGCAAATTTTCATTCCCATTTTCAACTTAAAGGGATGATTTCCGGGATAAAAACGATTCTATGTCCTTCCCAGGTTCTCAAACTATCTTCTTAAAAAATTTCATCTAAGTCGGTCCAGTAGTTTCGGAATTTATTCGGTATAAACAAACAAACAAAAAATCTTTCTTCTTAATTCTCTCTCTTAATTTAATAAATCAAAAAAATTTAATATAACATAACCAAAAGAAATAATCAAAAAATTTTGTTGTAATAAAATAAACATAAAAAATATTATTCGAATTATGATTAAATTTTAAAATAACTATTTTATTATATATATATATATATATATATATATATATATATATATATATATAAGAAATAAAAATCATAATAGTTATACCGTGAATATAAGATAATATGTATAGCTCGTCCACGTGTAGAATGGATAATGCACTGAAGTGTACAGTCGGGGACACATTTTTATTATCCGAGACAGCCAATGCCTCCCCCGCGTCACTCGAGTTTGCATGAAAGCGTAATGTGGAAGAAAATAATTGAATTGACTCGTTACGTCAAGTTGTGCTCACAAAATTGCATCTAGCGAGACCTTTAAATAACTTACGAATATTTTTACATAAATTTAAAAAAAAAACTGACCTCATGTCATTTTGTTAACGTATGAAACATCTAATTATTATAATCAGTATAATAACCACTGTATCGCAAGTCACAACCATAAATTATATGCGACTTTACATCTTCTGAACTTCCAACAAGGTTTCAACAAAACTAAGAAATTTATTAGTATAAAGTTTTGTAAAGCACTCGATTTAAATATTGCAAGCATCACTGTGCATTAAATTCTCAAATTTAAGACTATATTTGCAAGCACTTCTGTCCTCACATTTACTTTATGCAGTAAGCTAAAAGCATCCAAAGCTTCGTGCCGAAGTAACTTTACACCGCATTCTAACACCGGTCAGCATTAGCATAGCGTTTTGTATCATGGTTTATTGACATTTTTGGATTAAAGGCAATGTTACAAATATTTCATTTTGAGACAACTACTTAAGTACCAAATAACTTTAAGCTTTTCGAATGAAATTTTCGTATATAAATTTAAATATAATAATAACTAGCGTCTTACCACCGTTCATCCCTAGCTTGCTTCCCAATACAAACTTTCATCCCCATTTTCACCCCCTTAAGGGATGATTTCCGGGATAAAAAGTATCCTATGTCCTTCCCAGGGTCTCAAACTATCTTCTTATTCAATATCATCTAAATCGGTTCAGTAGATCCAGAGATTATCCCCTACAACCTCACAAACTCCCAAACTTTACCTCTTTATAATATTAGTATAGATAAATATGCAAAAAGAAAGAGTGCAAAGCAAAGAGAAAAAAAAGGAGTTTTAATATAAATACCGATAGATAAGCAATTTCAGTGACTTTGTGTCATATCGTATTTATCCAAAACCTTGACGAGTTTAACATCGCGTATCACTTTATAAAAGTTGTTTTCATTGACACACTCAGAAACAATGGTTTCAAGTGTATCGTACCACCGCAAAATAGTAAACCGCAAAACAATAATAGGGATTAAAGTAACAATACAATTCGCAAAGCGCATCGGACAGTTGCAAGCACAAACCAGGTCACCTAGATCCGAATGCTAGCTGCTAAGGACTTAACGTCACTGGTGAATGACATACGCCATATTTTTTACAAAATTCTCGCACTCGATGATTCAAATGCATGCAACGTTGTTAGTACTTACTCTTGGGAAATACACTGATGTTTCATAATATGCGAGAGTTTTATTTAAATGTAAAAATATTATTAATTTTATAAAGAATTCAGGTAAATTCAATTATTTTACACTAGCGATACTCGTCCCTAGTGACTTTTTCCTGCATACCTACTAATGTCTCACGAGAACCACTAGATGTCCCGGAATAAAGGTAATATTCACGCTTCACACATCGATCCATTGCTTTGGTGCTGCTGAAGAAACGAAACTAATACACTTTCGCGTCTATACAACAAAAACGCCGTCAGCGTCTGCGTCAAAAACAAAGTCGCCGTCAGCGTCTGTCTGTTTCTCTGATTACTTCTGAACCACGCAAGGGACTTTGATACGGTTTTCACTAATAGAAAGAGCCATAGACGAGGAAGTTGTATGAATATAATTTGTATATATTTTGTGTACTAGAAAATTCTGGTCTTAAAAAGGCCTACGGAAAATTCTACGATAGCATTGAGTGTATCTCCTAACGTAGACAAAACTATTTATAATTTATATCTATTTAAAACACACCTTGTTACTTGGGGGTCTTGTCTAGGGGGGTTACACTTTGGGGTCCTTGTTTATAATAATAGTAAGGAAGGAAGAAAGGATTACAATCATTAATAAAGTAATATAATGATATGATTGGACTATTTTATCATATTTTAAAAATATGTCGATACAGATAATAATAATTAATTGATCAGACCCGATTATATTCGTAGGCAATTAGATATGCATCATGTCCATAAAAGTAAATTCATAATTATTATCGATTACGTGACACTGAGGAATATTTAGAACACGTGTTTTACTATCGATTTAATGTTATTTTACTTTGTGAGGACGTACACGAAACATTTCATAGGCTATAAACAAAGCACATATCCGATCCAACAAACCATAGACATAACACAAACATCGAAAAAATTAAAAGCAATGACCGACACAGAATTCACGGATAAATTTTGCAGAAAGAAACTGGAGGTGAGGTGAGTGCACGTTTAATTAAAAACTTCCCAGAAATTAACGCCAATGTATGTATACGCCACTACTATAGATAAATTTTACGCAGGATGTGCCTATATAGCCCACATCTTATATTACAGCTGAATGAAAAGGAAATACAGTTGATTAAACCTGTTTTTTTCATTTATATATGTAACACGAATTTAGTGTTCTCATAAACTTTTACTCTACTTTCATCCTGTTCATGTACCTAATAAAAATCACATGAAACGAGTTGCAGAACCCTTATACCTCTCGAGGGCATCTTGTATGCGACTAGCGACTGCTCGTTCCGTCTAAGTAGGAAAAGGCTAGAAACGTAAAACTTGTACGCCACTTTCCCCAGTGACCTAATTCAGAAATTGAATAGAGTTAATGACTTTATTTACCAGCTAATAGGTACCTAACATTATAACGCTTTACCTACTTAATATGATATATTCGTATACTTGAAAAAGCTTTAAGTTATAAAAAAAATACATTTATTTAAAAACTATGCGTACACTTATCCAACACTTACATGATATTAAAAAAAATATTTATCTAATATATAAATATCTCGTGTCACGGTGTTTGTGGTCACACTCCTCCGAAACGGCTGAACCGATTTTAATGAGTTTTTTTTTTGTATATTTGGTAGGTATGAGAATAGATCGCAAAGTTTTTCACCCTCCTACCCCCCTTTCCATTTTTTAATGGCGACTTTAGTATTTTTGTATGAACAATATATAAATATTAAATACATAGCGATGAACCCGAGTGAAGCGAGGCGAGACATAAAGCCAAATAGTTTTTCTTGTAGATTGAACGCGAGCGTAGCCGCGGGTTCTGCTAGTAATATATAATAATAATATCCTTGTAAAAAGCTTTTGACCTACTGTTTTTCTTCTTGTTCGTGTTTTATTCTATTTAGCATTTAAGGAAGAATCGATACGCCGTAACGATACAACACCATGTTAATTTACACTATTCCGGTTAAAAAACCGGAAACCAATTTGTAGTTAGTATCCGGTTTTTGAACTTTTAATTTCTTATTCACATTAATTGTTAAATGATGTTTTCACACAATAATATTATAATACATATTGTAACGCCTTGGCTTTTACATATTGTAATGGCCTGATTAAATTACCGATTTTAAGTCAAAAAGCAAACGAATTAAGCGTTCGGAAGCGAATTTATTTGTTCAAAATGAGAGATATTTTATAAATACATTAATAAAATTGCAATCAAAAGAAAGTGTTGTTTATTTAAATTTACCATTTTATAAATAAAGTAACAGACATTAATCTAATGTATTTAATCACTTTACTAGACATAATAATTGTAATCATTAATGATAAACATCATTGATTGCAATCATTAATAAAACAACTTAAATAAGTACTATGATATAGGTATTAGTTTCTATTCGATGTACTACAACACGAGAATAGAATATGCAATTATGATTTAATAATAAATAATTAATCATAATTAAAGGCAACAATGGGTCGATATAATGGCGATGATTAGTTTCTACCGCCATAACCAGAAATGTTGATAGACAATTACGATTGGTTGGACTGGAAGTTTGGCGTGATAGTTTAGATACTGTTCCTATATATACCTAATTAGCTTTCAATTTAGTTCGCAACCACAAAGCAATTATCACCCAAAATTTCCATTAAGAGCTCGACATCTCATATGAAATGCAATTAACCAATTAGAAGAAACACAAATTAAATTATTTAAAAACAATTCAAGAAAATGTATTTAGATAACAATTTACTTCATAATAAACAGCTTGTTTTTAGAGTTCCGTACCCAAAGAGTAAAATGGGACCCTATTACTAAGACTTCGCTATCCGTCCGTCTGTCTGTCTGTCCGTCTGTCACCAGGCTATATCTCATGAACCGTGATAGTTAAACAGTTGAAGTTTTCACAGATGATGTTTTTCTGTTGCCGCTATAATAATAAATAGTAAAAAAACTGAATGAAACAAATATTTAAGGGGACTCCCATACAACAAACGCGATTTTTTGTTCGTTTTTGTCCGATATTGATAACATAAACAGGTAGACGGTTATAATATTCACAGAATATTTAGTTATATATTCAGTTTAAAAATAAATAATTTAATTAAAATAAAACAAATATTTTAGGGGGGCTCCCATACAACAGACATGATTTTTTTGCCGTTTTTATAGATAATCGTACGGAACCCTTCGTGCGCCAGTCCGACTCGCATTTGGCCGGTTTTATCATATTAAGTATATAACAGTCATACAAGATGATAGACGAATTTAGGATATGAATAACATAAAATTTATTTCACGTACATTTTACTATATTTATTTAGTATTAATTATTATTGTTTCACGTGGCCACCTCATGTCAACAACTTTGCAGTTCTTATTACGGATATCGTAGAGTTTATTATGCATTAACGTTTCCCACGAACACTTTAACCGATTCATTGCGGGTGACACCTTAGGGGTGTCATACATTTCTTTCCTGTGTGGCGTGTGACACCCGAGCGGTTTCATAATTCAATTCGTCGAAACTATGTTAAAATGACATTTTTAAAGGTTTTCGCTAAATAAATCTATCATTATTTTATCACACAGATCATGCCTGTACTGTTCGTTTCAGGATTTAGTGTGAATAGAAAATTTTCAGTGGTTAAAAACCTTCTCATTGTTCCGAATGCATTTCTTTCACGTGTGGCGGATGACACCCGAGCGGCGTCATCATAATCCAATCCGTTGAAACTCTGTTAATCGTAGAATAACGTATGGAACTGAACATTTTACCCGTTTTGCATAGTTTTATACCCGACGGCGACGAAGCCGAGAAACGCTATGATTATGATGTATGATTTGATGTTTCCTCGTAGCTACGGAACGGATAACGTGTTTTCTATAATGTATTTTCTATAATAGGTATATATATCGATATTGATCGGTAGATTCTTCTTTGGTGACGGGAATGTCCATGTGTAAATTAAAATAACAAAATACCGGGTGCTATCTTTTAGGCTTTAAATCTTTTTTATCAAAATGAAGGGGTCTCAAAGAAAATTTATGTTATTTTTATATTCAAAATAATTATGTTTAAAAGCAAATTGTAATAGTACAATCTATATTTTCTTAATTTCTGTGCATGTCCCAATATCTTTCATTTTCTTTTTTTTTAGGAAGAACATACTCTTCATATGATTGAGAGTTCTGTTCCAAAGTACACTGCGTTTCGTCTTCGTCACTCTGCGATTCAGGGATGTATGGGCGTTTTCGATTCAATTCAAAAAATTGTAACAATTCTTTAAGCTATAAAAAATATAAAGTCGCAGTGTATTACAAAATCTATACTAATATCCATACTAATATTATAAATGCAAAAGTAACTCTGTCTGTCTGTTTCCTTTTCACACTTAATCCGCTGAACTGATTTAGACGAAATTTAGTATGGAGATAGTTTGAGATCCCGGGAAGGACATAGGATAATTTTTACCCCGGAAATCATCCCTTAAGAAGGTGAAAAGGGGGGTGGAACTTTGTATGGGAAATTAATCATTTCTCAACTAAGAGATATAAAACTCATCATACCTATGTATGATATATGTATATAGACTATATAGTCTATGTATCCCATACTAACCGTCATAAGGTATCTAGGGCCGAACTCGAGCGAAATAATAGACGTCATCTCAATAGCTAAACTCAATACTTTCAAACTTTTCTTGGGAATTTTAGTTGCCAATATTGCACCAAGTAAATAAAAAAAACTTTGCAACACCAATTTCAGAACATATTTAAAAATATATTCTTAAGCTATTTAAATTGTATAGTCAAAGAAAAAAGAATACCAAATGTTTACAATATCTGATTCAAAATAGTCATTTCAAGTAAATCACGTATCTAAACACAAGGAACTCACTCTAAACGAATTAAAAAACTGTTTAGGTCTGATATTAGATGCTGACTGAACGAAATCAAGTGTAAATAAGCCAAAAAAAGAAAAAAAAGCACAAAGTTTTCATATATGGCTGTAGGCACCGTAGGGGTGTCATTTTAACGTATGGCGCGTGACGCCCTAGAGGTGTCATGAAAAATTTGTTCGCCGCCACGGGCCGTAGTTCGTAAAAAAGGCCGTCGCAATGAATCGGTTAATGCACGTTGAATGAGAGAAATGCATGTCGACACTGGATCAATTATTGTTATTTTGGTACTATTTCATACAATTTATGGTTACAAAAATAAATTTATCTTGTTTATTCAACTCACTAAATGTTTACAAATAAGTTATAGTCGTTATTGTCAAAAAGATTTTACGAAAGTGTAGTAACGTAACATAAAAACAAATTACTCAGTAAAAAAAAAATGTAAAAAGTAAGCAAAATCATTACAAAAATAAATAATATTGATTTAAATATTTATTAATTAATTAAAATAATCTAAAACTTACCTAATTGATAATAACACCGGCATATCAACACTAAAAAGACGACCCACGATATTACTATAGGTCCATCTTGAACTAATAACGTGTCCATCATTTTGTCAAAGAAAACACAGATCACAGGAAGGAAAACATTAAACTGGGAAATAAAATTTTCTTTGTTTCCTTGTGCGTTATGTGGGTAGACGGGTCGATGTCACTAACTGACACTAAAGATATGCGTCGACCGCTTGGCACATGCGCGGGAGTTGCGATCCAAGCGTATGAAAAGTCGTTTACAACTTACAATTACCCGTCTCACAAGAAAATTACAAATTAAAAGTACAAGAAATTATTCGGAGTATTTACATAAAAATAGATAGATCTCTCTTTTTGTTTAAATGACTGTACCAATAATTTAATTATAAAAACGAACCATTTGTAAATATATCAACAATCAACTTTTAAAAATCACTTCTGATACATCTTATTTGGTCTTCAACCACTGCATTTTACTGAAAAATCATTCTTCAAAAAAATCTATGTTGTATACGAGTAAATTAGATGGTACATATCGCCGTTTCAGAGGGGGATCCCGATACAATCTTTTCAATCAGATAAGCGCGCGCAACGAACCCGAATCGTCGACTGACCTGCTCCGACGCACGCGTGCTAACATCTGTTGGAATACACATAAATGATAACAAAAATAAAACCGCCTCCCAGGGGGCAACATTGAATAAAAAATCCTCTACCGGTGGTAAACAAGTAGGGTAATAAATGTTCATGTATAAGGTAGCAAAATATGTAGGTGTCAACGAACTGTTCGAAAAACAAAATGTGAATCTATTCACGTCCCAAAAATTTGGTACACTCATCGCGTATTCATTAGGATAGGATAAGCGAGAGCTATTTAAAGCTGAATAAAAAGGGCGTTGCAATTTTTAAACCACAAAAACTTCTATTTATTTAATGAATTTCAGAATTTATAAAATGTTAAGTAAAAATGGTAAGACGTTTAATTCATGGTCGGTCATGAGTTTTTAATGACAATTAATAAACCATGGTATAACTTCTGTACCTATTAATAAAGGTATGATATACGAGTATAATACTTAATCAAACTAATTATGCCAGCATGAGGGTTATTCATTACTAAGCAATTGAGCTTTCATATCAATCTGCTGAATAAATGCTGGTTTTTGTGTTCATATTAATGCTGCAAACAACCTGACCTGAGGATACAACAGAATTTAAAATGAAAGGCAATAGAGTTGTTTTGTATAATATCAAAGTAAGTTGAAAAACAAATACATATGTTGATACATTGTAACATCACAGATCATATATAGAGTACAGATAGTGCATCCCATACAAATATTTGGACATCGCTAACTCACGCTATTGGACACACTATTTTTTTTGTCCTAAAATAATAATAGATGGCGCAAGTGAGAATTAAAAATAAGGCGACATCTAGCAACTCTAAATGATAGATGGCGTTAAAAGCTAAGGGTATCTATCCCCGAGCTGCCGCTGCGCAATGTTGTAGGTACCTATGTAAGGTCTCTCAAGGCTACTATGACAATTACAAACTATATTTTTAAGATATTGTCTTTGAGTGCTACAAAACTTTTTATTATATTGAGCGCCATCTATGAACACAGTTTACATAATTATTATCAAAGATCGTACTATCACAATGTAGTACCCATTATTGCCGCCAGAAATATAACGATATTATTAAATTTTATAAAACTTCAAAAACATTATACTTTTGTCCATTACTTCCTTTTTTCTTACTTTAGGTATTTTTTTTAAAGTTAGAATATATACTTTTCGCATTTAATTTTTTTCAAATTTTGAATTTAACATGAACATAAAAACAAATCGATACATACAACGCCATCTATTATCATTTTTTTTAACTAATTTCACTTTGTTCGTGATGTGACCCCATGGTAACATACATACAGTGGATTTATTTCAAATACACGTTGAATTAATGAATCCTTTGTTTTTTGGCTTAATTCCATAGTTTCCTCTTCTATGGACTGATAGTAATGAACAATGATATATCCTATTCTTCCCATTGTATGGAAGCTAGGTGTGCGAGGTGCTAAGCGCTTTGTTTTATAAAAGCTAAGGCAAAACTTATATTACAAATCAAACCTAAATTTAGACCATATACCTATGACCACCGGTGGAATGAGCAACTTCAGTCAAAGACAAGTTTATCATTTAAGTTTCAGTCAATCAAACCCAAAAAATATTTTTATAAAAGCTGTCAAAATTAATTAAAGTAAAAAAATGCAAAATAAACGTAATGAAGCAATTAAATATGTAAAAGTACAAACAAGAACTCCATAAATGTTTAAGCCTTTTTATGTACGTACTAATTAATTGATGCCGAAAATTAAATAATATTTCGTATATTTTTTTAATATCTCCAACCTTTACTAATATTATCTTTAAGGAGTATAACTTTATTGTTAGTGACTAGACTTCGACTGATTTATCTCGCCGTTCTACTTTCCTGGAATAAATTGCTCATAAAGTTCATCATAAATAAGCTAACTGTTGCTTGTTTTTACCATAAAAACTAATACATAAACGATACTCTATCTTCATAATAAACGTAAATTCGTTTTCAAGTATTTTAAATCTAAAATTCCACAACAAAACGGTATAAAATTTTCCGTCCTAATTTGTCAGAATCGTAACGGATTCAGCATCAGCACAGCTGTGATGCATGAAGTTGATATTAAAGTAAATGTTAACGCAATTACATTACCAAAGGTATGATAAACACGGGTCCATTCGCAGAAGAGAATATTACAAAAGTGGCACGTGCAAGGATCGCGCGCGCTTCAAATATTTATGACTGGAAATATATAGATATAGTAATAAATTCCATAGAAGTTCTAACTATTTCTTATGAGGAGATGAGATAAAATAAATAAATTATAAATAAATATGTTGTGACATTAGCACACAACACCATCTGGTTCCACGGTAAGCTACGAGGCCTGTGTTATGGATACCAGGTAGTTGATACACTACACATAACTTTAAATACATACATATTATAAATATAAACACCCACGACTGGAGGACAAACATTCGTGCTCATCACACAAATGAATGCCCCCAGCGGGACTCGAACCCGCGACCGCTGGCACAGTAAGTAGGTTCACTACAAACTGAGCCAAACGTGTCGTCAAAAGATGGTTGCAAATGAGACGATTGCAAATTTTGCAATATTTATTTAATTTATTGTCCATTATGTGCGTTCAGTTTTATACCTGTTACGGCGATGTAATAACTCGATTCTCCGCCTCCGAATAGAGTTGGAACAATACGTGGTGGGTGATATAATATCTTTTATATCGCGGCTTTTATATCCTAACACGGTGACATAATAAATAAATAAATAAATATGTTGGGACATTAACACACAGCACCATCTAGTTCCATGGTAAGCTACGAGGCTTGTGTTACGGATACCAGATAGCTGATACACTACACATATATAACTTTAAATACATACATATCATAAATATAAACACCCATGACTGGAGTACAAACATTCATGCTCATCACACAAATGAATGCCCCCAGCGGGACTCGAACCCGCGACCGCTGGCACAGCAAGTAGGGTTATTACAAACTGAGCCAAACGTGTCGTCAAACACGACAGTTAATAACAGTTAAGAATATGAAATTATTTCTTTATTAGTAGTTTTTGCTATGGACAATGGATTAGATTAGACAAGATCAGTGGTTTTAAATATTTTAGATTTTTATTAGATACTATAATCACAAAAAATAAACAATAGTTTAATTAGACTCCAACTTTATCCGCAATTATTCCATACTTATATAATACTCAATATTTTGAATATCCGATACGGATACGTCGTCAAGCTTCATAACATCCCTAATGTTCATTAGTAATTGCAAACATTACAGTCGTTGGGCATCGAACTGGTAGCAAAATAGTCAATGACCTCGGGTTCATTCGGTAATTCGAGCCAGACCACGTTTCGACGCGACAGAATTCTTATGAGATTTAAATATTATCCAAGTATTATCACAATGAAGTATCTGTTTTATCTATACTAATATTATAATAATATTATAAATGTGAAAGTTTGTGAGTATGGATGTATGGATGTATGTTTGTTACTCTTTCACGCCAGAACGGCTGAACGGATCTGGATGAAATTTGGCACAGAGATAGATTATAGTCTAATAACACATAGGCTTTTCATCCCGGAAAAATGTACGGTTCCCGTGGAATAGGTTTGTTTTTGTTTTCCTAGAGGCGAACCCAAACGAAGCGGGGGGGAGCCGCTAGTTGTCAATATGAATCGTCAATACTTATTATCTATAGTTATTAGTTGTAATTCAATATATTTACATTTACCTTATGCATATAAGCTAAATGTAAATATAATGAATACACTTACTAGTATTATTTATATCTAATTCAATATTTATTGTATTATATTGTTAAAATGCGACGTCAATAAAATAAAGTAAAATTTTCATGTAACAATACACATATTACCTGCGTGATCAAAGACACGTAAAAAAAACATGAGCTTTTCTCAAATATCTACAGTTCTATGAATGTATTAGCTCCGGTAAAGTGAGCAAAGAGTCCTTTTGATTTTCACCGAGACACGGCTTAAAGAACACAACAAAAGTGTTATCCCGTCTTTACACTTCACGGAGTGTGAACAATGTTTGACTTTTACAAGTTTATTCGGGACATTACAGGGTAACTACCTAACTTTCAGATAGTTTTATTTAAAAAGAAAATGTAGGTTACATTGTCTAAAGAATTTTATATGGGTTATGTTTGTAAAAATATTTTCGTCATATTTATGGTTAGATTTGACGGCTAACTAATAATAATCTATCATAATTTACTACCACGACCAGACGATATATCAATCAGGTCATCAGCCCAAGAATAGTCAAGCGTAAAATTAATTATTTTAAAATTTACATAAGTATATAAATAAAAATGACTGTTTCTTTGTACGTTTATATATTCTCTAAGAATTCGTAAAACTGTTTATCGGATTGTGATTTATCACAATCCGATAAATAATAAACTCAACATGTTTTAACTTTTGTGAATTATTTTGTGTACGTTCGCGAAGGTTCCTGGCCCAAAAATGTATTTTTTGTATGTTGGTGCGTTCCTAAACCATTCATCCCTAGGGAACGCCCATCCGAGCTAAGTGAGGGTAAGCCGTTAGTAATTTATAAAATTTGGCTTACATTTTAGCACTACTACGAGTATTACATATTAGACTATCACATAGCGTTTAATATGTTATCTTTCTTTTTAAGTAAAATACTGCTGTTCTTTTGACGTTATATTAAAATGGTATTACAGACCCTTAAGGTTTAACAAGCTATGCGGGAACGTATTTATGAAATACACATAGATATGTACAATATGTATTTATGTAGCATTCGCGAATTTCTGTTAAAGACCTTCGTTCGAATGGTGAATTTACCTTTGGTATAAGTTTTGAGCATACCCAAGAGAAAAGGCTTAAATATTCTAGTCTTGCATTGAAGCTTGGTTATACTGAACAGAAAATATCTCGAGGGAAATCTAAATATTCGTCAGATGTGTTGTAATAAAAATCATACTTATAAGAAATGAGCATGAGAATAAACAAAATATTGCCTAACATAAAAGGATAGCATACATATGAACTAAATTATAGCCTTAATTTTAAGATAAGCTATTATTACTTAAGCATAGGTATAGTGTACAAACATAATGTCTACAAATGTGAAAGGGATTCTTAACTAGCGTAGAAAATATGTTTCAATTCTTTGATGCGTTCAATTCCCAGTCTAGTTACCGACAAATAGTAATAAAAACACTGAGTATACATTTATATATATATTACTGGCAACTCACCCTCGCTCCGCTCGGGTTTCTCCCTAGTTACGTTTTAGCGTTTAGTATAGATTTCTCAGAGATGAAATATTTTCCCGCAATATAAAGTATCCTATATGTTGACCCGGATAACCAGCTATCATCATATCAAATTTCATCAAAATCTGTCCAGTGGTTTTCTCGTGATACGGTCACATACAGACAGACACACAGACAAAAATTCTTAAAACTATAGATTCGGCCTCTGTATCGATAATAATGGCTATTTCAATAAGGTTTTCCAAAAAATATTTACTGTACAAATTCGACTCAGAATTTTATTATATGAACTCGTATAGATAACATGAAAATTAATAATTTTAAAATATGTTAGTTAATATTGTATGCATTTCATAAAAGCGTCCATTAGATAATATCCTCTCTCTGTAAAGTAAAATTCTGTTAATCCTATTAGGTACACGTGTGCAAACTTCAGGCACCATCTATTATTGTCCTTGCAACAGGATAAAGTCCCTGGGAAACTAATATTCGCTGACCTTGTTTTTATTAAGTCCCACATAACAAATAAAAACTTTAACTACATGCATCCAGAAAATGAAATTCGAATTGAAATGTAAAAGAACAAAATTAATTTTTAAAATAACATTACTTTGGAATTTATGAGTGGATGATTCGTGAAAAACAATGTGAAAATTCAAACAAACTGTTATATAGACGGTACGTGCTCTTTCGTTCAGGAAGGTTATCGGCACGGACGAACTTTATTCAAAAACGTACCCATTATTTTTTGTAAAATATCGGTTTCGTTATTCGTATAACTATCTCAACGTCGTTAATTAAAATAAGCGTTTCTAATGTAATCTATCTACATATAAAAATCGATGTTTTTATGTCCCCTATGGACTCCAAAACAGCTGGGGCGATTTTAATAAAATATTCAGGCAGGCAATCTACAGATTAGCCTAGAGGGTGATCCTGTGAAGTTTGGTAGCGACCGGAAGTTTGAACGCGGGCGAAGCCGCGGGTAGGTACTACTTTTAAAATAAATTGTAACTAATTAACAGCTTCTGTGTCTCATAATTCCGAATACACGAATTATTTATTGCTAGCGACTTACCCTTTCTTTGCTCAGGCGCGTCCCTAGGTTTCTAACATGTGTGTCATAGTATTTGTGTGTATTGTATACTAAATTTAATCCAAATCTGTCCAGCTATTTCAGCATGAAGTGAAACAAACATACAAACTTACGCATATACATATATGTAATAGTCCGAATTCTTATTTTTAATAACCTATTTCTATTACTATAAAATAAATTCAATCATTTACGACTAGTGCGTTAGGGTGGAAAATAATCAAGTAGGTTGCACGGAGTCATTGGACCCGACTTTATTGCACTTGGTACTGTTCTCATTACGGGGCCTATAAAGCGGGTACCCGAGAGGTAATCAAGGTTCATTAGGAGCAAAGATAGGAGCGCGTGCGTAAGCCAAACGAATAAACTGGAATCAAATACTATTTGTAGCTGTTAACATTTCCATTTCTTGAAGTAAAAGTAAAATATATATAAACTATAACTATATTTGTACTTATAACTCAAATTTCATTTTTTTACAGAATAACTACTATATTTCGTTACATTTAACAATATCTTAATCTATATCTTCTATATTTATTTATTCTTTTTAATATTTCGCTTTATACACCGAAAAAAAAGCAAATAAAGAATTATGAAAATGAATTCTATATAGGTAGTTTTGTGAATACTTGTAATAGATGTACATGTAAAAGTTGAAATTATGTAATATAATACATACATATTTATGTAAATGTTACATATGTATTACGTATACTTTTGAAATTCTTCTATTCTTATATTATAAAGAGGAAAATTTTTAGTTTGTTTGTTTGTTTGTATGGAATAGGCGCCAAAACTACTGAACCGATTTAGATGAAATTTGGTAAGAAGATAGTTTGAGATCCTGGGAAGGACAAATCATCCCTTAAGCGGATGAAAATGGGGGTGAAAGTTTGTATGGGGAAGCAACCTAGAGACGAACCGGAGCGAAGCGAGGGTGAGTCGCTAGTATACAATAAAATAAATATTTTTTTAATAATATATCGTATAACCCATATAAAACATAGACTAAGAATCGAGCACTTCCACCTTATTAAAATCGATCAAAACCACGTCAACCAGTTAGTCTAATTGTACGTGAAAGAATACATAGAAAAAATACATTTTCACATTTATAATATTTATAAGACTGGCTTCAAATCCTATAGGAACTACGACAAAGGACATTATTCTCTAGCGGAGCAAGTTCTAAAGTTTCTTATTCTTGATACTTTATAAAACATCCTTGTCCTATTTACCTGAGTAGGTAAGGCAAGTTTGAATATTATAACCTTCAGAATACTGACTCCGTAATGCATTTCACCTGAGAACGCTACATTACTGCGCTCCCGGTACCAACACTACGTGTACCTATTTTGAATGAGTGCCTTGAATAAATAAACTGGACTTGAATGATAAAGCACGTACTGCATCAAAGAAATGTCTAATACGTTAGTAATACAGCGTAAATATTCTTTGATATTTTACATATGTTAATAAATATCAAATGAGAATAAAATGAAGGTAAAATTAAAATGTTCAAGACCAAAGTGGTACTATTAAAGTCCTTTGTGTAAATTGCTTTATAATTGAAAACTTGAAATTCGTAAAGTAATAAACGACAAACATAAAGTTATTAATTCAACAGCTTTATAAAGCTGCTGGCTGTACGAAAACTATGCATGGTCCGAAAACTAAATTAATACTCGTATACAATAGATTAATATACAAGGACCGTTTTAAAATGGAAACATTATAATAGCACGATATGAAAGTTATAATAGTATAGTACTAGTGAATATTAAATTAAAAGTAGCGAGAGGCATCACAATATAAATACATAACACTCCTCTCTTTTGCCATATCTGTTTGAGATGAGGGATGGATCCAAACAGCCATTATTTTAGGTAAAATTTCATATATAAATAACTAGCGAGTTACCCTCGCTTCGCTCAGGTGCGTCCCTAGGTACGTTTTAATTTTTTTGAGCAAAACCCTAATTCTTTTTCTAAAATAAAAGTAGCCTAAATTACTCCTTATATTATCAGCTATTTGCCAATGAAAGTCCCGTTAAAATTGGTCCAGCCGTTTCAGAAATTAGCCGGAACAAACAGGCAAACAGACAGACAGACAAAAAATTTCAAAAGCGTGTTTTTCTTATAAGTACCTTATATAATTCCATATCGTCGCTGTGCCTGCAAAAACCGACAAACGAAAATACTCAACTTTTCAGTAGAGACAAAAAACTATTTTTAACTTCTGCCAACTTATGTAGAAAAAAATAGAGTATGTACAAAATTCCTTACACTAGTCTTACAACATATCCCTTCCTTAAAACCTACATTTTATTTCGTGTTTTCACAAAATATTTTTTTTAACTTTAAAATGACACATAGCTTCTTTATTTTGCGCCGCAAAAACAGCTATGTATTATTCTAACACATAGCGGGATTTACACAGTACTAATGCTTAAATGAATATTGTTTAAAAATACACATAGCGTTTTTATCAAACTGATAAAAGGTGACTTTTATTAAAATACTATATAATTAATTCGCTCCCTAAGGCTTAGCTTGAAGTTAGATACAACAAACATATTTTTTTTCAAATTGGACCGGTACTACCACAATTTAGTGCATTAAAAATATCTCTTCAATTTTATATCTAAGTATAGATTATTTAGAGTAGTAGAAAAAATACTTTTTATTAAAGTAAAAACTTAAACTTATTTTTTTTATGTATTTATTAAGACAAATACTATAATTTATCGCTCAGGCAACTACTGTATCATCACTTAATCAAGGTACTTTATTAGGCTATTTTAATTTTTTACTTTAGCATTTTACGAAAACTCAAACTTGACTATTGTCTGTGAAAGTTCTCATTTTTCACAAAATAATGAAAAATAGCATTCAAATCACATTATGATATGGAGGCAGTAGAAGCCCAGTGGTAACATGCTCGCTTGGGAGACTGAGTGAAGCGGGTCCAAATCCCGGGTGGCACCTCTGATATTTTTATGTACGAATCATTTTCATATCGGATAAAAGATACAAGTACACACTCTATTCTTTTCCCTCTCATACGCCGGTCGGTGGCACGGCAATTCAGAGCACGGAGATCTGGAGCAGGATCGACGACATTAAAATTAAGGCCTACGTAAAATGCAGTATAATAATGGTGCACAAATGTTTTTAACATTGCGAGTGGTTGAATTTGCTTGTGTCAAGTGTTTTTGATTGTAAATATAAGTTAGAAATAGAATACTGTAAATTAATTCTGCGGCGCCGCTGTGGAAGTAAATTTCAAGATTCAGAATGTCGTATACCTACGTTTCTCAATCTTTATAATATGGTCGCCTTGTAAGGTTGATCCTAGTCAAAGAGAAAAGTTCACATAGAACAATTGATTTTAGAACGCAGTAGACAGTGTACACTCTTCACTTACTTTATATACTCCGACAGATTATATGAGCAGAATCTGGCTGGTGAGATCTATCTCGCAGTAGTAAGTGGAGAGTGTACACTGTCTACTGTGTTCTAAAATCAATTGTTCTATCTCGAACTTCTCTTTGACTGGTACATCACTCGACGCACTTGTCAATTATTTAATATTTTTATTATTTACGTCCGTCGGAAATAAGAGTTATTTCCTTTAAACTCTTATTTTTTGCGCTATTATAAAAGCTATACTCGTAATACAAAAATCAACTTCATTCGCTGTCACTCCCCTAATTTTCTTCGAGCTCCATTTATTCTTGTGCTATGATAATGATAAGACTTCATCTTTATTTCCCTCTTTTTATGAAACATGTGTCACATTAGTTTTTGCGAAGCTTAAAAAATGAAATTTTATGTGATTCTAAAATCACTGAGATCTTCTTTCTTTGTGCAAAAAGCAGCAACTTTTTATTGCACCATGTTACGTACACACCTTGCTTTTTAGTGTACACACAGTTGATCAGTTGATTGCAAAGTATCGATGTAAATCGATCGATCGATCGATGTAAATTCTAAGAGAAGAAGAGTGACAGTGACTGGGGACTTCAGATAACAGCTGTAATCATTTTTCAACAGAATCAGTTCAGAATCAGTTTAAAATCAGTTCCAGCTTGGGGTCTAAGCAAGGGCTTTGCAAAGTAGTCATCCTCCGTCGTGGAATATGGATGTTGATTTCTTGATTATCAACCCAATTAGAAAAGGCGTCTTTTTTATATCAAGTATGGCTAAAAAGAAATCTCTACATTGTAGACACCATTATTTGAGTGTCATTTTGCAATCTTTCTTAGGCAAGCAATACCACAATTACGTCTATGTGTTATTTCCTATAAAATTTCTTTACTTTTATGTTTTTTATTAGCATCCCTAACCTCTACAGGTCCAATAATACAGGCTTTCTTGGCTTCCTACGATAATATGACCAAAAGTATTTAAGTATTATATAAATGTTATATTAAACAACTTTACGCGAAACTTAGCGCGAATCACATTGAATATCTTTAATTTATCTTGAACAATTTGCTATAATAGTTTGTATATTCGTCTTTTTACCCGACTTATAAATTCTATATGAACATCAACGCCAAAATATAATATGTACCTATTTAATTCATCATCATTAATTAATGAATGCAAAGTTTATATTATTATCCTTTGTGTTGAAACTGTGTAATTATGCAGTTCGTATTAAATTTCAAATAATTCGAACTTTATCTGAGGGCACAGTAGTGCCCCCGTGAAGTCTAGCAAAAATAGGCACGGCCGTACTATCTTTTCTCGCAGCCATTCAGGACATTTTCGACCTCCCTGTAACTTCGTCGTGGATAAAGCTAGAAGCCTAAATTTTTAGTGACTAAGATAACATAATATAACTAAGTACATTCCCAAATCACATTAAATTTAAACTTGCAGTTTAGAACTATTGCAGGTTCTTTAATTTCACTCACCGATCATCAAGATTCTAAGATACTTCTAGTAGACACCTGAGCTTCAAATTTTGAATTCATTTAATAATTAGCTTATAAAGCAAATATAAACTAAAACATCCTGCAATTTCAGTCCCGCTTTCTAGATATGCGACAAACTGCGTAAATAACTTTGTAACCCTATGTATAAATAGATATGCGATTCCAAAGTTACTTTTACAGTTCATACTATAATTTTTCGTCATTACCTAAATGTATAGGTAGGTAAATAGTAGATATATTGTACAGTAAGTCACAGATGATGTCTCCTTTAATAATATATGTATATTGTACTTATTATTAGGTTCAGCGTAGCGAAGGCAAGCATTAAGGCTAAATTGAATTGAAATGGCTAAGTCATTCTATTTATTAAAAAAAACATATCTAACACTGATATGGTCTTATTGGTGACTATAAAATATTGTTATTTAACTAATTAGGTAACAATTTATGACAAAGTTGTTGGATAAATACTTCCATAAGTTATAGGTACTAATAAGTTAACCGACTTGGTTTTACATAAGATCTCATAACTTCTTGCGGTAGAAGAATTGCGTTGCGAGAGTTATTTTTTTACATGTTATGTTTTTGATCGGATGCTTTACTCTAGTACTAAATTAATTCGAATTAACAAAACTGAATTATAAACTTATATCGTCAAACATATGGTATTGTGTCTAATGAAAAACCAGCTATGTGCTGCTAAAGGCGCGAAATGTGTATCTTTCAGCATATTAAAATATACTCTATGTGCTTAACAGCACATATCGTTATTTTACATCCATTTTTGTAAAAAAAATACATAGGGCATTTTGCTATTTTTGGATCCAGTAGAGATATCACAAAATCGGTTTTTTTGGAAGATGTGGCTTACTGAGTACTATTAAATTATGTAATAAACTCATTTTCGCAAAAAAAATGTTTGTCGGTTTTTGCAGGCGCAGCGACCATATGCATTTAGTATAAAGCTGTTATTTTGACATTACAAACATACACTTCAATTTTATTTATCTGTATAGAGTATAGATGTATAGATTTTAATAGCACATTATGTATGTATGTATATTCTACAATCTATATCACATCTATGGAAAGTTTAGACTTACATTAAATAAAGAATAACCCAAATATTTGGATAATTCAAACAAATACTAGTTCGTTTGATATTTGTTCTAAATTTTCCATACATACTTAATATAACAACATATTTTTCTTTGGCATCTGTTTACTCGTTAAAAGAATATTTTTTTATTTAAAAGTTTTTATCTTTCACCTTTTTGTGACTAGTGTTTGACCAAAGAGAAAAGTCACAAAAGCGGTATATGTGGAAATAAATGAGAAATATGCATAAAACGTCTGAGATATGAGTGTTATCTTTTAGACGACTGAAATACATTCCAGTAAAACAACGCCATTAAGTTTTTACTGACCTAAATGTCGACGTGCAGTGAACTAGTGTAGGTATTTTAATATTCATTATTCCATATTATCATGGTATTGTTAACAGTGTCTATTATTATTCGTTTAAAACGCCATTTTTGTACTTTTATTAAACTCTCAATGGACCTATAATCAGTAGACAGTAGCATATTATATAAATATAAAAAATAATCTATATTCCTCTCATAAAAAAGTTTATATCTAACATAAATCTTACTTGAGTGTCATAATTATTACCAGAACTTGTATTTTAATTATGTTCGACTGAAAAATATTCAATTTTATAATATAGAAATATAACTGCAAAATATTGTTACACACGAATATTAAGTACATAATATCATGTCGAAACTAACCTTTGACCTTTGCAATGAATGTGTATTATATGAAAAATATTGAAACTGAGGAAAACATTTGTTTAACTACTAAACTATTATTTAAAATATATTTATGATCATAAATTGCTTTGGAATAATAAATCTATTCAGCATTCTGTTAACACCCTAGACTTGATCGCTAGCCTAACAATGTCCGCAATCTTGTTTTGCAATCGCAAACAATTTAGTGAATGGCGACTTACCGTCTGCGTCGTTGGGTTGCGCACGCGCATCGTTCACCCGCTTTGGCGTGCTCGTGACACGGGGCTGCGCGCGGCGGCATGGCGGCGTGCATTCTGGTGCTTTTGCACGCTGCCAACAAAATGGAACTTTGTTATTTTAACATATTCAATGTTGGAATATATATCTACAAATGATCTGTAGCCATAAAAGTTATCCACTATACCAAGAGGCAGTTGTATTATATTAGTCATTTATTTGTAATATGCAATATATTATATAAAATAAACAAAACAAACGTACTTAAAAGTAACCATAGCTCTTAGCCACGCAATTAGTAGTAAATAATAAAATTCAATTCTTATCTACATAATATATAGGTAAAACATATACATTATACAGTATTAAATATTATCAAGGTAAAAAGTGTATGAATATTTATTATTAAAATATATTTATTAAGGCTTCATACGACAATATTAGTATATTTTACGGGGCAAAGTAAAGTTCCTTATATAATACTATATTTAAAGAAGTATGTAAATTTGTGAATTTGTAGATATATTATAGAAATATTTATCCTATAACGATAATTATTTGCCTAATAAAAACATTTCCTACCTAGATTTTCTTATTGTTATTGAGAGATAGATTATCTCTGAATAAAACAATTTATTTTAACCAATACATTAAAACGTTAAGCGTATTTAAGGACTACGCAAAGCAAGGTCGGCTAGCTAGTCTATTAATAAATATAATATTTTATATACAATATAATAATAATTAATGAAGGATATAAATAATTTTATTTCGAAACTAGGTAACACAGATCGTTTAATCTTATTTGATGTTTGAACTGTAAAATGTAGAATTTAATTATTTAAATGTGTGGCAACACCGATTACATGATATTTTGGAATCAATACTGCAACAAAAGATACAGCTGATATAATCACAGATATTGTAAAATTCTACGTAAATATTTATTACTATACATAGTTATATCTTTTGTTTATTTTTAATTTAGGTTAATATGCGTGAGAAGATATTAGTTTAAACTTAAATGCTTACCGCTTTAATTTTACTCTCTTTGAAGTATATTCGCATTTTGTTTACTCACTATGATTGACTCGTGAAATTTATGATTTATGTAGCATAAGATTCAAGAGTACTTTCTAGTGGCAATCGATTTATCTATATCATTGAAGAAAAGTAAAAAAGCATTGGTCGTAGTTAAAAGCAGAACGAAGAAGAGACAATTAACTGTTAACTCAACTAAATACAGAATTAACAACTGCTTTTATTTTTTTATTCCCAGCGAAAAAAATAGTGTTAACGTTTACCGATCTATATCAATATTATAAAGAGGAAGGATTTGATTGTTTGTTTGACTGTTTGTACCGAATAGGCTCCGAAACTACTGAACCGATTAAGATGAAATTTGGTAAGAAGATAGTTTGAGACCCTAGGAAGGATATAGGATATTTTTATCCCGGAAATCATCCCTTAAGGGAGTGAAAATGGGGATGAAAGTTTGTATGGGAAATCAACCTAGGGACGAACCCGAGCGAAGCGAAGATGAGTCGCTAGTCTGATATATCTAGGCAGACACTAGATCCAAAAAGAACAATAAAGGCATCAAAAAAATAAAATTATGTTTAAAATAAATCCTTTTCTCTCTAATCTCAAGGAATAAAATAGCAAAACACAAATCAAATTACGAAACAAGCAACAAATACTACAAACGTTATTTGATACTAATATCAAATTTAAAGCAGGTAGGTAAGTGCGACTTGTTACGAAACCTAAACCTAGGTCCGACAGTAGCGTCCTTCAACGAATAGAATGTTGATCTAGATAAACTTAGACCACCTCCCACTCTATTCAAACATGTCACACTAAAGCATGAAATTGATAGGTGGTACAATGTATTTATAATGGAGCTGCAGGAATTCCAGATGCAAAATGGATAAAATAACTATTGCGATTTCCTTCTACTAAGTATGAAGCGGGCTCTTATTGATGAGTTAGTTTAAATAAAAGATATTTTATCAGTCAACGAGAAGTCCGGAGCTTGTTATTATTGGAATCTATTAAAACATGCAGTTTCTCCACGGTGTTTATCTTCACAGAGCGTGATAAATTAACCACGTCTAGGATTATACCACTGCTTAGAGTGGAAGCACAACAAATTATATGTATTTACGAGTTTCAAAATTAAACTAATGTTTTCCTACTGTCCATCTGATTTTTTTTTTTTTGTTATAGCTGTTAAAAATATATTCATGCTTTTGTTCATTTTTAATCCCTTAATCATGTTTTCGCGGTGAATTTAGTTAAAACACATTTTACGTAAAGCAAGGATAACGTGTAGTACACGTGTTCAAAACACTGCGTTATCGTCTTGTTTAAAAAAATAAAATATGACGATGATGATGAGTCATGTTATGAATAAAATGTAGGTAGGTTAGTTTTGAAAGGTCGAATACATTGTTATGTATAATACTCGTATATTGTTTTGAAGGTTTGTATGATGTATGTATATATGTAAATTATATATTAGAAGGTATTTCATTCAAAAGTTTAACAAACAATAAAATGGCTATAGGATATTTTATCTAATTTAGCATTAATAACTGAAATCGGTGACTACTTTTGTTTACTGCAGTATATAATATTTTATCACTGTATTAAAATACCTTAATTAACAATACAAGCAACACCACAGTTTATTCAATAAAGACATAAAAACTGCGACCTTTGATATCTATAAAATTTAATATAAATAAATCAAATAATATTAAGATTATTTGTATTAAATCAAATATTTCTAACAAATAAAATATCAAGAGCTTTAAAATCCTGACTCAAGAAATACTTCACGTCAATCCGATACAGCGTGGGACGTTACACCGCCAACTCTTTGATTAAATATTATTCAGTCCCATTTTATAATATGCAAACGAAATTAGAAACTAATTCATTCGAGACAACCATTCCATTATGAGATATAACTGTTAATTAATTTAATCAACAGGTTATTTTATTAATGTAGGTATAGATATAACTTAAAAGGAACATATTAATGATATCCTGTCGAACTACTGTCACACACCATAACTCACAAACTGATGGCCATATTAGGCTCGAACGAACGAGGTTACCCCCACATTGCGCTTCCAAACAACTTACGATAGAAGTTAATAGATAAAAAAATAATTTTCTGCTCTAGGACTCTAACATCAGAAACACCATAGCACTAAAAGACCACAATATTACTAAATACATAAAGATCGAAAAATGCTGATTTTGTTTAGAAATTAGAATATCTGCATATGACGTGACGAGCTAACGGAAGTAAAATAGTATGTGTTGTAAAGTGAAGTATGAATGTTTTCACTGCCTTGTTACAATAAATTTACTAACTATTAAACTTTCAAATACATTAGATTTTTTCTATGTACGAGTATTAGGCTTCATATATTCACAAATGAATCATTATTGATATTTGATATTACATTACATAAATATAGCTGCGTACAAATACTATACATAATAACGATAACAATGTTATTTCTTCTCTAAACACTTCTAAAAACGAGATATAAACAATTAGCAACAAATTATTCCACAACACGAAAATCACACAAACGCCTATAATTTACGTACAAAATTGAGTTATGAATGAAAAAAGTAGTAAAAAATAAGATATAGTGATGAATAACCGAATTAACTGTAGTTAATTTATAGCACCGATAGTACATGCGCGTCGCGTGCGCGTCGTATTCGCAACTGGAGGTGCCTGCCGATGTCTTTCACTTAGTTTCGTTTGTAAGTAAAGGTGTCTCCCTGCCATTTAACTGATGATTAGAACTTGAAATCTTAGATATTGACATAATATTTTTTTTTAACTAATCTATACTAATATTATAAATCTGAACAGTTTGTTTATTTGTTTGGTTAAACGCGCTAATCTCAGGAACTACTAATCCGAATTGAATATTTTTTTTTTGCATTATATAGCCCGTTAACTGAGGAAGGATTATAGGCTGTATATCATCTCGGAAAAATGTACGGTTCCTCTGGGATATATTTGTTTTTGTCTAGGGACGAACCCGAAGCGAAGCGAGGGTGAGTCGCTAGTAATATATAATATTATAAAAAGTGTTTTATAATAAAAATTACAGAAATATAAGAACGTAAAAATAGGAAAATAATTAATGATAAATGTTGTGGATAATATATCATTTTTATTAAAACTATTTTTATTTGTTTTTAAAATACTGACAACTAAAATAAAGTAAATCATGAAAGTGCTTATAATTGCTAAATGTTTAGTATTACGAATAAAAATAATCAATTAAACAACTTTTTTTTTAAATAAAAATGTAATGTAAAAGTATACGTGTAGCAAAGCAATTTCAAGCATGAACGGTACATTCACAGAACTCGAGCATTAATTATTACGACGATGAGCGAAACACGACATGCAAGTATGTTACAGAAAATATGTTACTTCGTATGTATGTACTCTTGTGGGTATAATCATCAATCAATCAAATAGGTAAATGAAATAAATAAATATGTTGGGACATTAGCACACAGCACCATCTAGTTCCATGGTAAGCTACGAAGTTTGTGTTATGGATACCAGAGACAGTTGATACACTACACATATATAACTTTAAATACATACATATTATAAATATAAACAGTAAACACCCATGACTCTAGTACAAACATTCGTGCTCATCACACAAATGAATGCCCCCAGCGGGACTCGAACCCGCGACCGCTGCCACAGCAAGTAGGGTCACTACAAACTGAGCCAAACGTGTCGTCAACTGAGCCAAACGTGTCTTCAATTTAAATAATAAAGTGAGACGTTTCTTTCTTAATATTTTTGGAAATACGAATGCCAGATTTTCGTTTGTATTCAGCCCTTTTTAACGTCCCACTGCTGGGCACTGGCCTCCCTTCAATACGGGGGGAATACGAGGAAAGGCGATTTTCGTTTATTGACTTTTATATTAATTTAATGTTCAATATAAATCTATCCCACGGTAACCGTACATTTTTCCGGGATAAAAAGTAGCCTATTTTTTATTCTGATGTATGAACTATATTATTGTAAAGTTCATTAAAATTCAATCAGTAGTTTTTGTGTACTAAGCTGTATAAGTCACTGTAGTTTTTTAACTATCCCACCGGAAGTCTTTAATTTTCCTGGGATGAAAAATATCTAAGATGTTAACCGGCGATATAAAGTACCACCACACAAAATTTCATTTAAATCGGTCCAACAGTTTCGGAGATTAGCCCGTACAAATAGACAAACAGAAAGAGAAAGAAAATAATTGAAAAAAATCTGTATATGTTCTATTTCTCTTCTTACATCCCCCTAACTCGGTTTTTAGCATTTAGACCTCTACAGTTTTATTATATGTATAAATATTTGTTTGATCCTTAGCCAAAGTCATGTTCGTTTGTATGTCGTAGTTTACTTTGGAAATTCTTTGTTTATATATAACTGTAATTTAGAAATTGGGTGTCCCATGTGAACCACAATATTGTTGCGTAGTGGAAAGCGTGTAACGTCATTATATTAAAAATAATAATTGAAAAGGCACATCTAAAGCATGCTTTATACATCCTAAGACAGTTGTCAACACATGACAATTAACAGACAAGAACAGATAATTGTAAATTGCCGTGTGTAAGAGAAGAAGTTTCTAATTTTGAATTTTCAAATACTAGAATGTTCTATGTTTATCTATACATATAAAAAGGCCGGCAGTGTGTCGGGAGATCAGTTGAAATTTCGGAGTTAAGGGAGGACTGACAATAAATACATAAAAGTAAAAAAGTGAAGAAAAGTCGAGTGAATTTATAGTGGAAATGTAATTAGTGGTGAAAAATAGTCTTCAAATTAAGCCAGAACTGTGTATATACTGCGTGTGTTTTTAATCCGCCATGAGAAACTTTTGTGTTACAGAAGTAATAGAACATCTTTAGTTCAAAAGGCGTACTTAATGTCCGATCCCCGAACTCACAGAATGTAACAAACAATATAATAGTTTAGAATTATAAAAATGTTATGCTTATCCTTATTACTGGATGATTTAACTCTATTTAATTAGTAATAAATTTTCGCTGTCCTTTTCAGTAGATTCGGAGACAAATAGCCTTTGACAGTCAACAGAGCATCATTCACATTAAATAAACGGAATCCAAAATACATTAAAGAAGAAATGAAACATAAAAATTAACAAATAATTATGTGTACATAATATGTGCAAAACAATTTACAATGTTTTTACAATAATTGGGATGACAAAAGCACAAGCTGCAATATTTTTTTGTGAAATGAAGAATAATTTCATAATATAAAATAAGGCCAGATCGATGATCAAAACCAAATAAGAAGAGATCTTGCGATCAGACGAGGTCGACCGCATGTCAGCCTGTATCCATACCGTACAATACAATTAATACAGTGGGTGCTACCAAAATTGGAGAAGTCGCTTGACCAACTTCCAATGAGCTCTGGGTTTTAAAAAATATTTTAAGAACATTATAAGTATTTATTGAGAGAGGAAAATATTGAATTTTGCACTTCTTACACAATTGACTAAAGGGCAAACAGATGTTGGTAAATGATAATATTCAATTTCAATTTAAGGATATTGTTAATGGTGTTAAGAAATATATATCAAAACTGTAAGAAAGGGAGGTCACAGCTTATTTTGTACTAAGTAAAGCATAAATTGTAAATTTTAATTTTATTACATTACTAGCAGAACTCGCGACTTCGCTCGCGATCAAACTACGAAAAATACAAAATTTCATGCAAATATGTCGAAGGAATAAAAAGTTTCATACAAACTTTTATCCCCAATTTCACCCCCTTGGGGGTTGAATTTTGAAAAATCCTTCCTTAGTGGATGCTTTCGTTATATGAGGAATACGTGTGCAAAATATCAATTTTCTAGCCTTAAGGGTTTGGCCTGTGCGTTGATACATCAGTTAATCACTTTTGCCTTTTATATACAATACATATATATAGGTAATGGTGTTTAATTGTTTAGACTACTTATGACACCTAAACATTAAATTATTAACAAAAGCAATAGCAATACATCCTGTATTGACTTACAGACAATACAACTATTATTATCGAGCCGCTGGTAGCTTCTTCACAGACCTACAATACTTGACATTTAATTTAAATATAAAATTGACGACTTGCAAGCACTTTGAACAAAGTAAAACGTATATTTTTATTTGATTATAATTATTATTCATTCCATATAGAGATGAATCTACCTAAACCATTGTCTTATTTTGGTCTTGACAGTTTTCTTTTAAAATGGAAAAGTTTAACTTAACAGATAATACTTTACCTCGTAAATCCTTAGCTGTAGAGTTATTAAAATGAAAGTGTTAATGCTATGCAATTTCTGTAAATTTTACGATGAGTTCGTCTAAGAACTATAAATTCGGTATTACTGTCTAGAACAAGACTGAGCTGGATCGGTGCAATAAATTTTACGAAACATCTTAGAACTTTATTTAGTCTGCAGTAGTGGATTGCACTAAAAGCTATTGCGAAACGATATAATGAAAATATATGAAAGCGTTGTTCGAGATGTTTTGTTGAAGTTGAAATTGCAATAGTATACGCAATCAGTAGCTTAATTAAAGTTCTTAATACCTTTTAAATAAAACTATCTCTTCGGGTTTTCCATCCAGACCATCAGTCTCTCTTTCCTGACCATGGTTGCTGTAAAGCATTCGAAACTTCGGGAACCAAAAGTCAAAATAAACTCGGGAAAAATCCGAAAAGATAGTTTTATTTAAAATGTCAAATATTCGCATAAACCTAAGAAAGTATTATTCTTAATGCCTTAATACGTAAGAGTATTTTATAGAGTACATTTGGTCTATGTCTAAACTATGCCTGTATTCCTTTTCTCCAATTTCATAGTTTTTGGAGATAGTAGCTATTAGCCAAGAATAATAATTCATTACAAATCGAACAGCACGGCGTTTTTCGGAAAATATATAAAAAATGCGTTCAAAAAGACACATATTAAATACAAAATTTGATCCAATTCGTTACAGACGATTCAGAGGTACACGAAATAAATTTATAGATAATATACAAAAAATGCTCATTCAATATAATAATTATTAGATGAGGACGATATTACGGATATAATCGTAATTTCAGCAAATACTAATACTCGTACACCATTCACACATGTGTATTAAAGAAGCTTTATAACGTATGCATATTGTGCATAATTCGTTTATATACAACGTAAACCCACTGTTACTATATCAGACGATCAAATGAAGCTTCAATCATACATAATTTACATGCTGTTTCGTGACAACCACATACGGGGGCGCTTGACCCGATTGCATACGATAAATTTACACTGTACCGGCCCCTTTCTCATTGCATTCTACTGTTATTGGTTATTTATTAGATAAGTAGGAGGTAGTCAGGCAATTCAGGTAGCTGACTCGGTGCAGTTTAGTGGCTAGCATGTACAGTCGCAGATTCGGAGGTCCTGGGTTCGAGTATTTCTGTCAAAGAAATTCTTAGTAACAGCCCGGAGATGGGAAGTTGGCGATGTTTTACCCCCGTGCCTCGAAGAGCAAATAAAGCCGTCGCACGGTCCCACGCCTTAACTCTCACCGGTCGTGTCGAAGTATTGTCCCATCGGAATTTAAGATTAAAAAGAATTATAGAGAGTGCATTTGTGTTTGCGCGTACACTTGTGCACTATAATATATCCAGCGCAGTTGGCTACTCTCAGTGAGATTGGCCGCCGTGGCCAAAATTGGTCAGGAAGACATTATTTTTATAAGTATTAAATATGTAATTCAGGTAGCTCATGTACATATAACCTAGTAAAATATAATTTTATAGGTTTAGCAGTCGGCTAAAATGCAATGAATATTATGAAAGTATTGAAGCAAAAGTTTTAGTGAAAATATAGATTTTAATTTTTGTAATATATGTGCTTATTGCTTACGTACCTACTATAATGTACTTAGATAATCTCTATTAGAAGTACATATATTAAGAATACATATAACTGAATAGTTCTGCAGACATTAGCTTTCATATTTTCTTTTTCATTATCTTTATTTTATATAACTCGCGACTCACCCTCGCTTCACTCGGATTTGTCCCTAGGTACCTACATTTTAACGATTAGTAGAGAATATATAGACTATAAGTATATAAACATAGGTATTATGAGTTGTATATCCCTTACTCGAGAAATAATTGGTTTCTCATACAAAATTTCATCCGCCTTCTCACCCCCTAAAGTGATGATTTTCGGGATAAAAACTATCCTATATCCTTTCCATCTTCATACTAAATTTCATCCAAATCGGTTCAGCGGATTATCGGATGATTACAAACAAACTCACAAACTTACAGACTTCAACCTCTTTATAATATTAGTGTAGATGTATTAAAATTACCATTTAAATTGTTTTATTATATCCCAAAGGAAGCTTTTCAGAGATAAAACCCATTTCCCTAGTTTCCGTATGCTATCAAAATTATCATTTTAACTTTCAACTTTTTTCCCGTGGGGACCTTATTTTATAAAACTAGTCTCTGCAAGATACAGTCGTGAATAGAAATCGATATGAAAATATTGTTAGTCTTTTTGTGGTACTGTGTGGCATGATGTGATTGATGATTGTACGTCATAAAAAAGGTGGGTGCTCCACGGGGTAAAATAGATTTTCATAATACTTTTTTAAATATTTTTTTTACGGTTTTAACGGTAAAGTTTTAACGATTAGTATAAAATGCAAATCTTTGAATTTCTCGGCTTTTCTGTACTATAATATGCATGTATTATACATATAAACCTTCCTCTTCAATCACTATCTATTAAAAAAACCGCATCTAAAGATCTAAGCATACATAAGGACAGACAGACAGCGAGAAGCGATATTGTTTTATAGGTACTATGTAGTGATATACGTATTACGAAAACTTTTATGTATTTTTATTTAAAAAGTAATTATTTGTATTCTCATAAAAATGAAATATGCATTCTTTGCACGTACCATACAAACAATGAGAGGAATGTAACAGTAGCATAGTACAAATTAATAAAATACTATTAACGTGTTTCTTATTTACATTTTTTTGATAAGAACATTTTTAAGTCGTAGGCTTCAACCAGATATACGTAGCTATGCCAATGCAACCAATGCGATCGCATGGGGCTCCTGATTCAAAGAGGAGGCAGCGGGCCACAATCGATTCTTTTATTTCGAAACATTTTTGCGAGGATGGTCCTCATAGAAGTTTAAAAATAAAGTACCGCAAAAGACCGCAAAAAGTGTCCTTAATTTCCGCATATTATTTTTTAAAAGGACCACGAGGAATATGATCGTACCTATGTCCTATTAGGTCCTCTAAGCTCAATTTTTTTACTAAATTTTACTCTACCCATTCTTCCGTGAGAGCGGTTTAAAAAAAGTGAGAAGTTCGAAAACTGTCTCTATCTGTGGACCACATTCATTTTGAAAATAGGCAAATGGCTAGTTACGCCACTGTATACAGGCGTCATACATAAATACATTACCTGTAGTATTTAAAATATTTAAACTTAAGTTATCCAATACGACTCGCCCGCCATCTATTATGATGATAATTTTAACCATTACTTAAAAAAACGTATTGCAAACTACAACATAATAGATAACAAATGTACAAAGTAATAGTATTTTTGAGTATTAGATAATAATATGATCTTATTCAAATATATATTTAATTAAAAGTAAACATTAATTGAAAAAAATATTTGCAGCAAGCATATTGCTTTAGATTATCTCGCTAACTAGAACCTTAGAGGTGAAGGTTGCATGTGAACACCTTATTTGGCAACTAGCAATAACTAACAGGGAGTCAAGTTTAACAACATACTATTATTCAAAGTAAAACAAGTTAACTATTCTTAGTTGAAGACCTTCGAATTGTGAACCAAGTTTAATTATATTTTACAGACGGCAAACAAAAAGTTGAATTACCTAGTAAAATATATCATCGTAGTAATGGGAGAGATGATGAGTATAATATTTTATATCAAATATAATTTTGTCTGTTTGCGATCTCTTTGTTTAGGGTAGAACGCGAAAGTTGGTGCCATTTCATAATTAAAATTAAAAAAAAAAATACCATCCCTAAGGATTGTCACCCACAAAATTTATTATTTACACGTAAGTATTCAGATATACGAGTAATTTATTCAATAAAAAGATATCAGGCAAAAAATAATAAAATAACTTTTGGAAAGGATGGAGGAACAAAGGATTATTTTACATTAAGCGAAATGTAAAATAATCCTTTTTAATCTCAGCAACTAAGCTCTATGTTAGTACTTAACTAGTTTTCAGTCGGCGTGTTCGTTTGGCGCCGTTTTTATCGTCCGTTGATTTTTTTGTTATAAGTTTTACCCAGCAAGTTTATGAAGCGATCTCAGTAATCTTTGAAACAAACATAGATTACATTTTATCTCAGAAAAGGAACAGGGCTTACTATCCTACATTGTAGGAAATAGGTACATATAACAATAAAAGTTTTTACCTTGCTCAAAGTATTAGTTAGGTTGACCTGATATACTTAAATATTTTATCAGTTCCATCAAATACTACGACATATGGCCTCTACGTTATCAACTCAATAATCCAATTACTTATTTTAATTTTTAATTGGCTTTGGACACTTCATAAACACTTTTTATATGAGCTTGATATATTGTTATTTTTTGAACTAATTAAATATGCGTACTACATAAGCTAAAAATAAAGAAAAAAACTTACGCAAATACGTGTAAAAAGCCGGCTCTAATATTAAAATATTTTTTTAAGCTGGCCGGCCTCCGGGCCTCCCTTCAATACGAGGGGGATAGTCCACCACGCTTGCCAAGTGCGGATTGACGGACTCCACATGTCTTTCGAAAACTTACTAGGTTCTCTTAGACATGCAGGTTTCCTCACGATGTTTTCCTTCATCGTAAGACAAGTAGTTATCAAGTCGAAAATGTTTCGCACATGAAAATATCAGAGGTGCGAGACCCGGGATTTGAACCTGCTTCACTCGGTTTCCCAAGCGAGCGCGTTACCACTGGGCTACCACTACCTATTCATTCAAAATGATTGCTACAATCGACTAGCACTTATGCTGATGAGTTACATTTATAACAAGCTTTTATTTTTATGTTCTATTAGATTTGCTTCTGAATCCACTTCCTCATAAAGAAGTAGCGTTTGTTACTTAGAGAGAGTTCTATTGTTCAAAATCGGTTTAATAGTTTCCTTAATTCTCCCTAATTTCCTACATATTAACAAATTGTACATTATTATAATATTGTAAACTACGGATTCAAAAAATAATTTTATTCATTTTGTTTATAAAAATAGACATATTATACCGTTTCAAAACACTTTACATCATAATTACATATCTAAATTTTGTAAGATAATTGCTATGGACTGATATGAAATGATTGAATACGGCCGACACAAAAATTTACAAAATTAGTAGGTATACCTATATTATCATCATACATTAAAAATAGTGGAGTAAATTATTATATATGTATTCGTAAAACAGATATCAAAGCGACCTTGCCACATAATAACAGTAGATACAATTTAATACAAAACCAAATCGATACGTCGTCCATTTGAATCGAGGGTTATTTTATCCCATAGCTGTACTTCCTCATGACCAATAGAAGGTAAAAGGTTGCCACTAGAGAATGAACGAAGAAATTGTGTCAAGTATAACATGTGGAGGGCAGCTTGTTAGTTATACATTTATTAGATACGTGTCTTACGATAAAATGATTTTTATAACATGTAATGAACCGAGATAGACTGTCTTATAGAAGCCGATATTATTAAGAAGTTAAACAAAAATTATACTGTACATATGGAAAAACTTTTTTTAAACATTTGTTATTTTTTGATGAACATTTACAATCACAACATATTATAAGTTGAATTTGTGTTTGTTCGGGCTAATGTCAGAAACTACTATACATGTACGGTCGTACGTTTTACACCAATATAACAAGTTCAGGCAAGGCTGTGATTTATAAATATTTTGCAAAAATAATCTACATACGATTATATTATGAATTGAATCAGACTCATCTCTTCTAGAGGCGAGCTGAGCGAGAGTAGGCCACTTGCATCTTATATGGACGAAATAAAGTGTTTCCGTTTCCGAAATGAGTTGTTAATTACATCATTATTACTTACTTCTGGCAATTAACGTTATGATATCCCAAATCTCGGAAGAACGAACAGATTAAATGGTTAAGTGAAAAATTATCATAGTATGTACGTACAAGTTGCCCGTTTGATATTATATAATAATTTAATATAATCATTTCCTTTCTTATTATTTAACATTAAGTTTACTACACGAATATACCGATATATTGATCTAATAAAATGAATAAAAAAAAAACCAAACAAACTATATGTATCAGAATATATAAAAATGTACATTATACAAATTATATTTTCATAGAAAACATATAGATATACATATATTCAAGAAAAACTATAGCATAATAAGTTAAGTCATTAAGTATTAAGAGATTATCCAAGATTAAAAGTCGATATAAGCCGCCTTCGTGAGCCACCCACGTGTATTGATTCTTCGTCTCAGAACAATGCGACGAAATAAAATATGATGTATTTTTCCACTACTTACTTAATAAATGGGTTTAATTTACCTCTGATGTCATGTTTATATCATCAATCGTAAGGTATAAAACAATATAATACTTTAAAAACTTTATATCTGTGCATGCTGTGCTTATTTATAAGTAATCACTACATTTAATTACTAGTTCTTAGTTCTACTTTTTATATTTTTGTGTATTATTGTAATTGATTGTAAATAATTAATAAATAAATATGTATACTAAAAATATTTTCGATTACGATGGGTCTTTCTAGCAACTACAAATTAAAACAATAGTATATTTATACAAAATCTACCTATTGACAGTCATTACTCACCGAGGTATTTGCACCGTTTATCCCATTTTCGACGAGAATGTCCTCAAACAATATATCAGCTTCGCAAGGAGAACAAAGATTACTGAGCAATTCACTGAATCTTTCTACTTTTCGAACACACACGGCACCTAATAATCCCACATCGCTTTTCACTAATTTTGGCACTACACCATTTTCATTTTTCACTTTATCAACTTTATTAATATCTACGGATTCTTTAATAGGAATGTATGAATTATTGTGACTACTTTTAAGCTCATTTTCTAGCTTACTATCTCCCGTTAAAACATTCACTTGTATCTCGTTACTTTTATCTTCAATCAAGTCGTTGTATATGTCTTCAAATCTGTCCTTTTCCAAACTATTGGAAACATTTTTATCGCTAAGGATATCATTCAAAATGTCATCAACGTTAATACTCTTATCTTCGTCATTTACACTACTTATTTTAGAATCATCAGTCAAAGATATCCTTTTCTGTTTCTCGTCTAACTTTAAAAAATTCTTTTCGTCAACAATTTTTCCTTTTGGACAACTAACTAAAAAATTACTTTTGTCTTTTTCTAAAATATTTTTATTAATGGAGTGTTTAAGTTTTGTTCTAATAGCACCATTTTCTTTCTCTAAGAAGCTTGTGGTCGCAATTTTCAAATTTTCTTTTTCGTGACTCTGTCTTCTATTGGAATTTATTCGCGTTTTATCTCTATCAACTATTTTGGCAGTTTTAGGTGATTTATTTTTTTCTTCTAATAGAGATAGTACGGAAGAACTCCGGTTGGATTTTTTTGGCGACTGGCATGTGTCAGAGTTGTTGGCAGCGGCGGCTCTTAGACGTGACGTTCGCGTTGTTCTAATAGGCACTGAAGTTGAGGCTGTATTCAAATTTAATTCGGAGGAAGACTTAAGATTTGTAACTGTATCTTCTAATGGAGATCGACCAGCTCCTTTCCTTGGACGTCTGAAATGAGAAATAATAAACAATAAACCATATGAATCTCATACTTTATTATACTAGTACTAGGTAAGAATATATCTGAATAACGTATATAAGAGCACGTAGTAGATATTAAAACTCACCTTTCAGTCACATTAGCAGAAAATAACGTGGCTGTTCTAGCTGTCAGCTGTTTCCTACGCTCTTCCTTATATTTCTGTATCCTGGCCGCTCGGGCCTCGTCTGCGGACTGGCTCATATCGTCCCCCAAGTTCAGATGATGTCACAAACAATTTATGTCTTCCCTGTGTACTTTTGCGTTCTTTAATCTAGTGTGAACTTTGTCTAGCATTGCGACATTAAGCAAGTAGGGCGGAATAGTTGGCAGTGATTTATACAGGCTAAGGCTCGAGGTAGGCGTTAAAGGCTCTTGCGGTATCTGAAATTGAAAATAAAGTAGATTAAATAAAAAAAAAATCAATATTCCAAGAGTATTTCTTATACCTTATTTATTTTCTAAAGTTTATTTATGATTACGAGATTATCTTCAATAAATAAATAGGGCAACATTTCCATTATAGCCAAGTGGACCGCACGTGTGAAATAAGATCTGGTGTGACATCACTGTGTGCAATACGAGAGCCAGTAGTCGCAAAATCACGGAATAAAACAATGCTGTTTTGCTTATCAAAGCGCGGATTGCGTTTCAAGGCACATCGGCTTTTGTTCCATTGTTATGGTTCTCCTGTAAAGTATGGGAATGACTGTGTTACGCACTACTGTTAGGTGATGTACTCATATCACTATTAGGAAATGGTTCGCTTTGTTCTACTTTAATTTAAGAGCTTCCTCAATTTACTTTTTGTTCTATTATTTTTTATTCAATAAAGTAATTTACGCTTAGAAACAAAGGTGAACGTTCGTATGTTTGTCCTCTATACATTAGAAAGCCATTGAACCGATTGTGATGAAACTCTGGTGGATTATTCTGTATACGCCTGGAAGGTTCCTGGCGCAAAAAAAAATATTTTTTCTTTGGACGTTAGCCTTCTATGCGTTTTTAAACCTTTCAAGATCAGAGACGCACTCAAGCAAAGCGAAGGTAAGTCGCTAGTAATTATAAGAAATGATAGTTTGGAATAAATAAGATAGATTTACTTCACAAATTCTGATCGTAATTGGGTACAATGCCATCCTACATTCTTGTTTGTACGATAAAGCCCGCCTGTAATTACATGATGCGAAGTTAGCAAACTATGGGACTTGGTCTATTATTGAAAGGAAAGAAACAACAATAAGAATATTTTTATTTTTTCAAACATTAATCTAAAAGGTCCGTGGATTAAATTCGCTCAATATTTGTATATATTATAGATTTTCTAAACAATAAATTTACCTAAAAGCATTATTTTCCTGCTAAATAAACGCAAGTATACAAAAAAATATAAGGTATTTATTTTCAACTTCATAACTAGTATTATTTAATGATAGGTTATAACTTGTAGCTATGTAGGTTGCACGTTTTTACTCACGTAAGTAGATGCAGACGTAAAAGGAAAATGCTTATTAAACAAGGAGTAATCGCATCAATGGCTCATCATAATCATAGCGAGCCGTAAATAACATTGGCATTGAGTAACTAGACGTAAAAAGTGCTAACATTCACATTATTTAATTTATATGTATACTAGCAGAACCCGCGGCTTCGCCCGCAATCAAACTTTTTATATAAATAACCTTTTTATATAATAGGTGGAAATTACAATAAATTAAAATCAAAGGCTTAGTGAAAAGTTATCAGTGATATTCGAGGTATGAATTCTGATTCCCCCCACATCCAGCAAACACAGTGGCCACTATAATGTTTAATGAATTACTCACAGTCTAATCCCGTTACATAGTTTAGGCGACTTTTTTATTGCAGATGTGCCAACCTTTAGAAGGAGGATATAGATAGCGGGATACTCTCTAACTAAGTTCTCTCTCTAGCGCTCTAGGTCTATTAAAATTGTCCCTGCTGTGGCTAGCCGAGAGGTTATACATAATTTTCCTTTGGACTTGGAATAATTTCCGTTCTCTTCTTTATACCCCACACATTAAGTGTGCACTTAGAGAGAACTTGAGCAATGTCACTCTATTTAATTAATATATTCAACAACTCAAACTTCACAGCCCACTTTTACCCACTTAAGGACTGAATTAAAAAAATCTACAATACATGTTTATTTACTTGTATTGAAGAGCATTAATACAAAGTTTCAAGTAATTCTGATCATAAACATTTTTTTCTTGATATGAACAGCACAACCCCCTTTTTCCCTTTTAAGGGATGAATTTAAAAAAAAAATGATATTTGTATTGTTTTAGTTTTCATTTTAAAAGTAAATACCATTTTCCGTGCATCAATTACAGATTTTCATACAAACTTTCATCCCCTATTTGACAGCCTTATAGGATGAATTTCAAAAAATGCTAAAATACGTATGTATTTCATTGTATTGGAGAGCATTAATACCAAGTTTCAAGTAATTCTGATAATAAATAATTGTTTGCCCATATAAACTTTATCACCCCCTTTTACCCTTTTAAGGGATGAATTTCGAAAAATATCTAATACACATATTTCTTATTTTTTACCTTAAAGCTAAATTCTAATTTCCGTGCATTTCGCATTAAGAATGACAGAGTTTCATACAATCTTGTATCCCCCTTTTTACCCCCTTAGGGGATGAATTTTGAAAAATCCTTTCTTAGCGGATGCCTACATTGTATAAGGAATATGACTTCCAAATTTCACATTTCTACGACCAGCGGTGTAGGCTGTGCGTTGATCGATCAGTCAGTCAGGACAAAGCATTTTATGTATATAAAGATAATACAATAAATTCTTTTAAATATTACAGGAAGTTCAAAGATTTGTAAACTGTAAAACCTTCAAAGTAATAGCTTAATAACTTCATACACTTACGAGATTTTTACTGGTTTATGACACTGTAAATTGCTCTTTTAAAAGGTTTTCCGTAAAACTAAAGACCCTTTTGCTCACTACAACGATTGCGTAAAATGCACTTATATCTGACTTTTAAAAAATTAATTCAAAAATAACACGTACTGGTACCTTTAAATTTCTGATTAAAACCAATTACGATTACATAGTGATTAACGAATTGAAAAAATATATATATATATAAACACGTAATTTCAAAAGATAAGTACAAACTCCTTTCACAACAGCCAGCCCAGTTATTCCAAAATGTAGGGCACAAAAAATTATAATACGATGTTTATCATGTCATATTTAGGCCAAATTAATAAAACGAGGCAACAAATTACACTGCCCGAGACGAATCTCAAGAGATAAATCTGCAAATGCGTATACATCAAGTGATAAATGCATCGTGCAGATAACTTTAATCATTGAACGTGCATTACTAAGATAACCTCGTTACACAGATCAATAATGTAATCATAGAAACAATATCAAGCACGATATAGGTCATACACGTTTTATATGACTCGTCCATTAAGTATATTATATATAAATTACAAGAGCACATCAACCAGCGTCCAAAGCTTTTAAGTGTTACTAAACTAAATAATTAAACTGTTTAAAATTTAAAAATAAATACTTATTTCTTAGTTATATTATTTATTAATACTAGTAAATAACTAAAATGAAACTGTGTGTAGCTTAGATTCACTGATTTTGCCAGTTGAAATACATATTTATCTATATGTATGTATTCAGCTCTTTTTAACGTCCCATTGCTGGGTACGGGTCTCCCTTCAATACGAGGGGGATCAGGTCATAGCCCACCACGCTGGCCAAGTGCGGATTAGCAGACTGCACATCTCTTTCAAAAACTTGCTAGCTTCTCTCAGACATGCAGGTTTCCTCACGATGTTTTCCTCCACCGTAAGACAAGTGGTAGTCATGTTGGAAATGATTCGCACAACAAAATATCCGAGGTGCGAGACATGGGACTTGAACCCGCTTCTCTCGGTTTCCCAAGCGAACGCGTAACCACTGGGCTACCACTGTCTAATCTATATATACATATAATAAATTCAAACGGGGCCAACTTTATATTTAATATTATATTCGGAATATTTTAAAGGAGGAACAAAATCAAATATTCTTAAACATTTGTTTGTCTAGCCGTTCAATAGCGGATCACTCCATAGTCAAATCTTAATTAAAAAATAAATAACACATTTTCATTTAAATCGAGTATGACTAAAGCCAAACAAAGTGGAAATTATATACATATATAATGGGTCATAGTGATAGCACACAAAACATATAGGTATATGCGTATATACCTAATACCAGATAAATAGGGCTAGTTAGGCCTCCAGTAACGTCACCCTTGACTCTATCAGAAATTTTAGTGTCGTCTACCAATATCAAGTTTTTTAAATAGTATCCATAATACCTACTGAACAAAAGACGTATAAATACTCAATATTAGAATGAACTTTTAACGTATAGAAGGCGGATCGCTCGTTAAAGAATATTTCGATCAGACCTCAGCGTGTTTCAAAACGATCGATGCGTGTTTATGTATATTATGCCTGCAGATATCTAATCACAGTCTTCTGATCGATTCCGCAGTTTTTATCGACTTGTTACTCTCTCACACTCTAATTCACACGAAGACGCAAATCGCAACGACTGTTTGTTTTTGTTAATATTTTTTTCTATGACCTACACGCATTTACGCAACAATCTATACATATAATAAAATTGTAGAGTTTGAATGTCTGTACATAGAAAAAAATTCTAAAAACCGAGTCAGGGGGACGTAAGAAGAGAAATAAAACAAATCCAGATTTTTTTAATTTTTTTTGTTTCTCTTTCTGTTTGTCTGTTTGTACGGGCTAATCTCCGAAACTGTTGGACCGATTTAAATGATTTTTTTATGGTGGTACCTTATATCCCCGGTCAGCATTTTCGATACTTTTCACCCGGGACAGTTAAAGAGTTCCCGTGGGATAGTCAAAAAACTATAGTAAATTATACAGCTTAGTACACAAAAATTACTGATTGGATTTTAATGAAACTTTACAATAATCTCAAATTATCAGAATAACATATAGGCTACTTTTTATCCCGGAAAAATGTCGGTTCCCGTGGGATAATTTGTTTTTGTTGTTGTGAGCCGCTAGTTAAATATAAGTGGTCCACAGATTCTTCGCATCGATTCTTGATATCCAGACCGAGACAAGTGTCAATCTCCCATAGATTACGCAAAAACTCAAAGTAAACGTTTGTTTTTAGCAAGCATCATATCTATGTTATGTTATTTTTATTTCGTACACGTTATTATCGTTTTAGATTGTTAGAATAAAATATGTTAATGCCCGTCATGGCACAGTGGATGTGGCAGACTATAGAGCTCTATACACGACGTATGAAATTTATAAAACAGATCATAAATTCCTTCCAGTTTTTCATCTGTCTAATAAAAAATTTAACCTTGATAACAGAACCCTATCAAGGCTATAGTAGGTCGGTCGCTCGTATAAAATAAAAAGGAAAAATTTAGTTGTCAATATATTAATTCCTAGCACGAAAATTAGTAATATATAGTATGTTAATATACCACGAAAAAAAGTACCTACATGTAAAAATTAATACAACCTTAAAATAAAATAATACTTTCATGGCAACAAACTAGGAATTGTTTTCCATTATTTAATGTCAATTTAATTTAGCACTTAAGTGCATAAGCATAAAATCGTCTACTATACATATAATTAGTGTCGAAAGCGCTACAACTATGCATTTAAGCACAAGTGAGCATGGATCCGCATACCAACGGTCATTGAACGCAAAGCCAATCTTGCGAGATTAATAGCGCAGAAAATAAAAGTTTAAATTTTGAGATAGAATAATTAAACCAACCCAGAAAAAAAACTATTATGAGAAACCATAAATGAAATGAATTAAATAAAATAATACGTTGAATATTGTAGACTAATAAGGAGAAAATGGATTTATTTTGTCAGAACTTTTCTTTAAAATATTTGTACATGAATTTTTCACAAAGGATAGAATTTTACAAAGAAGCCTAAAAAAGTATTTATACGGTTTGACATTCTTCAAAGCGGCTAACGAATTAACATATTTTTTGCATTAAGACAGTTTATAGGCTGGTGTCTGATAAGACCTTCAAATTTCATTTCAATTCAAGGACCCTATCAGTAATTATTTTTTTAATTGAGCATAATAAACTAAGTATTATATAACTATTTGCTGTAGTTCCAAATAAACGATAGTGGCTTCGAGCGAAAAACAAGAGCATTAGTAATTAGATTCGTTATCAACGCTGTTATCATGTCAACAAATGTATGTAGATTAAAAGTATATGTTACACTTCCACTAAACTGTTTTTTGTTACTTCTGCCCAAAAGCCTTTATTTTGTTTCTTATTATATAAGTGGTTAACTAGATTTTTTACCAAAGTTTAGCATGATGTTTTTTTTTTTTTATATTTATCACACTAATATTATAAACGCGAAAGTTTGCTTGTTTACTTAAAATCGCAAAAAAAGTTATTTCTTGTCATTGAAATGGCTCAACGGATTTGAGATAATTTTGTAACGATGACAGCTAAAATCTAGATCAACATACAAACTTCATGGACGTTCGATAAAACTTAAACCAGTAATGGTATATTCTAAGCACTAGTTTGTATTAAAAATTCCGCATAATTGAATAAGTACAATAAAAAATTTGCACTTTTAATACATGAACACGAATAAAGTTGGTCTTCAATCATGATTTACATAGTGATGTACAGACAATAAATCGATGGTTATATAACCTACTCGCAGAGTTCGCTGCATAAATCATTATTCACGCCACATCCCGCTCCGGGAGCGATACAGAAATAAATTCAAACCACACCCAAAAGGATCTCCGCACGAGGCCTAAATATTCGCAATAAGCTATAATAGAACGGGAACATAAAATATTACAAATACCAATAAACTTTTTCATTACTTAAAACTAAATAAGCGTAATAATAGACACGTACATGCAAATGAGAATGAACGAGATATGATAAACTCTGCACATGACAGAGATAAATCGAATGCAAAATCTATACTCGAGGTTAATTAAGGGGTTTTAAATAGCACGCTGGAGTGCACATGAGGCATTCACAATAGATTGTTATGCTTACGATATATGTATCAGCACAGTCCTTTATAATGTTTTAAAACCATAATAACGATAATATTATTCATATATGTTTTATCACCAGTCATTTATTAAATTGTTCAATTAATATTCACATTAATATCGTACGTAACTATTTTTATTTGCAAAGATAAGGATGACAAAGTCCTCTTTATTGCAAACTCTGTCGCATACGCGATATAAATATAGTTCCGCGAAATGTATCTTTGAAAGTGAAGCTTAACTCTCTGTGACATATGATGTGGATATGATAATACAGTATATCAATATTTACGCAGCTCATAAGCGTATGGCATACCGTCGGCGGTAGAGATGGGTGGACTTTCCTTGCTCGCAACACAAACAAACTTGTTTAGCGAAACGCTTCCCTCCACACTTTGTTTTACGTAAGGCCAGATTAATAAAATTTAATAATTTATTTCTTCGTATAATAATATCATTACAAATATGGAGAAAACGTGTCGAAAAAGTTTTACGTTAATTATATTTATAATTATATTATAATTATTTAATTTAGCGTTGAAAGATTTATTAAATTATACGGTATAATATGTTAATGAATCAACATTTAAACGAAATTAATAAAACAATATTTTTTATATAAAACTGTAGGTATTATATGTCACACTACTTTTACTTAGTACAAAAATATATCTTATATGGTAAATAATAAGCAAGACATAAGAATTCAAAAAACATCCAACACCTTAATTCAGCTAAATTAACTTGTAAATCCCTGTAAACTGTTTTTTTACATTATCTGTTGTCTTTGTGTAATATGTAATCACTTCATTTTAATCACTTGTTTAAATATGAATTTATTTATCTATACCTACTAATATTATAAAAAGGAAAGATCTTTTGTTTGTACCGAATAAGCTCCGAAACTACTAAACCGATTTAAATGAAATACTGTAAGAAGATAGTTTGAGACTCTGAGAATGACATAGAATAGTTTTTATCCCGGAATCATCCCTTAGGGGGTGAAAATGGGGATAAAAATTTGTATGTGGAAGCAACCTGGGGACCAGTCGGAGCGAAGCGAGGGTAAGTCGCTAGTCTATATATATAATAAAATTCTGAGTCTGTACATTTAATATTTTTTTGGAAAACCTTATTGAAATAGTCATTATTATCGATACAGAGACCACATCTATAGTTTTCTTGAATTTTCGTCTGTCTGGGAATGCATCACGAGAAAACCACTGGACAGATTTTAATAAAATTTGGTATAATGATATCTGGTTATCTGCGTCAACATTTAGGATACTTTTTACTGCAAAAAAATATCTCATCTCTGATAAATCTATACTCGTACTATCCGTTAAAACGTATCAAGGAATGAACCGCAAAGAAAGCGGAACGACGGCGAGTCGCTAGTTTATTACATATAAATAAATAAAATGAATCAAACATGAAAGTAAGACCTATTCAGAAGTGACTTTCCGAAAAAAGTTTAGATTGAATTCATTCGTTTGAGGGTGTGATAACAATTCAATTCATTATTCATCAATATATAAAAATCTAGTTATATGATGAATCAAAACAAATGATTAACTAGATCATCATTGAACACTAGATAATTTTAAAAAATATTGTGTCACTATAGAAAGTTGGTTTTATCAAATAACTAAAAAGTTAAAAGGTGATAAAAAAACAACAGCTGTTAAAAACACCAGATCTGACCAAACGTTCTGAGAAATTCGAAATGTCATTCACGTCATCGTAAAAAAAACGTGCAGATACATTACCACAATTCACAAAAGCAATCGGCGAGCGTATGATTCAGAGCTCTTTTTTAGTTCTGCTAGGAAGCTATTAAGTTGATTAGAAATGCTCGTCAAATGGTTTAATTCTAACTGAATGAACATATAATATATACATTTAGATGAATCAATTCTCGATTCTTTGGTTCATTTGCTTCAAAAATACTGTTCTTCTATACATATAATAAAATTCTGAGTCGAATCTATACATTATTTTTTTTATTTTTTTTTTGGAAATTCTTATTGAAATAGTCATTATTATCGATACAGAGGCCGAATATATAGTTTTTAAAATTTTTGTCTGCCTGTCTGTGACCACATCACGAGAAAACCACTGGACAGATTTTGATGAAATTTAATATGATGATAGCTGGTTATCCGAATCAACATATAGGATACTTTTTACTGCTGGAAAATATCTCATCTCTGAGAAATCAATACTAAACGTTAAAACGTAACTACGAACCCGAGCGAAGCGAGGGTAAGTCGCTAATCTTCAATAATATGTTACTAGTAATAATGTTAAATGTCAATAAATATTTTAACGTAGCCTTTATATATAGAGTCAACGATTCATCATTCAAAACTGACAAGCTGTTAGTATTTTCCTTCAGTGATTGTCATCTAACCTCCTCGACCCAGCAAGGCGAACCAGTTAATGAATTAGGTTTGCTGTATTTTACGACGCCTAGCCATTTTAACTTGTACATACATACATACTTGCAATCCGATTTTCCTTAACTTCTAACTATTATATACTTAATTTAATTAAAAATATAATCACTTCGTAGGCGTTTTAAATAATAATCGCTATTAGAATTTTATATATTATTTTCATTTTAAATGAAATCCAGGTCACTAAAGGAAAAAATATTGGGCCACTCGACTTCCGCAGTTAAAATTAATGTGCAGCACTCGACGTACATAGGTCAGGTTAAAGCAAGAGAGTTTGAAAGATTTTGCATTTACATTAATAATAAATGAGTATCTCAATATCCTTTCATAATGTAATTATGCCAATATACTAAATACTTTTGATGATGATAAGATACTGTTCAATGCAGCGTTAAACCTGATCCAGTAAACTCTTCTTCACAAAATACTAAAATAACTGTATAGTAAGATCTTTCTTTAAATCATGGTCACCTTGGAACACCATAATCAGACCAGCTCAGGGAGTTGGTACCATATTATACCATGGACGCTCCAGAAATATACGAATACTTAATCTGATGACAATAAGTTCTTTAAAAAAATATTATAAATAAACCGCAAAAAGTCTAAGTTTTGCGAACGAAGCATGTTAAAAACTGTTTGTAACGATTATATTCACAATACTGAGATATATGTAGAAACTTTCATCATAGTGAATTTTAATCCCCCAAATAAGTAGCCACTTAAACTTCTACAGGGGAAAGGCCTCTTAAGAAGGATCGCTCTTAACCAAGTTGCTTCATTTGCCAGTTGGCAAATTAGCCTCTCTGCATATTAAAAAATGCAACTTTTACCGTCTACCGGTCCATGACTTCGTTTTGAAGTCTGACTGTACACGAAAATTAGTATGTACTTTTTCTATGATGTTTTTGCTATATAAAGTTTTGGATAAAGATGTAATAATTTTGAATAAAATGTTTATATTATAATGAAATATGAAATATTTAAAGAAAAGAAACATTTTATGTAAGCGAAGCTATGAATTGTCTTAAAAATATTAATAGTTTTTTTATATACGTATTTAGAAGATATCCCGCAAAATGGACATTAAATTTGAAATCGTGTGCAAGTATTCCTTATACTTTTTTATTACTTTAAAGTAATTTAATCAAAACAATACATATGCATACTAACTAGCGAAAGCCAACAATTCTGTATAATATTTATTTAGTTTTTTTTTTTACTAAAAATACTAATACTACTAAATGAACATTTTTTAGAAAATGATTATGTACAAAAATTTATATAAATATTTTTTTTGAAAAGAGAATTTAGAATGGATGCCTAATATGTCTGGTTGAAAAATGTATATTATGATGAGCTTGGTCTACGTGCATCATATTTTCTCCTCTTGTATACGCCCTAACTGACATAATAAGCGCACTGCGTCGTATATCATGAAAATAAAAGTAACGGACGGGATTTTATCGCTTTAGCAATTTTCTCTTTATAAAGGGATTTTATACTTTAAGGTACACTGAGCATTTGATGAGTCTTGCTTTAAAGTGGATCATAGAAGAGATATTACTAAACGCGTGTTAGGTCCTTCTATGATATTCTCTCCATTTTATTATAAAAACTTAAGAGATTTCTCATTATGGCCCATATAGAAAATTTAATAAAAATCTTAGCTTAGTCGTAAATAGCGTAGGTTAAATGCCTCATTTTCATGTTATTGTTAATTATCTATATATACATAAAATGCTTTGTCCTGACTGACTGATCGATCAACGCACAGCCTAAACCGCTGGTCGTAGAAACGTGAAATTTGGAGGACATATTCCGTATACAATGTAGGCATCCGCTAAGAAAGGATTTTTCGAAATTCACCTCCTAAGGGGGTAAAATAGGGGATTAAAGATTGTATGAAACTCTGTCATTCTTAACGCGAAATGCACGGAAAGTGGTATTTAGCTTTAAAATAAAAAATAAGAAATATATGTATTAGATTTTTTTCGAAATTCATCCCTTAAAAGGGGAAAAGGGGGTGATGAAGTTTATATGAGCAAATAATTATTTATGATCAGAATTACTTGAAACTTGGTATTAATGCTCTTCAATACAATTAAATAAATATATATTTTAACATTTTTTGAAATTCATCCCATAAGGCTGTCAAATAGGGCATGAAAGTTTGTATGAAACTCTATAATTGATGCACGGAAAATGGTATTTACCTTTAAAATGAAAACTAAAACAATACAGATATCATTTTTTTTTTCGAAATTTATTCCTTAAAAGGGTAAAAGGGGGTTGTGCTGTTCATGTATATAAGGAAAAAAATCTTTATGATCAGAATTACTTGAAACTTGGTATTAATGCTCTTCGATACAATTAAATAAACATGTATTGTAGATTTTTTTTAATTCAGCCCCTAAGTGGGTAAAACTGGCCGGTGAAGTTTGAGTTGTTGAATATATTTAAATAGAGTAACATGGCTCAAGTTCTCTGTAAGTGCACACTATCTGTGTGAGATATAAAGCAGAGAACGGAAATTATTCCGAATCCAAAGGAAAATTATGTATAACTTTTCGGCTGGCCACAGCAGCGACAACTATAACAGACCTAGAGCGCGAGAGAGAGAGAGAGCCTTACCTATATTTGTGGTTGGTTTTTTTAGTGTAGACTAACGTAAGTGAATCTAGAGTTTTACTCTAGACATAATATTAAAAATTGGATATGACAACATGTAAATTCAATGGAAATTAAAACTGAGCAAATTTTTCAGTTCACGCGAGCGTAGCCGCGGGCAAAAAGCTACATACAACACAATAAGAATGGCACTTTATATACGTAACTTAAAAAAAAAAGGAGAAGGAGGGAGACTGTAAGCTTCAGGTGTACATAGTACCTATTGGGTCTTTAAAAATAACGTAGATGTTAGTCAAAAAACCCATATTAGCCATGTTACATGATTCTGAATTCGTAAACATTGTATGCGATTGTATCATTGTACTCTCTTCCTCTAACTTTGGAAAGATGGAGTAGAAAAATGTACAAAAAATACAGGTAGTGCAGCTTGCTAAATACCAAAAGTGTAAAACTAATTACAAAATATACGCTTAACATCTTTTAAAATACTACATATTTTGAGTTACGATCGCTAAAATTAAATTTGTTTCCATATATACTTTAACAAATAATAAAACTTACACAAACTTATTTTTGCAAGTAATAAAGCATGTATCGCGAAAAAGTTTATTTTTTTCATCGTTTGATCGCGGGCGAAGCCGCGGGTTCTGCTAGTTTTTAATAAAAGTATCTTTACGCGGATTTATTTAGATTTTTGGTTCGCGACGTTTCAAATGCTTTACACTGTAAAGTTTACAGCAATCATGGTCACGGGAGAGGCTAAGGTTTTAGACGTCTATAGAGTCTATAGAAGATCATTGTATAATTACAGACAGTGAAAAAATACAAAAATGGCACCAAAGTAAAAGTTCCAAAAATATAGTTTTATCTAAAATGTCAAATATTCGGGTAAATGTACGAAAGTATTAATGTTAATTATGTTTAAAAAATGTATTTTAAAACATTAAAAATACATTTGTAAATTCTAATTAAGGATTATTTATAATATGTTACAATGTTTCCATTTGACAAGACACTTTTTTATTTTCTTATTTCTGTTTTAGAAATGATATCCTAACTTTATACATACATATTAGATATATGTAGGTACATATGTATGTACTTACTAAATTTTAACACTTTCCATCCAGAACATTAAAAGAAAACTTGTAAATATTCCTGGAAAAGAAATAAAAAAAAAAACAAAAAAAATGTTCAAACAAACTGATATATTTGTAATATGTATGTATATTGTAATTTCCGTTAAATATTCCTAAACATTTACGTAGTTTTAAATAATGTGCAAATATTTTTTTGTACCTACATAGTAGGTAAAATTTTATTCTAACTACATACTCGTATATACTTCCATTCTTGATAAAGTCATCTAAGCAATGACCTTAGCAAAACAAAGGTTTGACAGAGGTCACCATAGAGAATTGCTTTAAGCAGAAATCGTATTGATATTAATCTAACAAAAGCCAGTGCATATATTTTTACTAATTAGGTATCAAGAAAACATTGGCAACCATAATGTTCGCTTCTTTATAAAAACTAACACTACAGATAGATATAGTCTAATTATTATATTTTTTTAGTATTCAGCGTTTTTTTTAACGTCCCACATCTTTGCACGGGCCTCCCTTTACGGGGGGATCTGGCCGTACTTGACCACGCTGGTCAAGTGCGGAATGGCGAACTTCACATGTCTTTTGAAAACTTGCTAGGTTCTCTCAGATATTATGCAGGTTTCCTCACGATGTTTTCCTTCACCGTAAGACAAGTAGTAATCATGTTATAAATGATTTGCACATAAAAATATCATCGGTGTAATACCCGGAATTTGTACCCGCTTCACTCGGTTTACCAAGCGAGCGCGTTACCACCGGCCTACCACTACCACTGTCTAATTAAATTATAATAATATTGCAATTAAAAATATGTAAATAAATACAAAGTAAGGTTACATCACTATAGTCGCATGTGACGATATAAAGAACGACATAGAATAAACTTCTTTACAGATTTATAAACACAAACGAATGAATCAACGATAAATATAGATCGGTCGACCGCGAACATTTTACAAGTATGGAAAAAATATTTATTATATGTAATTTAGTTTAAGATCGCATTTATTTTAATTCTATAGTTTTACACTTAATATCCGTATATCCTTAGAAATACGAGTAACATTATTATCGTTATTCATTAGCCTATATATTTTATTCGTTAGAAGGTTAAATTATTTACATTTAAATTATGTGATGACACAGATAAGCATTTTGGTAGGTAATTTGCCAAAATACGAAAAATTGGTCAACTGCGAGTCGGACTCGCACGCAAAGGGTTCCGTATCATAATCGTTTTTTTTTTTATTTATTTGCATGGCAGCGTTTTTGAAATTCACAATCTTTAGAAAAATGAATAAAAAAATCTTATTTATCAATACAATGGTATTTGTTAGTAAAATATACGTAATAATAAACATTATCATTTCAAGTTCATAGGTCAATGGGAAGTTAAAAAATTCTTCAGAACAAAATTTTGTAAAAAAAAAGGATGACTTTGGTGGTTTCTCATTCCTACGTTTTGCAATATTTTTTTAAAACAAAAAATACAGACTCCACGAGCTCTACACGACGACACACCACTCGATGGGGTAGATCAAAATTTTGACAATTAGTATGGCTTTGGGTCAACAAGGTGCTTTTACTGTGAAAATTTGAAGACTGTAGCTCTAACCTTTTGGCTGTAAAACCTGTGTGACAAGGCGACGGACAGAGGGACACGTGAGTGACAACAATAGGGTTCCGTGTGGACCCTCCGGGTACGAAACCCCAAAAAAAATAGAGGTAAGAAAGAATATAAATATCTATTTATACTTATATACTAAAATTATAAAGATGAAGAGATTTGTTGCTTTTTATATAAATGCCCTATCTGTAACTAAAAGTCAGATTTATTTTTTGTTTATTGGGAAGTTATAGGTTACCTAAAGGCACACTAAACCAATATAAAAGTAAAAAAGACGATCATTATAGTGTATGTCTGCGACTCTGCATGATATTACGCTGAGTGACAATGATTTGATTCAGGCGAAGCGAGTGTTTACATGAACCATATAATCGTAGATACATAGTAAGTTCCAATTTCATTAAAAAAGTAAATATTCATAAATTAAAAAAATATATATTATATATAGATATATAGATATATAATATATTTTGTACATAAGACCAACTTCCTTTATTTTAACCGCCATTATTTTCGCTCATAATGTGTTACATCCGATTCACATGTGTTTTAATAAAAACGAATATTATTCAAAACGGCATTAATCTGCTAGATACGTCACGCGGTCGAATAGAGGAGATGCTAATAAAAATAATTAATTAACACGTACGTTAGGTATTTACAGTTCTGACATTCCTTTTTAATATTTAATTTTGTTGCTACCTATGGCTTAATTTAAATGTACATTCTTATTTTTCCATTACCACAGAACAAAGACAAAAAATTATACATGGAAATGACTTCAGTCGTTCTCGAGCGCCATCATGCGGAAAGAAGAGATAATTTTTTACTTTTTTTACTTAAAAAATACTTACAGACTTCAAAATTACTTTAAATATAATTTACGTTTAAGGATATAACCATTAATCCTTCAGATATAACCCATTCGTCTATAAAGTAGCATCACAATTTGCTTAGATATCGCGTAAAATACAACGAAAAAAAAAATACACCCGAACTACCCATTTTGAAGACGATTAAAAACAATCAGATCTACTTAAAAGTTTGACCTGGTTACAGTTTATTAAATTAGAATATTAAAATACATTTTCAATGTCCCCATTTTATACATTTCAAGTGTTTATGCAGCAGCCTAGGCTATATAAATGTCAGATAAAAGATGAAATAGCTCATCCCGTTATTGGCGTAGGTTGATTTTACATATAATCCACATCATCTTAGTCTTATATTATACATATATTATTTATCGAGCTATCTTAATTAAACCGCTAGTAAAATTATTCACAGTAAAATAATCTACTTTAAATTACCTATCTCTTTCTTACACATTATAAAAAAAACGTTATATATTACTTATTGTTAGTTTAAAGAGAAAATCAAACATCTTATAACTAAAAGTGTAATTTAAATGCACTTTTCGTGACATATTAATTTATAACAATATCAAAATATTCACACTTATTTGCGAAGCTTTGTAAAACGACACTGACACTTCTCGGCCACACGATATTGTTTACACCTTTATGGTCTCATTTATCGATATCGTAAATTTATTAGTAGCTATTTTTATAATAAACATCTAAAGTACAGTTCATAATATATGAAACAATCAAGTTCATCGACACGAGCTATTTAAGTGCGAGACATGTCCGTTTAAACCATATTTAATAGTCATGACCGTTAAGGTCATGTCTAGATTATTATAACGGCCGATTTATTATCACTTATGTTAATTAGATTTCGTTATTCAGAATACACTATAAATCCGGAAACTAAATATTACAAACTACCGAAGAAAGTTAGCCGAACAGGGACAAATATCTTGTTGTACTCGATTAAGTTAGTTTTACAACTTTCTACAGATTTAACAGATAGGTGCAAAACCGATAATTGAATGCGCGCCGAATTAAATTAACTGCGACGATCATATCGATAAATTGCGTCCGGCGATTTCGTGATCGCTCGCAAAAACGTCGAAATATAAAAAATAATAAATATAAACGGTGTCACAGTTACCTTTTATAGATATAATCAATTTGGTTGCGAGAATATTCGATTCTCGATTCGAAACTAATTAGCATACACAAAACACTGCCTTGTTTGGTTTGTCGCGAAAAATATTATAGCGTGAAACCGGAAAGTACTAAGAGCGCACCTATTAGCGCGACGTGAAGAACGTTACTGGCACGAAGCGGCCCATTAGTCGCGCAAGAACACCGACACGTCACGCGGAAGCCGGTTCTGCTGGACATCGCCGACTGGAAGTAAACCGAGGGGCAGATGCATTTGCAGATACAAAAACTTTTGCCTTTTGTGTCCTTTGAGAATTTAGTTTTCCTTGAAGAAATATTTTTATCGTACGTTTTTATATTCTTACAGTATACATACATTTATTAAATATATTACATATATACATATATATTATAGATGTGAGTGCATTATTCGGCAATTTATTTGGCATGTTCTTAATTATTTTTGTAGAATAGGTAGGTATTATGTACCACAATACAATTATATATCAAAATATAATCATGTACAAAACGCCTTTGAAGATTAAAAAGAAAATAAATGACTTAATTATCTATGCATGATTAACCTTATTTCTTCTTTAGTTCTACATAATTACATCACAGCACTATATATATACAAAAAACAAAGCGCGGAAGGAACTTCTTATAAGGAACTGATTTGTTAAGGTCACTAAGTCAAGTAAAATGTGGTGAAAGCGTGTGGATAGCATAGCCTGGTGTGTTCCATAAAACATTAAACACACATCGATTATCATAAAAATACATGTAGTTACTATAAACAAATACACATGATTTGTCAGATGTGTCAAGAATAACAAATGTCACGTTCATAATCTTATTTACACAAAAGATATTTGCTCTATCTTATCATTGGTAGAGTCAAATTCCTGGAGATTTAACTTTCTACGGCGAAACATGGCGTAAAATCTCTACATATAAAATGACATCTCCTGACTAACTGAATGAATCATTTTTACTCACAACTGTGTATTATTGCTCTTCGACATAGTTATTTACACACATTTCAAATGCAATGCAAACAAAACAATTATACAAGTATACATAAGAGAGTATTATATATGTACATAATAACCTCTTCGTGTTCCGAAGTCGGTTAAAAGAGAACGGCAAGCATTTCGATAGGTTTTCGGAATTGATTCCTTTCCTCTCGCCTTTTCCTAAAAACAATACAATTCCCGGGAAAAGCTTACCGTTGCCATATAAAATCTACAAACCCGAAACCACAACTATAAAATAGACGACGTTGGAAGTAATTGGCGCTCAAAATCGTAGATTGAATGTGTTGCCATTGGAGATAGGATGAATTTGAACTCGCCTATCTATCGACAACACATTTTATATACATATGTATGAATGATTGGAAATCAATTACATTCTAATCAATATTATATATTCATTTAAATAATATACGTTCAAACACAACTCATTATAAATATAAACAAATATATATTATATAAATAAATGACATATATATTTTTCAAAATAACGAAAAACAGCAGTCGACTAGACCTTCAAATATAACAGTGCAAGGATCGACATCTTTGTGAACGATACAATGGCTCTACCCGGTATCAAACCTGCTATCTCCACTGTGAGACGCTAATGCGCTAGAAAACTCTTTAAATAAAAATTTATATTAACCTTGATAAAGGTTATGTAAAGAGGTTTGTTGTTTTTGTTTTGTATTTACATATAGAAAGCTATAGAAACGATATTATTAGATTTTTTCCACGAATAGACAGCTACACTTTCCCTGATTATATTATACTATTTATTTTACCACTACAGCGAAGCCCCGTGTGAATCTTGCGGTAAATTTTAATTATATACCTATTAAATGATTCACAACTTAAATTTTTGGTTACGGTTAACAATTCCGAAACCTAAATGACATTACTATTAAAAATTCGAAAGTCTATTTATTATATCTATACTAGCGACAAAGCCTCGCCCCGCTCTGGTTCGTCCCTAGGGTGGACCACCCTTATCACTTAGGGGTATGAAAAATAGTTTACGTCCTATTCTCAGACCTACTGAATATACACACAAAATTTCATAAGAATAGGTCAAGCCGTTTCGGAGGAGTTTTGTTACAAACACTGTGACACAAGAATTTTATATATTAGATTATATAAATGGATTTAAATGAAATTTAATACACAGTCTATAACCTGGAGTAGCATATAGGCTACTGTTTGACACGTAGGGACGCATCCAAACGAAACGAGGGTAAGTCGCAAGTTGTAATATAATATATAAAAAGCTCATATCACGGTGTTTGTAGTCACACTCCTCCGAAACGGTTTGACCGATTTTAATATTTTTTTGTATTGGTAGGTATGAGAATAGGTCGTAAAATATTTTTCATCCTCCTACTCCCCCCCCCCCCCCCCCCCCTCCCCCAATTATTTAATCGCGATTATATTATTTTTGTATGAACAATATTATATACATACATAGCGATGAACCCGAGCGAAGCAATGGAGAGTCGCTGTATAACTAAAGCCAAAGCGTTTTTTTTTTGTAGAATGAACGCGAGCGTAGCCGCGGGTTCTGCTAGTATAAAAATAAAATGAACGTGGGGGCGCATCCGAGAAAAGCGAAGGCAAATTGCTAGCTGTATAATAATTCCATCTAGCAATATGTTAATAAGCAAAATATCTAAGAGCACTCGTTTATCTGTCTACGACTTCCGTCTTCACAGTGGCAATACAAATCGCGACCTTGTACCCTACTTTCATACTGCAATTACAGAAACAATACATTACTTTTCCCTAGAACCAGACGCAAGTGTGTGTATTATTGTTGATTCATCTCATATTTTGAAAACTATAAAGTTGTTTTACTTTTATGAAAGTTAGTAAGTGTTATTTTTTATTTCAATTATTACAGAAATTTTAAAATTGTGTTGTTTATTTCATATTTGGAGAACGTTTATGTTTTGAAATCTCAATCAACTGTTTTAGAAAGAAATTCTCATCCAGTCAATATAATTATTAATAATACCTTTATACAGGCATCAAAATGACTAGCCAAATATTAACGGTTTGCCTAGTTTGATATATAATTTGATTCCAAATTAAAAAGCACAATTATTAAATAAATATTCAATAAGTTAAAATCAATAAAATTCACAATAACTTCATATCCAAATCAAGTTATTTCATATCCAAGTGAACAGCTTGAGCTATCTATACGATCGAATGTAACGCAGATGTCATATTTTATGGCTGTGCACCAAATAATAAAGCGACGAAAGTAAATAATAAACAAAGCTGAATACTAAACAAAGGTTAAAAATTATACAACTACAAGCTGTGACTGTTAGAGGCTGAACATATTGCATTGTTTAAACCAAGTTTGGAAAACTGAGCAAGCTTATTATATAGTCATAGTATAATGATTATAAGCGCTTATAAGCGCGAAAGTTTATGAGGATGGATGGATGAATCATGTATGGATATTTGTTACTCTATCACGCCAAAAACTACTAAACAGATTCTGATGAAACTTTACAATAATATACATCATACATCAGATAACCTTTATTACATAGGCTCTAATTTTTATATTGTATTAATACATAATTGATCTACGCGTGTGGAGCCGCTGGAAAACGCTGGTTATATAGTACATGTCGGAAAGTCGGCCAAAAAGATTATATTAATTGTCATAAAACTATTTCTAGACTTGTTATCCAATTAAATAAATATCGGCCAAGCACAATTCGAAGTAACGGTCTGTACTACCATATAATATATTTTGAAGGTCCTATTGAATAGTAATTGAAACCTTTATTACGCATCAAACTCACACTTATCCGGTATATTAATTATTATCATTAATTATTGAGTTCTTTGTATAATTATAATTGCATTAATTTTATCACACGTATTGTTTAGGTATTTGACAAAAACAAAAAGAGATCAATCCTTCTAACATCACGCTAGCTATTGTCCTTAGAAGCCGAGCAAGTAATATAATGTTAAATCTTTGAAAGACCTTATCTCTTTGATTAATATTTAATATCCAGATAGAGCTTTGCAACTTTGATACACAAAAGTAAAGCAAAGTATATTTCATTTAAACCCAACTTACTTCTTGTCAACATAATATTGTACAAGAAATATTGTTTAAATATTTTATAAACATATATCATGTTTTACAATTTAGACGCATCAAACAATATCTGTTGGACGGGTTTAATAAAAAAAAATTAAGATAACTTGACATACAAAAATAGCAGAACAATTCATAGAACTTGAGCTCTGTATTTTGTGGACTTCTACATTGGAGATTTATACTTAAGTGCAAAACTAAATAAAAATATAACACAAACTGAGATACAGGATAACAATAAAGTCAAATGCAGTTATTTTTGATTTCTACGTATTATACGTGCATTAAATTCTATTCAATTCATTTTTTAAAATACTTTTGGGAAGACTACATTATTAAGAACTTAAAAGAGGTCAATGGCCGATCACAACAACATTTACCACTAAAAGCGATAATATGAAAATATTTACCTAATTAAACTTTTAGTATCTACCTTATGTTTCAAAATAATAATGTTACTCAATTCGATTAACCGAATATACATATTATGTGTATCGAATCAAAAGCCTTAAATTGACCTCCTTTATATGCTTTATAAATCAAATTGGATTACAAAAAAATACTTGCAATGCTTTATTAAGAACGTAAAGCTCCTTAAACTGGAAAGTTACGATTTATACGTATTTAATAAAATTTCACTTAAATAAAATGTAATTAATCTTCGAATCCTGGGAATGAATACAAACGCGCAGATTGTCTACGTAAAATTATAAGCCCGTAGACATCTATTTGTAGGAAGTGAGGTAAATAAATTTTCAGTGTCTATTTCGTAGAACAAAAATTATTATTTAATGACTAGCGACTTACCCTCGCTTCGCTCGGGCGCGTCTCCTGACACTTTGTGAAGAAATAAAAATAATTATTGTGAGTGTACCTTAGGAGATACATACACACAAGCTATCGCGAAGTTTTTTGCGAAATCGTAAATTCGAATTTTGCGAAATTTTAAGGGTTTTCGATTTTCGCGCTGGAACGGTTATTATATCAGAAAATAACATATCGTTTATCTAGCCCTACAAGCTCCTCTATCTCACAGTGAGAGTGCCAATATAATCGGTTATGCCGTTGCAAAGATTACCCCGAACAAACAAAAAGACAGATAGGCAAACAGACAACATTTTTAAAAGGGTTGTATAGGTACTGGTATCATATAAATAACTCTATGTACTTGAGAAAACATAGTTAATTTGAAATCACAGATAGACACTTTAATTTTATTTATTTGTATAGATTTATACATTCGTTCTTATTGAAAATTTTATGATAATAATCAATATATACACGCCATGTTTTTTTCTTTTACAATTTCAAATAACACCCTATCTATCCGTGTCTATCCGTCTGCACCCCTTGCCAATATTATAAGTTTGAGTGTGAAAGAAGGAAACTTTAGCCTCTAATTTACGCAAAAGTTCAATGAATATTACTTCTTTACGTTCAAGGGACTTGACGGATTTGGATAAAATTAGTAGGTATGGAGATTTCATACTTTCTTTAACATACATTTTTATACCCAAAAATCGAATACATCGTGCACGTATCCGGTCTAATTCTAGTATAAAGTGAGTTATAGATGAATGCTAATTTCTATACATATGTATAAATAAAATAAAAATATCGAATATCGATTTATAATAAATTATGGAAATAAAAACTTTCTCAATGCTTATATTATGGTCAAAGCGTTCAAATAATTGATTTATGTGACGATTACATCACAACATGTTAAGGTTTAAAATAAATGATCACTATGATGACGACATCATAATATATCGTGTCAGTTGCTTATTTGCAGAAGTCTTTTAAAGGAAAAAAGCATCAACACAACATACGGCAAGTCACCCTCACTTTGCTCACACCCTAAATATATTACGCGCGTCTTTGTGTAACTTTTTGAAAACTACTACATATTTTGACCAATAAATATAGCATAATGAGGGTTTCGTAACATTTAATGTTTTACATTTTTTTATTATGTTCCTACCATCTACCTACAATATTAATTATTTTATCAACGCCGTTAGTAAAGATACTTGTATTTCATAGTCTATGTATGAAAAACAAAGTTCATACTGCAATCGAACACTGGGCGCTCATAAACTAAACTCAGATCTATCCTTATTTACATGTATCTAGTGCCATCCTATATTTTATTTTATGTAATATGACTAGAAATTTCTAGCGGTTCACATGATTCACCTACCTACATATCAAATTAAAGTTGCCAATTTTTTTTTAATTTTTACCAATTAATGAATGATTATTTGAAATACAAAATATAATGAGCTTTGATTCTAATCTACAATATTTTTTCAGCTGTTATCCTTTGCACCAAAAACGATTTAATAACACTTATCATTTCGATCAATCAAACTATGCTATCGGAACCGCGCAGCCGGAAGAAGAGGAAGGAACTATTTGAATAACCGGGAATAAAAATACCATTTATCGTCTTTTCTTAAACTCATCCGTCTTGAAATATGTCTATGCAAGAAACAAAGTTGACCTAGCGACATGTTGCTGTGGGAAGGAAGGATAAACCCACAGACAGTTTTTAAATTGTAATATTAGTACAGAGAGTAACAATAATAAATAGGTCCAAAATTTTTCATACAGTCCTAGTCCATGGAACCCTAGTTTTTACTCTGCTTCCAATTTATCTTTATACATGATGAAACCCACTTGGCAATGTATATAGAGTTTTAACTGCAATAAAAACTTATGCAATCAAAACAAATACTTGTCTCTGACTATAAAAACCCTGTAATCACTACACTAGATGGGTATTAGAGATATGAAGTGTTATTTTATAATTATCATATTACTAAGCAAGTTATTATGGATATAAAAGCTATTAGAGCCATGTATGACAGAGATAGTGCATCAGACATTATTATAATCATCATTTTAGGCATGTTCGTAAGATAACCCATAAAAAATTAGATACATGTTCTAGAATTTAGTATAACTTCATTATATCATCTCTATATTTGACAAAAATGTTACTATCAAAGTGTCAAACATTAAAAACATTTCGAGTTTTATTAGTGAGATATTATATTAAAGTGTTTATTTGCTTTCAAGGTACTATTATTATATGAATAAACTTCACTCCATCTGTCCGTCCATTAGGCTTTCAATGCTTAGCTGTTTAGCTGTGTAAGTTAAAATGTTTTTTTATTAAATAGTACCTATTTAGTTAAGGGGAAAATTTGAATCAGGAAGGTTGTAGATTACTTTTTTAAGTAAATTAGTAAAAAGGTATAAAAGAACTGTATAGAACATATAGAAATTTTAGATTCGGATTTGAAAATAATGATGAAATGAATCACAGATAAAACTACAATATTAACATATATTGATATAAAAGAACTAATTCAGTTTTTATTATTATCAAATTTGTAATTTTTAATATGAAAGTACATAGATACAAACAAAATACAAAGGCTAATTGGCAATAAACTGAACACTTATTTATTTAACCTTTAACATATTGACAACAATTAGAAGACATAATTGTTTAATAAACTGCTGTATTGCTATTTGGGTAGACATAATAAAATGGAGGCATATATAAATAACAATAACAATTTGGTCATTGCCTCTGAATATATAAATGATAGATGTGTCATAAATTTAATTTCGAGTAAACATATGTTTATTGTACTATTAAATATGATGTTGAACATTTTACAAAACTGTATGCTATAAATAAAATAAAAAAAAAATAAAAATAGTTTTATTTCTTAATCATCTTTACAATAGTTATGTTCGAGTCTTCCCGGTAAGTAATTCAAGGATACTGTGTTGGGAAATTCCCGCTTCTTCCCATATGCATATTCTATGATTAAGTGGGTGGTACTTTTTTTTAAAAAACTATGTATATAATACTAATGCTAAGGATCTAAGATAGTACAAGATTGAAATAATTCAATGTAAAAGATATGCTTTGTAACCAAATAGGACAAAAAGCAAGTATTAACCAGACTAAATGTTTCAATGATAAGAGTAGAAAACTGAAACATTTAACGGAAACAGCAATTATTGCTTGGCATAAAAATATAGTTATAGTCTTCCATGCTCTGTTAGTTCTAGTGATTATTGTGTATTGTTGCAATCATGTGTGCTATTGGAAATCTTTTCTTTGTTACTTTTTGTATCACTTAAAATCTCTTCATTTTCAATAAAAACATTTCTCTTTGTTGTATAAATGCCAAATAATGGTGTAAATTTAGCAAAAACCAAAAACCTCTTTTATTTCATAAGTTTAAACAATGTGCAAAAATAGCAAAACATTATTTATACATAAACACATGCAAGAAAATGTTCTAGTGTAGCTTAAAAATGTTAGCATTTTAGAATTTGAAATTTAAAAATGTGAGACATGTTTACAATAACTTTATTGTTTCTTGCAAAATCATAAATCCTTTATAAATATATAGGTATAAAATAAGTTAAATTTCTTTCCACTTAAAAATATTTTACTTTTCCTGGATCTTATCTAGTAATGACTAGATTGTAAGGATGTTATAAACAAGATTGGCCTTAGGGATCCGGAAGATATGTTATGAATGGCTGCTAAAAATAGGATAGGTTCCTTGGCCTAATGAAATGATGATCCACAATTTTTTTTCCCCCAGTAGGATGCAAGTCTTTATTCTTAACTGTAAAGTATTTTTGTTTATATTTTCTTATAGATTCCTTCTGTGTACAATAGATTTTGTTGATAATAATTATTACAGAAGTCACATATTTAATAAGATCACGTTAAAAGTATTCAGTAATTAAAAAATTAGTAAAATAAAGAACACTTAATAATCCAATGAAGATTAACAACTTCAGAAAGAAAAATTCAATTGTTAAGGAAAATAAACTTAGTAATGATTAATATAGTTATTTAGGGCATTCTTTGTCATGTTTAAACATAATCACAATGTGTTTACAAATCGTCCTAAGATAGCAAAATATTTTAATATCAAATGATAAATATTCGGTAAACCAGGTAAAAAAGTCTAAGTAAAGTCTAACAACAGTTTTTTGTTTATCATATTATTCAGAAAATACAATTTATTAATAGATAAAAACGACCGATCAACAACACTTTCTAGATATACGATCATAGACCTAGTTACAAATTGAAATAATATTGTATTATTGTAGTTGATAATATTTATTATAAAAAAGAAACTCTAGAATATTCACTTACAACAAATAAATAAAACCGTTACCTTTTAAAAACCACAGCAGAGGCAGGTTTCAAGGAACAAAGTAGGTTGATGTTATGAATTTTCTACAGTAAAAATACACGTGCAATGTCACATAATAACGTATGTATAACAAGAATCACTACAAATATATAACAATTACTGTTAATATCCAACAACAAACGCTTTATCTTTAATTAACTCGAAAATTATTAAAATCGTAGGCAAATAAATTCCACAACACGTTACGCGACGCAACCATCGTTCGTTTTTCTTGTATTGCAAATTATTAGACAGATGTCAAATTGTGCTTCAGTGCTGCCATTTTATTTATTTTATTGTTATTACTGACGGTAAATATTTATTGTTTACATTAATAAATTATTATAAGACAATATATTAGGTACAAAAGATTAATTGATATATAATTAAGATTAAGTTTAACATATTTAAAATATTTTTGTCAGCGCCATCTGCTATAACATAAAGTAATTGTCTAGTCAGTTTTGTTACGATGTATTATTATATTAATGTTTACAACTATTCATAGATGGCGTTGTATTAATATTTTTAGAAAAATCGTGTGTAATTATTATTATAATAACCATAAATAAGTTATTTACGATACTTGTAATCATTTAAAATAAATAAATTTATTAAAAATGAAAAAAAAAATGTATTAGATAAAAACCTACATTTTTCAAATTGTCAGGATGTTTTAGAGGCTTTTGAAATTACTTTTATGGGGATAAAATTTCAAATGTTGGCAACACTGTCTTTTGTTTTTCGTTAATACTGGGACCGTTCGTGTGTGTTTAGCTCAACTTCTACCTGAACACACACACCTGAACACATAAATAATAGGCATGTGTTATAATACAGACAATTCCGATATTACCGCGACCGCCGACCGTGCGCCCTAAATCGCCCCTGCGCGGTGGCAGCCGGCAGGTGTGTGAAACTCAGTGTTCACAACCTGAAGTCAGGCAATTATCGTAGCTAGGGCCGTAAAATTATCGTACATGGATCAAAATTATCGTACATATCAGGGATGTGCAAAAATAGTCGAGTTTTATACAAATCGATTTTTTTCCTTATAACCAATTTTTAATAACCGATTCTCTCCGGTCGTCTGAACGGTCAGCAACCTAAAAGTGGTTACACCTAGACCAGGCGGGAGAGCAAAAAAAAAAGGTCTCTTTTCATATTTTCCCTTATTACAAATACTAATCATACAGTTGTGCAAATGTTTTCATTTTTTCCCTTATTACAAATTCTAAATACTTAAAAGGCATAAACAGTTTTCTTTATAAAACATTACCTAATCCAGACAAAAATTTTAACCCATCCCATCTTCAGAAATTATCGTACATTTGCAATGTACTATCGTACATCGTACGCAGTCATGAAATTATCGTACATGTACGATAATTATCGTACGGTTGCGAACACTGGTGAGACTGTGGTCTGTCTGTGAGTAGCCCACCTAAAATCTTATGCTGGAGGTACATAGATATCTTCTTTCTCATGAAGGTCCGGCCCACAGACTAGGAACAAGACTGTATATCATCGTCATAAGGGTTATAATTGAATGACCCCTAAATGTATTTTCTCAATCCACTACACAATCACAATTTACGCACTTTTTAAAAGTTTTTATTACTATACTAATATAGTTAAGTAGAATAACGTAGTATAGTAGCGGGTCAACTTAGCAATTTCACCCTAAATTTAGGGAAAACCATGCATTCGCCGTTCCTTGTTAATTGTCTGTGGTTTAGGTATAAGCGTGTTTTATAGGTTAATTATGTTTTATTTAATAAAACAGTAAAATTAATCGTGAATATGTTATTAAATTGTGCTTAAATATTAAATTCCAGGTGTATATAATGCAGAACGACGCTGGTGAATTCGTAGACTTGTACTGCCCGAGGAAATGGTGAGTATTTTACAACATGCATGGTTAGGCTTCTAACAAACCTTGTTGTTTATTTCCAATAATTAAAATATTACATTTTTAAACAACATAACTTAAAAAACATAATAAATTTAGATACTAAATGTATTTATTATAATAGAAGTATTAGTTCTCTTATATTCTTCAATTTCAAGTGACACAGATTACTTAGCTCTTAATTTAATACCTACAAGGAGATTCTCCTATCCATATTTTGTATCATTGATATTTTACATTACATAAATAAGTTCTAATAATTTGTATTAAAAACTCCTGCTTATCTCAAAGTATCGGTGCATAAAAATTTCAGCTCGGCCAGCAACCGTCTGATCCACGCTAAGGACCACGCGTCCGTACAGCTTGTGATCGCTGACGTGGACCCCGCCACGGGCCGCGCCGCAGACTCCAGTAAAATGTATGTGATCTGCGGAGCCATCAGACGTATGGGTGAATCAGACGATTGCATCGTCAGACTCACTAAAAAAGACGGCATCTTAACTAAGTAAGTGATAATTTTATTCAGAAGTCCATGCTCAGAACTAAAAATGTAATTAATATTTAAAATTATCATATAAATACTGACTATACAAATGTTTGTCCGGACATTTGATTCTGCCATTGTAAATTGGTTGACAAAACCTTAAAAAAAAAGACTCCCAAAAAGAAAACACTAAAAAGCCAAAAATAACTGGTGGTTTTAATTTAGAATAGATATCTGATCACATATTTTCAAAGTCAGTGTGCTTTGATTTGTATTGGCTGGCATAGTTATGCCTAAACATATATAGAAAATTGATGAGATGGATCCCCGGTCGGAACGAAGTTCCTTTCGCTTTTTGGTAGACGTTTGCTATACAGTCATTATAATTTATATAATATATTATAAAATATCAAGTTGACAGAGTTCAGTTGAAAAAGGAGGGGTTTCGATAAGGCCCTTTACCGGCCCCCATGAACCATATTTTTTAAAGTTTATAATCCAGATCATTCTTATTTTTTTTTATAATGTGCATAATATAAGGCTTTCAAAAATACATATACTTTTTGTGTAACTTGATAGGACCTTTATGAAAGGAACCGCTTAACTTGGCTTGTTTTACAAAAATACGTCATTTCTGTAGTTTTTGCAATCTTTATCTAGTTATTGTATATAGAGCGCAACCAAGTAACAAAGCGATTTTCATATATGTGGTGCACAAATACGTAAGCTATTACATATATAAAAATTGTCGTGTTACTACACTGCGCTCATGGTATAAAATAAATAAATTGTATTTAGGATAATAGTTAATAATGTACTGATTGACTGATTTTACTATATTTTCTTTCCAAAACTTCATCTTAGTCTTTGATTTTCTTTTAGTACTTATAGACGGGAAATTTTAGTGCTTATTGAAAAAACAAAAGGTGTCTTCCTGCTTGAGTCTCCACGTTTGAGCTTCTTTTTTGTGACTGGGTAGTCACAAAAAAGAAGCTCAAACGTGGCGACGTCATGGCAAGGCAAATGGATAGTTATGTAACAATTTTGAAGTGGCATGACAAGAGAGACGTCCTGATGGTATCGACGTGCCACGATGATGGAATGACAAATGTGTCTTCTTGGAGAGGAGAGTCTTCGAAACCAAACATGGTTATCGACTATAACGACGCCAAAAAGGGCATTGACGTAGCTGATCAGCTATGTAGCTACTACTCGCCGCTGCGATAAAACCTCACGTGGTACAAGAAAATTGCGATTGATTTACTATTTCTGGCCGTACTCGTGAATACAAGAGTAGTTTTTCTTGAGGCAACTGGATGTTCCGTTGGTATATTGAAAATCCAAGAGGCGATCATTCGTCATTGGCTTGGCGATGTTGTCCAGAAAAAACAGACTGTTAGATTATCCACAGGAAACCCAAGGAGACATCACCTATCAGAGATACCACGGCGAGACGGAAAGATTATTAGACGTCGATGTGTACGATGTTACGCACAAAGAAAGGAGGAAGGGCAACCCTACAAGGCAAAGCAAGTACACACGGAGTGCTTAGAATGTGGTAAAGCTTACTGTTTGGCGTGTTACAATGAGGTGCACAAATAGTTTATCAATAAATAAAAGATTTCTTCCTTTTCTCATTTTTATTTTACTAAATAAACAATATAAATGCCATGTTTTTGTTTTACTTGAATATCTATTTTAGTAATAGATTTTGACAGAGAAAAAAACATACTTACGACAAAAAATCACGATGGTTTTTTGTTTTTTTTTTTTTAAACGAGACAATGTTCTTACTACGCCCATATACTAAAAATTGATTTTGATCTGCTACGTCCAATAAAAAATGGGCCTTGAATTGAAGTATATCTTTGCTCAAATATAATACATGAACGTAGTAAAGTTGGTACGAGAACTGTCCCGTGAATCATATGTGATACATCGGACAGGGATAGTGTTAATGTCTTTTACACCTTGTTTAAGTTTGATTTCTCAAAATAAAACCGATAATTATAATATTAATTAGTATATTTTGTCATTTTGTTCTCATCAACTGGTAATCAAACATTTACCTTAAACACATAAATATAGCGAATATTGGCTGATGCTATATATATTTGTAAATTTTAAGTGTAGTCTTATAAACACAATATTAAAATAATAAAAAATTCAGGGGGGCCGGTAAAGGGCCTTATCGAAACCCCTCCTTTACGATAAAATATATTCATTGTGTATAAAATAAATAATGAGAAACACTGAATGATCTGGGATAATTAAATTAATGAGAAAAAAAATTAGGAACTGTATAAATCTTATTTGTTTAGTAATACTTTTTAACTTTAATTAATTAATTATTTACTATAAAAATAAAAGTTAAAAAAGCCGAAGAGAAGAGAGCCGTCGAGTCTTTCGGCGCGCGGGATAGCTGTGTGCGGCGATGTATATAGTTCATACATAACGGCTTTAACTATTGTAAGAAGTGTCGGAAAAAAGTCTTATTACACTTTTTTCGGTCTCGCTTCAGAACGGTTTCTTCGGTTCAGATAAAAAGGAAAGGAACTTCGTTTCAATAAATATAAACATCCGAATAATCCTTTTTTGAATTTGGTTAAACACAGATACATTTAAGAGTTAAAAAAACAGGAAAATACGTATATTAATTTATTTGAAATTCGTCCCTTCTAAGGGGTAAAGGGAGTGACAAAGTTTAAATGGAAAAAAAATTGTTTCCGATCAGAATTACTTGAAACTTGGCAAGAACGCTCTTCAATACAATTAAATAAACAAACGTTTTAGAATTTTTTGAAAATAATCCAATAAAGGGATTAAAAATAGTGGATAAAAGAAAGATAATAAACTGTGATTTTTCACCCATTTCAAAAAGGAGGAGTTTTCAATTCGCCTGTATTTCTTTTATGTTATCGTATGGTTATTTATGAACTGATTTGGAGAATTTTTATTTTGTTTGAAAGTGTATACTTTGATATTGATTATTGGTCCTATAAACAATTTGAAAAAAAAATACCACTACTCCTAAGGGTGGAAAAATAGCTAACCAAAATTTAACCTACTTCTAATTGTGATATTGACTTCAAAATTTGCAAATGTTTGTATTTCCGTTGATATTGCAATGATTCGATATTGTCGCATTAATCTGATAGAAGGGCCCAAGAAGGTAGATAGTGGAACTCCTTCAACAGCTAATAGTAGATATTTTAAGTTTGGACTTACTTTGTTTAATTTGTCCCTATGTATATTTGCAATGCGAGGATGAGTCGCTAGTATTACAATAATTCTAAAACAAAAACAACCAATTTTGGTCAAAATAAAGCACTAAAAGTTTTTACATAAAGCAATTAATTAAAAAATATTGTATAAATATAAATAAATTTATTTATTTCTTTTGTTTCAGGAACTATTGATGTAGTAGTAAGATGCTTACTTTATAAGAAAAAAAAAAACAATAAAAACGTAAAAACCAATGTGTTTTATTATTTATTTATAGTTATAGTAACATCCCTCAAAACTTGTTTTGACACCTGACTGAAGGTTACATTGAATCTAAACAATTTAAAATTAAAATAAGTTTTAAGTAATTGTTAAAATAAGAGACATATGTATTTAAAAATATATTTTTTTTTAATTAAAATAAAATCTGATCTCTCTCTTTCACACACAACCTATTTGCGGCGAAGAGATTCACTAGCGGAATGTTTATATTTTTTTTTTTTTTTGGAGATATGTAATACCCTTTTACCCACAACTTGATAAATCCGCCTCTTTATTTGTCCTCACTAATTCAACGCTGTGGTTCAGCGTATAGTATAAAAATCTATACACTAAGCGATGACCATTGATTTTAACAGAATTGCTGTTATATGGAAAAGTTATCAAAAACATTTTATGGCAACACTTGAACATTAAAGCCATTAAATAAAAGAATTGAATTGAATTGACAACCATTGAATTTAACAGCGTTTTCAACTGTCGACGCCAGATTTCTTATCGGCGACCTCATTGCCTTTAACATAGGGCGTTTTATCATTTAACTTAAATAAGTAGGTAAATAAAAGATCATATTAACTGAAAACATTTTATTTGATCGTAACTTTTTTCATATAAATAACGCTCTTTTAAACCGTAACTGGAAGCCTCTACATAAAAGTAAGTAGTTTTTATATAACAATAGGGTAAAATACAATGGTAGATAATAATTACACATAAATTAATTACAATAGCTTACAAATAACATATAGGAGTAAACTCTTAAAAGTCGGCAGAGCATTTACTGAGGCAATCGATTTTCACCTAGAAAAGACATGGTTTGATTAGCAAAATATTTATTTATTTATAAAAAAAAATATATGTAACAAGAAAAACCAAAAATAAATACCAAAAATCTTCAAAAAATCAAAACTTTTTAAGCAATGACATTAATTGAAAATAATAATTGTAAGTTTAGTAGTAGGATAATATTACTCTAGGAAGAATTAATTTTAATTTGTCCACAATTCTAATAAACTGAGTGAACGATATCAAAATGATTTCGCACAAAATTTAATGCAAGCTTATTTAAGTCTACGCACTTGCAGTTCATTGTTTTCTTTTTAAAACAATTTATTTTACTTCAAAACTATGTTTAACTTCCGAAATTTATCTTTTACATTTGCTATTTTATGATTTTTTCAGGGTACCAATAGACTGAATACTTTACTTACATGTATTTATTTAATATTAAATTAAAATCAGAATCTAAAAAATAAATATATATACATAAGGGTATTTTATTTTAATGTTATAGTAGCATCATTGACAATAAGCGAAAATTTTTAACATAAACATAAGAAGTTATTATTTAGGTTTAAAATAAAGATAAATAAAATCCGTTTGGGCGTATAAAATTATAATTTTAAAGTTTATCTTCAAAATGAATCATTGTTGACTTGTAAAATTGTGACAAAAACGTTTTATTTAAGTAATTTATTTTGTAAAGGATAATTTTTAAAGTCTATTTTTTGCACATGTCAATGTTGAGCTATTTTATATATATATTATAATTTCGTGTTAAATTGTTTGGCCCAAGCCGAATTAATTTTATCTTTTAAAATATGCATATAAATAAAATCTAAAAACACAACGATATAATAAAAATAATTAACATGCAAACATATAGCTATGTCACTCATGCAAGACAGCTAATTTTACGATGGTAAATTAATTTTTTAAAATTGTCGTATTGGCACATATAAAATAAGCTTTTTTTTTAAATAAAAAAAAGGTGAAAGGTAAAATATAACATCACAGTTAAAATATCCAATTAGGCACTAAAATTTTAATTTAGACATAATTTTAGACATATTCAAATAGTTTCCTTATATTATAATAGAGCATTGCATAATTTTTTAAATATGTAACCTAATAATTTTTTTTTTGATATAACGTGTGCCTATAATTTACGATATTATAAAAAAATACGTATTGTTCGAATACTCAGTGTTATTACATGACAGCGTGTTACATCAAATAATTAGCATAGCAATGATCGTGATCATTGCCAACAGTAAGCCGAGCAGCGTCAGCCAATCCAGATCTGCCAGGTGCTGCGAGAACATTAACGTGTAGGAACAAGCTAACATCAACGTGCCAGAGTCGTGCCAATTGCGCTTTGACTTCGTATTATCGCCTGTCAAAATAACAAACACATCGCAAACTATAAAAATAAATTATATCTACTTTCCAAATTAAATAGTTAAATCAGCCATTCGATATGAACAAACAAACGGACAAACGAGCGGGGTGCAAATGATCAAAGTGATATCCAAACACCGTGCATGATAAGAGACCACGTACCTTTATTTTCGTTTTGTGAATTATTTTGCCTTTTAGCTCTCCAAGGGACTACTGTGCTTGGCAGTGAATTACTTTGACTAGAGCTCTCGTCAACTGAAAGCCTTCTCAAGTGCTGATTCATAGATTTTACAATTTTTGGCGAGTTTAAATCATTTCGTTCCTCCTTACCATTATTTTTAATTTCGTTATTACATTTATTCGTATCACTGTAATCGAGTTTAAATATTGTTGCCAATTCTTCAGATGAATTATATTCTGTGGAGTCAGCTGCATCCTTTTTATTATCAAGATCATTTTCATATATAGACAGACTAGCGGAATGTCTACCAGATGCAACATTGTTTGTATTACTTTCTACCTCTTCTTTACATTGCGATCTCATTGGTACATTACTGGGAGCGGTCATTTGATCACATTTAGTACTTTTGGGAACGAATAATTTCTCATTGACTTCTGCAATTCCAGCTATCAAATCAGATATTCCGTCCTTCAACTCTCTAAAAGCTTTCATTTCATTAATTTCTTTGACTTTATCATCAGTGTTTAAAAATGGATTAAGCGGATGAAATCGTGGTGCAGAGTCATTTGACTGGACTTCGATTATATTATTACTTTGTGGTATTTCTGATATGATATCTGCTGTAGTACTATTATCCTCAACGTCTACAATGGGTTTATCGAGTTTTTCCAATGAAACAGCAGGATTTTCTAAATTGTTACTCGGCTTAGGACTATTCTCGACTAATTTCAGTTCTTTTTCAAAATTATGTTTTAATTGGTCTTCAACTTTATGGAGCTGATCAGATATTACCAATAAACTATCTTCAGTTTTTTTAGCTTTAGAATTTTCATTATTTGTCGCTTTATTCTTTTCTACTAGAGTATGAACGGTTGGTTCTGAATTTTCATCATGATTTAATTCAGTCAGAGCACTGTCAAAGGTTTTTTCAGTTAAGCCATTTAAAAAATTCGTTCTGCTATCAGATATTCTATTTTGAATATCGGATATTTCGTTTTTATTTCGATTCTTGTCTAGTTCAGCTAAAGCAACGCCTAATTTGTTACTTGTATCCATAGCCTCCTGTGCTAGCATACTAAGAACCTGTTGAAATTCATCTTTTGATGACCGTTTAGATGCTTGTGGTGATCGGTTTGATGGAGATGAACTTTTGGATTTGTCACATGAGGATGGTTTAGCATGACATATATCGTCACTATGAATGAATGAATCATCTTTTGCAAAATGATGTGAAAGTGTAGATGTGCTATTGGCAAATAAGTTGACAGTATTATGTCGCTGTTTTACCTTATTTCGAGGATACAGCTCCTTTTGGTTGTCATTTTTCTCGAAAGTATCACGAAGTCGTTTCATGACATCACTGTTACTGTGGGTTTTTTGTATTGGTGGCATTTTGCTAAGACTCAAAGCGTCGTCAATTTCTTTTTGTATCATGGAAAATATATTAGCTGAAAGAGATCTAACTGCTCGTTTTTTCTTTAGATTCGTAGTAGAATCTTTATTAAATGGAAACTCTGCATAACCGTTGTTATTTACGTAACCATTATAACTTTCCCCGTTAAAGAGTGATGAATGTCTATTATCTTTTCTTAAGCTTCTATAAGCCAAATCATCAGCTACTATATCAGGTGACCTTTTTGGTATAAATCTAGATCGTCCTTTGTTTTCTGGAGTTGCATGCAAATAATCACTTTGAGGGGCTGGTGAAACAGGGCCAACAGGTATACCAAAAGGTGGTTGTGGATCGATTGTTTTGAGTCGATTATTGGTCTGCTTAATATTTCTGTAAACAACGTCATCAAATACAATATCAGGCTCGTTACGTTCTGAATGCCTGTCATCATCTGAAGCATAGGGCACATAAACTGGCGATGTTAACATGTAACTAATTTGTGCCTGCGCATCTTTATTATTCGATTTATCTTTGTTCGAAAATGAATTCATCCTTCTAAAAGCCATATCATCTTGCAATTTATCAGGTAATGTTGATCTACGAGATATTCGTCTTAATGGCGTAGAAGGCTGACTTCGTAGTTGAATATCGTCGTCATTTCCATTCCAATCATTATTGAAATGATCGTAAAACTTGGGCGTCATTAACTCTCGACGCTCAGCTCTGTCCAATAAATCTTCATCACCCAACCCTAAACTATTGTATATTGCTTCAAGTTCATTTAAAGCATCATCAAGATTAGTGGACTTTCGTCTTTCAGAATTTTTTTCATCATCAGATGTCATTTGATATGTTCCTGAGACATATGTATCTGATTTGTGACGAGTATGAGTTTTAGGAGGAGAAGAAACTGCTTTCGAAGGCTCAACAGTGGTAGATCGTTTATATTCTGTTGTGGCTTTCCACACCTTTGCGCCATCTATGATATCAATGGATTTACTTTTGTTAGATGCATCCATGCTCTGTGTAGTGTCTCTATTTCTCCATGTACTTTTTTTTAGATCGTTTGACGGAAATGATCGACCCAATTGAGGAGTTCCTGAATATTCACTATTACTTCTCGAGTGAGCAAAAATATTCTGTTGCTTCCTTTGCTTTTCAGCATCGTCTATTTTTTTCCAAAATTCGGATGCATTTCTAGGTTTTTGTAACATTTTTTCATTTATGTCTCTAGATACTTGAGAATCACTTAAATATTGATTTTGATAACTATTTTGACTAGTCTTTATACTGATGGGTCTTCGCGACCTAGGGCTTTGATCGGCATAGTACAGGTAGTCTTGCTTTAATTGAATAGGTTCTGGTTTTATTATACTATTTTGAGAAGTCTGTTTTCTCCACGGTGGACTATTTACAAAAAGACCGTAATGATTAGGTTCTGCGGAAACTGATGCTGGCCTTCGGGGCTGTTCATTTTTAAACACATAGTTCTGAACATTTTCATTGTTTTGCATGGCTATGTGGTCTTCTGAGTTTGATATAGGTCTTCGTAAGCCATTAAAGCCGTAATTTACTAATCTTTCTTGACTTCTCCTCATAATCCTTTCAAAATCATTATTTGGGACACCGTGTTTTACATTATGATCAGTGCTTCGTTCAGCTGCAATAGGACAATTTTCATAATACATTGATAAAGGTGTAACGACTTTTCGATGCATATCACGAGGGGGCGGTACTGGTGGGGCTTTTTCTTCCTTTTTAATATTGGTAACATTTCCTAATGGAAATTTAACACAAATAATACTTTCTGGGTTTTCATATTGGTTTGACACGCTACTCTCTCTATTACTGTTAGCATATAATGAAGTTCTGTTAATGTTATTATTTGGATATTGTACGGAGTAATTAATTCGTTCGTTGTTAACTTTTGCGTTAAAATTAATGGATGATGGGTAACTTTGAGTAGATGGAAATGATGATACTGATTCAGATTTAAAAGGACGCCGGTTAGTATCGTTCGTTGTTAGTTGTTCTGGCACTATTTTTGAAGTAGCTTCACGTTTACATGTGCCATAGCCACTACTTTGACTTGTTGGTGTCCTTGTAAGCAATTCCACTTCAGCCTTTGTGTAGCCTTGTTGAAGTAGTTCTGCTTCTTTATTTAACTGATTTTCTTCATCTCGAGATAGACGTTTAATATATCTTTCATTTCGAGCACTCCTTGATCTTTTGTTTAGCGAACTATCTCGTGACCTCATTAAAGACTCATCACTTCGAAATCTTATCATCGAAGAAGAATTTGAGGACGACTTTAAAGATTCTTCATCGCTGCTTGACTCTCCTTTCATACTGTTTCGTAAAGCTTCAACTCGTGCTTTCAATCTACTTTTTCTTTTCTTCCTTGACGGCATCTCAAAGATGCCTTTTCCAGATCGAGAAGCATCATCTTTAAGTTGAATAGAATCCTTTGACACACTGTATGTTTCAGGATTATCAGCTTTGTACTTGATAAAGCCAGCTGAAGGATCTGATAAAACACCACCGTCGGCAACATCTCTGACAGTATTTGCTAGGCTTTGAGCCCTTCTGGTATCTCTGATCACTATGTGATCAAAATTATTGACAGCTGGTGTACGTTTCTTCTTTTTACTTTTTCTTTTAGATGGTGAACGATTTCCATCATCACTCTGTGATGATGTGCCACTATCCTCTTCCTTCTTTTTTCTTCGAAACAGTTTACCAATGGACCATTTCTTATCTTTTTTGGACCGTTCTACTTCTACTTCTGCTTGAAGTGGTCGGTCTAAATGACGCTGGACGGAGGTATATTCTTCACTGTAAGGCCGATACGCCGTTGCAGACGCACCGGAGATATCCCGATGGGGAGCAGGCGGTGAATTAACAGTCTGAAATTGAAAACAAATCTATATTAAATTTTGTTAATGCAGAATTTCAGTAAAACTTAAAATACTTGAGTATCTATAAATTTTAAACATACGAGTAATTTACTTATTTCTATTTTTACTCTTAGTATATTTTATTTGTATTTATTAGAATAGGCAACATCAGAGAGTGTTTAATATATTTTAACGTATACATCAGGTTTTTTTTAAATAATATAATGTATCTAACTATCTAACTGAACCGTCAACAATACGTATGACCAAGGACGTTCATTTGGCAGAGTTTCAAAGTTATGAAATGTGCTTTTTATCTTTCGTTTGTGTGGTGTCAAATCAAGGAAGTAATTAAGCATGTAGTTTATTATATGATAATGGGGCCATAGGTTCAAAGCCACGCTGCTAGATGAATGGCAAACAGTTTTAACACATTTATGGAAAATGGTCTGTAATTTAGTAGCTAAAAATGGAAACTCTTTAATTTTGAGAGAAAAATAGAATAAGTACCTACTAAACATTTTTTTTTATTTCTTTTTTTGTTGAATTAATCACTATTCTCCAAATTAGGATAAAAGTAAATACAATATTATATACAAAAATCACAATAAGTCGCATCATCATTCTGAATAATTATTATTGACGACGTTATCAGTTTACGATACAATGTTTATGCCAATATAATAATAATTTATTGTATTTAAACAAACTATAAACTATTGATTAAGTAATACTTAATGTATACGATTCAATGGATCTCTGAGTATGTTTACATGTGTTTTTTATTATAAAATTGTAAATTAAATAGGTTTTCATGTTTTATAATAAATATTTTATGTACAATTTTTTTCTCTAATTTTACACAGCTTTTCAATTTTTATGTATCTGCTAAAGTGGCTAAATGTTAAGTACTAATATTCATATTGGCCAAATAAGTATTTTTGTGTACCTACAGGGTATGTTTATAAAAATACTCTAAATATGACACATAGCAGTGCTATAGATGTTCTAGGCGGAAGATATTAAATGTGATTTTTATTATCGAAAATTCCCGCAATTTCTTTGTAATCTAAAAAAAATATATAAAGTATCAAAAATAAAACTCACAGGTAGAAATGATGCAAAATAGTTATTATTAGCAGTAGCTACTTCAAGCATAGCCACCATGTTCAAAGCATAAACACTTATTTAAAGCACATTAACGAATATATTCCCTCCCACACATGGCTTTTGGCACGAATATGACATTAATGAATTCACATTTAACTTCTATTATTAAAAAAAAAACACTGAACTTTATTTAGATTCTAAACAAAAACTTTCTATATTCCGAAGCACTTACAATAATAACACACATTATGGAATTTTAATTTTAAATACTTAAAATTGACTTAAAAGGTTTGATTAATTTTAAGATTTTATATTTCACTATAAATTATTTTCACTGTCATTATTATTTACCTAATATATTTTATGATAATCTAAGACTATAGCATGTGAAAATATTTTTTAGTTGCGCACGCGACGCGTGTGAGCTCTTTCGGACTTCGCGGCAACATCTGATTATTTCAGGCGACTAAATCAAAGGCCCGTTTATATTAACAAGATTTAGTTTGCCATATATTATCTACAGTGCAGCGAAACAAAAATAGTAACAGTGCCGTAAAGTTTTTTGTTTGAAAGCAAAAAATAATCTGAACATGTAAACGGACTTTAATTTTACATCCTTTGCTATAATAAAACAGTCGGCTGCTCTACAAATTTAGTTATTTATAAATTTAGATCGCATTATTTATTTTTTACCAAATGCAATTTCAAATCAGAACGTCCGGAATTCTTTTGACATGTTTTTTTAGTTAAAACTTTTATTTGTCATCCTTGGTTAAGACTTAACAAAATAAACGGTGATTTAGTATATTATTTGAGTGAATAAAATTCTTATTGAATTAAACAAACAACTTAAAGACGGCTTGACTAATGTCTGTTAGGAACTTACATTAATTTTGTCTTGTAGACTTAAGCGATATAAATAGAGATACATGTTGATTTTCGTTTTGCGCAAGCTTATTTTATCAAAGACAAAGGCCATATTTCTATAAATCTCGTTTTAATGTCTGTCTTTTCTCTCTCTCTTAGTTATTTACTATTCTGACTAATTCGATAAGTTGGTTACTGGTTGTCGGTTGACTGGTTTGTCCTTTTTATATGTAGCTAGCTGTAGAGTAATTGAATTGCATAGAGCTTGGTTATCTTGTGTGGTGGAAACTTTCCACACCGATACTATTTTTTATCCCAGTGCATAAAGTAGTTTCCAGAGGGACTATATTGTAAAAAGCTATTAAAAAAGTGTGGTTTGGTTAAAGATAAAAGCTAGAGTTTTTAAGTAAGTGAGAGTGCTTGTGTGTCCGTTACTTCTTCAGGCTGTGACAGCGCATCTACCGCGCGAGCAGTTGGGATTTCATGTTGGCTATATAAACTTCAAAATGAAAAACAATCTTAAAAAATAACGAACTTCTATACAAAGTCCCATCTCTTCTTTTAATAAATTATAAAAAATTCTTTTACAGACAGACAAAAATTCTAAAAATCATTGTTTTGCGTTCTATTTCGTTAATAAACACCCCCAATAATAAATTTTCTCAAATATCTTCTATGTACAGACAACGATCAGTTACGCTTTTATTATATGTATAGACTATTATTATATTTTTTCTTTAATAAATATAGCATTGAATTATTTTTGTTTTTATAAGGCTCTTAAACGAACCTACTTAATTAAATTAACCTACATCACTATGCAATCTAATCGGGCCGCCTCACACGCGCAAACGTATTAAGTCTTGACCACAGTGCTTAATTAAATAAAAATAAACTCCACTCTCGAGAGTTCTAACTCATTTGAAATCGGACTTAAATTGTAATTGCTTATAGAAGGTTTTTAGAATAAACAAATTAAAATTTCTATTTGAAACGTTTTTAAAGCAAATTACTTTATTGATTACTTTCATTGCTCCTAAACATATATTGTTACACCAAAAGGCAATAATGAAAGCCTTATGTTTTTTGCTATTGGTAATATACTCGTGTGATATTTGGAAGGTAGGTGTCTCAAGAGAATCACTAGATAACTAGATAATAAGATCATCAAATTAAGAAAAATAATAAATAGGGATAGAAGTAGATACATGTAATTATATATTACTAGCAGAACCCGCGGCTATGCCCGCGTTCAATCTGCAAAAAAAAACTCTGCCTTTATATTATACAGCGACTCGACCACGCTTCGCTCGGGTTCGTCGCTATGAATTTATAAAATATTGTTCATACAAAAATACTAAAATCGCGATTAAAAATGGGAAGTGGGGGTAGGAGGATGAAAAATACTTTACGACCTATTCTCATACCTACCAAATATACAAAAAAATCATTCATCGGTCGAGCCGCTTCGGAGGAATACAACCACAAACACCATGACACGAGATTTTTATATATTAGTTTATTTAATGCATTTACTTAGACAACATTGAGTTAGTGAGTGTATTAATAGAGACTAAACCTGGTTTGCTTTTCAAAGAACTAAGCTCAACTCAACGGAACATTGCCATTCTAGAAAACTCTTTCTAGAACACTCTACCTATATTTTTTTAAATAGCAAAATACCTTTGAGGCTTTGACATTTATAAAGAATGGTCGAGGCGATAACGAGGTATTATTTGTTTGTAGCGTCGAAAGTTTTATACATAATCTAAATAATATTTAATAGCACCTTTTTCTTTACACTTTATTATTATTTCAGGGTTGTATCGGATAATTCGAAATTGAAATTAGTCTAAATAGTGCAGATAAAACTAGTAAATAGACATGATGTATTTCTGTGTAAATCTGTATAGACACGTTTTGGAAAAGCTAAGGCAGTTCGTTAGGTAAAAAGTTGAAAAGAACATACAGCACCATCTAGTTCCATGGTAAGCAACGAGGCTTGTGTTATGGATACCAGATAGTTGATACACTACACGTATATAACTTTAAATACGATCGCTGACTTTAAATACATACATATTAAAAATATAAACATCTATGACTGGAGTACAAACATTTGTGCTCATCACACAAATGAATGCCCCCAGCGGGACTCAAACCCACGAGCGCTAGAACATCAAGTAGGTCACTACAAACTGAACCAAACGTGTAAAAATCTAGAGTTTTTTTTACAAAACTCAGTCAACATCTGTAATGAAGATGGAAGCTTAAACCGACTGTCACATAAAAAACCATTAATTATCCGTAACAACAATGGCCAGTGCCATATATCTTTATTTTTAAACGAGAAGGGACTTCCGTCTTCTTTGATACAGTCCCATGTTCTGAAATGTCAAGCGTGTTTATGGGTTTAGCCATACGTGACAGACAGTCGACGCAACTACGCGTATCCGGTGTGAAATATGCTTTATTTATGACTATTTCACGCGTTGAGATATGGATGTTTATCTCTATATATTTATAAATAATAAGGTTAATTATTGACCTCTTTGATAATATCCATAATATGATAAATGGATAAGACACTCTTTTTAAACTTTTAAATACTTAATAAGAGATAAGGTTCCTTTTACTTATTATGTTTTTTATAACTAGCGATACACCTCGGCTTTGCCATACGTGACTTGACAGATCTACATAGAAATATATTAAGTTTATTAACTAGTTATACATGACTAACTAGCAACTCAACCTCGCTCCGCTCGGGTTCGTCCCTACTTACGTTTTAACATTTAGTATAGATTTCTCAGAGATGAGATATTTTCCCGCAGTAAAAAGTATCCTATATGTTGATCCGGATAACCAGTAATCATTGTACCAAATTTCATCAAAATCCCTCAAGTGGTTTTTCCGTAATACGGTCACAGAAAGACATACAAAAATTCTAAAAACTCTGTATCGATAATAATGTCTATTTTAATACGACTTTCCAAAAAATATTTAATGTACAGATTCGGCCTAGTTAAAATTTTATTATATGTATAAATAAGATATTTCAAACAGCTATATCTTACAACTCTGAATTTGACATACATCATACGCTAGCGACTCACCCTCGCTTCGCTTCGGGTTCGGCCCTAGAAAAAACAAATTTATCCCACGGGAACCGTACATTTTTCCGGGATGATATATAGCGTATAGCCTCCTTCAGTTAACGGGCTATCTAACGCAAAAAGATGTTTTCAAATCGGATTAGAAGTTCCTGAGATTAGCCCGTTCAACTCAACAAACAAACAAAAAAACTCTTCAGCTTTATAATATTAGTATAGATTTACGGTAAATATTATAGATATCATCCACCAAAGTTTTGTAGGTACTGATTGTAATTCACACTTCTTTATATATAAAATATTTATATTGTACTAATGACATACCCTTGCTTTGCTCGGTACGTCCCTAGGTAATATTTTAAGGTTGAAAACTTATAAGAGTAATAGGCTTAATTAATAAAATACTTTTAGAAAATGTAGGTTTTTAATTAAAAAATCAATAACAGCAGGTAAATAGTTTAGGAATTTATCGATAGCAAACAAATCTTTCCAATTTATAATATTAGTATAGAAAAGTTTTGTAAGAACTAGGAATATATCAATATTTAAACCATGAAAAGCTCTTAAAAAAAGCAATTTAATTATCATTATTTACAATACTTCATAGAACTCGTCGGAGAATCAAGAATGCGCAGCTAACATTACTGATGCATATATTCATCTACTTTAAGCACACACGCGGTATTGAATTCAGAAGAGGGCAATTGCTGAGTATTTAAATTAATTTCATTAAACCCATGTATACGTCTATACTAACATTATAAAGTCGTAAAGTTTGTGAGTTTGTGACGTTGTAGGGGGTAATCTCTGGATCTACTGAACCGATTTAGATGAAATTTGATAAGAAGATAGTTTGAAACACTGGGAATACCATAGGATGCTTTTTATCCCAGAAATCATCCCTAAAGGGGGTGAAAATGGGGAAGAAAGTTTGTATGGGGAATCAACCTAGAGACGAACCCGTGCAAAGTGAGGGTGAGTCGCTAGTCATTTATATATAGATACTTTTATGATTTTATTAATATGTATAACTACAACATATAAAACAAATAACATATATAGCCTAATGAATACAATAGCCATATACAGGTTATGTATAATTTTAACCCTTAGTAAGGAAAGGCACAGTTATACATATAGGTCTAGGTCTTAGACTATAGAGAATCTCTTAAGAAAATATAACATTCTTTACTTTATATGTTATCATATATATTGCGTGTATTGCAGATGTGCACGAGGCGTCATTACTCATCATTACACTGTCATTTCCTAGACCGTAGTCCGCAAGCATTTCATTCTTTATGTCATTACTTGAATGCTTGTGCAATGTTTTTGTTTGCGCAGTTTACATGCCGTTTGCTGCGCAGATAACATTACTTTAAGACCAGGCTGTCCGCGCGAAGTAGGCATTTAACGCTACCTCCCCTCCCGCAAAGCGAGCTGTGCGCTCACGTCGCCGGCGTGAACTCACAACTACAGGCCAAGCGTCACAGAGTACGCAAGCGCGTCTGTAGGCAGAAGCCCAACTTATTACATTAATTTGTTTTTAATATTATTGGAATTTAAAATACGGGCATTGATCCGGTAACACTTTGTTTTATTATAATAAGTATATACTTAGTAATCGCGAAAAGCTAAGACATTTATCCCTATGCAATAAATGAATTTGAGTAAATATTGAACATGTAAATTATATTTTATTCAATTATTTATATATTCATATGGATACTTTAGGAATCTGATCAGGAAGTTACTTATGTTTTTATTGGTATGATGTTTAGAAATTTACAAATTATTATGTAACTTTTGTAATATTGAATTAATAATAATGAAAAGCAATTGAAGGACTATGATTATGAACCACTTATTTCGAATTACTTACTAAGCGTTAGTTGGCGTAGCGGTGAGAGCTCGGTCAAGACACTCTGTGGTCGTAGGTTCGAATCCCTGTACTGAGACGATTTTTTCTTTTTTTCAATTTTTATATATTATTCATTTTTCAATTATGCAGAGAAATTAATATTTTATTTATTTATTATCATTTATTGTTTTTTTATATGTATAGATATGCAAAAGGCATAGAAATGATAAAAAAAAATGGAATTTTGGACTTTTCAACAAGGAATAGTAATTAAAGCGCATACGAAAAAACTTTGTACATGAAAATTCAAAATTCAATGTATAAATTGAGAAAAAGGAAAAAAGCGTCTATACATACAGAGATTCGAACCTACGATGTAGTTAGGTACCTACTGGTCCGATTTGAAAATTATTTCTGTCATAGAAATCAGCATTATCCTTGAGGGACAAACATTCCCTATGTTTTATTATGATATACCTACTTACTAAGTTAGCTAAGTCCACTTTATATTTATGAAATTTGGTAGGTATATTACATGTAGATTTATGTGAAACCCGCGTCCAAATCCTACGCGCACAATCGCTTGATGAAGTCGTGGCAGAATCGGTAAGAGTGTGTTTGGGCACAGATCATATATAGAGGTTTGGGTGTATGTCTGCGTCCCGCAACATAGACTTTTAGAAAAAAATAAAAAATGCAGCGGTTCTGGGTGCGTGAAGTATATCTTCCTATTATTATAAGCATTTTTATAATCGGATTATCTAATACCAGAGAAAACAATATTATCAACATCTTACATAAAAACCTTTTCATACCCACTTATACCACGAAACGAAACGAAAGTTCATACTGATAACACACTTGTAAACTCTAGAAAAGAACCTAGTACAAAAGTGATAAGCGTACATATTATGTACGTATGTATGTTATATACACACAACGCGTATAATAAATTACTTATATTTATTAATTATATTATTTATTCATATTAAATGTTAATCATAAGCATAGCCGCGCGAAACCCGTAGTATACGGCAAATCGGAATTTGTTTACTTATGATTTTATCGATCACTAAACTAGATACGAAAACAATCCTATGCAAAAGTTCTCTTAAAACCTAATTGTGTTTAGGTAATTCTAGTTTAAAAAAGTATACAATAATGTAAATTCAACCTTAAATGTATGAACGTTTTAAAGTTGTTTTGACAAAGCTATGTATAAAAAGCAAAAACGTTGATTTTTTTACACTATGTCCAAGAAATAATATTTCGATAAATTAGCGGGGGGATTGTGCGCGAGCAAAAGCGACATAGGTCCTACCTCGTCAAGGGCCAGCGGCCGACTGAATCATTATCGCCGTTGCACCTAAGCTGCTAGCGAATAAGGTTGAATATCGAATATCCGATCGACCTTATTCTTGCACAGAACTAAAGGACGTAAGTCTAAAATCTAATTTAATTTATTATGAGAATAATAATTGGTCAAGATAAATTTTGCCTTGGCAGTGGGTAATAAACTATATTTTCCTTCTGTGAGTATTTATTTTACATATATAACTGAAGTAGCTTTCAAGGAAAAACCAAATAATCTCTAAAAAAGGCATATTTAAAAAAAATAAAACTCTCGAGAAAATTTCATTCAATTGTGTTTCTATGTTTACACTATGTTAGAAAAAGGTTTGAAAAATCATATGTTTAAATTATCACATTGATTTGATATTTGGTATACATAGAATATCCAGGCAAATCAGCATTAAATTTGGGGAGCCTCGTCTTAAGCTTTCTATTGAATTTAGGATATTTATTATTTACTGTTTAGTATTACATTCATTTGTTTTTCGTACTTTTCTAGGATGGAGATTGAAGTGGTTAATAATTTCGCATTTTGATAGTTTACAAACTACTAACATTCATGCTCATCACACAATTGAATACAGCAGGACTCGAACTCGCGACCGCTGGCATAGCAAGTAGAATCACTACAAACAAGCGTGTAATCAACAATATTACAATAAAAAAATTGATAGATAAAAAAATTACTTTAAAAAAATTATAAAAAATAATTATTAAACCATTTTTTTTTTCAGAAATAACCTGTTAAAATTTTAAACACAATGTGGTATTTATATATTTGAGTTATGTCAATTATTCTGCCATAAAAATCTTAACGTTTTAGAATCTTTAGATGCGAGAAGTGCATTCTAGCGTCTTATTTTAGCGAATTAAATCTAAATATACGAAGACTAGTCACATTTTCGTAATTCCTAATCCCACACAAGCGTGAGTTACAAGCTCTAAATATAACCATTTGTATATTTGTTTCTGTATTCCTATGAAGCATTCCAACAGAAACGCTAATTGGCATTGAGTACTAACCCTTCGAGTAAAATATATTGTGAAGATTTTTTTACAATTTTGAAGAGTTTTATGCAATTTTTCTATTTTAATTGTATTATTTTTGGTTGTGATATAAATTCATATAAAATATTCTTTTAAAAATCAAATCATGAATAGTTTTTAAAATAGGAAAAAATACTATATGAATCTATTTCGCTATATACATACTAAATATGGTTGTTTGCTATAAATCATAAGCAACACAGAATAACGTTGGTTTATTATGAAACATGTGTTTATGAAATTTTACGTAATATATAAATGTACCATGTATAATAAATGCATTGGTCGGGCATTGCCCCTACATAGTTGTATGAGATTGCATGAGATTGGGGAGTTAGCTGAAGCAGAAATTATCTGTGATTTCAAAATGTACCTTAATCTTTAGATCATTTAGCTTACCAACATTACCAACGTGGTAGGTCATTTTAAATGACACATAATCTCATTTAAAAGGCTTTTTTCTTAAATTAAGAAACATAGAAGACTGTTTGAATCTAAAATTAATTATACTTCTATGTTTAGTAAATAAAATTTTAGAATACAGTAATATTTACATATTAGAAGTAAAAAACTTACGAGATCCCGAAAAAAATTAACTTTTAAATAATCTATCCATATTTTATTATACATTTTTATTTTAATACGTCCATATGTATGTAGGTATGTACGTAGGTACATATGTATAAAATTAAAGTTAATTGGAAAAAATTGCTTATTAGGAAAATACGAAAATTTTACTCTATGATTTTTACGCAGTAATGTACACAGTAAAAGTGTAAACATGGTCAACGCTCTGGCCTGCGGCATGTTGACCAAATAATTCATTCCCTTCGAAATATATCACGTTGGACTATCTGTGTCAGTATATTCTGAATATTTTTAACGTATAAAACCTAAAAAATGTTGACGTCAAAAATATTATATCGAAATTATTTTCTCGATACTTTTTTACGTTTGTAAATGTTTTTAGGTCAAATTTCCGTTTTTGGTTACAGATAGGTAAAGAGTTCCTTATTCTATACTTTACGCTTGTGAGTAAATGTATCTAAGTTCAAAACTATTCTTCCATAGTTGCGAGTGTGAAACGTCTTTACATTAAAATAGCCAGCCTTAACCATGCTTAAGAATAATTGTCAATACATGGCACAAGGCAGTTTCCTATTGACCTCTTTCAATGAGAATTACGATGTGAGTGGATATGAAAAATAAAAAAGAAATTACATTAGAAAATATTGATATAGACTTAATTCAGAAGCAATAAAGATTATAAAAAAATATTTCACCTTTATTTAAATCACACGCACATTCCCTATTAAGTTACATTGCGTGTACCGCAAGTGTACGTGAACTGGTAACTATAAGTAATTCTCGAATACGGAAAAGCACAAGCAAAGAAACATCTGTATAAAACCTGTATATAAAAAAATCACAGTTTCCAATTCCATATCGAAACACTATGTTAATTTTTAACTAAACCGGGGTGGCTAATCGTAGTTCTAAAGATCAAATCTAACTTTTGTAATTAGTTAAAATGGCAAAGTTATCCAAGTGCAATACATTGATTTATATCAATCATCTCAATACAATGTATAGAAAAAACCTCATTTCTTAGACTGTGCCAGGGTTACGTTAACCTGACATACATATATCAGGTTTCCTCTTTTGTATGTGTTTTTTAATCTCCATACTAGTCCAGCATTAAGAAGGTCGATTTTATTAATTCAGTTATGCCTTATTAAGCCACCGCCTTGAAGGCAAATCAAGCTTTATGTGGTATACTTTTTATTAATTTCAATAAGTAATCAATGCACTATGCACATTTTAAATCTTTGTAGAACACATTATACAGTAAGGCTTAAATATTAATATAAAAATAAATTCTCCAAATAAAAAATTAAAGCGAATTAGTTTTAAAATTTGATATAATTATTCGATACTAGCGATATACTCGTATAGTAATAAACTTCGACTCGCTCGGACGCATCTCTAGGTCCTTAACAGTTTATACTCTATCTTCGTATTAAATATCCAAATCCTTCCAATTATTCCTGCTAGAAGGAGTAACAAATAAACATACACACCAATACATACCCAATTTTTCACAATTCCCCATCTTTTTTTAGACGTAAGCTATTAAGTTACTTAAAAAAACATAATTTAATAAAATTACATTGTAAGTAATTTTTAACTTTTATCACTTTTCAGCTATTGTCTACAGTGAACGCTATGCATCTACACTTGTAATAGCTATGCATATCGGGTACATACTTTATATGTATTACTAATAACTAATAAGATTATCAGAAATATTTTATATATATATGTGTGTATATATATATATATATATATATATATATATATATATATATATATATATATATATATATATATATTATTATTATTAGTATGCTTCTATAAAGAAATAAATAAAAAAAAGTTTTCGTATACATATATAATAGTAGTATAGACCGATGCACTTATAGTGAATGGAGTTTAACATGATAACATCGGTGTACGACAGAAAAAAATAAAAAATATGGACCATATGTAAAAATTGTAACTAATATGCCTTATTTGATTAAGTCACATACCCACGTGGCGTGATGTCAGGAGCAGGATATGACGCTCTTTCCCATACTATCGCAATAGACAAATAAAATACACTTCCCCTATTACGCTCTAGCTGGATTTAAACTGAGTGGGATTTGTTTTATTATAAATATACCGGCGCATTGATGCATTTAGTTATTGCAGCTGTTACGGATATTAACAACGTTCTAAGGCCACAAGGTTAAGGTGTAGGTACTTTCATTACCTTGTGTATTTATATATGTATGAATTAAATATTTGTTTTAAACTTAAATCGAACCCGCGACCTACCCAGGCAATTTGCAAGTATCTTATTATACAAAAGTTCTAGTACGGGATAATTTGATACTTAAAAAATAAAATTGAAGGGAATCCCCTAAACTTAAGTATAAGTAAAAAATGTCAAGGACAAAAACCAAATAGAGTAAGGCTAAAATAATGAAAATATTCCAGATGAAAGCTGCTTAGTTTCTGCAAAAGTTTAGCGCTTATACTGTAATTTATTACGTGATTTACCGTTCAGAAAAATGTTACTAGAGAACTTTCAGTATGGAGATAGATTTTGACTAGTCCTTTGATTTATGTGGGGTATTTTAACTATGTGAGCGTTTGCTGAATCCAAATGTATGATCGCCGAGGATTTGTTTGTTGAAAGGGAAACATGTTGAAGGTATGGAAATGTTACACAATACTAATCTAATAAAAAATCTATTTTTATCGGTCACGTCATGTCCTTTGCGGGATACGTAGAGAGACTGTAGCGAATTTGAACATCTTTTCTGCTCTCCGACGAAATTGGGACTCAATATTTGCAAGCTAAATTGATTTTTTTTTTACTTTCAGGTATAGAAACCAACTATAAGGTATAAAATACCAACGATCAATATATTTGAAATCAAACCTATATTAATATATAAAGTTAAAGACTGTTGCTTGCTTATTTGAACGCGCTAATCTTTGGAATTACAATTCCATTGTAATAAATTCTTTTTGCGTTTCATAGCCAATTTATTGAGGAAGGTTATGAGAATAAACAAACTACGCAGGCGGAGCTGTGGCCAATGTTAATGTAAAAAATAATTGTTACTATTACTTTATTTAATACTAGTGATCGCCGCGTGGTTGAAAATCAACCATAATTCATTAAGTTACATATTTATTGTCTTCCGTATATCACAATATTAATCTACTCTCAATTTGACCACAGACTTTAACAATAAACAAAAGAGTACATATGCGTATGTGTGTCAAATACATGGTTGTGTGTGTAATGTTTTTTTTATTGATTTAATGTATTTTTTATGCATAATTTTATAATGCTTAAAAATATTAGCATTCTGCACTCCTTCTCTATACAAACTATAAGTGTGGGAAATTTCATACTCCTCCGTCCGCGCAATTTTCGTAAAAAGGGGTACAAAATTTTTGCTTCACGTATTAATATTTTAATATTAAACACTAGGAATAACAACGTAGTTATGATTTGACTAATATAATTTATGTGAGTGACTAATTGCTCCTAATATGAGCGGTGATTTGAGGAAATTTGACGCGACGCTAAAAGAGCGAGACAAGCTGTCAGTACACTATGGCGTTTCCTTTATCTATTCGGGTCTAAGCGGATATCGGGTATAAATATGTATGGAAGCCGTTCAAGTCGCTAGACCACGAACACGTGACAAATAATGAACATAAAAACTTAAAAAAAAAAAAAAAAAAACCGACTTCCTGGCACTGAAAAGTAAAAAATAACTAAACAGAGGTTTTCATTTAAAATAGATACCTAATCAGATATTTTCGAAGTCGGTGTGCTTTGATTTGTATTGGCTGGCACCGACTTCGAAAATATCTGATTAGGTATCTATTTTAAATGAAAACCTCTGTTTAGTTATTTTTTACTTTTCAGTGCCAGGAAGTCGGTTTTTATTTTTTTTTAAAAAGTTTTTATTTTTCCATTTTTAGTGTAGACGTAATAAGAAAGTAATTTGTAAGAAGAAAGATTTTTAATAAAAACATAATATTCGATTAAGCCATTTATTTAAAAACCGCTTGACCGATTTCGATAAAATTTATATGGGACCACCGGGGAAGAATACTCTTTGAAACAAAAAAAAATTTCCAAATCGGTTCAGCCGTCTTCGAGAAATCCGTGAACATACATAAAAAAAAAAAAAGATTCCGACGAATTGAGAACCTTCTCCTTTTTGGAAGTCGGTTAAAAAACAAATAATACTACTTTTACCGCCGACTCGTTTTATTTAGAACTAAATAGAAACTTCATTCAGTTCAAATACCGAGTTATACTAGATGAAGTAAAGATGATACAAATTACAAGCTATGTTTCAAAGTCGAATACATATATAATATTTTATACAATAATAAAGAATTAAGAAAGCAAGAATAATATTGTACAAGCGCAAAATTTTTAACAGCCTTAAATGGTCTTTTAATCTTTAACTTTTAGAAAAACACCGCATTTATCAATTATTATCTGTATTATTAAAAAAAAAATACATTATTAAGAAAATTGTACATTAAACTAATAAAATAACATAAATCTCTATAAAATATTACTTATATATACGTTATGTAGAAATAAACATACGTTTTAATACGAATGAAACGCTTACAAAAAAATCTTTAAGGCGGTAATCGTTAGTCATAAAACATTCAACAACGAGGTGACGTATGACCTGACCTGGCTTTCAGCCTCACTCCGACTACAAACACTTGAATGTACAGTAGTAGCTGTGACACGTACAGATGTGTTAAGAAACATTGTATTTGGAGTAAGTAGCACGAGATTTAAACTGATACTCAAAGTAACGTAAATTATATTAAAATACGTAAAAAATAAAATATCGGTCAAGTGCGAGTCGAATTCGCACACGAAGGGTTCCGTACCATCATACATGAACCTTTTATTAATATGTTTTCTACTCTATGTATATAGTATATTAACTTTGATGATCGATTACGAAAGTTAAAAAATGTTTCTTGTATTTTTGTTTTTTTTTTTTATTTATAATACATAATAGAAATACATACTCTGTGAAAATTTGAACTCTTTTCCTATTACGGTTCATGAGATACAGGCCTCTGACAGACAGACAGACGGACAGGGCAGTCTTAGTAATAGGGTTCCGTTAGCACCTTTCGGTTACGGAATCCTAAAAAGGATCTAAGAAGACAACTAAATCGATTTAATAAAACTATCAAATTCCAAATTATACATAGTTAATAAGGACTTGTACTAAAAACTTAATAACATAGCAATTATTATCGATTAAATAATATCTAAATGGATATCAAGAACATTCGGCGTACCACAATGACGTCAACTACATACATATATATCATACAATGTAACAAATGTTTTAAAAGGTCTTTGAACCTGATAAAAAATAATGAGGTTTTGTTTCGAGAGATTAATCGCTGTCAAAAGCCTCTACTATAAGATGAAAGTAACAACTATGATGTAATCGAAAAAGTACTTAGACACTTTAAATAAAACTCTATTCGGATTATTTCGCGGATTAAATTTGACTAGTGATCGCCGCGTGGTTGAAAATCAACCATAATTCATTAAGTTATATATTTATTGTCTTGCGTATATTACAATATTAATCTATTCTCAATTTAACCACAGACTTTAACAATAAACAAAAGAGTATATATGCGTGTGTGTGTAATGTTTTTTTTATTGATTTAATGTATTTTTTATGCATAATTTAAAAAAAATAATAGCATTCTGCACCCTTTCTCTAGTATATAAACTATAAGTGTAGGAAATTTCATACTCCTCCGTCCGCGCAATTTTCGTAAAAAGGGGTACAAAGTTTTTGCTTCACGTATTAATATATAGATTTTTGGTTCCCGACGCGAAGTTTTGAATGCTTTACAGCAATTTAGTATCTGCTATCAGTACTTGTTACATAATATAATTTTCAATGTAATTAGACTGAAAGGAATATTTATTTTTTATTACAACTAGAAAGGCATTATAGGCAGTGGTAGCCCAATGGTAACGCGCTCGCTTCGGAAACCGAGTGAAGCGGGTTCAAATTCCGGGTCTCGCATCTCTGATATTTTCATGTGCAAATCATTTCTAACATGATCTACCACTTGCCTTACGATAAAGGAAAACATCGTAAGGAAACCTGCATGTTTGAGAAAACCTAGCAAGTTTTCGAAAGACATGTGAAGTCCGCCAACCCGCACTTGGCCAGTGTGGTGGACTAAGGCCTGATCCCCCTCGTATTGAAGGGAGGCTCGTGCCCGGCAGTGAGATGTTAAAAAGGGCTCAATACGTACAACTAGAAATAAAATAGTATAATTAAAATGGCTTAAACTAATTCGTGAAGTTAATAGTAGGTATAGCATTTTGTAAAAATTTTAAAGGCCCCGACTAATACGGCAAATACTTGTAGTATTACTATTGCGCCTGCGAAGTAAGAATCTTAGGATAATGGATATTTTGACAAAACAATAAGTATAGCTTAAAAACGATCTATCCTTTCCTTCTTCTTTATGTGTCCAATGGCAATGTCCATAGTTTATAATGTGCCTAACATCTATATATATAGGTTTCATATGTAATTTATCTAGTAATATGCAGGTAGTCCGAGAATGTCCTAATAATATAAAAGATATTACATACGTGAGAATGGTCCAAAGTGACCTGAGCTCCTAATTTCGGGGACCGTACGAATAGCTAGAATTTTTGTTTATACGTCCCGAAAGACAGAAATGAAGGTGAATAGATATTTTGTGGGATTAAGTTATTTTACTCATAATATCGTTCTGCGTTAATTTTCCCATACTTAAATTGATCATTCGTAGCTTTTGTTTTTGGTCTTGTCAAACACGTTTCATAATAAGTGATTCGGAAGCTGTATACAATTTCCAACACTATAATTATCATCTGTACGGGTCTAAAATAAAATCTTACGAAAGGCAACATGCATGCATACTGTACACACATAAATTAAAGCTAAGTTATTCGAGCTAAGCATTAATGAACAGTTTGAAACCAATCTATTTCATGGAAACGATTCCAATGTTTACAAGGGCGGTAATGCGTAAAAGGTCGTTATATAAACAAGCAACACTGGCAAAAAGTGAGTGAGTAAAGTGTGTTTGCCTTAGATTTTTTTTAAATCATCTATTTTAATAGAAATCTTAATGTACCTATGTATGTAAAATTAGAAATACTTTAGGTAACAAAATATAACTCAACGGTTTAAGCGCTTGGTTTGATTGTGAAGGGCAGTACAATAGTTTATTTTGATAGCTACTGATGGTTCAAATATATAATTAATAGTTATATTTTTTATTTTCATTCATAACATTTAGTTCTCTCGTTTATTAACATAATTAGCAAATATTTTTATTGATTTGTATTACGAATTTTGATTTAAAATAGGCATAATTTATTAATCTACATGGTCAATTAAAATATGTACTTATGTAGTTTCCAAGGTTTTCAAAAGATCTGTTATAGATAAAATGCTTAACGGATATTGTTTTATGTACGTCTTAGTATCTATTACTAAAGCAGACAGATTTATTTTTCTTTTTACGAAACTTATTTTCTTCAATGCATCATTTATTTATTTTTACTACTACATTAGTGGCAGTAAACCATACCGTGCTCCGTCAGGTGGCATATGTACAAATTGTAGCGTTTGCAAGCATTCTTCAGGACTGTTGAGCTATTCCGACGCTATTTCAGTTGTTCGCCTGGCCCGCCGCTCAGCAGCACTTGACCTCTTTACTAACGAACGTACTATAACTCAAATTACTATATAAATGGCCTCGATGCAAAATATTTAAATAGCTCTATTTAACATATTTAAATACGTAGTACAAAGATTTACCAAATAATATGAAAGCTATTGTATGAAGCTTTATTTTGAAACAGTCACAGTATATGTCATCATATTTAATATTTCTACACTAATGATATTTTTTTGTTTTTTATATCAATAATAGATATATTATGAGGTTATATAAAAGATCATTAAGAGTATAATTACTATGCTTTGTGACAAAACCATGATTGCTTTAGAATATGTCATGTTTTTGTTATTTGAATTTCATATTTTAAATGTTAGTGCTTAAATGCTACTAGGTAATTGGGACTCTACTTGCGTGTTACATTTCAGTACCTGTAAGTCGGACATCGGCCTACAAACTACAGAGAAACAGTGGTTGAAATTTTTACGACGCCCACACAGACCTACGATATTTATAACGCTAGGTAATAATGAAAGGTCAATGCCTCTGTTTTTTCTTCTACATAATTTGATATTGATCGTGATCAATAAATCAATTGATGTTTTTATATATCAATTACTATGTAAAGCTTTAAGCTCATATTTGGCTGTCAGTTGTAAATTCTTTTAACATATTTAATGATTGATGTATGATGATAAGGATCTTTGAAAGTAAAATAATATCCGTATTCTTATATAAGAAAGTAAGAAAGTTATTGCGAATTTTGCACGGTACTTATATAGTTAAAATGTATGGTTACATAAGTAAGTAATCATACATTTCACAAATAAAAGCTCAATTCCTCTATGAATTGCAGAAGAAAATAATTGTCTTGCAATTTTCAGTACTTTATACCTATTTACCATTAAAAATGATAGATGGTTATACGTTACAATTTATCACGGTTTTAATCTTAGAAATAGATAATTATACGTTAATAAAACGAGCAGAGCAGCGGGCTAAAGCTTGAATAACATATCGCAAAAACTTGAAGGCGCGGTATATATGGCCTAAAAGATGCAAAGGCGGGTCAATCTCAATAAATAAAACTGAAGTATCAGTTTCTTCCACAATCCACGCTGGCATAATCGGTAACGGTTTCTTATTTACATCCTATGTTTACCGAGACATTTATGACCCATACAAATGTTTTCGTAAATACAATCTGATATATTTATTTATATATTATTTGACTTAATATTTTTTCAGTTATAAAAATTCACTCACTTTCTTAAATTAACAAGAAAATTTGGCATTTAAAACTATTTTTTCGGAATGTTCTGCTGTTTTATTTTGTTTTTTCTTAACTCGACCTATCGAACCCTATGCAGCAAAAATGGTTACGGGAGAGACTTTGGTTTTTATCATCACAAAAGTCAATTTATTACAGACGATGTCGATCCACAACATTTTAGTTATAGAATTTTAAAATATTTTATTTGAGTTACTATTATTATGCTTTTTACATATCTCATTTTTTATAAACAATAGATCTCTATCTAGGTGTCGTTGAATAACGTAATAGCGAAAGTCTTAACTCAATAAGTGATCACTAATTGGATGGCGGCCATTGATCCGACTCAGATGCGTTCGGTCAGTTCAATTGTTTCGATCGAAAATAAACAAGACCCCGCCGTGCTCGGCTATTTCAGAAGCGATAAAACACTCAGTTTTATAGTTACACCTGCTTATTTGGAATGAAAGAGATCGAACATATTTCGCCTTTTTACTGTTGTGTACATAAAATTACACAATATCTATTTACTAACAAACCTTTTGACTATGGTTACAAATTATAAGTACTTAATAATTCTACAAATGACGCGATTCATCATTTCAGATTGCTAAAGAAAAAAAATATTATAAAAATAAAAAACCCGACTGCATAAAAGCTAACTAAAAAAATAAAAACAATTTCACGAACAAATATAGTAGGTATTATGCAGTCGGAGACATACACGTTTCATCCTTGTTGCGAGATGTACATACTCGTATGTATGTCTCCGACTGCATAATACTATATTCCTTCGTGAACTTGTTTTCATGTTTTTAATTAGCTTTTATGCAGTCGGGTTTTTTATTTCTATAATATATTTTTTTTATTTACAGCTTTTTAGTTTTTGCCAATTGCAATTAGACATTTGAAATAAAATAAATATGGTTTTAATTATCATTATTTTAAGTAATACAGGGATGTTATACTTTTTTGGAATCCTTGTTATGAGCCCTTTAATTTGATACCCATATTGCAGGAAAAAAAGATAAAAAAATTTCACCTTAAACAATGAAATCTAGCAGCCCCCACATTTTATATGTTATCTATCTAAGAACACTTGAACTAATGAGACGAATCTAACGATACCTTAATTAAAGAAATCCATCTAGTGGTTTGGAAGGTATGAGAGAATAAAGAATATTACAAACAAACATACAAAGATAGGCGCGAAAAACATAACCCTTTCCTTGCAGTCGGGTAATAAATAAAAATAAAGTAGAATTAAGTTCTTTAATTACTACAGATATCAATAAACTTCTAGTTTCTACGTTATGTATATCTAAGAAGGGTAGTCATAATTTTTTATATAGATTTTTATATAAACTTTACGACATTAGTAGGTACTGTTTTGTTTTCACATCAGACCTGGTCACGTATTCTCGAAACATGATTTTGCACTAAATCTGGATACCGAATACATAATAAAAGGTACACCACCTAGTGCCTACATATTGACTTTATTATAAAAATTATTTTATTTATTAAATATGTCATAGCGAGAAAAATATTATTTACATTTCAATAGTCGTAGAATCTAGACGGAACCTTATTATAAAGCCTAAATTATTTGTTTGAGTATATATGAACTAGCGACTCACTCTACGTAACTAGGTACGTTTCAACGGTTAGTAGGGAATAGATAGACTATATATTATATTACTGCTCCGCTCCCTTGGGTAGTAGCATGCTGCATGATGATATATAGTTTATAGCATTCCTCAATAAACGGGCTATACTCGTATAATGCAAAAAAAAATTCAAATAGGATAAGTAGTCTCTGAGATTAGCGCTGTCAATTAAACAAACAAAAAACTGTCTCTTTATAATATTATATCGATAAGGAGGTCCTCTATCTATCTATATAATCTATACTAATGTTATAAATGTGAAAGTTTGTGAGTATGGATGTATGGATGTATAGATGTATATTTGTTACTCTTTCACGCCAGAACGGCTGAACGGATCTGGATAAAATTTGACACAGAGACAGATTATAGTCTGGAATAACACATAGGCTACTTTTTATCCCAGAAAAATGTACGGTTCCCGTGAAATAGGTTTGTTTTCGTTTTCCTAGAGGCGAACCCGAGCGAAGCGGGAGGGAGCCGCTAGTAAACACTAAAACAAATAAAAACTTAAGTAGGGCACCGATCACACCGCACTTGATTTTCTTTATTTTCTATGTATTTTCTTTATTTTATTACTATTCACTATAGTTAAAATGCTAGTCACAGAGGGAATTTCAATACACACAACGTACCAGACAAGTCAAACAAAAGTTTTGTTCGATCTGAATGTCTGTAAAAAGTTCCGCGTAATCGAATGTGTGGAAATAAAATGTCGACGGCAGAATGTTGACGCGAGATAAATCACTGGAACAACCAGATACGCTTAAATACGGTACATTCACAATGACCTCAGACTAAGGTTTTTTTTCCATAAATTTACCATTTTATAACATTGTATAATGTAATTTCGATCTGATTTTTAGAGGAAAAAAAATAGAGGAGGAACAGAGGAAAATTTCGTATTAATTTTTACCTACATCCTAATATTGATATTGGTTTGTTTTTCGCTTAGATTGTGGAAGAGATTAACATTAAGAAGATTAACATTGTGGATTAATTAATAAATTCCACTAACATAAATTACAACTTTTTATTAGTATGTATTATTATCAGATATAGTTTCGACCACCATTTTTTCGCACATACAAAATGGCAGTCGTAATAAATATGTTATTATTTATTAATATTACTCTTAAACTCAAAATTATCAAATTTCGTCCGCATAGAATTTGAAATGTATTTTAAACGAAACCGTAAACAAACGAGGAAAACATCTAATGACCAAGTGACATACAAACCTTTTGCCTAATAAAACAAAAATAATTTATGTTTAGAAAAGATCGTTAAAAACACATAAACAACACACTGACTGAGCTTTTTCGGTCGACCGTCCGAAATGGATTGTCATATTTAGCTTGTATATTAAGTAGAAGCTCAGTTTTTGATTGACTTTAAATAGGAGTAGTATATAATTATTTCAAGCGTATGTTTTCGCGAAAGTGAATCTATTTTCATGATTCTTCCATACAAATTTTAAGAAGAATTCAACTCTCAGGAATAAATACTCGTCATTTTTAACTAAAAAGCTTTTTTCTATTAAAAAGTAAATATTAACTCAGTGGACAGAAAAAGAATGTTCAATAACATTTACCTACAGTAGAAGGATCAAAGAAAGGCGAGGGGCAGGAAGACTTCACAAGAATTTTGAAAACTAAAGTAAAGATTTCCAGGAAAAGTTTAAGAACCCCTTAAAAGTGCTTGTCTGTAAAATATGATTACTTAGAAAGAACCGTATAACAGCATACACGAAGATTAAAGTCTTTAACGCTCTATTCTATCCAGGTAAGTGATATACCGTTAAAATATTTACATGTATGTTTCAGTGCTTTTAAGAGCTTTTTTTCAGCTTCAGTGTTGCCTAAAAATGTATATAAAAGGATTGCAATACATTATTATAACAACAATATACAACAGTTTCGTATTTAGAACATGAATAGACGAATGAACTAAAAGAATCGACAACGATCAAAAAAGTTCAAAATTCATTCATCCTTACACTATCCTCGTACATATTAGATATACTAAAAAGGTCACATGAAGGCTTAAACAAAGAACTATAAAAAATTGCCATGAACAATAAGAACAAAGTAAGTGCAGGTGGCACGTATGTATATTATACTTAGATATTATTAGAAAATACGTTTAATTTCTCTACCACAAATTCTAAAGCCCATTCAGACGTAATCGCGTTTAACTGGGGCGATAGTAGACCACTTCAATAGTCGAATACAATAGCTGCTAACCTCACTCTTAGTTTTGAGTCAATTTGTACCACGTATAAAGCAAGAGATGATAGCCAACTATTATTCGGGAAGTTCATATTATTTACATTCAGCAAGCGTTCTCTCTTAAATATATAAAAATAAAATGTATAAGTGGTCTAAGATATTAAAAATAATATTTTTATTTAAATTAATATTTTCATTTTTGGCGAACTTCAAAAAGGAGGAGATACTCATGTTAGATATTTATTTGTATATACATATATATTTTTGTAATTCTGAATTAGAATGTATATGAACAAAAGTTAAATTATAATAAAAATCCAAAGCCATTAAATTTAGTCTCATATAATTTTTATAATATGAAAAAAAGGGCTTACTAAATCTGAACATAAGCTCTTTTCCTATAGCACTCAGTGTAGCCGCTCGTTTTCCCAGAGTTCTCTCCACTCGCGTGTCAGTGCTCATTGTGTGACATAACATTAAACACGGTGATACAATGACGCTGTATCACGAAGCACAAGTAATAGGAATTATGGAGATTATTTAATACTCCATAATAAATTTATTTAATACGATAGCGCACCCTGTATACATTACAACTGTTATAAAGGTATGCTTTAGAAAAGTTATATTTTTTTCTAAAAAGCTGATTCTGAAGCGAATAATATAATAGGTACTCGCCTGAAAATCATAAAATCTAAACGTTATTAAAATACAAAATTATCACATTCATGACGTATTTACATGTTATTGTTATTTCTCCTTGATTTTTTACAAGCGCTTTTAATGGACCATAAGGGTGAAGTATTCTCATGGATATACATTGTACATATATACTAACTGTTTACCTTAAGGGCACTATATTTAAGAGGGTTGTATGCTGCTATGACCTTTAAAGGCAATTAGCTTTAACAACATTGTTTAATTAGGAAAGTAAAACTCTAAACATTCCACGTATTCTCATAAAAAAGTCGGAAAATAAAGAATTCATCTGACAGAATAAAGATACAGTTTAAGATGTCGCAATTTGAAATAATCAATTTTACAAAGTTTAAACATTTCTTAACTAAATAGGTATCAACCTTCTACTTGACATTAAAAGTAATTATTCCAATAGGAAAGGTTGACTTTTTCAGTAAAAAAAATTAAAAAATATCGAATGTAACACGTACATAATGTACAAAAAATACGCACACAAATAAGTATCGTCTTCTTTTTTGTAATCAAAGTAAAATTCAGTTGAAAAGGCAAAAAATAATTTCAATGCCCTTTCAATCTCAAATGTATCAATCACCATTTAACATAAGAATCGTCTATTGAAACCTGGTCGGTTCATTTTTTCTGGGTTTTCGATGTGTTCGGAATTGATTAAAAAAAATCTATAAGAAATAAAAAATGGCAGTAGCAGGTAGAATTTGCCATATATTTTTTTTAATTTGTCAATCGTATTAATACGTAACGAAAATGTGCTTTTGATAAGTAATGTGATAAAATAAAAGCCAAATCACGTCGCGCTGTGTCTCTTAAAAATAAGAACGAGTAATTTAACTTCTTGTATTTGATTGATGTTCAGAACACCACACATTTGTTTTACAATAAATAATTTGATACTAAACCATAATTCATAATTTTATTATAAACTAGCGACTTACCCTCGCTTCGCTCGGGTGCGTCCCTAGGTATGTTTTAATTTTTTTGAGCGTAACCCTAATTCTTTTCTAAACTAAAAGTAGCCTAAGTTACTCCTTATAATATCAGTTATTTGCCAGTGAAAGTCCCGTTAAAATTGGTCCAGCCGTTTCGGGGATTAGCCGGAACAAACAGACAGACAAAAAAATTTAAAATTGTGTTTTTTTTTATGAGTACCGTATATAATTCCTTATTATGCATTTAGTATAAAGCTGTTATTTTGACATTACAAACGGACACTTCAATTTTATTTATCTGTATAGATATTAAAATAACTTTGTCTATCTTAAAATTTCACGCTGAAACCAATTTGGATGAAATATGATTGATGAAGAGATTTTGATGAAATACGGCAAGGCCATAGCCCATAGATTACATTTGTATGTACATCGTAAGGACGGACATCGGCTTAACTAAAATTAGTAGTAGGTAGTACATAGTGTTTGTAATACTTAGGTATGGAGATTTCAGCACATGAAGGATCTCTTATCTCCAAGCTTACCTGAAAAAGACAACAAACAACAGTCATTAATTATGTAGAAGCTAAAATATAATCACTTATCTTCGAGAAAATAAACACTTTGATCTAACTTTCTAATCTAAAAGTCTCTTTCATATTTTAGTCTAAGTAAAAATGTTATTAGTCTTTTAAATCTACTAAAATTACCTCAAATTACCTCAAATTACTATGGTAACTCTTTTACTGTTAAAGCTGTAAAGCTATGGAACATGCTCCCTCACAATATTCGCCATTCAAAATCGCTTGATATTTTTAAACGTCGTCTAACTAATTACTATCTTTATTTGTAGATATCGTGTATATATATATATATATATATATATATATATATATTTATGTATTTTTGTATGTATGTATATATTTGAGCATGTATATTGTATATATATATAATATTAATTGTACCGTCCTACTTACGATTTCATTAATCCTTTCACCAGAAGTTGTCTGTAAGAAATTGCTCATAGCAATAAGACCGCCTGTGCATGCCTTTTGATATCTTTCTTTTTTCTTTCATTTTATGTATCATCCTTGTGTGTGCAATAAAGTATTTATAAATAAATAAAAATAAATAAATAATGTACTCAGAGAAAAATATTCTAAATTTTATTTTATCTAAAGACTAGCGATTTACCCTCGTTTCGCTCGGGTGCGTCCCTAGGTACGTTTTAATTTTTTTGAGCGGAACCCTAACTCTTTTTCAAAAATAAAAGTAGCCTAAGTTACTCCTTATAATATCAGCTATCTGCTATTGGTCTAGCCGTTTCGGAGATTAGCCGGAACAAACAGACAGACAAAAATTTCAAAAATTGTGTTTTTCTTATAAATACCGTATATAATTCCATATGCATTTAGTATAAAGCTGTTATTTTGACATTACAAACGGACACTTTCAATTTTATTTATCTGCATAGATTTACTTACATTAACCTAAGGTTGCACTGAGCAAGATTTTTTAGGAAATTCATCAATTAAAAAGCTACAAAACAATACGCCATTAAATAAAAATAATCATATAAATGTTACAGGCAATCAACCTAATTTAATTCCAAATTACAGCGGCTTAATTATTAATAGCGACACAAGAGCAGTAACCTCGCATTATTTCACTCTGTAATGCACTATCGGTGCCAGCCATGCCGTCTAAAGTAACGACCGACTTTGCGAGATGTGGTGCAATTTGAACACCATTTGTATCTAAATTGCTAGTCTATTAGAGTATGGAAGAAGTAATTTTTGTATATTAATAATTTTTTTAGGACTATCAAACGAAATATGGTATAAGTTAGCCAAATCGCAGAATATGTAATAAAATAAAAGTACTTTGGACACATAACATCCAATGTTTATACTATGATTCAACTTTAATCAGTGTTGCCAGATTTATTTATTTACATATTGTGACTTAAATTCAAAAAAAGCAAGACTGGATAAAAAAGGAGGTCACATACAAATACATAGATAGGTACCAAATATGTCAAATCTCTTCAAATTCTAAATTATACCTGCATTTTGACGAAATTAATAGAACTTTAACTAACTTTCCAATAAACAATAATGTACATATGATTATATATTCAACAAAAATACATAATTGGAAAAGTTTCTATGCACTAAACTAAAAAAAATAAAAATGGCAGGCCGTCCTCTCGGGAACCTGGACACGACCTAGTCGTTCACTTCAAATCACAGCTGCATATATTGCATTCAAAAGTCAGCTTTTTAATTAGGCCTAAGTAGTAAAGATAAATAATGCTTCATTGGAACTATATCTATAACTAATTTTTGAATAAAATATTTTTGACTTTAATTGGTTAAAGTCTATTAAAAGAATTCCTGTGTCAAGGATAACGAGGATATCATGTAAAATCATTATTAATAATTTTATTCTCCAAAATAAAAAAAAAATAAAAAGAATAACTTTAGTGAAGCTACATGAATTTGTATGTTATTGCTTATTAATTCTACAATATTATATGAATAAAATATGTATAATGTGTATAAAAAATACAAGGTGTATACTGTCAAAGGCAGCATGTTTCAAGCTGTGCAAACGTTTTCGCGGTTGACATAAGCTTTTGTGATATGCGTCATGGTTGATGACTGAACTTCAAAATATTCCCTGTATTGAAATATCGTGTGGCACACATTTCTTTGACGCTCGTCAAAACAGCGGTGAGATTGCATGAGATTTTTGTATTGCATTTTCGAAAATGCGCTTCATTTGTTAATCACCATAACACAACCATATTAATAATTATTTTAAGGTTGTTAGGAAAAGTATCGTTACTAATATATTGTAGAAAAGTGTGTTTATTTGTATGTTATTCGGAGTAACAGATCAACGCGAATTTTTGGAGTGCTATGGAGGTTTATATATCGAAACATCAAATGGTCGCTTAGGAAAAATAGTTTATTGGTAAAAGTACCATAGCATAGTTGTTTATATAAAAACTAATAATAACTGTAATTTTGTTCATAGTTAAAAAAAAGAATTTCGAAAAAAGAAATGTTATATATTTTTTCCCTCAATTCACGAACTAGTCCTATGTATCTCCAACCATTTTTCATTAAACATTAATGGTGAGATTGTGAAAAATGACAACAAATAAGCAAACATATATTCGCCCCTTTGATCAACAATACTTGTTGATCGAAGATTCGCCCTTATATTATTATATCTTTGAAGAGTAAAAAATCCATACAATTTGATTTCTATACAAAAATACCATTCTAAATATAAAAATCCACCTATACAACAACTTTTTTTGTTTATTGAAACATACGACGTCAATAAGATTAAAACTGACGATGTCACTATACGTTATACACTGTGGATTAATCTGAAACCGTATTATAATTTAATGTCGACTCCCATGTCTATTCTATAAATGATCGACAGCTATATAGGATTAAACTTAAAATGGTCTTATAACTAACTTTTATTATAATATCAAAGTCGTTTATAATACAGAAAGATTGACATTTATCCCACTAATATTTAAAATGCGAAAGTTTGTGTGATTGTGCGTTTGTTACCTCTTCACTATATAGAAATAGAGATAGTTTATATCTTGGATTATCATGTAGGCTTATGTACTTTTCATCGAAGTACCACGCGGAAAAAAACAAACATGAAATGTAAAAGTTTCGGGTAAAGTATAATTAAAATTAAACTTTAGAGTTATTTAAACAATAATGTTGTAGAAAAAGTCTAGTCAGCGAAGACAAAGTATTGGCACAACCCCATTAGCGCTAATACAATTATCAATTAAAGTAGCTTAATAGTACCTACTTCAAAAGCAACACAAATGGATCGCATTGCACTCAAGACTAAAAGTTCTGTACACTAATACATATCCCTACAGTCTATATGCCCGACTTCAAAAAGAAGTATATTTTTTTCTGTATGTAAACCTACTTTCATGATTATTTTTTATTAATAGGTTATATAAATAAATTGGGGTCTTATATAAATTAAGTGCATAAGTGTATGCGCAAAAATAAAATCCTGTCTTCCTCTTACTCATGATGTGATACAATGGAATGACCATTACCTCCGCTCTAGCTGCTCTAAAAGACAACACCGCCTACTTCATGGCTGTTACTGAGAATTTCTTAATAGAAAAACTTAATAACTATATTTGGCCCAACCCGGGAATTGAGCCCAGGGCCTCCCCATATTAGCAGCGAGCTTACAAGACAGTTATAGTATATTATACTGTGACGCTATATATTTTATGTTGTGATTGTTGGTGTAGCAATTGGAACGAAGCCTTAAAAAAGCGCCAAGCTTTCTTCTACATTTTCCTATTTTCGCTTTAACTTTTTTCTTTTTTTTTTCTTTTGCATTCTTGTCAGGATATATAAAGGTAGGCGTGTGCAAGCAGGAAGTAACATCGGAATAAGCCCATTAGCGCTAATGCTTTAAAACAGAGCTTTTGTTTTAGCTTGGCCGAATTAGTTTAAGTTGCGAGAATGAAACTTGTGAAAAGTAACTTTATTCGGTACTTTTATCCTTAATTATGCGAAATGCTCTAGTTTTAACTTACACGTTACATTCATATAGAAATATGATTTTTAATTACCAATTTCCGAACTGGGAAAATTTAACGGTCCCGTACCTTCAAAAGAATAAAAATAAGCTTTTAGGTAATACTCCTATATCTTCCTGTCTTTTTGAGTCCGGTCACAAGAAGTTGAAATTTAGTACGCTTATAATAAATAGTCAAGCTAAAAGTTTCATTTTGTGACATATCAAATGAAATGGCTCGTAATAAGGAACGTAAATATATTTTTATAATTAAACTAGCCTACTACTTCGCCCCTAGTCACTTAAGAAATGGGGGGTGGTGGTAGGAGGGTGAAAAATACTTTACGATCTATTCTCATACCTACCAAATATACAAAAAAAAACATTAAAATCGTTAAACCCGTTTCGGAGGAGTGCGACCACAAACACCGTGACACGAGATATTTATATATTAGATAAATATAATCTTGATAAATTAAAAGAAATGCTATTGCAGGGCATTCCTCTTCTTCTAAATCCCTAATTGCTAAGAATATAGGGCTTCACTCATAGTCTTTAAATTGGTTTAAGTCCCATTATGTATAAAACCTTCCTGACGCGAGTCCTGCTCGAACTTATCCATATTTTTTTGTAAATTGCTTTAACAGTATATATTAATAACACAGTTTCTTCCGTGCCCATTTTTACAATAAAACATTTGAAACGTCGAGAAAAAAATAAAAATAAATCCACGAAAAAATAGTTTTATTTGAATATCAAACCCTGCGTAAATCGAATCAAGTATTAGTAAAGCCTTAATTAATATAGTATCTATATAGATGTTTACAATCGTCAATAAGTAGAATTATGATTCTCTGATGTAACAAGTAAAGTCATTTCAATACAATTTATAAAATTTTTCATTCCTAAGCGATTGTAGAAATTCATCTTGTCTAATTGAATTACTTGCACTTTGGAGGTAATCATTAATTCATAAGTAGCCCGCCTGACCTACCTGGTTCGTATAGTAGTAGGTGTGTATACCGTAAAGGGAAAAGGAACTATTAGCGATAGTGCTTCGCCACCTAACCGAGTCTATTGTTTTGTTTTTACGTTTTAAGGCTCCGTTTCTACTTGATTGGGTTAAAATAAATCAATAATTAGTTAAGATTTAGTTAATTTTGTTTCATCATGTATTACGAGTATCTCCATACATGTACCTACTGCTAAGATTAGAAATTAAAATAGTCTTAATAAATTTCAGAAAACGTAAACGAAAATAAAAAGTCACTCAATGTTATTGTTATGTTATGAGCATTGCTTACAAAACTCGTAACTTTTCAAAATTATATCTTAGAACATACAATGAAAGATTGAAGGATTAGAAAATTTTATTTTTTCTCAATAACATCAATTCTAACTTATATAAAATAGTATTATTAAAGGTCAACAAAAGATAAGTTTAAACACAAAAGCTGTAAAACAGTACACAAACCTCACAGTTTTTATTCAAGTGCTCGAGAAATAGAACTTCATTCATTGCATGAATGGGTTTTGTTCGACGTATGAAGGGTAACAACGCATTCGGTAGAAAGGCTGACTTAAACCTATTAAGGCTATTAGTGCGAATGCCGCTATACGATACCGTGCTTGTTAGGCCTTATTGTTTCACACTGTGATGAAACTGTTACGGATTTATACTCTAAATATTATGAACTACGATTTTTCACTCAGGTATTTCACGTAAACTAGAAACAGAAAAAAAAGGCAAAGATTTAAAAATAACCAAAAATAGATGTCAATAATAAAAAAAATATATAGTGTTGTGCATATTTGATTAAAATTCTTTACGAAAACCTATGAAAATGGGTAATTAAGTGCAGTTTAAAAAAACGATTTGCAAAAAATACTTAATAGGACAGAACGTTCGTCTTGATCCGATTTGCTTAAGTCAATTACCTTCTTAGAGGAAATTACAACGACAGGAGGTCATGACCTTTCTTTGTAGCAGTTATATCTTCAGTATCTTGTCATAATATAAAAAAAATAGCTTTTCCTCGCAGATTTGCTCGCCTAGTTTTTTATGTATTATTGCTCTATTTCTATAAGCTTTAAATCAACCCCAACTTTCAACCCTAAAGGATGTACTACCTAAAATTTTGAATTAGAATTGTCGTCCATATTTAACGAGAAATATTATTTTTAAATTTGGTCACTGTAACTTAAAATATAACAATACATCAAACAGGTACCTTAAAATCTGTACATAGTGCTAACCTTACATATAATAAATGACCTCCCGATCAACTTCGGCTACGGCGGCCAGTCTCATTGAGACTAGCCATCTACGCAGGAGATATTATAGCGCACAAGTGTACGCGCAGACACAAGTGCACTCTCTAATCCTGTCACTCTCATACTCCGGTGGGACGACTACTCGGCACGACCGGTGAGAGTTAAGGCGCAGGACCGACGGCTTTACGTGCTCTGCGAAGCACGGGGGTGAAACACCGCTAACTTCCAAACTCCCGGCTGTTACTGAGACTGACTAAACAAAAAGACTCAATAACTAAACTTGACCCGACCCGGGACTCGAACCCAGGACCTCACGATGTACAGCCATACTTGCTAGCCACTACACCACAGAGGCAGTAATGCATATAGTTCACTGAATAAATCTCTACATCTTTTTCCAGTTTTATATTTAAAACATAAAATACATATTTTAGTCTTCAATAATTAATTCTTATTTATTGAAGATTTTAATTAATTGCTAATTCTTGCATAACCAAATCTAACACAACTACAAAAAGAAAAAAAATATTATTTATGAGCAGTTTGTAAAATTATCTTTGTATGGCACAGCGCATTGTAGCGGTCGGACCTTCGGCAATAAACTCAAAATGTCCACGCAAGCAAAACCCATATCCTTACGGAAGATAAGCCTTATTTTTATACCGGATGTTATCTTTTTATTGATCTCAATGTGCAGTGACTGAGCTTTTACATTTAAAATATATATGTATTTCACACACAACGAAACTTAGAAAATTAGCGATTAAGTTATAATACAAGTCATAAATATACCTTGATAGTAAACTGTTTTATTGTCTAATAATTTAATAATAGAAAGGGTTTCAAAGAACAAGCGGTTAAAACAATCCAAAAAATCAGTTTCTATCTCTTTAGTAGTGTAAGTTTTCCTGAAATACGAGTAAATGACATCACGCTTGAAGCAATACAACCTACTAATTAAAAGAGTAATATGAAAATCAGCCTACAATTAGTAACTTACCTACACAAAACATAACCTAATTCAGTGCCTCATTTTTTTAAGTCGGTTTCAAATATAATCCTAAATTTTGCTCTTAACGACGTTTTTTTGCGTAGTAGAGCCCCCAACGATATTTACTATGCTACTGGGAAGCAATTACTCGGTAATTACCTATTTTGTCCGTCTGTCGCCGCGGGGCTCGACCCGGCATGTTTACTATTGACTGAAATTGATTGCACAATGAAAGCTAATGGCTAGAGGTCAAATTACTTATTACTCTCGGTAAATATATTTATTATTATTATTAATAAGGATAAAGGGATAAAGAAAATAAATAATGTTTATATATTTTTTTCGTTATTTGTTTTTGGTAATTTTAGACGATGATAGAATGTACTTTATGGTATTGTGAATGTAATCCAATTGGTAAAACATCCCTCTGTGTTACGATCTCCAAATTACTTAATAGTATCATAAATCTAATAATGACAAAACAATAGCATTTTTAAATAAGTGTTAAAATTAATTTGTGTCTATTAGCCCTACGGTGTTTCACATTATTATATAAAACAACCCTCTATAATTGCAATACAATTCTTTCATTAAAATATAGGACGCAAAGTTATGCATTCATATTTTCAGACTACTATTAATTTCATCCATATCAATCTAATATTATAAATATAATGTAAGTTTGTGAGGACCGATGGATGGATGTTTGTTACTCAATCACGCCAGAACGGCTGAACGATCTGGATAAAATTTGGCACAGATATAGATTATAGTCTAGAATAACACATAGGTTACTTTTATCCCGGAAAAATGTACGACTCCCATGGGATAATTTGTTTTTGTCTAGGGACGAACCCGAATCGAAGCTAGGGTGAGTCGCTAAACCTACTAATATTATAAACGCGAAAGTTTGTAAGAATGTATGTATGTATGTTTGTTACTCTTTCACGCCAGAACGGCTGAACGGATTTTGATGAAATTTGACACAGAGATAGATTATAGTCTGGAATAACACATAGGCTATTATTTATCCCGGAAAAATGTACGGTTCCCGTGGGAGAGGTTTATTTTTGTTTTCCTAGAGGCGAACCCATGCTAAGGGAGGGTGAGCCGCTAGTACTAAATAAATTTGAACGTTTATACGTTGAGTACTCCTTCACGCTAAAATGACTGGACGGATTTGGATGAAATTAAGTATAAAAGCAGACCATGACTTGGAATAACATAGGTACTATTACGGCTCCCTAGTAAAGCGAAAGCAAGTAGTGTGACACATATAAGATAAGCAACATCGCTAGAAGAACCTAGTTAATTTAAACAGTACAATTTTGTAGACGTATCAATTCCACCAGGCTAGTGACTAAATAATTCCATTTAATCTGTATTCGCTACTGACAGTGAGCTACGATTTACGTCCCGCCCCAAACCTATGTTCTGAGAATTTAATTGCATTCCTTCACCTTTTTTACCCTAATCCAACGCTATGTAGGCACACAATGAACTAATTACAAAACCTGCCCCGGATTTACTTTGAATTTATGGGGCAGAAGCGTTATTAAAACCAAAATGTACGTAATGGCTGGTGTCATTTTAAGATTTTTCAAGTCTTCTGTTTTCTAAGGCAAAGTAGGTTTTATATTCTAATAAATTCACCGAAGTCATAATAAATATGTGTAAATTATTTGAGAAATAGTAACGTACATTACATTTTTTTTTTAAATTAAAGTTAATACATAATTTAATCTTTTGAACGTTTTTTGATATTACTTTTAAGTGTAAACAATATTTCAAATGAATGTATGCAGTCAAAATCAGTAATTTATTCTGTACATAAATATAAATTTTCATAAATATGCATTTAATGCAGCAAAAAGATAAAATTCAATATGAACTATCATAGTTTCAGAGCAGGTGTCGCGCGTGATGCTACTAGTTTATAAGACTCTGTTTCCATTACAGTATTTTGTGATACAACGAAACGTTCAAAAACTTGTTAAAGTTTTTTTTTTAAGGAACACTAATTATGTGTATAAAATATTAAAGCTATAATATGAAATATTAAAAAAGGTTGCACGTTAACGAATTTTTATTTTTGCGTGTTCAAGAATAAATTCTTAAATTGAGGAAAAAATGTTTAAGCCGACATTTTTATTAGCGCAACCTAAAGTCTCAGAGCCAATGAGCAGATAATTAACAAATTGAATTTCACCTAAAAACAATAGATAAAAATTCTAAACACTTAAGTGGATTTAATATTCAACGGAAACACTTTGAATCGTAAAACGTTCATAGCTAATGGAAACCCGTCCATTTTCTACCTCACCAGAGATTTATGATGGGATTCGGTTAGACGCCGAGGGATCTTCGGATTCAAAGCTAAAGTGTTGTTATAAGATGACCGTTTGTCATTTTTTATAATTTTACTGGTTTATTTTATCTACACAACTTTGGAATTCACTTTCTATAATTTTTTTTACATTCCAAATATATATATATTTTATTGTTTATACTTAATTATACATAATATGCATGTATTATATATATATATATATATATATATATATATATATATAAACCTTTCATTGAATTACTCTATCTATTGCTAAAAATTGTATTAAAATCCGTTGCATAGTTTAAAAGATCTAAGCGCACAAACAGCAGGAGCGATTTTGTCTTATACTATGTATAGATATTTTATATTCTTTATATAAATTTGTTGATCTTGTTTTAATTTTAAGTACAAAAAATCAAATCTCGGTAATTGAAATGGTAAAATATTTAAAAGTTTATAGATAGACGGTATTTAAAAATATCATTTCCTTATGAAGGTACTTTACATATGTTGTGTGGTAATGTGATACTGAATCGTATATTAAAGGTCAACTCGTCTTTTAAGCAATAATGATCGCAAAAATTACACGCCGACGATCATGATTATAGAAATTGTCACTATTTTAATATTTTATATTTTAAATTACATTTAATTGACCAGTTTATATTTAAATATTAAAAATTAGCTTTATATATTCTTTACTTTTTCATACTATAAGTATACATAGCTGAAATGTGGTAGGTTGAAGTGACTGAATAGCTATAGTCAAATAACGAAAAATAAAAAATAGGAATAGCACAAATACACGGACAAAAAATTTCTTTACAATTAAAATCTAACCAACGAATCTATATATGTATATAAAAAAATCGATATGTGTATGTATGTATATTCCGCATGGACTCCAAAACGGTTGAAGCAATTTGATGAAATTTTCAGGAAATCTTTAGATTAGCCCAGCGGAAATTGTAAAATTCTGTAGCGATCGTAAGTTTGAATTCGGGCGAAGCAGCGGGTATTGATAGTGCTTAATAAAAGAGCGTATTTCAGTAAACATAAGGTTTTGTGTGAGAGAAGCCGAAAAAAATATAGATATTAATTTTTATTTGCCTATTAATTAAATTACGAGTCTAGATATTAAAAATTTACAACAAGTAGTACAATGTTAGTTGACTTGAAATACCATTTTAACTTTGAAACTTTATTGTCTAAAACATATCTTCTTTATTCTTCTTAGGTAAAAATATAACAAACGTATGTTACACAAAGTAATAACAGAGTTTCACAACAATATACATGCTTCAGGATTTTCATTCTGACGAAGTATAACACAACCCGACAGCTTTAAGTTTCCGCAAACGCTGATATATTATGCCACTGTTTAAAAGGCTTACAGTTTGTTGCAACTAAGTAAAGTTGGATGGAATTGCAGAGTTCAGTACAATAAATTGAAGCTAAAATAGACAAAGCTAAAAATACTCCCTTAGAAAGTCTCCTTTCCTTTAACCATGGGTTATTTACGCTAAAAATATGTTAGAAGCAGTTTTATGTCATTTTATTGATGGGTATACTATGTTATAGTATAATTCAAAATAAGCACATATCTAGATAAGTGATAATTCTGCATTTTCTCATTTTATATGATTTTTCCTTTGCCACGCCATCACGTAAAAACTACTGAACTTATCGTATGGGACTTTGATCAATCAACGCGGGATCGTCTGAAGATGGTTTTAGGCTATTTAATTGAATTTTGAATTTCAATATACTCTTTACCATTTCTTTTTGATTTACTTTCATAGATATTTTTTCGGCCAATAAAATCATTTTTTTATTCATTTGTTTTTTTTTAGCCTAAATATTAATTTATGAGCGAAAAACCTAAATATACATTAAGGTCTCTAAAAACCAAAATAAACATTTACGTACGCCCAGCAAAGCGGATGAAGGCTACTTTTTTAATAAAATCAGTTCTCTTTGTCTCATGGACTCTAACAATATGATTGTTCTTTATATAATACAATCGTAAAACGTTCTACAAACAAGTACATATATTACAACTTATGGTTTATGTTGGGAACATTTTTTATGAGTAAGTTTTCATAATATTTTTATTTACATGTATGTATGTGTATTTTATGTGAGAGTTCTGTTTTATTTTATTACTAGCGACTCACCCTCACTCCGCTCTGGTTCGTCCCTGTTTACGTTTTAACGGTTAGTGTAGATTTCTCAGAAATAAAAAGTATCCTATATATTGACCCGGACCAAATTTTATCACAATCTGCCTAGTAGTTTTCTCGTGATGCGTTCCCAAACAAACAGATAGGCAGACAAAAATTTTAAAAACTATAGATTCAGCCTCTGTTTCGATAATAATTACTATTTTAATAAGATCTTCCAAGAAATATTTAACGTACATATCTACAGATTCGACTCAGTTAAACTTTTATTATATGTACAGATTATTAAATGTATTTATATTTTTATAGTTTTGTAGGTTTGTAGTACTATTTTAACATTTTTGAAGGCATCAGAAACTCAATAACTTTCGACTAATTACAAACTGTGCACATACAAATTTAATTATTCTTTAATAATGACTGGCCTGTTTAAGCATTGTAAAATGTTACCCATTCATGATAATTATATATATATATATATATATATATATATATATATATATATATATATATATATATATATTAAATATATCAAGATAAAAAAAAAATTCAACCACAATTTAAAGAAAATAATAGAACATTTTGTGTATACTCGAGCGGTAGCGCAGAATCGCTTGTGCACAAAGCAGGCACACAACGCATATGGAAAAAAAAAGACTGTGTAGTGTGTACATTACTCCGCGTCTTATTAATAGTTTACCCCCTGATTTAATTAACAAAATTACTAATAACAACATTAAGTCAAAATTACAATTTTTTCTACACCTAAAAGATAGGAATACATATTATGTCATCTATACAGATAAATAAAATTGGAGTGTCTGTTTGTAATATTAAAATACCGCTTTTTACTAAATGCATATGGATCTATACACGGTGCATATACCAAAACAACATTTTTTACAATTTTTGTTTGTCTGTCTGTCTGCCCGTTTGTTCCGGCTAATCTCTGAAATGGCTGAACCGATTTTGACGGGAGTTTCACTGGCAGATAGCTGATGTAATAAGGAGAAACTTAGGCTACTTTTATTTTAGAAAAAAAATAGGGTCCCACGAAAAATAAATAAAACCAAATTAATTAATGAATTTTGTTTTGGGAAGCGAGGGTGAGTAGCTAGTACTCTAGTAATATATTTACTGAATAATGTAGCATTACATAAATCTCAGTGGTTTTTAATGTTATATTTATTAAAAAAATTATATAAAACTTTTAATGATAATAAAGGAAAAAATAACTTCAACTTTCTTACGATCTATAAAGATTTTTTAAAATATATAACACTTAAAAAACCATAACTGGTATTTAGTTTAAAAAGTTTGGTTCTTAAAGCTTTAAATATTCGAGAATGTTCCAACTCATAATAAAATTATGCGATCCTTAATATTCTTTTCGATAGAGCAATATAAAATCGTTTGAACACGATCTGCCTCTATATTGTCTTATTAAAAAACATTACTGCCTATTGCTATTATACCATTGTTCCATTTGCAAATATATATTTTTTTATTTGTAATAGATAATATAAATTTATTGTAATTCGATGTGAATTTGTTTTTACGATTATGTTTTTACGTCGCTGATATTAAATTTAAAAAAATATATAGGTACCTATTGAATGAAATATTAAATCATTTTAAATTGATAAGCATACGTACAAACTAACCTAAGAACATGAAGCCATAAAAGGTAATCTAATTCGCTATCCTCTTTGTTATACAAATAAAACCTTTTTATAGAATAAATCCTCATAATAACGATTTATATTATCATCGCGTCTTACTTGTACTTTCTGGCGCTGTAGACTTCTACATTATAAAGTACTAGCGACTCACCCTCGCTCCGCCTGGGTTCGTACGTTTTAACAATTAGTATGGATTTCTCAGAGATGAGATATTTTCCGGCACTAGTATCCTAAATGTTGACCCGGACAACCAGCTATCACCATACCAAATTTCATCAAAATCCGTCCAGTAATTTTCTTGGGGCACGTTCCCAGACAGATAGACAGACAGACAAAAATTCTTATACTTATACTCTGTATCGATAACAATGAATATTTCAATAAGATTTTCCGAAAAATATTTAATGTACAGATATCGCTCAGTTAGAATTTTATTATAATTATGTATAGACTACATTTTGTTTTGTGTGTGTATTCAGCTCTTTTTTTTAACGTCCCGTTGCTGGGCACGGGTTTTCCTTCGATAGGAGGTGGATCAGGCATTAGTCGACCACGCTGGCCAAGTGCGAGTTGGCGAACTTAACATGTCTTCCAAAAACTTGCTGGTTTCTCTCAGACATGCAGGTTTCCTCACGATGTTTTATTTCACCGATTTGATGTGTAGCAATATAAAAATATGTTCCACACATGTGCCACTAAAAATAAACTAAATCGCAATACCCACAGCCCTCTTAATGTAACTCAATAGGTTAAAAAGTACGGTGATGTATCTAGGGATATTTGTATCATTAACCTGATTTCTACGAAAAATGGAATATCTGTTTTTGTGTATTCCGTTCGGAAATAGTTCGCAAACTCAAATCATTTTATTTCCCAACGAGCTTCTGTCAGCACTCTAGTACATTTCTAGTTTGTTTATAACCACTAATCATGATCCATATTTCGTGTGGGGCTGTACGTGTGGGGAGTTCATTTTAGGTTTGGGTCTAGTGAATGTTTTAAAACAGGAATGATATTAAGGCATTAAGCAACGTTTTGACTAAAAAACCTATTTTAAAGTTCAATCAAAGTCGGTACAATTATTGGACCACTATTACTATAGCAAGTATTTGTATGTTTGTGTGTTTGTTACTCTTTCATGCTGAAACCGCTGGATAGATTCGGTTGATATTTAATACTCAGAATTAGTATACCTGGAATAACATATAGGCTAGGCATAGGCATAGGTACCTAGGGAAGCTCCTGAGGAAAGCAAGGATAAGCCGCTAGTCTAATATATAAAATTCTCGTGTCACAGTTTTCGTTGCCATACTCCTCCGAAACGGCTTGACCGATTTTAATGAAATTTTTTGTGCTTATCCGGTATCTATGAGAATCGGCCAACATCTATTTTTCATCCCCCTAAATGTTAGGGGTAGTCCACCCCTAATTTTTATTTTTTATTTTTTAGACAAAATTTTTAATTTCTATTTTTTTATGATACAACACACAAAAATGCATACAATCCTCAATTTTCACCCTTCTACGATCAACCCTTATTTTTTTATAGCCATTTTAGTAATTTAATCATTTTTCCCCTCCGGTCGAAAACTGATCAATCGTCATTTAATGCAAGCTAGGGACGAACCCGAGCGAAGCGAGGGTAAGTCGCTAGTTTATATATAAACTAGCGACTCATCCTCTCTTCGCCCGGTTTCGTCCCTAGGTTGCTTCCCCATACAAACTTTCATACCCATTTTCACCCCTTTATGGATGATTTCTGGGATAAAAGCAGCAGCAGCAGTTTCGAAGCCTATTCACTACAAATAAACAAACAAACAAACAAATCGTTCCTCTTTATAATATTAGTATAGATAATGAAATAAAAATAAAAACATATCAGCTTTATTCATAAAAGTTCAAGAGTATTCCGATGTATGAACTTAATCTCGTTACTTGTATACGTATAGCTAGGTACCCAACGATGACCTAATATCTTTTGTGCTTACTTCTATTTATTTAATAAAGTTGCGAAACAAATTGATAAAGTTCTCGAACAATTTCAATCGATTATAATATCAATTATAGTTAACTAAACGAAGTTTTCGTTTCCAATTGATATTTAACCTCTAGATCCTTGTTTTTTCATCGAACTAATTAAAAGTCATTACCGTCTAAGCTAATTGAGAGAGTTAATTAAATGTTTTGTTAGAGTTTTTAATTCAATAATTACGTTACAGATAAGTTTTTATTTGTAATTGCAAGATGTAATTGCTTTGATGGTTTGCTGAAATTCTTTAATTTTAATTAAAATAAAAGTATAAATGTTTAAAATTATCTCGATATATTAACATATTTTTTTACCTTTTATATTATATATGTAATATCAATTTTAGATACAGATGATAAGCTGATGCTATAATGGATAATAGTTAATAGCATCGCGCTTAGCCTAACAAGATCGAGATTTATTTAAATTATCTAAAATTCAAAATAACCTCTAAGTCAGTCTCTCTGTTTCTTGAGAAATCCATCTTGCCTTTTTAAATACTTAAATATATTTTTAGTTAGGTTTTTCTACACCATACGTAATCAACGATACACATAAGCTGCTTATATTTTAAATTCATATTGAAATCTATACAGATAAATAAAATTGAAGTGTCTGTTTGTGATATCAATATAAATGCATATGGAAATATATACGGTACCTATAAGTAAAACGCAATTTTTAAATTTTTTGTCTGTGTGTCTGTCTGTTTGTACCGGCTATTCTCCGAAACGGCTGAATAAATTTTAACGGGACTTTCACTGGCAGATAGCTGATATTATAAGGAGTAACTTAGGCTACTTTTATTTTAGAAAAAGAATTAGGATTTCGGTCAAAAAAATTAAAACCTACCTAGGGACGCACCCGAGCGAAGCGAGAGTAAGTCGCTAGTAATAATATAAGACTTAAATCTTTACTCATCATTTTGTCAAGTCGTTATTCTTTAGTTACACTCTTATTAACATCGAACTTAAACTTCAAATTAAACTTTAGTATAAGGAATATAATTTACCACTAAACCTAGACGTACATACATAATAAATGCTTTCTAATTAACCCTCTAATGGTATTGACTATTGAACGCAACGGTGATCTATGTTTGCTTAAGAAGAGAGTCACGCTCGACCTCTATCGTTGGTGTTTGCGAATAATTTGCTACATTTGCATACAATACAATGCAGAATGTGTTCACCAAATAAACGGGACAATGAGTGGGTAGAGTGACGTGTAATCGTTTCTAATTGTGGACTTCTTTGACACCTATACTATATATAATTATATTAAAAATATCACTAGCCATCTATAATGTGAAGGATAATTTCATGTATATTTTTATATTATACAGCCGAAGAATTTGTTTTTGTGTTTGTTTGAGCGCGCTTATCCCTACGAGTAACCGTGTGGTTTGAAAAATTAATTTAGCATTTTATAGCCTATTTATTGAGAAAGCTTATAAGCTAATATTACGCTATAACCCTTAGGAGCAGAGTAATCATATCAAAAACATAGCAGAAAGAAATCATAGCAGAATTGCAAAAGTTTCCAACTTAACCCCTTAAATAAAGCTAAAGACTTTGTTCAAATTACATTAAAGAAAGAAAACACACCGCGATATTTTATATTTTGGTTCCCGATGTTTCGAATGTTTTATAGCAAACATGGTCACGGGAGAAATTGTTCGTTGAAAAGCACTCGAAACGTCGCGTCGGATACCAAAATACAAAAAATATAAACTCGATAAAATCCTAAAAGATAGTTTTATTTAAAATGTGAAGTCATTATGCGTAATCTAAGTAAGAATCAAGAAGCCATAGTTTTTACATAGGTACTTATGGAACTACTATGGAACTACATAGGTAATGGCTTCATATACGCAGCATTTCTTAATTTTTGAAAATAACTAGACATATGGTATATCTTTAAGGATTTTTAAACCAAATATATTGTTTATGCAATTTGCATTCATTATACCTATTATAATTTCTTATATAGGCAGTGGTAGCCCTGTGGTAACGCGTTCGCTTGGGAAAGCGAGTGAAGCGGGTTCAAATCCCGGGTCTTACAACTTTGATATTTTCATGTGCGAATCATTTCTAACATGATTACCACTTGCCTTACGGTGGAGGAAAACATCGTGAGGAAACCTGCATGTCATAGAAAAACCTAGCAAGTTTTCGAAAGACATGTGAAGTCCGCCAATCCGCACTTGGTCAACGTGGTGGACTATGGCCTGATTCCCCTCGTATTGAAGGGAGGCCCATGCCCAGCAGTTATGACGTTAAAAACGGATGAATACACATACATACAAAATTTCTTATATAATAACAAAAAAATTAAGTTACTAACACTTTTCTATCTTACTGTACATCGATTATTTCAACTAAAGATAAACGCTAAGAATCTTTGAATAAGTATTTCAATCGATTTTGTTGTGCTTCCTGACTAATTGAATGGAAAAACATTAAGAGAAAACAATTACTCCATACCTTGGATTTTTTTCAATACAAAATATGAATTTCATAAGTGCAGTAATAGGTACAATCCCTAGAAGTTCATTACAATTATGACAAGATCAAAGCGATACTACTTTATAGTAAGCGATACAACAGCAAATGAAACAGGGTCGACATGAAGGTGAGTGGGTTCGAATATCGCCTAGAAATGTGTCACTATTTTATTAATAACTAAGATTTATAATATACGTACTTAAATTTTATAAATAATTTCTTAGCTTTTGACTTTAATAATGTATACTTATTTATTCTACTTGATAGATTAATTTTAGAACTCTAGACTATACAAGAGGCTTATATTATAAAGTTTTGATTACTTTGGAGCAAGTCTCTTGAGTCAAAAAAGAAAGCATTTTAGATTGATTTCTGAAAATATTTGAGGACCCGTCCCTACTTTGTTACAAATTAAACATTCTTCTGGAATTTTAGTATAAGACTAGCGACTTACCCTCGCTTCGCTCGGGTGCGTCCCTAGGTACGTTTTAATTTTAAGCGAAACCCTAATTCTTTTTCCAAAACAAAAGTAGCCTAAGTTACTCCTTATAATATCAGCTATCTGCCAGTGAAAGATCCGTTAAAATTGGTCCAGCCGTTTCGGAGATTAGCCGGAACAAACAGACAGACAAAGAGACAAAAATTTTAAAAATTGTGTTTTTCTTATAAGTACCGTAATAATTCCATATGCATTTAGTATTAAGCTGTTATTTTGGCATTACAAACAGACACTCCAATTTTATTTATCTGTACAGATGCAATAATTAGAGCTGTGTTTTAGATTAGAGTAGCTTATATCCTTTTTCATATCCCAGGTTACGTACGTGCTAAAGTCATATAGCCTGACGTATCTTGGATTGCTATAATATTATCATATTGTCCAAAGAGAATTTTAACACGCCCAGTTATTTCTTTGGTTAAAGAGGTGTAGATTATAATATTGAAGTTAAAGTATTTACTTAATAACTTAATATTAAGTCTTATGTAAAAGCACAAACAACATGTTATTCTAATGTACGAAGTAGCGTGATAGTGAAAGCTAATAACTTAATGATAGACATCACGAGCTGCGGAAAGACGTTAAGATTTATCTTGATTTCACCGTGGTTACACGTAAAAGAACTTCGTTTAGTAACTTAGTTCAACTTTCCCAGTCCAATACATTCGGGAAAATGGGTTCCTATATACACGGAACCCTAAAAACTCAATTTAGGTTTTTACGGAATTCTCCTTAACATACGTATATTCGCTTAATTCATATTAGTTACATACTGTTGTAAGTTAAATAATGTATTATGTTATGTCAGATACTGCGGTTACCGCAACGTTGATCTTGTTTAACTTAACTATCATCGTATATGACATTTATAGAACAAAACAGTTGACAAAAATATAAACTTTGCAACGGTAAAAACATTTTCAATAGGTATTGAAGATTAATTAAATATCTTTTGAAGTTGGTATAAACATAATATGTAAGAAACACAAATCTGAATTAACAATACAACTTGGCTTTCTTATTATGTGCGCTTGTAAAAAGAACGTGTACATATAAAATGAGAATAATATAAAGTATGTATGTATGTATGTATTCAGCCCTTATTAACGTCTCACTCCTGAGCACGGGCCTCCCTTCAATACGAGGGCGATCAGTCCATAGTCCACCACACTGGCCAAGTGCGGGTTGGCGACAATATTATAAAGATTTCAATGTAAATAAAAATAGGCATATAAGCAGAGTCACAGTGAGATACAAGCTTTCAAATATAGGCATTAACAAAATTCATCGATTAAACACATTGATCTATTATATTATTTTACGAGAACTTGTGATGTTATCCAATAATTAATTGACGTGTAGGCATAGTTGGTTGTAGGTTCTAGATTCCCAATCACGTTAAAACTAGATTCAGAACAAATGTAGCACGAACTGAACTCTGCTATTTCGAGGACTTAATCAATGGTATAAGGTAGAATAAGAAATAAATTTCAGTTTGGGCCGGGATTTAAAGGGACAGGTTCTTTTCTATCAAACTGCCGAAAGCCGTTCGTCCAATCAAAACGAATAGCCTATTCTCCCTTGAAAACATCCAATCACAAGACCAATCTGCCATACACCATGGATTTATTGTGCAATATTCCTACTTTCAAAACTTTGAAATCTAATCCACATTCCTCATAAAGATAAAGTAATAGGTATATCTAATTTTAACTAAGCGGATAAAACATAAAACGTTTAACTTTTAATTTCTCAGTTTAAATAACTTTGGCCAGTTAAATAAATTTTAACTTATTAAATAAGTATGGGTTAGAATTTAGATTATACTAACGACTTACCCTCGCTTCGCTCGGGTGCGTCCCTATACACGTTTCAATTTTTTTGAGCGGAATCCTAATTGTTTTTTTAAAATATAAATAGCCTAAGTTACTCCTTATAACATCAGTTATCTGTCAGTGAAAGTGCCGTTAAAAGGAGTCCAGCCGTTTCGGAGATTAGCCGGAACAAACAGACAGACAGACAAACAAAAATTATTTAAAATTGTGTTTTTCTTATAAATACCGTATATAATTTCATATGCATTGAGTAAAAAGCTGTTATTTTGACATTACAAACAGACACTTCAATTTTATTTATCCGTATAGGTACGTATAGATGGATTTTCAGAGGAATACTGTGATGAATATAAGAGCAGTTGATAACACTTATCCGAGATCGATGAAGATAATAATTTCGATAAACGATATTTATAGGAAAAAAAACATATACATCCGTGATCCTGTCGCTGCAATATGTGTGATTCTGACTAAAATAAAAAGACAGAAGGAGCGTGAAGAAGATAATAATGGAAGCCCGAAATAATATTATAATTAGCCCTTTTATTATTATTTTTATTATTATTATTTATTAGATTATTATAATATATATTAATACAAAAAATTTTACAAAAAGACCCACAAAACTGTTTGCACAGTTTGTCTGTGGGATCAGACTTATTTACTTACTTAAGACTTGTGCTATGTTATTCAAGGTTCAATTATTTTAATACCATTCCTGCTACTGTACCTGTATTTTATGTAAAAAGAAATAAAATAATTAGTATTATTATCAACGAAAGCTGACTTAAAATGTCATAATATGCGTCATAATACATATATAAGAACTTTAATTAATATTTTATATAAGTATAAAAGTTAAAATGATTATAAATATCTATATGCATCAAAACAGCAGACTTAATTTAGACTTAATCGTAAGTTAGAATGTAATAAAAATAACATATTTTTACAAAAATGGTAGACTTAAACGAAAAATTTCATATTTAAAATTCTTAATGGACTCTATCTGAACGTTATTTACATTAGACTACATTGATGTTAACTTAAATCTCCCCTTAATGTTTTTTTTTACATTATTGCTAAATGTAAGATATGGACCAGCGATGCTGAACATTAATTGAATACCAGCGTCGGCAGTTTTATAAAAAACGTAAACTATAAGGCGGCTTTCATACAATCCTGCAAAGCGCAAACTGCTACAAATTAGCACTTGACACTGAAGCCTGTTGACCTAAATGACTAATGCTCTGAAAAAGAGTTTATCAATTCCCTTTTAAGTAATTATTTTGCACAGTGTTGCACTCATAAATATTTGACTATATAATCAATAACCATACATATAGGTTATACTTATATTAAATTTTCAACGTTAGCAAGGGTCACTAAGTTTTAATAAAAGCTTTGTTCAATTTTAACTGAAAACGTTAATGAAAATAGTTCCGAAACCATATCAAGTCCACTCGTAGAGCGTAAACATCGTGCAAAATTTGAGGTTCGAAGCAATTAATATTTCAATGGCGTATAACGTGTTGATACGGTAGGTGCTTAGACAAAAGGAATTTTACTTAAATTTTGTTCAATTTAAACTCGTCAATCAAAATTTTTTAAATGAAAATTTTAACATACTATACTTAAAATATGCCTAAGGGTGCCTACCCCCTTTAAAAGATATTATAGCGTGTGCGCAAGCGATCCTGTAACAACCTCATTGTACCACAGCGTTATCGTCGTGGTACATATGAATTTTAGTGAGTACTAGCGACTCACCCTCGTTTCGCTCGGGTTCGTCCCTAGCTTGGATATAGCAAGATGGATATAGTATGTTATATAAACCTTCCTCTTGAATCACTCTATCTATTAAAAAAATCCGCATCAAAATCCGTTACGTACGAGTAGTTTTAAAGATCTAAGCATACATAGGGACAGACAGCGGAAAGCGACTTGGTTTTATACTATATAGTGAAGTGTTACATTCCCCCGACTATAGAAGGTCGACAGGGACCCCATGATGGATTTCCCCAACGACATCAATAAAGAAAGCCAACCTTAAGAGTTAGGATGACACAGATCAGCCTATTGCTATCTCTTTATTAAAATTTTTAAGGACTGTATTTTCCTATTTGCACATTTAACAGAATCTAACAAATTTTCGAAAAAACTGTGGAGGTCGCAACTCGCATTTGGCCATCGTGGTGAATTAAGGTCTGATCCCTCTCGTATTGAAGGAATGCCCATGCTCAGCAGTGGAATATTAAAAAGGGCTGAATATATACATACATGGGTTAAAATGAAGTCTATCCTAAAAAAATATAAAAAAGCAAAAAGTAACAAGTTTCTTTGTTTATATTCTATTTTGAAAACGAAACTACCATTTAAGCGTCACACTTGGTGCGGCTTTAGAGCAAATTTAAAAAAAAAAACGACCAAAGCATGAAACTCAAGCGGGGTTTAACCATTTTGACTGTTTATTTCAATAAATTAAAATTAAGTGCTTTAACAATTAAATAGTTTAAGTGTATTTTAACTCAACGCTAAATATTCATACTGTCTGCATCTAAGGACCTTGTTAATTATCAAACGAGTCGAGATTTTCTTCCTGCTCATCACTTAACCTTTGATTAAGTTCACTCTACTACACAATATAAATAATTACAAACACAGTTTATCAAAATAAAATCTTATAACATTTGAATAGAGTAGGAAATCCTGTATCAATCTTGGACAGTTGCAGCATTTTTGCAATACGTATAATAATAATAAGCGTTGGCTCCTGCTTTCATTATATGAGCAAAATCGATCAATATTAATCATTAAGGCAGCCGATCGTGAATGATATCGTTTCCAGACTACTGACGTGTGAAAATATTATACGTAAAATGGAAATGTTTTTTCAACTTATCCGGAAATAGGGATTCAGGCATTTTTATCCCTTTTCTAGTAACACGAATATGTCTTTATTATTTTAATTTTAAAAAGGACAAAAAATAGGTAAGTGCACATTTGACACGCACATTGGTGATTCCGTAGCGTAAAACATCAAATTTATTTATTTTTTAATATACTAGGCTCACCCTCGCTTCGCTTGGGTTCAAATCTAGAATAACAGAAACAAATCTATACCATGTGAACTGTACATTTTTCCGGGATAAATAGCCTATGTGCTATTCCAGACTACAATCTATCTCTGTGCCAAACTTCATCCAGATCTGTTCAGCCGTTCTGGCGTGATTGAGTAACAAACATCCAAACATTCATCTAAAGCTTCACATTTATAATATTAGTAAGATGTATGTAATTTGTTACCTTAAAAGAAAAAGAATATATTTGGCCATCGACAATATGCATTTTATCGACTGGAAGAATTTCGTAATTTTTATTATAAAATAAATATGTTTATAGTATTTCTATCAAACTGAATTTATTTTAGCGACTTTAGGAGCATATCACTCAGCAACTATTGGATGGAACAAGAAATGAAAGAAAGAAACATGGGAAATATCTATATAAATTTTAAACACTTTTCCAGAAATGCCTTTATGGCGCTCATATGGACTTAACGACTTATCTTTTTTATTATTCATAATTTGTATAGTGGTACAAATGAGACATTTATTTACCCAGCCATCTATCTCGAGTATTCTACAAGTAAAATGGCTGCGACATACGGACAGACGGACATGACGAAATTATAAGGTTTTTGCCATTTGACTACGGAACCCTAAAAAGCGCTATACAGATTTTATGAGAGGCGCTAGAAATTTCGCCTAAGTAAGGGATCTGTGAAACGTACACAGCATATATGTATTTAATCTACGAGCAATACTAAGTAAATTGCCAGCAAAGTCGTGACTGAGACTCGAACACGTTGAAGTTTGTCGTAAAGACAGACACTGCACCACCATGTCAAGCGTTCGTTGATTTTACAAGGTTAGTATAAAATCTTTGAAATTTCTTATTGACTAAAAGGGTACACCGACTTTACATTTTTTTTTTTTGGATTTTGTTCAAGTTGGAATTTTATGGGACCACCCACGAAGCCTGACTAATTCATTCAAAATAATCACTGTCGAGGGTATCACATAACATCACACAAGGGCAAACATCTGAATTAAGTACTTTATGTACCACCCATAACATTTATTAGAAATCCTTTTTAAAGTATTAGAATACAGCCTACACGCTAGACAAGTAGTAGGTTTCTTCCAGTAGATGATCATATTAATGGATATTAGTCTAGAATACAAAAAAAGGATATCATTTGTTTGTGTGTATGTTTGTCTTCCTTCAAACCGAAACGGCTGGACGTATAATATAGAATTTGGATGAATTTTAGTACATAGACTATGACTACGCATCTACGGATGAAAGCGAGTGAAACGTGGATATGTCGCTGGTATAACATAATAATGGTATTTATTATTTCTGAAACAGTTTAAATTGATTGGTTAACATGTTTGAAATTTATTACACTCGGTGTCTAACGTTTAATCAGTCGTTAATTGGTAAGCGATGCATGATCTCTTCCTAAATTGCTAATTAAAAAGGCATTAATTCAAATTAATTAATTACTTTATATGTATTGAAAATATATTTGTTATTCTGTGTAGCAAATGTATGAATACAAATATTTGATTGTTGAGGTATAAATTGTATATATAAATATGTAAACAATTGTATAATTATTCAATTAACTATAGAGAATCGAGGACGTGAACAATAAATACTCATTATATACACCTAACTAGCGAATCACCCACGCTTCGCTCGGGTTCGTCCCTAGGTCGATTCCCCGTGCAATTTTCATCCCCTTAAGGGATGATTTCCGGGATAAAAAGTATACTATGTCCTTCCCAGGGTCTCAAACTACCTTCTTACCTATTTTTATCTAAATCAGTTCAGTAGATCCTGAGATTACTCCCTACAACCTCACAAACTTTTCCTCTTTATAGTATTAGTATAGATATTGTACCTAAAAGCATGAAATTTTGCACAATATTCTGGTTGAAAGTACTTTTAACTTCTCTAAAGCCACACGTACAGTTGAAATCACTTCTTGTCAATATGTACATTGGTACTTAATAGAGCTCATAATCTAAACAATATTTTTGCCTACCGGATCTCTGGAACAGTTAAATTAGTATTTACGAGATTTTGGCTGACGTATATGGGTTTTGAGTGTGCACTTTTTTATTTCGAAGAATATAAATTGTTCCTCGAAATAGAGGATAAATCAAATCAAATCAAATCAAATCAAAATATACTTTATTCAAATAGACTTTTACAAGCACTTTTGAATCGTCAATTTTACATTGAAATTAAATTTAAATTAAATGTCAGTGTAGTCAGTCCGTGAGGAATCTACCACCGGCTCGGAAGGCAGTTCTGCTGAGAAGAGCCGGCGAGAAACTCAACAGTTGCAATGAAAAATAACTACAGATGTCAGCGTAGGAAAAAGCTAGGAAAAGGCAGGAAAAAATACAACTTGAGTACCTAGATTTTTTTGACTAATCATTGGAAAAGAATGTCGCAAGCAAGAGTAGTGATAGTGAAGAGTGGTGATAAACTGCTTACTTCGATAACACGCGGCACTGTGTCGCAACCTACCTGCATTCCTTTTGTAAATATATTTAAGGGACCAAGATAGGAGAAATAGTGTTTAAATTAAGATATTACAGCAATATTTTTGTAAAATTTAGTAATATTTTTTTAGAAACGTACTTATGGCTACCAAAGTATAACAAATACCATAACATACCACATATAATAACATATCAATTTTATATAAGCCTCGCAAATAAGCTCAGAAATCGAAATGAAACTATTTATTGACGTAAAATATTGCCAATCATCGGCGATGTTCATTTAAATTCTGAATAAATCTTTATAGCAGTTTTTTGGATAACCAAACTTATATAATATTTTATTTCAGTAAAAAACCATAACCTTTTCTTTATATAATCGAAATATTTGATTTACCTTATTTATTTTTAATTATTTGCAAAAAAAATATTTATTTCAAATTTCCAAGCCTTCAAAATTTCGCTTCATTTTAAACTTATCAAAAATTTCGAATTTGTCTTTTTTCATTTTTTTTTTATTTTTTAATCTTTCCTGGGAGTTAAGAACAACTTTAACTTCCCAAAAACTTTGAGAATATTTTAATCTCAACCAAAAATTTTAGGTACATATTATATCTTACTATATTGGTTCCAAAGTCTTTATATTTGTTTAGGTTTATTTACCAAAATCTCTAATAAAGATTTTTACGACCATATTTTATATAAAAAATAGAAATTAATTAAAATTATCACAAAGTGTTATTTTACACATTTTTCTTCTTTTTCTTCTTTCTTAACGAGTGTAAATTCACAGTATAAAACATACTGTAAATTGTGAAACGAACAAACTCACATTTGAACAACAAACATCACCTACATTCTATCGAAAAGATACACCAATTGTCATTCTCTGTTTACGCATTCCATTAGATTAATTAAAATTGATGACTTAGTAGCACACGACGCCTCCATTCAATTGTGAACGCCAACGTACACTTTGCACTTCACTTCTCAGAAACCAAGCCAGGATTGAACGTTACGAAATAAAATAGTAATCCTATTAAACACTTATCCACAAGTCTTTACGTAACAATGCGTGATTCTATAGTTCAAGCGATTTGAAATAATACTATCTCTTTAAGCCGATTTTACCGAGATTAGTATATGTAAAGCCAATTTATAATTGCCTCTAAGAATCACCTTCGCAAATGTGAATTATATGTATGTATATATTATGTATGTATGTATGTATTCAGCCCTTTTTAATGTCCCACTGCTGGGCACGGGCCTCCCTTCAGTACGAGGGGAAATTGTATAACTATCATCATTGCTTATTTGAAAATAAAAAAATATTGCACTTTAGAGATTTATTAATAATCAGTTTCTTAGATAGGCTAAAAATGTCGAAAGAAATAATTTAACAATATAAAACTTGAACGTTAAGGATTTTTAACCATATTTAGTACCGGTTAATTTTAAACACGTTTGTATTGGCTTCATTTTGAACTGTAAATGAATAAATAAATAAATATATTAGGACATTAACACACAACACCATCTAGTTCCATGGAAAGCTACGAGGCCTGTGTTATGGATACCAGGTAGTTGATACACTATACATATATAACTTTAAATACATACATATTATAAATATAAACACCCATGATGGGAGTACAAACATTCGTGCTCATCACACAAATGAAACGGGACTCGAACCCTCGACTGTTGGCATAGCAAGTAGGATCACTACAAACTGAGCCAAACGTGTCGTCAGATGAATGTAAATAAAACTCTGAATTCGTCTTAAATCCACTGATGGTGGGGCCAGTGGATAGAATAGAATAATTCTTTAATGGCTATTAGAAAAACCTTCAAATTTGGGCTTATTTGAATATTGTTAACGAGAAACTAGCTGAACTTACAAATTCTTTGTACATTCTAGAGCACCGCACTTGTCTCCTTATATTTGCATAAAACATACTCTATTATAACAAAGTATGAATAGTACAATAGAAAACAGTTCAGTATGAATACGATTTGTTAGCTTGAGCTAATGATATATTCGAACTTCAGTACGCTTATAATAAGTAAACTTGTCAGTAGGTACTGAATGCAAAGCAAATCCATCAATAAAGTCTATTTGTTCGCAAGTTTTAAACTCAAAAGGCTGGAATGAAATAAATTTTTTTTCAATTAGACTAATACAAGCACTTTTGAATCGTCATTTTAATTTAAAGAGCGTTAGTGTAGTAAGTCCCTGGGGAAGCTACCACCGTCTCGGAAAGCTGTTTCGCTGGCCGGCGAAAAATACCGAGAACATTATATTGTTATTTTTTACGAATAGAATATGTCTTTTTGATATGGCATGAATCATTAGTTGTGTTACATTATAATATTAGTGGAGTGCCTGCATATTATATACGTTTTGAGCTAAGTAGAACACCTTTACATGTCTGAAAAGCGTTTAACTAAAGTTATAATCTACGTTTACTTAGACTTAAATTCATTACTAAGAAAAAAAATACCATGCAAAGTATAAAAATTCTCAAGCATCTTTCCACTACTATCTGCAATCAAGTAAAAAGTAAAGGATGAAGTAAAGTATAGTACAGCATTCATGCCTTTGGCGTGGACTATCTGTGTCACCGAGTATCTGAACCATTCATTTGATCGACGGTATACAATTTCATACAAAGAACGTGCTTCTCGTTCGCCTATCTAGATATAAAAGGACTTTTTTCATTGTACCTGTTCTTTATCTCGTCGTAAAACAATAAAATAGCAATACTATTCAATAAGCGTCCTACATATGCCAGTACAGTGTGTGTAAAAATAAAAAAGGTTTTATTTAAAATGTCAAATATTCGCGTCAGTCTAAGAAAGTATTATTACGTGATTAATTAGTTAGTGAGTTAGTTGTATTTAACTTTTATATTATAAATAAATACATACATACATACATATGAAAAACATCACCCTCTTTCCCAAAGAGTCGGATAAAAATACCAGTAATTTAACACAAGTATTTGATACATGATCCGCACAGTGAGATATGAAAACATGTTCATTGAGTACTTATAAACATATGTTAGATACTCGTACCTTTCGTATTGCATCTTAAAGATTTTAATAGCTTGATGACCACCTGAATAGGCGTAGGCGTTAACTTGTTTATAAAGGAAGTGTAAACATGAAGTAAGCTGTAACTAAAATGGGTTTGTTATATTTGAGTTATTGTTAGTGCTAATATAATATAAATATTGATATTTAAAACCGCGATAGACATGTATGTATATGGGACATGAGTAGGTATTTAAAGATAGGTTGGCAAGTAGTATATAAGTGCAATACTTTATATATTACTACATATGTATATTATTTTTTAATAATAAAGGGTTTAGTAAAATAAGGCGTTGAATTCTTTTATAAAATTTATATAGGTACATATATGTGATGACCATTAAGGTTATATTTTTGTATGAGATCAAACTATTCATTGAAAAAGAGTAATGATAATAAATTCAAAATTTGCGAAGATCGGGCATTCATTTGTGTGATGAGCACGAATGTTTGTACTCCAGTCATGGGTGTTTATATTTATAATATGTATGTATTTTAAGTTATATATGTGTAGTGTATGAACTATGCGGTATCCATAACACAGGTCTCGTAGCTTACCATTGAACTAGATGGTGCTGTGTCAATGTCCCAAAATATTTAATATTTATTATTATATCGAGTAACGCACTAAAAATATACAAACAAATTAAGCATTCCCTCTCTTTTGAAGTCGGTTAAAAATTATTGTATATAATGATGCGTCTTCATGCACTTAATTGAGCCGATACATAGCACTATTTTCTATGTCCGTGGGTTGACTGAAAGAAATCTCTTCGACTCGTAGGAATAAATCGCCTTTTGCCTATAGGTATGTCATTTAAAATGCAATATCTATACTATTTTTCATAAGTATATATAAAAATAAACTTGTTTGTCTCTTCGTATCGAATATTAATTACTTTCCATTACAATTATAATAACAAGAAGAACAGTTTAATTATATATTAATTTACATTTCCAATGCACATTAAACATAAAGTTTTCGCGTTTTAAATATTTCTTGGAAGGTGCATAATTCTTGAAAAATATGACTGGCAAAAATGTGAAGCGATTTCGTGCGTCAAAAGTCCCAGAATTAATCATGTCACCGCAACATTAAATCATTAAAATGTTTACAACAAAGACGGATAAAAATGGCGACAATGAAGTGTATGACGGATGCCATTTATGCCACGGAAATATAACGTGGGCTCTCCTTATTTCTGTAATGAATTTTACATTTTTTCCTTAAAAGTTTATATTATTTTTATACATATATATCATTCTGGTGTATGTATGTTCGTAATTCTTGTAATCCTAAACATATTGACCGAATTTTATGTTTTTTTTGTATGTATGGGGTCACCTAGATGGTTCGTAGCTGTAGTTGAACCCTGTAGAGGGCGCTGATATTCAGGTTTTTTTTTAATTTCTATCCAAACTAGTCTGCGATCATCAGGGCATCGTCTGCCTCTATCCACTGGTTTTTCTCATAAAACGTCGTACTATCGTATAGAAATTAATAAATAATCATAAAAATATAATATCTCACAAATATTTACATTACTACACAGTTTTTTTAGCTTTACTAAACACGAGTGCACGAAGTTGGTAATTGAGTCGTTATATTATTATTAGCATAAGCAAGGAAATCAAAAGATAGTAGAGAATGGAGTGTTATTTTATTTCTCTATCTTTCTCTATCTTTCTATACAAACAATATTTAACTTAGAATATTTAGTAAATAGCAGGATAATAACGTTACAAGTACGTATGTATGAATATATCTCAAACTTTTCAACGAGCGAAATAACGAGAGTTGCAACATTAACTTTTACAAAAGTTTAAAATAGCTAAAGTTAAAATGAACTTTTAGTATGAACTTACAAAACTTACTGCGCGACATTTTACGTAAAGGCAGAGAAACATAGATATAAGTTGACGAAAATAAATTAATATTTTATTCTTGACACAGTTTACTCTTAAGTATCTTACTTTAAATTGTATGTAGTACAAACGTAATTACGAAAATACTGCATCTGTATTCCACATATTATTAAATTGTTGATTTAGTAATGTTATATATAAAAACAGTAGCGACTCATCCCCGGTTCGCTCGGGTTCGTTGCTTGATTCCCCATACAAACTTTCATCCTCATTTTTACCACTTTAAGGGATGATTTCCGGGATAAAAAGTATCCTATGTCCTTCTCTGGGTTTCAAAATATCTACTTACCAAATTTCATCTAAATCGGTTTAGTAGATCCAGAGATTACCCCCTACAACGTCACAAACTCCCAAACTTTATCTCTTTATAATATTAGTATAGATAAGTCTTATAATTTCTAAATTTTATGTATACGTACCAACATATAAAGCGAAATTTTTATTCGCAATAATAAAAGAGTCGACAAGCTTCTAAAATCTTCAAAGCTTACCTGCAAAAAATAATAATAGGCATAAATAAAATAGCGAAGCGAGGACAGCTTAAAAATTTAATGTAAAATAAAAGTATTTTTTTTTAAATTTACGCATCTATACATTTTTTTCTGATATTACATGAATCATCTTCCAATCCTTACACATTTTATCAAAGGTCACTCATAAGAACTTCAAGGACAGAACTAAAACGTGGCTAACATCTACGCAAAAACTTTAAATGAGCGATTTTTTGCCATGCACCATATTTAGAACAAGTACTTTGTTAGTCAATTATAAAAACATGTTACTAATACATATGAAATCGAATAACAATAATTGATCAATTTTTTAAGCATTTTACATGTAAAGAATATAAGTTATCTTTTTTTACTTAATTTTTTCTTTATTTAATTATTTACTTCACATACGTACCTATATATATATATATATATATATATATATATATATATATATATATATATATATATATGTGTATATATATATATATATATATATATATGTGTGTGTGTGTGTGTGTAGATAATAAATTCCATTGAAATGTTGAACATTATAAAACAAAATCGTCTTTAAATTCTAATAGTCTTAACTCTAACATCCATATGAAAACTATACGAAACTCTATCCAATACTTTCTTAGATTTACGCGAATATTTGATATTTTAAATAAAACTATCTTTTTTTTATTTTGATTTTTTGTTCCCAGAGTTTCGAATGCTTTACAGCAGCGGTCGGCAACCTTTTAGCAGGCAGGGGCCACAAGGTGGCTATACCTAGTAAAGGCGGGCCGCACTTGTGAGAGCAAAAAAAAAAGCATATACCACAAAATATGTCCACTACAACATTCAATGTGACAATTCCTAAAATGACTCTTAAATGCTTATCCTGGTTGCCTATATGGTTGCCGACCGCTGCTTTACAGCAATCATGGGCATGGGAGAGACTAAGGTTTTAGACGTCTCAAAGGTCAGTGTATAGTCGTTTCAGACACCTACTTATAAAATTATACAAAGATTTTCAAAAATCATTATATCTAACTAATATTGAAATGCTAAACATATTATGATGAAACGATAGAACGAGAAAATGCCCATAGGGCATTATGTCATGGGGACCAACGTAGATTAGCTATTATTATTAGGTATATATCCGCCTCTGTTATCTTGCGAACGGTGTTGGGGCAACAATAATACCTATATTCGCCATCTTACTTGCAAGTAGCTGCATAATTATTTCAAACGTTTAGTTTATTCTTATAGTCATTGAAATATAAAACGATTAAAAAGCAAAACAATAGACCATTGCATGCTTTCATTGAGATTGGCGATGAATATTCAAGAGCGGAGAAAGTGAAAAGACTCGGTAAAAACGGTGCAAATATCCATTATACATACAAACTAAAACAACGACTGGTCTTACTTTAATACAGTTTTACAGATTATTAAAGTGCCTTAGGTAAAGTATGTCATTGGGTGGAACGTTTTTATCATGGTTTGGCGTTTTTGTGTTCCTTATCATTTTTTGCAATAAGTAGAGGAAACAGTTTGTTTTTACTGATACGTTCGTTTTGCAAAATTTAAATTTTCGATAGTTTATCAATAGCTAGCGACTGACTGTTTTTTTGGCATACATTTTATTGCTTTATTTCAAAAGCTTTTAGATAGAGCATACCGACAAAGAAACTCAACAGTCAGTTTTTTTCAGATTTCAATCAAAGGTGGTATGATTTCTGAGCAAACATATTTTTTAATGGAATAAAAAAGTAGCTTATGGCACTTGGCAGTAATGTAGCTTCCAATTACTGAAAGAATTTTTAAAATCAAATCAGTACTTTTATGAATTATATGTAACTAGCGGCTCACCCTCGCTTCGCTGGGGTTCGCCTCTGGACAGACAAAAGCAAATCTATTCCACGGGAATCGTACATTTTTCCGGGATGAAAAGTAGCCTATGTGTTATTCTGATGATGATTATTCTGATATATATTATTGTAAAGTTTTATTAAAATCCAATCAGTAGTTTTTGTGTACTAAGCTGTATACGTTACTATAGCTTTTTAACTATCCCACGGGAACCCTTTAATTTTCCGGGATTAAAGTATCTAAAATGTTGACCGGGAATATTAGGTACCACTATGCAAAATTTCGTTTAAATCGGTCTAACAGTTTCGGAGATTAGCCCGTACAAACAGACAAACAGACGGAGAAAAAAAATTGAAACAAAATCTGGATTTATTCTTTTTCTCTTCTTAAATCCCCCTGACTCGGTTTTTGCGTTTTTTTCTATGGACAGACATTCGACCTCTACAGTTTTATTAATGTATAGATATACTTTACAATAATTGTGTTGAAGTGTAGATTAATGATTATCTATATATACATAAAAAAATATTTTTTTTATATTTTGACACTATACATATTATTTAGTGTCAAAATATTAAATAGACCTACATATTTTTTTCTCATTAAAAATGATTGATGATAATAATATCTTCAATAAAAGCAGTTTTAATTATTATATAGTATAATAAATCGTAATCGACTTTCAAAACGTTTTATGGATTCTAAAATGCAATTTCGCAAGAATTCACAAAATTGCGTGACCTTAGCACGTTGATATTTGATGTGATCATATGAGTAAATACCACAGTACATTGCGTCTGACCGTCTCGCGAGTACAACTAAGACTGCCAACGCGACTGCCAAATGCCAACTGGTATTTTAAACCAAGCAAATAATTTACATTCGTAAATTAAATATTATTTTAAATCCAAATAATCTAGCTATGATCAAAATATAAAGTGCAACTTTTTAACAGTTTTGCTTATGTTTTAGATTTGTAATAAAGGAATCGAAAAAAAAATTAAGTCGAAATATCTCTTCAAAATAAATCTAAATTCATCAAGCATAAAGGAAAAATATTTATAATAAGTTAGTATTAAGTAAATAATACATTTAATACACTTTATATACATAACTAGCGACTCACCCTCGCTCAGCTCGGTTTCGTCTCTAGAAACATTTTAACGGTTAGTACAAATTTCCCAGAGATAAGATATTTTCCCGCAATAAAAAGTATCCTGTATAACCAGCTATCATCATTCTAAGTTTCATCAAAATCTGTCCAGTGGTTTTCTCGTGATGCGTTCCCATACAGACAGACAGATAAAAATTCTAAAAACTATAGATTCGGCCTCTGTATCGATAATAATGACTATGACGATAAAATAAGATTTTCCAAAAAATATTTAAAGTACAGATTCGACTCAGTTAGAATTTTATTATATGTATAGATAATTGTATTGCGAATAACGAAAAACTAAAGTTTTCTAATTATTATATAAAAAGAAATATGAAAACCGGTATATATAAAAACTTTAACAGTTACATATAGACAGAAGGCAGAAAAGTAAAACACTTTCTATGCTAATGGGATTGACTAAAAAATGGCAATGTTAATCTTGCCTTTCTTACGCAATACGTTATAACTCACCTTGAAGAGAATAAGATATCGCCTGAACATTGAGAGGCCAGAGCTACACAACCTTTTTATGCAGTTAGGACTCGAGAAGCATACTTATAATAACTTACTAATTACTAATATTTTAAAGGCGCAAGTACAGTTTTTAGGTCTTTAAATATTAAATGTAAGTAAATTCGAAGAAATAATCTTGATAAATCCTATAACTTTGAAACACTGCAGAGATAACGCGCTCGCATGGAAAATCAAGTGAAACGGGTTCAAATCGCGGGTCTCGTACCTCATGTTCCACAAATCATTTTCAATATGATTACTATTTCCCTAAAGATGAAGAGAAATAATGTCAAAAAATCTAACTAGTTTTCGAAAAACATAAGAAGTCCACCAACCTGCACTTGGCTAGTGCAGGCTGGCTAGACCTCTTCGCATTGAGAGAGGCCCTTGGCCTGCAATGGACATTAAATTGACTAAATTCTTATTATTTATTACAATCTGCAATTAAAAATATAAATACGATATGGTTTATGTGTTAATAACAAAAAATACCTAAAGTAACAATAAAATACATATTGGATATGCTAAGATCTAAGATTGACCTCCCCTGATTTAAAATAATCTAAGATCTTAACCGTATGTAATTGGATGATCACCGCAGAAGGGCATGTTCAACGAGAGATATCCAACTGATATATTTTTATTTCTTGGATTGATAACTGGGCCAAAGTAGAACAAAAAGCGTTTTCAGTAAATACATTATTGCGATGAAGCCTCTCTAACGAGATATAGCACTGGATTAATTAGACACCTCAATTCTGTAGTCTGTTATTATGAAAACGTATTCGTACACGTGAAGATACTAACATAGAATTTTAATGCATTGTCTATATGTGTAAGTAAAATAGTAATTAAATTAAGAAAACTACATTTTCACATATATATTATTTTCATTTTTACTTTTTTATTGTTTTCATGTCATGAATATAAAATGTATTGTAATCTTTGGTTCATTCTAATTCTTATTTAAATAGGCTAGTAGTCAAGGTCAACCTTTGTTTATCTTCTTATATAGACAAAAAAATATTAAAATATATAATATCAGATTCATTTTGTAAGCAAATGTGTAAAATAACTATTTATTTATTTGAAACCCCCTCTGATATATAGGTATAATTGTTTATGTATAATATTACATAGTAGACAAAATACTCTTTAAGTAGATAAATGCAGAACGATTTTACTTTAGACCTTGTACTATAAATCAAAATATCCCTTTAAAATCTCTACACGATATAAGCCATAGCAAATCTAATAAAAATTCAAATACATTAAACTACACACAAAACCTAGTTATTAAGTACACATGAGAATTACTAATTTTACTAATTTAATCTATAAACTTATAAAATAAAATTTCAGCTACTCAATCACAATTAGCTCGACACCAACATGAAAAATGTTTCATTTAGTTTCAAGCTCTCAGTAGTTCTGTATAAATATAGCTTAAAATAGAAATAAGAATAACTTAAGTTGAATATAAATATAATGTTAGATGACATTAAGAAGCAAAATTGAAAATAAGTCACGTCTCAGTAATAAACTCCCAACTTTGGGTCCATAATACGTCACAAGCACCCTAATATGTAAAGATTAGTGTCGCATTCTCATCAACTATTCATTGATCCTGCGCAAATAGAAAACTATATAGAAGTGGAAAAGTATTTTTATTCACTATAGCATGAGGTTAGGCAAAATTAACACTAATGTAATATTTGTAGGTTTTTTTTTAATAAAAAACAAATGAATTGTATGAAAAAAATCACATAAAATGATTATTGCTATTTTCATGAAACCTCTAATTGTAAAACTTAAGAACATGACCACCGAAAAATATAATATAATACAATTGTTCTAAGTTGTAACACTACCAATATATGTATACGTAATACATCAGCTATACATACTTATAATAAAATTCTAACTAAGTCGAATCTGTACATCAAATATTTATTTGGAAAATCTCATTAAAGTAGTCATTATTATAGATACAGAGGCTGAATCTATAGTTTTTAAAAATGTTGTGTCTGTTGATGATAGCTGATTATCCGGGTTAACATATAGGGTACTTTTTACTGGAAAATATCGGAAAATAAATTACGGGAAAATATCTCATCTCTGAGAAATCTATACTAAACTTTAAAGCGTAACTAGGGACAAACCCGAGGGGAACGATGGTGAGTCGCTAGTATGTATAATAAAGGTACAATTCATTAGATAGACAGTTAATTGTTAATGCGGATGCCCATTCACCTTGACTTTAATATTCAGTGTCAAGACCATGACCTTGTAATTTTCATAATATATAAACATAAGCGTTCATAACAGATACATAACCTACGAAGCAAGTTTACAAATGGTAGAAAAAATGATAACAGAAAGAAATTAAATATTTGAATAATTCTTTTTTTGTTTTGTTGGGGGTGTGTCAGGGGTGGTTTAAGGATAAAAATGGGAAAACCCCAAAAAAACAGCTAGAAAATCGAAAAGTTCAGAACTGTTTATTTTGTATGGGAATCACTAACCGTTAAAACGTACCTAGGGACGAACCCGAGCGAAGCGAGGGTGAGTCGCTAGTAGGTAATATTAATTGAAAACAGTGCTACCACGGCTTCCTAATATATGTGTGTGTGTATATATATATATATATATATATATATATATATATATATATATATATATATATATATATATATATATATAAGCTTTTTCATGAGTTATAACAGTTGAGTTAGAACAAGTAAATTAGGTTTAGGTGCGATAAGTTAGTTTAAAGCCGAATTAAATTACGAAACTTTAAAGTAAACGTTAAAGGATTGCAAAAATTAAACTAGCGTAACTTAAAATAATTGTTACGTTATTAATTTACCTACTATTTTGAAATCTTCAAACAATTAGACAAATAAAAATCCATCAGTCGTGGGTTTTTTTTTTTGGTGTAAATACATGAACAACTAGTGTTTTACTCTCGCTTTGCTCGGGCGCGTTTCTAGGTAAGCGGAATATGTTTACAATTTCATGGGTTTTAATGTTTTTGTGCGGAATCCTAATTCTTTTTCTAGAATAAAAGAAGAATAAATTACTCCCTGTGACATCAGCTATTTGCCAGTGAATGTCCCGTGAAAATCAGTCAAGCCTTTTCTGAGGTTGACTGACAGATAGGCCGGAACAAACAGACAGACAGACGGACGGACAGACATACAGACAAAAATTTTAAAAATTGTTTGTCTTATACTCGTAAGTACCGTAAACACTTCCACGTAAATTTAGTAAAAACCTGTTATTTTGATATTACAAACAGACACTTCAATCTTATGTATTTGTATAGATATATAGAGTTGTATAGATGAAATTAGTTACTTGACATTAGTTTTATTAAAAAGTCGCGTAGTACACGAAAATATTAAAATTTCGTGAAATTAATGCATGCATTATGAAATTGAGCATATAAAGATTAAATGACCAATATAATTAATGTCATGAAAGCATTTTAGCGTCATTAATTTTGTAATGTTAATTAGGTTTAGAAGATGAACGCAAGTTCACAAATGCAAAGTATATTCGTGACGTATAACGAGGTCGAGAGCTGATAAGATCGGCTGCACCTGATTTACTTAAACAGTACGACGGAACAGCATTAACTAAACAACCGATTTTATAATAATGGATTTTTTATCGGTCGTTACACGATACTCCAAAAATACAAGATAATTAATTATCTTAGTTGCTGATTAGTGTTATATTATATATGTATTTATTGTTCATCATCTACGCTGATAAATAAAATTGAAGTATCTGTTTGTAATGTCAAAATAACAGCTTTATACTAAGTGCATATGGAATTATATACGGTAGGTACTTATAAGGAAAACACAATTTTTAAAAATTTTGTCTGTCTGTTTGTTCCGGCTAATCTCTGAAACGGCTGGACCAATTTTAACGGGACTTTCACTGCCAGATAGCTGATATTATAAGGAGTAACTTAGGCTATTTTTATTTTAGAAAAAGAATTAGAGTTTCGCTCAAAAAAATTAAAACATACCTAGGGACGCATCCGAGCGAAGCTAAGTCGCTAGTTTTGTATAAAATCAAGAAAAGAAAAAATTCGACATGACAATGTCTGTCGGGTCAGGTAATTATTATTACTAATTTTGAATACTGATCTAAATACGTGATAGTATCATCATATCATATCATATTTACTGTAGATCATAACTACATGTATTTATTAAAAGTAGTGATCTTGCCATCGTTCTAATTCTGCCAATGGGACATCAATCCCATAGGCATCAGAAGATGAACACATAATTTATCCTAATACAAAAAATCAGTCCCCTTAAAGTTGACTTTCTATATACGATATTGCTCACGAATGCATCGCTAAAAATATGTGGGAATGACATGTCATGAGTTAAATGCTTAACATTAATTTAACATTAAGCTTAAATCTGTTATTTTCATATAATTCTTGGTTTTCTATTAGCATTAGCGATTCTAAATTTTATTTTTTCTCGCCTATCCGTTGATTTTTAGGTTAAAAAACAACTTTGACATTAATAATATTAGAAAATTAATATGAAAAGAATTCAAATTTAAATTATAATTTTGTATTCATGTCGGAATGGAACTTGTCTAAATATACATGCAAGTCACATCTTTTGCTACATTTCTACTTACAAACAATATTTTTTAATGTAATGGTTATTTGATATGTAAGAATTATTTTTCACTAAATCCTTTCTATAGATGTGTTTGGAATACTAAATTATTTATTTTATAAAAATCTTAATTTATTCTCAGATAGACATCGTACCGTGTAAACGGCTGGGTCTATAAGCATGAAATTATGCACAAGAGTTACTTATATTGTAATAATGATTGTGGGTACTAATGACGTTTCAAAATTATCCTCCAATTTCCAAAGGGATAAACGATAATCTTATACCTATAGAAAACATCATTTTGGAGTTAAAAACACGAAATCTTGGAAATTTTGGAATTGGAATCTTGGGAAATTGCCAACGAGGAATCCCGTCGGGTCGACTTCTAGTTTAATAAGAAGCATTTATGATGAAAGATATTTATGTCATTATCGAATCGACAAGTTTTATTTAAACAACCTTATTAAGCATTGAGTTTTAAGTTAGAAATACTGACAAATTAGCAGCATTCTCCTTTGAGAAATCGGTTAAAAATTAACAAAACGAACCATTGTTATACTTATAATAATACACAATATTTTATATAATAACGTAATGTATTATAGTTTTTGTATTAAAAAAGCGGGGCGTAATAATACAATAATTATAAAAACTCCCTTATTCATATACAAATAGGGGAAAAATAATAAATAAATATTATTATATGAGAAGCAATATCCCGTCGTCACGTCACTGGATTTTCTAATAAATGATTTGTACGCACAGTTATGCGGTCCACAGCTTCCATTATTTGTTTTGGTTTATTTGTCCAGCATCTCGCGTGCCGAGATAATTAGAAGACATGTCTCAGTGAGAAAATAAGATAAACAATTACTTTCTTTATTTATTAAGAAAATTACATCTAGGCTACGTTTGATCTGACATTTATTGCTTACGTTATATAGGTATGTTATAGCTGCTTAAAAACTTGCTAAAATTCCTTATAAATATAGGACTACAATTAAATTTAAATAATAAATATAAATAAATATGTTGGGACATTAAAGATACAGCACCATCTAGTTCCATGTTAAGCTACGAGGCCTGAGTTATGGGTACCAGATAGTTGATACACTACACATATATAACTTTAAATACATACATATTATAAATATAAACACCCATGACTGGAGTACAAACATTCGCGCTCATTACACAAATGGATGCCCCCAGCGGGACTCGAACCCGCGACCGCTGGCACAGCAAGTAGGGTCACTACAAATTAAGCCAAACGTGTCGTCTGTGTTTAAGTTTGTTACTCCTTCATGACTGAGCGAATTTTGATGAAATTTTGTGCACAGATAGGACCTAGAGACGCGTCTGAGCGACGCGTGAATAAGTTGCTAGTATTAGATATGCTATTCATTTGGGGAATATAGCTAGAATTCATGCAGCAATTCCACGCGGACCTAACTTGTACTGTAGGTAAATATAAAATGTATGTTTGTTTTGGATGATTCAAAATTTTTTGAAGTGAAAATTTCTAACCGAAACTTATTTGTTCTCGTCAGCTACATGCTAAGTGTAACATGTGAAATGTCGACGCAGTCTGGCGCAGACTGGCGACGCGCAGCGTCATACGTTTTGATTAATAAATAAACTATGTATATCAAAATGTAAGTAATTATTGTTCGGAGTGCCAATGGATGTGAAAACCAGACTAATAATAATTTCAATTTACAAATTATGAAATTTTAATTATTCATACTATAATTAATTTAAAAGAATAAACACAGTTATTCCAAAGTTTTCTGTCGGCAGTCCCAATGCCTGCCTATTTTAATTTTTTTCTTTAATGTAAATAAAGCAGTGTTTTTGTTTGTCGAAAAAAGCAATAACAAATCCCAAATCCCTGAATACAAATGTTTTATATCAACAAATAAAAACACAGCAGGAATTTACTTCAAAGTAAAAACAAAACTCACAAAGAGGTAAAGATCAACACAATCCTTTCACAACTACTAAAATCCTTTAATACGTAACAAGAAGAAGGACTCGGAATCAAATGAGAGCAAACAAGAGTCGATCTGAGCCCGATCTCGGTCGGCATCGCAATAGGTACCTAGCCTGCGAGTCACGTACTACAAAATATAAGGTTACAACTTTATCGTATCTGCACTCTTAGATCCCAGTTTATTTAATGGATGATCTAATTGGTATTACATAGTTAACAAGCTATTATATATATATATATATATATATATATATATATATATATATATATCTATACTATAATAAAGCAGTAACTTAGCGAAATCTGTACATGAAATATTTTTTAAAAACAATGACTGTAACGTATTATGTATACGATATAGACCCCAAAACAATAGTTATTAATTTTTTTGTCTGTTTGTCTTTTTGTCTGTACGCGTTTCACGCAAAAAGTAATGAACCGATTTCAACGAAATTTTGTGAACTGATAACTTATTACTCGGGTCAATATTTAGGATAACTTTTACTTTTGGAAAATCTTTGTTTCCCGCGGGAAATCGCAATAACTGGTTTTATCGAGTCCTCCTTAGGAACCCTCCGCTGGCTAAACCTAAAGACATACATCAAAACAATGTACTAAAAAATTGTAGATCTTGAAAAGGCCAACAGAAATATCTACAACAGTATATTATGTCTATCTCTCAAGGTACACTCGCAATACCTATTCTTATCTATACCTATAGCAAAACTAACATAGTTAAATCGATGTGCGCGTTTCACGCAAAAAGTACTGAACCGATTTCAATTAAATTTTGTATAGTGATAGCTTATCACTCGAGTCAACATTTAGGATACCTTTTACTACAGGCACATTTTTCGTTCCCGCGGGAAAACGCAATGACTGGTTCTATCGAGTCGTCCTTAGATGTTTATATGGCTAACGCTGGCTGAACCTTAAGAGATAAATCAAAACAATGTACTAGAAAATTGTAGGTCTTAAAAAGTTCTACAGAAAAGTTCTCAACGGTATATGTCTATCTCCTAAAGTACACTCGCAATTACTATTTTTATTCACTACTCGCGACTCACAGGCTGACTTATCAACGTTTAGCTCAGTTCAGCAGTGAAACGTAACTAGGGACGAACCCGAGCGAAGCGAGGGTGAGTCGCTAGTATATATATATATATATATATATATATATATATATATATATACACATACATACTAACCTACTGCTAACACACTTTTCTAGATAAAAAACTATTATAAGTTCGAAAGTTTGTACTGTACCTTTGTGTGTTTATCTTTCACAATGAAATGGCTGGACGGATTTGGATTTAATTTAATACAGATATAGACTATGGCCCGGATAATATAAAGGCTACTGTTAATAATAAAAAAATTCAAAAGGTAGCAGTAACTGTATATAATATTATTAGCGACTCACCCTCGCTCCGCTCGGGTTCGTCCCTACTTATGAACATTTTAACGTTTAGTATAGATTTCTCAGAGATGACATATTTTCCTGCAGTAAAAGTATCCTATATGTTGACCCGGATAACCAGCTATCATCATACCAAATTTCATCAAAATATGTCGAGCGGTTTTCTCGTGATGCGGTCACAGACAGACAGACAGAAAGACAAAAATAATGTCTATTTTAATAAGAATTTCCAAAAAATATTTAATGATCAGATTCGGCTTAGTTACAATTTTGTTATATGTGTAGATAAATATAAAAGGCCTGGGTTTGTACCCGGACGAAGCGAGAGCAAGTCAACAGTAGGCACTCTATAAATTTAAAAAATTATGAAGTAAAAATATCAAACAAAACATATATAAGTCGATATAAATACATAGTAATATTGAAATTGTGAACTAATACAAACCTTTAGTAACTGCTTTACTTGAAGTAAACATAAGTCGGTACGTTACTGTGTTTGAGAGTCAGGTCACGAAAATAGGGAAGAGTTCGTACAGTCAACTTTGCACATTTACAAAAAAGGGTGTTTCTCGAAAATATTATTATGCGAATAAAAAGCGACAGGTAGTGTACTTACGGGAAGCAATAGCGTTTTCTTTGAAGTAACAAGAAGTACATACTTATTAGTTCCTTAGATTTTCTTGAATATTGGACATTTTAAATAAAAGTACTATCTTTTCGGATTAATCTTTTTGAAAAAATCCGAAAAGATAGTTTTATTTAAAAATAAGTTCTTGTGAAGTGAAGTGAAGAAAAATATTTAAATTGAAATAAAATATGGAGTGTACTAATTTAAAAAAAAGTTATTATTTTTTTACAGCTTGTAGATGATATAATCATTTTTTTATATTACTATAAAGGACAGCAAAATCATATTCTACAAGCGCCATCGTTAATAGAAAACTAAATAATACATAGAAATAGCATGTCTAAGCGCTATGTCACGTGGTCAGTATATGCCATTCCCGTACCTACATATTTTTTTAGTTCTCTGTTCGCTATATCGACTGTAAAAGTAAGCAACTCGTATAAGAGGGCTTCTTATACAAGTTTTATAGTTTTTTTTTTTTTGCTAAGTTATTTAGCAGTTTTTTAAATAAACATCTAATATCAGCGGATATTGTACCAACCTAAACTGGACGAATATCATATTTTCATATAATAATAGGTATACATTTTTTTATTTTAACAATTTATTGTAAATGCTTCTTTTATCTATATATCAATATTTCTGTTTGTCCATGAGTTGCTTAGATCTGAAGGGCTAAAACCATTACACCTACGCATTATGGAGTTTTATGAAAAACGAAAAAAGAAGTGTCCCTATATTCTGTCTATGTACATAATTTTTCCCATAATTTATGCATTTATAAAAAAATATATATAATAGAGTTTTACTTTGAAAATTAAGTTTCTGAACGAACAGACCTAAATGGCAGCCGATCAAACCACAACTATTACAAATTTGTACTTATAGTGTTCTAACATTAATTGATGCAAAAAAAAACCTTTTTTAAAAAAAGCAATTTATATAACCAGTGCATATAATAAAGTCTAACAGCGATATATTCCTGACAGAGTTTAGCTTCGAAATTGCTTTTGCTGCATTTTAGCGCTTTGCAGTTTCAAACGTCGTTATTAAAAAAACACAACACAGTATACATATATATATACAGTACACTAGATAGCACTAACTGAAAAGTTATTCGGCGATGCTATAAAAAGCAGTAAAGCAACTAACATAAGGCAAAAAAATAGTGTGTGGAGAATATTCGGAATAAGTAGAAATAATTTTCATCTTAGAAATAACTTTATTATATATATTTATTTAAAGTTATATATGTGTAGTGTATCAACTATCTGGTATCCATAACACAAGCCTCGTATTATCATGGAACTAGATGGTGCTGTGTGTTAATGTCCTAACATATTTATTTATTTTATTTATTCTCTTCTACTGTTTAAGAATTATCATTTAAGTAATTAATGTATTACGCAAACACCAAGTTTGCAAAATATCAACGCAAAAACTTCTTTATAAATATTAATAACATTACTATATATAATATGGAAGATATGCACATAAAAATTTCAAGAACACATTAAAATTAAGATTAAAATATTAAATTAATGTAAATATTATTCAGAATTTAGCAAAATATACATGTTTCGCTTTAAAATTATACCATTAGAAGACTAAAATACATCGAATAAACTCTCTCATGTAACAAGAAGTGAAATTAAGTGTGCACTGAGCGAAAACTATTAATTATCAATTTATAAAACTTTCTTAAAAAAATTTTATAAAATTTCTAGCACCTGTGTAAATATCTATACTAATATTATAAAGCTGAAGAGTTTGTTTGTTTGTTTGGTTGAACGCGCTAATCTCAGGAACTACTAATCCGATTTGAAAAATTATTTTTGCATTAGATAGCCCGTTAACTGAGGAAGATATAAACGAAGATATGATATAAACTATAAGTGTGGGAAATTTCATACTCCTCCGTCCGCGCAATTTTCGTAAAAAGGGGTACAAAGTTTTTGCGTCACTTATTAATTTATAGATATAGATCCTACATAAACTTGAATGTGATAGAATAGTTTAACAAATGAAAGTCAAGAAAAAAATACCAGAAATAAATTAAAAACGCTCTGAAAAGCATATCACAAAAAGTAGAATTACCATAACAATAAATAGAAATCAAAAACATCGATGTCGAAAACTGACCATCTGGCTGGTCGATTGTTATTAGAATCGATTGGACATCGCTTGAATTGATTCAATACCATCGAGCTTGTGAAATTAAGTCACGTTTCAAGTGTTATGCTTCCTTTACACATTCTGGTCATGCTGAAATTTAACGTGTAGAAGTGACATTCTAATTGAATTTTTGACAAAACATGATATTAATCTTATTTTAAAATAAAGGTAGGTTAGTAGATGAAGTAGCGAAACCATTTACCTATATATCACGAATTACTTTATTGCTTAGTAGAGAATTTCAATTCCCACGTGGCACTACAAGTACTTATTTTGTTCGCTAAAATTTAGTTTTATGTCAAGTTTTCTTTAGCAGACTAGTGTTAGACATTATATGTACATATGTATGTAGATTACGTATCTATTGATCTACGTATATAATTATTGTTTAAAATCGTGACCTAAATGGGCTGCTTTGACAGTTTAATTCCTATAAGAGCATGTAACAAAAAATAGTCTAAAACATGCATTGTAGAAGGAGTGGAAGAGGTGTAGAAGAAATTTCTGAATTCTGATACTTAAAGAAAGTCAGGTCAAACTTTGTGAGGACACCCCCACTAGCGTGTGTGAAGAAAATTATAATCGTGGAAGAAAAGAAGGAGGTACATGTAGATTGCAACGGTTGATAATACATATGAAGTAAGAGTGAATACTCTGCCGACCCTGCAAGGGATAAAACGTAAAGTATTTGTATGTATGAAGGGGCCACCCATTTATCATGGTAAACAATAAACGGAAGTCAAATTAGAAAAAACAATCCCCTCAAGCAGTAGCAGGTTCTTAGCCTATATAAGCTTTTACTTTTAATAAAGAAAACATACTCGTATATTAAATATAAAAAGCTTAAAAATAATTAGGTAATTAACATTTGAATACAACAAATAATAAAGTCTTTATATCCCATATTGATCAATACATTTAGATGTAACATACTGCAATTACATTATTTCCTTTGAATTCTTACGAACACTGTAGCTGTTTAGTAGCAACCCCATTTTTGTAACTTGCTACCCTTGTGACATTTTATAATGGAAACGTGATAGAAATCTTGAACGTCTATGGCATTATGTACAAGCACTTCGTTGCATCCGTTTATTGTAGGTCACCTATTATTCCAAATAATGTGAGGTGAATACCAAATGCCTATAATGTTCGTGATATAGTAAACAAACACTATGTTATGTTTGTGGTTGCTAGATAACGGTGGTTTGACCTGAAGTAAATTATCAGTCAAATTTTAGACTAAAATTTCTACATATTATGCGAAAATTTCAGCCAAATATGCAATTTTACTGACTTACTCTAAGCGGATTTTGAATGAACATTTAAATTTTCATTAAATATATAGTATAAAAAGGTATAATTATAAAAGTAATGATTTTCAAATCTCTTATAAATAAGCCTACAATTTAATCAAAGTATTTACTCGAAACTAATACATATAGTAAATGTAATACAACTCATATTAACACAAAAATTACTTGCTTTTTCTAACTTAATGTCTTACATTTCCTTTTAAAAGCAAACCCGTGTTTTTTTGCATTCCATTTTAGCACATTTCCGCCCCTCACTCGCCACTCCGTATGCTGTGGAAATACTCAGACGATCTTACGTCTGGTGGCGCAGTTTAAGTCATTATTGAAGTGGTATTATTTTTTTATGAGTAAACCTGTGTTCGTAATATCCGTAACTCTGTTGCGTAAGTTCACTCTTTCCCTTTATAAATATCCGCTAAATTATATCTTGTGATATACTAGTTTTGCTTGCAACATCTCTTGTGTTAGGTATATGCTAATAATTAATAAAATAGCCTATAGTGTGACTTCTTCTAATTAAAAGTATTACGTTATGTACCATTAAAAAAAGTTCAGTAACAGCAATATAATACAGACAGACAAACACATGATATGCACGTTTTTATAATATTAGTGTGGATTAAACTGTATAATCGCGGTACGTATATGCAAGTGGTGGAGGCTGGCTTTTTCTACGTAACAGAAAACACCATATATGAAAATGTTCAGTCTAATATGATTCTAAATCGTCCCGAATGTTTAAAGCGTTAACGAAATTTCATTCTCAAACATTTATTTCCCCAATACTTGAAAGAAATGCACTATTCGAATCACAAAGAGAGTTATTTTCATCATGGATATTTTCAACTAGCGACTTTCCCTCGATCTAACACTAGCCCATTAGCTCATACACACATTCATACAAACTTTCCCTTTTATATAGTATTGTAATGGTTTGGAAAAGGAATATTTTAAATGTAAATATACCTAAAAAAACAAACCAATTAAAGTAATATATTTTGTCTAATGTAAATATAAAAACACATTTTATTTAGGGCCTATGTACACGACGATTTTTTAACGCGCCGTCGATGTGCATTAAACGCACGCACGTCACTAGCGCTTATTCTGCACTTATGATCTTAAAAGGGCATATTATGCACACCACGTTTCATAAAATCATATATGTACATCATAAAAATATACGTCTTCTGCGAATATTCGCGCTGTTAAAAAAAAAAGTTCAGATTAATTCGTATCAATAATAATGTGAAACAAGCGCACGTCGACTGCGTGTTCACTTGACGTCGCACGTGCGTCAACGGCACATCGAAAAGACGTCGTGTGCATAGGCCCTTAGCAATACGTATATCAATAAAAACTAGGGCGCGTACAAAGTCTACATGTGATAATAAGCTATTGTTAATAATAAATGTCGTATCCAATACTTTATTCCTTATTAATCCATCATGTGATTAATAAAGAATAAAGTAGTAATTTACGGACAGTTTTTCCTGAGATAACGAGAGGCAATTAACATAAAAACACCTTTTAGAGAGTGCATTGTCCTACACTCGACAGTAATTAAGATAAGTAGAATTAATTTTTAATTATCAAAAACGTACCAAGTAGATATGATAAAAATTATGGAAATGGCTTAAATAAATATTAGGTACTACAGATTTTCCCTCGCTTCGCTCGGGTTCGTCCCTAGGTTGCTTTCCCATACAAACTCATGCCAATTTTTACTCCCTTAAGGGATGATTTCCGGAATAAAAACTACCCTATGTCCTTCTTAGGGTCTCAAACTATCTTCTTACCAAATTTCATCTAAATCGGGTCAGTAGTTTCGGAGCCTATTTGATACAAACAAATCTTTCCTCTGTATAGATAATATGAAAGTGTACATTATAAAAACTATTTTTGCATTCAAAGTTATAACTAAAAATTTATATTACTAATTGTTCTTTCTTCCAACACATTTTTTGGTAACGTTAGATACTTTTTATTGCCACTATCTTATAGTAAAATGTGGACTACTTTAAGAACTAACTTGACTAAACTTAGGAAATAAACATGAATCAGGTCTTGCTCTATTGGCGAAAATTTTCAAAGTGGATTTGTGACCAGACACGAGCTGGAAAATGTACAACTTGTCGTTTTCTTTCGTCTACTTATATAGTCATTTACTTAAATGTAGTCTATAAATTAATGAAATTAATATATTTAAACGGAGATTGAAGAAATTTTTATTAGAAAAGACGTATTATTCCATTAATGATTATATTTTGGATAAAGTCTAACATGTAATTTTAGGTATATTGTAGTTATTGTAATTATTATTAAATTTAAATGTGTGACACTGTTACAATTAATATTTAAATCTATTGTATTATAACCCAAATTCGCTATAAAGTATATTTGAATTTGATTTTTTTCCCACCGCTATTCTTACATGGAAAACGAGAAAAAAATAAGGATGAAAAGAAGCCTATTTCCGTCTCTATGGTGAAATCATACCGTTGTTCCATCGAAATTAGTTTAGCGTGAAAGGTAACAGACCAGACAAAGTTATTTTTACATTTTATAATATTAGGGTGGGTAATACTAATATAGTAATATAGTAATTATAATATATAATTAGATGTATGTATGTATATATAGATATATAATATATTGAACCGATTGTATTTTGATCATCTTTTCTTATCTAGGGTGTGCTCGTAACCTAAATTCTTCATCCAATTACGATGAAACTTTAGTAAGTCTTCGAAAAACAATTATGACATAACTCCATCCATAGTCGTAGATTTCAAAATTGTCAATTAAAATAACGTTGATAAAGGCTAAAGGTCAATTCATACTTAATATTATAAATGTGAAAATGTGTTTGTTTCTTTGTTTGTCCTTCTTTCACTTCGAAACAGAGCGACGAATTGGTGTGATTTTTTTGTGGAAATAGTTAGAGGGCTAGAGAGAGACATAGACTACTTTTTACTGTAGCAGATTATATCACTCCCACGGGAAAACATGTTATTATAGGTATATCCGAAAAAAAATATTTATGATTAGAATTACTTGAAACTTGGTATTAACTCTCTTCAATACAATTAAATAAATACCTGTTTTAGCATTTTTCGAAATTCATCCCATAAGGGGGTAAAATAGGGGATGAAAGTTTGTATGAAACCTGCCTTAATTTTTTTTGTAGTTTTAGCGCAAGTGAAGCCGCGAGTTCTGCTAGTTATATAATATATATACATGTACATATATGTATATGTCACTTTATCTCTGGAAGAAACTGGAGCGAATCACTAGTTTGTATTAAACTTAAGAAATTACTTAATTAGAATAACGTATTTCCTTTAGCACTGCAGCATTACTTGAGAATATTTTATTAGGTCAATTAGACTACACTATTTAACAGATGTTAAGCAACGGCTGATATTGCTTTATTTATGGGCAATGACTAAATATTTTGCACACACTTCGCATATTAAATTCGCATACACGTGTACGTAGAAGGCCATGGGATATGCATTTAAGGTATAAAGTCAAATAATTGAAATAGTAACATGAAAATAATTAGTAGTAAATAATAATATATTATACTGTAGTGAAGAATATAAGTATTCAAAAATATCGTATATATATATATATATATATATATATATATATATATATATATATATATATATATATATCTATACATATTATAAAATTCTAACTAAGCCGAATCTGTACATTAAATATTTTTGGGAAAATCTTATTGAAATAGACATTATTATCGATGCAGAGGCCGAATCTATAGTTTTTAAAATTTTTGTCTGTCTGTCTGTCTGTCTGTCTGTCTGTCTGTCTGTCTGTTACCGCATCACAGAAAAACCACTGGAGGGATTTTGATGAAATTTGGTATGATGATAGTTGGTGATCCGGGTCAACATATAGGATACTTTTTACCGCGGGAAAATATCTCATTTCTGAGAAAAAATACAAAAACTGGTTGGAACAAACCACGATGATACTATCTGCAAATAGTTTAGCAAGGTAACTTACTAAATATAGTAAAAACTATTAAAAATAGTTTATCTTGAAAATCAAATTAGCAATAGCGCTATTTTATCCATTAAAATAGTTATTTTAATTAATACATACTTATGTGTTATTTAGATACTCGACAATAGATGTCGCCATGTGTTTTTAAAATACGTAGTTTTAATTCCAAAAAAATGAATGTACAGATATGACCTTTCTACGATTTTATTAGAATTACTACTAAATTACCCGCGGCCCCGCCCGTGTTAAAATTTTCAATAAAGCAAACTTTTTGGCTTTATAAATTAGTAAATACACATAATAAAATTGTAACTAAGCCGAATCCGTAAATTCAATATTTTTCGAAAAATCTTATTGAAATATTCATTATTAGCGATATAGAGGCCGAATCTATAGTTTTTAGAATTTTTGTCTGTTTGTCTGTATGTGACCACATTATATCGCATCGCATCACAGAAAAACCACTGGAGAGATTTTGATGAAATTTGGTATGGTGATAGCAGGTTATCCGACTCTACATATAGGATAGTTTTTACCGCAGGAGAATATCTCATTTCTGAGAAAAAATACAAAAACTGGTTAAAATAAAAGCACGATGGTAGTATTAACATTTTAGCAAGGTAACTTATATATGTCAAAACTATTAAAAAAAGCTTATCTTAAAAGAAATATCAATAGCTATTTTATTCATTAAAATAGTTGTTTTAATGAAAATTTATTTATGTGTATTACGTGTATTTAGATATTTGACAATAGATGTCGCCATGTGTTTTAAAAATGCGTAGTTTTAATCCAAAAAAAAATGTACAGATGTGATCTTTCTATGACTTTATTAGAATTACTAAATACTAAATTATCCGCGGCTCCGCCTGTGTTCAAATTTTGAATAAAGATAAACAAGCTTTATAAATTAGTGTCACATTAGTAATATTTTGTTGGCCGAAACAATTTTCAAATGAAAATATTTGTAAGTTTTTATTTTTTTTAGTAAATAATGTTAATATTTTTTAATCTTTTAATGTAAAAATTTTGCAACTCCACCTCGCTCATTATAGGTTTCGTATAGCAAAATACTGTGTTATTTTTCTTACTTACGTGTTTTGTTAGGTTAGCACTAAAATAAATACAAATAATATTTACGTTTCCACAATATCTACTCATTTTATCAACCGTAAAAATAAGTTCGATTCAAAATTTTTTGTAACATTTTATGGAAAACAAGGTTATGGCTATTAAACTGACAAAGCGGGTAACTAAAAATATTCCATATCTCAAAAACTATGAAAAAGTATTTTAGGAACTGTTACATCTCAACTTTTTTTTGGACCTAATTTTTTGGAAGATAAAGGCTTAAAGGACACAATAAAATGCTTACGACTTTAATCATATTAGTCGAGCCATATGAAATAATAAAAAGTATTTGCTTAGAATTATTTACTTATTACACTTTCTTTTGAAAATCGTTTTGGAAAATATTACTAACTAGCGCTAACCAATCCCTGTTTCGCGACAAATTAACATTAAGAAAAGTTACCATTATGTAATTTATATAATTAGCTAAATATTAAATTAATCAATAGCTGTCTATAAGTAAAAAATATTAAAATTAATTCCGTAGTTTGAGAGTTTATTACCTAAAACTAAACAAACTATACCTACTAATGTGTAAAAAAACTAACTAATGTGTAAAACTTAGAATTTGATTTTTGATCATCTGAACGCGGGCGTAGCCGCGGGCAATGCTAGTATACGATATTTTTGAATACTTTATATATATATATATATATATATATATATATATATATATACGTATGTATATGATGAAATCATCAAAATTAGAAACAAGATAAGTAGGTACTTTATGGTAAAAGAAATTATATTTTTTATATTTTTTTTGTAACATAATGAAAACTAATAATAAAATAAAGGGGGGCTAAACATTGCGTATACGTATGTATATAAAATTTACATATAATATTAAATCCTTTGCACCCTTATACTATAGTTTAGGGGTGAAATGTTATTTTAATTAAATGACCCTACCACCGAGGTTCATATTAAGAATATTAAATTCATAATAGGCAAATATGTCACGTAGCGTCACACAAAAAGAAAATACAACCGATAGAGGTACATCTTTATCTCAAACTCGGTTAAAAAAAAGCTTACAAATCGTAAATCATTCATCATCCACTAGTGAAGCTTATTCAATTAAAAAAAAAGTACAACTAAACATTAAAGTATTATACGAGTATAAACCTCGACACTTGATTCTCTATCATTTCTTACGATAACAGTGCACTAATAATAGTACAGTTACTATTCTATTGCGTCAATGATAAACAAAGGCACGTTCTTCATATCAGTCATTATCGTGCAAATGGATGATGGGCGTAGGAAGACAAAGGATTACCTAAATATTTATTTATACACTAACGACTCACCCTCGCTCCGCTCGGGTTCGTCCCTAGTTACTTTTTAATGTTTAATAGATTTCTCAGAAATGAGATATTTTCCCACAGTAAAAAGTATCCTATATGTTGACTCAGATAACCCGCTATCATCATACCAAATTTCACCAAAATCTGTCCAGTAGTTTTCTCGTAATGCGGCCACAGACAGACAGACAGACAAAAATTCGAAAAACTATACATTCGGCCTCTGTATCGATAGTAATGACTAGTTCAATAAGATATTCCAAAAAATATTTAATGTGCAGATTCGACTTAGAATTTTATTATATTATGTACTTTTCTTAATGGTAAAATTGAACACAATCATGCTGTTTTAACATGCGCGATTTGTTATATTAAAAGTAAAATAAAATATTAAACCATCTACAATATTCATTTTATTGACGGCATGAATAAGTTACTTAGTTATTCTGTGAAATGGCATAGAATTTAAATGAGAAATGTTGTTAATTTTGAGGCCGAACTTGTGGCACCGAAAATATCCCATATCTCAAAAATTTCCGAACTTATCTTCTTTCAAATAATTTTCGTAGGAAGTATTTTATAAGGTCTATTGTCTCAATTTTTTCCAGAATATTTAGCATGATATAAGCAACAAACCCCTAAAAATACGTAAGTCTGTATTTACGTCGTGTATACATTTTGTTTGGGACCATCTTTAACTATTAAACAGATTTTCTACCAAAGAAAAAATGTCATGTAACCAACTTAGAAGTATGTATCGTAAATAAAACATGTAGTTTATCCTTTTAAGTTTATTTTTGGTAGGATAACGTATGTACGTTAAAGGTAAATCTATACGGGTGTCCGTTACTATGAGGAAGACTATAGGTTATATATCATCCCGGAAAAATGTACGGTTCCCGTGGGATAGATCTGTTTTAGTCTAGTATTTCATAAAAATAGTATATTTGTGTTAGACAATTTTCTATATACAAAGTTGTTATACATAACGTTATCCTACACCATCACCATGGCCATTATATGAAAACATAATTGTTTATCACTGGCCTTGGACGTGAAGCATGTCTGAATTAAAAACAAAGTATAACTGAAACATATTATGCATAGTTTATATAATAACGCACTGAAGGTCGGGTTGATAAAAACGCATATAAATGACTATAAAATATAAAATGTAGGTACATACCTAGTAATTATATTTATAAATACATATAAATAACGATAAAAGTTTTAAGTCAATATGAAAATTAGAAATAGGTTTCATTATCTACTTTTTCCACCCTTAGGGGGGATTATTTATTTTTTTAATTTTAAATGGAACTAAACTGAAAGTATACACTTTCAAACAAAATAAAATTTGTCCAAATCGGTTAATAAATGATGGAGTTCTGAGGTAACGAACGTAAAAAAAAATACAGCTAAATTGAGAACCTCCTCCTTTTTGAAGTCGGTTGAAGTGTTCAGAAGAAATTCATTTAAAGATTTATATAAAATCGTTAGTTAAAACGGGTTTAATTCTTACACACTTACTTATGTTTGCTACTAGCGGCTCACTTTCGCTTCGCTCGGGTTCGCCTCTAGGCTCTAGGAAAATAAAAACTAACTTATGCAAAATGCCTATGCAAAACCCATGAGAACCGCACATTTTTCGCGGGATAAAAAGTAGTTTACCAGACTATAATCTATCTCTTTGCTAAATTTCATCCAGATCCGTTCAGCCGTTCTGGCGTGAAAGAGTAACAAACATCCATACATCCATACTCACAAACTTTTACATTTATAATACTAGGAACTCACCCTCGTTTCGCTTGGGTCCGCCTCTAGGAAAACGAAAACAAACCTATCCCAAGGGAACCGTACTTTTTCCCGGGATAAAAAGTAGCTTATGTATTACTCTACAGACTATAATTTTATTTCTATCTAGTAACAAACATCCATACTCACAAACTTTCACATTTATAATATTAGTATAAATTAGTAGGTATAGATTTATAGGAACTACGGAGAATGCGAAGAGTTTCACCACGAGTATATACCTACCTATTTCGATATTTTATATATACGTACATTTTAAAGCACATTACAGGCCAAAGGATAATTTAATCGAAATATTCCATTAGGAAAATATTCAGAATATTTTCCGATACAATCCCATTAACCTGAAATGTTGGAATGCCGAGAGGACTACAGCATCGGAAAATTGAATCTGCGATTTGAATGCACTTGTGTCGCCAACTCGTTAGCGCGTTTTGTTTGGAAAATCTATACTTGTGTAAAAAAGGATTATTACTTGAACGAGATGTTTCAAATTTGATTCTTTTATTTTTGCATACTAGATTGTTTAAAAATCATATGAATTATTGCTATTATTATACTAGCTATGTAATTTACTATTACTTTGTGTATTTTGTAATGTGTGACTCCAGGTATCTCCATCAACTGTCTTTGCCTTTCTTAACTTTCATCCAAATCCGACGAGCCATTGCAGTGTGAACAAGTAACAAACATACACATACATATATTTTATTTATTTAAATAATATTATTATTTTATTTTAAATTAAACACAAAAGGCCTTGAAGACAATATATTATTTATTTCTTTATTTATTCAAGAAAATTTGCAAGCAATGAGGCAGAAAAACAATAATTATAATTTACACTAAAAATACTTAAGCGTTTCCAAGCTAAATCTCGGCCTGATATAAAAAGAACTGTTTGATGTAAGAGAAATATATTTGCATTTGAAAACATTATAAAAAAATATCTAAATTTTTTAATGCGTTATCATAGAACTAATATGAGAAATATACTTAATTTTGAGGCCGAACGTGTGGCACCGAAAATATCCCATATCTCAAAAACTTCCCAACGTATCTTCTTTAAAATATATTTCGTAGGTATTTTATAAGGTCTGTTGGCTCAATTTTTCCAGAATATTTAGCATGATATGAGCTACGAACCCTTAAAAATACATAAGTCCATATTTACGTCTCGTAAATTTAGACATTTTTTTTGGGATCATCTTTAACTATTAAACAGATTTTATATCAAAGAAAAAATGTCAAGTACCCAACTTCGAAGTATGTATCGTAAATAAAACATGTAGTTTATAATTTTTAAGTTTATTTTGGTAGGATAACGTATGTAAGTTAAAGGTAAATATTTTATAAAAATACCAAAAAAAAAAACAAATATATATATATATATATATATATATATATATATATATATATATATATATATATATATATATAAAAAAAAAAATATAAAAAAATCAAACACCGGTGTGCCAGTTAACAATTAATTTCTTAGAAATTAACCAGTAGGTGTTAATAATGTATGGAAATGAACACCTTTACATAATATCACATGGATAGAGTATTTTAGTAAAGAAAATTTTAAAATATATGAATAGGTACTTTTAAATTATGCTTTTAGCAATATCGAACGTAAAAAGTCAACTTCTCCCAGGGGGCTGTTCAGTCTGCCGCATCGTCTCTAGTATTTTTCGCTCGGGCATGTCCCAAGGCACTTTTTTGCTACGAAATAATTTTCCACGGTAATCATTTGAGTATCCGTGGAAAAATGTGTTGTACTAAATATAAGAAAAACTAACTAAAGTTGAACCCAAGGAGTATTACCGTATTCTCACTTGATTTGCTTTTAACTATCTATCTATTATAAATGTAAAAGTTTGTATATCTGTATGTGTATCTTTGTTATTCATTCAGGCAGATTTTGATGAAATTTACTGACCTAAAATAATACATAGGCCACTGGAATCACCTAGGAATTAGAAACTACTAAATACTATTATTAAAAACAAAAGTAGTAATATTAAAAATAATTAATTTTACCATTGCATTAAACATTAAATGTATTGCTATTTTAATTTTGCAAGCGAAGAACAGTACGTTTTTCAGCGTGTTTTAATTACTTCTAATCTATTGTTTTCTTGCCGCTTGGCAAAAACATAGGTTTGGCGGTTGTTAACCTCATGCTTTAGTCTTAATATTGATGACGACATGTTTGGCTTAGTTTATAGTGCTACTTGCTGTGTCAGCGGTCGCGGGTTCGAGTTCCGCTGGGGCATTCATTTGTGTGATGAACACGAATGTTTGTACTCCAGTTATGGGTATTTATATTTATAATATGTGTGTATTTAAAGTTATATATGTGTAGTGTATCAACTACCTGGTATCCATAACACAGGCCTCGTAGCTTAACATAGAACTAGACGGTGATGTGTGTTAATGTCCGAACATATTTTTTTATTTTACAATATCTGCTATGATATCTGCTAAAACGCATGCCTTAAAAGCTAGCATAATAATGTTATAAATGTCAAAGTTTATGAATGATTGAGTGAATGAGAGTGTTTGTTATTTGATCACGTTTTAATAATGCCCAACGCCAACAGATTTATTGAACCTTACTAAAAAGATACTGAACTTTAGAAATACTTTATTTGTCACTAGCTGCAACAAATTAAAAAAGACTTACATAAAAATTATAAAATTAAAAAAAGAATCATTCAAAACAAACTGGTACTTGCAGAATAAAGCGAACAATAACAACACTTCTAGGTAAACCGTAAACGATAAATCAGATTCGGTTAAGGGAAAGTAAAATAATAATATATACGAGAATGCCAATTATAAGTATTTTACATAATGCTTAAATAAGATATTTCTATTCAAATTTTAGTTTTCTATTAGCGTTATCGCTTATAGAATGTTATCTATTTTTCGAAAGCCATTTGACAAAAACCAGAAAGTGACATACTACCCATATGTAGCTTAATATGTATATCATTATCAGGCCTATTGATTATTATCTATATCTATTCTCGTTATCATTCCATTACTCGATTGTTATGTATACAGTGTATTATGAGGACAAATAAACAAACTCTCGTACATATTAGTTTTACTATCGTAAAAACTTGTTTTATCAATTTTACTATAAATCCTTTATAAGCCAATGACACAACATCTGGTCCATGACATTGAGGTATCAGCGCGGCGTGACAAATGCGATTTTCTTATATAGAGTTAACTACCTAACAAAGCACGATCTATTCGTGTCGGGAAACCCCATATATGTATATAATAAATATGAGGTCGAACACTTGAAAGACATATTACGTCATTGGTATTATGATAGAGACAAAAAATATAGTTTCATGTTGAGCTCACATGTGTCGAGTGGTTTTGCTATAGTTATGCTTATAATAAATATATAATAATACCTAATGTTACATCTTATATAATGATTTAAGTATCGAAAAGTAATGTTTAAATATCTAATTAAATGAAAAGGATCCGGTGGGATGATTATTAAACATGTCCGGTATTAGGGATGTATTTCGGGCCTCTTATGTAAATTTCTTGACAGAAAACTCCAGTAACTATATTTTGCCTGACCTGGAATTCAACCCCAGGAACTCCAGATCTGCAGCCTGGAGTACTAGCATTAGCCAAGTGACTAACAAGACATTTTTGTACGGTAAATGCCTACCTGCCTACCTAGTTTAGATGTCCCAGCCTATGCCCAAAATAAAGAGTCGAGAATGTGTAATATACACATCATATAGTCATCTAACGTAACATAAAACGATCTTATAATAATACGTTGCGCTGTATTACAAAAATTCTTTATTATGGAAAGGAAATTACTTTACGATACCAATAACCAAAGATTTGTACAAACACTTTGTATCAACATAAAATACATTATTTAGACTGAACAGACTCACTGACAGAATTACGTAATAAATATCTAAAGTCCCTACTTTAGGTATATTTTATGTATTATTTTTATATTAAATTATGTTTACTAAAGACGTACAGTTCAAAATTTAAAGCTTATAAGTTTTGTAATTTTAAAATATCTTTAGTCTATACTAATATTATAAAGAGGTAAAGTTTGTGAGTTTGTGACGTTGTAGGGAGTAATCTCTAGATCTACGTAAGCGACTTAGATAAAATTTGGTAAGAAGATATTTCGAGACCCTGGGACATAGGATATTTTATATCCCGGAAATCTTTCCTTAAGAGGGTGAAAATGGGGATGAAAGTTTGTATTGGGAAGTAAGCTAGGGACGAACCCGAGCGAAGCGAGCGTTGAGTCGCTAGTCTAATATAAGCTATCTCCGTTCCGAATCTCAATTCCAAAATTCACTCAATATTAGTGTGGTAATTATTATGCAAAACTAAAACTAAATTAAATAGTTTTAAATCACTTAAACAAAACCCTACAATACTTACTAAAATTTCTTTTAATAGGTTCGTGTAAACACTTGCCATACGTACCTGAAACAAAAAAATAATTATGTAATTAGGTATATGTATATATAAATACATTTCGTTGTGATCTAGCAATAAATATAATCTTAATGAAATATTTACAAGGTTTTTTAAGTAAATATTTCACAAAATAAAATATATTGTAGATAAAACATGTACGATGAGGTACATATTATTTTTTTCAAGCGGTCAAATCAAACACGCAACATCGCTTTCTACATACATAGTAAGTATGTAGATAGGTACATAATATGAACTTAGGTAGTCTTGACTGTTATTTTTAATATGTATATATATATATATATATATATATATATATATATATACTAGTTACTGTTAGCGGTTTCGCTCTTTTATAGTTTCCATTCAGCCTAAAATTGCAAAACATGAACATTTTGTAAATGATTTGTATGGGAATGCGTAGTACGCTAAACTGTGTTTCATTTACATACTTGGAAGATAACCACTAAACTTAGTTGTATTTTTAATTTAGAGCAGCACTTCAAAAAACCGTATTAATATATGTATGTAATTCATCAATGTGTATTTAATTACGCAATATGCATTTCTACAGACAGACCAGAAATAATAAAAAGGTATAATATATTTGCTAATACTGCATCAAAATTAAGTCAGGAAATCTTTTAATTATCAATTCTATCAAGACGTTTTTGCAATTCCGATGCGAGTACAATAAAACTTGAAAAAGAGAACAAAGATCGATTATTTAAACTTAAAAGACTAAAGAAAACCAATAAAGGAAATTCAAACACGCGGTTAAGAATAAAAAGGGGTATCCCTAAAAGGGAAGCAAAACCCATTGATTCATGTGGGAAAGTGACCCCTGTCCCTTTCTACAAGCAGACCGGTTGTCGACATCGGTGCGTAAGTAGCGTAAACGTTCCATTACGAACGATGTAAAAGGCAATTTACCGTCCCAATACCGGGAAATGAACGCAAGTAATGCGAAACTTTTATAAACGATTGAAAATTGTAACGAAAAAAATACGTTTTTGTACATGTACCTATCGTGTAACGAAATGCTTTAAACAATTAACAATGTAATTTTAAACATGCCATTATTAGCTTCAATCGTAATTTTGTATGTGAAATACGGATGACTATAATAATAATCTGATTTTGAAGCCAAGAGCTACAGTAAAACCTTCTTTGGACTCATTTGGTTCATTTTTACAAGTCCAATACGAATACACTTGCACCATGGATGGCATTTAATATTGTTTTAACTATAGTTAATTCTTCGGTTATTTCGACTTCTATTTTGATTATTTTACAAGCACTTTACATAGTATCTTCAAATCGCATAATTTTATTTAAATTCATCATTACTACATTACCAAAATATTGGTACTTAGCACTAAAAAATGTATGAAAAAATAACAAGATAACGAAGAAAGTATTAGCAATAAATTGAAAGCAAACGCTTCTTCTCGATCAAGAGGATTTTTTTGAATCGATTCAGCATCCCCACATAATCTCACTCCGCAACGTGATGTGAATAATATTCGCTAAGAATTATGGTGTGTCGTTTTTCAAAACGTAATTTTAATATTTGACTCAGTTTAGATAGCATATTGGAACACTTTCAGAATAAGGAAAATGTCGGCTGGTAATTTATGACAGCATTGATCTACTATTTGGTGCAGTCTTTTGGATGAATCATTAAAAATTCGTAAAATTAAAGAATCGCTTGATAATGTTACTGATATTATTGCAATGTTAATATTTGTTTTGTTCGAAAAAGCTTATCTTTGAAGCTGTTAGTTTCAGCTTAATTTTTTATCTTTTTTTTATGTTATAGCTATTTTAGTATATATATTAATATGGTCGTAGCCAATGGCTTACAACAAATTAATTAGTCATAAATCAAATATGCGAGCGGAGCCCGGGGCAAACAGTTACAGATTATAAAACATTAGTTTTATATAAAAGTAAGTACCTCAGAGTTCTCTTTTGTTATATCGTATTTTTAGATACAAAAAAAAACAAAAGTAAAAACTTTATATCCGACAGAGATTCGAACCCGGACACCTATGATTGTCGATCATCACACCTTGGCTGCTTGACCACGATGCTTATGCCCGAGCGTAAGAAATTATCGATCATATTTTGCGTGAAATAATGCGAAAAAAAACTGCATGAAAACTCGAAAATACGCGTTTTCCCAAACATAAGACTAATCTAGGTCGATTTTTCGCCCCCGAAAACCCCCACCGCCAAATTTCAGCGAAATCGTTACTGCCGTTTCGGAGATCGCCGGTATAAATAAATAAATATACAAGAATTGCTCGTTTAAATATATTAGATAGATAGATTAGATATAATCATTCAGGCATATATAAATGTCATGAAAACAATTTCAATATAAAACTAAAGGCACCAAAGGTTACAAGAATGAAATGTCAATTCACTACTTGAAATTAAATTCCAAGATGAAACCGCAATAAACTGTACGAGGTACATCAAAACATCTCGCACTCGTAGAATATATCAAGAGAATCGTCTTCAGCTGAAATACTAACCTGAATAGTGAATAGTTAACTAATGCACAGTATAAAGTACGTACATATGTATGTACATATATTTATGTACGTATACGTGAATCTGTGTAAAATGTAAATTGTCACCTTATACACTGAGTACAGTGAGATTCAAGGAAGAAATTCTTACTAATATTATAATTATAAATGTAAAAGTGTATGCTGATTCTATATCCTTCTTATTTACTCTCTTACTTACTTAACTTACAGCCCGAGATTATTTACTTAGCTGAGCCAACAAAGTAGTCGTTAAAATTTGAATTTTGTTTGAGATCCTTGCGCTTTCGGGTTTTTCCGTATTTCCGAACTTTCCGGACCAGTTTAAATAATTTTGGACTCCCGAAAAACCTTTTTCAAACTATTATGAATATTTAACAAACAAGTCAAATCGGTCCAACAGTGGTCAAGTGATGCGCTACCCAACAAAGCATTATTTGCATAACGATGGAGTGGATGTGCCTGTGGGATATTTGGAAAAGTCACTAGGGACACATGTCACTGTATATTCTGTTATAAATGCGAGTGAAGTGACAGGGATGTGAATAATGTTAGACGTTCACTGAGTTAGGAGTCCTATTCTATGAATACGGGATACAGTACATCTACGAAGACGGTAAAATGTAAGGATAAAATGTAAACAAAATACAAATTGGATGTTGGTTTAAATTCTAGAAGTAATTATTAAGTTCAAAATATAAATTAGAAGTAAAAAAGCTGCTTTTTTACAGCTTTGTTATATGATAATGTAAATAAATGTTAAAATCGTATTATAAAGCTATGTGTGGTCTGTATAGAATCGTATTTTAATGGTACATTAATTCTTAAAACGAATGTCATAAAGATCAAAATTTAACGTAGATTTGAAAAGTTTCATTGATATGTAAAAGGATAGCCGTGACCCCATAGCACGGTATGAAGACAATGACTAGAATTTGAATAGAATACACGATTAGATTACATTTTAATAAAGATACCCTTATCGAATCAGCTGAATAAAGAGAAAGGGTTCTAGGTATTTCTTTGAATAATATAACTAAAAATTAACATTTCTTACAAATTAAGCATACAAGACGATTTAAACTTATAACCATAAAAATTTAAAGAAGAACGTTCATTAAAAACTTGGAAAAATTTCTAAATCCTTAATAATAGGTATAGTACCTATTTTTTTAAAATTAAACCTTTTTTAAAAGATGCCTTTCAAGAGTACGAGTACAATCGCAGGAAAGTAAATATCTAATAAATCATACATTAGCTATTTATATTTACAAACAACCGTTCATTCTGAATTAGATCAACAATTATTCCTTCGTGTGAACTCTGCAATACAATACTGAAGTATTAAGTTACAGCTGTTCATGATTCAGGACTGCGTCTAACCTAAACGATTTAATATAGCATGATATAATATTATGTCACAGTGTGATATACTATTATGGGGGTGGCCAGTAGAAAAATCGGACAAGTATGAGTCTGACTACCGAAAGTTCCGTAGCATAAAACATTAGAATAAAATTGAGCAAACTTCATCTATTCTAATATTATACAGAGGATTTTTTTGTTTGTTTGTATCGAATAGGCTCCGAAACTGCTGAACCTATTTAGATGAAATTTGGTAAGAAGATAGTTTAAGACCCTGGGAAGGACATAGGATAATTTTAATTTTGGAAATCATCCTTTAAGGGGGTGAAAATGGGGGTGAAAGTTTGTATGGAGAAGCAACCTAGTGACGAGCGAAGCGAGAGTGAGTCGCTAGTTTGCTATATTGACATTACAACAAATAAATATTAAGCCATTTGCAGGTTTTTATGTATATACATTAATAATTGTGCTGTCTTTTGATGTAGGTAATATAAAAGGGTTTACTCCCTTTTTACACTTTTTAATTAACATACATAGTTTAATAATCTCATTTTACCAACCAATCGCCTTCGTGACATTGGCTAAGTAATCTGTGTTCAACTGGCACGCTTTGAAGCCATTAACAAGAGAATTGAATTGAATTGAACCCATATACAATATTAATTTTATCCACTGCAAAGATAAAATTGTACTACATGATATTTTTTTGAAAAACAAAGTAATTTGTGCAGCCGATAACGCGGTACCGAAAAAAAAAAACATATTTCAAAAGCTATTTATAGTCTTAAAATTAAAATTACTTTGACATAGGCAGACATGACGAAATTATAAGTGTTCAGTTTTGCTTTTAGGCTACGGAACCCTAAAAACAAGTGACATGGGCTATATACGAAAAATCCCATAACGCCCCATTATGGGGATACTAATGGGCTTAGCACAAAACGATTATTTACAAGCGTCGACAACTCTCCAAATGGTCCGCAGAGCAATTTTTAGGATTGATCGCTACAAAACAAGTCGAATATGATACAAAAATATGTCGACAATGTTTGTATGTCGAGTTTATTTGAGACAGCATGTTTATATCGAATATATATAAGCTTTTTGTATCGCGGCTTAATTTTAGACTTGGGCAAAAGCAAACATAAGATTTAATATCGTCTAGTATACAGTAACTACTAATAAGAAAGTCCATATATTTTTAATTTATATTGTTAATACATATGTCGCAGATAAATTGTAAAAATCGGGAAATTATAATTGCCTGTAGTTTTGTACGTATTCTTTACTTACAATATCACGGCTTTTTCATTATCCCTGCGACATATACAAGGTATTGCTAGTTATTATAAACACTGACATCTACAATATACCTAATTGAAAATTTGGGGCAAAGAGTGTTTGTGGGGATAAGAGAAGAGAAAGAAAAGACGAAAATTCTTACCGTCAACTGATCGTCATCAGCTGTTAAATTCGCTATGATTTGAACATAAAAGAATATCAGAATGCAAGCAATCTTATCAGACAACTATTATAAATGTAACAAAAAATGTTGTATGTATCTCTTTCGATTCACACTGACACGACTGAATCGATTTGGATGAAATTTTGTGAGTACATAACTAAACTATGACCGGGAGCTACACATAGATAAGGTATCTTAGAACAACCCGAGCGAAGCAAGGGTAAGTTGCTAATATAAAAAAATATAATCACAATATTTTATATTGTAATAAACCTAGTTAGATCTCTCGAAATAACTGCTTTATAAAAATCTAAAAAAAAAAAAAAGTTAAAATATAACTGTGCAACATAGATTATATTAATATATATTATGTACATATATATACACGCAGGCGGAGCCGCGAGCGACAAGTAGTATACAAAATATTGCTTATCCAATAGCAAACGATGGTGGCCATGATATATCATAGCAATTTGAATAGCTGAGGGATCAAATAAAGGAATGTGGTGTCGATTGCATAAACGAACATTCGTGCATCGATGATTCTGTGCAATTTGAGAGAGATATGAATCTAAGTAGGTACATAGTGTATGTATATATATCGATAAAACTTGTATTTTTTTAATAACTTTTATGCAAATATCGAAAATATCTTATAAATTAATGACGAATAGTTTAAAAAGTGGGTTTCAGATTCGATAAAAAAAATCATTGCAAAAACTTTTTACTGCCATAATACATTTCTAATATTTATATTTTTCATTGAACAAAAAACAGTAAAATTTTTCATTAAACTTTTAATAAAGTCACGTTTTTACACATTCTGCAAAATTGATAGAGAACAAAAAGTACCTATTCAAAATAAAGGCTTTGTTGATTTTCGTACTCACATCAAACTGTATCTATCGTTCGAAACGATGCCATTGTAATTTGTAATATTGTCACTATAAAATCATTTACCTGAAAGTCAATATATAGTCCTTTTTATTTATGTAGGAAATAAAAAACCGAAATAAGTAAAAGTATAAAAGAGCAAATATGAGAATAAATTTAATTTAATTTTTTTTATTTATCAATGTGTTAAAATTTATTTCTTGGAACAATAAATGAAACAAAGCATAAACCGTTAGTAAACGCACATTTTATAATCTTCTATACTGTTCTATGTATTTATTTCGACTCATTTTATATTCTTACTAGCGACTCACCCTCGCTTCGCTTCGGGTTCGTCCCTAGACAAAAACAAATCTATCCCACGGGAACCGTACATTTTCTCGGGATGATATATAGCCTATAGCCTTCCTCAGTTAACGGGCTATCTAATGCAAAAAGAATTTTTCAAATCGGATTAGTATTTCCTGAGATTAGCGCGTTCAACTAAACAAACAAACAATCAACCCTTCAGCTTTATAATATTAAGTAAGTATAGATATTCTACCCTATCTATTTTATATTTCGTAAACTATTAGGGAAAAAGAGCTGTAATGTAGCTATATCCATTACAATAGTAGCGATATAATAGCAATAACCACTACAGCGCTGTTTTAACCAGACTGAGGTAAAGACATTAGGTACATCCAATAAAAGCATTTAGATAGACAATTGGAAAGAACTAAGCTAGACCCGATAATCGTGACAAATACAAAATGAAAACTGAAAAGTGTACAAAACCTTTTGCTCAACGATAACAAAGCTATTTAAAAAACATATAAAATACGTTCCTTCGTTCTTTAACAAGCTTATCCCGCACATTTTATTTTCGTTCACCTTAACTCCTCCATTCAAGAATATCAAAATTTAGCTGATCGTACCTTTTTATATTTTTTTTTGCATTATCTATATATACAGATAAATAAAATCGAAGTGTCTGTTTGTAATGTCGAAATAAAAGCTTTTTACTAAATGCATATGAAATTATGTACGATACTTATAGGAAAAACACAATTTTTAAAATTTTTGTCTGTTTGTCTTTCTGTCTGTTCCTTCCGGCTAATCTCCGAAACGGCTGGACTAATTTTGGCGGGACTTTCACTGGCAAACACCTGATGTTATAAAACGTAACTTAGGCTTTTATTTTAGGAAAAGAATTAGGATTCCACCAAAACGTTTTAACGTACTTAGAGACCTAAATCGCTAATACAATATAAAATAAAAAAATGGGTGTTTGTGTTTTTACATCACTTATCTAATTACTATGTAACGTTGGTAAATTATGTCATATTGACTTTAAATCTTTCACAAAAGACTAACGATCAAAATATTACCGGTACAATCAGTAGAAAATTCCCAGATATAAAAAAAATGCAGGAATGTATGTATCCTGTCACTTTTCACCCAGACGAAATCGTGTTGGGTTACTAGGAAAGTAATAGTATATTAATATTATAAATTCACATATTATAAATTCTCAACGCTTTTGAGTAAGTTTTTATTACCTATTCACTCTGTAACAGATAACAGCATGAAGTAAAATTTGAATTGAAAGCCCATATCACATATGTAGGATTAACACAATCTTATCGACGTAAGCAGATCTGCAGGCATAAACCAGTATTACATAAAGAGTATGTACATACCGACAAAATCAAAATATAATACGAAACACCAACGATGCACCATAAAGTTAACATAACGGCCATTCATAAAACTGCCCATGAATGAGTTAACAGATACTGGAAAAGGGAACAGGGGAATTACCGCATAAAGCAGGGGATGCAAATCAGTATGAAATACGAACCAAGAATTGTCTTGGGACTTTATTTCTTATTTCTATCGCATTCGCATATTAGATTAGATACGCAGGAAGGCGAGCTAGTTAATATTTTATTTTGTTTGGAGTGGAGCGGGAAAGTGTTTCGTTTAATGTTTACAAAAATTACGCCCCAGGGACGAAGAATCGGGCTTAATGCCGTATGAAAGGAAACTGCTCAAACTAAAAAAATACGAAAGCGTAGGTATGACTAAAAATAAAATCATCTATTTGGTGAGGACTCGATATTTACTTATAATAAGAAATTGTTAGTATAATTAAGCAAATATAATTAAATTATAAAGACTAATACTTACGTTACTTATTACTTAATGAATGTCTACTTATTTTTGGGTATAGATAGCTGTAGCTTTCAACCTTTAAATTAATTCATAATTAACAAAGTAGTATAAAGAGAATGGCTATGAAGATTCTTAATAGATTAATAAGGAATTTTGCCAATAAATAAACATAAGATCAAAAGGTACTAAATGAAAAAAATATGATCAAAACATTTGAAATTAAAATCACAAATAGAAATTTAATATTTGAGTGAAAATGCCTCGCCCAAAACTGTCTGCTTTCAACACTTGATTAAAAACCAAATACCATTTATCTCGTAACGTATCATGTCCTTATCAAAATAGGCGGTGAAAACGAATGCTGGTTAAGTAACTCGGTAAACCACTTTCGCTTACTTCAATTGCATGCAATTGGGATAATTATAGATGAGTTGACAGTCCCCTTTATTATATGAGTAAATCGAGTTGTTCCTTAAACCTTTTGCATCCTTTTGCACTAACATTATCATAACCTTAATTCATGTTGAAATTTACCTATCCATATTATGTTTTTTTATCATTATTTTTATTATGGTCTATTACAGTTTAAGTTTTACTTTTTTTTTAGATTTTATATATATTTTTTTTATTATTTTCACTTAAGTCATTATTTTTTGTTGTCCTTTTTGTAGTGTTTTTATTTTCCAATCATTTTTTGTTAAAATTTTTATTTTATTTTTTAAGTTTAAACTAATTATCATGTTTACTCTACCTGTGACATATTTATAGGTGGAAACTTTGCTGGTGTGTAAATGTTTTAGTTTGTAATTGTTTATAAGGATTATTTCACTGTTTGTTTCCCAAAAATAAATAAATTAAGATGGTTCAGAAACCAGAGAGTGCTATAATATGTATATTGTATATTATTCCTCCTGTTCATCTAATGGTATCCAAAGGATAATAAGTATATGTTAAAAAAACGCACTAGTAAATAATAGTAGTAATACCTGTATCTACCAATGCCTTTTAATAGAAATCGAATAAGTACATATTTTGATTAAGACAAAGTCCTTTCTATATTTATGAGTAGCAATGAGTTGTCTTAGTTTTCCTATTACCATTAACCTAAAAAAGGACACAAATACATCGACATCGAAAGAAAAGTCCAAATGCCAACCAAAAGAACTCGCAGGTGAACTCTAGTCAGTCGGTAATAAAATGAGGAAAATACGTCCATGTTTTGAAGAACATGCGGAAAAATTTAAGATTCTTACCTAAATTACACCCGCATGAGTGTTTTTTTATGACGCGAAGTGGAAATGCGTAGCCTTTGAAGGAATATTTGAATAACGCCCCTTTGTTTTCCTTTGTATAATTTTGTCAACCTTTTCTGTTAACTTATTGGATATAGCGCAGATGTCATGGCTCACATCCTTGCTGTCTTAAATATGGGCAAAACTTTACTTTCAGGATTCTGCATCCGAAAGATCGGGTCGGAACCCAATGGCGTTCCACAACAAGGAAGGTCGGGTCGGGATCCTGCTATTAGGTCTACGCCGCCTGTGAATCCACGCGTCCTATCCCATAAAAGTATGAAAAATTCGCATTCGCGTTTTTACAGAATATTATTATTCCTCTTCTTATATGAGAATTAGTTTTTGCCCGCGGATTTCATTTAAATTCTTGGCAAGGCAAAGCAAACGGTGTGGGGTTAAAACATAGCCTATGTTTGTCCCCTTAGTGTAATGTTCCCCATGTTGACCTACGAGTATGAGGATGCCAAATTTCATTGGAATCCGTTCAACGGTTTCGATGTCAAAAGGTAACAAACAGATAGAGTTATTTTGATCTTTATAATATTAGTATGTATTTTATTACTAACTAAATAATCCTTGGCCCAATAAAGGTGAACGATTAGTTGCGGTTTGTAATTTTCTGCGGTTCATATTATAAAAAACATTACAATATAAGATAGATAGTTGACCGTTATAGGGTCGCTAGTGGAAAAACAAAAATTTAAATACAGTTAACTGTCGTAATTTTCAATAGTAAGTTATGAATTTAACAACAATTTATAAGAAACATTGAAAAACATTGATTAAATATCGGCAACTATCATAGTAATGATAATAGTTTATTATTATTACACAAAGTTGTATAATATTGATCTATGAGTAACTTCAAGTACTGACTGTACACTTCATGTACTGCGTATTAGATATTTACGTATTCAGCCCTTTTTAACGTGGAACTGCTGGGCACGGCGTCCCTTCAATACCGAGGGGATCAAACCATAGTCCACCATGTTGGCCAAATGCGGGTTGGCGGACTTCACATATCTTTTGAAACCGCGCTAGGTTCTCTGAGACATACAGGTTTCCTCACGATGTTTTTCTTCACTGTAAGACAAGTACATATTGGAAATTATTCACATATGAAAATATCAGAGGTGCGGGACCCGGGATTTGAAATGTTCATTCGATTTTTCAAGCGAGCGCGCTACCACTGAGCTACCATTCCCTTGATATTTATGATTGACCTTAACGGCATATAACATTGGTATAACATTACCATTATAATTTTACCTTACCATTAAATTAAAATTATAATAACAATAATTTAGAAAAAATAGCAAATTTTTATTTTAAATTCCATTCGCACGAGCAGAACACTAGTGTATCGACTATAATCAAGATGCGTATAACCTGTTGCCACCGTGAAAGTAACCGCAACTTGTTTGATAAAGTAACAACCATAGCGATGGTTTGAGGAATGACTCACATGTTTTCCATTAAGGTATGGCGTCAAAGAAAATCAATCATGTCACGGATGTCGAGTATTTACGTATGTTCGAAAAAAGTTGTGTCAGTGCAAAATGAGGAGAAAGTATAATAACAATTAATTTCTTAGCTTTGAAAACTGGAGCTCTAAAATAGATAGCTTGCTTTTTTCGGTCACAGTCTGCTTTTATAAATATAGTGGACGGAAAATTTCGGTATAAGCTTAGGCATTCACGAAAATGAAGTAAAAGTAATATTTGTTTTTAAATGTATCAATTAGACTAGCCATTATAAAATTACAATTTCCATTGTCTACAGCCGTTGTTTCTCATAAAACATGAATTTACGATGATATTTAGTGATATCAAAGTATATTAATTAAATATAAGATATGTAGGTATATTATGTTACAGTCAGAACTCTTTCGTGGTCAAAACTACTTTTGACTGACAAAAACAGTTAAAAGCAGTTTTGATTGCAGACCTTGGTCAATAGCAGTTTTGACTGGCATATCGGTCAGAACTCTTAAAATTATGGCACTCGTCGGCCACTACCGCGGCACGCTCGCTTCGCTCGCTCGGCTCATGCGCTGTGGTCACTGTTCTAGCCTAACCTAACCTAGAAAGAAAGAAAGGGTTCTTCCGAGTAACCTTCAACCTACTTACCTCCTTATCTTTTTAAGAGTTTTGACCGATATGCCAGTCAAAACTGCTATTGACCAAAGCCTGCAGTCAAAATTACTTTTGACCAACCTTTTTAATCAAAAGTAGTGTTGGCTAAAAAATAATTTTGACTGTAACATATATATACAAAAACTCTCTCAGATAACAGATTATCATAATACAAACAAACTATAATTATTATACATATAAAATCCCAAATGGTTATTAGTTTATGGTAATAAGTCTGATTGAAATGCGAATGGCGGTGCATACCTCCGGAACGCTTTCTTCGCCTTTCATCTTTCTGCACGTATTAGCATTGAAAAGAAAATTTATTGTGATATTTATGCAAGAAACTTACATCAATCACTTTAAAATAAGACTAAGGTATTTAGATATCAGTTGTAATATTTTTTGTAATCATATTATGTACGTATATAGTTTATTCACGTGTGGTAAAATCTATATTAATAAAAATATGTAATATGTCCGTTTGTGCAAAACTTCAAATCTCTGAAAATTGATTTTTGATTAAAACATTTTAAGCCTCTAAATAAATGTTTTTAAATACTTTAAAAGGTATTAATAATATCAATTTTTTTGTAATTCGCCACTATAGTGCGCGCTAACGCAAAGCGAACTTTTATACAATGCCTTTGAGTTCATGAGCAATTTTTTGACCTTTAAAAGGAGTTACTCTATTCATAGCTTAGACCAGACGGCATTCTATTCGTTGAAGAATAGGAATCTAAAAAAATATATAGGAATGACATTAAAATTGTATTACATAACGATTATTTTTTGACATTTCAATACAATTTTTAAATATCTGTTTGTATCGATTGTAAAATGTCATCAATGTATATGTATTATAGCGATTTCTTAGCTTTAACTCGAGTTCTAAAAATTCAGCAGTTCCAAAGTAAGTAAACCTTGCAAGGTGATACGGCGTTTTAGATTACAAGACCGTCATTATGGAGTGTAAATTCGGACGTTAGTATGGAAATGGTTGGTTGCAGACATTAGGCTTTCCTCAGGGAGCAATGATATTGGAAACTTGTGAGAATGTCTGTTTTTATTAGCCAATTCTGAGGTTAGTTCCACTTAAAGTTTTCTTTTTTTATTATGCAAAAAGTTTTAAATTTATTTCTTCCTTGAAAATTATTAGTGTAAATGATTAAAATGTAATGTTTTATGTTTGTTCAAATATGAAAGTGTGTTTGTTTCTTTGTTTGTACTTCTTTCACGTTGTACCCGAGTGACGGATTGGTGTGATTTCTGGAGATAGTTGGAGGGCTGGAAAGTGGCATAGTTTACTTTTTATCGCGAGAGATTATCTCATTCCTACGGGAAAACACTTACTTATGTAGGTATATACTCGTATATTATATTAGTCTATTTATTCCATACTAATCGTCAAATCGTACCTAAGTAAATAAAAAATAAAGAAATAAATATGTCACTCTATATTGGAAACTAGTTCCAAACCATGACTTCGCCCGCATCAAATGCTTTTTTATTTTATTCCAACTCTCATGGTAAGCGCCATCTATTGTTAACTTTAAAACTGAATTGTTGATACGATAGCATTAAAGTTGAAGTATATTATCTTACGGAAATACACTACTGCAATAGAAAGTACCTATTCTAGTTCAGGACATGGCGAGTTCGATGCTTTACGCATGATTGAGTTACAAAATTCTAAGCTTCTAAAATTTAAAAAACTTTCACATTTATTTTATACTTTAAAAGTAGTGGAAGTCCAGTGGTAACGCGCTCGCTTGGGTAACCGAGTAAAGCGGGTTCAAATCCCGGGTCTCGCACCTCTCATATTTTCATGTGCTAGTTACTTTCAACATGATTAACACTTGCCTTGCGGTAAGGAAAACATCGTGAGGAAACCTGCATGTCTGAGATAACCTAGCAAGTTTTCGAAAGACATGTTAAGTCTGCCGACCCGCACTTGGACAACGTGGTGGACTATGGCCTGATCCCATCGTATTGAAGGGAGGCCCGTGCCCAGCAATAGGACGTCAAAAAGGGCTGAATACTACTAATCTCACTTCGCTTGGGTGCATCATAGGTGCATATTTTGTACTTATATTATTTGAGAGCAGCGCAGTCTGTATGTACTCTATGTATTACTGGAGATCGCGGACTATCTTTGTACAAAATTGCATCAAAATCGGTCCAGCTCTTTCAAGCATACACATAATATGTAGGTGTACATACAAACTTTCACATTTAAAATAATAGTGATTAATAAGATTTTATACACTAATATTATTTCGAAATTAGGTTTTTATTTATTTATTTGTTAGGTTTATTTACAATCACTTACAATAATACACACAAATATAAAACTAGAACTAAGAACTAGGAACTAAAAGTAGTAATTACTTACAAATAAACACAGCATGCACAGAAATATAGTTTTTAAAATATTATACAAAAATATATTTTAGAAGTAAACAGTTTTTTTTTAATTAATCAATGAGTACACAGTTATACCTATTTATTTAACAAGGTGTCGTAAAAAGTAACAAACCTTTTAAAATTGTAAGGTAAGTTTTAGTGACCGAGAAATTCATAATTATGTACAAGATCAAAAACTTTTATAGCTGTTTCTAATAACACTGTAAATTAAAAACTTTCGTTTCTAAGTATGAGGCCATTTACCTGTTTGCTATTAGATAGTCGACCGTTGTAGGGTCGCTAGTGGAAAAACAAAAATTTAAATACAGTTAACGTAATTGATCCTCATACTAATTAACATGGTAGTACGTATGTAAATGTTAAATATTCCATGGTTTTACGGCGTACATTTTTTACCTACATATTCCCCTCGTTATGTTTTTAAACGATGTAACTATTTCAATAATGACAATTTAATCGAAAGAATTTTGAAAGGATTTTTTGTCAGTTTGACCAAAAAAAGGAATTAAAAGAATAATATTTAAAGTTTTATAAAATATATATGTATTCATAATCTTTTTTTTTTATCAACTTCGAAAAGAAGGTACTCACTTTCATTGTATGTTTTTTATGTCCATGTTACGCGATATCTTTGCCAATTGTGAATAATACTTCATAGTTCCTTTTTTAATGAATAAATTAGGTATATCCCAAAGGCCCCATATACATAAATAACAGAAACGGTGGCATGTGTGGAGGTGGTATAAAAAAATGGGGGTGCCCAAAGGTGGAATTGTTACTTTCAAGTGATTTTGAAGTCGGTGTGCCATTCTTAGTAAAAAAGTTATTAATTTATGGGAAAAAATATTTTTTTATAGTTTTTCTTTTGGATGCTAATTACCAAAATATACTTTTATTCTTTAATTTATAATAAAAAATACAAAAGACGTTACTTAATTACTCTGATACATTATTCGATAGCATATAGAAAAGTTTTTTCCATACATTATAAATACGCTGAACTATACGGGTAGGTATCGAAGGGTCATTATTATGCTGGTCATTTGAGCGCCCAGTGAGATCTACATTAAATTGTGATTGATTGTAAACGCAAGGCCATAATGATTGACCCTTGATAAACACCAACTAGTTCTATTAAAAAATAAAGCAGAATGTTTTCTTTACAATCCAAAAAGATTTTTCATACAAATACGTCACACCTACTTACTATATAATTATTACTATCGACTCACCCTCGTTTCGCTCGGGTTCGTCCCTAGGTTGATTCCCCATACAAACTTTCATCCCCATTTTCAACCCTTTAAGGGATAACTTCCGGGATAAAACTATTCTATGTCATTCCTAGGGTATTAAACTATATTTTTACCAAATTTCATCTAAATCGGTTCAGTAGTCTTAGAAATTACTTCCTACAAACAAATTCACAAACTTACAAATTTTACCTCTTTATAATATTAACATGATAGGGTGACATAATGTTGTAAGTTTTTTTTTTTCACTACTAAATTAAAAAAAATAATAATTACCATGACTCGAATTGTATGAAGCGATTCAGCTAAACCCTCTATCCGCAAATGAAAGTCACGTTAAAATCGATAAATGGCGGTTCTCAATAACCTATCCACCTAAAGTTTTCTTTACTAGGTATAGAAATTTAATATAAGCTCCATAAACATTAAATCATATTCATATCGTAAAGAAAACCGTAGGTAGGTTGTTGGTAACCGCCGTAACTCAATTCAGAGAATAACAAAAACAAACTGACAAACATTTTTTTGTTAATTATGATCTGATCGAGAATATCAGTATAATATATGTATTTCTTCTACCTGGCAAACGAAAATGTCTCTTAGAATCACACTATTTAGCAATTTCCTCTTAATTTGTCCTTGGCCCATATCGTTTAAAAAACTGGAGCTACATTTATAATCATACACCATAAAGTTATACAATATTACGTAACAATGTACATATATCTTCCTAACAAAACTAAATACCGTGAAAGCATCGCAAGTGTTTTTTCCTTTGCCGTTATTTAGATATATGTGCTCGTAATGTGACACTAATGGCGATGCCGCAATGCGATTTCAATTTTATTTTATACGCCTTACGGACGTGTCGCTTGCAGATACCCAAAAATTAAAAGAAAAAGTTTTAACAATCTTTATAGTCGTGCTAACGAATCCCTGATATGTAATAAAGACGACAGGCGACATGGTAGGTGTAAATGGACGAGTAGATTATATTTTTTTAAATAAAGTGAGCATGAAAACCTTCTTTGCTCAACACGCGTTATCTAATGAGACGGGCAAAAATTTTGAATTGGCGACTTTTGTTTGACAATATTTGTTTTCTTTTTTTTTTTTATACAATTCAACATTTTAGCATATTACTTAAGTAATAATAACGACTCACCCTCGCTTCGCTCGGGGTCGTCGCTTGCTAGCTTGCTTCCCCATACAAACATTCATCCCCATTCTCACCCCCTTAAGGGATGATTTCCGGGATGAAAACTATTTCACCCACACACTTTTCATATCATGAGATTTAAAAAAAACTTATTTTAGTTTTTTTTTCTTTTAATTTTCTTCCATACAAAACTCGTCCTGACAATAACAAACACAAAAAAAAAGAATTATCCAATTTGATGCAGTCAATCGGAAGTTATGCGCGTACATACATTTCGGTGATTCTTTTTTATTTATATAGATTTTATAAAATAATAAATTATCTTTGTTTATTGCTTTTCTTACACTCAGAAAGTAGTGTTTATTTTAAAGTGTGTATCTAATTCACAAGTAATATTTGTTAAGTTATAATTTTTTTTCAGTGTGCATATAAATTCATAGTACTAATCAAAGATACTAAATTTAGATAAAAATTGGCAATTTTTTAAATATATATTGAAACTTTTATAGGATTTCAGCAAATAAATGTGTCATTTTATGATATAATCAAACCCAGAAAGTATAAATCTGATTGTGATTACCGTCAGTTAAGTAAGTGAAGTAATAAAGTAAGTAAACAACGGTAATTATCTTAGTAATCTACAAATCTAAGGTGTGTCGGGCGTGGTGCCCTACTTTTTGCTATCTCGCGAAACGTTGGTTATTAATGTGCCCACAAAATTGAAGATAAAATCGAAAATGTAATGTCATTGTTTAGAAAATTTTAGGAAATTAGTAATATAATAAAGACCTGACTTGGGACATATTCATGGGAATTGGGATAATTTTTTTCTTTGCTTTTAATTTAAAAAATATCACAAAATATGAAAAAAAATATGCTAAAAAAAGTAATAATCACAAAATAATTAGTAGCCACATAGGCATATTTACGTGTCTTGATGTTAACTTTTGATTTTTTTAGTTGATGCCACTATATAAATTTCAAGAAAAACCCCACCCCTACTCTATATCTACATATATCTACACATATAATAAAATTGTAACTGATCGCTGTCCGTACATGGAAGATATTTGAGAAAAACTATTATTGGGGATCTTTATTTTGTCTGTTTGTCTGTGCATTTGCGCGCGCTAATCTTAGGAACGGCTTAACCGATTTGGGTGTGGTTTTCACTAATGTATTGTAGTAAGCTTCACTTAAAATTTAGTATTTGTTTTATTTCAATCGGTTCCAAAATAAAAAAAACTTTGTCAATTCAAAGAATCATCTAGGGGCGAACGAGGATGAGCCGCTAGTAGATGGAATAAAATCGGTGTACCTTTTAAATTAAAAGTAATCTATATCTTAATTTATATTTATTACTTATTAATTCAAAAACAAAAATTAAAAAAAAATATGTCATTTTGCACGACTCAATTTACGCGTCAATAGTAATAAAATAATAAGTTTTTATGATTATCTTTTATACAAAATAAAACACAATTTATATTTTTATAACACACAATGTAAGATTAGTGATTTGATATGAACTTAACCACAATTTTCAAATTGAAATAAAAACATCTAAAACAAGTTATTAAAATTTTTTACATCCGATATAAATATTGAATATCGCTTTCACTTAACCCACATCGATCGTGTCAAAGCTGTCAGTAGGCCGGTTGATATGAAAGTGTTCCTAAAAGTTTGACACAACATCTAGTTATATTAACATCGTAGATAACCTAATTATAAACATTAATGAGTTATATTTTTAAGTTAGACTAATATTTTTTCTAGGTACTAAACCTTTTAATTAGTTAAATTATATATGAACGAGTACTTTAATGTATGGAGTTAAACAGTATGTCTGTTTGCTTAAACGTCATGGTTTCTCAAACTACTAGTCCGATTTGGAAAATTCGTTTTAAATTTTAAAGCCTTTTTACTGAGTAAGGGTCTCTATCAAGCATCACATTATGACCTTAAGGAGCAGAGCAATTACACATAAATAAACAATCGTGCATGTTAATAAAACTCAACCCCTGCGTGTTTTGACACCATAATATTATACACAAGAATTATTTTACAACAACGAAGGTACGCACTAAGATTTTATGAATTAAACTGATGTAAATTTTGAAATTATAAAATACTAGCGACTCTCACTCCGCTCGTTTTCGTACCTAGTTACGTTTTAACGTTCAGTATAGATTTCTCAAAGAGGAGAAATTATCTCGCAGTAAAAAGTATCCTTTATGTTGACCCGGATTACCAGTTATCATCATACCAAATTTCATCAAAATCTGTCCAGTGGTTGTTCCCAAACAGACAGAAAGACAGACAGACAGACAAAAATTCTAAAAACTATAGATTCGGCCTCTGTATTGATAATAATTACTATTTCAATTAGATTTTCTAAAACATATTTGATGTACAGATTCGACTGATAATTTTATTATATCTATACATATTATAAAATTCTAACTAAGCCGAATCTGTACATTAAATATTTTTGGGAAAATCTTATTGAAATAGACATTATTATCGATACAGAGGCCGAATCTATAGTTTTTAAAATTTTTGTCTGTCTGTCTGTCTGTCTGTCTGTCTGTCTGTCTGTCTGTTACCGCATCACAGAAAAACCACTGGAGGGATTTTGATGAAATTTGGTATGATGATAGTTGGTGATCCGGGTCAACATATAGGATACTTTTTACCGCGGGAAAATATCTCATTTCTGAGAAAAAATACAAAAACTGGTTGGAACAAACCACGATGATACTATCTGCAAATAGTTTAGCAAGGTAACTTACTAAATATAGTAAAAACTATTAAAAATAGTTTATCTTGAAAATCAAATTAGCAATAGCGCTATTTTATCCATTAAAATAGTTATTTTAATTAATACATACTTATGTGTTATTTAGATACTCGACAATAGATGTCGCCATGTGTTTTTAAAATACGTAGTTTTAATTCCAAAAAAATGAATGTACAGATATGACCTTTCTACGATTTTATTAGAATTACTACTAAATTACCCGCGGCCCCGCCCGTGTTAAAATTTTCAATAAAGCAAACTTTTTGGCTTTATAAATTAGTAAATACACATATAATAAAATTGTAACTAAGCCGAATCCGTAAATTCAATATTTTTCGAAAAATCTTATTGAAATATTCATTATTAGCGATATAGAGGCCGAATCTATAGTTTTTAGAATTTTTGTCTGTTTGTCTGTATGTGACCACATTATATCGCATCGCATCACAGAAAAACCACTGGAGAGATTTTGATGAAATTTGGTATGGTGATAGCAGGTTATCCGACTCTACATATAGGATAGTTTTTACCGCAGGAGAATATCTCATTTCTGAGAAAAAATACAAAAACTGGTTAAAATAAAAGCACGATGGTAGTATTAACATTTTAGCAAGGTAACTTATATATGTCAAAACTATTAAAAAAAGCTTATCTTAAAAGAAATATCAATAGCTATTTTATTCATTAAAATAGTTGTTTTAATGAAAATTTATTTATGTATATTACGTGTATTTAAATATTTGACAATAGATGTCGCCATGTGTTTTAAAAATGCGTAGTTTTAATCCAAAAAAAAAATGTACAGATGTGATCTTTCTATGACTTTATTAGAATTACTAAATACTAAATTATCCGCGGCTCCGCCCGTGTTCAAATTTTGAATAAAGATAAACAAGCTTTATAAATTAGTGTCACATTAGTAATATTTTGTTGGCCGAAACAATTTTCAAATGAAAATATTTGTAAGTTTTTATTTTTTTTAGTAAATAATGTTAATATTTTTTAATCTTTTAATGTAAAAATTTTGCAACTCCAACTCGCTCATTATAGGTTTCGTATAGCAAAATACTGTGTTATTTTTCTTACTTACGTGTTTTGTTAGGTTAGCACTAAAATAAATACAAATAATATTTACGTTTCCACAATATCTACTCATTTTATCAACCGTAAAAATAAGTTCGATTCAAAATTTTTTGTAACATTTTATGGAAAACAAGGTTATGGCTATTAAACTGACAAAGCGGGTAACTAAAAATATTCCATATCTCAAAAACTATGAAAAAGTATTTTAGGAACTGTTACATCTCAACTTTTTTTTTGGACCTAATTTTTTGGAAGATAAAGGCTTAAAGGACACAATAAAATGCTTACGACTTTAATCATATTAGTCGAGCCATATGAAATAATAAAAAGTATTTGCTTAGAATTATTTACTTATTACACTTTCTTTTGAAAATCGTTTTGGAAAATATTACTAACTAGCGCTAACCAATCCCTGTTTCGCGACAAATTAACATTAAGAAAAGTTACCATTATGTAATTTATATAATTAGCTAAATATTAAATTAATCAATAGCTGTCTATAAGTAAAAAATATTAAAATTAATTCCGTAGTTTGAGAGTTTATTACCTAAAACTAAACAAACTATACCTACTAATGTGTAAAAAAACTAACTAATGTGTAAAACTTAGAATTTGATTTTTGATCATCTGAACGCGGGCGTAGCCGCGGGCAATGCTAGTGTAACTATATATGTGGAAGTCAGTAAAAATCGAATGTGCCCGACATTGCGATTTATTTTAAAATATAAACAATAAAAAACAGAAGAAAAGAGTAATAAATAGAATAAAAGTTTACATAAATAAATAATAAACAAAAAGAGGCCTTTTTGTAGTATTTTGAATTAAAAACAGTGATATTTTTTAATCTGTGCTAAAGTCAAATTAATCAAAAAATGTGTTAATTAGACGAACCTGTTTTGGCAAACAAAAGCAATTAAATGAAATCTCCTGGAACGTAGTATTTGCAAAACACAATCGTAGAGCGGGTCTATTTGATGCGGTTAATGACCCTTATCGTCACTATCAGGTAAATATTTACCCCAAAATAGACGCTCCCTTGATATTTTCCGGTACAACGTTCAGGGAAACTTTGGATTTTCAACGTAGAGTTTTTAATAATAGTATAATAAACAAAGTAAACTGTAATAATCCGTTAATTTAGTGTTTGTAGGGGAGATTAATCTTTGCTCTTTGATATGTTACGCTGATTATTATTTGAAGTAATGATTTATCATCAAGCAATGCATCTGGCAAATAATTTCGTTGCATAAATAATTATATTCTTAACATCATTAGAACAGTATAAGAGAAATAAATCTATACATATAATAAAATTGTAACTAAGCCGAAACTGTATATTAAATATTTTTTGGAAAATTACTGCGGGAAAATATCTCATCTCTGAGAAATCTATACTAAACGTTAAAACGTAACTAGGGACGAACTCGAGCGAAACGAAGGTGGGTTGCTAGTATTTAAATAAATCATTTACTGCAATATCCTTTTTTTCGATATGAAAAAACTACATAATCTTGTAGTAAAGTTATTTCTTTTACATATGTATGTATTAGTTTTTAAAAGAACGGCAGAACCTAATCAAATCTCTGTAAATAGTTACGTCAAATATAAATATTCGATGTCACTCATATTTAATTACTAGCGTCTAGCGACTCACACTCTCTTCGCTTGGATTCGATCCTTATTACGTTTTAACGTTTATTACAGATTTCTCAGAGATGAGATATTTTTCCGCAGTAAAAAGTATCCTATATGATGACCCGGATAACCAGCTACCATTATACTAAATTTTATCAAAATCTGTCCAGTAGTTTTCTCGTGATGCGTTCCCAGACAGACAGACAAAAATTCTAAAACCTATAGATTCGTAACCTGTATCGATAATAATGACTATTTTAATACGATTTTCCAAAAAATATTTAATGTACAGATTCGATTCAAGTAGAATTTTATCTTTATCTTAATATATAAAATTCTCGTCACAATGTTTGTAACAAAATTCCTCCGAAACGGCTTGACCGATTCTTATGAAATTTTGTGTGTATATTCAGTAGGTCTGAGAATAGGACGTAAACAATTTTTCATACCCCTAAGTGATAAGGGTGGTCCACCCTAGGGACGAACCAGAGCGGAGCGAGGGTGAGTCGCTAGTATATCATATGTATAGATAAACATTTTATGTGTTATTATTTATATAGATAGACATATAGACACATAGACAGATAGAATACCTTTCGTATTATTTCTAAAATTATTTTCTTTTATTATTAAAGTTTTGATATGACCAATGACTATTATCTCTCGAACATCGCGGCGTCTATTTTGATCGCTTTTCATACCTCGCTAAATTGTATCACCGCCATAAGACGTAAACGTTATACGTAATAGTTCAACTGAATTCATTAGGCAAAGCTATTAATAGTTTAGGTATAGGATTAGAGAGATGCAGATGTGAATTTATCTTATCGTCTGTCTATTTGTCCTAATATTTGCTATATGTATAATATTAAACTAGTTAGATTTATAATATAAACTAGCGGCTCACCCTGGCTTCGCTCGGGTACGTTTTAACGGTTAGTGTGGTAGAACGGTAGATAGACAATATATTATATTACTGCTCCGCTCCCTTGGGTAGTAGCATGATGATATATAGCCTATTGACTTCCTCAATAAAGGGCTATCTAATGCAAAAAGAATTATTCAAATTGGATTAGTAGTTCTTGGGATTAGCTCATTCAAACAAACAAACAAACAAACAAACTCTGCCTCTTTATAATATTAGTATAGATGTAAAGGTTTGTATGTATATGTATGTTTGTCATACCTTCACGCTGAAACGATTGGGTAGATTTGGTTGTTTTATACACAAATAAATACCTAGGCTATTGTTAGGTACCCAAGTATGGACCTGCGATGGGAGGGTAAGTTGTTAGTAATAATAAATATTTCTATAATCATACTAGTTTGAAAACAACAATACATAGGTAAAATCCAAAATAAATTCATTTTTTTTTTAGTACCTGGGTTAAAATAAAATAAATAGAGTACGATACACTGAGCACTAAAAGCCGTTACAAGGGTCGCTCTTATCTACCATTTCAGGGCTTCGATTCGGCAAGGGTTGTTAAATCTAAATGAGGATGGCCGCATATTTTTGTTAAGCAATTAGGAATACTATTATAAATTGTTGTGTCCTATTAAGATCGTTGAAGAGCCCTTCCTAATGTTTTCATTTAACAAATCCAAAAGAGCTTATATAATATACTAGTATTATCCCGTGAGTTTACCTATGTTTTGGTTAAAAAAACTGATTTTCATGCAGACTTCCAACTTGTTTTACCCCTTTAGGGGTTGAGTTTCCACGAATCCTTTCTTAGCGGGTACCTACTCCTTACGAGGAATCTAACTGTCAAATTTCAAGTTGTATTGTAACTAAAAATTTCTATAATATTTATTGATATTTAGTGATTCCAGGCTTTATATATATACTAGCGGTTCACCCTCGCCTCGCTTCGCCTCTAGGAAAACAAAAACAAACCTATCCCACGAGAACCGTACATTTTTACGGGATAAAAAGTAGCTTATGTGTTATTCTAGGCTAGAATCTATCTCTGTGCCAAATTTCATCTAGATCCACTCAGCCGTTTTGGCGTGAAAGAGTAACAAATATCCATACATCCATACTCACAAACTTTCACATTTATAATATTAATACGGATTTAGGTCATGAATCGTTGAGCGGAAATCGAACATATGTACATATGTGTGTCCTTCTAGGACATCTCTCGTTACATAGACAAGTATTCATGACCATAAACATGTATGTAACTACATATCAGTTAATTATATGAATAATTAGCGAGCATTCTTACTCTAATTCCAATTAAGATTTACCGTTTTCGTTAACGTAGCATTGAAATAAGTCCTAATTTGTATATTACATGTTTTAATAGAATTTATTAAGTACAGGGGTCATCATGATACTAACAACCAGTAGCGAGCAGGAAACGACCGCATTTCGCACTCAACGACTTCGACTATTAGACTGACCATTTGTCACAAAGATATAGTAACAGCTTCTATTTGCATCACGTCATTTACATTTACTGTCGTAACGTTTCATATTTATTGTGTTTTAGAGGAATATGTACCTAATCGAATACCATTGTAATATACTAATAATAACTGGGAAATATTAGATATAATTTGATAAAATATCTCTAAGACACAATTCAACTCAAAAATACCTCTATATCAAAATCTAGATGATTCTTTAAATTGACATAACTATTTTATTTACGAACCGATTGAAATAAAACAATACAAACAATACTAAATGTTAAATAAGCTTACCACAATACATTAGTGAAAACCGCACCCAAATCGGTTAAGCCGTTTCTAAGATTAGCGCGCACAAACGCACAGACAAACAGACAAACCGACAAACAGACAAAAAGACTAAAAATCATTGTTTTGGGTTCTATCGCGTTAATAAAGATCCCCAATAATAGTTTTTTTCAAATATCTTTCATATACAGGCAGCGATCAGTTACAATTTTATTATATGTATGGATTAAATGTCACATTATTTCATTGCTGACTTAACGAAGGACGAATAAACAAACAATCCAATTTAAATACATAGTACATAATATTAAACAAAGATAGCAGTTAGAATTAAGACGATGATTTTCTTAGTAGCACTTTTGCTTAGTTATTAAGAGGTTTCATTTTTTTATTTTAAATAGAAAGATGAAAAAGGTATTATAGAGGCATAAGGGACTGTCTCAAAGCCAACATAACCGTAAAAATAAATGATATGACTGCGTCGTTTTTTCATCTGAAGTCCTGATATAGGATGAAAACTCTGATAAAGTTGCCTATGTCATTGATTAAATGTTTATAATTTTTTTTTTTGAATTATTTTAAATGCCACTATAGTATTTTGATATAGGAGTTGCGTTCCGCGAAGATAACACCTTTTATCCCACAAAATATTGCGGGGACTAAATATGAGAAAAATACATGCATTTCTTTTCAAAAATCACATATCAAAACATACCATAATCAAAGGTTAAGTAAAAAATAATCATTAACAGTCTTAGAAAAAATTGCGTGATTTATAGAACGCTAGTATGCAATTAATTGCCCATGTTGAAATCTACTTAAAAAGAGGTTTTCCTTAACGATACAGGAATTTCCCACTATCTTGTTGCAATTTCTCTGCTAGGTATACTAGACTACTAGACTATGTTTATTATGAACACGCATCCTTATCGGGTAATTATAAAGCCCTTTTTGTGTACATTACACCATACGTGTACACTCCAACTTGTTTTCTAGATATGATAAGAAAACTAACGAGCGTACTTTTACCAGGAAAATAAACTAAAAATATTTTTCTATGTATATTTAAATGTATGTCAATAAATTTTCTAAAAAATTGTAATTATTATAATTATAACAGCTAAAATTATATAAATAATATTCCATATTCAAGTATAAAAGTAATTAAAATTATAAAATTGTTTAAAATTAAAATTAACAAGTATTGTATAAAGTACTTTGGTGCCAATTTTTAAGTTTTTTGAATTCATTTTGTTATTTTGTGGGTAGGTCTGTAACAACTATATATAATAACGTCGGGAACCAAAAATCAAAATAAATCCGCGAAAAAATCTGAAAACATAGTTTTATTTAAAATGTCAAATATTCGCGTAAATCTAAGAAAGTATTATGTAAATATATGTGTATAGATAGACCTGGAATAACGTTTAGGCTACTGTTAGATACCTAAGGACGCATCTGACCGAAGTGAGGGTAAATCGCTAGTTACAACAATGAGTCGACAATACTATTTAAAAATAAAGTGACACCAAAAATTTGAATCTTGGCCCACTTTACGTATAAAAATAACTGTTGTTCAAAAAACGGATCTTAGATAACCTTCTTCTACAATAAAAATAAATTTCTGTTTATTTACATCTCTGCGATACTCAGGTTTCTTTGCCAAAACCTTGAAAGCTTTATTCTTTCTTCAAGAAACAATCGTTAAAAACATTTAAACAACGGAGAAAGATAATAAGAACTTGTGCTTTATCTACTTTATTGAGCTTTCTGTATTTACATTTAATTTTTGGAAGTCTCTTGAGATGAGTTTTGATCAAGATATATATATATATAAATATTTTTTAAAAGTTAATAATTATAATTATGTAAAATGGGCGGGTATGACGTCAGATGCATACAGGATGGAGTGCGGGGTGAGACAGGGGGGACTCAGCTCACCCAAGCTCTTCAACCTGTATATAAACCAGCTGATATGTGAACTGAGCAACACCAAAATCGGATGTTATATTGACGGACAATGTTTTAATAATATTAGTTATGCGGATGACATGGTGTTGCTGAGTCCTTCGATCAGTGCTTTGAGAAGGCTACTCAGTCTCTGTGAGGACTATGCGGTGGCTCATGGTCTCAGGTATAACTCAACCAAGAGCGAGCTCCTAGTTTTTAAAGCAGAGAATAAAAGTTATGACACTGTTCCACCTGTCTTCTTAGGAGGATTGCCGCTCACTAGAGTTACGCGGTTTAAATACCTGGGACACTGGGTAACCGATAGGATGACTGATGATGAAGATATGGAGAGGGAACGCAGAGCGCTAGCAGTTAGATGCAACATGCTGGCCCGTAGGTTCTCACGATGTACAAGAGAAGTTAAAATAACATTGTTTAGAGCCTATTGTCAGTCCATGTACACGTGCGCCCTATGGGTCAGTTATACGCAGAGGTCGTATAGCGCTCTTCGTATCCAATATAATAACGCCTTCCGGGTAATGCTGGGGCTATCGCGTTTTTGCAGTGCTTCGGGGATGTTCGCGAGTGCTGGTGTGCCGGACTTTTACGCAATAGTAAGATCACGAATAGCGTCTCTGATGCAGCGAGTGCGCGATAGCCCCAATAGCCTTGTAGCCACTGTGGCTGAAAGACTTGACAGTCACATAATGTGGCATTGGATGACGACACATAGATCGTCATTTAAATACATACAATAATGTTCCTATTAGTATTAAATTCCAATATATTATTAAATGTTAAATGTTTATAATGAAATGTTATGTAAATATGGACCTGTGTCTGAACGAAAATAAATAAATAAAAAAAAATAATAATAATAATAAAATAATATAATTAAGTACTCCCTTGATTACTTACTATTTACTTTTTCTATTACTCAAATAAGTAATATAACAGTAACACACATACATATGTTGATAAGAAAATTTTAACATACATAGATTTAGTTGATTACTTTTGCAATGAATCTATTGGTCTATTACTAAACAACACTATAAATAACAGGTTTTACTTACTCCAATAAGTAAATGTAAAGTAACTTGTACTGTTATATATAGTTTTTACTTAATGTAACTCTATGTAGAGTTACTTGTATAAATAATCTCTAAATGGTTATAACGAGCAATTGCAAAGTAGGTACCTTTTTTATCACTACACCTAGATTGATAGATAAATGCATGGATGTAGTGGTAGCCATATGGTAACGCGCTCTGTGCGAGATTTGTTTAATTATTAAACATAATTACCATGTACAAATAAGTAACAACACTGTAACGTCTAAGAAGATCTACTTAGTTTTAAAAAATATGTTAAACCCGCTAACTCGCATTTGTTCAATTTGGAGAACTATGGCCACTATTGAAAGAAAACTCATGCCCAGCAGTGGGACGTAGAACACTGAATTATTATCGTTATATTTTAAGCTTTTTGTACACTCAGAAAATATGAAAAACTAGATATTAAAATGATGATCTGAAATTAAAATATTATTTTCTTAGAATTTTCTACCCTACCGCTTTTCTAGGAGAAAAATTGCTTATGCTTGTCTATAGAAATATCTTGATTTATTTATTATCCTTAATTGATACATATTGCATTGTTAACATAAGCTCTAAATCTTAATGATTAAGTATAAAATATCAATCAAAGTTTACATAAACAGACAGAAATAGCAATGTTATTGAGAGAGAAAAATAAATGCACGACATCTCATTTTTAATGCCCGACGTAAAAATAGGGGTGTTATAAATTTGATCGCTATGTGTGTGTGTCTGTCTGTGTAGCTCTTAAACGGGTGAACCGATTTGGATGCGGTTTGTTTTTATTTGAAAGCGGTTTTCTAGCGGCGGTTCTTAGAGATGTTTTATCAAAATCGGTTCAGCCGTTTTTGTGTCGAGAGTTATTATTATTTTAATTGAAATTTGATTATTATATTGTTGTAACAAATTGTTGTAACAAGTTTTTAGAAGCTTTGGATATATATTTTAACTTCAACTAAAAACGACTGTTCCGGGCAATAAAATTTATCATTAAAAGGAGTTTGTAATTCGCGAACTTCATAATTACGCACGAAGTATTTTAAAAGGTACTGTATTTTTTTAAAATCAACTATAATTGGTCAAATTAAACCGAAAAGGGTATGAGCTCTTTAATTATAAAGTAACGACGTACTCTAAAAATAACTTGTCGTATGGGTTGGTACTTTAAACTGCCTCCAGTAAACATGTTATGTTTACGTGTTACATCATATGCAAGAACTGGTTACTTTTAAATGCATTTAAGGTTCTTTAAATTTTTAAGAACCTTTATTATGCTATATTTAAATAAAATTATCTTTTAGGATTTTTTCGACGCAGTTTCTCCCGTGACTATATTTGCTGTATTCGAAACGTCGAGGACCAAAAATGGAAATAAATCCACAAAAAATACTAAAAACATAGTTTTATTTAAAATGTCAAAATTCGCGTAAATCTAAGAAAGTATTATGCTATATTTATTTCAAATTTACTGATAACTGTTACAATAGTAAATAGTTTGCAAAACGGTTGTCGCGGGTTTGACTACTGTCACTAAAAACATTATTCTTAAAACACTTAAAACATTATTCTATAAAAACATCGTTATGCCACCAGTAAGATCTTTCTGCCTGTTTGACACAGGCCACTCTTGTATTAAAGAAACCGCATGGCATCAGGCTACAGTCCACCACACTGGCCAAGTGCGAGTTGGCGGACTTCACATGTCCTTCTATTACCATTGAAGTTCGGAAGAACTATCTGGAATCTGGAATTTTTCTCGCGGTGTTTCTTCACCATAAGGCATATAATCATGTTGAAAACGATTCGCACATAAAAATATCAGAGATGCGAGACCCGGGATTTGAACCTGCTTCACTAGGTTTTCCAAGCGAGCACGTTACTACTGCGTTACCACCGCCTTAACTAACATTGTTACAATTTTATTATATTTTATAGATTAATATAATTAGGACTTTTTTGTACAAATTATTGAAGATTTTAAATAAGGTTAAACGTTTTAACATTCCGCTTAGCTTCCGCAAAGCAGCAAGAAATTCTTAATGTAGACATAATTTAATTACCTACCTACTGAGAATACTTAATGAAATGCTTCTGATTGGCATCAATTAAGACGATGTGTTAGAGAAACTTTGGAATTTAAAATGCTTCATTATGTTTATTTAAACAACTTAATATATGCACATTGTACAGTGTATACCTATGTAATATTAAAATTATAACATTTTTTATTTGACTGATTGTGAGTAAGCATGATAAACTGTGAGTAGGATTTAAAACATTGATTTTGATGATCCTACAACATATTTATTGAAGAAGGTTATAGGTTATCCTACATTAATTATAATATGACGCTTAGGAGTGGAGCATTTACATATGCATTAGCGAAGTCGCGGAAAAAAATTGACAAAATTATATGATTTTCCGATATAATACAATTTTATTTTATTCTAGTTTACTTCCCAATACAAACTTTCATCCCCATTTTCACCGCCTTAAGGAATGATTTCCGGAATAAAAAATATCCTATGTCCTTCTCAGGGTCTCAAACTCTCCTTACCAAATTTCATCTCAATCGCTACAGTAGATACAGAGATTACCCCCTACAACCTCACAAACTCACAAAGTTTACCTCTTTATAATATTAATATATATAAAAAGATAAATTGCGGACTTAAAATATTAAAATTTCTGACTATATAATAAATGTATATAATATACAATGCACATTGTATATACATATGTACATGTATAAAATTCATAAGCTCTTACTACTAACCTTTTCGATAATCAGACTCTCTACAATCGATTTCGTTAATAGAAAACTAACTAATACATGGAAATGACACATACAGCCTACCTTTGTGCATGTTATAAGGCTAAAATATGTTATTTCTAAACATTTCTCAGTTTTCTTTTATCGATATTGACTGTAATTTTGTCTAAACCCGCTGTTATGCGTGCTGTCCAGACGCGGTGAAATCAAATGCTATTCTGTAAAGTGAAATGACTCGTCCATCCGAGCGTAAGTTGTTAATCTAGGGATGCCGATGCAATACAATTTACATTGAATACAATATGATTATAAATCATACATTAACATTGTAAATGTGAAAGTTTATGAACAAACGTGTTTATTATGTCTTCATAGTGTAAGGGCTTAAAGAATTTTAGTGAAAATATTATTTAAGCATTACAGATAGCTTAGGTTTTTAAAAAATATATATACTTATATAATTTGACACTCACTGAGCCCATAGAAAAGACAAGCTACTTTTTATTCCGATGGTTTAAATATGTTGTGTAGGTACCTATGTAAAAATCAGTTACTTGACGATATTGGTGTATTGCGATATAGCTATCGATATAGATAATAGAAAACTAAAAAATGGAAATGGCACATCCTGTGTAATTTCTACAGGTACATTTTTATTCTCTTTCACTCATAGAGACTGTAGGATAACATCTAGTCTACGCCTATGATCTAAGTCTGAGCTTAAGGAGTATAAGAAAGTAAGGATAGGCAGCTAATGCTTAAAAGATTATTATTAAATCCCATAAATATTATAACCATATAAATATTATAAATGCGAAAATTTGGATGGATGGATGTTTGTTTGTAACTGAATAACGCCAAAAGGGATCTGAATAAAATTGGGCACGTAGATTATAAACTGGAATAGCACATAAGTTACTTTTATCCCAGAAATATGTACATACTAACCGTTAAAACGTACCTAGGGACGATCCGAGGGAAGCAACGCGACGGTGAGTCGCTAGTACCTATTATTACTAAACTTAAATATTTTTTTTAAATATACAAATGATTGCAGATAATGAAAGGTTATATATAACCTCGTACAACCAATCTCTTTTAAAATATAATAGACAACTCATTCATCTATTATTTAATTTAATATGCAACTCCATTTACAGCCAGCCATAAAAGGATAAGGTCACATTTAATTAGCTTGGCTGATAGTTAGTAATTACAATATATGGCTAGCATTCATGTACATACATACATAGAAAATTTACTTTAAAAAAGTTTCTAATTTTGCTAGTTATTTTTCGATACAAAATATGAAACCTTTTAAAAGTTTAATTTGAGATTCATTTTTCAAAGTAACATTTAACTACTTTTTTAAGTAACACGTATGGTTAAAAATGTTGAAGAAAACTGAATAGAAATTTAAATACTACTATGAAGCTCATTTTAATGAACGATCTCGCATATCTGGAGGCGTGCCAAGACGTCGGTGTTGATTTAAAATCTCTAAACTGGTAATAAATCTTCAAAGCTCGTGTGTCGATCAGAAATATTCATTCGCTTATTTGGATATGCATCATAATTTAGCAATAGGTTATCTTGCCTGATAGTGCAATGTATTAAGCAGGTTTCATGACTAAATTTAGTTATTTTTTTTTAAATAAGTACATATATACAATATTAGTTTTTTTTTTTTTTATATTGAAGCGGTAACGCGGCTTAAGTAACTCAACCTTAGAAACTTGGTGTAGCTCTAAAGATACAAAATTAAATCATTTACTTCTTTCTACGTCGCATGAAAAAAATAACCTTTCATTAATAAAGTTTTGACACTTATAATAAAATTAGTAAGGACTCCTTGGTCAGAATCTCTTTAGAAAATTAAATGAATGACATCAATTAAGGAACAAAGACTATATGAGTACGGGCCGTAAATAAGTTAATTTCATCCAATAAGCGAGTATGAAGGGCGTTGTTTACGTGCTTTTTACACGAGACGCGATAATTATAGACGCGCAGACGCATCCGCCGGCCGCGCTGATTCAACTATGACTATGTTACGTTGTAGGTGGTTTGGTCATTTACCTACATTAGTATTATAAAAGAATATGACAAGACGAGAAAAATAGTAATTTTAATTTTGAACAGTAAAATTTACTTTTATAACTATGAGTTAGATGTAACTTAGCTACGAAATAGGTAATGAGAACATGTATTTCGTAATTTTAGTTTGATTATATCAATTTATTTAAAGATTTCGCAAAATTTCAACAAACAATAACAAAGGCACTAAGAATATTTCAGTTATAAAGTAGATAAATGGTAAAGATTTCTTTATATTACGTTATAAATAAACAGGAAATAAGTTAGACTGTATTTATTTTTCAATTACCCTAGCAGTTATATTGAATCAAATATTAGATAAATAAGAAAAATATTATTTTGGAATAAACTGATATTGACTTTTTTTATCGACAGGTTCGCTCGCCGTGTCCTTGACGTCGCCTGCTGATATATTGGCTTATCTCAAATCTATAAAGAAAACCGATAGAGTCTAATACATAAATAAAAATATTTATACAAAATATCTAACCTTATGTACATTTACATAGACTGCTTTTTCCCGTGGTGTAGTTTAAGTTTAAAACATAGTATGAATTTAGTTAGATAAGTGACATATCGCAGGAGAGATAAAGCAACATGCATTTGCGTTCATTTCGAAATTTACTTTTACAATCTATAATATCTATACATATAATAAAATTGTTACTAAGCCGAATCTGTACATTATTTTTTTTTTTTGGAAAATGTTATTGAAATAGACATTATTATCGATACAGAGGCCGAATCTATAGTTTTTAGAATTTTTGTCCGTCTGTCTGTCAGTTTGTCTGTCTGTCTGTTACCGCGTTACGGAAAATCCACTGGATGGATTTTGATGAAATTTGGTATGATGATAGCTGGTTATCCGGATCAACATATAGGATACTTTTTACTGCGGGAAAATATTTCATCTCTGAGAAATCTATACTATACGTTAAAACGTAAGTAAGGACGAACCCGAGCGGAGCGAGTGTGAGTCGCTAGTAGTTTGGATATTTTAACTTCAATTCAGTATTTCGTTGTCTCTTTTTTTGTCTAACGGGTCATCATTATTTTAATAGATACCTAGTATATTGTGAGCCTAGACACCGTATAGGCTACTTTTTATCAGGTACATCAAATCCCTTAAATGAGACATTACTTCATTTAGTAATTAATATAGTGTTTAATCATTTTACCCTTTAGACGTGGAGTTTCTCTTAAAATTTGTATGGGACCACCAATAAAGTAGATATAACCATTCAATAAAAAAAAAAGAATCCGTTAACAACTGGCGAATAAATGCAAAACATTCTTCACTCATATTTAAGTTTACGTAAAATATTATATTGTTAAATATATTGTAGTATTTAATTTATATTTAATATTATTTAATAGTATTTAATTTATTCGTATAATTACATGTTTTTTTATGTTCATATAATAATTTTGAATAGCACCAGCACGAAAGCAAAAGATGCATCAAGCGCCCACAATGTGCATACATCAAGCTAAGATAAAAAGCGGTCGTTGCACATTTAATAAAAGTTCTTACATAAGGGCTTACATCACTTAACAAGTTTCAGCATGGACAGAATATAATAAAGTAAATTTGAGAGCGCTGCGAGATTTACTGCACTTAAAATATATTTATTAAAATATTTTAAATGAAATTCTTTTCGTATTTTGCCGCGGCCTCATTTTGAGTTTTTGTTTCCGACGTCACAGGAGTCTTTCTTGTAGCCATTTTATCTAAAATCTATACTAATATTATAAAGCTGAAGAGTTTGTTTGTTTATTAGTTTGTTTGTTTGGTTGAACGCGCTAATCTCAGGAACTACTAATCCGATTTGAAAAATTCTTTTTGCATTAGATAGCCCGTTAACTGAGGAAGGCTATAGGCTACATATCATCCCGCAAAAATGTACGGTCCCCGTTAGATAGATTTGTTTTTGTCTAGGGACGAACCCGAAGCGAAGCGAGGGTGATTCGCTAGTGTCAAATATTCGCGTAAATGTAAGAAAGTATTACTAGTAGTATTGTTAGTAGTATTATTTATAAAAAACTTTTTTTTTCCTTTAGTAGAAGTTGCTTATGTTTCAATACAGGATATAAGTTATCACCTTGTCGTGGTGGGGGCTTCTTAGCGTCCGGCAATCCAGCCGGGTGTGTAGCCATGAGACACATTGGAAGGTGGCCCACTTCAGTGGGCGGTGTGCATAACATAATCACCTGTATGTATACAGATGGTATAATATGTAAATGCATTACTCACCGTTAAAAAAAAAGGATATAAGTTATCTTCATTCAAAACTTGTTTAAAGCCGTTCAGACGTTACGGGGAAGAAGTAACAAATGAACTTACTTGCAAACTTGCACTTTCGTAATATTAGTTCGAAAAAGCTCGCCGAATGGTGCGTGAGTTTTTGTCAGCGTATAACCATTAAACCAGAGAAACGTAGGATAAGTATAAATCTACTAAAGCCATGAAATACAAGTAATATATTTTACTCTGATAACTCGTAAAGAACGCAATTGTGAGCCTACACAATTCTAAATATTTTTTCTGCATCTATTGACAAATGTTGTGAAAGAATTAATAAAAAATAACTATTGTATTTATTCATTTTGGCAGACAAAATAATAATTTATTATATAGATAACAGTAATTAACTAAATTGTTTTCTATTAGTGTGAAGGAGGCAAAAGTGATAATGTCACTAAACGTCGATTCCTACCCAAACTCTTCGTAGTATACATATCATAAATGTACATATATAAGGTAGACCATTACACACTATAACTTTATAATTTGTGAAGTAGTAAAGTTCTATTTAACTTGACAGCTTTCTACCTAAAAGTTTTAATTAAGTAAGATACAATATATTTCATATCGACTAAAATTACCCATGTCATTTGATAGAACTGCCACTTGTCATACGCCAGATATCACGGGTTCGATACACGCTTGTGACGTATGACGAAACATTTACCATAACACAAAAATATTCCAGCATATACCATATATTACACATATATGAGGAAAACGAAATATTAGTGATATTAAAGAACTGAATACACTAAAATATGTTTTTAAATTTAAATAAGCAGACAAGGTGTACAAAATAAATATTTAACATCCTTTATCAACATGGAGATAAGAAATATCTTTGAAGAAAAAAAGATACCATTGAACTTTATTAGGTAAATAATATGTACGTAATGTATTTATTTAAAAATGCAAATAGTATGAATCATATCATTGTCATATTCGGGTTTCACGGTCGACGATTATATGACGTTAAGGCGAAAAAAACATCGAGTTTCTTATTTATAATTTAGTTATCCTAATAACTGTAGTTATTTAAGCAAGGTTAGATCCATTACATACATTCAAATCGTCTTTAATATCTATCTATATCTCTCTTTATCTCTTCTATCTACATATATCGTAGAATTTTAATACAAATATTTCCAAAGTACTAAAACCTTGTTTAGAGCTATAGTTTGAGCGCTTTTCTGCCAACTTATTGTACTCACAAGTTTACTGTTGTTGTTACTATAACAATAAGTACCCCTTAAGAACTGGCAGTAACAAGGTATATAACTTCAAAGCAAGATTCGATAGTTTGATATGACTAGCCGTCTTAGACAAGGTGACTTTCTACTATCGATATCGCTAATAGAAAATTACGAGTAACTAACATATAGAACACATGAAGACATATTTTGAGTAAGTTTATGTTTAAACGTCATCTGCGTGAATCTATATAGATTACAAAAAAAAAGCCATTATAGTTTAAGTCTTCAGAAATATTAACTAATATATTGATATTTTTAACTTAGAAATGCAAAATTTTCAAACTACATAGTAGTAATATCTAAGTGTTTTCCATAAGTAACTTTATCGATATAAACAAATGTTAATAAAATGACGACCAAATTACATAGAGCCTTAAAACATCTAGATTAACTCATACCAAAATTATGTAAAGAAAATTTTAAAAGCTCACATTAATACAAACTTTCTTTTCAGATATTTCATTCTTGAATTCACTGGAAACCAATAGTATATTATGTATGTTAAGCGTCATATTTATGGAGAAAGCTCTGTTATGACGCTAAAGTAGCTAAAATGTTGAATGGTACCTCAACGTATATTCCTTTGACTGCTGTAATCCTTCGTTACGTTATAAACCCATAGATGTTTTGGGGTATGTACGATATAAGCATCGCTAAACCTCTTGATCTTTTACACACAAAGCGTTTCATTTGAATTAATATCCGGATGAAAATTATTCAAAAATAATGATTTCTTTGCAAGAAACTTGTATTCTTAAAAGTGATTAAACTTACAAGTGGTTCAAATATACATGTTTACATATAAACTTTTCTATAAGCACTTATTATATTACTAGCGCCTTACCCTAGCCTAAGTTACTCCTTATAACAACAGCTATCTGCCAGTATAAGTTGTCAAAATTAGTCCAACCGTGTCGGAGATTAGCCGGAAAAAACAAACAGACAGACAGACAGATATACATACAAAAATTTTTAAAATTGTGTTTTTCTTATAAGTACCTACCGTATATTTTTAGTAAAAAGCATATTTATATGCATTTGGTTAAAAGCTGTTATTTTGACATTACAAACAGAAACATCAACTTTATTTATCTGTACAGGTCACTGTTTATGTAATTGTCACACGCTTTTGACAGATAAAAATTAAATCACTACCTAGAATCGTTAACATGAAGTGTACAATAATCTCGAATAAAATATTTAACACGTGCTTTGTTATGAGATTTTTTATTAGGTTTTAATGTCAAGTTTATTAATAAGCAACAACCTTTAGCTCGCAGGTCCGCTCGCATAATTTATTTATTTTATGTAGGTATATTTACTAAACTCCTGAGAGCTGTAGTGTTATTTTATATATGTAAACATACTATACCCTTCCTCAATAAATAGTCTATAAAAGGTTTTTTGCTTTTTAAGTCCGACTAGTGGTACTAATGACAAGCGCGTTCAAACAGACAAAAAACATCTCTTCAGATTTATAGTGATAAAAATACGATAATGCCTACGAATGTTTAAATTTAGATATACATATTATGTGCATAGCTATCAACATTTTAAATAGTAATATTATATTATACATTTATTAAAAAGAACCTTGAAAACATTCGAAGATTGTTCTAACTGTATAATTCACACAATTTATATATGCTTATTTATAAAAACCCGACATATTGTATTTTGACGGTGATAAAAGTTATCAAACGAGCTTGTGGATTCCTCAGTAATATTGCCTACTGTCACTTCAGTATATAATCTGCCAGCCCCGATAATCTGCGGATCTTAAGGTGTAACACCACAGATTATATACTTCGTAATTAATACCTTTATTTAATCAAGCAATTTTGCTTTCACTAACGCTATTGTGTTGGTGATATTAGTGTAGTTTTCCTTGTAGTTATTGAATATATATCTTTACTAGCGACTCACTCTCACACTCTCGGGTTCGTCTCAAGAAAAACAAAAACAAATCTATCCTACGGGATCACATTTATAATATTAGTAAGATTTATATTTAAAATGAGATACGGTGAGGTACATATATAAAAAAAATAATATTTTTCTATATTATATTTTCTTATATCTAAAAATTTATGTATATTTTTATACATATTTTCTTATATCTTGATCTCATCTTCCTTTGCAGCATAACTTTCCGAGTCGGTGGTAATTTCCTTAAGGACTGACTAAGACTCTGTTTATATCAAACTGACGAATCAAAAGTCATTTTAACAGATAAAAATATATATTATATACTGAGTTGTGTAGTCAAATGTTATTTATACTATGTATGTATTTAAAGATATATATGTGTAGTGTATCGGGTACCTGGTATCCATGACACAAGCCTCGTAGCTTACCATGGAACCAGATGGTGCTGTGTGTTAATGTCCCAACATGTTTATTTTATTTATTTATTTAAATATTTTAGGGTGACTCCTAATGTAATGAAATTTAATAACATTTTTATCTATGAGTTTTCTGTGAAGAATGAACCGACTGCTTTTTTTCATGTAACTTTAATTATAATACATATATCCACGCAACTACGGATCAATAGATCAATGCAGTGATATTGTATGGGACAATAGAGATATCACTTTCTAAAGTACCGGGGGAGTCCCCTGAAAAAAGTGGCTACTTTAGTATTTTGATCTGATGTAACTAAATTGGAAATTAGTTTTTCTATAATTAATCTAGAATTTCTCAATTAAATTATTATTTAGGTACAAGAAATCTACACCTAAGTTGAATACCTCTTTTATGCAGATTAAAAGCGTAATACCTATAATGATATCCTTCGTGATAGAAAAGAGTTCTTTTAGTGTCATCATTCTCTTCAGACACGCTCGTCAGGCACTTTAATCTTTTAACCTGCTCCTTTGTAATTCAAAAACCTATAAGTATTACATGCCAGCTAAAATCTTTATAGGCAAAATTGATTTTGTGTAGAGCGACCAATTTTTTAGATACACTAGAGACTTACCCTCGCTTCGCTCTTATGGGTTTCTACGTGCCTGATTATAGCCTATGTGTTACTCCAGGTTAAATGTCTATCTACGAGTATATACTAAACTAGCAGAAACTGCGGCTTTGGCCGCATTCAAAGTACAAAAAAACAAACTCTTTTTTCCATTTCCCATTCCTTTAAAATAATGTATGGAAGTCTGCCCGATTAGTTAACATTTATGATTACTGTTCCGCTCCCGTGGGCAGTAGCATGATGATATATAGCCTATAGCCTTCCTCAATAAACGGACGATAGTCCTTGTATCGATTAGATATAATGCAAAAAGAATTTTTCAAATCAGATTAGTAGTTCCTGAGATTAGAGCGTTCAGACAAAGAAACAATCAAATAAACAACAAACAAACTCTGCCTCTTTATAATATTAGTATATATTTTATCTAAATTGGTCTAGTCTTTTTACAAAGTGAACGAGTGACATACACGCATATATAAATGTTAGCATTTACAGTAGTAGTCCTATATTAAGTTGCAATTTATTAAATGGTTCGTGTGAAAAAAGTCAAAGGTAAAATCTAGAAAAAACATATCGAGGGAAAAACCGGTTAGATATGTGTTATGTAGCAACTCAAGCATAGCGCCACTGCTATATCTGTTATTACTTACTTATATGCTTATATTATATTAGTTATTTATTTTATCTATACTAATATTATAAAGAGGAAAGATTTTGTTTTTTGTTTGTTTGTACCAAATGGGCTTCGAAACTATTGAACCGATTTAGATGAAATTTGGTAAAAAGATAGTATGGGACTCTGGGAAGGACATAGGACAGTTTTTATCCCGGAAATCATCCGTTAAGGGGATGAAAATGAGGTTGAAAGTTTGTATGATGACGCAACCTAGGGACGAACCCGAAGCAAAGCGAGGGTGAGTCGCTAGTTTACTATAAGAATCAAACAAAATATAAAGTATACAAATACCTACATATTATGTATGTTTCAGGAAGTATTTAAAATCTATATAAGTAATATAACAAATTAAAAACCAAAATTTTAAATGTATTTCTTTAAATTGACCGCTTATTTAAAATATTGTTACATTTTTCGCTTATCATTAAAGGCGTCGATTGAAATCGATTGCGATCGTTTTTGCAATAGCCTGTACGTAATCCTAAGAAGGACGTTTTACTTCACTGTAATAATTAATACACGTGTAATTATTACCTAGTCCATTTGAAATTCCAATAACTAGAAAAAATACATAAAATTACAATATCACTATTACATAGACATCATTTACGATAACAGTATTACAGATATGTAAAAAGCAGTACAGCAGCAAAGAAGATTGTATAGTAAAAATTCAGTCGACCTAAAAAATAATAACACGAATCGGAAATCGATTAAGAATTTTTAATAAAACGACGTCATCTTTGCTATAATTATAAAGAAGAAAGATTTGATTGTTTGTTTGTTTGCATCGAACAGACTCCGAAACTACTGAACCGATTAAGATGAAATTTGGTAAGAAGATAGTTTAAGACCCTGGGAAGGATGTAGGATAATTTTTATCCCGGAAATCATCCCTTAAGGGGGTGAAAATGTGGATGAAAGTTTGTATGGGGAAGCAAGCTAGGGACGAACCCGAGCAAAGCGAAAGTGAGTCGCTAGTTATTCATATTTTGACTAAACAGCATAATATACTATAATAAAAACATATAACAATAGTAATATACTCGTACCATAACAAGTAACTTGTTATCATGAACAAAAGAATTACTTTAACGGTACTAAAAAGACCTTGAAACTGGTTTTAACTTTTAACTATCAGTAATGTGAGTCTTTTTAATGATAAGTTAGGCACAAGTTTAGTGTAAGTACCATATACTTTAACTACATAATATAATGACATGCATAATTAATAGGAACCCATGAAGTAGAGCCTTTAATTCGGTAGTTTATTATATTGACCGACATCAAAAAAAGAGGCTATGCTCACTATGCATTTTGTGTGCATATGTTATGGGATGTGTTCGCCAATTATTAATTTTTACAATCCCTATAATGGATACAAAGGGAAAGAGCTGCTTAGTTACTACATATTAGTAAAAGAATTTTTATATCGATTCAGTATTTCGAAGATATCCCTACTAAAAAAAACAAACAAATATTACGTATTGTATAGATGATATTGTATTTGTGTAGCGACAGTATTGTATTATGATTGTGTGCAATACTGTAAAATTTCAACTTCACTACATAGTATAAAACAAAGTCGCTTCCCGGTGTCAGTCTGTCCCTATGTATGCTTAGATCTTTGAAACTACGCAACGGATTTTGATGCGGTTTTTTTAATAGCTAGCGTGATTCAAGAGGAAGGTTTATAATTTATTTGTATAATACATGCATATTGTAGTACAGAAAAGCCGAGAAATTCAAAGATTTGTATTTCATACTAACCGTTAAAACGTCCCAATGAATAAAGAGCTTTAAAAATCTCTCTGAAATTAATATGAAACTTCACATATTTATATTTATTCCGCTATAATTAGTTATTATACTAACATCTTTAGTACAGTCCCTTTTAAAATGATTAAAACAATAAACGTAACTTCGTCTGGACAGTTTTAATGCTTATACAGTCCCCGCAAGCATTGTATGTGCCAAAGGTCATATTGCATTCTTGACATGTTTATGGGTTGACATGGTTTAGAAGATTTACAACTAAAAACAGTAAAAAAAGTAACATGTAATGCACCTTAAATTCGCTCTAGAAAAGTACTTACATTTATACTTATATATATATATATATATATATATATATATATATATATATATATATATATATATATATATACAGATACTTAAGTAATTTTTTTTACTACAATTGAAGATTTCTTATAAATAAACTAAGATTTTGAGAGAAATCAGCAATTTGTAAATCTTTCGCCTCCCATTTAAATAGAATAATCAAGCACTTAACCAACACTATTAGTTTAAATATCATGTTCAACGTAAATTGAAAATTCGTTAAAGTTCTTTATGACTGCACGTATGAATAATGTAACTAATATTATCGTGAGTTTGATACTTATGCACATTTTAACGGCTTAACGTATAGGAGTGATATTCGGGATTTAGATAGTTTTATCGCGAAATAACGCATAGGCTTTTTATTACCGATGTTCCTATAACACAAGCGGAACCGCGGGCGCAAACTAGTAAAAAATACATTCCCTAAAAACATAGAATTTCACGTCCACTTTCATTTTTAGCACTTTCTCGACGTAAGTTACAACAATATTCTAGAAAATAAACAATAAAGAATAGAGGCGTTGGCTAAAGGATGTGCAAGTACACATTACTCCTGAATTATTATACAAATATAAGGCCGCATTACACCTGCTAACAATGCGTAATTTCCTTCTAATTATGCCATGGTGTTTACGTCTTGACGGTACTGTGTCGTTATCGTAAATTATAATAATACCATTTCAGCTTCAGGTGGCTCTAAAGGATACTTAACGTAGACTTACATGAATATAATGGTTAGGAGCAAAAATTATTCTATTTTTTACGGATAATGACTTACTCTAAGGGGTGATATGGGGTTTTTATACAATTATTAATGTTGAATTTTTAAAAAACTTCAATTAGACACAGCCCTGGCTATATCTATGTTGCTCTACGAGGGTTTTTAACGTTTTTCTATAAATCAAAGAAAAATCAACAGTAAGATTTTGTAACGGCTATTAAAGCGTAAGAAAACAAATCCTTAACTCCTGCAACATTGAATATAGCACATGGCCCACGGCTTCCTTGTTTACAAAAGTTATTATTTATAGTTAACCGTCAAATTATGATGTAAACCATTACATATTGTTTTAGTTAAAAAAATAATAAATCCAGTATCAAACACACCGATCAGCTGGTTAGCAATATGATGAGAAACTTGTTTTGAAAATTATAAACTCAATTTTGATTTTCAAGTTGATGATAGAATACTGTATTTCTTAAGTGTCGACAATTGTACAATTTAAATTCTACGTAAGATAATTACTTAATCTTTTGATATTCATCTTCATAAATTACATGTGTATTTTCATAGAGAATTATAATAATTTTAATTATCTGTATAAACTTACCATCATCATTGAAGTATGCATTTTGTCAGATCTCTCCCATCCCACGGGAACCAAACCTCAGACCTGACGGTTACATCATAACCGCCAAAATAACTCCGAAGAACAAACACAAGGACGCACAAGTTTAACACAAATTAAACTAAGTAATAAAAATGTCTAAATTTTCCAAGCTTATTTAACAGTTAAAAAGTGTCAGTAAAAAAACAATTCCATAAAGTTTGTAAATACGACCGGTTACAGAGCTAACGAGCGGCACAACCTCCCTCTATCACCACACTGCACAGACTGACGAATGACGATTGCGATGAAACGATGTACGAACCCTGTTAATACTACCTGATGTATCTCTCACTCGCTCTATCCATTCACCTGACTTGAGGATAGAAAGAGAGAGATATACTTGCTATAATTAAAACTGCAATCCGTTGCACTCAAAGCCAATACGATAAAGTTTTACAAGTTCGGGTAACTCTATTACTGAATGAGAGATTTATGTCAGTACTTTTGCATTGGAAGCTATGTATATCGAAGTAGATATTTTTGGATGAGAGTGATGTAAAGTTATTAGCGACTAGCGACTAATTCTCGCTTTGCTCGGCTTCCTCCCAAGGTAAGTTTTAACGGTTAGTATGAAATAGATAGGTATGATAAGTATGCATAGTATGCCAGTAAGCATACATAGGTATTAGGTATGATAACTTTTATATCCCTCACTTCAGAAATGATTGATTCGCCATATAAAATTTCATCCCCCATTTCACCTCCTTAAGGAATGATTTTCGAGATAAAAACTATCCTATGTCCTTCGCAAGGTCTCAAACTATCTTCGTACCTCATCTAAATCGGTTCAACGGATTTTTTTTTATCTATTATAAACAAACATACAAACGTGCAAAAAAAACTTTTTTTTTTTCTCTTTAAAATAGTAGTATATGTAGATTGTTTGGACTTATTTGAAAGTACCTTACATTAATTAAATTAAAGAAGGAATATATGTATCTGAAGGGAAAATATTTTCATATCCTAAATTTACTGTTAAATACTCGGTGAACTTAGTCGTGAAATAAACTTAGCAATATGTCCCTTTTATTTAAATTATCAATATAAATAGGCAAAGATAAAACAGTTCAGTGCCTTATCAAGCAATTTCCTTTTTTGTAGCCCAATGGCTACAAAGCTCCTCAATAGGAGCTTTAGAGTTTTCCATGAAAAAAATTAGAAACAGTTCGTTTTTTTAAAAGTCTATTGATATATTATGTTTTTCTCAAATTTTCAATAATGGTTATGGTCGAATTTCGACCATTTAATAATGAGGCGAAAATTTAAGAAAGTATAATGTTACCTGAAATCATATTATTTTAGTTATTGAATTGCATTAAAGCTAAAATAAATTGATGGTTGCTGAATTAAAAAAAAATGGAAATATTAAGAATTTAATGCAAGTAGGTATATAAAAGACTGGGAAAAAATACGTTTCGCTCTATTAATTTTTAACTAAGGAAATTTAAAAGGAACGCCAGTTACATGCACGCATAATAAAGTTTTCCAATAGGTTCCTTTTTTTAAGCTTTCAAAGGCGAAGTAACGACAAAAAAACTTATTTTCAAGCTATTTTCTTTACAATGAATACAAAAAAATGCTTGTGAAAAGCTTATACGATGTAGGTAAGTAATAGAAAAAATTCAAACTCTAAATTGTATGAATAAGTATTTTCTTCATCTTTATAAAATTACTAGTTGACCCGCCAGACCCCATTCTGTCATATCAAGTGTGTAGCAGGCCCGATTAGAAAAATTGTATTTTTACATTTTTCCGGGCCTCTTTTTCAATTTTTCTTTTCATAAGAACCTTTTTCGGACTTCAACGAATATTTTAAAACAAAAATAGACGAATTAGTCCAGCCGTTCTCGAGTTTTGCGGTTAGCAACAAATATAGCCATTCATTTAAAGTGATCTAGAGAGTTAAATTATTGCTGCTTCTTCAGTATGTAAATCAATATACTGTATCGAATTGTACTATAATACTTTCTTAGGTTTACGTGAATATTTGACATTTTAAATAAAAACGTCGTTAAACGTCGCGAACCAAAGATCAAAATAAATCCGCGAATTAATCCGAAAAGATAGTTTTATTTAAAATGAATTGTACTGCTTAAATCGCAAGAAGAAAACTGAGAGTATACCAATTTTAGTATTTTCAGTGTTTGTCATATAAAAAAAAACCAAAACGTTAATCGTCAAATAAAAAAAAGCTTAATGGCAAATTAATCTGCAACCTTCACCTTAGCACACAAAGTTCAAAATGACCTCTGTATATTTTTAAATATTATAAGTATAAAATTATACTACAATAATGAACGTAGGTCATTGAATAATTTAGTTAAAAAATAACAGTATATGTTATTTTTATAAAAAAAAATCGTTTACAGTAAATTTAATATAACATTTATATTAATTATTAGCACACGCTCAGTCAATACTTACGTTCTCGTTTGTTTAACTTTGTGAAGGCACCAAAGAAAAGAGTTTGTCGGAAACTTGTGAAGTAAATACCTATTCGGATTTGTTTACACCAAAGTTGCTCTTTGTAATATATTTTCGAACGTTAATATAAAGTTAAGTTTAGGTAATATTTTTTATAGGAAGGTAAAGATTAGTTATTTTACAATCCATCGATGAACGACCCAACTTTCCAGTTATGCCATTTGTCTCTATTTTTTCTTCTCCTTTTTTCTCTATTCTGGGTTCTATCCATTCAAAATCTGGTCGCGATTTTTTTTTTACAAGAACAAAAAAAATACATAAGAAAAATAATACATAAGAAAAAAAAATGAGATAGGTATCTTTAAAGGAAACTTATTTTTTTTTTTTTTTTAGAGAAACAAAAACTATTCTTACATACTCGTCGTATATAAGAGCAGGTTTTTGTCATGGTGAATCTTCAAATTTGACATCACATTACGATGTCATGAGCATCTAAAGTTAAGGAACAAAGTTATTACCATCAAAAAGTTATGACTTTACTATGTATTTCTATTGTAAAAGCTCAGTTACTACAAACTAAACTAATCTAAGTAAGTGGATTGTTAAATGAATGTCACAAATAGCGAGATTGTGTTAAACTTGTCCAAGATGTCAGAACTCAGGTACATATTTTATATCATCACTAGCGACTTACCCTCGCTTCGCTCGGGTGAGTCCCTAGGTACGTTTTAATTTTTTGGGGCGAAACCCTAATTCTTTTTCTAAAATAAAAGTAGCCTAAGTTACTCCTTATAATATCAGCTATCTGCCAGTGAAAGTCCCATTAAAATTGGTCTAGACGTTTCAGAGATTAGCCGAAACACACAGACAGACAAACACAAAAAAATTAAAAATTGTGTTTTTCTTATAAGTACCGTATAATATGATTCCATATGCATTTAGTATAAAGCTGTTATTTTGACATTACAAACAGACACTTCAATTTTATTCATCTGTATACTCGTAGATAATTATTATTGTTGAGCAAGTTGTTTTAGTAATATCTTTACTTAATACCAAAACAACATAACCGGACTACTATTATAATAGTGAAAGTTTGTATGTATGTTTGTTTCTTCTTTACTCTGAAAAGGCTAGACGGGTTAGGATGAAATTTATTACAAGGATAGACTGTGACCCGGACAGGATGAAAGAAAAAGGGGTGAGTGATGAGGTGACGAGTAATAGAAGAAAATGGAAGAGTAAGACTTAGAGCGCCGACTCCAAGTAATTTGGGAAATGGACAGGGAGAAGAAGAGACTGTGGACCGAAGTAACACATAGGCACTCAAAAACGCATCCAAACGAAACGAGGGAAAGTTAGTAAATATTAATTCAGCCCTTTTAACGTTTCGCTGCTGGGTAGTGCATGCCCTCAATGCTAGGTTATAGTCCACCATGCTGGACGAATGTAAGTTTCCGGACGTCACATGTCTTTTGAAAACTTGTTAGGTAGCATTTATAATATATATGTATTTAAAGTTATATATGTGCAGTGTATCAACTATCTGGTATCCATAACACAGGCCTCGTAGCTTTCCATGGAACTAGATGGTGCTGTGTGGTTATGTCCCAACATATTTATTTATATAATATCACAGATGTAGGTCTCCTCACAATATTTTCCTTCTCAACAAGTGTTTTGAGAATGACTCACACATGAAAATCACAAAATGCGAGGCCCGAGTTTGAACTTGCTTCAATTGATTTTCCAGGCATTACCAATAAGCTAACTGCTTATGTAATTCTTGTTCGTTAAAAGTTTTGTTAATGAAAAAAGAAATAAATTTTATATAGTTATAAAAATAAAAAGGAATATAAATACGAGATCTTGTAAGTACATAAAAGAATGGGTGTGTTCCAGGCAAGTAGTAGGTACTTACCATATGTATGTCCGAAGCCGCAGGCAAAATCAAGTTATCTAAATTCTCAAAACGGCAGTTAGTGTGTCAGCATAAAGATATTAAAACAAGTTCCAAATATTTTTTTTGATAAGAATACGAAATAATCTAGACTTTTTCATTTTTGTCTTAGTTCAAATTGAACTGAAAGAATATTGTTTTTATAAAAACGGTCCAGATAAAAGGTTGCAGGTATTCTGGTTGTACGCAGCGTTAGATAACGTTTATATTAAATATTCACATTTTAATCCAACTTCGCGTGCGATTTAGTTTCAACTTTAAGGTTTAGACCCTCTTTGGAGGAAATTAAATTTAATGCAATATTTGACCTTTTGTTGATACTTTGTTGATGTTAACACGTATTTATTTAAAATAATTGGTAAACACAGTACTATATTAACATTATAGACATGAAAATATCTCTATCTATACATACTTATAATAAAATTTTAACTAAGCCCAATTTGTACGTTAAATATTTTTAGGAAAATGTTATTGAAATAAACATTATACACGATACAGAGGCTGAATCTATAATTTTTAGAATTTTTGTCTGGCTGCCTGGGAACGAATCACGAGAACACCACTGGACAGATTTTGATGAAATTTGGTATGATGACAGCTACCCACTGTCCGGGTCTACATATAGAATACTTTTTACTGCGGAAAAATATCTCATATATTTTTTCTCTATATACTTTTTAAGACTTTAAACTCTAAATCTTGAAATATATTTGAATTCCAATAATACACACGATTACGATTCGCACTTGACTATTTTACCTTAATAACGAATCTATACTTTCACATTTATCTATACAGATAAATAAAATTGAAGTGTCTGTTTGTACTGTTAAAATAACAGCTTTATACTAAATGCATATGGAAATATATACGGTACCTACTTATATGAAAAACACAATTTTTAAAATTTTTGTCTGTCTGTCTGTTTGTTCCAGCTAATCTCCGAAACGGCTGGACCAATTATAACGGGACTTTCACTGGCAGATAACTGATATTATAAGGAGTAACTTAGGCTACTTTTATTTTGGAAAAAGAATTAGGGTTTCGCTCAAAAAAATTAACACTTAGTTCCTAGGGTCGAACCCGAGAGAAACGAGGGTGAGTCGTTATAGATAAAATATAATGAAATAAAATTAAAATATGAAAAATATTAATGGAATCCTATATTTCTATAAGGAAATAGTATATTTCTTCTTAGAAAATTGTATGAATATAATATTATGTTTGTGTGGCAAATTTTTAGGTTTAAGTATTTCAAGTAGAAATACTTAAACCTAAAAATCGTCCATACATACAAAAATCCCCCTCTAAATAAATCTTATTAATGCTGATTATTTTCTTATATTTAACTAATAACTATTCATATCAATTCTTTTATTCTTTTTATCGCACATTGCCGATATGTGATAATTAGTTAGAGAAATCTGTAAGACCAATACAATTATCTCAATTGCCGCGGAAGCGGACGAGGTCGTCCGAAATAACCGTAGGAAGGCCGTATGTACGTAAATATTTTAAATTTTCACGCTCACACTGTGTGGTTACCTGGGAACTGAACTGGTACTTGTAACCAGAGCTCTCTTATAGACATTTAAATTTTACTAATATTAAATATGTGATTGTGTTTTTTGCGTTTTTCTCTATAAAGTTTATTATGTAGAGTTATATTTAATATAATTATAGAGCTTAAAGTTTATCCTAGTCTATATATACATAAAATGCTTTGTCCTGACTGACTGATCGATCAACGCACAGCCTAAACCGCTGGTCGTAGAAACGTGAAATTTGGAGGACATATTCCTTATACAATGTAGGCATCCGCTAAGAAAGGATTTTTCAAAATTCATCCCCTAAGGGGGTAAAATAGGGGATACAAGATTGTATGAAACTCTGTCATTCTTAACGCGAAATGCACGGAAAGTGGTATTTAGCTTTAAGATGAAAAATAAGAAGTATATGTATAAGATTTTTTTCGAAATTCATCCCTTAAAAGGGTAAAAGGGGGTGATAAAGTTTATATGGGCAAACAATTATTTATGATCAGAATTACTTGAAACTTGGTATTAATGCTCTTCAATACAATTAAATAAATACTTATTTTAGTATTTTTTGAAATTCATCCCATAACGCTGTCAAATATGGGATGAAAGTTTGTATGAAACTCTGTAATTGATGCATGGAAAATAGTATTTACCTATAAAATGAAAACTAAAACAATACAAATATCATTTTTTTTCGAAATCCATCCTTTAAAAGGGTAGAAGAGGGTTATGCTGTTTATATGAGGAAAAAATTGTTTATGTACAGAATTACTTGAAACTTGGTATTAATGTTCTTTAATACAGTTAAACAAACATATATTGTAGATTTTTTTTAATTCAGCCCCTAAGTGGGTAAAACTGGGCGTTAAACTTTGAGTTATTGAATATATTTAAATAGAGTAACATGGCTCAAGTTCTCTGTAAGTGCACACTTACTGTGTGGGATATAGAGAAATTACGGTAAAGGAAAATTATGTATAACTTCTCGGCTGGCCACAGCAGCGGCAACTATAACAGACCTAGAGCGCGAGAGAGAAAGAACCTAGCTAGAGAGTATCTTGCTATCTATATCCTCCTTCTGAAGGTTGGTACATCTGTAATAAAAAAGTCGCCAAAGCTATGTAACGGGATTAGACTGTGAGCAATTTATTACATTATAGTGGTCACTGTGTTTGTTGGACGTGCTTTGGGGGAATCAGAATTCATACCTCGAATACCACTGATAACTTCTGACTACGCCTTTGAATTCAATCTATTGTAATTCCTTCTTAGAGTTTGCTTTGAAATGAGCATTAATATATCTCAGGGTCAATTGTTAAAAGTAGCAGGCGTAGACTTAAGAGATGATAGCTTCTCACAGGGACATTTTAGCAGAACCCCTAACTAGACAAAACATTCATCAGTGTGGTATATTTGTAGTTGGTTTTTTAGCGTAGACTAAGTTAAGTGAATCTAGAGTTTTACTCTAGACACAATATTAAAAATTCGATATGACAATATATAAATTCAATGGAAATTAAAACTGAGCAATTTTTTTTGGTCCACGCGAGCGTAGCCGCGGGAAAAAAGCTACAGCAAAATAAAAATGGTAATTTATAAGTGTAACTTAAAAAAGAATGAGAAGAAGAGAGATTATAAGCTTCAGGTGTACATAGCACTGGGCCTTTAAAAATAACGTAGATGTAAGCCTGTTAGTATGTTAGTTAAAATAACCCATATGAGCCGAGTTACATGATTCTAAAGTCGTAAACATTGTATGCGATTGTATCATTGTACACTCTTCCTCTAACTTTGGAAAGATGGAGTAGAAAAATGTGCAAAAAATATAGGTAGTGGAGCTTGCTCAATACCTAAAGTGTAAATTTATTTACAGAATATATGCTTAACATCTTTAAGATACTGGATATTTTGAGTTACGATTGCTAAAATTTAATTTGTTTTCTATATATCTTTAAGAAATAATAAAACTTACACGAACTTAATTTTGCAAGTAACAAAGTATGTATTGCGAAAAAGTTTATTTTTTTCGTAGTTTGGTCGCGGGCGAAGCCGCGGGTTCTGCTAGTTATATAATATATATGTTTAAACAAACTGTAATATTTTACTGTAATTTAGGATGTCGGAACATTGATTTTTTATTTAAAATTTTGTTTGTGTATTTAAATGCACATAAATATCGATAACAGATGGAAGGATTTCACTTTTTCATATTTTTTTTCTTTCATTTTTATTGGATTTTAAAATTCAACTACTTAAGTAACTGTAGACTGTAGAGTAATATAATATTGTGAGGAGTTAGTATAAAAGAAAGATGTAAAAATATAACAAGATGTCACCTTCAATTTGAGAGAATTGCCGATTTTAAGCCTATAAATAATATTTTCTAAAAATATATATACATACTAGCGACTCACCTTCGCTTCGCTCGGGTTCGTCCCTAGGTGATTTTTAGATTGACATAACTTTTTCATTTATGAACCGATTGAAATAAAACTAATACTAAATGTTAAGTGAAGTTGAACATAATACATTAGTGAAAACCGCTCCCAAATCGGTTAAGCCGTTTTTAAGATTAGCACGCACAAACGCACACACAAACAGACAAAAATTCTACAAATAATTGTTTTAGGTTCTATCACGTTAATAAAGACCCGCCATAAAAGTTGTTTCAAATATCTTCCATGTACAGACAGCGATCAGTTACACATTTATTAATATGTATAGATAATAGATTATCTACTTCTTGCGCGATTTGTTCGGTAGGTGTCGTTCACCTCTTTAATTATGTTGTCATTAAATACAGCTTAGCTCAGATAAAGTGCACTTCGTACAAGTGCACACCGGGAAGTAAATTGAGAGTGAAAGTGTTGGAAGCGATGAGTTATCTGCCTATTGTAAATGCATATTTAATATACTTAAGATAATTTATTCAGCATAAAGTATAGTGTATGTGTGTAAATATAATTATAGTATCGTAATGAGCAAAGCTTGCTAGAAACATAGTATTTTATAAAAATAAATTGTGTTTTAAGACGAGTAGAAAACAAAATCTATATCAAATTTTACGTTATGTACCAAACTAGTCTGATGTCTGTCTGTCTGGCAACGCATTACCAGAAAATCACTATACAGATTTTGATGAAATTTGGTATGACGATAGCTGGTTATCCGGTTCAACATATACGATATTTTTACGTTATATTATACATGAAGTCATTTTAATTTAAATCGATGCAAGAATGATTAACACAAAAATATTAATTGTGATTAAGTCAAATATGCATTAAGTTAAAGTTCCTTATATCTTGGATTTAATATCATATGTTTTCCGAGAAAAACATAGTTTTCACCTTTTTTTTAACAAAGCCATTTTATTTCAGGCATTTTCCTTTGAAAGCAGTAAAACGCAGTTTGACACGTGCGTAACGAAAATCTTTTAGCAAAAAGTTCCTCAATAAATTGCACGATAACAAAGAAAACAAATTCGCAGTCGATACCAGTAACACGGTAACGGAATAAAATGTAAATAACATATATTTGCTGTATATATACTCTACGTAGGGAAATTGAATCGGCAAAAGCATTGCTCCTTTAAATTCTGTAGGCGCAAGTAAGTTATGACGTTTTTTTCACTTGAGCTTCACGTACAAAGCGTTCCTTTTGAAGTATTTCTTAATAAACTATACAGTGACAAAAAAGACGCAGTAAAATAAAATAAATAAGGGTTGTTTTGAAAAATCTTTGCTTTACTTGATAAGTTAAAGCATATTATGCTCTACAATTATAAAAAATTATGAGCGCGATTTAACTAATAGGTACATAAATTATTAAAATAAAAAGCAAATTTCACTACAGAGAAAAATATTAATTAGTCTAATTGTAAGTAAATATCAACAGAAGTCGCAATATGTAAACTAGCGACCTTAACCACGGTCTCCGTGTGACGTGTCCCCTGGTGCCTAACGGTCCCGGTCATGAAAGAAAAAATGAAAGACTTAAAATCAGTCTAATTAAGTATCTTTAAAAAAAAAATTCTTTTCATTTATTTTACAGTAGCGGCTCACCCTTGCTAACAAATCTATCCTACAGGAACTTTTCATTTTTCCGGGATTAAAAGTAGCCTATGTGCTATTTCAGACTATAATCTATCTCTGTGAAAAATTTCATCCAGATCTGTTTAGCCGTTCTGGCGTGATTGAGTAACAAACATCCATCCATACAAACTTTAGCATTTATAATAGTAGTAACTAGTAAGGTAAGATTTACTTCAACAACAAGTCGTATCATTATTGATGCGATAATTGATAGTAAATAGTATCCTATATGTTGACCCAGATAACCAGCTATCATCATATCAAATTACATCAAAATCAATCCCGTGTTTTTTCCGTGATGCGGTAACAGACAGACAGACAAAAATTCTAAAAAACTATAGATTCGGCCTCTGTATCGATACTAATGTTTATTTCAATAAAAATTTTCAAAAAATATATTAATGTACAGATTCGGCTTAATTATAATTTTATTATATGTAAAGATTACAATTAAAAAAAGTTAATATGCAGTTGTGTATGTTTATCCATATTCAAATTATTATTAATACTTTAAAATTATCATAATAATGTTAAATTAATGCAGAAAATCTACCAATTTTTTACTATACCTAAAGTTCGTGTCGTTGGGCCGAAGTTTGGATATAAAATAACGTGGTGTAGAGAAGGGATTTACTCATTTCATATTCATGACTCCTAGCAACTACTTTCTGGATCCACATACATTATCGTTATTACGTTTTTCTTTTAAATTAGTTAGTTTTTATATTGTAGGTACAGACAGACCTAAATTATTCAAACATTCGTTCACAATTTCTTAACCAGCCATGATCAGTCACTTTTTTTCTATATCTACATTACCTTATATATATGTAAAATATTATACCTAATATTAAAATGTAGAGAGTTTGTTTGTTTAAACATACTCATCTCTGGAACTACGAATTCGATTTATAAAAAATATTTTCATACTTTATAGTCTAGTTATTGAGAAAAAATTAGATCTTTTCAGCGTCACGCTACTAATTTTACACATTTAAATAAACTACACGGGCTAAGCCGCGGGTACATGCTATTATACATACTCATATATGACACAGTAAATAACTATATCAAATAAATCATTAATATATAGTTATTACTAGCGGCTCACCCTCGCTTCGCTCGGGTTCACCTCTAAACAAACAAAAACAAATCTGTCCCACGGAAACTGTACATTTTTCCGGGATAAAAAGTAACCTATTTGTTATACTGATGTATGGACTATATTATTGTAAAGTTTCATTAAAATCCAATCAGTAGTTTTTGTTTACTAAGCTCTGTAAGTTACGATAGTTTTTTAACTATCCCACGGGAACTCTTTAATGTTCCGGGATAAAAATTATCCAAGATGTTGACCGGAGATGTAAGATACCACCATGCAAAATTTCATTTAAATCGGTCCGACAGTTTCGGAGATTAGCCCGTACAAACAGACCAACAAACAGAGAAACAAAAAAATTGAAAAAAAAAAACTGGATTTGTTCTATTTCTCTTCTTACATCCCCCTGACTCGGTTTCTAGCATTTTTTTTCTATGTACAGACATTCGACCTCTACAGTTTTATTATATGTATAGTTTATATTCTAGTACCTTTAGAGCTCAACATGGTTGATTTAATTAAGCTCCGAGGGAAACGAGGGTCAAACAAAATCCGTAACCATTATATTATAATAAAAATATAAAAAAATAAAATAGTATTCGTCCCTAGTTATGACCCACAAGTAGAAGCCCCTATTTCGTTAAAAGGGAGCTAAACAAGTGCCACTAATACAATAATGGTCTGCTTAATCCATTTACCCCGTCACACCCTCCTTGTGAAATAGTCTGTTGGTTCTCACGTTAATGTTAGTGAAAACAGATAAAATTTAATATCCCGTCTAGAAAGGAGTTAGTACGTATATATTAGATTGGCAATGCCCAATATGTCATTCATTGCAGGTTTAATGCTCGCGCCGAAGTAAAAATATAACTAGATATTCGTGTTAATCTACACAGATAAATAAAATTGGAGTGTCTGTTTGTAATATTAAAATAACCGCTTTTTACTAAATGCATATGGATGTATACACGGTACATATGCCAAAACAACATTTTTTACAATTTTTATGTCTGTCTGTCTGTTTGTTCCGGCTAATCTCCGAAATGGCTGGACCGATTTTGACGGGACTTTCACTGGCAGATAGCTGATGTAATAAGGAGTAATTTAGGCTACTTTTATTCCAGAAAAAAAAAATAGGATCTCACGAAAAAAAAAACCAAATTAATTAATTAATTTTGTTTTGAGAAGCAACCGCGAACCGAGAAGCGAGGGTGAGTCGCTAGTTTACTACATAATGATACTTCCTGCCATCATACATATTGTGGTTTTGGATGAATACTAGAAGTTACTGATTTGTAGAGAACCTTTACGCTTAAGCCATAATTAATAACGAGAACATAGTGTACCTCCTGCCTACCTACTTAATCAACATTTCAAATTACTAACAAAATTAAATTATTTAAAAATAATGTTCGAAATTATGATGTTTTATTAAAGCTAAAATTGACATTTATGCATATGTAATACCTAATACCTATAGCACTATACTGGCTACTAAGGCAATTTTAAATGTAGCATACTGCAAAGTATATTAAAATATCGCAATATCATAAATCATTTTAAAATTGATAAATCTTCAACAGTTACAAATAGCCATTTCGAATATGAGCAGATGCACTTTGTATGAATTTAGGGTACTAACAATAAAACCCACTCCATTCTTCATCTAGAAAGTCCACATTATAACACATGTCGCAATCATTAATATCAATTCCTACAACAATAAGTCTTTTAATCAATAAAACACTCATAGTTATAATTAATAGATATAGATATATACCTACTGTGGTTTTACGTTTTTTGGTATAGAAGCTTAAATTTATGTAAATGTTTATTCAATTAATCTATATATCAAAAACAAAGTCGGGTTAGTTACACTTATTATAACTCATGAACGGCAGGATGGATTTTTATGATCCTTGATTTATTGGATTTGTCTCCATACCGAATAGCAAAATAACTATAAAACATTAACAACAGCAAAATCGATGAAAAAAAAATTACATGGCTATCATTGGCTTATAACTATATATTTATCTATACGCATAATAAAATTCTAACCGAGTGAAATCTGTACGTTAAATATTTTTTCGAAAATCTTATTTAAATAAACATTTTTATCAATACAGAGGCCGAATCTAGTTTTTAGAATTTTTGTCTGTCTGTTTGAGACCGCATCACGATAAAACCACTAGACAGATTTTGATGAAATTTGGTATGATCACAGCTTGTCATCCCGGTCAACATATAGGGTACTTTTTACGGCGGGAAAATAAGTCATCTCTAAGAAATCTATACTAAACGTTAAAACATAAGCAGGGACGAACCCGAGCTTTTCACTCTTCGACCCATGTTTCTTTGGGAAAGTTGTTTACTTTCATGGTCTGAACCACCTATTTAAATTTGGCGGGAGGTCCAAAAATAACCCTGTAATATTAAATAGGTACTTATTATGAATAATGACCCACCGTCGCTTATCTACCCAATGTTTTATATGTCTAGTGCAATAAAGAATTTCCAGGGGCGGCTTTACCTATAGTGCAGGGTGTGCAATGCACACGGGCGCACGGTCTGAGGGGGCGCCAAGCGCCACTCGCGACATCTTGAAAGAGCATGCGTCGTTCGCGGCGCAGCCGGCGCTCATGAAGACCCTGCGCCCGTGTTATGGCCGATACCGGGCGGCGGTAGAAAAGCAAGGCGCGCGTAGGTTACAAAGTTTGGTAGCAATTGTCTATAGCTGTAGAACGTCTTGAAAAGAGCTTGGGCCCTTACCTTACCTTATGTCTCGTAAGCAACTAATAACATTCAGAACGATTATTTTATGTAAAAGAAAAAATGGTAGGTTTCTTGAACAAAGTTGAAATTGAACGTGAAAAAAAAACGGATGGCAGGCAGTACTTGAACGAATAATCAAAATATTTGTTTTTAGCGAGACAATATCTGGCGATTTGAAAAAAAATTACAATTCTGACAATGGTACATTTTTTAATGCTGGTTGATATTAGCTCTAAATTTGGTAATGTGCTTATAGAACACATTGCCCTTATTCAAAATTCTGAGTCACGCCTAACTCATTATCTTGGCCATAATATTTAGAATAAAACAATGCGATTATTAGGAGAGAGTATATTTTTTTTTGTTTTGAAATTAAAATAATCCAAAAATAAGTTTGTCTAAATTCTTTAATGTGTGCGCTTTTGTGGAGTTCATTAAAAGCGCGAAAATTGTAGCAGAAGAAGTCGAGGCAATAGCAGAATTTTCCGCACCCGCCCGCTCTCGCGCTCGTAGGCTTTTTAATTATAAGGCGGAAGATGAACCGATAACAGATGCAAAAACACATTTTAAAGTAAATTTTTACAATTGCCTATTAGATATCGCAGACTTCGACGAACGGTTTGAACTTTTATTTGTCATCCATGGTTTGAACTTTTGGATCAAAATAACGGAATTTGGATCAATATAATATTTTTTTTTGTCCCCGCGGAGTTTTCTCTTCGTACATTGGGGATCGTTTTGGTCTTAAATAAAATTAATTCTATCAAAATTTGAGCTTTTTATCTGGAGCCGTTATCGAAATACTAAAAAAAATCAATTTTTTCGATTTTATTTTTTTCCAATTATAATCTTTATTTAATACCTAAGAATTAGGGATGGGCCGAAATTCGGTTTGAATGCGGAACATTTGGCAATAGAAAAAAGAAATACCTACTTGCACTATTTTGACTGAAATTTATAAAAAACATGTCTGTTATAACAATAAAATGAAATTAAGTCTTTAATATACTAGTCCGATGGCAATTCAGTTTGGGAACAAAAAAAAATTAAAACCTGAAGTTATATATCTTCAAAACGTTAGCAGGTATATAAGAAACAAAAATCCGTAAAATCCCACGAAGTCCAGCTACCCCCGAGAAATGGAAGGATGAAACGTTTTCAAAAAATAGTTTTTTTCAATTTCCGCCTTACCGAAAAATATTCTATTCAAAAGTTGTAGGTCTAGTAAAAATCTACAACTTTTATAAATAATACTTTTTTCAATAACCTCAAAGTTTTCGAGATATTTGAAAAAACCTATTTTTTTATTTTTTCTTGGTTTCTTTTTTTAAATTTCTGCATTTTTTTTTTATTTTCATGGAGCTAGGGGAATGTAATCTTCGAAATACATATAATAACTAAAAAATTAAATATTTAGCTGTTTCCGAGAAATATATATTATATGGTCTCGGGGAGCTGAAAATCACCCCCAACTTTGTACAGTCGCCCTATAAAAACACCCTTAAAAATTGAAAAAATTATTGAAATCGATAATTTTTATTTTGTGAACTACATTTTTTTTAATATTCATTGAAAAAGTGTACTTTATAAACCAGATTTTTATAAACTGACTTTACACTAATGTGTTTTACGGGAAAAAACGAAAATACTGTATATTTAAGTTTTTAATTTGACGTTTATTATTTACAAAATGAAAAAAAAATTGGAAGTCAGTAAAGTATACCCATTCTTTTGTATTTTTTCCAGTAGATCTATTTATGTTATATTTTTATCAAATATATTCATCTTTTATTAATTTTGGAGCGACAATGTTTTTGTTTCTTCGAAAGTAGAATTCAAGACGAAAAAAAAATGAGCCATACCTGAAAATTGAATGATTTTTTTTAAATGTAAACATCCACTTGAAGTTGAGGGTGATTTTCAGCCTCCCGAGACCATAAAACATAAATTTCTCGGAAACGACAAATATTACAATTTCAAAAAAAAAATATTATTATATTTATTTCGAAAATTTCATTCCCCTAGTATCATAAAAATAAAAAAAATTATGTAGAAATTAAAAATAAAAACTTGAAAAACGGGTTTTTTGCAAATATTTCAAAAACGTTGTGGTTATTGTACAAAGTGTCATCTATAAAAGTTGTAGATTTTTACTAGACTTACAACTTTTGCAGAGAACATTTTTCGTAAGGACGTCACAGACCACAGTTAGACGGAAATTGAAAAAAAACTATTTTTTAACGCCTTTCGTCCCCCCATTTTTCGGGGGTAGCTGGAAATCGAGGGCATTTTAGTTTTTGTACCTTATATTACCTGCTAACATTTTAAAGACGTTAAACTTCAGGTTTTAATTTTTTATTTCTATTAAAAATAAACGGATTCCGATCGGTCTACATGGTCATTTATTTTAGTTAGGAACATGTAAACCTTAACACGTATGCGATAAAAAATTAAATTAGTTCTTCTTAATTTAACAGTCTCAAAAATCTTTGCATAATTAAATAGACATATTAAATAGACAAATTGAAATTCGTAAACTGTATTAAAAAAATCACGTCTTTGGTTCCCTAACTAAAGTCTAAATACTCAGAAACGTCAAGTATTTTTAATTATTAAGGGCGTGACCCTTGCGTCTCTCGAGAAAGCGCGGTGAAATTGAACCGAATTTCGGCCGAATTTTTTATTTTCACCGAATGTTCGGCATGAAAAGAATATCATATTATTATAATATTAAATATCATATTTATTTAAGGATTAATACTGAATAGGAGTAAATAGCGTAGCAAGTACTGCAATTTTTAATTTAAGTTTTAATGAAATAAATGGTGAGTGGTGGTGAAGATGCTGTGAGTATACCGTAAAAGATAGAGATATGCCATCACGGAGTTTTTTTAGGATTTTAGAAGAACTACAATTTTCTAGTACATGATTTTTATGTATCTCTTAAGGTTTAGCCTACATATAACATAAGCCATGTAAATTTATTTTTCGGCGACTTGGTTGCAAAATATTGCTTTTTTCTACTTACTTAAAACTTAATTTTTAAGTAGCCGCTGCGTAAATATAATAAAAACCAGAATGCAAATAAAAAGAATGTTGATAATGATAAAGTATTAGGTTAAAAATTTAAATGTTATTGATCGAAAAATAGTTTTTTTCAATGTATTTTACTATAATATTAGTTCATTGGAATGTAAGAAAAAAAAATGTTTTTAATTTTTTTTTTCACATTGTTCCACCACATCAAAAAAATTAAAAAAAAACCTGAGTATAAAGGAGTACAGAAGACGTTTCCTGACAAAATTTGGACGTGGACACTTTTGAAAAATACGGTCAAAAATAATGTTAGTGTTATTTCTTGTCTTAGAAATTGGCTTTCGGTCTGGGAATCATAATTTTTTTTCATTCCTTTTACTCGTAAGTATTGGTAAAAAAATCGGCGCTTATCAAATTTCAAATTTATCATGGAAAAAATAAAATCGAAAAAATTAGTTTTTTTTGAATATATTGAGAACAGCTAGAGATAAAAAGCTAAAATTTTGACATAATTAATTTTATTTGGTACCAAAACGATTCTCATAGTACGAAGAGGAAACTCCGCGGGGGCAAATTTCATATGTATGTATGTATATCCGGCTATACCCGATGTGCTTTTTTATTTTTTTGACCCCTTTCTTCCTAAAATATACTTTTTACTCGTGTGTTTACATTTCCATTCACTAGTAAAAATATAACTATAAGTATTCCATTTTGACCGCGCGCCTACTAGAGGGCGCCAGAGTAGAAATTGCACACGGGCGCTACATGGGCTAGAGCCGCCTCTGAGAATTTCACACATAATACACCCACACCATCTCGTCACAGTTACAAGTATTTTAAAACGTTATTTTTTGGACTACTCGATATTTTCTGTTTCCCATCACTAGCCCGTCTGTCAAAAAGATCAAGCTAACTTGTACAGGATATAGGATAGTATTATGTAATAAGTGATGTGTGACATTATTGTCTAACAGAAACAGTGCACGTGTTCAATAAAAAAATTTACTTTTTTTAATCATTAATTAATTTATTGTCATGTTCCTAAGATATATTTTGTTCTTTTCAATATGTATTATGTTGCATTAATTTTTTTCTTGAATAAAACTAGCGCCATCTAGTTACATTCATGAAACTACATATAAAAACTGTCATGTTACTCGTGTGGTAGTTTCAAAATTTTCCCACAGATGGCGTTAGTTGTCAATAATTTATATACATAGTTACGAGTTTTTTCGAATTTATAAAAACAATAAAATCACTATATTATTTTATTACAATCAAAATATTATTTTAAAAATGCAAATTTCAAGAATTCAAACGTCATCTTTTGTAAATCAATCGATCTTTTGTAAAAGTAATCATAAAATAATGATAATCTTTCTTAGGTATTGCGGATAAGTATCTGAAATTAATGTGCACTTTTATGCACTCAGTAACACAATAAAAAATACTTGTTGTATTTACATAATAATTGAATACCTACAATCTTCACAACATTGTTTACTAAGCTTATTTTTAAACGACTTCAAAAAAAGGACGAGATTCTTCTCAATTCGGATGATTACATATTTTTTATGTATGCTTGGGCATATCTCCGTCATATATAGACGGATTTGTATTTTTTTTTTGTTTGAAAGCGGTTTATTCCAAAATGGTCCTATTTAATTTGAAAAAAAAAATCCACGGATAAGTGTAGAAAATATTTTTTACCTACTAAATTTTTAAAATACTTTGTTCTTATTTTGTTACTACTGTACTACACTAAAAATGCAAAAATAAAAAAATAAAATAAAAACCTACTTAAAAAAAAACACTAATTAGATATTTATATTTTATAGTAAAAGGAAACTACCAATCAAGTATTTTTGTTTTACTTTGTATAGTTTTTTTGAAGTCGGTTTTGATTTTTAGTTAATATATTTTAAATAATAAATGCCGATATGTAACCGATTTATAAAAAAAGGGTGAATAATTGATGTAAATTACCCGAAATTACCCGAATCACCCGAATTAAGTATCATTTCTCCTTTGCAATCAGTCAAATACATGCATACGCATAATGCACATGTATGCATGTACAAATATTTTGTTATAAATGTGATTACAAATTTGGAGACTCACACTAAGCGGATAGCTCATAAGAGTAAGACAGACACAGTATCTAGATTCTTGAACAATAAATAAAGCTAAACGAAATTATTAAAAGTTGAAAGAAAATATGCATAGGTAAATGTATCATTGGTTTTAATAGTTACTATTATCTTATTATTATATTTATAATGCAATGCAATACGGCGTAATTACTTTGTGTATGATTCTAATAATTCTATATATGCTTCCGATTGCAGACCCTGAATACTGACAGAAACAGTGGAGGGAAAGGTATTATAATCAGCACAATTACAATACCTTTTTATTGCTTCAACGGCCAAGCATTATGCTCTATATAGTATATCGTCTATCTAATATATTTAAACAAGCAATTCTTGTATATTTATTTATTTATACCGGCGATCTCGGAAACTGTTCTAACGATTTCGTTGAGATTTGGCATGTGGAGGTTTTCGGGGGCGAAAAATCGGTCCAGATTAGTCTTATGTCTGGGAAAATGCGTATTTTCCTATTTTCATGCGGTTTTCTTTCGTAACATTGCACGCAAAGTATGGTCGATAATTTCTTACGCTTTGCCATGAGCATTGTGGCTAAGTGACCAAGGTGCAACGTTAACAATAGCCGATGTCCCGGTTCGAATGTCGATCGGATATAAAGTTTTTACTTTTGTTTTTTTTTTGTATTTATTCAAGTTTTTAGATTTTTTAAACTAAAAAATACGATATAACGAAAAAGAACTCCGAGCGAAGCTCCGTCGCCCAGGTACTCATATTCTATAGTTAAGACTGGGCATCGTATTTTTTATATAATAATACGTAATAATACCTTTATAAATATAGTTTATATTTAGTTTCACAATAGCTTTTAGTCAAAGATGATATTTTCATCACAATTGGCACAGTAACAGCAATAACGTATTATGCAACAATACAATAACATAATCACTTTACTTTGTAAGTATTACAGCTTACAAATTATCTGAATAACGTATGAATGACCTTCCTTATAGATACGATATGAGTTAGTTTTGAGAAAGGTAAATGAATTAAAACAGTAAAGACTAATAAACACACAAATTTTTGCATTGATAATAATATATATACGCGGTAAAAGTCAATAAATATTATAGACATTTTTAAGTAATTACCACCTTTCAAAACTTTTTGCTTAGCAATCACGATACTTTCCTTAGTAGTAGAGGATGATTGAATACTTATAATCGTATATCTTTAAATATGAAGAAGTATAAACATTTTAAGATCGAATTTAATTTCAATTGTATATTCACTAAAAAAATATGAAAATGTGTATGAGCAAGGACTAACGGGACGGGGCAATGTAGCCGGTCGCGAAGCCAAGAAACGCACAGGGAGTTGGCTTACCTCGGTGGGCGGTGTGCCATACGAGTTGCTCCTGGTACTTCTCTGATAGCAGAGTGAGCCATTGGAGCAACCCCGTGGTTGTTGTGGTCTGCTTCGGCAGAACTGCCGTCAGGGCGTCGTGGTTGAGTGCGTAAGCAATCCTGCGACGCCTCCTTAAGACGGAAGAGGTTCCGTTGGGCTTTAGTAGGTAGTACTGGTTTTGCCGGTGAATCCCACACCTCTTGTCTAAATGCATTTCCCAAATTTCCCAAGGTTAAAAAAAAGGATATTTTATCCAACTATGACTAAGTATGAAAACTTGACTATGACATACGTTTGTTCAATAAACCAAATTATTCTCTCAGACCAATAAAAAAGTTTTTATTGGTCTGAGATTATTCTGTTGATTTTCAAAAATATTTAATAAAAAAATATATAAAATCTCGTAGTACCCACCTATAGACATTCTCTTTCAAGGAAGTTAATTTTCAGGAAGTCGGGATACCGGATTTCCGGTTTCAATTAACAATGTGCTAGCAACATTAATGCGTTTAACAGTTCTGAATATAAAATATATCAAATGGACTTTACGCTTCATATCCTGCTGTCAATATATATGTATATAAAAAAATACGCTTACGGCGCATTATAAACCAGTTTTGTTACGTTATGATTTACATATGAGTGGTATTCTGTAATTAAAAATTATTTAATATATAGCTTATACACTGAATTTTTAACTTAAAAATAAAATAGTTAATGAAAAAATATCCATCATTATAGTTTAATTACTTTAAAAGGAAGCACCATCTATTTGTTTAATTAATATACCTACTCGTAAGTCCAATATACTTTATGCTTATGAATTTATGTGCAATTGTAAATCTTTTTAAACTTTTTGTAAGTAATTAATATGTCCTTGGATTTTAATTGTGAGTTCACCTGAATCTTAGCAATTGAAATATCGAGCGACCGGGTTACGTCCAGTTTAGGTGCCATCTGAAAATATCTATGAGTATGAACGATGATAGCCACATCAGGGTGGATCGTCTGCACTCAATGGGCGGCGGCAAAATTATTTCCAGGGGGCTGCATCTGCTTCTTGATTTAACTATTAAATAATTTGTAAGTGGTGTTAACTTTATTATATGCACATTGGATTTAATTTTATTTATTAGAATTTTCGGAAATATATATATTTTTTTATAAATGCAATATTATTTCGCAGATGTATGTATGTATTGTATGTATTCAGCCTTTTTAACGTCCCACTGCTGAGCACGGGCCTCCCTTCAATACGAGGAGAATCAGGCCACAGTCCACCACGCTGGTCAACTGCGGGTTGGCGGACTTCACATGTCTTTCGAAAACTTGCTAAGTTCTCTCACACATACAGGTTTCCTCACGATATTTTCCTTCACCGTAAGGCAAGTGGTAATCATGTTAGAAATGATTCGCACATGTAAATATCAGAGGTGCGAGACCTGGGATTTGAACCCGCTTCACTCGGTTTCCCAAGTGAGCACGTTACCATTGGACTACCATTGCCATTTTTTTTCTTTCGCAGATATCTAAATTTAAATAGGGTTTTTAGTAATATAATTTTATTTCTTTAACTTTTTCTATACATTTTACTTTATGACGAAGGGGTCTAAGTGCACCTCCTTGCACCCTCTTCCCGACACCCATACAGTTATTTACCATTTTTAAAAATAAACTAAAAAAATACTTTTTTTAGTTATAATTTTGTGATTACTCTTAAATCTTACTGATACCTGTGATACACTCCTTATTCCACAACAATTGTACAGTAGACATGACCTCCCTACCTCTGAATCTATTGAGTTAGTCCTATTGAGTTATATATTATTGAGTTTAGACTCACTTGATTCGTTTCGTCGAATACATTACATTTGGTTAAAAGTATGTTTCTTTAAGATTATTTCGGGGCAATGCAATGGGGCAAGAAAAGCTAGAATGACTGGCCTGAAAGAAATACTATTTACTTCATTAAAAGCCTATGATCTTTAAAATATGTTTACTGTCGGATATATTATATGTTTATCTATATATCTATACATATAATAAAACTGTAACTAAGCCGAATCTGTACTTTAAATATTTTTTTGAAAATCTTATTGAAATTACCTTTTTATTATCGATACAGAGGCCGAATCTATAGTTTTCAGAATTTTTGTCTATCTGTCCATTACCGCATCACAGAAAAACCACTGGAGGGATTTTGATGAAATTTGGTATAGTGATAAGTGGTTATTCGTGTCAACATAAAGGATACTTTTACTGCGGGAAAATATCTTATCTCTGAGAAATCTATAAGTACTAAACGTTAAAACGTAAGTAGGGACGAACCCGAGCAAAACGACGGTAAGTCGCTAGTCTTTAATAAAATTCAAATATCGGTTAGTGATTACAAAATAGCTTTCTCATCTCTCAGCAGTGGCGTAGCGTGCACTTATGCTGCCGGGGGCCGAAGTCAAATTCGCCGCCATCTTCTTTGGGCAATTAATTTAAGGCCAATAAATCGGGACCATTTCCGATTAATAACTTGGCAAGCAATTCGACCACATCAAGTGAGAATTCAGTTTATTTTGGATTAATTATTTAACAATAAGGCCCAATGCTTTTGCTATTCCAAATCAAGAAGCATTTAATTGCGCAAAATAGGTTAAAATTTATAACGCTACAGGTTCGGGATCACAAATTGTTTGGTAATTAAATGACGGCGATCAAAGAAGAAACTGTAAATCACATGTGCTTCAAGAAGTTTGTAAGATTATAATATGAGAGTACAATATGCTTGAATTATGCCATGTTATCTGCTGTCTGATGGAATGGTGAAAAGGTTAAACTAGAACTTGAAACGGCATCTAGCAAAGGTTGTGACTTGTGGATAGAAATTAAAGAATTAGGTTGAACATTTATCATTAATATATAATTCATTCATCGTAACGAACTGCCGTACACGAAAGTAATTTACATCAGCTTATACTATCGGCAGTCTGCTACGCATATGATCGGGGGAGATCCCCAGAAACATTATACCACATATCCTAGTGACGTGAGAAAAGTAGCGCAAAACGCCTGCAACAGATGATGCCTGCCATGGCGATCACAGTAGGCTTACGAAGCGGTACGTGAACAAAGCCACAAACAGCCCCAAACACCGATAAGCCCGGTGAAGCTAAAAGTGAAAACTACAAGGAAGACAAATAGGACAGGAGCCGACACGGGACAGGTTATTACACCAAACCTCTCACCAACCAAAGAAACCAGACACCACATGCAAAACGCATATATATAGCGGTCGTGAGAGAAATTGGGAAAACGCACCTTACAATATGTGAAATATCAGACAAGCCTTTCGAACTTGGAAAGGAGGGTTTGCTGAAAGCATTACAACATCAGAATACATTAGGGGCAACAAATCATGGAGCAACGCCGCCAATCACATGGCGCTCTATAATGTGAAGCACGGTCTCGTGCAACTAGAAAAGTTGGAAGAAGGAAGAACCAAACCCCTTAAATAGGGCTATAATATACTACAATGACTAAAGATGGTAAGACGAAGAGTTAATCAGAACGCTAGCATCCTAAACCAAATGTGCCAGCATAGGAAGCCAAAGAAACCAATCGGGAAGCTGGCAACCTACACCAATTATGTCAGGATCTCACACCAACATCACCTGTGTGCACCGTGAGAAAAAGAGGAAATCTCCCTCTGGCATACTACACCAAAAATGCCAGCATTCTACGCAAAGAGGGCCTGAGAGCGCAGTACTAACTTATAGCACAACTGCTCTCAAAGCTCTTAAAGTTGCAACGATGGGCTCATTTAGCCTGAATTAAAATAAAAAATCTCAAATAATGGCAAGGAAAAAGAGTATGTGGTTTTCGCATATTCCATAAAAAACGTTCTCTCTGAGGTGTTCTTTGAGGTAAGGTGAAGCATTGTCAACTTCCCAACTTCGGGATGTTACTGACAATTTCTTCACAGAAAAAAGAATTATTATCTCTGGTCTAAACTGGGACTCAAACACAGAATATTCTCAAAAATATGTATTTTCAATTTTATACTAACCAAAATTAATCGTGGAAAAATAACCGATCAGTAATTGCAAAAATGATGCAAAACATTTGCTTTTTGTTTAATAATAACTATAACTACCTACTTCTTATCACACTATAATAACTAAATAAATATAACTGTGTATTATAATTTTGCATGTTTTCCACTTTTCACGCCTTTTGCGTATGAAAATTCACCCAGGGCGAAAAGGTTTTTTTTTTTAATTATTTAGTATTAGTCTTCGAATAAAATGACTAAACTTCCGAGTAAAATTAAATGGACGAAAGATGATGATGATGTCAAAATTTTAAAGATTTGGTTTGAGCCATTTATTTATGAGATCTTATAATTTAGTAAATAATAACAATGATGTTATAACCTCATTGAATAATAAAAATAAGTAGTACTTCTTTGTCAAGTTTTTTTTTAATTTTTTTCGCACCGTTAAAAGTAAAAAGTCTTTCGTAATCATAGTCCAGTAGCTTATATAGGGGGCGGCATGATCAGAATTCCTATTCAGCAATGAAAATTACTAAGCAATAACCCGATAGAATGTGTTGGTAGTGATTTTTGTGACAAATAATTAATTTTCTCTATTTCATGTTGGTACACAATATTTATTGTGAAATTTTGCCGCCACTTTAAAAATGCCGCCTGGGGCCGCGGCCCCTACCGCCCCCCGTACGCTACGCCACTGTCTCTCAGAATAGCTAAAACAATTTCAGAAATTTCATTGGCGTGTAGAAGATTCGAGTGATAGCGTATTTCTTGTACCTTGCTAAAATTAATTAGGTGCAAAACATATCCAGCACACTTTTATTATGTAACAAGTTTTATTAAACAAAATAATCTGAAGGTTATTAATTGTAAAGTAACATATTTTTTTGCATTACTGTTTCTTAACTTCTTCAATCTTTACGGACCGGATATTAAAACATAGTAATTTTTTTTTTTTATTTCATTTTACAACTTCCTGACAATGGCCTACATTAATTAGTCTGCCCTACAAAGTTTTAATCTATTTACATTGTACATAATAACATATTATAAAAATGATTGATACGAAAATTTCGCAGTGGGCTGTATGCAAAAATAAAAACCGATAAAATCTAACCAAGATATAGCTTAAACCTTGAAGATATGTTTTTGTTTTATCTTTTAAATTTTAATTAAAATATTATCAACCTACCTTTAAAAGAAGCTTCTATATTTATTTATTTCCTTTATTTATAGGTAAATTAAAGTAGGTACCTTCTTAGTAAAGTTATGATTATGTTTCTAAAAATAAATCAAGAAAGTTTAAAATACCAGGACCCAGAAGTAATCATAAAAATACTAAAAACTCTACAGTCTACACTTTTATAGACCACCCGTACTCTAAAGCCAACTATCCAATTTTCATACATATATTTTAGTAGGTACTGGAGTATAGTATTATATGATCTGTGGTACTAGAGACTCACCCTCGCTCGGGTTCGTCCGTAGGTGATTCTTTAAATTGACATAACTTTTTTAATTTACGAACCGATTGAAATATAACAAATACTAAATGTCAAGTGAAGCTTACCACAATACATTTGTGAAAACCGCACCTACATCGGTTAAGCTGTTTCTGAGACGCGTTACAAACGCTCAGACAGACAAAAATTCTAACACTTATTGTTTTGGGTTAACCTGTCGAGAGGCGCGGGCACAGAGTGAGGGCGGGATAGTTAACAATTGATTTCTTAGAAATTAACCAGGAGGTGTTAAAGACCCCCAATAATAGTTTTTTTCAAACATCTTTTCTGTACAGACAGCTATCAGTTACACTTTTATTTCATGTATAGATAGAATGCCTACTTACATTATTTTTATTTTGCTAGTTTAGTGTTTTTTAATAAAGCTCTACTGAGTGTGATTCATAACTAAATTTATTAGATAGTGTACGTTTATAAAAATAAAGATTTTTACATCATATTAATGTGTAATCATATTAATAAAAAGATATTTATAATTACTAGAATGTAAAGGACTAGTATAGTAAGTATTATGTGATCTGTGGTAAAGGTCATGAAAACCTAATAAAGACGTCAACGCGCACGCAGTACCTAATATTGCATTAGGTGTATTTAAAAATACTTTATACATAGGTATATATAATATTATTCACAATTAAAAAAAATGTTTATTAGAAAATTCTACATCTAAAAATGAATAAATTACCAAACAAAATTTTAAGTACAAAGTTAAACAAAATAACATATTCCACTTTATAAGTATTATTATAATTGATGGCATATGTATTTACATACATTTTAATTAATAACTTTTGATATTTTATAGATATTATATTATGTATTTTAACTATATAATATTTAGTATTTTTTTTTATTCAATAAGAATTTAAATATTTATAGTTTCTATATTTATAGTCTATTTATAGTTTATCCCATACAAGTGTAATATTTTTATAGTAAGTACACTAGCGGCTCACTCTCGCTTCGCTCTTGTTCGCCTCTAGAAAACAAACACAAATCTATCACACGGGAAGCGTACATTTTTTCGGGCTAAAATTTATATCTCTCTACAATCTATCTGTGCCAAATTTCATCCAGATCCGTTCAGCTGTTCTGATTCAGTAACGAAAATCCAAACATCTAAACTTTCACATCTAAATATTAGTAAGATAAATCGACATACATGATACATGAGTATTTTTTGATTACAATAATTGCAAACGAAGATGAGAGCCGCGCAATTTCGGAATCTTTTAAATCAAGTGATAAGATATCATTTCGCGTCGCGCCCCACGAGCATGCGCGGAGTGGCTTCAATGAACCTATTTTGTGTTTCTCTTCGCGGCAAAACGGCCATTCGTGAATTTAGTTTCGGTCTAACGCGCGGTCGGTGCGGTGCGGTTGTGCGCCCTCTGTCTAACATTGGCTGAAACTCGACTAATATCCGATCCGATGTGCATTTAATATTAAATTATCCAAATTTTATGAGACAAAATGTGCAAAACCAAGTGTTTGCTAGCGATCCTCGCTATCACCGTCAACCTAGTTTATTCATGGGGTAAGTATCGCAAAAATCAGCTGATGCATTACTTTTTAACACGTGCGTTTTCGAGAAGTTACGCAACGTTATATTGGATCGTATGTGAAAAATATTGTAAGTGAATGATTTTGATTAAGTCCGATAAAGTGCAGTTAATAATGTCAATAAGGCAGTAATTCGTTTGGCGCCACGACACCACGCCGATGGGGCCGCGAGTCACGTAGGCCACTTCGAACGGGCCGATTGGTAATCCGACCGAATTGAGAAGGTGGAGAAATTTTATCTACCGTAAACACACACAGTGCTATTTGACACGATCGGGTTATATTCCTGAATAGTGGAAAAATGAAAAGCGCTTTGCGGCATTTTTACATACTAAAAATTCAGTACTTTGTTATCTTTTAAATAAATATTTATATATACAAAAGTCACGAACCAACAAACACATTGATAAATTAAATTTTATTCACTGACAGTAGTAATTAACTTTTATAACCCTATTTCTGCGTGTTTTATGTAACCAAGTAGCAAACAATATGACCACAGAACAATTATTTTGCTCACTTCAAGTTTAGGTTGACATTGGTGGTTATTTTAATCAGAAAAGTTAAATTTAAAATAATTAAGATAAATAAAGATTTTACTGAAGCGAAACTGCTTAATACCAAAGTATGCCAAGGCAAATTAAATTTTAACAAATAGGTACTTGTTTTTCTTATTAAATTATATCCGTATTTTAATAAGTAATATTAAAATAAAGTAATATGAAAAAATAAGAATAAACTAAAAAATATAATTATTAATTTACTTACTGTAAATACTTTTATTAATTTACATACGGTAAATTAATATGTAAAAATTAAAATTTTGAGTTTTTCATTTTAACACAAAATTCGAAAATATAATAGGTACCGACACTTTGTTGGATTATAAATTATTATCAAAATTATAATTGTGGACATAAACTTTGTATCTATAAAACTTAATAAATATTATTAAACGTAAATCGAAGTACCTAGGCATAAATAAACAACGTTGTATAAATTATCGTTTCGTTACTACTTATACATGCGTCTTTACTTGCATTAACTTATTATTATAATTACATATATTTACATATTAAATGTATTATTTTAATTTTTATTTACATTATAATGATGATTTTTTTTGTTGTATTTTTAAATAATTTATTTCTAGATTGTACGTTGTTCATGTGACCGCGTAGAATGGAGCACAATGTGCTCTGGCCTCTGAATTGTATTTTAAGATTAACACGCAACAAAACAGTTTTTATTTTGCACTTTTTATTTTTGGCATAAACAAACGTGCAGAATATCTTAAACCAGTTATAAATTATTCATTCAATTGACACCGTTATTATTATATTCTGATAGTTATTTTTATTTACTTAGAAAGTTTGAGGATAGATAACACTTCTTATAATTTTCAATCTCTTATTGAATGGGCAGTAATTTGTTTTAAAATTATGTAAAATAGCTTTCTAAAGTTAACCGGAAAGCTCCTTAGAATAATAATAAGTTTAGTCTACCATAATAAAAATTTTAAATTCGTGTACCTGGGGGCTTAGACAAGATGACGTTCTACAATCGCCATCGCAAATAGAAAAAGAATGTACTGAAATGACATGGTTAGATTATATCATTTTAGATATTTTTAGTTAGTCTGAAATCTTAAGATTTTCTTAAATTATTTAAAACTGCGCAAATGGTATAACAAAACAGCATACTTATTATTAAAAAAACAAAAAAATATCATAATTGTTTTAAAAATATAGTTAGCAATTATTTTGATAGTTTAAAAACTGATTAATCTAAATGCATCATATATTTATAACACTGTCAGGTTTATACATTGTTATTTGTTAGTGCAATCTGTACCTTATTAGTATTACATTTATTATCTGTGGTTCAATTTGCAGGTTCAAGGAAACAGATAAAAACTTTTTCAATAATGTTTGCATAAATAAATATTCACGGATTTCCTGTACGGTATTTCTTGTGAGATTTCCACTTGGTTATTTCTCATTTTGTCCCAATCACTTCTTATGACTATGCTTTATAGGCATCATATAAGGAGCTTCACTGTATCCTAGAGCACCTTTTAAAAATCAAACAACACGATGTTTTAAAGTAAGTTAAATTAAACAAAAAACTTGCTTGGAAAACTTATATGTATATTGCGTGCTCAACACACATAATACATTATCTATAATCTATATAGATAAATAAAATTGAAGTGTCTGTTTGTAATCTATACATATAATAAAACTGTTGAGGTCGAATGTCTGTACATAGAAAAAAAAATGCTAAAAATCGAGTCAGGGGGATGTAAGAAGAGAAATAGAAGAAATCCAGATTTTTTTCAAATTTTTTGTTTCTCTGTTTGTCTGTTTGTACACGCTAGTCTCCGAAACTGTAAGACTGATTTAAATGAAATGTTGGATGGTGGTACCTTATATCCTCGGTCAACATTCTAGATACTTTTCATCCCGGAAAATTAAAGAGTTCCCGTGGGATAGTTAAAAAACTATAGTAACTTATACAGCTTACACAGTACACAAAAACTACAAATTGGATTTTAATGAAACTTTACAATAATATAGTTTATACAACGGAATAACAAATAGGCTACTTTTTATTCCGGAAAAATATACAGTTCCCGTAAGATAGATTTGTTTCTGTGTGTCTAGAGGCGAACCCGAGCAAAGCGAGGGTGAGCCGCTAGTGTCATAATAATAGCTTTCTATGAAATGCATTAATTAAATTATACACGGTACTTATAAGAAAAATACATTTTTTAAAATTTTTGTCTGTCCGTCCGTCTGTCTTTCTGTCTGTCTACTGTCTCTTTGTTTGTTCCGGTTTATCTCCGAAACGGCTGGACTGATTTTACGGGACGTTCTCTGATAGATATGTAGCTGATGTTATAAGGAGTAACTTAGGTTACTTTTATTTTAGAAAAAGAATTAGGTTTTATTTTAGGAAAAGAATTAGGGTTCCGGTTAAAAAAATTAAAACGTATCTAGAGACGCCCCCGAGCAAAGCGAGGGTAAGTCGCTAGTCTAAAATAAAATCGATCGTGCAGTTATTCTATTATTAATCGTATAATATACAGGGTGGATTTTTGAGACGGGTCAGTAAGGGCAGGTACCTTAAATACTTTAGTTACAGGAAAATGTTCCTAGGGGACCATCCATAACTTTTTGAGATATTCCGAACTGCATTCACAGATTTTGAAAAAAATGTACAGTCAGCGAGAAAAATGCTAAAATATGAAAAAAAAATTTTTCATGTCAATCGATCCTATTTCATGTAAGGATCAAAAGACTCTATGGGACCATTTAAGGTTTGAGTACTAAAAATGACAGAAATCGCCAAAATCTTTTTCCATACATTCTGTATGGAAAAACGATTAATCAACTCGAAATATTCTTTGTTGCCAAACGGTCCTATTTTTTAATGTGATCAAAAGACTCTTTGAGGCCAACTGAAGTTTGAGTACAGAAACACTAAAAAAAATTATTTTATGCCCGCTGCTTAAAATGCCTGCGTGTAAACCCGGTCTTGTGACTTACCGTAATTTCTGTACGCAAACTTCAGTTGGCCTCAAAGGGTCTTTTGATCACATTAAAAATAGGACCATTTGGCAACAAAAAATATTTCGAGTTGATTAAACGTTTTTCCATACAAAATGTATGGAAAAAGATTTTGGCGATTTCTGTCATTTCTAGTACTCAAACCTTAAATGGTCCCATAAAGTCTTTTGATCCCTACTTGAAACAGGATCGATTGACGTGAAAAAATTTTTTTACGTATTTTAGCATTTTTCTCGCTGACTGTACATTTTTTCCAAAATCTGTGAATGCAGTTCAGAATATCTCAAAAAGTTATGGATGGTCTCCTAGGAACGTTTTTCTGTAACTATAGTATTTAAGGTACCTGCCCTTACTGTCCCGTCTCAAAAATCCACCCTGTATAGATTTAAACAAGAATTTCAAAGCGGAAGAATTTTGGAAAAACATATGCTTAAATTGTGATTATTATTTTATATTTATTAGTTGTAAGACAATAAAAAGTTAAATATCTAATTGAAATTTCATTCGCGAATAAAGGCAAAAATACATAATAACCTTCCTCAATAAAAAGACTTAAACAAAGACTTCCTCTATAAAACTATATAGTGTAGATTACTTCGAGTATTTTCTATTACGTAATAAAATATGAGGTTAATGACTTTTTTATTTATTTATTATTATTATAATATTATATCGTAATATACCTATATAGAAATCAGTAGTGGAATGTTTGGAATAACAAAATCAATACTGACACTGGAATAATTGAGTCTTATATGATAATTTAGCTTTCCGGAAGTTTCCTGAGGATTTACTGGATTATGTTACCATTCAATATGTACTTCTACTTAACATAAATAATTAAAGAAACGACGTAGAAATTAAAAAAAAATATTTAAATAAATTGAGAGGATATCAAAATTGCAAATCCATTTAGAGCATAATATAAATAGCTACGCATGCGAAGGAAAGTATTAAAATTAATTTTAGTAAATAAATTAAATGAGAAATAGATAAAAAAATACTGTTATATTTTATTACTGTCCTTTCAAATTACTATGAATAAAAAATATCATATGTCCTTCCCAGAGTCTCCAACTATCTTCTTACCAAATTTCATCTAAATCGGTCCAGTAGTTTTTGAGTTTATTCTTTACAAACATAGAAAAACAAAACACAAATCTTTCCTCATTATAATATTAGTGTAGATAGGACCAAATAGCATACCCTCCATGTTACTTATTAGTAATTAAATAAAATAGTATATTTTTGTATATATTTACTTACTAGCGGCTCAGGTTTGTCTAGACAAACAAAAACATACCTATCCCACGGGAACCGTACATTTAACCGGGATAAAAAGTAGGTCCTGAAGCGGCCCCCTTCGGTAGGCGGTGTACCATGTGGGTTGCTCCTGGTACCTTCTCTAATAGCAGAGTGGACTATGGAACAACTCCTTGGTCGTTGTGGTCTTCTTCGGTAGGCCTGCTGTCGGGGAGTCGTGGTTGAGTGCGGAGGAGGTTCCGTTGGGTTTTAGTGGGTAATACTGGCTTTTGTAGCCGGTGAATCACACATAAGCACCTGTTTGTATACAGGTGACATGCGTGAATTTTTGACCGTTAAAAAAATCTAGTCTTAATAATAAATTTCCCACCTTTTGAGGACTCTATCGAATATGAAATTGAAGTTATAATTACATGATTCCATTTTTTATCTCCCTTCGTACGTCAGTAAACATACTATATTTATATTTTATTAATAAATGATATTTTCATTGTAAGGTTATCTATGTGCTGATTGTATTTATAAACTATTTTTTCATCTCATCTGAGATTATTATAAACAGGTTTTATTTGTATACGGCAGCTATAGAACGGCTAAAACGATTGCAATTTTTTCCATTTGAATTCATTATAATCCATACTAATATATGAATGCGAAAGTAACTCTGTCTGTCTGTCTCCTTTTCACGCTTAATCCGCTGAACGAATTTAGATGATATTAGGTATGGAGATAGTTTGAGACCCTGGGAAGGACATAGGATAGTTTTTATCCTGGAAATCAGCCCTTAAGGAGGTGAAAAGGGAAATGAAAATTTGTATGGGGAATCATTTCTCAAGTAAGAGATATATGTATATTTTATTAATTTTAAAGTACCTAGTTATTTATTTTGCTATACCTATATGTACATATATACCTATAGTTTATTCATGTTATACTAACCGTGAAAACGTACCTAGGGACGAACGCGAGCGAAGCGAGCGTGAGTCGCTAGTATATTTATATTTCAGTTTTAAAATTATTCCCAAGGAGGGTTGATGTCAGGCAGGTGGCCGGTCATAAAACTTTTGCTAAATTCTATCAGCAGTACGGAAGATGTACTGCGCCGACCCCAAGTGATTGGGAAATGGGCAGGGAGATGATGATGTTTGATTTCAGTTTTAAAATTATTACTTTGGATTTAAATTAAAAAAAATTGCGATTAATCACATTTGACATAAAGGTTTTTCAAGTCACCATTTTTTAAAGCTTTAGATTTCAGAAAAAGAAAATCTTACCCTTAAATTAAACATTAATAAGTAAAACGTTAGTAACATTGAAAATAAGCGGCATCTAAAATATCCCATTCTATTAAATATCTGGAGAATGAACCAAAAAATGGAATAGGAAAACATACAAACCATCTGAAACTAAAAAAAAGATATTTTTTATGAACAGCCTGTATTCATGCCATTCAGCATGGTGAACTGTTTTTATTAAGTCGGTTTAATAAGTTTTACTTGAATTGTAATCAAATTATGGAAGTCGATTTTGACCTAATTCTAATTAGTTTATCGCTTTGAAAATTTGTTGGTACCTCTAATCTTGGTAACAATATATGGTGTGGTAGGTTGGTGATGCTGGAGTGACATGACGCTGGAGCTAGAATGTAGATTATTCTGTAATAGCTTCTATGAAAACATTTGAATTTGGAGTTATCTAATTTAGTTTTTATGAGTTTTAGTCATAGTTGGCTAAAAGCTGTTTTTTTAGCATTTTAAAACAGCAATAATTATTTTAATACTAAACTAATATTTACACATAGCAATGAGTGTGACTTTATAAACAAACAAACAAACTATATTTATAAATCACATCTTATATTTATTGACTGCATATTAACTACCCAACAATATAACATTATTCAGAATGATGTTTCGAAATAGGTTAATTAAAAATAGGTGTATTTATATAAATATGTAGAATTTTCTAGATTCAAGCCGCGGAAAGGAATCCGATGACATTAATTGCCTAATTGCAACCTTTCATTGTTGCGAGTGTTCAATCCATGTGAAACTGGGACGGGGTCGGCTTCACTGATTTTTTGTTACAGGTGGTAAATAAAGATTTAGAGCGATTTGTAGTTACTTTAAATAAAATGCCAATTAACATGCATGTTACAATTTAGTGTGACGAATGAATAAGGCTGGTGAATTGTTTCTGATTACAAACTAGAAGGTTACAGGTTCAATGCTCAGTGGAGGTAAAGGTTATCATTTAATTTGACTATTACTCGCTCAGGCTTCGTTTAGGTCCTAACTGAATTCAGTGCATCTTTTAGTATTTTTGTACTCTACAGTTTCCTACAATACTATCTTTGTACAGATTAAAGTGGATTAGCTTATATCACTCACTGGCTCCATATAAATGGATGTACTTATTTATTAGGTTTATTTACAATCACTTACAATAATACACACAAATATAGAAAGTAGAACTAAGAACTAGGAACTAAATGTAGTGATTACTTACAAATGAACACAGCATGCACAGAAATATAGTTTTTAAAATATTATACAAAATATATTTTAGAAGTAAACAGTGTTTATTTAATTTTTTTTAATAATCATTGTTCTATTATGAACAGGTACACAGTTACATTAATCAGTACAATATTATGCCCCGTGGCTACGTTACGTATGACAAAATAAAAAAATAAATGTATTAATATTAAATAACTAGTCGGTAGTTACTGATATCACCATAAACTATAAACCGTTGCTTCGTTTTGATCCAACTTCATCCCCCAAGGGGTTAGAAATTCGTTCTGTGCCGCAAATTTTATTACGACATGATCTCAACTTTTAATATCGTAGGTTAGAAAATAACGTATATGTATTGTATGTATATATAAAAAAATACTAAATAGGTTGTGTATTGTTTTTAATAATGTATTTTTCCTAAAACTGAAAAAAGAATTGCTTGGTTAACTAAATCCAAGATTAATTATCTTTTTTTTTTTGACATGGTGATTATTATGATAATACATTTTTTACGTCGTATTTGCGATTCAGATTTCTTATCGTATCTATACTTACTAATATTATAAATGTGAAAGTTTGTGAGTATGGATTTTTGTTACTCTTTCACGCCAGAACGGCTGAACGGATCTGGATGAAATTTGACACAGATATATATTATAGTCTGGAATAACACACACTACTTTTTATCCCGGAAAAATATACGATTGCCATGGGATAGGTTTGTTTTTGCTTTCCTAGAGGCGAACCCGAGCGAAGCGAGGGTAAGCCGCTAGTAGCTAATACATTTTACGTAAATGTTCCGTTATGTTATTTTTTAAGAAATAAAAAATATATGTAACTTTATTATAACGTTTTATGAAAAAAATAATGATCATCATCAAACATCGTCTTAAAGTTTTATATATATAAGGTTTTATTTATTTATTATTAACACACTTACAATACACATGTTAAAACAATTCAATACAATAATTAAAATGAAAAAAAAAGAAACAGACATGCATATCAATAACAAGCATACATGGCGTTCATAATATAATGGTTTTCAAACAAATTATATTATTTTTATTTCAAAAATAATTTAAATAAAACTATCTTTTCGGATTTTTTCGGAATTCAAAAACGTCGGGAACCAAAAATCAAAAAAAATCCGCGAAAAAATCCGAAAAGATAGTTTTATTTAAATATCAAATATTCGCGTAAATCTAAGAAAGTATTATCAGAAATAATTGTTATAAAAATATATTTTTTTTTATTTTTAAAGGTAATGTAATATGAAGTACGTATACATCCTATAGTTTTTATTTTATAAAGAACTAGCGGCTCACCCTCGCTTCGCTTCGGGTTCGTCTCTAGACAAAAACAAGTCTATCCCACGGGAACCGTACATTTTTCTGGGATGATATATAGCTTAAAGCCTTCCCCGATAAATTGACTATCTAACACAAAAATAATTTTTCAATTTCAAGCAGTAATTCCTGAGATTAGCGCGTTCAACCAAACAAACAAACTCTTCAGCTTTATAATATTAGTATACATTTTTGATTTCTGTTAATCTTTATCTTTATTTTATCTGAGGTAACAATTTAAACTCATCTCGCGTCAGGAAAGGTCGTTGAAAATTGTCACTGGCCATCGCCATTAATCAGAAATGAAAATAATTGCTTCATTTTTTATTCATATTAGAAATAGAAAAGTAATTAAAATAGATGTCATAGACTGTAGATAACGAAGTTCTTATTGTAATATTACAATACTCGAACTAACATTTGTAAACAAATGAGATAGCATTCAGTCATATTATTAGTTCTCATTTATCGATGTTTGTTGATAATATACTGGTATGGTATGGTATGGTAAGTTCGGGCTGTTCTCCGCAACTCGACGACTATGCGCCTATTTTGCGTGTGGGGTGATAATATACTGTCATTATTATAATATTGAGACAATACATTATTAAAGGTAGAACCTCTGTAAGTCAACCTTGAAGGGAGACACCAAAAACTTCGAGTTATAGAGTTTTCTACTTATGGAGGACTTCGACTTAAGCGAATTTTGTCAGGAAATGTTCGACTTGTAGGGGTTAAGATTTGTATTCAGCCCTTTTTAACGTCCCACTGCTGGGCACGGGCCTCCCTTCAATACGAGGGGAATCAGGCCATAGTCCACCACGCTGGCCAAGTGCGGATTGGCGGACTTCACATGTCTTTTGAAAACTTGCTAGGTTTTCTCAGACATGGTTAAGATTTATTCCAACTAATTAGAAAGAAACTAAGAAACAATTATGTACATTGTCGGTCTGTTCTTAAAGTCGGTATCTTATTTTTCTTCGAGCTATAGAGAGATTCGTTTCAAATAATCGAGTTGTAAAGGTTATAAAATCAAACATTGCTATGTTCGAGATGCAGAGGTCAAATTTATTTTTTCGAGTTATAGAGGGAAAATATGAACTGAATTTACTTGTAGGGACTCACTAATTATTTCGACTTATAGAGGGCTCAGATTTCAAGCAATGGAGGTTTTGGGGTTTGAAGGGAAGGGAACACAACATTTTTTCGAGTTTGGGAGGTTTTCAACTTACCGAGGTTCAACTTAAAGAGGTTCTACTGGTATATATTTATTAACAACTAGCGACTCATCCTCGTTTTGCTCGGATTCGTCTCTGAAAAACAAAAACAAATCTATCCCATGGAAAGTGTAAATTTTTCCGGGATAAAAATTAATCTATGTACTATTCCAGGCTATAATTTATCTCTGGGACAAATTTCATCCATGTCTTTTTCATCCAAGTCCTTTGCGTTTGTTCCACGATGTTAGAGTCGATTTGTATAATTTGTAAGATTTCATCGTTTCCTTCAATTCCAAGACGCAATGTTTGTTCGAGAGATTTTATCCTTCCCATATTACCCTATCGATTAATTTGATAAAATAGTGACGGTGTGCTTTTTTGCATTTTTATTCGGTTCGAATCTCGGTTTATGTAAGCTTTTTTTAAAAAATTAAATGCAGTTATTATTATTTTTAAAAATAAAGAAATGTTCCCTTTGAGTAAGTCTCGATAACTTCAATATTTATGGTAGGTACTTTTCTTCCATGTCCCATCAATTTATTTCATCCTGTATATATAGACCAAGGCTGATAGTTGTAATAATTTTGATTTTCAACTTAAAAAACAAAAAAAAAAAAACAAGTTGTATCCGTCCATCACCCGTATACGCAGGCGCAATGAAATTGATAAAAAACTTAAAATCCAAAAGCTCTACATATAGCCATTTCTAAAAACATTTAATGTATAAAATCTGTTTTATATGTTAATATTTTGATTTCTTTTTAATTTTATTTTATTTATTTATTTAAACACTTTATTGCACAAAAAAAAAGGTACATTAACAGAAGAAAATACAATTAATGAGATGTGCAAAGGCGGCCTTATCACTAAAAGTGATCTCTTACAGGCAACCCATAGACAAGGATACAAGAAAATAAGTGAGAAGAGCGGAAAGGTGCATAAAGTGCATGTCGTTAAAACTTAATATAAATAAACATACTAGTACATAAAAAATTACATATATAAAATACTAATTTTACCATATATATTTTTATTATACATACATAGACATACTTATACATAATAATATAATAATATCCATATACTTAAGTACATACATATATGCGTAAACAAGTTACATAGTACTAATTACAACGGCACTAACTACAGAATAACCTACTGTGATAAATAGTATTTTTTGAGACGTTTTTTGAATATACTTACCGATTTAGACATTCTTATTTCTATTGGAAGTTCATTCCACAGTTTCACTGTTTTAACGGTGAAAGACTCGCTATAGGATTTGGAATGGCTTAATGGGATTTCAAGTGACCTATCACTGCGGGAGCGAAGTTGTTGAGGGTGCTGGGAACTAGCCCCTAGGAACGCAAAGCGTTCTTTGAGGTAGGCAGGAGTATCAGGATGGAAGAGGACAGTGTATAGAAGAGAAAGTGAGTGTAAGTAACGTCGATTGTGTACAGTAAGCCATTTCAGTTGTATCCGATACTGTGTGATGTGATCATACTTCCTTAGCCCAAAAATAAATCTTATTATGAGATTTTGTAGGCGCTCGAGCTTATTAAGTAATTGCTGAGATAGATCTAAGTAACAGGAGTCAGCATAATCGAGTATCGGTAACAGAAGGGCGTAAGCTAAAGAAATTTTAGTTTTAACTGGCAGCAGGTTTTTCCACCTTCTTAAAGTGCCAATAGCAAAGAATATCTTACGGCTAAGTTGAGCAATTTGAGGTGTCCACGAGAAGGTGCTATCCATTATAATTCCTAAATTTTTCACACTGCTACTGTATTCCAAACGAACATTATTAAATAAAATTGGAGGGAGGAGAGGAAAGTGTATTTTAGATATTTGTTTAGAATTGCCAAACACTGCTACTTGTGACTTACTTGGATTTATACACAAACCAAATGACTTACTCCAGGTACTAATTATGTCGAGATTGGAATTAATATTTTCAATAGCCTTAGCAATGTCATTTACGGTTGTAGTCGTATAAATCTGCAAGTCATCAGCATAAAGATGATAAGGTAACGTAAGATGCTTAGTGAGAGTGTTAATGAAAATGGAGAAGAGCAGAGGAGACAGCACTCCACCCTGAGGGACTCCAGCACTGATACGAGAGCAAGAAGTACGCTTGCCATCAAGCCTAATGCATTGTTCACGATTATTAAGGTAGGAGTAAAACCATTTAGTAGCATTCGAGGAGATATTTATAGACTTGAGAATGGCAAGTAAGATATCGAAGTCTACAGTATTAAATGCATTAGAGAAATCTAGCAGGGCGAGGATGGTAATTTGCTGATTGTCGAATCCGTGTCGAATATCATCACAGACCTTATTAAGTACAGTAACAGTGCTGTGCCCAGGACGGAAGCCGGACTGGAAAGGAGATAGGATGTTATTATTATACAAGTGAAGATATAATTGCTCATGAACTATACGTTCGAGGACTTTAGATAAGAAAGGAAGTATGGAAATTGGTCGATAGTGTGAAAAGGATGTAGGGTTGGATGTTTTCGGTATAGGGATCACTAGTGAAAGTCGCCAGACATCAGGGAATTCATTATAGGTTAAAGAATGATTAAAGATATGACACAGGATAGGAAGAACTGTATTAAGACTTAATAAAATCATTTTTCTGCTGATGTTATCATTACCAATAGCATCAGATTTAATGGCTGTCACATGCTTGTGTACTTCTGCAGGTGTAATATTTGTGAAGTAGAAGGGAGTAATAGAAGGGTCGTGATAGAGTGACAAGGATTGTAGGGTACTCAATTTAATGCTACTGGGTAATGCATCAACGGTTGTAAAGTATTTATTTAAGGAATCTAAATCGGTACAGCTGCTTAAGAGTGATGCATATTTGGCACGCCTACCTCCAATCCCCATAGCATCTAGAAATTTCCACGTGTAAGCAGAATTGTTACTGTCAACTGATGAGGAAATATATGCACGCCTGGCATCTCTGCAAGTTTTATTGCATCGGTTCCGCAGTGTTTTGTACCGTTGGAGGTTTTTCTGAGTGGGATTTATTTTGTATTTAGACTTTGCAGCGTTGCGCTTAGCCATGAGCAGCTTTATATCTTGTGTTAGCCACGGTGCTGGGAGATGTTTAAGTTTTATTGGTCGGAGTGGTGCGTGAATGTCAAAGAGTTCAGTAATGATTGAGTTGAAAATACTGATCTTGTCGTTTAGTGTTGAAGCATTAAATATGCATTCCCAGTCAATATGACTAAGATCCTGCATGAATTTATCGTGATCAAAATTATTAAAGCACCTTCTCATCACTACTGTAGGCTTAATTCGAGGTGGTCGGATTTTGTAAGACAAATAAATGAGGTCATGATACGAAAATGCCTCAGCAGACATTTGACCATAAGTGGCAACGCGTTCAGTTGACGAAACTATCATAAGATCCAATAGGGATGGAGAGCAGTTAGGAAACAAGTGGGTAGCATTCGTGGAGAGAAAGTTGAGGTTCGTACTATCGACAATAGCTTTTAGACGATTTGCGCGCGAGTCGTTCTTAATTAAACATGTGTTGAAATCGCCCATAATGATAGTGTGGTCAACACTTGAAACATATTTTTCCAAAAGAGCTTCAAAAGACTCAAAATAATTTACATGTAAGTTGGGACTATAGAAAACACCGAGGAGAACCTTGAGTGTACCAAACAAAACCTCTATAAAAATATGCTCAGCAGAATTCGAGTACACAGATGGTGACTTATCTAGAATTGAAAAAGGAATATGACTACGAAGGTAAATAGCAACTCCGCCTCCCCCCTTCTCAGTTCTGTCATTCCGTATTAGGTGAAAACCTGGCAAAGCATACGCAGTTGAGGGTAGACAAGGCTTCAGAAAAGTTTCCGAAACTAGAACCGCATGGACATTCTTTACATCAAAAGAATCTAATAAGTCTGTGTAGTGTGCGGGTATACTTTGCGCGTTCAAATGAACAACGTTAAAATTTTTTGACAAGTCACCAAAAGTGCTCTCAAGAGAGGTGTTAAGAGGCATAGAAACGCTATGAAAACTGCCGTCAGATGATGTTGTATCGCATTGATAAAATATATCACTATGTGAACTGCCGTTACTAATACTGTCATCGTAATTCATTTAAAAAATAAATAAATAAATAAGCTAATTAAGTACAATATGCAATAATAATATAACTATAAATGTAACAATACAACTATAATAAGTAATCTATAAATATATATAGTTTATAGATATATGAATAAAATATATTAATCTATAAAATATAAAAGATAATAATATTATATAGCAATTAATTTTACGCTTTATTAACCTTTCAGCAGCGCATTTAACAGAAACAGAGTAACAATTATTAAAATTTTATAATGTTGAACGAAACGTCATGTTTGAGTTCACACTTCACTGTCATCTGTCAGATGTCATTTTAATCTGATAATTGAATGTTGATTTACAAAACTGTGACAGTGTATAAAAACTAAACTCTGTGGGTAACTAATCTCAAAATAACGTTAAAAAGTTAAAATTAAAATACCTACTAGTAAAACTAAAGACGTTAATTTGAATAACGAATGATCTCTAAGTACAAGCATATAAATTAACTAAGTACAAGGAGGAGAACACAACATAACAATGGAAACAGATATTACTTTTTGATGATTCTTTTTGCCCGGATGGTCTGTTTTGCCTTGGTCTCCACCGTGGGCCCCACACTGGAGGCAGAGGCTCCTCGACCTTGAGCTTCAGGAACAGCGACAATTTTATTAAGCTCAGCACACGACACTACACTATGACGCTTACCGTCTGGGCCAATTACGATTACGAATCCATCTTTGGTCCAGCACTTAGATATTCCGAGGCGTTGCCTTGCAGCCATGAAAGTTTCGTGCCTGGATTTGGTTAAGAATTCAGATAGAGTAATTCCGGTGTTTTTGAAATTGGCCTTTGAGTACCAAATTTGATTTCTTAGCGACTGTTCCCTGAACTTAATTAATATGGGCCTCGACTTCTCTGATGATGGAGTTCCAATGCGCTGGCATCTGCTTATGTTATCCACAGAGAGATCTGGCATTTTAAGATGTTGTGATAACACTTTTATTGCTACAGAAGCTGTATCTTCTTTTTTTTCATCTTGAACACCATGCACTAATAGGATTTTCCTTCTACTCCGCATTTCAATGCTGTCATATTGCTTAGTTAGAAGCTGAACTTGTAGTTGGAGTCCCTCAAGTGCAGTTAATACAAATGAGCGAAATGTACTGAACTGTGTTGCAATAGTTGTAGTAGGACTTGTCGCAGTCACAGAAGAATTTAGATTTTCTTGGAATTCAGCCATTTTAGTGTTAAAATGTTGTGTCAGTTCTTGTATTGAGTGTTTGATGGACTCCATAATAGTGCGCAATGTATAAAGAATATGTTGTACTCACAGAAGTTTTAAAAACTTAAGTTCACGTTTTGGTTAACTGTTACTTAAATAAAGGACACTTTTATGGATAGTGCTGGTAGGTTAGAAGCTTTTAGCACATAATCATTACTTTTTATACAAAATACTTGTAAATACTATTTTTAATAAATTTATTTTATGAGAGCTTAACAAAGTGATGTTTATACTTTGGCACCTACCGCCCAAAAAAGCTTCACCAAATTTTAATAAGACCAACTTAAAATTCAAAATCTTCCAAATAGAAAAAGAACCATCGAAATCGGACCTCATAAGGCGAAGATATTCAGTATCCCCCTTTTTGCTCCTTTTTCGAGGAAGTAGACATCCCTCAAATCTAATATCCCCGAAGACATAAAAAAAAGGTATAAAGACGTAAAACCTGAATACCAAGTTTCGTCCAGATCGGTTGTAAAATACAAGCTATTGAGGAGTTCCAACAAACTGACAGAGGAAAATTTTGCCAGACTTGAAGCAAGCGCTTCGTTCGATCTGTCAATAAATAAGTTTATTAAAGACATTTAATATGTATAAAAAAAAAAAAACATATAAAGACCTTATATTATTTTCTTTGTATTAATTTTTTTAATACCTAAAAAGTAGCACTATTAGCCCGGATAACCCATAAGGCCAACCACACTATTGGAAACTCAACACAAGTAATTTCTGATAAGATATTAAAAACATCTTTATCAGTACAATGTAGCACTTCTGTTTAAAAATAAATATATTCCATCATATCTTCCGTGCAAGTTTATTTATATTAAATAAGACTTGTATAAAAGTACCCTAACCGTATACGGGATTTGATAAAACAAATCGCATAAGCTCACACTTACAATAATAATAATGTCCTCCTGACCGATTCCGGCCATGGCGGCCAATCTCATTGAGACTAGGACTAGCCAACTGCGCAGGATATATAATAGTGCACAAGTGCACGCGCACATACAAGTGCACTCTCTATTCCTGTCACTCTCATACTCCAGTGGGACGACTAGTCGACACGACCGGTAAGAGTTAAGGTGCAGGACCGACGGCTTTACGTGCTTTCCGAAGCACGGCGGTGAAACACCGCCAACTTCCCAATTCCCGGCTGTTACTGAGACTTACTATACAGAAAGACTCAATAACTAAACTTGGCCCGACTCGGGACTCGAACCCAAGACCTCTCCGGGTGTGCAACCGTACATGCTAGCCACTGCACCACCGAGGCAGTCGACATTTACAATTATAGTTGTACTAGTACTCATTGAAGAGTTTCATTATTAGGTACTTCTAGCGGAAAAGAGTAACGATCGATCGTGTTAAATTATTGTATTATCATCCGAATATCACAACGATACAAATACGGGAAATTAAAAGTAGCTTATAAATATATATATATATATATATATATATATATATATATATATATATATATATATATATATATGGTAGCCAATAGTAAACTAATTTCCATACCCAGTTCATGTTTTAATGCATTGGTTTTACCTGAAAGGCTGTACTTTATTTACTTTAAGATGAAATTCCAAATATTAAGGTATGTAAATTATAGATCACTAGTGAACCACCCTCCCTTCGCTCGGGTTCGTCCCTAGGTTAATTTCCCATACAAACTTTCATCCCCATTTTAACCCCCTTAAGGGATGATTTCTGGAATAAAAAATATCCTATGCTCTTTACAGGGTCTCAAACTATCTTCTTACCAAATTTCATCTAAATCGGTGTAGTAGTTTTTGAGTGTATTCGTTACAAACATACAAAAATACAAATCTTTCCTCTTTATAATAGTAGCGTAGATGCAGAAATACATCAATTGCACACATCTAGTAACTTCATATAGAATAATTAACTAAAACTTTTAGACTTTCTATAGAACCATGACTTTTGAAAATCTTCACAAATTTATTTTGCAGCTTTATTTTCTGATACGGTTTGTATTTTTTTATTTTTTTAACAGTCAGTTTCATGATATTTTAAACTAATGATTATGATTTAAAATTAAATATTCTAACTTCTAGCCATTACGTTACTACTATAAGTACTGTAACTATATATGTTTGTATGTATGTATGTTTATATAAATATATTTATTTTTTCATAATTAATATTAATAATAATATTTAATTGATATATTTTAATATTAAGTCTGTACTGTACCTACATCGGACTAAATTAACTTATTTTCTCACTTCTGAAGTGTTTCTGAAAGAAATCTCTTAAAGAGATAAGTCATCCTTGGTCGACATTCTGTTACTTTATTCTGTGTAACATATATTTTATGGTACATAAATAAATAAATAAAAATAAATATAATGTACTCGCTCAATTGTAATAGATACGTCTTTTTTCAACTCATTAAACTGCATATTTAGAGACGTCTTATATTGATATATGAACTAGAAGCCTTTGAAATATGAAGCCAGTGTATTTACACGAACCTTCTTGAGTCACGTACGCCACTTTCAAATGGGTTATAGATTTAGGTGCTACGAAATGAAAAAAGTACCTATGACAAAACTTATTGAACAAATATGGGAGTCGTTTAAAGTTATAGGAAGAATAATAATATAATTTGTATTTTTCTTTCTACCGATAATTAGTACTTTGCAATTTAGTGGCATATTGTATTTTTAAATAAAAAAAGTGATGGACCCGCTTCCGCTTCGGCTTACTTGGCTAGTAGACTCGTGCTACTCGATATGCCGGTGCTCATATGCTTATGACAGTATGGATAGTAAAAATAAAAAAAGCTCACTCAAAATCTTTAATGTTAATTAAAATAAGTGAATGCTTAAAATATTCAATTTTGTTTGTCTTTGTAGCAGAATAATTCTGTGATTTCTCTTAAACTATAGAGCAGGTAATATAATTATAATGTAAAATTGGATATTTACCATGTGTTGTATATCGGGAACTTTCAAAAGTAAATGCTAAACTTGATAAACATCCCGTTTTACACCATAATAATATTGTCAGTGGCCATGAAAGTTTAAAGACTTATATAGAGTAGGTAATTTTAAATAGATGTATGGGGCTTGCGTAGACGTTCTTAATGATCCGAAAATTAAATGGCGCCTCTAATTTCTTACTTATTTTATAATTAATCTGTATGATGAATCTAAACAGTATGAAGTGATGTGTTATTAAATTTTTGCTTCTATTCCATAAGTCTTTTGTACCTATGGAGAACTATTTAGGTACCATACACTTATCAGGTATGTAAGTAGTATCTCTTCATATTCTTCATTTTTTGCACAGTACCTACATTTTATTCTAGAGACACAAACACCCAAATGTTTTTTTTCACACTAGCTTTCGACTGCAGATCCGTTCGCATTGTTAATTTATGTATCATTGCTCCTCCTAAAAATGTTCCTAAAGGTCGCGATAAGATATAAATGGCCTATAATAATTTTCCTCAATGTATAATGAGACAAGAAAATTACAAATCTTACTAGTGATACATATTAATAGAGCAGTTGTAAAGAAATTATGCAATTTTATAATATTCAATATTAATTCAATGATATTTATTAACTGTTGCAGTTTTCACTTTTTCCGTATTACTATTGCACTTACAACATTTATTTATTTATTTATATATTCATTTATTTATTGCACCAGAAATACTTTTTCGATTTCATTTCTTATAGTTATCTTTAACCTTGGGTTAGGACAACCATTTGTGACAATTGTTTGTCTGTGTGTACGCATGCGTTCATGCAACGCCCCATTGGATTGCGGCGAATGGCGATAGGGTTCCGTTGCAGATATTAGTGTGTAGGAGTCTCACAATGCCCTAAGGTAGGGTGGAAAGGGTTTCCCCTGCGAAAACAAAAAAAAAATGGTCGGGATAACCATTGTTTGGATATAAGCCTAATAAGTACTGACAATTACCGGCATTTTCCTCAGGCTAGATTGATTGAGTAATTGCCGACCGGAAAATCTATAGAGAAATCATGTTTTGAATTATGCATTTGAATACTTAATTTTCTTTGGAAAATCTATTTTTGATTTCCCTATCAAAATGATTATCATAAATTATTTCTTGCAAATAGTAACAAAGAAGTAATTTATTATACTAACTAGCGACTCGGGTTCGTCCCTAGGTTGCTTCAGAAAACAAAATTAATTAATTTGATTTTTTTTTCGTGGGACCCTATTTTTTTCTAAAATAAAAGTAGCCTAAGTTACTTCTTATTACATCAGCTATCTGCCAGTGAAAGTCCCGTCAAAATCGGTCGAGCCATTTCAGAGATTAGCTGGAACAAACAGACAGACAAAAATTGTAAAAAATGTTGTTTTGGTATATGTACCATGTATACATTCATATGCATTTAGTAAAAAGCGGTTATTTTAATATTACAAACAGACACTCCAATTTTATTTATCTGTATGAATGAAATAACCTGAATACAATAATGCTTTCAAATTTCATGGTTTTTAAATCTGTAGTCAAACAGCCATTTGAGTAATATAACATAACTTAACTGCCTCGGTGGTGTAGTGGCTAGCAAGTACGGCTGCACATCCTGAGGTCCTGGGTTCGAGTCCCGGGTCGGGCCAAGTTTAGTTATTGAGTCTTTCTGTATAGTAAGCCTCAGTAACAGCCCGGAGTTGGGAAGTTGGCGGTGTTTCACCCCCGTGCCTCGGAGAGCACGTAAAGCCGTCGGTCCTGCGCCTTAACTCTCACCGGTCGTGTCGAGTAGTCGTCCCACCGGAGTATGAGAGTGACAGGAATAGAGAGTGCACTTGTGTCTGCGCGTACACTTGTGCACTATAATATCTCCTGCGCAGTTGGCTGGTCTCAATGAGATTGGCCGCCGTGGCCGGAATCGGTCAGGAGGACATTATTATTATTATAACATAACATACAACTATAAACGTGTTTAAAATGCTTTTACTTATTAAATGTATTTATTCCCTTATTATTAATTTGTATTTTTGTAGTTTCAATCAATATAGGTCAATTTTGACGCTAACATATTAGTTAATACTAGATATACTTGAAAAAGTTTACATGATAATCTAAACCTTTTTTATCATGTTTTCTTATCGCATATTAAAAATTGCTAGTAAGATCGTCCTTAACCCAGATGGATTACAGGATGGAAAGTATTTTGCATTACATATTGAAACGCTGTGCTTGTATCTGAGCAAACTCTAAATTTTTTTTCATATAAATTAAGCATGAAAACCCACATCGGGTTTGGAATTGTTATTTAAGGAGATGGTTTTTCATTTTGGCAAAGTGCGGGAGCGGCGACGATAACCAGTACATGAACCTACATTCATATCTATATGAAATGTAGAGTGGATGAGAGAGACATCTTATACATTTCCTTGACATATCAGCACTGCTATAAATATAATAATGAATTAAATCCATAATGCAATCGCAGTGAATAATTAAACATATTTTTCTTATATACCTAATATCGTATCGATAATTGCGCCTACTTGTAACATAATTGCTCTGATAAGAAGTTAAGGATTGTCAATTCAATTAATAACACTCAAATGTAAATAAAATTGCAAATTTCAAGATCCCTGTTTGAATGTCAAGATTAATTAAATATTTAATTATTATTGTATTATTCTTAGCAATAAAATTATGCTTCATTCTGATATATTTAGGTGCGTTTTATTATCAAAAATCAATAGGTTTAACATTTTTACACTTTCTACTTACGATACTTCTACTACTACTACTTCGGTACATTCGCATTACGAAATTTTAAATAAAATAATTTTAAAACTATTAACAAAATAAAAGTAACTATTCTGCATCAAATTTTTATCAGTACATTTCCTATTAAAGAGTCAGTGTCCCATTGCTTATTATTTATTAATCATAATTATATGATTATACAAGATCCATAGAAACCTGTTCTTAGAATAAATCATTTACTCACAAACGTGATTAAAAATGTGTCTAAATCTTAAAAACTAATGGCTTGACCATAAAGGTTTTTGCTCTGAGAAAAAAGCAAAATGATTATTTGAATGGTTATTTTCTTTTTAACGAGTTCTTGCAAATACCTAATTATAAAAGAGATAATGGTTTTATTTATTTTCTTATTATTATTGAAAGCTGTAGACTCTGATTTACGACATCAGCCGCGGCAATCTTCATGTTTATAAATAAAACAATGTATACAGTTATTATTTGTAAGTGTAAATGAATACTAAAAAACCTAGCTTTAGACCTTTTAAGGGCAATTAGAATTCAAAATTATAGTTTTACGTAGATATTACGTTAAAAAATATATATAACTGATCATTAGTTAGTGTCATATTATTATAATCTATGCAAATCTTCTAGATTGTAGTATTATAGAGAATCGACGCACGCGCATGTACATATATACGTCACGTCAACGTAAACAACGCTTCGGCATTTGCCGTTAAATTACGTATTCATTTGGAGTATTTCCAGTTTGTGCACGCCTTGCTACATAACAAGAATAAGTTTTTACGTGAATTATTATCAATTATTTCAAAACATTTTTAGCATATTACCTATATGTTCAAATGTATTGTTCGTTGCAAGCAATTACTTATAAGACTTTTAATGCTTTAAATGCAAAAATATATTCAACATTCTTGGTGTTCTTCGAAACACATCTTCGGTTTTAAATTAAAAAATAAGTAACAATTTTAATTCAAACTTTGAGTGACTGCTATATCTCGCAAAAAGTACCTACAAATAAAAGTGCAACTTACTGAGAACCAGCAAGCACGAGTTCGATTAATTTTAATATAAATATTTAAGTCCATCTCTTCAACCATTGATTTGTGGCGTTGAATACATTGAAATATTTGACCTCCGTTAGGATGTGACCCTTGTGATGAGTGAACGATATGACGTCTGCTAGTTGCTACGCCGTATGTATAGTACCTAACGATAAATCTAGATCCACATTACGCGACGTTTGTTTGTTCAAAGAGTTCTTTGATAATGTTGTTATCAATATTAAAAAATAATTTCTTAAATTACTTTCGTCACAATCTCGTTGCTAATAAGAAATAAAAACCGGCCAAGTGCGAGTCGGACTCGCGTACGAAGCGTTCCGTACCACTATCTATAAAAACGGCAAAAAAATCATGTCTGTTGTATGGGAGCCCCATAAAAAATTGTTTTATTTTAATTTAATTATTTATTTTTAAAGTGAATATATGTATAACTAAATATTCTGTGAATATTTTAAGCGTCTACCTGTTGCTGTTATCAATATCGAGCAAAAACGAGCAAAAAAAAAACAAGTTTGTTGTATGGGAGCCCCCTTAAATATTTATCTTATTCTGTCTTTTAGTATTTGTTGTTATAGCGGCAACAGAAATATATCATCTGTGAAATTTCAACTGTCTAACTATCATGGTTCATGAGATACAGCCTAGTCATAGACAGACAGACAGACAAACAGACGGACGGACAGCGAAGTCTTAGTAAATAGGGTCCCGTTTTACCCTCTGGGTACGGAAACCTAAAAAGAAATTTTTAAGTGACTAGTATGAAGCAGTTATATTTAAGAATTTAGTGTTAAGAGCAGGAATAGTTGTAGCAACCTTATAGATCATTTATCGCCACTTATTACATAACTATGACTAACAACAACTAGCAAATTGCTTGTACGGTGATCACGAGACTACACCTCCATGCACCGTTGCCAAAAATGTATCAATGACTGAAATATTTATATGTTTAATGGGGTTATGTAACTTGCCTATTAATAACTTGTACTCAAAAAGTCTGGTCAGCTGTCTATAAAATACCTTTGTTTATAAACACGCTTAGAGAACAAACCGCTATTATTCAGTACGTGATATTATTTATATACTGAGCCAATTTTTGTTAGTTATTGTGTTACATCAAAATTCTTTTTAGCACAAATACGCGTAGTTCTGAATAATTTCAATGAAAACATCCTTGTTACAGATATCGCAATCACCACTGGGGACCAATTAGAATTTTATACAAATCAAACGAAAACAAGCAATGAAGGGATCAGGTTTAGAGATCTCACTGCACTCGCTTACGACGCAGTACACAATATGTTGTTGTTCGTCGACAAACAGAACGACAATGCTTCGATATTTAGCTACAATTTGTTAACTAGGAAATATCAACCTCTAGTTGGTAGAAAATCTTATGAGAATATTCAAGGTTTAGCTTTTGATCCCGTAAAGGGTAAGATGTTCTGGACAGATACTAATGAAAGAAGCATATATTGGATATCTTTGTGGCCAAGATCTAAAAACAACATTTATGGAAACCTTTTAATGAAGATGGATGATGAAATCCCCAGGGACATAGCCGTTGATAGCTGTAGAGGGTAAGTTTACCAACATTTATACACGTCTTTTAAGACAAATAAGCTTATGAGCTTATTTGTTTACCGAATATATTTAGATGAGTACCGAATTTTTTTTAAACTGGCGGAGTATCAAATTCACAGCAAATTTCTCTATCACGATTTTTAGCTGTTATTTTTAGGTTAAGTGCATTCATTTTAAGTTTTATTATTTTACAGTTACATTTATTGGACTAATACCAACATTACAAAACCAACGATTGAAAGAGCACGCTTTGACGGCAGTGAAAGGAAAATCATTGTTGACACTGATATCCACATGCCGGTCAGCATTGCGATAGATCAACGTACAAGGCGACTGTACTGGGCTGATGACAAAGAAGGCATACACTATTCAATCGAATCATCAGATTTAGAGGGGAAAGATAGAAAGAAACTGTTACTTGGAACATATCATCAACCTAATGCCTTAACTGTATCAAAAGATAATATTTATTGGGTAGACTGGGGATTCAAATCAGTATGGAAGTTATCCAAAAATGATCCTCCTAATACAGAGCCAGAAGAACTTATCGCTTTCTCCAATGAAGTTCCTTTCGGAATTGTGGCAAATTACCAGATAGCTGAACAAACGGCTGGTGTGCCCGAATGTAAATCTTTAGCAGAACTGTCTGACAATAAAACTTTAATTCATGATGCGATAAATATACCTAAAGATGTCGGTCTCTTTTGCTTACATGGCGTGAAAACAGGAATTTCAGCGTGCAAATGTTCGCCGGGCTATGTTGGCGACCGGTGCGAGATATCGGTATGCCAAAATTATTGTTTGAATGGCGACTGTATTGCCACCAATGAAGGTCAACCTAAATGCAAGTGAGTAACAAATAATGTACAGCGCGATTATACTATTTTATAGAATTTAACTTTTTTTGATTATTTAAATATATGATAGCAATTATATTCTATGAATGAGTAAATAATAAAAACTCTTTATTTTGTCCGCGTTTTAGAAAGGGAGAAAAGTATACTGTTTCTGCTTCTTTTATCCGATTTCCTGCTATCTGCAGGAAATCATATTGATATCGACTTATAAGATGTTATATAATAGTCGAACCTGGATAAGCGAGACTTCGAGGGACCGCGATCCCTTTTTGCTGATGGACTTTTCTCACTAACCCGAGTTTCTAGCTTATAGAGGTATTAGGAGTGGCCTTTCTCATTTATAGAGGTTAAAAAAAACCTAATGTGTATAAACATGTATGTATTGTATCGGTATTATTCTTCAGAATTTGACTAGGAACTAACATTAGTACCTGGAAATTTAAGAAAATAAAACAATTTTAGTTCCACGAAATTTAAGCTATTAATAGCAGGTGTTAAATTCGCTTGACTGTCGCTTATAGAGGTACAGGCAAGTAGCAGTCTCAGTTATAGAGGTCCACGAATGAAAAACGACTTTCTCTTATAGAGGTTTCTGTTTCTCTGTTATAGAGATTTTAGAGGGATAAAATGAAAGGACCTTGCAATTACTCTCACTTAAGTGTTTTCTCGCTTTAACCCAGTTCTCACTCACTCAGGTTTGACTATATAGCTTTTATCTCTTACCACGTGTGAATTGTGCCTTAATTCTAAAAAAATAATAGAAGGAAGTACATAATGAACTTTCTAACTATATCTAGTTTTATCGAAATCATTTGTCCGTAAAAATATCACGTACATATATTTTTGGCATTTATTAGTAAGGAGTGATATAATATCAAAAATTCATATTTATTGTAGATGTAAGCAAGGTTTTACCGGCACAAGATGTGAAACGAATATTTGCTACGGCCGTTGTCTAAACGATGGCGAGTGTTCGATAAAAGATGACAAGCCCGTGTGTAAATGTACTAACAACTTTGAAGGCGAACGATGTGAGAATAGGAAAGTGGAAGAAATTTTGCCAGTACCAACTATTGAACAATGCAAGTGAGTAAATATTTACTGGTTACTTATAGAATAGATTTTAATGTGTTTTTAGGAAAAGATACACAAGTTGCGATATTTCAGAAAATACACCTAAAGATATATTTAAAAAGCAAATCCTTATCGAAATACAAAATTTGATCAAAATCGTTACAGCCGTTTTCAAGATACTAGAAATAAATATACATATAAATTTGTATATAGGTACAAATATTATTATTTTTTTTTTTAAAAAAAGAGAAGGTTAGATACTACTTTCTTAGGTTTATGCGAATATTTAACATTTTAAATAAAACTTTCTTTTTGGATTATTTAAAAAATTATTACAATACTAATAAGTATTGTAATACTATATTACAATACTTATTAAAAAAAATTAAATATGTTTAGAAATTAAAATCAACAAATATTGAAAGGTACTCTGGTGCCATTTTAAAAATTTTCTAAATCATTTTTGTACATTGTGGGTAGGCACTGTCTGTAACAAGTATATATGCCTTTGAGATGTCTAACACCTTAGTCTCTCCCGTGACCATGATTGCTGTAAAGCATTCGAAACGTCGGGAACCAAAAATCAAAATAAATCCGCGAAATAATCCGAAAAGATAGTTTTATTTAAAAGGTTAGATACTTCAAGTTTTACATTAAAGAAGTTTTGTTACGTTTGAATAAAAAGAATTTGAATTAAAATTAATTACGTTAGTCGGATCTACGTGGGAGAGATTTTCGTTCCATTATGGGAATTGAAGCTTGAATCAATTCACTTAAGTACTCGACTGTCCCACTCGAACAAACAGAAACTAGGTTATTTCATTATATTTACGAAAACCTAAATATAGTTTAAAAAGGCTTAAAAAACACGCTATTGACGAAAGACGAATTGAAATGTATGGGACCCCTCAAAACGTATCATATGAGCTCAAATTCGAGGGGCTTACTGCTGTCACTTAGTTCCGCTATCCACCTCCTGTCTTCATCATCAGATCACCTCCAAGATACCAAATTATAGCATAATCAAGTTCAAACAAACTACATAAACGTATATAAAAAGTTTCTTTTTAATACGATAGTTAAAAGTAGGTTTAAGTTGATTTTTCAAGATTTGATTACAATGCTAGTTACAAATGAAGCTAATAAAATGGGGTAAAAAAGAATACAATAAATGTATTCCTTTTTTCAGTTGCACCAAAGAAAATACTTCGAGAAGTTTATTACAAGACACTAGTGATGTAACATACGTAGATGGCAATTGCTATACGGGATGGGATTCAGTTAGGGATCCCATTTTAATGTTTTTGGGTGTTCTATGTGGGATACTTTGCCTTATCTGTGCTATGCTCATCACTAAAGTATTATATTTGAAGAGAAGGCCAAGGTCAGTTTATATTTTTAATCTGTTTCATATTATATTATGCATGTGTATATGTGTGAGAGTGTAATACGTTTGCGTGTGTGCTGTGTATGTGTTTTTGTTATTAAAACTATTATGATTTTTATAACAATAAAACAATCTTATTAAATCAGTATATAATAGAATTAATTATTATAGGATATTTTTAAACATGTAATAATAACGCAGTAATGCAAACTAGCGGATGATTAGGTACTATTTGTTTTTAATTTCCACGATTGTTTGCTTGAATAATGATAACTTATATAACTATATAAGTTTTCTTAAAAAAAGATTGAAAAATAGTTTTGCCCTATTAACACTCCACTGCTGGGCACGGGACTGCTTTCAATGCGAGGAGGATCAGGCCATAGTCCACCACACTGGCTAAGTGTGGGCGGACTGAGCATGTCTTACGAAAACTTACTAGGTACTCACGAATCCACGATATTAGCCTTCACTATACAACATGTGGTAATCATTTCGAAAATGATTCCGACATGAAAATGACGTGCGAGACCCGGGATTTGAACCCGTTTCACTTGGTTTTTAGCGAACACGTTACCACTAAGTTTGAGAGGAAAGGTGCTTAAAGAATATCAATCAATTAAAGAATATCAATCAATTATAACTTTTTACAGTTAATTAATTAGAAATTATGAAACTATTACAATTCAATTAAAGTTTGGAAAAAAACTACTATTTCATGGCACAGTTAACTTACTTTAGAATTGGGGACGTCACAATTTGTTAGCAGGGAAAATATTTTCATTTTCCTTTTTGTTTGTATTAATTTCATACACATTTAATTTTTAAATAATCAATAAGGAATTTTAAAGTTTTTGTTATGTATTTCCAGTGCCGAATTTAACCTTAGCGCCGCCCCTGGGCATAGTAAAAAATGCTGCCCTATTATCGAAATTTTGATTAAAATGTTGCAAGTTAATTTTTTTTAATTATTCAATTTTTCGAAAAATGTACTAACTAGTTAATCTTTTTTTTATTTTTCATTTTTTGTAAAATAAAAAAAACATTTTCGATAATGCGAAGAAAATTTGCCGCTCTGGGCACTAGCCCCGAGTGCCCCTAGTGTAAATCCAGGGCTGTGTATTTCCTTAGTAGTTACATGAGGGATATTATTAATGAAAAATAATATCTTAATTGCAATAAATATAAATTAATATAATTTTTATGCAAATACAAGGTTTTACATGACGTCTGAAACAATAATAATATAACTGCCTCGGTGGTGTAGTGGCTAGCATGTACGGCTGCACATCCTGAGGTCCTGGGTTCGAGTCCCGGGTCGGGCCAAGTTTAGTTATTGAGTCTTTCTGTATAGTAAGCCTCAGTAACAGCCCGGAGTTGGGAAGTTGGCGGTGTTTCACCCCCGTGCCTCGGAGAGCACGTAAAGCCGTCGGTCCTGCGCCTTAACTCTCACCGGTCGTGTCGAGTAGTCGTCCCACCGGAGTATGAGAGTGACAGGAATAGAGAGTGCACTTGTGTCTGCGCGTACATTTGTGCACTATAATATCTCCTGCGCAGTTGGCTAGTCTCAATGAGATTGGCCGCCGTGGCCGGAATCGGTCAGGAGGACATTATTTCATTATTTCATTAATATAATGTAAGCGTTAACTTTTTTAGGGTTCTTAATTATTTATGTATCTAAAGTTATTGCACTAAATGGTACTTCCAACTGAAATCTACCTCCCAACGCTAAAACTTGCAGTTAATAATCGCGTACATTACATTTTATACAATACTGATATTGTAACGCTGAAGAGATTTTTTTTAAAAAAACGCGCTTAACTTTAAGTTAACTTTAGTCCGATATAAAAAATCTTTTCAAACGGAATTACATTTCATGGCCTATTTGTCTAGTATTATCATATAACTATATATTTACCTAGTAAGTTTATTATACGCTATGTATTATCTCACTATGACCTTTAAGAACCACACGAGCAGAGTCGTGGTCAAAAGTTAGTGTTAATTATAAAATATTTTAGGTTTTTGGGACTACTTATCCCAATTTTGTTTAGGAATGACATTTAACTTTTGTTTTAAAGGATAAAGAAGAGGATAATAGTGAACAAGAATGTCACACCGCTAACGGCTCGACCGGACCAATGCGAGATCACGATAGAGAACTGCTGTAACATGAACATCTGTGAGACTGTAAGTTATGTTTCTTATTTAATATACCTACAATATAATATGTAAATAAATGCATTAGAGTACGATTAACGTTATCTATTGATTTTGTTTTTCTTTTGTAATATACTAACATATTATTTTTGTGTTATTTTGCTGTTTGATTCGGGCGATATTGTAATTTAACGATTACATTTAATTTGTCCTAATAGTTTAGAAAACGTAAAATCGTACTGTTTGATATTTGCTAAACAAGAATTGAACTGTTTTTTTGTGTAAGTCTCTTAATACTTCAGAATTTGCTTATTAATATTGCTAATTATATTAATGATAATACCTACTTGTAATATAAATTCACGTAAAAATGTGTAAAATGTATTAGCACCGCTGATTTTGAGTATGGTATGGTAATTTTAAACAATTTTAATAGATTAAACGTCTCAAACTACAATTATCAACGTTTCAGTATATTTTGTAACCTTTTAAGGAAATAAAATAAGATTTTTTTATCTATTTATTATTATCAATTAGGTAATCTAGGTGAATAAAGTAACTGATAACAACTAACCTTGTTAATTTCAATTGAACGTTTTTCTATATAGATAATTACTTCGGGCGTGGTTTAATTCAAATGAGTTCTAATTAAAAAAAAATGTCTTTCATAAGTAAATAATGAATATTCACGTAAATCAGATCAACAGGTCAAGTGCAATTGTCATATTATCGACGTCGGTCTCGAAAACGAGACCGTTTTCATTTCCATTACAACTGACCTTAACGAATAGTTATTATCTTTATACATATTTTTTTCAGTTATGAAGTTTGTTTATTTAATTTCTATAAAAATAATGGCCTGTAACGTCCTTATACTACGAGTACTTCGTTGTAATAACATAGAAACTTTTAATGTGTAAACTATACTTTATTCTATTCCACGACCCACAAATCGACGTGTTTTCAATAGAAAAGTAAAAAATTAAAAAATAACCTGTTTCTTAACGCTAGGACGTAAAAAATAACTGAACGGTTGTTTTCGTTCAGTATAGGTAGATAACTAATTAGATATTTTCAAAATATTTACATAATTCGATTACTTCGTAAGTAAAAGGAGGACAAAGTGACAAATAAACTTTCATTTAAGCTATTATGATTAATATTATCTATACAGATAAATAAAATTGAAGTGTCTGTTTGTAATGTCAAAATAACAGCTTTATACTAAATGCATATGGAAATATATACGGTACTTATTAGAAAAACACAATTTTTAAAATTTTTGTCTGTCTGTCTTTTTGTTCCGGCTAATCTCCGAAACGGCTGGACCAATTTTAACGGGACTTTCACTGGCTGATAGCTGATACTATTAGGAGTAATTTTACTTTTATTTTAGAAAAAGATTTAGGATTTTGTTAAAAAAAATTAAAACGTACCTAGGGGCGAACCCGAGCGAAACGAGGGTGAGTCGCTAGTTATAAATATTTTGGATAGAGTTAGCCGAAATACCTGTTTTTCGTATATCGTATACGTATCTTCGTCTACATACGTGTGACGTAAAAACCACTAAATATTTTTTGATGGAATTTCCCTGTTACGCATTTTATTAATGTCCATAAAATATAATCATAATTGATTTAAATAATTTTTACTTCTGCTACTACATCACTTTTATAACATTTTTATAATGTTTATCTCAATATCTTTTATCAGCTGTTTGTTTGATCGAACAGGATTAAATTTAAACGAAGGATTTGTACCATAATATATAACCTCTTTATTTATTTTTTGTTTAAGGCTTTTGGGAGATAATCAATTTTTATGACGCCATTATTTAACCATGGTTAGAATTGACTGACCATTGATTGACCATAAGTTACAATAGTCTAACTGACACTTAAGAAACAATACATTGAATAACAACTAACTGTATAGTAGATACAATATTTTAATTCAGATATTTAATAAAGCTCTTCATTTACCTGTTATATAAAAATGTACCTACGCCGACTTTAAATCCATTTTGATAGCCTTATTTTGTTTTTATAGGGGTTTTCTTTTGGGTTATTTTATGTTCACACGTGTTCAGTAAGAGATCGATTCATGATTGGCGATACAGCTTTTTTGAAGTCTGTTAGTATAAAAGTAAGAACATTTAACACTTAAAAATTTTTTTAATTGTTAAATTTAATTATATTTTGATACACTTTTGTCATCATACAAAATTTTGCACAAACAAAACTTACGTACATTACACAATAATACGTGATAAAGAGAATCTTATTTTTATTAAATTCAATTTTATTTTTTGACATTGAGAAAGTGTTATTGTATGAAGGTCAAAAACGTAATTTCATAATCTTTTACGTGATTATGCTATCATATTTCTGTACCTGAGAAGTATAACATTGTAACTCCATTTTTTACGAATTTGTGTATTTTACAGTATATTATTGTATGTGTGCTTTTCTATAATGGCATAACACTGTTTGTCGCAAAATTAACTATCTATTTATAACATAGATAGTACATTTTGCTAGAAATGGGCACATACAATAGTATACTGTAAAAAACACAAACTCGTAAAAAACAGAGTTACAGTGTTATGCTTCTCAGGTACAGATTTTAGTGCTTAACGTTCACAGGTACCAGTAAAGTACCTACTGCGAATAGCTCTTACATACCTATGTATTTTACGTTAAATTCAAAATCTTTATTATATAATGTTAAAGAAAGTTTGTTGGTTTGTACTTTTTTCACATCGAAACAGAGTTATGGATCGACATGATTTTTTTAACTGATTTGTGTAGACGTTAGTTTTATTTGTAGGCATATATGTATGTTACGTGATATATTCGCTTCAATAAGGGAATATACTCGATACCTTAATAGGTATCAAGAAAAAATCCTGTCCTAAAGGTACCTACAGGAATAATTAAATTTATAGTGATTTTTAAAGTCATTATCTCTTTCTAGTAAAAAATAAGCTATTATAATATAAACTTTATGCATACGAAAAGCAGTCAATATTTTTAACCTGGTGTTTATGAAATGAGAATATAAGAATCGTGGTTCTATTTATAGCAAGAAATTATACTTAACCTATTTATATATTAGATAACTATACATATAATGAAAAATACAAAAAAAAAACTTTATAAAAGAATAAATATTAACCAAAAACTATTAATTATTCTATCAAGAAAATAATTACGACAAATGGAGAAATAGACACAATTAAAGCGTAATATTCCATTTTTACTAGTTACAGAACCAACAGTTAGTTAAAAGTAGTGTCCGACCGATAATGGATTTTCAACTGAAAACGAAAGCTAGCTTTAGCTTTAGTCTTAATTTTGGCCGAAAACGAAATTGATTTACAAATTAAAAAATATTAATATTTCGTATAATATAAGTAACCTATCGTATAATATAGGACCCCAGGGTACAAAATTTCCTGTATACTGTACAGTGTTTACCGTACAGTCAAGAATAATTCGTGAACTTCACGATTAAAGGTCAACAGTTTCATAACAAATGTAGCTAATCTAATTACACTATTCTCCGTTTATTTCCTATATGTGGAATTCCCGGACAAAAATAGCTATTATATTAAGTAAATAACCAAAGATCGAATCTGATCGAAGAAAAGATATGCTTTAAAAAAAATCGGTGTCAACATTTTCATTGTACTAATATAAATAAATTATAATTGGACTTTAATTATATAGTAAAAATGATGCACTTTAATGTACGAGGATGTTCTATTTTATCCTGTGAATAAATATTATCTTATTATTGAAAGACCAGCCGTAAATTAAGTATCTGAGTAAACTACTGATAGCTCTGTCTGTATGACATATCTATCTCTCTTACAAACGAACAAACAAACAAATACAAACAAATTTTATGTAGGACAATCACGAGGGCCCAGTGACAGATGATAGCTTATTTGGTTATTGTTCAGGATTATCACAAAAAATACTTGTGGTACGACTTATTGACCAAAATTATATATATATATATATATATATATATATATATATATATATATATATCTGGTTTGAGGTTTGGTTGGGGAACCAAAAATCAAAATAAATCCGCGAAAAAATCCGAAAAGATAGTTTTATTCAAAATGTCAAATATTCGCGTAAATCTAAGAAAGTATTATAGAATTTGAGTTATTTTGATACATTATTTTTATATGACGCGACAATTTTATCGTACGTGGCACTTACTGTATTTACTTTGGAAAAGTGTAAACATTACGTGAAAGTATGTCACTCTATCTTGCCTGGTTTGAAATATCTATATTCATGTACTTCTCGTATGAGCTTTGGCATAGTTAAAGTTTACATAGAGGAGTGTAGAAAGCCAAATTTTATTGACTTTCTTTTACCCGCGAATTCCGCCCGTTTGATTTTTTTTGGTTTTTTTAGGTTATGTATATAACTTTGAAAAAAGAACCTCAATATCGATCAAACGTGATCAAATTGTGGGTGATTTTCAACCACGCGTCGATCACTAGTATAAATAAAACAGCTTGTCACCGGCTTATGTATATGTTGTTAACCTGCTAGTTATTAAATAGCCCAATAAATAACTTGACGAGCTTGAAAATTACCGACAGAAAAAAAACATCAAATTAATCTTCTAATAAAAATATTTTTTTTATAGTAATATTCAGTCTCAGACTTACACTTAGTAATATTATTAGACTCCTACAAACTTAATTTTATTCCTTGAGATATTATCAATACAATTTTATTAGGGATATTTGAATATATTTATTCATTTACATGAATATTATTTACCCAACAATTTTATGTGGTTACTATTTTTTTTCAAATATTTACTAAAAAAGATGCATGTAAAATATACCTAAGGAAGTTTTGATTTTAGACCTTTTTTGCTTCCGTGAAAATATTAAAAAAAGTTGAGATTATATTTGTTTGTTTATTTGTTTGAAAGTGCTAATCTCATGAACAACTAATCCAATTTGAAAATATCTTTTTGCATTAGATAGCCCGTTTATTGAGGAAGGCTAAAGGGTATATATATATATATATATATATATATATATATATATATATATATATATATATATATAATGTATATAGTCTATCTATTCTTTACTAAACGTTAAAAGGTACCTAGGGACGAACCCGAACGAAGCGAGGGAGCGTCGCTAGTAACACATAAATAAAGTAAATGCGATGCAATAGCACTTGTATTATAATTTTTTAATCCGAAAAATTACGTTGATCGTATGCATTCAATTAGGGTAATAAAAAAAGCAATACGCAATTCACACATGAAATTGTAAGAGGATTAAACTTCTATGCACGTTTATAAACGTATATAATAAATAAATAAATATGTTAGGACATTAACATACAACACCATCTAGTTCCATGGTAAGCTACGAGGCCTGTGTTATGGATGCCAGATAGTTGATACACTATACATATATAATTTTAAATACATACATATTATAAATATTGACACCCATGACTGGAGTACAAACATTCGTGCTCATCACACAAATGAATGCCCCCAGCGCGGCGGGACTCGAACCCGCGACCGCTCGCACAGCAAGTAGGGTCACTAGAAACTGAGCCAAACGTGTCGTCGTATATAAATATGAAGGTTATACTTTAATTTAATATCTACAGGTAAATAGGCTTGAGAGAGCTGTCAACGAAGATTGCAACTTACTCGAGCATTAATCACAAGGTTTTACTTTAAGAGAATACGGCTTACAGCATGAATGTCACGCTTCCACTGTACAATCAGCTACCGGAAATAGAATCATACACAATATATAGGGCATACGCACACGATGACTTTTTAACGCGCCGTCAACGCGCAATGGACACGTTGACGCACGTTTGTATCGATACCAACGCAAGCGATTTGTATTTTTTGCAATTAAGTGCGTGAACACGACATCTTCATGATATGTGCATCGTCGGCGAGTTTATAAAACGTGTACATATGACTTTAAGTTTATTAGCGCAGAATAGGCGCGTTAAAAAGTCACCGTGTGCACAGGCCCTTATTCAATTTCAAGAGAAACATCCTAGATTTCCTAGAATGTTCTATAATATCTAGAACAAATTTTAAACAAGACAGTAGACTAGGTAGCTGAATGTAATTCGCACTATCTAACATGGTGGCATAATGGTAACAAAAGTAGATTAGTAAATACCTTAACGTGCTAATAATCTAATCTAAAAATGTATCTGTAATTAGGTATTTATATTCTTAATCGCTATATTTTATATGAATGTATAAGATGTATTTAATTTAAAACTTTAAAACATTAAGAAATTTTAATATTTACGTTATATTTTTTGCTTGTTACAGCCATGCTTTGAACCTAGAAACGCGATACGACCTACTCTAGTGGACTCCAAGCCCGGGAAAGAAGAGAAGAGAAACCTAATAGCTAATATGGAACAAGATGATATATATTAAAAAATAATTCGTACGTACGTACTTATATGGTGATGAGTCCAAAGGTCATTGTGATATTCGATGTAGGGTGACAACCTTTTTGGTTTTTCACGTTATTTGGTTTTGTAGGTTATGAAAGAGGGTTTATATTTTTCGATACAACAACACAGTCAAAATTGTTTTTTGTAACCATCTAAGGCTAAATGAAGTCCAGTTAAATAGGTTTAAGACTACCCTAAGGTTGTACAAATATTTCAGACATTTGCTTTTTGTGACACCATTTATAACACGCGGTGCCTTTTCATGTAGAATTGTTTTGGCGATTGCTTTATATTTTCACAAGTCGTCTGCTTCGAACAAAAATATGTGGAATATTATCATTATTTCCAATTTTACGTTTTGTGCTCAAATAACGTATTTAGTACATTTCGTGTTTAATACTGCCATTTTGAGAATTCCTTTTCCCATCTTGTGTTTTGGTCGTATTTTGTGCCAAATAATTTTGTTGGCGTCATTCTTGACAAAGGTTGTTTTGAAAGTATCATTAGCATTTATATTTAAATAATTTATGAAAATAAATGTAAAATATATTCAGTGACTTAAATTATTTTCAAATTATTTATTATTCGGCAAAACATTTTTTTTATGTTTTTATTTTTATGTAACATCATAATTGTTTGTAAAATTGAAAACATTACCTACTAATTAGTAGTAGAGTTTTTAAGATAGAGTCGATTTACATCATTAAAGTGTTTATTAGAAAAATGATTCAATCATTTTTCTAATAATGCTGTCGGTTTATATAACACCAAATAGCAAGCGAAGCGTAAACTGTGCCCTTAGCATTCAAAATAATATATCAAAGATATCATCTTATATGGAATTCGTACTTATTTTGTCTCTATATAAATATATTTTAATTCATTCTTCAAAATGCCTAAATAAGCCAAATGTTGATTATATAATTAGTAACTTTTTTCTTATTTAGTTCGGAATTTTTTTTCAATCATTTTTTTAGTACTTAACCATTATTTTCTTAATTGTGTAAAACTTAAAACGAGAGAAAAATAATAGTACATTTACTTATATGTTCCTTTATTGTTGATTTAATTTTATATTATGTAACGCATCTAACAATTGTTTTAAGACTAGACTGAATTGATAGGCTTACTATAGCTTTATAATGGTACTAAGAATATATTTGTCATTTTAAATAAAACTATCTTTTCGATTTTATTCGTGGATTTATTTCGATTTTTGGTTTCCGACGTTTTGAGTGCTTTACGGCAATTATGGTCACCGAGAGGCAGATGGAAACCATAAATCAAAAAATCCGCAAAAAGATATTTTTATTTGATATATCAAATATTCGCGTAAATTTAAGTAAATATAATACTTTGTCAGTTTCGAAAAATGATTTTACATGAAACAATAATATTAAAATTATAAAAAGTAAAAATAAAAATATTATATCACTACAATATTCACAATACACTTGTAAAGCAAGGTCCAAAGCGATAGTTGTATTTTATAACGTTACTGCAAATTTTTCAATACGCTTTAAACATTAGCATAAATGAATTCATTTATTTCTCACCTGTTAAAAGTTCTATGGAATTTATACGGTATTAAAGAGCAATGATTCATATCCTCTTACGTTATCAGAATAGTATATGTTAGGCTACTATTAATATAAATATACACAGTTGTTTGAATTTTTTAACAGGTATTTTGGTTTTTTTATGTACTTATTGGAACGAAGTTACTTACGTCATTCTGCGCACTTTCCGAATGAGAGCTATATAGAAAAAGTGTAATACTTTAATTATTACTTGCTAACTAAGACCACTCGTGTGTCACAAGTTTCGGGCGAGTATAGGTGGTAAGGACTTACAACAAACATTCCTTAACCCCTTGAAGTGTATGAAAATATTTTGAAAATATTTTTTTCTCTCCTGGTACCTATCTGTATACGAATGCACTGTTACGACGAGGCCCTACATATACATAATTTACATTCCTTGAGGTTTGTTATCCCCTAGTACTCGTGACAATTATTGTCACCAGATATTATGAGCTAAGGGCAGCCCATAATGCGACATCATCATAAGTACCAGGCGATAATAACTGTTAAGGAATGTATGGTGTATGAAATTCTTGTGCATTCTGTGCATGGCTTTCTTCGTCTACAATGTACGTTGCTTGATGTTTATAATACATAAGTACTCGTGACAATTTTTATGGCCTAATATGTGAGCCAAGGGCAGATAGCAAAAGAGAATTATTTCCCACCGGGTGTCCACCTCACCTCACGACTTTTTTTATTTTAATCTAAAATCTTGACTGGACATACTAATTTTATTAATTTTAATGTCTAACTAATTAAATATCACAGTAATAAAATATGCAATTCTAAGGTTAGACAATGTCCTTTATTATACAGTGATTCAGATCTAATAAATTATTAAAATATTAATATTATTGTTGCAAATCATTTCATTGTAATTTCAATAACACCAGTAATTGAAAGGTTTAATATAATGTAATAATAATTGAAATAAAATAAAGTAAATAAATTACTTTAGAATTAGATTTTCAAGTTTTTATAATGTTTTTGAACGCTGCGTGCATTTGATAATAAATAAAAAAATATATATCAACAATAATGCTAAGCTAAGCTAATTTTATAAAGATAATAATTTTAAGAATAATGTTTTATCCAAAGGTTTTTTCTAAAAGATATTTGAAATCATCTTTTATAAGCATAGTAAGCCTACATTTTTATTTCATTCATATGATAATTGTTTTATAATTTTGATTTTTTTTGGAGACATTAGATATTTAGAATAAGAGTTTACGTTCCTATTGTATGTAAGTACCTTGTAGGACTCTCGCTTGGCTCACAAAGTGATCAAACGCAGCTTTTACTTAACCATATCAGTGTATAAAAGCTAATAGACATGTTGATTTAAGGCGCCATACATATGTCATACATAATTTTTAGCTATACGGTGACGAAATGTTTTTGCTCTGTGTTAGACGTTAGTAAATTCTACAAGATAAAGTGCTATTTCTGTATAAATTTAAAAGAACTTATAAATATTTAAAAATGAAGACGTCGAAAGCTAGCCTATCAGTGGCGCCTTAAATTGTTGATTTTGTACTGTCGATAACTTGCCTTATCTTAAAAATGTTTATGTACAATAAATAATATGCGTATTATATGTAATATTATTATTATATAATAACATTATCGAAGTACGACATTTCATTTGTAATCTGTTTTGTAATAAATGTATTTGATAATTTGACAAAAGGCATATATAGGTATGTTAACTTAAAAAACTATAAATTTGCAGAATCTCACAGATCAAATTAATTAAAAAATATGTATTTATTTTGGAACTTTTATATAAACACTGTTAACCGTGAGAGGCACTTCGCTTGAACACTTATTCTTGGTACTTAGTAGTTAGATAATTTAGGATTAGTATAGTACCTTAGTTCGTGGATTGATAATATCCACATCAGAAATGTGATATTATTGAGTCTTTGTATAAGCCTCCGTTAGTGAAAGTTTTTATAAATAAAATAAACTGCTTTGCAAAATCTTTTTTTTTTTTATCCTTTATTATTACAAGAGTCTAAGACGAAAAAACACCTTGTTTTTCTTAACACTGTAACGACTCGACAGATTTGAGTAAAATTGAAAACGGTATAGAAATTTTAGATGATAGTACCAAAAAAAAAACTAACCACTTTTAAGAGTGGAAAAATCTCATAAAATCTAAATAGCGCCATGCCATCTATAATTACAAAGTATAAATTCATTTCCTAAGGACTCATTTTATCAATCGCCAGTAAAATACGATAATTAAATGATTAAAGAACGTATTAATTTATTTTCCTTTACTTTTTAAAATGGAAATATGTCTTTTTAGTACTTATACGTTACTATAATCTACATAAACAACAATGGAACACATAACGCCATCTATTGACATGTAATTGAGCTAATTTTCCATCATTTAAGACGATATGTCGTAATCGAATAAATGAAAGTGGTCGAAATTGAGCATACACTTGTCGCATGAGATTTCTCGAGATATCTTAACTTAGGAGTGTGCAGCTCTCTAACAAGAATTCTCCTTTGCCTGCAGTCGGCATTGAGTAATTTCTGTGAGAGCGTAAGAGAGCGCCACTTTTTATATTAAAAACAAAATATCCAAAGTATATATAGAAAGACTTATAATATAGTTGAAGAATATTAAAGAATATAGTTGTATGATTTTAAACATAATAATTCCAAACAACTTAAACCATTTAAATTTGAACCTGTATAATAATTAAATTCTTTAAGTTCAAAATCATCCCATCCTATTAATCTTACTAATATTATAAATGTGAAAGTTTAGATGGATGTTTGTGACTCAATCACGCCAGAACGGCTGAACGGATCTGGATGAAATTTGGCACATAGATAGATTATAGTCTGGAATAGCACATAGGTTACTTTTCGTTCCGAAAAAATATACGATTCCCGTGGGATAGATTTGTTTTTGTTTTTCAAGTCTCGATAATATTAAAGGAGATCAATTAAAATGAAAGTAATATTGTTTTATTCCATTTATTATATGTTTAATATACCACAGTCACGAACACATTTCATGAAGACTTGTCAGTTACAATTTTACACCATAAATAGACACTCAGAATAAAGAAATAAGATAGCCACAGCGCGCAGAAGACAAAATTCGAAGTCTAAAATAATAATAATTAGCTATTTATAACATTATTTACCGCAGTATTTGAAGGCCCAAACGAGAGCGTATCTAAACAGATAAATAAAATTGAAGTGTTTGTTTGTAATTTCAAAATAACAGCTTTTTACTAAATACATATGAAAGTATATACAGTACTAATAAGAAAAAAAAACAATTTTTAAATTTTTTATCTGTTTGTTCCGGCTAATCTCCGAAATGGCTGGACCGATTTTGACGGAACTTTCACTGGCAGATAGCTGATGTTATAAGTAGTGACTTAGGCTAATTTTATTTTAGAAAAAGAATCAGGGATCCACAAAACAGGGATAAAAAAAAACCATGAAATTGTGAATAAAAGTAGCTAGTATACAATAATGGTAATCAAAATATATGTTTAAGGCTTTATTTTATTTTATTAATGAACCATTATCTATGTACATTTAAGGACACACCATACACAAATTCAAAAGGCTTTATTTCATTTTATCACAATGATTACTATAAATGCGCTTTTATTAGTTTACGCTGTAAAAACTCAATGAATTTTTAATAAAAGTTTGGAATAAAGATATACTATATATTATTCTATATCAATTTATTCTAGTAGTATTTATTCCAGTTATTCTTTCTATACGCGCCATCTATCTTATTCTTTTAGTCTAAGTTCACATATTATGCACTATATTTAGATGTACCACAAAATACAAAATTAACAAAAACATTTTTGCTAAACATTGTATAAACAAACATTTTCTTTTAAAAATTGGTCATAACATATTCGTGCCTAGTTTTTGACTAAATAAATAATAAATAAAAAAAATCACTGCTATAATATCAATATGTAAATACCTTTTATACGTAAATAATTTCATTTGCTATAAACTTCTATACTGTATTCGTTGAATGAACCAAGCACTGAGATTTTGAGCTTCCACATGATTAGTTCTAGATAAGACGCTTAGGCCGCGATTACAATGCGAGTTATAAATCATAGTTTGTCGTTGCATTCCGTACCGATCAGATGTCTCTCGTATAGTTACCTGATTTATTATCAATATAGAAGATGACAGTGATACGGCGGAGTGCGAAAATTGATAAATAATGTATATAAAATTTAAAAATAAAATTAATTTTACTTTAATGTTGATTTTATTTTATTACAAATTATTAATAATTCCTCACTAAAGCATAAGCAACATGAACGAGTCCTATGACTTCAAACCAGTTGCAAGCGTTAGTGGGCGGAGCTAGACAGTTTTCTGTCCTTATCAGTTTGTATGCAAATGTGGGACAGAGAAAACGCTTTGCATGGTTCACTCCGTGAATAGAGTATAGAGCTGTTCCGTTTGGTGCAGAGTGGAAAATTGGGAGAGGTCTTTAATAAGTAATTTTCGAGCGACTATAAAGTCCTCTATTAGATATCTCGACTAACATCTTAAAAATCTAGAGTTTAGACATTTTACAATCGCTTACGAATAGAAATTTTAAAAGTTGTATTAAAACCTTATGTTATTAAATGAGTAATTCTTGTATATATCTATGTATATATTCATTTATTTCGTGTGTTTGCTTTTTAAGTTTATCTATAAAGGTGTATTTTCCGTAAAAAAACACACACACTTCTTATATCTCTCTCGAATAACATCGAGCTCAGTCGCCCTTTAATCTGAGAAAATCATAACAGTCATTTTGTTTAATGGGTGGTTCCACAAAAATCGGGCAACTTTTGGAAGTAATTTGTCTTAATCATATTTAAGATGCTGTTAGATTTTCAATTAGTGTATACGATAGGTTTTTAATTGATTGTATACTATCTAAAAGGACCAGTCACTTTAATATTTAGTTTATTCCATAACATAATTTAATAAAATATAATAATAATTATCATCATATTTAAGAATTAGTCAATATATTTAGTGGTCTTATTAATACTACAATATAATAAACGTCAGTCCCAAACTATCCCGTTAGTCCCTAGACCCATTAAAACCTAGGGCCTGATGATTCAGGGACTGACGATTCCGAGTAAAATTAAACACAAAATGTTGTTTGACTACATACTAAGTTATTTAATACGATGTACAGAACGAGGCTGACAAATCACTTATAAATGTTAATTATTTAATAACAATTTCCTATTATTAAACAATAAAATTCCTTATCTAGGGACTGACAAAGTGACTGGATCAACACGTATTTCTGCAACAACTGCCTCGTTTGCACTGATTTACAAAATGGCCGCTGCAAAGCGAGTGCAGTCTATGGATAACTTCATGTCTTACTTTAAAATGAACTAGTTAGCATTCACTGTACATTCAAATCATGCCGCAAAACTTAAAATCCGTTAATAGCTAGGGCCTGATGATTAAAGTTGTGGACACTAATTTCGCTTTAGGAAACACATTGACTGTTTGTTCAAACTGCAAAAGATTGATAGTATTAGGAGTAAGTACTTTTATCATTAAAAAAATGTTAATCAAGGTAAATATAAACTTAATGTTTTTTAGAAATATGGATGCCCAAACATAAAATTTCGGAGGGCGGACATGCCTAGGGACTGATGTTAGAGGTCATTAAAAAGAATTTCTGAAGTATATTATATTATTATTTAAAATAAAAATTGGGTTATAAATAATACACATTGTGAACTGTTACTTAGCAAGTTTGGAATTAATAATTATTAATTATATCAAATGAAATATGCTGCGGACATAGAGTTGCCCTATTTTTGTGGAATCACCCTAATATATATTTTTTTAGGATTCTATCCGTAAACAATTATACTAACAATTATACTCCGCTCGCTGGTCTAATTACCTCTATTTTGTGATCTTTGTGACGTCGAATAAAAATAATCACACAAGCGGGATTGACTCTGCTAATTTTTATGAGATGTAGATTTATGGGATTTTGCATGAGGTCAAATGTTTGACTTCCCTAGTTATAGAATTATAACTTAAAAGATAATTATTATAAAATCATTGGTAACGTATATAACTATTTATCCTATACATTCATTGCATCGAAATTATATTTCCCAACATACACAAGCCTTATAAGCAAAATTTTCTATAAAGCTATCTTTATTATAACGAAATGAAATGTAAACTCAGGTACAATCACAGTAAATAATTCTCAAATAACGAAAAAAAATTATTGTAACTCATTTATACTTCATAAATTAAAATGCATTACCCATTTACTAATACTAGTAATATTTGGTATAAACACAATATAACATATTATGTGTATTGATTTGCTATCATAGGACACTTAAGCATCTTCGATCGATCGATCCGATACATGCTTTTCGGGTTCCAGCCCAGGGCCCCTAAGATATAACAGGTCCCCTGTTGAAACCAATGGATAATATTATGAATTTATAATATGAAAATTTATTTAAAATAAACAAAATTAATGCCATGAAAGATTTGTCTAATAACCTATCATTATATGTAGATTTAAATAAGAATGACATACAGTTTTATTCTAATGAATTAAACTAATTGTAAATTTTAATTAAACACACACCCCACGAAGCGCTAGCTTAAGACCAAACACCTCCCCCCCCCCCCCCCCATCTACCTCTACTACACAACATTACTACCCTACCATTAGATATTAAACAACCTTTGTCACCATCACGTAAAAACTACTGAACGTGTCTGTATGAGATTGTGATCAATCTATAGATCTCCATCTGTAGATTGTGTTAGGCTTTTTAGTTTTTTAATTTTACTCACCATTTTTTTTACTTTCATAAATATTTTTTCCCGCCAGTAAAAACAAAAGAAGATAATTTTTTTTATGCATTTGTTTTCTAAATATTTAATTTATAAGCGAAAAACCTAAATACACATTAAGGTCTCTGAAACAAGCATCAATACACAACCAAAACAAACATTAACGTAAGCCCAGCAAAGGGCGAGGGACAGCTAATGTTAATAAAGCTACAGTAGAACTAGATACGCTTAAAGCGGCGACGATTACATTATTGTGCAACTTGCTAATTTGTTGTTAGCATCTGAAACAAAATACAATAAAGTTTTATTATTCACACTAATATAATAAATGTGAAAGTTTGTGAGGATGAATGTATGTACATATGTTTGTTACTCAGTTCAGAACTGCAACACTGCAGGGCTTGCAGATGCGTTGCCGGCCTTTCAGGAAAGGGAGGGAGGGAGAGGAAGGAAGGAGGGAGGGTGGGAGGAAGGAAGAAGGGGGGGAGGGGGTGAAGGGAAGAGGGGGGGAGGGGGGGAGGGAGGGGGGGGGAGTGGGCCTCCCGGACTCTCACTTACCGGACGAAACGCGACAGCATAGCTGCCACTTCACGCCGGTCTCCTGTGAGTGTGGTACTATACGGGGCGTGCCGGCCCATTCGGCTGCTACCTGAAGGTAACAAGCATGGCACTTCCACTTTAAAAGTATTATTATAAATGTGAAAGTTTGTGAGAATGGATGTATGGATGTTTGATACTTTTGTAGTAGTGTGACTGACAGTTACCATGGTAACCTAATCCCCAAGATGGCGGGTAATGTAATGACGTCACCTGTGGTGTACCAGCGCGGCTAGTCCCTGAGCAGCGCGGCGAGGTCGAGCACCCTGTCGCGCGCGGCGCGCGCGTGCGCGTGCGCCTCCCACAGCATGCGCACGAGGCGGTCGTCGGCGCGCTCGTCCATGGCCACGTCGTGCGACATCTGCGGCGAGAAGCGGTAGTAGGGCGCGCCCAGCGCCGCGCACCACGCGCGCGCGCGCTCCACCACGCGCCCGTCCGCCTGCGACGCCTGCGGGACGACGATGACAACCACAACCATTAACCAGATATAGCCATTTATGACGAAGAATGTAATTAAAATCCACACGTATTATAAATATGAAAATGTGTTTTGTTTGTTTGTATTTCTTTCATGTCGAAAAAGAGTGACCGATTAATTTTTTTATGTAGAGATAGTTTGAGGGCTGGAGAGTGATATAGGTTACTTTTAACGGGGGAGATTATCTCATTCCCACGGGAAGACACGTTATAATACAACCTTCAATAATTCATCATACCTATGTATATACTATAATATATAGTCTATCTATTCCATACTGGTCGTTAAAACGTACCGTACGTCGCTAGTTCTATATATTTAATTGATGATATTTCTATTTAAAATAGACATAATTTGTATCCAACCATTTTTTTAACATACCACTACTGAGCATAAGCCTCCTGTTAATGCAATAGGTATCAAGTAATACTCCACTACGCTGGCCAAATGAGAGTTATTAATAAGTACACAGATAAACTTTGACCTTAACTACGAACGACCTAGAAACGCACCAAAGCGATGCGAGGGTAAGTCCTAAGTTCGAGCCCCAGTTTTGGTCAACTTTAATAACTGAGTTTTTCTGTCAAAAAAATATCAATTATAGCCGGTAAAAGATTCACGAGGACTAGAAAAGAAAAACGCTGAAAGGTATTCTAGCATCAACAAATATATTAACCTGATCGACCAATAAGCCCCCAATGGCTGTAAGTCCAAAGGCAAGCCTCGCTGTATCCCACAGTCCCTCGGGCTTGAACACGTCTATGTCTTTGAGCATTGTCACTGGGATTAAACCTGAAATAACAGGAAAAAAAAACAAGGATTAGTGTTATACTTGCCACTTCTTTGAAAAAATATAAGGAAATATTCGTCAAATATTCATAGTATAGGCGTAGTCAGGATGAAAGAGCTTTTATTGTACGGTTAAGATATAATAACATATTGTTATCAAAAGCATTCTAGCGTATACTATTTTTTCCTATTAACTCAAATCCTTTGTTGATGAATGAATGCTCATCTAGAAAAGGTAAAAGTAAACTTTTTTAAAACTGTCGTAAACTTGAATTTGTATTTTCCTCGATGGAGCAAAACTGGAAACTACATAATTTTTTTCTACATTCATTCAATACTTAATCCTGAAACTGTTCATTTCTTAGCTTTTTTCACACGTTAAGATATGACATAACAGTTAAAACTGTACGTTTGTAGGTCAAGAGATACATACGACTTTAACCGGTAACGGAAAGCTAATAGACATACATGATGTATGTAGGTATTCAATCTAAGTTTTCTCGTCGAGATTTCTTGAAGCGGTAATTCTTAATTTTGGCCTTTTTCGAGACGAGAAAAAATTGTTTTACACGCGAGCACGTGACCGCTGAGCTACTACTACCAACTATATCATACTTTAATATAAATGTGAGTTAATTTGAATGTCAAAAAGAATTACCTGTTCCACAGGACACGACGACTTTAAGGCGAGTCTTTTTAGCCTTTTCGTGTTGTCCTGTAGCTTCTAAAGCTAGGCCGAGCTCCGCCAACTCGGTGAGAGCGTCCAGCGTGGGGTTGTTGCCCATGAGACCTCCGTCTAGATATCTGGAAATTATAAAAAAAACAGCTTAGTAATATTTTTAAGATAATTTCAATTTTTTGAATAGCAGATTTAAGTGGAAAATTTTAACACTTTTTAATGAGCTTTCTTCTTAAAAAATGTTCAATATTTCTACTTAATTCTAGTATTATATATTCTATCATATTAATAATATATAGCAATAATTCAAAAAAGTAAAAAAAAAAAAATGTTTTGTAAAACACCGATATGTGTTTATTTTTGTTAAACCGATGACACCACCTGCATACCATCCTTACAATAATAAAAAAGGAACAAAAGTACAAGAGCATACCTGCCCGAAGCCCTAAAGTAGGAGGGCGCGGCGCCGGTGGCGCGCGCCGCCTGCCACACCAGCTGCTCGGCCGGCGGCGGCGGCGCCGGCAGCGACACCACCTTGTCGCGGTGCGCCGCCTCCGCCTGCGGGCCTGCCGGCCAGTGCCACGGTATAAACAGTGTAGCGTTTACAGTTCATTTTCTTTTATTTGAGAAAAAAACTGTTCAATATAATACAATTACAAACAACACAAAAATAAGACACGGACCAATCGAGTTTCCACAAACAAATAATTCATAGAGTAATGCGAGCATATGAAATAATAAGTGCAATTGACAATTAACATGAATAAATTATTATCAAATTAATAAATAAAAAATACATTAAATAAAAATGTTTATAATATATTATGAGATAATAATTAATTATTTTAGTGAAGAACGACAATAAGATATAGTATAATAAGTTATACCCGTCAACCCTAATAATGTCTCTACTGTTATTCAAAATTAAGTATGACAGTTGGATGCGCCTCGCCCACGTTTCCGATCGCAACTGCAATAGTTCTAAATACCTTCGTCAGACTACTGTAGGATTAGTTAAATGCTACTATTAAAAACGTGAAAGTTTGTACATCTTTGTGTATGTTTGTACTTCTTTACACTAAAACGGCTGGATGGTTTAAGATGAAATTTAAAACATATATAGAAGCTGCCATCTGTACAACAGGTTATGTGGAAATTCACCAGTTAGAAAAGCCAGTTTCGCCCACTGAAACCCAACGGAACTTTCTCCATCTTAATAGAGCGTTGCAGGCTTACTAACCCCTAATCCAAGAAACAAAAGGGGTGGCACAATCTACTCTGCTATCAGAAAAGTACCAGGAAGAACCCAAAAAGTAATGAGCCCTTACTGAGCTCTCTCGAAAATAATACTCAATAAAAGTACAAAAATAAAATAAAGGCATACTCACTAAATGTACCATTATATTCATTCAATATATCCTGCGCGGACTGGTAGTTTCTGAATATGTGTAAGTCCACTGGTTTCCTATCCGCGAGGACGGCCAGTATCATTAGCTTAGGATAATCTATATCTGCCATTACGGTTTCGGTACCTGTGAACAAACATAATATAATATATTTTAAATAAAACTAATTATGGTGAAATCGAGAAATAAAAAAAAAATGATTTACAATTTTTTTTTAATGATTTATTCATTAACATAAAAACAGCTCAATAAAAAAACCATACAATTAAAACCAATGCAAGAAAACTTCAAACTTACCCAAACTTTCCTTAAGTATCGTCTCCAACGTTTCAGACGAATACGGCCTCATACCCACAAAGGCGTGCTCTTTCATTCTGAAGTATAATCTCTGGCATTCTCTTAGACTTTTGCCACTTGCCAATGCCAGTGCTAATATGCCACCAGTACTGGTACCAGCGACCCAGTCGAAACAGTGTATGATTGGCTTGCCGACTGCCGCCTCGAGATTTAAAAGTGTTTGTATAAGGACGAGGCCTCTAATACCCCCGCCGTCAAGGCAGAGTAGACTGAAATGTATTTGAATAACATATTAGGCATGTTACTTTGCTAATAAATAATGGAATATATTCGAGGTAGAAATGTTAAAATTATTTATCTAAAGCTATATATATATATATATAGTTTAGAATTCAAAATCCATTAGCCAAACACAGCCGTTAAATGCACACGCACGTACTGACACATACATACATGCAAACAAACCTTAGCAATTATAATGATAACCCTACTAAATTTTCTGAACAACTTACCGCCCCTGCTTCTCACTAGGGTCTATAGTGGCCGCTTTAGCCATGGTGGCCGCATTGAGCATGTCGTTGATCTCCTGCCTCGTGGTAGCCCTGGCGACCGTCTGTGGCGGGACACCGTTATACTCGCCCTTGGCGGAACAACCGGGGCCACAGCCTGGCATGTCGGATGAACATCTTTAAAAGAAATGAATCATAAAGAAGTTTAAACATTTTTGGAAGCTGGCTTTATCAGCCGCTATTTAAATTTTGTTTCAAAGTGACGGCGCACGGTGAAACTAGTATGTATGGATAGAAGACATTTATTAAAATAATTAATATTAGCGATATGGTGTCCTAAGTTGTCACGTTCTAGAGATATTTTGAGTCAACATATAAAATACTTTTTACTGCGGGAACATATCTCATCTCTGAAAAACCGAGCGGAGCCAGGGTGAGTCGCTAGTAAGTTATAAATTTTTTTTAACTATTATTATCATTGTTATCATATGGCGATCTTTACCTTCAAATATCGTGAAAACGTGATACATTAGGACATTAAAGCAATGCTAATATGTACTTTTATATTTCTTTAAGTGTCTTATATCGCTATATACCTACTCGTTTCATAGATCACCATAATTTTAGAAAAATAAAAATGGCAAAATATTGGCAATAGTTTAGTTTCCCCATTAATAATATAGTATTTATAATTAAAATTATAATAAAGAATAAAGTAAAAGAGGCCACGCGAATATTTGACATTTTAAATAAACCTATCTTTTCAGATTTTTTCGCGGATTTATTTAGATTTTTGGTTCCCGACGTTTCGAATGCTTTATAGCAATCATGGTCACGGGAGAGACTAAGGTGTTAGATGTCTCAAAGGTATTATATAATTGTTACAGACAGCCTATCCACAAAATAACAAAATGAATTCAAAAATCTTGAAAATTGACCGTGACCATGATAGCTGTAAAGTATTCGAAATGCCGGGAACCAAAAATCAAAATAAATCTGCGAAAAAATCCGAAAGATAGTTTTATTAAAATAAAAAATGCCAGTTTTATCGCCAAAACAACTTGGCAACCCTGCGGTGTACAATATGGCAAATGGTATTAGATGTAAGTAAGGTGTGTGAATGATTATCATAGTAACAATAAGACCAATATGAGAAAAAAATACAATATAACTTACTACATGTAACGTATTGACGTAATGAGTACATTGTAAATTCAGTTTTTGTATACTTTAGTTTTTCTAAACTTCCGTATAGATAGGTTTTTATTGCGTTGTTACATGAACTTGTATAAATATGCATAAAAATTTTTAGAAAAAAAATGCGTTTTTATTCTACTTTTTTTTACACTATTGAGATTGAGTAATGCGCTATTAAATCAAAAATATTCAATGTACGTATAGCTTAGATCCTAACAAACATTACTGATGTGTATGTTACCAATTTTGTGATTTAAAGATTATTTAATGTTGCGTAGACTTATATAAAGTAAATATCATAAATATGACGCCACGTTTGGCTCAGTTTGTAGTGACCCTACTTGCTGTGCCAGCGGTCGCGGGTTCGAGTCCCGCTGGGGGCATTCATTTGTGTGATGAGCACGAATGTTTGTACTCCAGTCATGGGCGTTTATATTTATAATATGTATGTATTTAAAGTTATATATTATGTGCAGTGTAGCAACTATCTGGTATCCATAACACAAGCCTCGTAGCTTACCATGGAACAAGATGGTGCTGTGTGTTAATGTTCTAACATAATATAGTATAACATAACAGAGACGTTATAAATTACAGGCTTACCTCTGAGCTCCGACCGCGTGCAATACATACAAGATTCTATCAAAATCGTTATTCTTCATTTCGTTGGGCAATACATGCCTCGGCGTACAACCATTATTATCCTTTGCTTCTAAATCCGCTCCAAATACTATTAACGCTTGAACTATCGATATATTCGTTTGTTTCACGGCCAAATGCAATGGGGTATTTCCCTCATTATCTTTTATAGAATGCTCTGCGCCTATAGATAGCAATGCCACTACACATTCTAGTCTTCCCCTTAAAACCATAATATGTAAGGCTGTTCGTCCATCAAAGTTTAGAGCGTTTATATCGCAGTTTTTATCCGCTAAAGCCTCTATCACTTCGCGCGATATAGACCAATGTAGTGGAGTACCACCTCGTTTCATATCTTGTTGGAACAACTTTGGTTGGTTGTCTTGCAAGACGTCACCGACGATACCTTTAAAGATTACAATTTAAAAAGTTTATTTTTATTATGTATTAATAGCAAAAACACAAGATATTGTTTTCAATACTAGTAACATCGAACGTTTAAAATAATGTTTATAAATTAACATATTTAGTGAACAATCACAAAATTAAGAGTTTTTGCGTGCTGTCACTCTTTGTTGACAGATGTTTCTTTTTTTTAGGTCCAAACAAATCATGACGTACAGAACTCTTATTTAATGCAAATTGCCTACCAAAGCCGAATACGAAACAAAATCTGAAGCAAGGATATTCCGTATTTCTATTTATCAAATTTGAGAGTTGAAAAATCATTTATAATAATTTCTTTGCTTGTATTGTATTCAGCCCTTTTTAATGTCCCACTGCTGGGCACGGGCCTCCTTTCAATACTAGAGGGATCAGACCGTACTCCACCACGCTGGCCAATTGCGGATTGGCAATGCTTAAAAACATATCAAGACTTATCTTATAAAAATTAACAGAAATTAATTCCACAGAATTAATCAATCATAATATTAAAACAAACAGTTTTTTATCTAATTTTATAAAAAAAAATTGAATAAAATACTTAAATAATATAAAATTTCAATATCAAATATTTTAAAACTTCTATAACAGAAATAAAACAGAATTAATTATAAATAAATACTTGTCAAATCCGGCAGAATATCGGGCAAAAAACATTCGAGTCCATCGTCACTACACTTATGATGTATCGATTCAGACTGAAGCCTAAGAAATGGCATCAGGTCCTATTACTTTAGACTACTAGGTAATGTACGTACCTACGTTGCATGTTTAAGAGTTTGTTAAATCAAATTTAATTACGCCATTATTATTTACGCGCTATTGTTTCATTTCATTTGGCGTTCAGTAATAGGTTTGATGATCTCTTGGTAGGGTGCCAAATTTTGAGTCATAATAGAATTTAGAACATTGGGATTTCCGTTTATGATATCGGGATTCTCCTATGAGGTAAACGTTGCAAATCTATACTAATATTATAAAGAGGAAGGATTTGATTGTTTTTTTGTTTGTTTGGACCGAATATGATCTGAAACTACTGAACCGATTAAGATGAAATTTGGTAAGAAGATAGTTTGAGACCCTGGGAAGGATATAGGATAGTTTTTATTTCTGAAATCATCCCTTAAGGGGGTGAAAATGGGAATGAAAGTTTGTATGGGGAATTAACCGAAAAAAGCGAAGGTGAGTCGCTAGTCTTCAATAAATTCTTCAAGGTACATCTGTACCTGGTCAAAATACTATACATATAATAAATCAGTTAACTGTTTATTTCTTTACCAGATACCAAATTCGGCATAGTGAAAATTGTTTTTTTTTAACCAGACCCAGAAACTTATCTGCAATCCCAAAACATTTGTCTATATTATTCCATCTAATTTATGATATATCGACACATAAAAAGAATAACATTGAGATAGTTTTAGTTTAAAATAGAAATTCTTTGATTATAAATATACAATATTGAATTATAACTTTGTCCTCTAAGCAATCATTGGTATTATATATGTCACCATAAAATTGTAGATACCGTTAAATTATGATCTACCTCGCGAGATTGTAAACTGTCGAAAGATTGTGAACCGTAAGGGGGCATTCAAGTATTACGTAAGCAAAAATTTAGTAATTATTAACCCCTCCCTCCCCCTTGTCAGCAAAAGTAAGCAATGGTCTTACTCCCCCTCCTATGCTTAGGTAAGTAATTACATTAAACGTCTTAATTATTTCGGGGAATCCCTGAACATGCTTTTCACTTTTGAGCATAAACAAGTGACCCTACTGTCATGTGTGTTCTAAATACATTGGTTTGACAAACTTTGCTAAATTTTAATTATTTTAAATAAATAAATATTGCTGACATAATCATAATCCAGACTCCCCCATCCCCTATGTCATTAAAAGTAAGCAAAGCAAAGACTCCCTCGCCCCCCTTTGGTGCTTACGTAATACTTGAATGGCCCCTAACATACTGCTTACAATTTAACGCATTATTTTTAGATAGTTTATAATCTATCAAAGTGAAACCGTGAAATTGTGAAATGGAAGAATTTACCATAGAGTTACTATACTATTACAGTAGGAATAATGAAAATAGTAAGCATTACTAAATACCTATACAATCTACCGAAAAATAATGCGTTAAATTGTAAGCAGTATATTACAATTCACAATCTTTCGACAGTTTATAATCTCGCGAGATAGATAGATTATCATCTAACAGTATTTACAGTTTTACGGTGATATACACATATAACATAAATAGGTATTTTAAGCAAAATCAAACAAGGTAAGTTCAAGGTCAATTCAACACTTGCTATGTAAGTATATAGCAAAAAAAAAAAGTTAATGAAAGACGCGAGGGTTGTAGATTAGAGGCCTTGGCGAGGTAAGGGTGGGTATTACTATGAAAAATGTCATAGTGCAGTGTCTTGTCTGACCGCAAAACAGTACTGTACCATGTACACGAGACATAATCAATATCAGGCCAACAGGCGTCTCTATACTGGCGGAAAATGAGAGTAGAAACAGCTGCCAATATATTTTCATACTTAAAGAAAAAGTAGATCAAGATTAAAAAAATAAAAACGTCTAATCATCATAATATGTTACATGTGTAATAATTTCTTAGATTTACGCGAATATTTGACATTTAAATACAACTATCTTTTTTTATATTGCGCTTTTTCTCTTGATTCTTAATGCCTAATTTCATGACCTAGTCTAGGCAGAGCGTACCGGCGGGTCTGATACATCCATACTTTAGTCCCGGAAAAATGTACGATTCCCGTGGGATAGATTTATTTTTGTTTATGGACGTACCCGAAGCGAAGTGAGGGTGCGTCGCTAGTAATTTATAAGTAAAAAATGTGTGTATATTCGTTACTATTTCATTTTGAAATGTCTAAATGGCTAGATGGACAGACTGACCTGGAGTAACATAAGCTATTGTTAGTCACTTACCTAGGCGGATCCCTATCCAAGCGAAGCGAGGATAAACCCAATAGTGCAAGTATATTATTATAAAATTATTTGTTTTTATATGTAAAGCAATATTTTTGGGATTCACATGACAAAAAAACAAAAAATGGAACATGGAATACTAATGAAGATACTTAGTGTTATTTGTAAGATCGGTTGTCTAATTCTTTTTTCATATAGTCAGATAAAATAAAAAAAATAACAAAAATAAAAAAAATATATACAAAAGACAAACTGATCTATACATACCAGGAATTGTATTGGATGTCGATGCAACAGATTTGATTGAGGCTGGAAGGTTAACATCTGCCCCGGCTAATAACAAGGCTCTCACACAATCTGGGGCATTTGCGAGGCAGGCCATGTGTAGAGGAGTGTAGCCTTGTTTGTTGTATTTGTTGAGGGATGGTGATACTCTACTTGCTAACATCTGAGAAGAGATCATATTAAATAACTATAATTGAATTTGTATACGTATATTGCCCACTAACGGCTCACCCTCACTTTGCTCGGGTTCGTACTTAGATTGCTTCCTCATACAAACTTTCATCCTCATTTTCACCCGTTTAAGGGATCTTTATAATATTAGTATAGATTATTAATCATTTATTAAGATGCTTAATTGATATGAAATTAAATAGTATGAAAAAATGTTCTTTTGACTAAATTTAAGTAATTGCAATATTTTTATATGTATATAATATTTACTAGGTCTAGTAATTTTCACCTTAAGATTGACTACTTTGGCTGATTGAAAGAAAGAATCTATATATTATTTTAAAATTTTTATTTTTTGTATTCAATTCTTTCTAACTTCCCACTGTTGGGCACAGGCCTCCCTTCAATGGGAGGAGGATTAGGCCATAGTCTGGATGGCCCAGTGTGGGTTAGCAGATTTCACGTCTTTCGAAAACTTGCTAGGTTCTCTCAGACATGCAGGTTTCCTCACGATAATTTTCTTCACCGTAAGAAAAATGGCAATCATGTTGGAAATAACTTGCACATGAAAATATCAGAAGTGCAAGACATAGGATTTGAACCAGATTCACTTGGTTTCCCAAGCGAACATGTTATCACTGGGCTACCACTGATTTTTCTTAAAATCATGTAATCACGTGAAATTTCTTTCTAATTATCGCATTCCTATAGTAATCAAAAATTACTTACATTAATGATTTCTTTATTACTGGCTGCAGCATAATGTAGTACATTGTTGCCCTCCAAGTCAATTGTATCAAGAGTACAGTTTAGCATGATTAGACTCTGAACCAAGCGGGTGTTACAGGCTTTTATTGCTATCTAAAAAATAAAAATCATATTAATTCAGCTATAAAATTTTAACTTTCATCAACAACTGTTGTATTTGTATATTAGATAAAAAAGGTTAATAAGATTAAATAGAAAAAAAAATCTTTATCTGTAATTTTGGTTTTGATTAACAAAACATTATATTTATTTATATAAAAAATTATTTTAGCAATTTTTTAACTCTTCTTTTATTAGCACCACATTTATATTCAACTTGTAAATTTTATGTGATTGAGTTATTTATAACTAAAGTAACATACCATTATTGGAGTCATTCCTGTTGCGGAATCTACATCATTTATACGTCTCTGCAGTTCTGGATCATTAAATAGCTCAGACTGGCCAAAGTGTGCAATAAGATGCGCTAAAGACCATGACTGGTGTTCTGTTAGTACATCACAAATCTTTTGCAAACTTGGTACGGTGCACTGTTCAAATAATATTTAGTTTAACTTGAATAAACTTAAATATATTATATTTTAGTATAAACAGAAGGATTTTAATAAAGGTATTATTTAATTACTTTTAGACAGTTATTTTAGTATCAATAAAATTATCAAGAAAATTAAGTCTTTTTAAATATATAATAACCATAATTTTTATATATTACAGAAAATAAGCAGCTAAGAAAGAATTCTAACATAAACATTTTTATCACTAACCATGTCATATAGGTCAAAGATAATATTTAGAAGAATATTAATTAATGAATTAGTTACATAATTACTATTACTTGGATTAACATTTGTGTTATCATTTTGAAATGAGTGATAATTCGAAAATTCATTGCATATGAAATAAATTTTTCAGTCATATTTATACTTACTTCTTTAGTTATTTTAATATACAGTGGTATTCTTTCTTTATACACAATAAATCTTTCCTCACATGTTTCGCGACTTTCGGATCGAAACAAGCTGATGACAAAATAAAAACAATTAAAATATCATTATGGTCAAAGTTTACTTAGACATTACCTATGTCATTATAGTGAATAAGCAATGACGCACCTATACATCTGATGCAAGCTTTCTGTAAAAGGTTTGTGTAGAACAATTTCAAAATATTTATCTTTAGTATTTCGACCTTCTGGTGGTAACTTCGGTCCATAAAGCAACATAGCATCATCCCTGTAATGTATAGGCCTTGATATATAATTGTCTGATTGTACTTCAAGTACTTTATTTGGAGGATTTTCAATATTTAGAAAACTGCGAATAACTGCAAATGAAAAATATATCAAAACAAAAAAAATATATAATAATGTGTATGTAAGATTGTAAATATTTATGTAATATTTGAAAAAAATACTTACATGAATTTAACATTTTGGTAAGATTAAGAAGTAACTTGTAGAAATAATATAATCAATATCTTGTTCATATACAAATTTCGATTGCGCAGGAGAATAACATCTCACAAGGGACTTTCGTCAAAAATCGTCAAAAATCAAAACGAAACTGACGAATGACGATTGCGTCTAAAATCTAATCACTAATGTATTGACAAACACACACAGCTGAAGCCTGCTGCCTGACATATGAAATTTGAAAAATTAAAATTAATAAATGGCAACATAAACGCTAACTGGCAAGTTTGCCTCTGCTGTTATGGGGAAGATTTCTCGAAGGAGAGCGCTACATGTATGGCCTATTTACATTCAGTCTGAGGTTAAAGCAATTTATTGTGAAATCTCTTTCATACCCGGTTTTTTGCTTCTATTGAGTTCGCATCTAACCTGTGCAATGTATTGTACCTGGAAGTTAGACCGATTGAAGGAAAAATTGAAAAGGAGAGGTGCATCCTGCGGTAATCCTGACTGACTGGTGGATTAACACACAACCTAAACTGCTGGTTGTATAAGCGCGAAATTTAGGAAACGTATTCCTTATATGATGTAGGCATTCGAAATAAAAGGATTTTTTGAAATTCACCCCCTAAGTGGGCAAAATAGGAGATTAAAGATTGTATGAAGCTCTGTCTGCCTGCTTAGCTTTAAGATAGAAAATAAGAAATAAAGTTATTTGTTTCTTTTTTGCGAAATTCATTCCTTAAAGGGATAAAAGAGGGTAATAAAGTTTACACGGGGAAAGTATTATTTATGATCAGGATTACTTGAAACTTGATATTAATGCTCTTCAATACAATTAAATGAATATGTACGTGTTTTAGCACTCTTCGAAATTAAATCCCGTAAAGGGTTAAAATGGGGGATGAAAGTTTGTATGAAACTCTGTAATTAATATTTAAAAAAGTAGAAAAAAAATATTCACCTGTAGACGATTTAAGAGTTATAAAATCACTTTCTGTAAAATAATGTCTATATAGCCTAAAATATAAAGATTGCATTTTTTCAATTTTGGTCGACTTATTGCTTTAGCTCACAATTTTTTTCAGTTTTTGTTTTTTTTGTTTTTGGGAACAAATTATATGCATTTTATTTGCATCCTGGAATTGAAAAATTTGTCGTTCTAATTAAATTTTAAATAAAATGAAAACAGTTACTTCCACGCTATAGAGCTTTACAATATACAGAGGGCCATAGTGATTGCGACATCTGGCGAGATAAAAAGGCAAAATTCTTCCCCAAGGAAATCGATTTTATAGGTAGGTACCTAAATAAACAAAATCTTTTTCATTTTCCTTTTTGTATGGTAACATATTTAAATTCAAGATTTGACTTGGCTAGTTTTTACATACATGTTACCTTATATTCGGCTAATCACTTATATCTTCTTTATGCTACACGCAAGTTACTGTTTTTATATTGTATGGTCAGCATGTCTCATTCTTCTTAAAACTTGCTTTACTGGTAAAAACTAGCCAAGTCCTGAACTCAAATATGTTCTTATTAATAAATTTCAGGATTATTTACAGAACTTGGCACCCACTTTGATTTCAATTCTTTTGTCAGTGAAATTGATAACTACGCATATTCTTAATATTGAACTTGGCTCCCATTTTTACATTGATGTTTTTGATGGAATCTTCTTTAACAACAGAATATCAATAATTTTTCTTTTTAATAATTATTCCATTTCAACCATAAATCACCAGCAATTTCATTATTTTAATTATTTATCTTATATATTTATATAATTATTTACTCGTTTTTAAACATATAGTGGGCAACAAGTTTAGAAAAAAACCTACCGCAGGTTGGCAATGCAGCTAAGGTTTTATCCCTTTAAGTATACTCAAGAAGAAATCATGAAACTTCTCCATTTCCAATGTTTTCATTGATTGATATATTTTACATCTTACGAGGTACACAGTTAATATGCCTCGTATAGATATCGGCAACTTACAAAAAATCAAAAGCCATTTAAGGACACAAATTTTTATTTTATAGATTAAAATATAAGATTACATGTGGAATGTAAGTAAAACGTAAACACTAAAGAGGATAACATATATGATAACTTAAATCTTTGGCGTATAATAATAAATTTTAACAGATTCACATGACTAGGTTTTATACTAAGAAATAATATAATTATATTATTTTTACAGGCAGTACATAATTTCGGCGTGCAGCATATAAAAGAATGTATCCTATAACAAAAATGACGAAACATTTAAGAAATAAACTATATTTTATTTGCAATAATATGATCCAATTTTTAAATATGTCTTTTTTGCCTTTCTTTGTCTTTCATATTGTTTAAGTTTAATGTAAAATTTTCCAAAACAAATGTATTAGTATTTTTTTACTAATTGTTCATATTATTGCAAAATTTAATTTAAATGTTATTAACAGTTACTTCAGTTATTTTTAAAATTCATTCATATGACATAGATATAATTTAAATTTAAAAAATATAAATATTTTATGTATTAAATACAATAATTGTAATATTTAATGGTGACATTCAAAGTAATTATAAGTTTGGAACAACATTTTATGCAACTGAAGTGAACATTAAATTATGTTCAAATAATAAAACAAAAATGATACTTGGTCATTGCTTTAGCTATAAACTTTTCAAAATTAAAATGTTATTCTAAAGTATTACATAAATAGGTAACCCTGTTTAACTTTAAAACTGCATCGAAATATTTGCAAACAGATGATTCAAAGAAATCAACTTTATCACTAAGGTTATAGTCATACATTATATTATTAAGTGACACTGCAAGCACTTACATTGTACCATTTATTTAAACTATGTGGAAGTAGGCCTTACATGCAAAAGTTCTAAGGAAAGCCACAAAAATAATTCCTTAATTTGCAGTAAATGCTTTTGTGACAATATAATATACAATTGTTAGCACATCGTGGGAGATCACAAGATCCCATCAAAACAATATTTTTTTATTTATTTACTTATCTCCCTTGCGGTAAGGACTAGGAACGTGTTTTGAACGTTTACAAAGAGTACACAGGGGCACACTCATTTTGTTTATTTCTTTAAGCTCACTATACATGTAGACACTATGTCGGGTAAAATCAGTAGCTAACATATCTTATTTGAACGTCGAAATTCGTTGTCCACGAAAATTGTATTCAAATAAACGCGATAGATCTACAGTTATAAAGTCAAATATATGTATAATTGAAACAAATCAAAATAATCTAAATACAGAGGGTTACGAATCCGCGAATTTTGGCTTATGCAATGCCAATCAGTCATGTTCTCCTAACACTATATTCATTTATCTTCCAAATTAATATTATATATGTAACATAATTAATGACCAAAGTTAGGAAACACTAGGTAAAATATATTCACATATAAGGTATGACTTTTAATCATTCTCAATCAATGCTAATAATAACAGCTTCGTTTTATGCAATTAATTACTACATTTTAACACTATAATATGACTAAAACTAATTTTTGCTTCTGTCAATACTTTAATTATATTTGTATAAACATGTGTAATGTCAACCCGCACTTGGTCAGCGTTGTGGACTATGGCTTGATCCCCCATGTATTGAAGGGAGGCCCGTGCCCAGCAGTGGGACATTAAAAAGGGCTGAATACATTCATACAAACATGTATAAAGTAATATTATATACTATATAATGTAATACTGGGTACAGAAAAATTAAAGCATAATATATTTGTAAGTATGTAGGACACACAATGTTTGTTAGCATTATAGCTAATAAATCATCATATTATAAAAAAAATAATTAAGGGTTTAATATTACAAAACAGATTTCTATGTAACATTAAAGTTTCTTCATTTGGTGTCCTTTACCACTATGCTCATTTTCAGTATTACAAACTGATTTTGTTACAAACTGTTGTTTATTTTAAATAATTAAATATAAAATTATATAACTCACAGTGGCCTACAATGCATTGATCGCATAAAATCTGATACATGCTGTATATTTTAAAATGCCATATATTATATTTTAAATTAAAAATGGGAAATAATTTCTTTAAAGCTAAAATCGAGGACTGGCTTTACAAAGTTTAAGCTGCATGACTTTGATTGTTATTAGAACCCAGTAAGCTATCAGGATTTGCAAGAGGATCTAACTCAGCAAATAGTTTGAACCAGGCAGCCTTATCGTCTTTCTTTGGAACAGATTTAGTAGGTTGTGGTTGCGTTGAAATCGGTTGGGTCGGTTTGGCACTGGAATGCATTGGTGGTAATGATCCCTCCAGTAAGCTTGCATTTAAGTTCTGAAACATACATTGTATAATATTTTTATATTTTTTTTAACTCATTTTAACTTTTTAACTAAAAATGTTACACTAATTTTATTTATTTACTTTTGAAGTATATTTGAGACTATTTATAGTCTTATAAAAAAATATATCAAAATACCACAAATTGTAAAAAAAAGTGAAATAAGATATTACTGAATTAATTAATAGCCTTCCCTTTTATTAAACAAATTTTATTATTCTAAATTCTTTTTATAGTAAATTAAACATATTTTTATGTGTTTAATTTTGGTACAGTCAAAGCTAACTATATGCCAATTAGACATATTATTTACACTTGTGTAAGCTCTTGCCTGCAATTTTGCTCAAATAATTAAGCTATAATAAGTAAAGAAGTGACAAATACATTCACTCACATACTTTCACATACATTATACGAACTTTTAAGAATAAATTATTATAAGACAGACCTGTAATAGCTGTGAAGGCATAAAGGATCCAAAATTAGCGGGCATATCACTATCCAATAGCAATCCTGCCAAATCTTTATTGACATTGGTTTCTGACACAGGTTCATCAGTTACAGTGTCTATTAAATTAGTTGATGTTGATGGCTCTTCTGTATTACTTTCTTTGGACGGTTGCTTTTCTGTTTCAACTTTACCTTCTATTTCTGTTTGAGGCTTATCCTGTTTTTCATCTTTATAATCATCCTGTAATTATAAAATGTTTTGATATCAATTAATATACTTGGAACAAATGAAATAAATAAAAAACTACATTTAGTTACACTAGTACAAATAATTTTGTTCTTATTTAAAATAATAATAATCAATCAATATTTACTTGGAAGAATAACATTTGATCTTTGTCTGGGACAGCCTCTTCCTCTTGATTAGGATCTATTTCTCCTAAACTCTTTAAAATACAAAATTCATATTGTGGTGTTTCAGCCATAGTGTCCACAGTAGCTTGTAATGTTTGGGCTGTTTTTATTGTAAAGTTCATAAATGAGCTTTGATAGTTTGTTAACACATGTGAGAACATGTTGCATCTTGCTGCTGCTAATAGATCAATCTGTGGAGAAGTGTTAATCATTATTTTATAAAAACACTAGCAACTCACCTTCGCTTCGCTCGGGTTCGTCCCTAGCTTGCTTCTCAATACAAATTTTCATCCCCATTTTCAACCCCTTAAGGGATTATTTCCGGGATAAAATTGTCCTATGCCCTTCTCAGGATCTCAGACTATCTTTTCACCAAATTTCATCTAAATCTGTTCAGTAGATCCAGAGGTTACCCCCTATAACCACACAAACTAACAAACTGTACCTCTTTATAATATTTGTATATGTGAAACATTATATTTAAATGGTATATAATAAAGTAAATTTTTATACCTTCTGAAGAACATCAAGAGTCAATTTGTCAAAAACTTTTTTACTCTCTCGAACTTGCCGTTGCGCTTTACGAAAATTATCTAAACCACGTCCAGTATCAGGGTCCAGCTGTGCACTACTTGATTTCATCCAGCTAAGCGCTGCGCGATATTCGATGCGAGCTTTTTCCATCGCAGATACTGTTTTTCGCATATCTTTAACGGCCCGGCATCTAAACGTTTCTACTTCGTGATAAAGTCTCAACAGCGGCGGTCTTACAGATAAACGCTGCTGCCCTGAATAGGAAATTGCCTTGCCAGCTGATACCATGTGTTTTCCTGCAGCATCACCATTTTTACCAGCGTCTCTTAAAAACTTGCCTAAGGCGTTCTCTTCTTGGGCTAAAATACAAAGTCGCTCCTGATACTGATCTAAAACACGCTGTAATTGCAAACAGCTATCTGATATTGATCGAAACAACTCCAATTTTGCATCAAGTTCAGCATCGGAAGCGACGATGCACTCGTCTTCTTTGGTTCCTAATCTTTTTAACACAGTTTTCTTAGTCACCCAATATTGATGTTGCATCATTTTTACTATACTGTCTTAAAATGGTCAAATTAAAATAAATTCACCGATAACTTAATCATTGTTGCCGAAAACACTGAAAAATATGAGACCATAGACAAATTTCGTTGACATTAGGTTCCGAGGTGATTGAAATAAACTTTTACAGAATAAAAGATTTATAATTGAATTTATAAAACCTACATAACTATCGAATCAAATTTATAACATTTCATAGTTTCATTATAAGTAAACTTCATAAATAACTTAAATATAGGATTTATCCGTATATGTTTTTTGTATTCTTCTATTTTTAATTAAAAAATATAATAATGTGGATGTGGCCTTATACGTCTATTGTCTATGACGCCATATTTACAATCGGAATGTGGAATGGCCGACGCGTTTCGCATTTTATGCGAATGTATTGTGTTATCATATTGATTGTAAGATAATAATATGCTACATTGTACAAGACTAAATAAATTTAATTAATATAATTTTTGTGGAAACTTATACGATGTACTGTGCGAGTGATAAAACAATACCCGGAGTGTCATCCTCACAGTCTTCGAAGAATGTCAAAGATGGTAAGTTTGTAGTTGTCAATTCATAATTATTTACTAACGTTTTTGGTTATGTACGTATAAGTATTTAGATATTAAAAAGGTAAACAATGGAATGTAGCTTATGAAGTACTTACAACTACTTTATAATAATCTTACCAAATAAGAGGATATTTACTTATAGTAGTTAAAAAATATGTTAATTTTTGATAATAAGACATAGCGGTCTAATTTAACGGACTATCCCTTTAATATTTGGTCAATTACTTGTATATTGACGCAATTTATATTTGCCTTTGTAAAAGTTAACTTGAAATTATTTTTCTGACTGTTTGCTACAGAAATATCAACTTACATAACTAATTTTATGTATTTACGAATAGATATCACGCGATAAAGACAAGCTTGACAAAAATTACGTATGTATTATTATTAACTATAAATTATTTTATTATAAATCAAAATGCACAATAATTATATCATTTAAAAGACATATTTCTAAAAACTATAAAATTTGTCAACAGTTAGCAAAAGCTAGCTAGTAGAGCAAAAATTAAATTATAAACAATATGATTAGTTCACATATTACACTTCTTATTATTAATGATGAGGGAGTTTCTGTAAAATTATATACATAATATTTAATATTGAAGTATCTGAGAAGAAGTTATGTATAGGATAGTAAAAGTATTTTTGAATGTATTTGTATTATTATCTATGTAATTGGAGTATATTCAACTACTTGAGGAAAAGACAATTGTAAACAAAGTGTTTGTTTTGGTTGGTTTATAGTGTACAAAACAAACTTCCATTATATTTTTGTGAAGTTTATATCTCTAAAGACCCTTTTCTTACTTCTTTAATTGAATTAGTACTAATATAGAACTTGTATATAATGTGACAAATATCAACTCAATATTGGTAATAGTTGGGATTCAAAGTTTTACAAAAAGTTCTGAGAATTGCACTGAACTATTTTTTCAGCGAAGCAGCATTTTGCAATTCAATTCACATTGCTTTCTTGAGGAAGTAAAGCCATAATTTACAGACAAATTCTATAAAAGAATAGTTGCAAAGAGAAAGTAGTGTTAAATAATTGTTCACAGTGGATACCATTTACATCAAACATTCAGTTGGATGTTTCGGTTCGTAGGTCAAGGTTCTATGAATTCACGAACGGCGCGTCTATTTCGGACAAGATAGATCGATATCTTCAGTTTCGAGACTCTTTAGCGAGAGTGATATTAAAATGGAACAGCTGAAGAGGTATTTTTGTTTGTATTATTAATAAAGAAACAAATCTAAAAAGCACTTAAAATAATGAAGCAAATAATAGCTTAGGTGTCGATATGTTGCGGTAAATGAATACGTTCACATTTAAAATCGCGAGTTTATGAACTGGCACGCAACAATTTGTTTACGAGACTATTTCTGTGCACGCAGATTCACTGTCTTGAAACGCTACTCAGCTGTTCCTTATAAATATTTAACTGTAAAATCGATAGATACTGTTGTATTACTGTTTCATCTTTCAAAACTTAACAATGAAAACCTCATACATTATGTACTCACTATGTTAGTATCAGTTATTGGTAAAACTTGTTTAATAAAAAGGACAAGTGTAAAAGCAACTTCACTATTGACAACAATAAATCTAATTCTGAACAATATGTCCAACATAAATACAATATTAACTTTAAAAAAGCACTAACTTCGTATTTCGAAATGATATTTTATAACGAAAATGTATTCTATTCTCATATGCAAATGCATTCTTTACATACGTTGAAACTTATACCACAAGCTAAAGTACCTCAAGAAGAGTAAATACGACCGCAGTAACGTCTTACGTTCGGTGTTATGAAACCGTTATGCTATATCGTTATAAAATCATTATGAAACAGGGTTGTTAAAACAGCTTTATTGCATTTTCTCTTGTGTTTTAGTCCTTATGTTAGGCTCCGACTACGACTCAGTTCGCATGGTCGGCGGTGTATTTGACAGTTAACATTTTTTTTCGTTGCTCGTCCACCTGAATCGATCATGTTGAACCCAAAACGCGTGTGTTTGGATTTTATAAATCTACTAGTCGTGTGATCATACAAATTTTCATCCCCTGATAAACTTATGTAACATACATCGCATATTTAACACAAGGAATTATGTTTCGATAAACAACGATACAACTTTTACTTTGATACTATTTTATTTAGCTTTAAAAGTGACGAACTTCATACAAACTTTTATTTCTCAATATAATCACATTTAGAGGTTTTTAGTGCTGACCTTTGTTATATTAATGTACTTATTAAGTATTATAAATACATATATAATTATATATAATTTTGATGGATACGTTATATTATATAATAGATATTTTCATATATTATAGATACTTTGAATTACGAAATATCATCAGACGTTTACTTTCATATTTATAATGATCATAAAATACATTATTGTTACTACGATTTACATATTTCATAGAACTTGTAAACAAAATATACGTAATAAATACCACTATATCCTTTGTAGGTATACAATACATAAGTATAACGAAGTATCACAGAGTAAAATATATTGAAATATACAAGTTTATTTTATATCGTTGTGACCGAACAGCTCTCGTAACAGGAAGCGAGGGTGGACCCTTAGACGTCTAGCTTTAACAGACGCTACGTAAGCACGGGTTTGTCCTACTTAGAAACGTCCCAGGTTGCTGGCCTGTAATGCTCTCCCTAAATGTCAGAGGTCGATGGAACTCGATAAAGCAAACGTTCTATCCCGGTTTATATTTATAATTGTGCACTATAAGCATACCTATTTCTATTTATTTTTTCATCAATTGTCATATTTATTTCGGAGTAGGTATAGGAATTTTCAGTAAAGCGACACCTTATTTAAAAATGTCTAGTGAAGGAATTCAATTTCTATGTATAAATTTCCTTTAAGCAAAAATAGTCGTAAAGATCTATATTTAGAAATAGTTTCGGAACTCGATCTGTGACATTCTGCCCACGCGACCATTTTACTGATAATGTTGTGCAATTTTGTTTAGGGTATTTTTTAAATAATAATCATGTATCATATATGTTATACATTTGATAGCAAATTTAATTTTAATCGAAAGAATCACGCAATAAAAACTGGATTTCTACAATATTTTTTGATAATTCAGAAGTTATAAGTAAACATCGTGGCATGTCCTTATATTTTAAAGTTAAGTAAAAAAACAATAATATGCCTAAAAACGACAATGGTTATACAATAAAAGACAAAAAAGTAAATGATTAAAAAAATATATATATATTCAAAACACGTATCAAAACAAACGATGAATATAATTGGTAAATTATATACATAAATACGTATGCACCATAAACAATAATTTAGAGCGTTTTTCTTAAATTACATATCAAGTATTTTAACTAATAAGTATGTAGTTATCAATAGGTATTATGAAGCTAAGTTTACAAATAAACAAAGGTCTCTTTAATATTTGTAGTGCATTGGTAGTGCCTGCGCGGTATAAAGTGCTTTGCAAATCACAATTGTTCGATTTAATTGTGCACCTGGCGTTGTACGGCGAATTAATTGAGTTAGTTCAACCCGTTAAATTACAAAGATTTATTTGCATATATCAACTCAAAAAATGTTACTGTATCCCCATTTTTTTACTGTTTTCATTGTCTTTTCAATAATAATTTATAACAACATACTTTTGTATAGTTTTATACTTTCATTATTTATTTGAATTGGTATAACGAATGTACAGCAACCTTTGTCATCCAAGAAAAAGAGTAAGCAGCAATTACGCTTGCATACAGTAACGAATGTATTGATGCGTCAGGCTCGTAGCGAGGTGTATTCATGAAAGGCCGGGGTGCTCCGTCTGACACAATTCCAGGCGCCGGCGCGGCGAGTCGGGAGACTGAACCCGGCCAGACGACACGCGGTCATCCAACAGCGCTCCCGCCTCACTAACCAAATATCGCGCGCCTTAAAATTCCTACTCGAAACGAAACGTATCTCGACCAAATCCATTGTTCGGATACACAATGCTACCCGCGTAACATCGCTTCCGATTATTGAATTGTCTACGATCGTGACGACAATAACGTACGTTCAAGTTGTTTATTTAAGAACTGTTGCGATATATCTTAGATATTCGTTTGTCTATCGGAATTACGCGTTGTCGTTAAAGTTTTAACGTTTTTTCGAGTGAGAAGCGATCGGAAAGCCGTCAAACTGTATTCATTCGACAGTTTTAAGGTGTACGAGTACGATGAAGACAGAACGTACAACGGCCATGAGGACACCTTTGGGACCCATAAGAAAAGTAAGTCCTTGTTAATTGAATTTATATAGTTCCACATAGAGCTGTAGTTGTAGTTGAATAATATATACAATCTAATTTATAGTCGTTGCATCGGTCATGGGAGCGAGCCTGACCTCGTCGTATAATGTGTTTGTTAAGGCAAAACGAGAGGTTTATATTTACGTTTGTATGTTTATATGTATAACGTATAAAAGTAATACATATTATGACAGGTCTGTCATTTTTTAATTTGAAAACTTTATGTTTTGATGATCTTGTTTAATTCGGGTATTGAAGAAAGTTATCATACTAGTTTTCTTATATTATTTGTAAAAAAATATCTTTGGTAAAATAAATCAAAAGTGAAAAACTCTAAATTCGCACATAAGCGAACTAATTAATGCGTAACTGGCTCAACTAGAAAATGACACATTCAAAGGGCCCTAATCTAGTTTGTAAATAGACTCAGGGCGCTTGCACGCCTGTAGCAAGTGTGCTCTTCTGGTAACTAACTAGCCCTCATGCACACATTCACAGAATGTAAAAGAAACTTAGTGTAAGATGCCTGAGGATGACAATCTTGGCATTAATATTTAAACCAGATTTTACATTCATATAAATAACTAGTAGTGTCACTTCGACTATAAAAAAGGTGAGTTAAGAAGATAAGTTTAACAAGTTACTGTGTACCACAAAAATAGTACAGTTTGTCTTTAATAAACAAGTTATCGTTCTATAATTTTCGTGGAGGGTTTAGAAATAGAAAATAAAAACTTAAAAAAAGAATAAACCAATTAAAAAAAAACATTAAAAGTAAAAAAAAAAAACTGATTGGTAGTTATCATTTACTATGGATACCTAATCAGATATTTTTGAAGTCGGTATGCTTTAAGTTGTATTGACTGCTACTTACTTCGAAAATATCTGATTAGTGATTAGGCATCTATTGTAAACGAAAACTACCAATCAGTTATTTTTTACTTTTTTGTGTTTTTTTTTGAAGTCGGTTTTTATTTCTTTCCTTTAAGTATTTATTTTTCCATTTTTAGTATAGATTTATAATAGGTACATACATATACACTTACGGCTTGTTTTTTTTTTCAAATTTCAATGGGCTTAACTTTGAGGTAAAACCCTATCCAATAAAAAAATAATAATCGAAATCGGACTAAACTGTAAAAAGTTATGCGTCCAACATAAAAAAAAAATACGTGTCGAATTGAGTACATCTGCGTTTTTTTCGACGGTTAATAAAATACCAAAAGCAACAAATAACACGGAAATTATTAATTAACCACTTTCATCACACAGCATGGTAGTTTTTTTACTACATATACTATTTAATTTATATTGATGGCTGTAAAGCTATACATATAAAATCACTAGCAACTCACCCTCGCTCCGCTCGGGTTCGTCCCTAGTTACGTTCTTACGTTTAGCTCAGAGATGAGATATTTTGCCGCAGTAAAAAGTATCCTATATGTTGACCCGGATAACCAGCTATCATCATACCGAATTTCATCAAAATCTGTCCAGTGGTTTTCCCGTGATGCGGTAACAGACAGACAGACAGACAGACAGACAGACAGACAAAAATTCTAAAAACTATAGATTTGGCTTCTGTATCGATAATAAAGTCTATTTCAATAAGATTTTCTAAAAAATATTTAATGTACAAATTCGGCTTAGTTACAATTTTATAATATGTATAGATTATCTTTCATACTGTAAGAAACCAATGGAATATTATCATTGAATCACTTATGGCACAAAGACGTTGTATATAAACCAGTCGTGCTACAAGTTTCCTCATGAAATTTAATGATAACATGAAATGTATGAAGTATTCAATCGATAAATACGCGGTCGTGATGTTTCCATGCGATATTATAGCTGACACACATTTCTAAGGATATGGACTAACAAATATTTCATTGTCCTGCCATATATCTTCACATGGGAGAATAATTAACGCTTTGTATGCAAACGTGCACGATTACATACGTCATATTTTTATATTGTTAAAATTCAAATAAATTACGGAGCTCTATTATAACTAAAAGGAATTCATTTTGTTATCCGATTAAGGAATGGTTTAACGACTTGTGTTGTTATAAAATTATTGTATTTCTAACTTTATTTTACACATCATTTCAGTTGATGAAAAAACACAATATTTACCTATAGTATAAAAATACAACTTCACGATTTTACTTTATTTTTAGAAGAAATTATTCCTCATATACCTGCTTACAAATCGTGACTAAGATTTGTATATTTAAATAAACTTGTCTTTTTTTAGATGTGTAAGTCGTTACGTCCATAACAAGAGTTGCTGTGAATGTAAAATTGCTATTTAAATAAATAATTATAATTACTTGCCGCCATTACATAGCTGTGGAAAAGTGTTTTCAGCTAATTTTGTTTCTTTAATGTTTATTATTATGTTAGTATATACTATATTATACATATTTCACAGTATATGACGACACGCTTGGCCCAGTTTGTAGTTGCTGTGCCAGCGGTCGCTGGTTCGAGTCCCGCTGGGGGCATTCATTTGTGTGATGAGCACGAATGTTTGTTCTGCAGTCATGGGTGTTTATATTTATAATATGTACATATTTAAAGTTATATATGTGTGTATAGTGTTTCAACTGTCTGGTATCCATAACACAAGCCTCGTAGCCTACCATAGAACTAGATGGTGCTGTGTGTTAATGACCCAACATATTGATTTATTATTTATTTCCTTATAATCTAAAATTAGCTCTCACTTGTGTATATATAGTAACTTTAACCTCAATATACGATAACGCCTCGATTGGGTCTGTACAGTGAAGTATTATTTAATGTATGTGTTACATGTTTATTAAAACATTTTCCTACACAAGGAACAAATGAAAAAGACAAAGACTTTTTCTTTCTACGCTATAGCGTAAATATAAGCAATATTAAATATATTACATTATCTACTCTTTATTACCTATAGGTAATAGTAGATAATCTATACATATAATAAAATTCTACCAGGACTATTTAGAAAATCTTATTGAAATAGTCATTATTATCGATACAGAGGCCGAATCTATAGTTTTTAGATTTTTTATCTGTTTGTCCGTCTGTCCGATCGACATTTAGGATACTTTTTTACCGTGGAAAAATATCTCTGAGAAATGTATACTAAATGTTAAAGCGTAGCGTTTTAAGATAAAGTAAGGGCTTCAAATACAATGATTAAATTGATGTAACAGTTTCATTTGATTGGAGTCTATTGGCATGCATATTTAATATTAATATTTGGTTAGCGGAAAATCATAGTTATTCTTCAATTTATAAATTTTTCATATATGTACATATCTGATATCGTAATAAATTCCAATTAAATTAGGTTACTGTTTCCAAACGCATCGTATTTGCATTTATTACAAAATCGATCGAATTAGATATTCAGTACAATTTATCAGTCGGCCATAACGATCGATTCCCATGTCAATTATTTATAACGTTGATAGCGTTTTCATTTTAAATGAAATGATGAATGGCACATTAAAAACACTGAGGTGCGTACTCTCTTTTGTAATTATACAGTATTTATTGTGACCGCAGTTACTTTGCGAAAGGCACAATGCAATAACGATCATTATAATAATTAATTTTGTTCGAACAAGTTATTCCGTACGATCATAGTTTCCTGAACTTCCAAAATGACACTACGGACAACATTATAAAGCGTTATATAATTATATCAGTTTTTGTATACATAATGTATAGGTTGTTAATATTTATATTTATTCATTTCTGTTTTAGAGCCCGTTAAATTTTTATAGCACTTGGGTATGTGAAAGTAAAACACGATAATTTAAGTGCTGGTTATTATTTAATGAAAATATTTATTGTATATAAAATTTGTGCACTTTCTAAATACAATAATGTGACTCTACCATTTGTATTAATATTGACGGATACTCGTAGTTCTTTAGAAACAATAAGACTAGGTATATGACATAACGTTTGGCGCTATTTATTATTAATCTTTACCATCATCGTTTACACTATCAAGTAATAGGATAAAGATATATACGTAGGTACAATTATGTACACGATGAGCCTAGATTTGTTATTTTCTCATAGGACTGTCGCTATGTCCATGCTTAATTAATATTGGTCATCAACCAAAAGTGTCGAGCCTTTTTTTTAACGTTGGCAAATGCATTTAGTGACGAGGTGTGGGACTCACCGGCAAAGCCAGTACTACCCACTAAAACCTAACCGAATTAATTTCCCGTCTTAATGGGGCGACGCCCCGACGGCAGGTCTGCCGAAGCAGACCACAACGGTCATGGGGTTGTTCCAATGGTCATGGCACACCGCTCACCGAGGTGGGCCACCTCCCTGTGTGTTTCTTGGCTTTTTCTTTCTTGACAAAAAAAATATATATGTATATGGGAAGTACGTACAAAACGGCATACTGTTTTCTATTTCGTTCATAACTTATTTATTTTTATATCTAAAGCCGTAAAATTCTACAAACACAAACGTTAATTATTTATCATTTATAGAATAAACATACAAAATCAACAATTACTACTGACAATGTTTTGATAGTTCACTAATAGACAATTAAGGCGCTTGCTAACTGCTAAGAGTGCCAACATGACGATAAAACCCGTCAGATTGATAGCTGGCATGCCGTTTTACCCGTATAGGCCATTTTGTACGTACTTCCCTTATATTAATCTATACATATAATAAAATTCTAACTAAGCCAAATCTGTACGTATAATATTTTTTGGAAAATCTTATTGAAATAGACATTATTATCGATACAGAGGCCGAATCTAAAGTTTTTAGAATTTTTGTCTGTCTGTCTGTCTGTTACCGCATCACAGAAAAACCACTGCAGGGACTTTGATGAAATTTGGTAGTTCGCTATCCGGGTCAACATATAGGATACTTTTTACCTCGGGAAAATATCTCATCTCTGAGCTAAGCGTGAAAATTTAACTAGGGACGAACCCGAGCGGAGCGAGGGTGAGTCGCTAGTAATATATAATTTAAGTAAACAGAGTTACTGATACAAACTAGTGTTTGTATCAAAACCAAATTCAATTCTTTGTTTAATGCCTGGAAAATTGAGCACAGTTTACTTTGCCAATGTCACGTAGAGTGGAGTGAGTCAAAGTAAAAACAAAAAGTAAAAACATGAATATTATGACATAAAAATTAATTCTTGAAACAAAAATAGGTACATTTGTGACAAGGCACTCACAAATGATATTATTATTGCAATATTTTGTAAACACTATGTATATTTTTCGGAACTTGACGTAAACTGGATTAATAATAATCATAATATTTAGTATTTATACCGTGTATTGATTGCGTATAATCTTGTTTTCATATGAAAGTGACTTCATTAATAATTACGAATTTGGGTTATCTTATTTAATGACTTATGAATAAACTTGTCGAGTATTGAATTTTAACGGGCGGCAATATAAATTAATAATTTATTTTAATAATATAGGTACTAAAATAATTATATAAAAATAGAGAAACTGATGTCAGAATTTTATTTTGAGTATTTTTATTTTTTAATACAGTAATGTTAGAAAAACTAAAGTTTATTTATTTATTATTTTTATTTATTTATTTTACACACACACACACACACACACACACACACACATAAATACGCGTGTGTTTTTTTTTGCTCCTTCATGCTCAAACAAACGGCTGAACAGATTTGGATGAAAGAATATTATCTGGAGTAACACATAGCTACAATTATTAATTAAAATCTATTAATACCTGAAGCCTGATAAAATACCTGAGCAAAGCGAGGGTAAGTAGCTAAAAGCTTAATATTTAATTTTTTAATTTTATGATAGTAGCCATAATTGTTTTGGCATTTGTACGTTTAATTCGACTTTTAGGTACAAAAAAAAAATAGAATTTATTTGTCTCTGTTCATTCATAATCTCTTCTACAATTATTGTTGCTATTTTATAACTTACAAACTTATTGAAAGTGGTATTGTGCTTAAATAATAAAGCTTAAATTAATTAAATAATTAAATTAAAGTTAAATAATAATAAAAAAAATTAAATAATTAAATTAAAGTATTGGGCTTAAATAATAAAGCTTTTCACTAATTTATAATTTGTCATTTTAGGCAAGACTCATTAAGTTGTAACAAGATACTTTGAGAATAATATAATGTGTGAAATAAATTCGGTTCTGTAAATTGAGATTTAAAACGTTTGATTTTATTCATAAACCTATTTAGTATCTGTAACTTTAGTGTTTACATTCGGAAAATGGAGAGCTTTGTTTTCAAAGCTTAAGGAAGATTTTACTTTCTTCGATTTTCGGTAACAGTAGATTTTATCGTGCAATTTTTTTCTTTACTCTTGTAGTTCGATGAAACGACTTGTCGACACGACTTTAAAGAGATCAGAAGCAGGACCAACGGCTTTACGTGCTCTACGAAGCACTGCGGCTTAACAACCTCCTCTTTTCCAACTTCGGGCTTCTACTTAGAAACTTTTTTAAGATAATTTCAATCACTTGCCGAACCTTTAAAGAAAAGAAATATAATGAATGACGAAAAATTAATTTAACTTTTTATTTAATTTTATCGTTTTACTGGGTTGTTATGTAGTAATCAAATGACGAGATATAAACTCTATATATGTGTCAAAACACACATTTACAGATCTTTGATTTCATTTTTTCCTCAAATGCCCTCCAAAAAATAAATTTTAAATATGCGTTCTAGATTGCCTATGTTTCTATATGGTAGTTGCAGTATGTAGGGAACCAGTTGAGTAAGTGCAGTGTCGAGTAACCAGGCGAACAGACTGTCATCGAGAGATAAGAGTAGGTAAACTAGCGAATGGGCGTTTGCCGACTCGTTTGTCCAGTACTCGCTCTACTCAGTAGGCCCCTGCGCTTCATTGCGAGAGGACGGCGCGCGCGCATCTTTTATAAAAAATAATCTAGGTCGCTCTCATGTGATAGTTCACATTTCTCTTGCTTATGAGAAAAAGTGCTCAGTGACCGCACCACGTTTTTATTGTAACGGTTTCACGTCTCGCAGTTCTTTTGATACGCATGTGTGATGATATAAATCTAAAGTGCCGAAAAATGGCGTATTTATCTATGTGGGCTATGTGATATTGAAGTGCTACCGCTATTGAGGCTTTTGTTGTATTCGTAGCGGATACAGTCCGCAGACGTTTCTTAGAAGTGCTGAATTGATTTTGTGAATGAGTCAGCTAACAGGCGTCGGGATTGTTAACTTCGTCAACGTGCTGCCCACGATCTCTGAAGGTAATACATATAAGCAATATATCTTTCACTATTCTTTGTGTGATTTACCCATACTTAGAATTTAATCTTATTTATATTCAATACATACAACTTCATTATTTTAAACATTATTTTGCAAAATTCTCCTTTTTCTAAAACAATACTACTTTTAAGAGTTTTTTTTTCACGATACATCTATAACGTAGAGAATAATCAATGAACTTAGACAGCGTGTTGAGGGTTCGTATTTCTTAATTAAAATGCGGGTTTTTCTTACACTTCGACGTAGAAAACTGCACTTAAGGTGTTTCTAACCCTCTGCGCGTGTTCTATCTTGTTAGTTACATAAACTCGATACTATACATCAAGTGCAACTGAAGGTTTGCTTAGGTAACTTATTACAGTCATGCAATAATGTATGTTGAAATTTAACTGATATAATACTTTGAAATTGATAATTTTATATATTAGAAAGCAATCATAGATTTTCTGTTAGTATAAAGTTATTTGAAGTGATAATGAAATTTCAAAGAGAAACTTTCATACCTACTTATTAAGTAGTGAAATCAGATGACTACTTGCTATATTGGTATTTATGTTTAGCGGCTTTAAGCTGCCTTGTAAAGGCCTATTTAATTTAAGAATTGTATATAATTGATAACATTCTATACCTAACAAGTTATGATAAACACATGTAAATAAATCTTTTACATTTTAAACTTTATTTTATAACAAAAGATGAATAAAACGAAGGTCAGAAATAAGGAACTGACTCATGAATTTATACAGCGTCTGATCGTCTATAGCTTTAGTAATGTGCAGTTACCGCGAATTTTGTATTACGTGTTGCACAGTGCTTATTGTATGATGTGAGATTGGTTATAACTTGTATTTTGCTGGATTTTTTTTGAAATTTTATCTAAACTGTAAAACTTTAATACTTTTATAAACCCATTTTTGTTATTCCTCCTTTGTATGAATACAACGTACTACCTACTATTAGGCACTAAGTGCCAGGTGCTAAGCTTGTCTTTCTTGTCGGAAATCACAGGACAGTAATTGATTGAAACTCGACAACCCAACCTTGACAACGCATCCGCTAGGCGTCAGATGTTAATCGAGGAGCAGGTGCCTCTTCGATCAGGTCATCGACTCTACCGGATGTAAATAGATTGGATATGAAAAATTGTTACTTGCCTTACTCCTAATTTTAGACACTAATAAGGTTTTTAAATTTTGGCATTACCGCAAAATTCTAGAGAAACTATAGTTGATATTCATCTTTTCTGCCAATTTGTATTTAGCGTTTACGATTAATTGTTACAGTACTAGTAAATTATTGTTTAAATGGCATTTTTTGACCTACGTTTCAATACTGATCAGTCAAATTTTGCTAGTGTTTAATTAACTAAAACCCTGTAGTTATTTTTTTTAGTTTATCTTGCTTGCATTGCTTTGTTTTGAAATACACTTTTATTTATTGACAGTTGCAACTTTCAGAAATGCCTTATCATTAGTTTTTTATATATTTTTTTTGTAACGTTTTTTTCCATTTAAGCAGATGCAAATTATTATTTCTTAAATTTTAGTGTAATTTAAGAAACTATTAGCATTGACTAACGAATAATGTGTTATGGTCAAAGGAAGGCCTTGTCTAGCCGATCGATTCTATTATTAGAATTGCTTGTTTTGTGCCTTTTTGGTCGATTTGTAATAAAAACAAAACTTCGTTATAAATTAAATAAATTTATATTATGATCATTAGTCGTATTAGGAAACTGTTTGTCTACTTTTTGGTAGGTATCTCTGTATTTTACTGCTTTTCTACTTCCCATTTTGAAGATTTCTTCATATTTTACACTTTTCTACAACTATGTTATTAAAGACACCTCTGTACAATATTTTTTTACAAGTTTTGCTGTTTTATATAGATAGTAACTACTGTATAATTTGTAGAAGAATAATTGCTACTTGTCGGCTGACTTAAATCGTTTCGGAGAAGATTACAGTGTTGTTTCTATGTTATGAATATTGCTATTTTTTATATACTTTATAATTAGCAAACTTGTGACTTTTTGCGCGAAAGTATTATGAAAATATGTTGTAATTTCAAAAAGAAAGCGACAAATTTAGTAATATGTTCATTCTTTGTCTTCAAATTACTTAAAACAAAAATCATATTATTTGTTCTATTGTTTATCGCTTCTAAACGATGTGAATAAAAACGCCCACCCGTGAGCTTGAATTTCTAAAGAGTACAGTATAGTGAAATTTCTTAGCGGTAATTAACACGGATTTTAATTTCTAATTTTGAGATGACGTTCTTTACCTGAAATCGCTGACAGGACATAATGTATGGGTCAGTATTCAGATGTTATCGCATCGTATAAATTAATCTGTTCGGCCGACGGCATTATACTTTATAACGCTGTAAAAACCGTCTTCCACTCCTTTAAAGTCTTAATGGATCCAAAATGAACGCGAAAAGTAAATATTTTACTTGCTATCTCGGTTTTTATTTACTGCCGAAATCTCCTAAGATAATTTTGGGAAAGTCGTGTCTACCAAATAAAGTATTTTAGTCTTCATCTTATGCGTTGGATCCCATTTCATTTGGTGTCATCCTTTGTCGTGCAATATATTTCGAGTAGGAAAAATATATAGATAAAATATTGTTTTTAAATTATAATTGAAGAAACACTTCTTTTCTCTTTCGACATAAGTGAATAACATATCTCATGTCATACATATGTATTGTATTACATATACATATTTATGTATATATAATATTGTAATGTATTCAAAGCCCTGCTTAACGTCCCACTGCTGGGCACGGGCCTCCCTTCAATTCAAGGGGGATCAGGCCATAGTCCACCGCGCTGGCCAAGTGCGGGTTGGCGGACTTCACATGTCTTTCGATAACTTGTTAAGTTATCTCAGATATGCAGGTTTCCTCACAATGTTTTCCTTCACCGTAAGACAAGTGGTAATCCTGTTGAAAATGATTCGCATATTAAAATATCAGAGGTGCGAGATCCGGGATTTGAACCCACTTCACTCGGTTACGCAAGCGAGCGCGTCACCACTGGGCTACCGCTGCCTCTCCCAATATTGTAATATGATTATTGAATTATTAAGAATTAAAAACTTTTACTTACTCCATAATATATTTAATGATAAAATGAATTTTTATATAATTGGATTTTGGAAGAGATCTCCTTAAAGAGAAGTAAATAATTTTCCTAGCTTTTTACTACTTTTATATGGTACATAAATAAATAAATGGAAATATTGGGCACATACACGTCTAATTGGTGATAAAATTAAATTTACGCTATCATTGGTGTTTCTCACCAAGTGGAGAGGAACAATTGGTTGACCGTGTCGTTAGGTCAGGGCTCCACTCGCCGACTTTTAAATCTCAGATCATATGCAGCTTAGCATATAATACCTATCTCGACTTGTAAATACTTAAGTTATTAAGAGACCACGTATTTGTTTGGTTGAAGAATATAAATCTCGTGATCTTTACATAATATGAATAACATGTTTAGCGATCTACTTAACGTTTAAGTATTATCTAATTTAAAAAGGAAATATTTGGCTTTGGTAACGTGATTTTCATGTAAACATTAACAAGTTTTTATATATGTATATTTAGACAATATGGTGGCTTAACACTTTACACTTTGTTTTTTTTAGGGTTCCGTAGTCAACAAGGAACCCTTATAGTTTCGCCTTGTCCGTCCGTCCATCTGTCCACAGCTTAGATCAGAGACTTAGTACTAGAAAGCTGTAATGTGGCATGGATATACATATTAGTAACGCCGTCAAAGTGGTGAAATAAAATCTAGAAAAAAAATTTTTTTGGGTACCTACCTTCTCTGCACTTGAGTAGGGATGTTTTTGTTTAAGGTATCCGTTTGTGAAATACTAAACTTTACAGTGCTATTTACGGTAGTGGCATAGGTATATAACGAAGTTAAAAGGGAAACTATCACAGCTAAGTATTCTGTACAAATTTACGAATAGTCGACCAACTTATAGAATGTACTTGTCACTATGAGTCGCCAAAACCGTTAACGTTAAATGTTCATAAAACGAAACAACAAAAAGCCCTCTTTTTGGTCCGCATTATTGTGATGGGCAACTACGGAACCCTATTGTGTGAATATTATATGACGAAATGTACTATTTATAAAGCATTTTATGTGATACGAATATCATTACATAGGTACCTATTATTTATATCAAAGATGATATGAAGTATAAAAGGAAATTAAATGTAGTTGAATTTGGAATTTATGTCGGAGATTCTTTGATATTTCTAGACATATGTTCATCTCAAGCAAGGAAGAAAGTAATTCACCTAATTGACATTTCCCTGTCAAGTGCAATATTTAACAGAGTACAGTAGTTACAGTAAAGGTTATCAACTCAGGTTGCTTTTGCATCTATTCCATTGATGTATTCATAAATGGAACACAAATATGTACCTGCATAACACAATTCATATACTTACTTAACAATAGGTTGTATTGTGACTAGGGTCACAGGTTCGAGGTCGTGTGCCGTGTGTTTTATGTAGTTCTTTTGTATGCGTACATGTTACTTTTCTTATCCGCTGTATGTTTACGGTCTAAAAAGTAAGAGTTTATTAAGTAAAACTTTAAAGTTTTAATATTTTTTGTTTGGTCTTTTATAACTTGTAATAAGTGTCTGTAACTAAAATTAAGAGAGAAAGCTATTGTCCCTCAAAATACAAGTTGAATGATGTTACAACATCGGGGTTTCATTACAATTTCGGGAACAGACCGCATCGTAAACACCTGCTACTGCTATGCACAAAAAAGTTAACGTTTAATATTCCAAGCGGGTTTCTTACGAGGCGAGGGTCTCATTTCAGTTATGGTTGAATAGATTTTCATCGCGTTCTTGATATTATAGATTTTGTGGCCCATCTATTGTTCTCAACCTTGTGCTCATTGGCCTGTATCTTATACATGTGAATGACAATATATCTATTAAAGTGGCTTATTACATACTGCTGTTATCGAATTACTTAAATATTTATAAGTGTAATCTATACATATAATAAAATGTAACTGAGTCGAATCTGTACATTAAATATTTTTTGGAAAAACTTATCGTAATAGTCATTATTATCGATACAGAGGCCGAATCTATAGTTTTTAGAATTTTTGTCTGTTTTTGATCGCATCACGAGAAAATCACTGGACAGATTTTGATGAAATTTGGTATGATAATAGCTAGTTATCCGGGTCAACTTATAGGATACTTTTTACTGCAGGAAAATATCTCATCTCTGAGAAATCTGTACTAACCCTTCTATGTTAAAATTGCGAACGATTTTAGCTTGTACTTAGTTTTAAACAATATATTCATTCTGTCGAAAGTAACTTTACTATAACTAGGAAGAACTTTTAACAAAGTACAACAATTGTATTCTTGTTATTTTATTATTGAAAACTATATGATAATGAGAACCTCCTCCTTTTTGGAAGTCGGTTGATAAATGACATAAAGGAATATTTTTTTTTACATTTTAAAACGTAAACATGGTTTATCCTTTGTTTGTAGTTTAAGTATTCACTTTCGAATTAGACACAGTAAATAAATACGAGATAATTGAACTCCATTGTAAACAGAGTTTGTTTGTAGACGGCTACAGCGAGCCTTGGTTTGATAATTATGTCATATGACTGTAGCATTCTATAGTATATTAACTGAGCAAACAATTACAAATTTAGTTAAAAGTTAATTTATTTTCATATACATATAAATAGATGTTTCAATAACTGTAAAAGTAACATTCGATTTGACATCACAAAAGTATATTTTTCACCTTAATGGTAAATACAAAAAAATAGTATTTAATATTCAAGACAAGGCGGTATAGCAACAAATTTTAATGACCACAATTCAAGGCGTGCTGCATGGCGTCATGTACGGAAGAAGAGGCGCCGTAGGTTTTCGTCTCGTAGACTCCAATTTAAATTACAAAACTTGTTCTTTATGCATACATATAATATTCTTTTAGGGGTTTCAAATTTTCTTTTCAAAGCTAACCATTTGAATTTGAAACATGAAATAATAAGAATTTCACGTTATACTAGATAGTTAAAACATTAATATATGATTTTTATAGTTAATTAGCTACTCACCCTCGCTCCGCTCGGGTTCATCCCTACTTATGTTTTAACGTTTAGTATAGATTTCTCAGAGATGAGATATTTTCCCGCAGTAAAAAGTATCCTACATGTTGACCCGGATAACCAGTTATCATTAAACCAAATTTCATCAAAATCCCTCCAGTAATTTTTCCGTGATGCGGTAACAGAGACAGACAAAAATTCTAAAAACTATAGATTCGGCATCTGTATCGATAATAATGTCTATTTCAATAAGATTTTCCAAAAATTTTTAATATACAGATTCGGCTTAAATACAATTTTATTATAATATGTATAGTTATAGATTGTATAGATAACAATAACTACATAATATATTATTACTTATCTAACGTACTCATATCACTTTGTAGTTGAGGATTCATAGAAATCACGTAACAGGAATTCATAATAAATTTGTTATGCATTTGTTGTTTCCACAAATTATGTTTTTTTTTAAATGAGTCATTTAGGCTGAATAAATATTATGAGAATTACTCGTATTGCTTACTTATCTTTAAATGACGACAACATGTGTAAGTAATTGGAGTGGAAGAATTCAGATTTATTAGAGGAAAACGTTAATTTAGAACGCGGTATAGGTGGGACTGGACTAGCTGTTCTTGCACAAATATAAAATTGCAGAGATACTAATAAGATCTCTTATAAAATGAAAGTGATTCTAAACACGTAAATCATCGTTAAAATCTGATCGTGTGTATTGCTCTGAATTGATTGTGAGTGCTGATGCAATTGCCGTATCTGTGCAATGTGCATAGATTTATTGTAGAGGAAAATACTCGTTTGGAAGTTAAACACGAGAGAGTTGAGACTAGACTAATGTCGCTATGTTGTTGTTGAAGTTAAATTGACATAACTTTTTTAATTAGTATACTTTAAATAGAGGCTTTGTATACATATATCAAGCGTAAACGTTTTATTAAATGATAAGTAAGTTTTATAATAACGATTATTTATTAATATATATGTAGTGTAGTAGCGACTCACCCTCACCTTAGATACGTTTTAAGTTTAAGGGTTAGTATAGATTTCTCAGAGATAAGATATTTTCCCGCAATAAAAGTATCCTATATGTTGACCCGGATAACTAGCTATTATCATACCAAATTTCATTGAAATTTATCCAATAGTTTTCTCGTGATGCGGTCCCAGGCTGACAGACCAAAAATTCTAAAAACTATAGATTCGGCTTCTGTATCGATAATAATGAATATTTCAATAAGATTTTCCAAAAAATATTTAATGTACAGATTCGACTCGGTTAGAATTTTATTATATTTATAGATCATATAATAAAAGTCATTTTGCCAACAAAATATTTACTTATACTTTATAGACATTTCTAAATTGTCCACTAGTTTCTATCTTTCAAATTGGTAGTAGCAAACACTCTAATCAAGTCCATCACCGCCTACGCACTTGTTAGTGGTTGTTTCAACAATACCACTCATTACCGACTGACTCATCTAAAACTGGTATGATTCTGTTTCTTGTAACACTAAAACATAAATAAAAATGTGCATAATGCATTAGAGTACACGATGTAGGAAATTTGAATGCGACATGCACTCGTTTCACAGATGGCACGGCAAAATTAGGTCCTCTATTTGAAACAGATATTTTTTATTTTTAAGCGGTAACGTATAATTTTAGTACCTACAAATATTTCTATATGACTCGCTGTGTGAAATTCCTTGTATGAAAGGCAATTTTTGTCTTGCCATAATAACTATACTTACCTGTCCAAGCAAGCTTTAGATGTGTATCAGTGAGTTTTTAAATATTGTCTTGGTAAATAAGTTCAAATACAAACAGACTTTATTATTGTGGTATGCGCTTCACTTTACTCAGTTTGTGTTATCCGTGAAACTTTACAAATAACATAAGGAAATACACCCAAACTATAGTATTCGTAAATATTTTGAATACAGTATTCTAAGAAATATTCTTCAGGTGGGATATTCCAATTTATAAGCATGAAAATTAGAGCATATGAAAACATTTTGGCTGGCATTCAAATATGTTATGACTATGAGACTCATAGTAGTAAGGCGCCGGTCATGTCATCATTTATTGATTTCTTTTTTCATTTATATATTTTTGTCAACACATTACCTATATAAAATCTAATATTTTTTTATACATTTTATGCTTTATTATTCTGGACTGGCATTGTTAATTATTAATATGATATATTTAATGTTATATGTGACGTGTATTTTTAAGGGTTAGTAGATTTTTTGATAAAATTTATCTATTATTAGGTCTTCTAAAACATCTGTTCTAAATAGTTTTTATAACATCATGATCAACGAGTTTGTGATCACGTCGTGTATGCACCAGCCAGTTTAACTGCAGCGGCGCGGGCGCAACAGTGGGTGGAATGGCACGCGGGCCGCGCAAGGTCGACGAACGACTTTCGCACGTTCAAAACACGCTAGCAAGTAGCAACTGTTGGTTATACTGCTTACTTTGCTTAGACGTGCATTTGCTATACAATGATTACTAGTACTATATTTCAGAGTATTCGTTTCAGTTTTTATTAATTTATTTTATTGTTGTCATAATGTGACAGAGACAATTTGTGTCGAGGAGTGAGTGACTGATAGATGCAGTAGTTTGTAGTAATTATATTGGGATTATGTCTAATATTTGTTACTATAGAGATTTACTATAACAAAATTTTAACTTTTATTGTAATGGAATTTCGAAAAAAATAGTTTATAAGTCACGGTCTAAAAATTGCTCTGAAACAAAGGGAAGACCTTGATGTTTCTATTCAAAATGTTCAGCGGTAATTTCGGCATGTTGTTAATTGCATTTAAAATGCATATACAGAATGCAATGTTAATTCAACTGCACAATAATTGTGGAATTCAGTGCTCTCGCTTTGAAACAATATTATTTACACAAATGAAACAAAAGAACTTAAGTAATTTTTCATTTTAATCTCCAAAGAAAAATGTTGCAGTTATATATGTATTTAATTTTTAAGTTGATTTGTTTATCTAAGTTAAATTAAAGAAAATCTTTAATATCTTACAATTAATAATAACCTTCATTTACGTATTATTAGTTTTAAAGACTAAATGTATTTTAAAAACTTAATATTTAGTGTTTATAATAAAGAATTTACATTATTATTTTAATTTGTTTTTAATATTTTTGTTAATAAACTACCTATATTTTACAGTAATTAAAAAAATATATAAAAAGCGATCCACAATTGGCGAAGATATCACGTAACGTACACGAATAAAAAAATACAGCTAATATGAGTATCTCCTTTATTTTAGCGTTGGTCAAAAAATAGTGTAGATGTGAAGGCGTCCAAACCTGATATCAAGGACTGCATGTGGGAGATACGCGCACCACCCACAAGTATAAATTGCCCAATTTCATATGTTATGAAATAACTGTTTGCTATTACCGAGACAAGTTAGTTTGCTCAACTTATTCTATTTTAGAACACATGCAGATGTTTAATGTCTTCTTAAGAACTACAGCGAAAGTCCGGAGCCGTAATTTAATTCTGTAGTCGATCTTCTTTATAGCTCCTCGAGTAGTACGTACGGATTAGATGAGGCAATAAAACAGTTGATGAGTTTCTACCTCATATTTTCAAGATGGAGTAGATAAAACTTATTGGATTATTATAATATTACTTTCAAGTATGCCTGTATGGTACTCTTGATGGAAGGTACCTAGGTAATAGGTATAATAAACTTAATCTAAAATACTAACCCATGAAAGTACTGAGCTTTTGGTCAAGTTGGTAAAAGGCTTTTGACTTACGTTTTGACTGCGTTTATTATTTCATAAATATAGCCATTTATGAGCATTCTAAATTTCTAATTTGTTAGCATTCGCTCGGATCATCGCCTTTGTTCGTTACGGCATGTCATGTAATTTAACCGCTTTTACTTTAGTTTTTCTATTAATAATTTTAATTAAATCACCTTTCCGTGCAAATTGTCTAAAATACGTTTCGTTTACGATAATTTCTAATCCTAAATTGTAACGTACTACTACTCTCTTATAACGTAATTAATTAAATGACTAACTTTTAAGTACGACTTCTTATAAGCAGCGCAGTGATGTGTATTTCAATTCATGCTTATTACTTACTTACGATTCACTCTCGCTTCTCTCGGGTTCGTCCCTAGGTTGCTTTCCAAAACAAAATTAATTAATTAATTTGGTTTTAATTTTTTTCGTGGGACCCTATTTTTTTTCTAAAATAAAAGTAGCCTAAGTTACTCCTTATTACATCTGCTATCTGCCAGTGAAAGTCCCGTCAAAATCGGTCCAGCCATTTCAAAGATTAGCCGAAAGAAACAGACAGACAAAATTATAAAAAATGTTGTTTTGGTATATGTACCGTAAAAAGTGGTTATTCTAATATTACAAACAGACACTCCAATTTTATTTATCTGTATAGACTAGCCGACTCACCTTCGCTTCGCTCTGGGTCATCTCTACGTACGTTTAAACGGTTAGTATGAAATAAATAGTCTACATAGGTATGATAAGTTGTTGTGGGTTGTATTTAACGTGTTTTCCCGTGGAAATAAGATAATCTCCCGTTGTAAAAAGTAGCTTATGTCAATCTCCAGCCCTCCATTTATCTCCACAAAAAAAAAATTAAGCGCATCCGTCGCTCGGTTTCGATGTGAAAGAAGGACAAACAAACAAACAAACGAACATACTTTCACATTTATAATATTAAGTATGGATTATTTTTTGTTTTTCACGGCTAAGATTCGAAAGAAGAATATCGAATTCAGTATATTAATTTGGCACATAAAGCACTTACATTTAGCTGGATTAATGTCGAGTGGATGCTCGGCGTGGGCGAGACGTGAACATTGGGTTCAACGGACAATCCCGGTATGCGGAACTGGGTATCTGGCTCGTCTGCTCCTCGATTTATTGTCACCACTGTACTTGATTGTAAGTGGGGCGAATAATCCTGGTGATATTTATTACAAATATTACTTATTTTTATTGTTGTCGGAATACTAATATAAATGCGAAATATATGATTGTATGTTTGTTACTCGTTTGTGGCTGGATTTGGATGAAATTTAGTACATAGATATGCCTGAAGATATACATGAAGTATGAATATGACCTGGAATATTATATAATAGGTTACTTTTAGAGTCAACCGAAGCTAAGATAATTTGCTCAAGGTAAATATTTTGTTTACAGCTTATCCGATTATTAAATTACTTTTAGGTGGATGTAAATTTTTAACATCCATTTGTGGTTCCACCTATATAAAATGTAGTTTGCCAATAATTCCAAACAAGTTTGTAACAAATGCGGTGAAATCCATTAAAACTTTTGGGCTTGGATATCTACGAACAAGCATTCTGTACATCTTTATTCTACTTACCTTTTCCGTACTTTAATGTGTTTTTATAAAAAAAAATTGAAATATCAAAGAAAATTTGAATAAATGTTGATGATTATTCTATGATTGTGTACGTAAAAATTATGAGTCTACACATTGTGTATGACGTTTTTTATCTGTGGGATTAGCTTAATTAACCTTGCGAATGACGTAGATTTTTCCAAACAAAATAAATATTACATTTAAGAAGACATTCTATAATATGATGAAAAAATGTGTTGCCAGACGTTAAAAAAAATGTAAACCTTAATTATCTCATTTTAAATAAGTTTGCGGTATGAGAATCATAAAGTCATCTAACTAACCTAAATAAGATCGTTTCATGTTTTACATCATTAATCATGAATAACGGTCTTAAATTGGCAGTTAAACCGTATCCCCGGGGATGCGGAGAGAGGATAAGTTTACGACCACATTTATTACCTGTGTAAAGAGAAAACACGAGGAAGCTTATTTGCATAAAAACCTCACGTCTGAAGCTTCTCGGAATTGAGCAGATCAAAATATAATCCTTATATTTAAACTCGTACTTTTTTTCCAATTTTACTCATTTTTTATAAGAGGTGAGATTTGGCTTTATAATTACTTTATTATCCCTGTATATTTCATTAACCAGCGATATCCAGTCCGTACTGGTTCACATTATTCTTCTTAGATTTACGCGAAAATTTGATATTTTAAATAAACCTATCTTTTCGCATTTTTCACGGATTTGTACTGATTTTTGGTTTCGAAAACCTTACAGCATGGTCACGGGAGAGACTAAGGTTTTAGACGTCTCCAAGAAATTATATAGTTATTACAGACAGCCTACCCACAAATAATATGATTTGAATAATTAATAATTTATTTTCTTTACGCTTATAAATATAATAATAGCAACACTAAATAAGATTATAATTAGTTAATAAAGTTTTCTAAAGAAATGTTACAATTATGATAATAACAGCTAAAATAAATAACTATTCCATATTCAATTATAAAACATATTAAAATTATAAAAATGTTTCAAATTAAAATTAACAAATATTGTAAGGTACTTTGGTGAGATTTTTGTATTTTGAATTCATTTTGTAAATTTGTGGGTAGGCATTCGTAGGCATATTCTCGAAAATCTAAGAAAATATTAACTCAATAAGATTAGGAATTTGCTAATAATATACAAGTCGATGTCATTATAATATTTTCTCTACATATATTTTTCATAGTATATTTTATTACATCACTATATAACTTATCCGGAAGAAGTATGACTAAATAGCTAATACAACTGATACGGAAACGCATTCTTATGATAGATATCCTGTTATCATTAACATTTTGAAATGATTGGGAATGTTGCATGATAAGGCTAAATATGGCATAATGTATTTACCTTATTATTTCAATTACAAGAACACGTAGGCGTATTTAATCACGTTTAAAACAATGTGATTTAAAAATCAATTTAATTCTCTACGGACAACTAATTATAGTCATTTTTCTTTTATATATATACTTATTGAATAAATTATCTTAATTTACATGACATATTAATATTACGTAAAAGTTTCTTTTTCGACTTATTCTTAGGTATACATAGAGCAAAGTTATTTTTATATGTTCGTGTACGAAAACGAATATTGTTCCTGTCGCTTTTCAGATTAGATAGCGTTGACATCGTGATTGTTTGTCAATGGTGGCCGTGTTTATACAAGCCCTAGGCGTGTTGACGGACGCACCATATCGAAGCAGAATTTGGAGCGTATTCAATATTGAACCTAGTAATTTGGTGCTATGAACTTTATGCTGTATCCATATATCGATGTTGTTTCTCTTTGTGATTTTATCGACTGGTCCAAGATGTAAAGTATGGTAAAAATATATTTATATTTTTTTAAAGTAAATAAACTATCGCTATTGAAATAAATATTTATCATATTATTTTATATGTCGTAAGTTTTACAAGAGTAGAATAAAACATTTATGTCGAGTAAACTTAAACGTCAGAGTCAATCAGATGAGAAACGAGAAAAGGTAATTCTAAACGGTAATTCGCTTTCTGGGTCACTGCAAACGAATTCAATGCAGTTCGTGATAAGCGGCCTCAATGGCTGCAGGCCGCAGTCTCGTCTCCGATGCGTGCCAAACTTTAAGAGAACCAGTCGATGTGAAACCTTTTTATCGTTTAATTGGCGTATTCCTCATTTTTTCTCGAGAGTTGTTTATAAGTTTATTATTGCTGCCAACTGCGTCAAGTCGGAAATATTTAGGTCACGTCGCAAGCCTTTTGAGGATTTGTTAGGGCGTCAATTCAATCTATAAAAAAATCACAGAACTTTATTGAAAGACATTGCTGCGTTTAATTATTGAAGTAAAAAACGAAATGTTCTATCAGTAATGATAATAAACAAATAGTAAGGGCTATATTTTAAAAAATATACGTATACAAATACATGGTTTTGACCAATGTAATGAATAGGACTCGTCGAAACGAACGAAATAAGTTACCTCGAAGGTTTTACTAGAAGCCATTGCAGAATTCCACTATCCATTTCCATTCTGAGATTAACTCGTTGTCATATTTTTATACTCTGGATTTCACATACTTAGAAGCCTCTATCGATAATATAGTTAAAAGAAGTTAAAATCAACTTCCATGATTTCTTACGAGTGAAGCTAAAAAAGCGAGTAAAATATAAAATGTCTCTTCATTGTGCGTCACGCAAGAAGTTTAATGATAAACAGAGATGAAATTGACAGCATCTGTCGCATTTGCTGAGTGTCTGGTAAACATTACTAACAAACGATTAAGAATATATTTCTTAAAGCGGAAAAAATATTTCTGTAAATTCAATTTATGTTTATTTTAACGAATCTCATTTTAGAAATGGCCTACTTAAGAGATTTTTAAATGAAATAGAAAATGTTCTTGCTACTTTCAAATTGCCTTACGCCTGTAATTGGCTTTATAATTCACTCACACATTTTTCACTTCATTCACACATTTTGTTTTGAATCTTGTTCCATTAGCGAAGTGAATGTCGGTCACCTACTTTGCTTTCGGAGATAAATTAATTAGCAGTCTCCCGAACTGCTTATCTCAAATTAAGATATGCATGTAAATGTGAATAATATTGGATGAGAAAAATAAAATGAGTTAATGATAGTAGTTCCTTGTAATTACGCCTTAGAAATTTGTTATTATAATTCTAAGAATTCATGCACTATATCATACGCGTTAAGAGAAAAAGTATAGTCTAAAGAGTACGTGGAAATTTCACACGCAAGCATACATCGCCGAGATTAACTTGTAACTCACAGCTCTATCAACGTAAAAACTTTTATAACACTTATATTACTGCGAACTAGGAAGACACATTTAATTACGTTACAGAGTAGAAAAAAGCGGTTTTATTATTTACTTTTTCTATTATATTCTTTAATTTTTAGTCTTTTGTTTCAACTGTAATTAGTTTAAGGTCTGGTTTCCTAGGAGTCCCACGATTGACTTTATGAACATTATGGACAGTAGATATTTAAATCAAAGAAGTTTTGTACGAGAAATGTGTTCATTAATAAGATGAATATTTGTTTTACATTAGTACTACGTTCTCGCAAAGCTCATTTGCATCCCTAGTTTATTTGTTACATACTAGCATACAGCAGGATTCACTTGATGTACTGAAACAAAAATTATTTTATATCACCTTCTGGTTCCAAATGGCAGTGAACGGCCAACACTGTACTTTAATTAGACAAGCACAAATATCTGTGTCGTCAATATCTCGATACTACCGGTATCATCAATATGGACACGAATATACGTATAATCGAACTCGCGACCTTGGTAGTACTAGTCAGATTAAAGACAAAGATGCACAATGTATTTTAAGATATTTTACCATTAATCAAAATGTATAACTGTTAGAAATTCTTGCGTGTGTAGCGCCTAATATATCATTGGATTAACGTGTGCATTGATGACCGCAAGGTTAGTGGAAATACATCAGTGGTGAGAGTTAATAACTGTTACAAGGCTTTGCTAGTTACGTATTTATCTAATTGCAAAGTAAATTAAAATTGTTTATACTATGTTATATACCTTTGTAAGCTTAATTTTAATATTAAAATGCCGTAGTTCCGTCTAAGATAACTAGTATAAACAAAGTATGTTTAGAATATTAGATTTTTTCTGAATAGATAGCAATTACTTTATCCATTCTTTTTCTTTGTCCACAGGCGTGACAATGAGAGAAAAAAGGGGAGGTGCTATGAGTAAAATGCAAAAGCTCAGGAAGCGCCTGTCCCTTAGCTTCGGTAGACTATGTAAGTATTTCAGACTGATATTTAACATCTAAGATTTAATAAATATTTTCATTAACTGGTTTTATTGCATTGAAGTCAATAAAAGCATTTATAACTAAAACATACTTTTTATTTGAACATAAAGTCACAAATTTCATAAATTTTTGCTATAAAAATTTCCTTTCTAATAGATAAGTATATTAAGGTATGTAATATCAAGTGGTGTCCGTTATAAAATAATCCACGTCCATTATAAAATAATCTTACCTATAGGTTATTTTTGGAGTCCAAAGTGGAGAAATTATGCTGTATATAAATAAACATAGCATAATTGGATCTACCTACGCAACTTAATGAATCATGTATGTACATTGTACATAGCTATATTTTTATATGTATCTACTAGATTAAAACAAAAAACAGATTTTGTTTGCAGTAATTAAGGTTATTTTAATACATTGAAATGTAATACATTCTAAAAGTAAAACGTAGACATTAGTACAAATTTTAAATATTGGTGCGAGATGCGGTGTAAGAAATATAATGAATAATAAGAAATATATACCCTCATCTGTTATTTAATGATAATAAATAATATATGCTAGATAATTTATACATTGATACATCGCATATAGGTTGCGTAAATTAATCACTTGCTGATAATGTTAAACAATAAGTTTTTGTTAATTTTTTTTGATCAACTTCCCTGATTAGATACCATATGAAAGCAGTGCTTTAGGTGTTTAAATGTCACAAACTGATAAAGTTTCTGCACAATATTTTTAAAGAAGGATAAGTTCCTTTATAAATCATTCTAATTTTCAGCAAGATTGATTTTGTTTTAGTTTTTGTGAAACGACGGTTAATTACTACTTACAAAGAAAAGTAGGCACATAAGAAATTAAGTACACCACATTTCTAAGACTTAACGATGCCAACTTGTATCATTTAAATAACTACACGAGGAGATATAACTTGAAATAACTAAGGCGGAATTTGTATAAAGTTACCCACTGCAACTCTAACAATGTAAATGCCGACCCGCATCAGACGGCGTGGAAACAAACTCAATTAACATTGCATTGGGTGCACGTCCATCTCATCAGTAATCATTACCTCGCTACAGTCATATGATAACGCCTGATAGTGCATGCCAAAAGAATAGGTACTGACGCACGAATAACAATCAAATTTTGGCAATGATTTCATTTAAGGACATTCTTCTATACTATCTATATCTATACTTCTATACCTATACAAATATATGTATATACTATACTAATTATGTATATAAAATTACTTGTATGTATGTTTATTTTGTGCTAACTGAAAATCTATTTAACAGATTTCAATGATTTTTTTTTTCATATAATATTCCTTACGATTCCAAAAGTGCTCTAGGCTATGTTATATTTGATTTTTTTAGTAAAATTTGGAAGTAGGAGCAATAGAGCTATGTTTGTAATGCTGTCGGTCGCACGAGCAAACACACGCGAACGGGTATTGTTTTACAGTATTTTTAACAAAATTTTTATCTAACCCTAGCCTGATCTTGTGAAATTTGGTAGCGATCGGAAGTTTGAACGCGGGCGAAACCGCGGGTACTGCTAGTTTTAAATAAAGGTCTATTTTCTACGAATCTTTTTTACGTTAGGAATAGAAGTTCTTCCGTATGGCGTTCATAGGTTGAGATTAGATTCGAGATTGGATCGATCATATAAATTGATCAATTTCTGAAAAGGCATAACTCGCTCTTATATTGTACAATTTCTGACGTATATAATGTGAATTGAATTTTCTATTATTGAGAGGTAATAGGTTTTTTAGCTTGCTAAAAACTTTATCATGGTACTAAATTTAAGGTTTGAGTATATAGTATGTTTATATTTACATATATATTTATCGTCACCTCTGTAAGACTATACTTTGAATTTATAACGCTCTCTTGCGACTCAGTATCAAATAAAATTCTCTTTTTATGACTGTCCTGGGTATGCACAGTCTGCAGTCAACCCTTGTTACAGAACACGTGCGTTATATATTTAGAACACACGTATTATCATTGGATACAGCGTACCATTTAAAGGTAAAATGTTTATTTTTATAACACACGCCATGTTTTTTAAGACCAATCACGTGAAGAGGTTTTTGGAGATCTGCCCGTCTTATTCTAATACGCTCCATCTATTAACTTAAGTATGTATGTTAATGGCCTACTTACATATTTGTTGTAATAATACTTTTCATTATTTTCTGATTTTTTGCTATATTAAAAACTCTTGCTATATTAATAACTAGACAAACAAAAGCAAATCTATTCCACGGGAACCGTACATTTTTCCAGGATAAAAAGTAGCCTATGTTACTCTGATGTATGAAGAATATTATTGTAAAGTTTCATTAAAATCCAATCAGTAGTTTTTGTGTACTAAGCTATAAACGTTACTATAGTTTTTTAACTACCCCATGGGAACTCTACTTTTCCGGTATGAAAAGTATCTAAAATGTTGAACGGGATATAAGTTACCACCATGCAAAATTTTATTTAAATCGGTCCAACAGTTTCGGAGAATAGCCCGTACAAACAGACAAACAGACAGAGAAACAAAAAAATGGAAATAAAACTGGTTTTGTTTTATTTCTCTTCTTACATCCCCCTGACTCGGTTTTTTGTATTGTTTTTCTATGTACAGGCATTCGACCTCTACAGTTTTATTATATGTAGGTATAGATTATGCGCGCATCATGAGAGAGTATCTACGACAATTATATACATATTACATATATATATATATATATATATATATATATATATATAAAATTGGACGATTTGAATACAGTTGGTTGATTAATAACAATAAATTGTATAAATTATTTTTTCTAAATATATGTAACAAATATATGTAACTTGACCGTAATATGTGAGTATATGTAGGTATAACTTAACGTAGTCGAGATTCGCTTCACATCTTCAAACCTGAAAAAAATTGCGCTGTTTAATTTTATTTTATCGTACATAGCAATGTTTGAAGAACAACAGTACCTAATACAATGATTTGATGAGATCTTATCGACCGAAGGACCAATTAACAGTTATTGACTCATTTGCTTTACTGTTGAAATGGTACTTACTGCTTAGTTCTTCCCATAATCCCTGATGCTTTGCTCCCCTCGATTAAGCCATTTTCCTCAAAAGGGACGTTTACCTCGTAACAGATTTAAACACGTCTTCATCGTATCTCAGTGCAAATTTCTATTTCGACGTTTTATATTTAAGGTAAGTGATATAGAAAGTAAATTTGAATAGAAATTGATTCATAACATTGGAAAAAGGAAAGGAGTAGTGGGTAAATAAACTGTATATATACATACAATACACATATATAGTATTACAATACTAATATATCAAAAATTGATAAAATGTTTAAATATTTTGATTTTATACGTAATATCTAAATTTATTGACAGGATATGATTCTAAAGTTTATTATTTTCAGTTGAGATCAAACCATTATGATAGTGTATTTTTAGTGTGATTCCATACGAGGATGAGATACGTTTCATAAATCATGACATGTTTACACAACTAGCAATGCCAGGCTCCGTAGTTTGTATAAAAATTATGAGTACTATCGTAAAATGTGGGTTGAGCGATTAAGGTTGTAGAGATAATAATTATGTTTATTTTTCATATGTTCTCAAATTTTTCGGTACAAGCAATTTTTTTATGATTTTATTAGCTGCTCTTATTTTTTTTAATGTACCAAGTAAATACACAATATAAATTGTTCTAGGACAGGTATTATTAATTTTGAAACAAATACAGGTTTTATTAAAACTCTATGCGAATTCAATACGCTCATTCGTTGCTTCGACGTTAAATAGGAAGTGATTTATCGATTTAATGCTGCCCTCTTTGATTGGTTCTTATCAGTCAGTGACTACGGCGCTGTTAACGGCTAGACGGATGGCACAATATTCGTTAAATACAATAGAATTGTTTATCTAACGTAGAGATAAAAAAGAGGGGCCATTCTTAATTCAACTTTTATTTGGGCGTAGGAGCAATAAATATATAAGTGTACTTAACGACAATTTTTATTAATTGATTGAAGGGTAGGTACAAAGTTATGTCTGGAGTATATTATTTTGAATTCAATATTAGATGTTGCCTTGCTATGACGATTTTACAAGTACTTGGAAGTGATCATTGAACTATGTGAATAGATTTATGTCTTCATACATTCTAATTTAAATTAATGCACACTTTCTTTTTACTTTCTTTTTAATTTAAATAGCTATGACAGTTAACTAATATATATTACATATATACATATTTAACCGACTTCATTTTGTTTTCGATTCTTATTATAGCATCTTACTATAATTATGATGCTGCAAAGTGCCTCTGTGATTAAGCTATTAAAAGAAAAGTTTTGATAATACCGTTCCGTTTAATCTTTACAATGATCGGTTAATTTCTCTCATTTTGTTTTTTATTTACCGTGTTCCATTTAAACTTATTTAAAACATTTGTTTATAAATTGTCTAGGCTTAATTGCTGTAGCCGCTTCACGCGTTGATAAATATTTTGATGTTTTCACAACATTCCTGGCTAAATACAACGGTATGAATAGTTGTTGTGTTAGATATCGCGAAATTCGTAATAATGTATTGTACTTCATACTGACATACTTAGATAATATTAATAAATATTTTAAGATATATAAGATAGATAAAATAAAATTATAGAGCTAAGTAAATATGTAATGTGTATACCTACTGTATATATTCAATTATACACCTATTATGTTATAATATACACTATTTTGCGATTACAAGAGAAACTTGACCACGGCGCTACCTACGGGTCGAAATTTGGTGGCTTTCTCATTTAGTATTAAATCAACATACGAGTATATTGTAAATGTAATCCATTGCGGTGAATAATCTGTATAATTATACAGAATTTAATGTAACTGGACTATTAATAATAACTAGACATAGACACCTATCATCAAAAAAATATACTGTGTAAATAAATCATACCTCTCTCGGTCAAGAATTACATATAACAACGATTCTATGCATTAAAATAAAAGCTATGTTAAAAATCAATACATACATACATATTTATTACTAGCGGCTAACCCTCGCTTCGCTCTGGTTCGCCTCTAGGAAAACAAAAACAAATCTATCTCACGGGAACCGTACATTTTTCCGGGATAAAAAGTAGCCTATGTGCTATTCTGATGTATCAGCTATATTATTGAAAAGTCTCATTAAAATCTATTTAGTTTATTATTTATCCTTATTTCTAGATCCATGTATAGAGATATCCAGACATCCATACATCCATACATCCTCACAAACCTTCGCATTTATAATATTAGTAGGATTTTCGTGCGTACACTCTTACTCTACAATAGTAATACGATGAAGTGAAGTACCTACTTTATGATATCGAAAACAATGAGTAAGTACTACGAGGAACCTTGATTGCATCAGTGTTTACATCGTTTAACAACTTGTTACGCTATTTGTTTGTTCATTGAAGAGATTCGTCTAACATTGTTTTTAAATGGCCGTAAAACTTACTTTATAACCATATTTTTTGTTCTTTCATCTTTGTTATTTATACATATAATGGAGAAACGCTAATTGCTAAAATGCTTAATGTTGTTTTGTTATAAAAACAAAGGCTTGTCACAATATATTGTATGTTAAAAGTTCAAAATAAAGAGTTATTTATTTTTCAAATAAAATTTTTAAATTCTCGAAGCATTTTGTCAACGGATATGTTGATATCGTGAAAGAGTATACTTTCTATAGAAATTTTGTCATATAATATTGAGAATTGAGAATTTTATAATCGAATATATGATGTATAAAATGTGCACATAGGTATATATTTTTCGTTTTCTTCTCTTACCCAAGAACGTTCTTTTTATTACTAGTGGCGTATTTATTTTTATGTATACTACTGTTTTAAAATAAAAATTGATAATGCTGACGTTTTGTAGTTGTCGTTTCTTATCATTTTGTACATTTTTTGCCGTGACTTGTAATCAAAACACAGTGATTCATAGTACTTATTGAAATAATAACATCGTAGTGGCATTCACGGTCATCTTAGCATAATATGAGTTATAACAATACATAATGTATTCATATCTTTTGTTTATACATGTGACAATATTTGTTAAGTTATAATACTTATATCTATTCAAAGCAAACTTGTTTTAACGTCTTGAATTGGTCTTACAAAGTTTAAGTAGGTATATAAAATATTGCAGTAAATCAAATCAGTTTCATATTATACGGAAGCTCTTAGTTTTAATTGATGTACATGTCTGGACGTAGGTGTAGCCTTCGAAGCATGAATCAGCTAATTAATATAATGACTAACGTGAACCTTATACGGAGGTTTCTTTACAGATGATGTATATACAACTGTATGTATGTAACAATTGATATTACTTGATTTACTTCCTATGATGTTTTGAAATTTTACGTCTAAGACATACCTACGTCAACAGTTTAGAAATTAATTTTAATTTTAAGTAATCTAATTTCCGAAAACTCTAAGTAAATTTGTTTACTCTACCTAATTTTGGGCATATTGATATACGCACATATAAAATGAAGCCATATATCTAAATTTTAAGTAATTATTTTTCAATAAACATGTAACGAACATAAAAGTCCTTGACACGTTTGTCGAATCGATGTCTTCCGGCACGCGTCATGGGGGGTTCAACATCTCCATTATCTAGCCGTTGATTGATTACAGACTTCCGTGTGCTCCATGGGTGTGTGTCCCACTTGCTATACCCATAGAAAAAAAGTAACAATCGACTAAACACTTCCAAGAATCTATTATATCAAATTTTCTAACATTCTTCAAATGTAATCCGATAGCTCTAACAACATGTTATAGTTAAAATCATTCAGACGCTATATTAAGTTTCTATTTAATAAACGCCCCAAGCAGGGTATGTTGAGTCACTCGGCCGCACAGAAACGCTGTATTGTTTCCCTCCATCACAGCCGTGAAACCTGGACGGCCTTTTGTCGACTTCCCATTGTTTAACCTACACAAACAAAGACAAGCTTTTTCACCATTAAACAAATTCCAGACGGTTTAACTTGCTTGTTGATTTTGTTCTACAAGAATACTCGCATCCTCAGATGTCGTACGAGTGATGCCCCTAATGCTGTTTTAATAGATTCTCATGTTCAGCCTCCGTAGCTTCAATTATAATTTGTTACCCATCGGTCGTTGCGCAAGTCTTGATTGTGACGTTCGAAGTTCGGTGCACTTGTAATGTTTTGTTTATTGATATCGTACGCACGACCTTTTGTTATTTCCTCCTAATTTACTTACTGCGGTCGCCGTCGGTATAACAAAAAGCTACGCGTGAGGTACATACAAATACATATTATTTAAAAGATGAAGGAAGTTGTTTTATTTTATTTAGTTAATTCACGTGATGGAGACGAATATCTAAATTTGTTTTTTATTTTTTGTAATAATCTCATCAAGCCTTTATATTAGAAGGATTTATATCAAATAATAATTCTTTGCATCTAGATTCGATACGATCATAAATTTGCACATATTTATGAAAAAATTAACACTTACATCTTTGTTTCACGATAGTTAGGAACCAGTAAAGAACTGAATAATTTGCAATCGCAATAATACTCTCGGTATGTGCATGATCGCTACAGGCTATTACGATTATTATCACCGCTTATTGGCGTCATAACTTACACTTCGCACTTGAATTATATGGCTTTGAATAATTTATTGGCGGTTTGCAATGAATTATTTATCCTATTCTATTAATACTAGTTTTGCTCGCGACTGGCTGATAAAACCAGTGGTTCAACGAACTTATGTTACGCTTTAATCGTGACATGCGTTTGGCAAATCAGCCGCTCTCATATATTTTGAAATTTAATGTGCACTGCCAAGAATAATGTCAAATATTTTATTTTTAGCGATTATTAATTTACAACCTTTTCTTTTTAATACCACAATCATTTGTTTATTATTTGTTGTTCACATAAATTGTATAAAGAATATTTTATGTGCTAACTACGTACGCGACTCGATTATTTTAAATTATATTATGGCAACAGTAACGATACAAAACAAGCTTTCATTCAGAATTAATGTATCATATTCCAAAGCCAAATAATCACTCACGATTACGAGTGTTGTCAACAGTTACACAATAAGGCCAAAGTTCTTTAAACCACTTAAAGTTCAGTTAAACATGGTGATGACGTGTGCCTTAACACACTGTATAATGAGTCACGCGTCTGCTTCTGACGTATCGTCAGTTCGTTTGTTTAAGCGAGTGTGACCTGGATTGTTAACGGGTTAACGACTGGCCCTGACTCCCCCAGCCTCCTGGGAAACGTTGTAAGCACGATTCCCTAAGTTATTACGCTACTAGCGTCCCCAGTCTGCTCTAGCTTTTGAAATGAATAAATATTGAATGTATGAAATAACTGGCGACTCGCCCTCACTTCGCTCAGGTTTTTATTTTACCGAGACGCCTAAATATCAGACCACATACAGTGAAAATTTCACACATGTTCAAATAGGTCTCAATTATTTCATCTAATTTTACTACATTGCTCTACTAAAAGTGTCAGTTTCTAAATCAATAAAGCGATCAACTAATATCATAAAAATATAAATGTTGAAATAAAGCGCTGTGGTCTACCTGCTAACAATCTGGCAATCTAACTTGACCTTTTGAATAATCGATACTTATCGGTCTGGCTATTAAATGAAAGCTACTTATAATCAGTCAAATCAACTATGTTACATTGAACATTATTACGATTTTTGTTTTTAACGGCTATAGATAGAGCACGAAATTATAAAGGCGAAATAATCGTATAATAGTAACTCATTTATAATATGAGATTTTCCTAACTATATTTACACCAAATTACAAATACAACAAAAGACATTTTTCTGTCTTGTTGGTTTAGTGGTTAGCATGTGCAGCTGGATATCTGGAGGTCTTGGGTTTGAGTCCCAGATCGGGTCATGTATGGGCATTTGTAATGGGATTTTTTGTCAAAAAAATGTCAGTGGCGTAAAGTTGACGATGTTACATCTTTGTGCCTCGAACACGACGTAAATACGTCAGGTTAAGTCAGCTCAAGAGGAGATTATTGTCAATAACAAATACTTGGTATTTAAATATTAAATCTCAAAAAAAAAAAACAAAAAAAAAACCGACTTTCAGGCACTGGAAAGTAAAAAATAACTAAACGGGGATTTTCATGTCGGTGCCGTCAATACAAATCAAAGCACACCGACTTCGAAAATATCTGATTAGGTAGGTATCTATTCTAAATGAAAACCCCCGTTTAGTTATTTTTTACTTTTCAGTGCCTGGAAGTTGGTTCTTATTTTTTTTTTTAAGTTTTTATTTTTCCATTTTTAATGTAGACATAATAAGAAGGTAATTTGTAAGAAGAAAGATTTTTAAAATCATATTCGATTAAGCCATTTATTTAGACCCCTAATGACAGTTACAACCCATCTAGGTGTAAAGTTCTCATCAATACAAATTAATCAAGCCCAAATACCAGGTAATTGCTGTAAATCGTTGAGGAGTTCCCTCGACTGTCTTTCGGCTCCATCATCAGATCGACTCCAGACCTTCATTAAATAGTAGTGCTTTAAAATACTTAATGAAAAAAATTGACAAACGCAAAAAAAGAATTATCAAAATCGGTTCATAAACCGTAATCCGTGAACACACATTCTATATACATATATACCGACCCTACGATGTATATGTATATATATATACATACGGTCGAATTGAGAACCTCCTCCTTTTTGGAAGTCGGTTGATAACAGTTAATTTCTTACCTAACTTAAATACCATTCATCAGATCAACGGTCGTTAAGATTATCTCTATTACGCAAACCGCGAGTATAATCCCAAAACTTGGACCAGTGAAATTATCACGGGATATCTTCGACCTATTTCTGCGAAGACAGGCCACAACCGAAATCATGGTGAAAAGGTTAAACTTTACGCAGTCCTACTTACTCGAAAATACTTGTGCAAACGAATTTATCGTGCCGAATGTCTTCATTTTGTTACTCGATATTTATATACATTTTTGTCAATTGGGACAAACTTTAAGTTATGCTTAAGCTAAAAAATACTATCGATATAATAAAGCGTAGGCTCTGCTATGCGTATTTAATAAAAAAAAAAACATTTGTTTTCTATCACCTATATAAAAATATACATAAAATTAATAAAAATTTTCCAATTGAAAAGTTCGATTGGAAACAGCTAATACAAAGCTCCATCTATTTCCTGAAGCGATTATAAAGCTTCGTGAACCTCAGAGACAAAAATAATTTTTGTCCGTGACCTACGAGTATATTGATGGTAGCAGGGAAAGTATCTCAAAACGTGTGCCCATTTATATCAAAGTCATGATGCGACAAAAATGAAGAACGAAATATTAACTTTATTCGTGTTTTTCGTGTTCGTAAAGTTTTTGTTATAATGTAATGTTAAATCTCGCATGTATGTGGATTTTCGGAAGCTGATTCGTATGATTTAGGTATAGTTTATACAATATGATGATGTGTCAAATATAGAAGACATATTATATTTTTTATTTCGTTAGATAAGACGTTGAGTTTAATTAAAAGGTCTCATTTTGTCACATATTAATATAGGTAAAATAATAAAACCAATCAAATCAAAATATACTTTATTCAAATATACTTTTACAAGCACTTTTGAATCGTAATTTTTACATTTTAAATTTAAATTAAATGTTAGTGTAGTAAGTCCGTGAGGAATCTACCACCGATAGTATTATTATGCTAATTTCTATTTTACACGTGCCAATTGAGTTGAAAGTAATAGTTTACATTATAAAACAGAAGAGAAATAATACTCATCTATACATATAATAAAATTGTAACTGAGTCGAATCTGTACATTAAATATTTTTTGGAAAATCTTATTGAAATAGTCATTATTATCGATACAGAGGCCGAATCTTTAGTTTTTTAGAATTTTTATCTGTCTGCCACCGCATCACGCAAAAACCACTAGTGGGATTTTAATGAAATTTGGTATGATGATAGTTGGTTATCCGGGTCAACATATAGGATCCTTTTTACTGCGAGAAAATATCTCATCTCTAAGAAATCTATAGTAAACGTTAAAACATAAGTAGGGTCGAACCCGAGCGGAGCGAGGGTAAGTCGCTAGTATAATAATAATACACTTTCTTATCTGTTAAAAATCAATGACGCCAACGTAATCAAACATTGTCCCCAAATCGGTATCGTTAAAACGCTGAGCACAAGCTACAACCCTTCTCAACTCGGACAGAATCTCATCGTCCCTTTGAACTTGATATTGGTTATTAAAATGTTCACAATTTTGTATGAAATTAAAATATTTACCTTTAAGTGTCTTTTGTAAAAAGTAAAATGTATTTTTTAAATTCATAATTTTATTACAAAATAATAGATTTTTTTGTCGTAAAAAATACATTTTACACAATTTATTTATTATTATTGTAATATTTGTCAACATTTACTAATTAGTCATATAAATTTAAATCCATATACTAGTGTTTGTGTATAATTAAACATATTCATGCGATTTCTGTACTGAAACACTGTAAGTGGTCTTATGAAATGCAATTGCTCTTGCCTCTATAACCTCGCAAGAGGAAAAGTTAGATACCTATGTAAGTAAAATACACCGCAGAGAATTTTCCACCCTTTTTATACCTTCATCATTCATTCATTTATGTTTCCGTGCTTTGCACTTTTTCTTTAACTCGACGCTAATGAGTTGCGGAACAGTTCTCTGCTTTTATATTTTTTTCTGAAGTGTTAACGGCTAAAGTTTCAGCTGTTAAAAGCAAGCAAAGGTAAATTGTTTGAATTATTATTGATTTGTATAAATAATTAGAGTAATTTGAAAATTTTTTTAAAGGTTGCAAAATTATCTGACACTAATGTATTTATGTAATATAAAGTATAAATGTCTGCTGCAATATTCCGTCTAAACGTTTCTGTAGAACTATAGAACTCATTTCCTAGTATCAGTGCATGAACATTGCTTTAGAAGATAATTCAACACCGCTTTGTTTTCACAAATAGGACATAATTACTAAGTGTGTATGATACCCCAGCGGGCTTAACCGCAGATTGTAATGTAAACGTCTATTGCAGAGAGCTTTAGCCCAGTTTTCCATAGAAAATATAGCGCTACTAAGTACGTAATATTAATTAATGTATTCGCTGTCTCTATAATATCAATTTTCTAGCAACAAAATTTTAAGTTTTTGTTCATGCTTTCTTGTATCTGCTGTATTGTGAAGATTAAAAAATAAAAATAAAATAATATGTTGGGACATTAACACACAGCAACGAGGCTTGTATTATGGATACTAGATAGCTAATACACTACACATATATAACTTTAAATACATATATATTATAAATATAAACGCCCATGACTGGAGTTCAAACATTCGTGCTCATCACACAAATGAATGCCCCCAGCGGGAATCGAACCCGCGACCGCTGGCACAGCAAGTATTACAAACTGAGCCAAACGTGTCGTTAAAAAAATATGTTAAATATAATATGTTACAAAGCTATCATTGATTGATTGTGTGTTTTTGCATGTAGTAAGTTAGGGATATTAGTGTTTGAATGAGCAGCTTTACGCCTAACATTCGTTGGACTAGTATTCTAAGTTAAATCATCATTATTTGCACTTCAGTTTGCTTGTGACAGATTACGAAATATGCAAACACTACAGACAATTTCAGTTACCCTAATAACTTGAGGTCGAGTGTATTAGAGAGTTAAATGGATGATAGAGAATATGTTAATGGATTAGGTTTAATATAAATCTAGATATGTATATGATATAAATGTATTTTACTTATTGTGTTACGTATATGTATCTGTTCGAGATTATGTAACGATTACACGTTTTAACAGTGTACCTACATGTGTAGTGACTGACGCAAAAGCTGAAATTTAATATTTATGTGTGTTATACGATCACATCGTTGTATGAGCAGCTTATTTACAATATTAATATATCAGCTAATTGTTATAATCCTAATGATTAAGGAATAACTATTTCACATATTATTTAATATTTTTCATAATTCTGGGTATTGTAAAGTTTTTTACCAATAACCGACAACCGACATCCGACATCGTGAAAATTACACCACCTTCTAGATGAGGTCAAAAGCAAGGATTGCTTCTTACTATTTCAAAGTGCAGACTTGTCGATGCATTAGTGCTTAGGTTTCTGCACTGTTCGATTGTTTCATGAAAGTTTTTAGATACTAAGCTAAATGCAGGTCACCATGTTGGATTACTAATATCGCTACCAAAATTCATATTTCCATACTAATATTATAAATGTGAAAGTGTGTTTATTTGTTTGTTTGTTTTCCTTCTTTTACTTGGAAACAGTAACGGATTGGCGTGATTTTTCGTGTGGTTATAATTGCAGGCCTGGAGAGTGACGTAGGCTGCTTTTTACCGCGGGAGATTATCTCATTCCCACGGGAAAACACGTTACAATATAACCCAAAAAATATTTATGATCAGAATTACTTGAAATTAAGTGTTAATGCTCTTAAATTAAATTAAAAATATACGTGTTTTAGAATTTTTCGCAATTCACCCAATAAGGGGGCAAAATAGGGGAAAAAGGTCTGTATGAAACCTACCTTTTTAGAGATTTTTTATAGTTTTAGCGCGAGCGAAGCCGCGGGTTCTGCTAGTACTTAAAAAATACAATCAAAACAATAAATTTTACTGAAACTGAAATATACTAGGCACATTAAAAGTACAAAATTAAAATTCTCATATGAGGTTTATAAGCGTAATCGCGATTAACAGATGTATGGTACGAGCCCATAGAATGATTGTTCGAATGATAAATTGGTGAGAAATATGATGTTAAATTCTTCTCAAGTGTACGTCATTTACACGTTTGATGAATCACGAAGTTTATGACCATGTTAAATCTCATTATTATGCCAAATAACTTGAATGGATGTATGAATGAATTCATATTTCAGCATCAATAAATAATTTCTACGCAGTAGATACTAATGTAAATTTAACAAATGGAAATCCGTATTGTTTAATGTTATAGTTACGTTGAAATATAATCTTCCCAATGAACTTATTAACTTTTGATAAAGGTGCGAAAACATTTTGTTTGTAAATAAATATGTATATTATATCTTAAAGATGTTAACAAAAAAAAATCGGGTGGGACTGTGTCGGGGCACACCGCTATTGTTTTAACGTGTAACGTCTTTTTCAGCGAGTCGCTTTTAGTGTTAAAGATTGCGAATAGGTAGTGTACCTATATAAAGTTCTTTCAATTAATATTGTACAACAATTTAGTAAAAATACTATACTACTCAATCTTTGAAGATAGCAATGGAAAGAATATCATATTTATCATTTTTCAAACAATAACAATAACCTAATGCAACTTTTTTCGTTAAGGTCCGCTTTTTTGACCTGATGCCCGTACGATTCGGTGTAATTTAAAATACGTTTTACGTCAAAAAAGAACATACTAGAACTTGGACAGCTTCAATGTGACTCACAGGTAAACTTCGATTCCTTGGATTAATTAAAAGCAGCGTATAGAATTACAGTAAAGTATATAGTATAACAGATTGTATTTTGATATTTACGAGCGAAACCATCGTCGTTGCAAGGTCGTTGGTCATGCGATTCATTTCCGCAACCAGACACCTTATGCACAACGCTGTATTTCTTACACATTTTATATATATTATCAGACTGCTATTGGTCGATCTTGACTCTCTATATTGCCTTTCTAATATGAGACTTGACTGTTTCTAATTTATTGGACTATAAATTTATTTCCACAAAGGATCTTGGATTAGTTTCACTCGTAATTATTTTTTTTATTAACCCAATAAAATAGTATTTCAGTTCGCAATATAATTCTTCTCTTCTTTTCTTCTAATTATATAATTATAGAAATATTATTAAATTTATTGAAAAAATATAACTTTTTACAGAACCAAAAAACCTCATAGAACTTAGGTAACTAAAATAAATGATCAAAGTGATGATCAATTTAGATACCTATACCTAAAGGCTTACTATATGTTTTGTACATAGTAGATATTTCAATTTTCATTGTGGTAGCTAGAATTTGTAAACAACCCTTAATGTTTATAAATAGTAATAAAGTGTGTGAAATACTTGTAGCAATAAAACATTAACGTTATGTGTACCTTAGATCAAATAGTTTCCGAGTTTATGAGTCACGTATTGCCACAACACGATACAGTGAGTCAATATTAGAATATTTTTCATTGAGAAATAGTGCTTTAGCGTAAGCGTATTACGATACAATTATTTTGGACAAAAAATAATACTATATTAAATAATTATTAAATATTCTTGCTATATTTTTTAGTTAGTATTATAACACAAATATACAGTGTCTCATTGCATCGTAACTTAAGGTAACGAGCTCTAAATACATGTATGTATTGATACTTGACAGTTAACAAGATAAATTTAAGACAAAAGAGAAGACATTAAGCTGTGTTGTATTTAATGAATAGGCTATAGTGTATAACATAAGGGTTTTGATTTTTATTTTGATAGTGAGAAATTATCAATATATTATATACTAACGATTCACCTTTAGTCCCTAGGTACGTTGGAACGGTTAGTATGGAATAGGCTATATATTATATGATATATAACCTATAGCCTTCCTCAATAGACAGGCTAACTAATACAAAAAAAAATCTTATCAGATTAATAGTTCTTGAGATTAGTGCGTTTAAACAAACAGACAAACTCTGCCTCTTTATAATATTAGAAGAATAGATTTAAAAAAAATCCTCCGGTTTTATTGGCGATTGAAATTAATTCGTTAAATATGATACGAGGAAGCTAATATTCATCAGTTGCAATGATAAAATCTGTTCCGGGATTTGGAGCGGCTTGAATATAAGGAAACAATGCAATCTATCTAATTGCATCTCGATTCTCGTCAGAACGGAACTGGTATTATTGGCACGCATACATACATGCCCATTGTTCTCCCACACCGTAAGATAGTCTTATCGCGTCCACTGTGCACGTGCCTCGGCACGATTCGACTCTAATCCCATAATCCCACCCGGAAAATATCCATGAGCTATTGTTTTTTAACCATATTTACTCGAAAAATATTTGCACAAATTATCGCTTATGTTGACACTGTGATATTTTAATAAAACAATCTGACCCACTAGTCCATTGGGAGCGCCAGATTACTCGTGTTCGCGATACCTAATTAACGTGTTGCGGAGAGAGAATTATAGCAGGTAAAAAAGATGTCATTTCAATCGGGTTACGCTTGCAGCTGGCGGCGTCAGTTGTCTTCATGATATCCGTTGTGTTCCAGAAAATCGGTTGTCCAACGGCAAACGAGCGACACTCGGGGACAAAAGATAAGCTGCGCAATTTGTCTCGAATTGTGTTTTGAAATTCGTAGACAGCCTGAATTCACTTGAATTTACTTTGAGGTTCTTATTTGTTTCTCTTTGCCAAAAGTGTGTCTGACTTTGAGTAAAAACGTGCATTTAGATATAGGTAGGTATAAATTTAACATTTAGTATAGATTTCTCAGAGATGAGATATTTTCTCGCAGTAAAAAGTTGACCCGCATAACTAGCTATCATCATACCAAATTTCATCAAAATCTGTTCAGTGGTTTTCTAGTGATGCGTTCCCCGAAAGACAGACAAATATTCCAAAAACCATAGATTCGGCCTTTGCATCGATAATAATGACTATTTCAATAAAATTTTCCAATAATTATTGTATGTACAGATTCTACTCAGAATTTTATTATATCTATAATTTTCTCTTTTGTTTTATAGGTAATGTAGATTATTTTATTAAAATATAGCAGTATTTTAGATATTTAACAAAGAAGTAGAAATATTTTTATATCTATGACAGAACAATGGACGTTGATGATAGTACACCTTTCAAATAGATCTATGCCCACAACGATATGCATTTGATGGGTTTTATTGTCAGAGATATGTCTGGATTTTATAGGTGCTTCCTCCAACTTTGTGCACAATGGAGAGGTCTATTATTCCTTAAGTGCTTTGTGCCATCTTAAATCTTAAAATAACTTGGATCATTTCATAAAAACGAAAACTAAAACTTATTTAACATTCATAACTAATATTTAAATAAAAAAAGTACACTGACTTTAATATACTTTTAAAAGTAAATATTTCACCCTTATTCATGGAAGGTTTTTTTTTTATCTTGAATCCGAAATTGAAATCGGTAGAAAAGTAAAAAGTAAATGTGTAAAAATTATAGTATGTATAGATAAAAGGATCGCATGATATAAAAATAACTAAAAATATTTGTTACAGCAACAAAAGACGAATCAGAAGTTGAAGGGGAGTGTCGAGGTCGGCAAAACGGTGGCGGCGGCGCGCGCGGCAAACTACCCTACAACGGATACTCTGAAGAGTGTCTCGACCGACTAGAGCCCAACGGCAACATACCTAACGATAAGGAATCCCATTATGGTGAGAGCACTTATAACTGCTGAAGTTCTTATAGGAAGTGGAAATAAAACTGCAATCATACATTAAACTGCCCAACTTTTTGTTTCCGCTTTGTCGGGATAAAATATATTTCTACGTAACTATTGTTTTGCTATAAAGTGTATTTGTATATCTTTACCTGTTAGTATTTATAAAGTTTAATACAAGAAACAAGATCAAAAGTTTGCCACTAGATAACAAAGAATTGTGGAAACGTGGAATATTTCCTTTGTTTGGAGTTTAGGTTAAAATTTATTTGAATATTCGACAAAAATTAACAGTATTATTTATATATTATCATTGAAAACCTGCATGAGTTTTAAGATTATTTTTTAACATTATAAATGCATGTTTGTTGTTTAGTCCTTCCACCAACAACAGATTGACGTAATTTTTTTCCTAATATGGTTTTTGTTGATGGGTCGCGGCGTTACCACTTTGTATCTCGTTACATAAAGTGACATCCGTAAAATGTAAATGTTAGTCAATTGAAAAAAAAAAATACCTTACGTACTATAAGGTCGGCATAATTAGTTTGAGTACTTCAACGTGCATAACGCTAACAAGCGAACTATCTACCACAACACAACATGTGTGATATTAAACACCCCGACCTTCGTACTTTACTAACCGCAGAACGTTGATAAACTTAGTTATGATGTATCGCAGGCTCCATACATAATTCCTTAAATAACTCTATGTTGCAATCTAAACCTTTTGCCAGGAAAATTGCAAAGGAGAATCCCACAGGTATTCGAAACGGTAGTGTCATTAAGCTAGGACTCGCTGAGAGCTGTATCGAGAATGTACAATTATTATTTCTAGGAAATGTCGTTCAATAAGTAAAATATAGATATATTATATATATATATTTTCTTTTATATTATTACGACTATAATGACTGAATATTTATTCATATATAACTTCCTCGTATTTGTTAAAAAGCTTCCTGTTTTTCTATTGACGCTGTTTATTCCAATATTGTATCAAATTATTTACGTAAGTTTAAAATTCAACATTAAATTTCTAACGTTTAATTTGAAATCTTTAACAACAATTTAAATCTATGTTCACAAAATTCCTTACAAATAGCATTGGGTTCAGTAACATTTAATTCGATAGTAATACGGTACTTACTCGTAAACTTGGTGCTCCATTATATTGATGACTTTAACCGAGCTTGTTATTGCAAAGCATAATAATTGCCCTTCAGTAAAGTAATTGTTATTGGCTAACCAGTAAAATACGTTCGTAGCATCAGGATTTATTATAATATTTAGTATGAACACCTTTGCTTGTTTATGTAACATCTTATTATGGACTACACTAATTAGTGGATCGAAAAACTAGTTTAAATAGCTTATTAGAAAGATCTTATTGTATTTTTTGTATACCTACTAATGAAATATTAAAAAGAACTGGAAAGACTATCCAGCCATATCTACATGATACTCGCGCAACCAGACAATCAAAAAACGACATATAACTGTCCTTATGACCGATTTCGCCCACGACGACCACTTAGACTTGCCAGCCAGGTGTACAGCAGATATTATAGTGCGCAAGTAGGTATGCGCGTAAATACAAGTGCACTCCGTTTTCCTGTCAATTTCTTGTTCTGGATGGATGATAACACGAGCGGTGAGATATAAGACGCAGGACCGAGGGCTTTAAAGGCACTCTCCGAGGCACAGGGGTGAGATATCTCCAAATTCCTAACTTTGTGCTGTTACTGAGAATTTATTGAGAGAAAAAACCTTACTAGCTAGACTTGACTCGAACCTAGGACCTCTGGATCTGCAGCCGGCTTCTAGCCACTAGATCACAGAGGCAGACATAGAAATATACAATACATATGTGTAATGAGTAACTTTTCCATGGTTAGAGTAGTTTGTCATAGCCAATTAATCCTCGATAGAAGTAGGTAGTATTTTATCCTGGAACGCAAACGTAATGCAGCACTGTAAGCTCTTGCCTAACTAATTAGAAGGCTTCAGTGAAATCCATTACGTAGCGCAGAAAGTCTGTCAGTGGTGGCGTAATCAGTTCCCTTGCTATCTTATCTTCTAGATTTAGAGCGTGCTAATATTAGTATTATGATTGGTCATTATATCTTTGATAGATACAGGCAAAGGAAACAATGTTATGTTAATATTATGCAATATGGTTTAGCTATGTCAATACTTAGTCTATAGTGTTTAGTTAATTGCTTCAATTGTTATCAAATGTGAGCAAACATACTGCTAGATCGAGATTTGCATGTTGGATGATCATTATCGACGTAACAGGCATAAATGTATCTGAGAATCCAATGTTAAACTATAGATTACGTTTATACTATCACGGTGTAAGTTCATCTGGACATAATATTCTGCCATTCGATGAAGATAAAACTATAGTGACTTTAAATTGGATAAAAGAACAAAGAAAATTTCAATTACACCAAAAGAAGGAATAAACCACGATATGGGACGACCAGGATATGAGAACAAAATGAAAAATATGTACAGACAATAGTTCACACAATATATTTTTATAACTTACTAAACTAGTCACTGTATAGATGAAGAATTGTGCCAAACGGACAGGTTGCAGGAGTAATGCCTCCAGGATAATTTCTAAGAAATTAATTGTTAACTGACACCGGTGTGCCCGCGTCCCTCAACACGTTAAAAATACTACTTGGGTAAATAAGTCCAACAGATGATATTCAATTCAATTTGTTTGTATTGTTAGCTTATATTCAGTCATATGCAATTATGACGCAAGTGACTTATAATAACATGATGATTACATTAAATTATAAAAATAAATTAATGATATACCATTTAAACGGGATTTAAAATGGAAATGTTAAGATATTTAATTGTTTAGATTTAACTTGTGTATACAAACAATGCAGCGACCACGCTGTCTTTGCTTACACTAGCTATGGGCTTGACACATGTAAATAAACCGTCTATATAAATATTTATACACCATCGTAAAGCTCCGCGAGAGTTGAATTTTAAAACTACTTCAGTTTTTAATCGGATTGTCGGTTCTTAGCAGTTGGCGGTAACAGCTCTTAGTTCTCCTAGGTTCTTTTTTGTTCGTTAACAAAGGAGTTGAAAGTAAAGCTTTGATGAAATCCACACTTCATAAAGATGTTTGTCATATTATATGTTTGATTGTGCTTATATTTTTTGCGATTTATGAAATCAAAATAAAAGTTCAGAGGAAAGTAGAACGGGTATTTGTATATAAAATAGAAATATGCTTAGGTATATTCAGCAATTAGTCCCATGCCCAATTTTATCTATTAGTCAAGATTTAAAAAAAATATATTATAGTCTAATATTATATTATCATTTAAATATAGTCTTATAATTTAAACCTTGTTAAACGCTTCTGAGATAAACATTTTATTAAGTATTTTAGATCTATTACGTATTAACTACTAAGTTAATCAATACCAGTAATATTGTGGGCCATTGAGAAATGCATAGCATAAACACTCCATATCTACCTTATGCAAAGAGTGATTATGATATTACTTGCGATGTATTTGATCAGTACATTTATCAAGGCTTATTTGATAATATTGTATAAAGAATAACTAAAATAATCTTTCTATCCAGTGCCGGATTAAGCCCAACGGACTTTTCGCGGTTTTGATACCCAATTTCGGTTTTGGTATAAAATATATGTAATATAATTTAACGTATTTAATTATAAAAACCATAATCTCATTGTTGTGGTTACTATAAGTAGCTTATTTTTCTTCATTCAATATTTATTTTCCTTGCATCATTGTACATATTATTATCATCAATCAATACATAGTATAAAATAAAGTCGCTTCCCGCTGTCCTTCTGTTCCTATATATGCTTAGATTTTTAAAAATACGCAACGGATTTTGATGCGGTTTCTTTTAATAGATAGAGTGATTCAAGAGGAAGGTTTATATGTATAATATATGCATAATATACTAGAGAAACAATGATAATTTTAGAGATTTCTAATGTGATGTCGCAAATAAACACATTTTTTTGCGCTAACATTGCAAACGCTGGCTGAACATAATGTACTACAGTATTGTACACCTTAAAAAGGTCTAGAAAAAAGTCCGCGATGGCATATGTCTATCTCTTAAGGATAACATACTATATCCATTTTACTATATCCAAGCTAGGGACAAACCCGAGCGAAGCGAGGGTGAGTCGCTAATAAACTATATTTTAATTTTAGCGGGACCCTTGTAAGTTGGAGTCCCTACTAAAATATATAGTATAATGATTATATGTATAATATAACCATATATAACTCCTCATCCGCAACTGCTTCTATCTCAATTGAAACTGTCACGGTTTGTGTATCATTAACCAAATTAACTATTTAGATATCTATTGTTTCTTCCTATTTACGATGAGTAAATATCATTTGTAACAAGAAGGGAGTCCCAAAGTACTATGAATAAACAAGAGATATGGAAGTGTATTTATGTTTCGGACAGAACTCTACATGTCACCAACCTTGGCTACGAACTTAGTTTATCTTTTGTCTGCGTTTGAGACAATGTTTGCTTTAAAAGAGGGTAGAATGTTATGAAATTAAACCACCTTTAACAATTTTAGTATTCATTTTTATGATTTTTATAGTTTTATGAATATATTATGAAAATTATAATTAAAGGAAAACTCTTTTTAATAATAAATAATTTAATTTTCATCAGCAAACTGATAATGTTGCGCTCAAAACCCGAGTAGTTTCAGGAAGTGATTCTCACTAGTGATTCGGTTTCTACTCAGAGGTAATTGGGCACTTAATTAAATTACGTAAGGTGCGAACCTCGGGATATAGAATTACGAAATTGAACGATAACTAAACGTACAGCTACGTATCTACTATTTAATACTAATTGCGATCTTGTTATGCTAATATACTTAATCTGTTTCTATAAATTGCCTTGAAATATATATGTAGTACGCTTGTGATATAGATTAAAAGTGTATAGAGTAAGAATACTAAGATGGATTCATTTACATATTTGATACTTTGCTTATCTTACTTTGGGATCTGAGTGCATATGTGTGTTGTGTGAAATTTTTAAACTTTCATAGAAATACAACAGGTACAAATAAAAGTATATAGCCTCGTAACAATTCGTTTTGAAAATTTTTTTTTCTTCAATAAAAAATGTATCTAATAATGTCTCAAAAATAAAACTCTATTTTTTATTTTAGTTAGTTAATTATTATGGTTATTCAATGGCATAATAGCTACGAACCCTCAATACATAAATTGACAAATGACACCTGTCCCGACGTCCATTTTAATTACGGAAATACCAAAAACGAATGGGGCAGTAAAATTGACGGGGTATTTAGGGCTCAATAAACATTTTTATTCCCTGTTATGAATTATGATATACCACCGAACTCGCAAGTCAGTATGATATGCGCATCAAAACGAATGCCAAAGGCCGTGGTCATAAAACATACTTCTATACAAGACACGCTCGTATGAATAGCACTAAATGAGCCTTATATGTTTTATAATAGCTTTTCTTGGTACAAAAGCTACATATTTAAAACTCGAAACTTTTATGAACATATGATGGTTTCATCCGTCTCTAATATACTGCATCTAAAGATAGCTTTCTTAAGTTATGTAACTGTAAAGTATAATTAAAATCCGTTCGGTATTTCTTGTAAGACGCCGTTATGTTGGCAATGCATGCGGCGTGATTCATTTACAAAGCTGACTAATTATTTTAAATTAATAAGTATGTATTTAACTGCCAAGTGTGTTTACTTAACTGTTCTATATACTTAATAGGTATTTAGGAAATCTCTTTGATCGTACGTATATTATTTAGTTTAAGCGTAAAAATGTAGTGAAATTTTTCAAGTAAAGGTGATTTAAGATAAAAAAATATTTTTAGTAAAAGCATAATTGAGTGTACGCACTTTAAATCTCATTAAAAAAAATTATAAACTATATGTAGGTACATACTTATTATAAATCCTTTATGAAAATATTATATTTCCGGGAACATATTCCAATTTGCCACTTCAACATAACAATAACAGCTGTTAATCACTTTGTGCGCTATATAACACGCATTAATAATAAGTAATAGCACTTTATGTTGAGTCGGCATTACAAATTATATCCTTTGAAAAGGTGCGGAATTCCCACATCCCTCCTATTGGTTGTCAGCCACACCCGTACTATATTCCTGTGACCTACTTATATTATGACATAGATTATTGCGTGCTCTAGGTTTTAAATAAAGGCAGCTTTAATTATATCAGATGTTTTTATTCAAATACATTTTTGATTCTGAAGTATTGCAGAAGAAGGTTTTGGAAATACTAGTCCTGTTTCTACTGCAATGACCTCCGTACATTTTATATAATGCACTGCGAAAGCTTTACGTCCAGAATAAGTTTAAGTTAATTACAAATTCGTTATTAATAATATGCATATCTGTGTATATAGTATGGAGTTGTATATTTTATTTTAGAACTTTTATTTACAGTTGGTTAACTTTATGATTGTACAATTAGGACAGCTTTTATCTACATTATTAGTAAAGGGTAAAATGTAGTGTAAAGTGTGTTTTGTTATGTTTTACAGATTCAAATGTCTACTGGTAATTATTATTAATAATAATCAGAAATAAATAAATAAATAATAAATATGTTGGTACATTAACACACAGCACCATTTAGTTCCATGGTAAGCTACGAGGCTTGTGTTATGGATACCAGACAGTTGATACATATAACTTTAAATACATACATATTATAAATATAAACACCCATGTCTGGAGTACAAACATTCGTGCTTATCACACAAATGAACGCCTTCAGCGGGACTCGAACCCACGACCGCTGGCGCAGCAAGTAGGGTTACTACAAACTGAGCCAAAGTCCAAACGTGTCGACCATCTATCGATATCTTACAAAAGTATAAATATTTATATTTTGATTATTAAATTAATTTCATTTATATTATTATACTATTGAAAATTGTGTGTTTTAAATAAATAAACAATACATAACGTGAACGTTTTTTTTGTAATGAATAAATTATAATATGAAAAATATAGGTACCTACTTACACGCATAAAGCCTGAATGATTCTTTCTTTTCGGAACATTAACGCAATTTCCCTGGACGTGGCAAAAAATTACTACCTATAAATCAAAACATTTCTCCGACCAGATCCCCCTTTTTTATCCGATTTGATCGATTGTCTTCATAATCGATTTGTATGATACAACCGATTTCTATGATTTATACACTCCGTGCTTACAACGAGTGATAGCGCCTTTGTGACGTTAACGGGTAGCTTTCGAGATATTGACGACGCTGAGAAAATAAGTTCGACTATAATCGCTCAGCTACTCTTTTTTCACTGTTGATTTAGGTATCCATAAAAGAGATTTAAAACGTAAGCTTCGATGGAAGCTTTCAAATTTATTACATGAGATCTCATCATTCGATAACTTTTAACTTGAAACGTAACTACGAATAAATCACGTAGTCAATAATAGTTCTTGTTTAATGTGTTATTTTTTAGTTAGTTGGGATACTATGATGATATAATTAATTAATCCATTTTAAACATGAAATGCCACATAATAAAATTTTCATTAAATAACCAAAACCTACTAAAGAAAATACAGAAATTAAAAACTTTAATATCCCTAAGTGCTCGCGCGCCTTGGGAATGGCATTACAGAATATATTTAAGTACGGTAGATCATATCCAATATTGTTTTAGAGTGGAGTGGCGGTGCCGGTAACGGGGAGTACCGTGTCAGGAGACAGCTTTCAGTGTCTTCAGATTCGAAGCTTTTAGACGAAGGAGCGAGGGAGGACGCGAGGGTGGTGATGAGGCCGAAACGACCTCCCAGGCCCAAATCTGAGGCATTCCTTGGACCACACGACCATTCTAGCAGACGCACCAAACGGTTTAGTGCCTTTGGGGTGAGTTTTACTATCTAATTTATTTATTGTTAACTTGAATTAATGTTAGACGCACTATTTATCGATTATGTTGCTTAAATTTAAAAATACACTTTGTCTTGGTTCTACATATACATATATTATATTTCACTTGCAAACAGTCACATTTTATTGAGACTACTGATTATACACAGCGATTGTTTTTTGTAGTGATCATATTATAGGATAGTCACATTGTCTAGTAATAAAAAAAAGAATAAAGTGAAATCACGTGTTCTTTCTTATATATTTCACATAAAATAAACACCAAGAAGAAAAAATATAATTTTCTTAGTACGCTTTTCTTTACTGTCGTATAAAAACATATAGCTGCCGAGATGTTCGTGGATCATTTAGCAAGGCATGTGCCAGCGCGGTCACTCGTAAAGGTCCCGTGAGAGGTATAAGAATAATGGCGCCTCTATTCGCTCGATGAAGCCATGAGGATGAATACAAAAAAAAAAAAAAAACAAAAACTGACTTTGATCGATGCCGAGAGATATTTAAGATTATAAAGATGCACTGTCTAATCATATTTATAACGTTAAGTTTTATTTACTTGTGCGTTTCGGTAATATAAAAATAACAAAAATGCCAAAGGTTTGAAGTATGAATACAACCTAAATCTTTTATCTGAGCGTTCGAGCAGCAAACGCGTCGGTGATTTAAAGGCATTCAAAAAAATTTGCACATAAAGAAACCCCGTGACATTGCTTTAGCATACAAAACCCTTATAAGGTGCGAACTGTCTTATTAAAATAGCATAAACAGTATGTACACAATGAAATCTCTGATATCACTGCGCTTGGGACGTCGGAAAGTGATACATACGAATGTGACCATTATGCATTGTGTGATTATGTATAAAATACCTGCTCTATGTACATTTTTGCAATTTTATACTGAATGCAAATTCTTAATCGTGGGAAGTGCTCACCTACTCCAATATGCCATTGTATATTATGTGTAATGTGTGTGCATCTTGATAGTTTAAATACAAGCAAATTCGATGTTAGTCTGTCTATATTTTCTAAAAATAATGACTTCTATTAGATATCATATAATAAAAAACTGAGTCGAATCTGTACATTAAATATTTTTTGGAAAATCTTATTGAAATAGTCATTATTATTGGTACAAAGGCCGAATCTATAGTTTTTAGATTTTTTGTCTGTCTGTCTGTGACTGCATCACGAGAAAACTACTAGACAGATTTTTGTTGAAATTTGTATGATAGCTGGTTATCCGCGTCAACATATAGAATTTTCTACTCAACTTTTACTGTAATATGGCATTATTGCAATTTTAAAAAAAGTTGAAGAAATAACATGTTACTTTTTTTGTATTACAGTGAAAGTTGACTAGAATATGACTATATTCGTCAATTCTTGTTTTCAAAGATGATCACGGGGGAAAAAACTATATCATTCAAACCAAAAATTTAAATTATTTATTTATTTTAAAAACAGTGGGCCGCCTCAAAATGTTGAGTAAACATTTTTTTTTGTGATAATGTTATATTATTGATAAATATAACATTATCATCATATCTTAGTATTTAGGAATTGTTTATTGGCATGTGTATAAAATATAAATGTACAAGTTTGCACTGTCCCGCTGTTTAATATTAGTCTTTTAAGTAATGAAGTTGTATAAGATACCACAAAGTAAATATCAGTATTCTGCCTTTTCATACGCGTAATAATTTGATAATGTTTATCATCTCTTTGTTTTGTTTGTATCTAAAGTATAGTCTTTTTTTATTTGTTTATGTACTTTTATGGCTGAATGTTAACTATCGAGAACAAAAATAATATTAATTTATGATAAAATTTAAAAATCATGCTGTCCAATTTGTCCAAGTTGAATTAAAATATAATTAATAGTAGGTATGTAGATTGATGTTCTCTCCGTAGCGCGAAAATAATTAAATATTTAAAGATTGTACGGTTTAAAATTCTATAAAGAAAGCAAATGAATTCGCTTCTCTCCATCGAGTTTCAGTGACAATAGCAAACATTTTGAAGTTTTCAATCTCCGTTCACAAAGTATTTGCAAAATAAAAAGAAACTTATGCTGCCCCTTGAAAAACTTTCGATAAAATCGATTTAGCCGTAGTCATTCTTGTTGAAGCTAGCCCGAATGGATTATAAAATGGCGGTTTTTCAAGTGATGAGAGCAACATATTTAATGTTTAATTATAGAATGCTTCCATTTTTACACTAACTTTTACCGCAGCTTTACTCGTGTAGTATATTTATGTATAGTATTTTGCCGGAAAGAAAGCGCGTTTACACAAAGAAGCTCTACATAGATGAATTCTCAAATCACTGCTCGTCATAGTACAATTATTTACTAAGAGAAAGGTATGGAACAGCTATTTCTTCATAGCGCCTGAGCCCGCATGCCAACTGCCGTAACAAACCGTATCACATTAGTTAAGTCAAATATTTAGACAGGCGCTGGAAGAAAGCGAAACGATGTAAGCGGGAGTTAAATAATTGTTGAAGATAACGCTAAGCACGCACAAGAATATTCTGTCATGAATTTAATTTTATTTTTAAATGAACTTCCAGAAAATTTGAATCCTTGAGCAGTTGTGTTGTGTTGTTTTATATAAGAAATCGTAGGATTAAGGGTTAAAAGTGACTTATCTCATTTTCACGTGTTAATCTAATATATTTAAACGAGCAATTCTTGTATATTTATATCTTTATATATTTATTTATACCAGCGATCTCGGAAACGGCTCTAACGATTTCGCTGAAATTTGGTATGTGGGGGCTTTCGGGGGCGAAAAATCGATCTAGATTAGTCTCATGTCTGGGAAAACGCGTATTTTCGAGTTTTCATGCGGTTTTCTTTCGCATTATTCCACGCAAAATATGTTAATAATTTTCGAATCCCGGTCAGATACAAAGTTTTAACTTTTGTTTATTTTTTGTATTTATTCAACTTTTTAGTTTTTTTTAGTTTTTAAGTCAAATTAAAAAGAAAATTGTACTGTGAACCAAACACTCCGAGCGAAGCTCGGTCGCCCAGGTACTCATATATTTATTATTTATTCGAACAGATACTTTTTATGCGATCAGTTACATATTTTTATTCCAATCTCTTTGAAAAAAAAGAAGATATAGACCAATTTCCTACTTCGTCGGAGTGATAAAAATATACCTACTACGTATTTGGTATCAATATAGACTTATTGGTAGCATAATGGTATTGTTGCGTTGTCGTAACTGCACATAGTGCCTTCAAGTTCCCGTTTAAATTCGGAGAAAATATTCTATATATATTATATTCTATATATGTATATTGTAATTCATTTTCGTACCGCAGTAGCAACATGACTCAAAAGCTTTTTAAACATTTTCTTTGTCTTTTACAGTGTTAATCTTTAAGAGCCCTCCACATAGTCGCTACTTGTTACAAAAAGCTATCGAACGTGAAATTTTACATAAAATTAATTTCGAGTTATGCTAAAATATAATGACTTAATTATATTTAAAACATTTGCGAGACAAATCGAATTTTTATATATGACATATTTTTTTAATATTTATAGTTTTCATATATTTTTTTTAATTTACGCGAATATTTGACATTTTAAATGAAATTATCTTTTCGGACTTTTGCGGATTTATTTTGATTTTTGTTCCCGACGTTTCTAAAGCCTTTATAAAATAGCTAAAAAGCATTCAAAAGGAAAGATAGTTTTATTTAAGTTTTCTTATTGCTGTCATATTGAAATATTCTATTTAAAATAAAACAATCTGTTAATTTTATAGATTCGATACATTTTTTTTATAAATACATTCATGCGTACACAATGGTCAAGTATTGTTGAATGTAGAGTGCTCCACGGTAGACGCTAATCGTTATAAACAACTGCTGTGGATACACCACGCGATAATAAAGTGCCGCTACGTTCCGCACGGACTCTGCGCCTTTATATTTTCTCTCTTTGTGCTCTCGAAGTGTACGACCTATTGATTGATATTTATTGTTCTCTGAAGGACGAATAAGAAACTAAAACAGATGGAGTAAATCCTGGATAAGAAAATATATATAATTTAACTTAATGTATATGAAATCTACGTCAATCGTTTTGTATAACGGAATAGCATAAAAATATGTTTTTACTGAGAAAGACATAACAAAGTGAGTCATTAGTACATTTTCAATGTTTCACCAATATCAAGATAATTCTCATGTAGTAGTACCTACCCGCTTCGCGTAATCAAGTGTGATTCATACAACCATTTACCCGTTCGATAATCGAACCTGTGACTCGTGGTAGTGGATCCGTGGTTATAGAGCACATAATAAACGTTATTTCTACGTCTTAATATCTTTCAATATTTTTTTATTATTACTCATACGATGGTAAAATAAACTTATGAAAGATATTTTCACGTGAAAGGTTCATAAAAGTACAAAATTTATAATGTTTTAATATAAAATCAGTGAACTGAGTGATTAAAAAAGAAAGTTTCTTGTTGAAGCTATTTATAAACTTTAGCGACTTGAGAGCAAACCGCTGACTACTTTAAAACAAACAATGCAGGATAATGTGGCGTAAAAACATGAACAGCGTTTTTAAAAATATCTATACGAAAATTTAGACATCTTTTAGCTATCAATTTGTGCAATTCTCTAGATTGTTTTTATTCTATTTAAATGTAAGAAAATAGATTTTTTTATCTCTTATTTGAATTTAAAATTTAAATGGCAATATTTATATGTGGGAGCTAAAATATAGCTACCGTCTAAAGCGATTATTTAGATAAACCCAAAAATAGTGCGTTAAACGTAAATGTTAAATATTTTATACAATTAAGTAGATTTGTAGGTATCCTATCGCATTATAACAATTTTCATGTGAGCTAAATTTGTCCATTTGTTAGGGAACTAATTGCTGGTGTTTGTTTGGGGAATAGTCTATTTAAACAAAATATGATCATATTAAGCTTTAGCATATAGATATTCTTGAAAGATAAAAACTGAATAACATATAAAGAAACAATTCTATACTGTACAAAAGAGGACTTGTTTAATATTAGTTCTTGAGCTTTCTAAATGTACTTAGGATAAGAATTGATTAAGCTTTTTTTTTCAAATTAAAATGCCTAATATGTTAGTAATAATAAATTCTAAAGAAGTAATATGCAACTTTTAAAAATGTTATATATATTGGCAACAGCCTGCGGTGTATGAATATTTTTTCTACAACCACTTAAATAATCCTCGTTTCTTATTAAAGAAAGTTAAAATATTCGCATTGGAAACCATTCCGCTAAACAAGTTATCCATACAGATAAAAAAATTGAAGTGTCTGTTTGTAATGTCAAAATAACAGCTTTATACTAAATGCATATGGAATTATATACGGTACTTATAAGAAAAACACAATTTTTTTTGACATTTTGTCTGTCTGTCTGTTTGTTCCGGCTAATCTCAAACAGCTGGATCAATTTTAACGGAATTTTCATTGGCAGATAGCTGATATTATAAGGAGTAACTTAGGCTACTTTTATTTAAAAGAATTAGAGTTTCGCTCAAAAAAATTAAAACGTACCTAGGGGTGAACGCGAGCGAAGCGAGCGTGAGTCGTTAGTAAACACTAAAACAATTTGGTTTCTGTCACATCCTTAACATATTTTATGTAATACTTTGATTACAATTTTAATATTATAATATACATATTATACAGAGTATCAATACAAAACTAATTTTATAATCTTTTCAATGCACACAACGGAGCAACGAACTGACGTTGCTTTTGTACGATTTTTACTTTATATTTTTATCACAGAAGTACTTCATCTTCAAATAAAACAATAGACACTTGCATTTTGCATCTGAAATAAAAAAGAAATCATACAGTTTGCTGTAGCAGTTAAGTGTGGTCTTAAGTGGTTCTTTTCTTTTATACGAGTAGCTAATTATGTATATATTTTATTATTAATATGTATTTATTGTTATTGGCAGGGTGATTCCCCGTTCGGCAAGTCCGAAGCGTACATAAAGCTGGAGCAACTTGGCGAGGGCTCCTATGCTACAGTATATAAGGGATATAGCAAGTAAGTTATTAGTTTTATAAAAAACCATTTACACTTGATATAACTAATAAGTAGTAATTTTTTGTTAAAATTCACTCGTTTTATTTGTTGTTGTTGTCAGCCCTCGTTAACGTCCCACTGTTCTCCTAACGTCCTCTCAATACTAGGGGGATTTGGCTAAAGTCCACCACGCTGGCCAAGTGCGCGTTGGCAGACTTCACATGCCTTTCGAAAACTTACTAGGTTCTCTCACACGTGCAGGTTTTCTCACGATGTTTGATTTCACCGTAGGGCAAGTGGTAATCATGTTGGAAACACATGAAAATATCAGAGATGCGAGACCCGGGATTTGAATCCGCGTCACTTGGTTTCCCAAGCAAGCGCGTTGCCCCTAGGCTACCACTACTTTTTATTTAAACAGTAATATACAGTTAATAAATAATAGTATAAATATGTTTGCCTTACGCATACGAATACTTCCTCCTATTTTAAAGTCGGTCAAAGAGTAACAAGGTCTTTGTACATATATTAGTAATTATAATTCAGTCACATCTGTCCCTTTTTGTAATAATGTGAAAAAGTTGGTTATTTTATCTTAGTCGGACTTTATGAAATACTAAGTTTCATTTGTATTTGCTAAGTAGGTATCTTATATCTTGATCTAACGACGTACATCATCCTCGGCTGTAATTTCAAACCAAGTGGAAAACACACGCAATGGGACCAGAAGTTAATTTCTAAAAAAAACTATGAATTATTTCTATTTAGTGCCTCAATTACTTATTATTTTTTCTAAAACCACAGTTTTTGTTCTTACATCCTTGTTTTAAGCGCAAACAGTTCCTACCAGTATGAAACGATTTCAATGGAGATTTAATTCAAATATTTAAGTTTAAATTCAGTTCTTAGGTAAACTTTCATGAAACTTCCTCTCCTTCTGAAACTTTGCTACATTTAACTTCTGGACAATTGCGTGGAGGATTTCATTAGTTAGATATTGAAAATCTCAGAATTTTTGTTCGCAAGTACTAATATTAAACTTCGTAAGTTATTTCATTATAAATATTATTAGATATTGGATGCTGGAGATTAACTTTTATAATAATGCCCATAAATGTATAAATGTTCATTAGTTTTATAGATAGTTCCTAATTTTGTCAAGAGCTTTATTACATTTAAATGTATAATTGTATAAATCGCTAGGAATAACGTAAAATATGCGCTAACATATGTTTCAATACGCCGCGCACGTAGATATTATATAATATTCCTGATTGTAATTTCAGGTCGTCCCACGCGTTACGTGGATGTACGTTAAATTAGGATGCACAGAAATGTTCGCAACGTAATTTAATCATTCATTTTACATATTTTACGTTAAACATAACATAGGGTATGTTATGTTAAACGTTTTGGGCGATTGTTACATTGCTATTAATTAACATGTTATAGGAGACATGGAAAGGACTCTTTTACTTAACTGTCTCAAAAGGAGGGTTGTGTTTTTTTTTGTGTGTGTCTGTATGTATTGTGTACACATATTTTTATTACTTTGGCAAGTTCTCCAGCTTTCACGTTCTATAAATTTTATATTTCTGTAGGAATTAGAGTATACGTTTTAAGTTTGCATAATTTTTAAATAATTTTATATTTAAATTCTTATACGAGTACATTTAGTAAAACTTTTACTTTGGTGTATATGTAAAACGGAATGCTTTTAGTCTACTTCATTTCGTATCTGAACTTTATACAGACCTCTCACTTCTCTGCGATCTGAAATGTTCAAATGAATATAGTTGCTTTGTTGAATGTTTCGTGAAATTGTTGACGCCGGCTTGCATAATTCGCGTAACGCCGTGCGGTATGCATTTGTAGTGCTTCCGAGTTATCGATACGGTATCTGCTGAAATATGAGAAATATTCACAATTGGTTGGTATATCAAATTTTAAACACATCGAAAATTAAACATCTATTATTTTCTTTACTACTACTAACCTAAACACTCAAAAAATACTTTATTTAAAATTTTTAACTGTTAATTAAAACATCATATTAATCGATGAGTGTCACTTTAATATGATACTAGCGACTTACCCTCGCTTCGTTCGGGTGCATGATGCTTGAATGATGAAATCCAAAGGGAAAAATATTTTTTTGTACCAGAAACCTTCGCAGGCGTATACAAGTTAACTCACCAGAGTTTCATCACAATTGGATCAATGGTTTAAGAACGCTTAGACGATAAACATACAAATATTCATTTTTGTTTATATATACATATATAATAGTCACAAATGTTACAAGTCAGCTCAATTGTTACAAATAATAACATATGTAAGGCTAAGCTAGTAGTCTCTGCCTACAGTCTGTATAGAATCGATTCACGATTGTGACCTTTTAATTGCCGCACTTATATACGCTAACTGAATTTCTGGACCGTAATTAGAAATGTTTGGGTAACTCCAATTAATGTATAAGTTTTCGTTAGCATTAGCTAGTTGGTAAGGCGAATTCGAAGAGAACTAATACTAGATAAACTAGAAACCAGCACTTTTGTACGTGGAATAGGTTTTCTTGCAAAATCTACGAGAGGTTTACTATCTTAGATTTTGCACGTATTGTTCGTTAAAAGACCTCAGTTACTATATCTTTTATTAAATAAAGAAAAACACAATTTATATTCAGTTAAATGAAAGTATTGATTGCAACTGGTGCATATATTATGTATATATTTCGTAAGATTGGCTTGCAAAAATTATTCCTAAATACATTAGATTGGACTATTAAATATATAAATAAATATTATCATCCATACCATCTAGTTCCAGAGTAAGCTACGAGGCCTATATTATCATGGATACCAGACAGTTGATACACTACACATATGTATAAAACTTTAAATACATATAAATATAAACATCCATGACTGGAGTATAAACATTCGTACTCATCACATAAATGAATACCCTCAGCGGGATTCGAACCCGCGACCGCTGGCACAGCAAATCTATTGTATAAAGATGAGGATTGAGGATATAGATTATACATATAGATATTAGGTTTAAATAAAACTATCTTTTCGGATTTTTTCGCGAATTTATTTTGATTTTTGGTTCCCGACGTTTCGATTGCTTTACAGCAATCATGGTCACGGGAGGGACTCTCTCTAGTTTTATTTAAATGTCAAATATTCGCGTAAATCTAAGAAAGTATTAGATATTAGGTTTTTATTTCGCGTGAAGTGTCAAGCTAATTGATAGATAACTTTTGAAATTTAAAGTAGCCTTGGAACTAAGAGCAACTTGTAGGTGTCTCTCACCCTCGACAAATTACTTTACGAATACTTGAGATTGAATAATTAACTCCCCATTACGAGGTGGCGTTAAAGGAACTTGGCACTCACGTACGTGAGTTACGATGTCGTATCCTGTGTTGACATTGTTTAGTTTTATACAATAGAAAGTCGTTTGCATTAAGTTTACTGAGGGTAGTTAGAATTCAATGACCTTTCGTTAATTATTATTGAAAGTTTAAACTTTAGTGTAGGTTAGTATGCTCAAGCTCTACTGTAACAACAGAAAGGACAACTATGTTATGCAATTCAGTTTATTAGCTATCAAAAATATTAGGTTTTCGACTTATAAATATCGTATTAAATAATAAAGAAACAACAATATTCTTATTAAAAATAACTTCTTATTTTACAAGTTCTAAAATAAAAAAAAAAAAAATAACATAGGTTATGAAAATTCAATAAAACCTTTGGATTAAAAGAGTTTCTTGTTACAGTTTAACACAACAAGTGGTGGCTTTAAAAGAGATAAGACTACAAGAGGAAGAAGGCGCACCTTTCACGGCGATACGTGAGGCGTCGCTCCTCAAAGAATTGAAGCACGCTAACATCGTCACGTTACACGACATTGTGCACACGAGGGAAACTCTGACGTTTGTTTTTGAGTTCGTGGTGAGTATTATAATAGAAGCTTTGGTAGCCTATAGTTTACTTCTTTTTTCATGTAAAGTTTTACATATAAAAAGTTATTATTTCATTTTTAAACACCAGAAATAACGTTAAGATATAAATTTTGGCAATATTATTGTTATAAAATATTTTGAACGAAGTGTTTATGGAGATAATTTTAAGCTAATAAAGATGTCCACCAACCAGCTTTACACAGTTACCTTTTAAATTTTTAATGAGACGCGTCGTGTGTAGCCGCAAATTTAACCACCCATATTTTATCTTATACAACTGTAATGACAAAATACTAAGACCACTAAAATATTAAGCCCTGAAAAGTGTGACTCATTTTAACAATATTCTCATTAAGAGTATTCAACGTAAATATTCTAATATATTATCAGATATTCATGAGACATTCAAGAAGGCTTTTTTGAATCACACCACACGATATTTTATTATTTCGTATATAAACTTCTGTCTTTTTTAAACTTAGTTGTTACTATATTGTTGGAGTTTTTTGTACTTTTAAATTATAAAAATATGCTGTGAAAATATATAATAAACTCTCTAGATAACTTTTTATAAGCCTTTATTGAACTGGGTTTTTTGCTTGTGTCTTCTATGTCTGTCAATCTGTATATCCGGTTTGAACTAATTATTTTTTACACCTGCTAACATCCTCGAGCTGTGACCATGACTTTCGTGATAAAATATAATATTGTACCTTGGACCTGGTGTGTTGTTATAACATAACTAAAGAAGTCTATAAATAGAAACTGGTTTTATGTCATAAAAATAAAACATTTACTTCATAGTGTTACTGATAACATATCAATTTCGAATTTACGCAGGACACGGACTTATCACAATACATGGAAATGCACCCTGGCGGCCTCAACCGACACAACGTCAGGCTATTCATGTTCCAGCTTCTACGGGGGCTCGCTTATTGCCATCGGAGGAGAGTTTTACACAGGTACATATGTATTGTAAAAGTACATTAAGGGCTGATTTTTAAATCAATAAAAATTATTCAAAGGATTTTATACAGCACAAACGAATAAATTACATTTCTATAAATAAAATAGTCCGATTATTTATTTTTACATTTAGTCGAATGTTCGCTAGTCAACGGATAACTTCACATCTCTTTATCTATACTAATATTATAAATGTGAAAGTCTGTGAGTATGGATGTATGGATGTTTGTTACTCTTTCACGCCAGAACGGCTGAACGGATCTGGATGAAAGGCACAGAGATAGATTATAGTCTGGAATAAAACATAGGCAATTTTTATCCCGGAAAAATGTACGGGTGGGATAGGTTTGTTTTTGTTTTCCTAGAGGCGAACCTGAGCAAAGCGAGGGTGAGACGCTAGTTATATAATGTTTCTGATGGTTGAAAAGTTTTTCCTTTCAATTACTTATTACATTTTCAATTTTTATTAAGCATTAATTTAAGTAACGAGATAAGTTTATTAGAGAAATGTTAATGGGTATATTTTTTATATTTCATAAATAAGAATTATATTGTTCTTACACGTGTACAGCACAAGGTCAAATGTCAATATAGCATGTAAAAGGTCACATTGACTACAAGGTAATACCGGAGGTGTGCCTATAATATGTATATCTTATATAATATATATTTTTATTGGATATGTGAAATGTGAAAGTACAGAATTTAAAACTCACTTTTAAAGTTTAATACAATGTATATTAATTTCTCTTTTCTTTCAATAGGGATGTGAAACCACAGAATTTATTAATAAGCTCTCACGGTGAGCTCAAACTAGCAGATTTCGGTCTCGCCCGCGCGAAGTCCGTCCCCAGTCACACGTATTCACACGAAGTCGTCACACTTTGGTACAGGCCGCCAGGTAAATGTTATTTTGGTTAAAAACGATAATAATACAAAATTTTAATATATTTGCATGTTAATTCTGAAATATTACACGTTTTGTTATATAATTTCATATTTATTAGGTTTTAAAAGAAAAAAAAATGATTTATATATAGCACAAAATACATATATACATATAGTTATATAGATTCGTCTTTATAAATTACGTTATATATAACGAAATCTATGAAAATGTTAATTTCGAAAAAAATATTAATACTCAAAACTTATTTTTATTAAAGAAAATAATAATTAAATAAATAAAAATATCACCGATATTTGTCTGATCTTATTAAAAATAACTTTGCTTAACTTTATGAGATATAACGAAGTGTATTTCTATGTGAAGTGGTCCACTCATTAATAATGCAGGTTTATTATCTTCCAATCAGTTGACTATCAAAATATCGATTTTTTAAGAGTGTTTGCGATAGCTATTCAAATCTTTTGCCTAATTTATCTCAAGTACTGAAATGTTATCTTTGAGATAGATACTTGAGTCGTTATTTCAATATAATATACATAAATAAATAGAGTTTTTATGTATATTTTTATAAAACTAATGCAATAATTTCGAAAAAATATGTTGTTTCACCATAACTATGCAAATTATAATAGATACTTACCGAAATTTTTCAGTATATTTTGTATTTTAAGAATAAACTATAAGAATTATAAATACATGTTATATTCCTTTTGCTCAATCACTTATATCAAAGAAGTGGTTTTTACTTTACGCTGTAACGGGTCAACGGATTTGTTAGGTAGTCTATATTATAAGCAATTATTATAAACATAGCTAACTTCATGAACGGAGTCGCGGGCAAAAACTAGTTATGCTTTATATTAAAAAAATATATAATTTTTACTGCATAATAATGAAATAAGCTGAGAATAAAATCTGTCGTCCCAATGTAAATAGTGTTAAGTTCCAAAAGACATACAAAACCTTTCTCACTACCCTATTTAAAAATAAATATTTATTGGTTTCTATATGGCTTTTGTCGCTTTTGATGAGATCCTATTGGAGTTTTTCGATAGGGTAATCTAATCACTTTCAAGTTTTAAACTGTTCAAGCATTTATTTTTATGGAAATTCAAGACTTCTAGATGTAAAGTTTTAATTTGCTTTCATTGAATTCTAAGTTGGCAGCAGAGTCAAAAGTTAAACTAGGTTAAACCTATAATTAATGTTGAAGGGAATTTTAATAAAAAGTTAAATAATTACGGATGTCAAAGGAATAATCTATACCGGATAATTAAATTACGTCGAGTTTCCAACGTTAATACGATACATCTATACATCTATGTCTATATACATGTAATAAGTTGTTTATTGAACAATTTCCATACATATAATAAAAGTGTAACTAATCGCTGCCTGTACATGGAAGATATTTTAGAAAAACTATTATTGAGGATCCTTATTATCGTAATAGAACCCAAAACAATGATTTTTAGAATTTTTGTCTGTTTGTCTGTGCGTTTGTGCGCGCTAATCTCAGAAACGGCTTAACCGATTTGGGTACGGTTTTCACAAATGTATTGTGGTAAGCTTCACTTGACATTTAGTGTTTTACATAATATACGAGTATGTATATTTTTTACATAATATAATAAAATATTTTTTTGTCAATAATAGTACAAATTGTTATTAAATGATAAATTATTTCCCATCTAGATGTCTTACTAGGCAGTACAGAGTATTCAACGTCGTTGGACATGTGGGGTGTTGGGTGCATATTCGTCGAGATGTTGTGCGGAGTGCCCACCTTCCCCGGCGTCAGGGACACGAATGACCAGCTCGATAAAATATTTAAGGTAATTAAATTAAGTAATCGAAAATATTTAATCGTTATAATTATCGTGTTATAGTTATTTTTTAATTTTTTATTTCTTTGAAATCGATTTCTTGTGTAATATTTTTTTACGTACCAAAACTTTTGTACGTTTTAAAGTTACTACCATGTGGCAATTTTAAATAAATGGATATGGGAGACGCGTCATGATACACTATATTGCTGTAAATCATTCAAAACGTCGGGAATCAAAAATCAAAATATATCCGACTCCGAAATCGAACCGAAAAATATCCAAAAAAAATCCAGATAGTTTTATTTAACAACGTGTGACAAATTATTTCTTAGTATATTTTTTGTTTATCTTACATTCTAATATAGACACGAGGAGAAATTTAATAATTCACTCTTTTATTAATCAATTTTGTTACAAAAATATTTCAAATACCTTTCGGTATCGTAATTTAATTTATCAAACGGTAATGTAGCAATTGACCTTTCAGTCCTCACGTAAAATGGCGCCAGTGAAACATTCGTAACGTAGTTATGAAGGATTTCATGGTTGAATTTTGTAGATTAATATCTGACTTTTGTACTTAACGATGAAATTTGTAATAAAACACTCCAGTATAAAGCCTTGAAACCATTTTTGATAATAATAATATAGTTCGTTTTCAGAACCAAGAAAAATGTAAATGTAAAAGGGCAATTGTCAGTCGGTGACTTAATGAGTTAAGACATGTAATTTTATATGTATACATAATAATCTGAATTAAAATCATGGTTATATCATATTTAGTTGTGAACGATTAATATATAAATCATGATATTATTCATTTTCATGTACGCTATCTATAATCTTAAAATAGTTTTTCTGTTTTGTTTTTAATTAATCTAGTATAATTGGTTGTGCGGACTCATTACCTTAAGAATATTTAAAATTTTATACTATATTTTATATTTTTTGAAATAAGTTTTATTCTTTTTATTTACGTATTAATGTTTACTGAAAGCTTTCGATTTGCGTTTTTTACAATATTCGTGTCACTTGCTTATATGAGTTTGAATGGATGGATGGAGAGGTTAGAAGTGTATAATAATTATAATATTTCATTTAGTTTAACATAATATTAATATTTTATTTATACTATTATGGATTTATTAAAAGAAAAAACTTTTGAAATTTGTTCTAACAAATAAAATGACAATTCACAGTCTCAGATAGCCACAGTACTAGATATTCAGAAGTTAGGAGAAGTTTTAATTCCACTTTGCATAGCAACTCATACCCCGAGGTGAGAAATGTAGATGGAGCGTCGCGTCGTGTCAGTTTAATTATTATATATAAGTGGAGATTTGGACCATTTTGTCCAGAAATATTACAATTAATTGTACATTAATTAAAATTACGCAAGTTTTAAAGATGGAGTACATATATTTTTATCATATTATTCTTATTACACCGATATAAACAAATATAATTTAATTATTTTTATGAAAAAAGATTATTGTTACAGAATGTCAATTTATATTTTAATTTGGAATAATTTTAATTAATGTAAAATATAGCTTGGGAGTTGGGACTGATGTGCACAACATGGATTATATAATTTTTAATTAATAGTTTTTTTTTTCTTAATTAAAAGTTCCTACTAGTATTGGCATAGTAAATATAATATTAATAAATATAAATATATTAGGACATTAACAAACTGATACACTACACATATATAACTTTAAATAGATACATATTATAAATATAAACTCCCATGACTGGAGTACAAACATTCGTGCTCATCACACAAATGAATGCCCCCGGCGGGACTCGAACCCGCGACCGCTGGCACAGCAAGTAAGGTCACTACAAACTGAGCCAAACGTTTCGTCGATAGTATAAAACATTATATAAAAATCCACATAAAACGCGACCGTTTATTGATTTTAACGGAAATGCAAAGATTGCCAGAAATACCAATTTTCACGGCGAATGGTTTTTAAGTTCAACACTATAATGTCATTTCATAGTTTTACCCGCCAACCCTAAAGCCGTTTTCCAACTGTTATATAAAAAATAGTACGTATGACAGTTGGGGGAACTACATCTGTCTAGATCTTTTCATTAGACGACTGCATTAGTGGACTGTGTTATTAGATATTCATAACGTAAGAGAAAATTTAATTCGCCTATGAATTGTTTTTAAACAAAAGTACTAGGTACACATAAGTTATGAGGAGATCTAATTCCACACAAACCACCACAGGTGGTAGGCACGCCAACAGAAGAGAGCTGGTGCGGTGTGTCCCGGCTTCCGGGACTCAGAGCGCACGTGTCCCGTTGGGGCGCGTGTCCCGCGCGTCCCTTGGCTGCCGCATTCCCCCGCCTGCGGGACGCCGGCCGGGACGCGCAGAGACTGGCCGCGTCCCTGCTGCAGCCGGATCCCACGCGGAGGCTGGCCGCGTCTAGGGCCTTGACGCATGAATACTTCGCACCTTTACCGCCTCGCCTCCAGCACTTGCCTGACGGTGAGTTGTGATCAAATGGACTTTTTGTCTTTGTTTGGACTATGGTCTGATTTTTCGTATTAAAGCAGTGGGACGTTACAAATGGCTGAATAAATTTTACACTGTATTTGTATTTGCTTATATTCTTTTTTGATTATGACGGAGAGTCATATATTTCAGTGCTGAAGATTATATGTATGATTTTTTTGACAGAAAAGCTCTCATTTCCCAACTCGAGACTCGAACCTAACTCATTATCTGTAATCCACAAACCGACCGGCGAGATAGTTTATGTTATGAAAAACGAGAGAGATTTTTTAATTGTATGTTATATGCAAATAAGAGATTATAATTATTGTAAGGCTAATAAAAAAATGTTGTGGTCGGTACAGTTTATAGAAATTGATTATTATGCAACTAAAATATATAAACGCTTACGTAGGAAGAATTTATCATTTCAAACTTAGTTGGTGATACTGTAACATAGCGCCAAATGGCAGTTAACGAATTCCTATAATTATAATAACTAATGATATTTTTGTTGCAGAGGTGTCGATTTTCACGGTAGAAGGCGTGAGTTTACATCCAGAAGACTAGACCCACGTAGTATCTGTTTCTCGTTCCTACCCATCGGGACATTATTAGTTAGTACCTTTCAATTCCTATAGTTTTAATGTACGGTCGAAATACGGTTCTTTCGTTTCGACGGACCAAAATTTCGTGATAGTCCAAACTTCTCTCCCCTCCTAGGAAAAATTAAGGCAAATGCCCAATATCGAAAGGGTTGCCAATTCGCTCGATTTAATGTTGAATATTGTTACTATGTTCTTATTACTAATTCATTTTATGTATGTATAAGCAGATTTGCCAACCCTAGAACTTAATTTTTTCTTATGTCATTGTATTAGGTAATAATTATAAATATTTGATTTGATATACTTAATTAGTAATTTTGAAATAAAAGTCATTTGAAAGCCAGTTAGAAAGAAAGAAAGTTATTGTTTGCTTATGAATTAAATATAATTATTTCTTTAGGGATCACATGTGATTTTTTATTTATCCGGAAAATAACCTAGAATCAAATAGTGCGAATCGGCAACCCTAGTGTCCCTCAATCCGTCGATCGCTTCGACTTTATTATTACATTAGCGCTTATTAAGCTTCTAATATATCCATCCATGTAATTCAATTATTGTATGGTGACAAGGTATACTGATAGGTGTCGCGTGTACCGGGTTTGTATAATAATAACAGAGCAGTGTGCCATTTATCTATAAATGAGAGTACGACGTTATTTTAAAAGAAAAAGATTTTTACGCTAAATGCTCATAATTTTGGTAAAAATTTTGAAGATATTTATTTATATTATAAGGGATATTATTAACACCCTGTATAAATCACGTATGATTTGATGCGAACAAAGATTTAATAAATGCTATAATTTTGTATTCGAGCTTTATTTTTATTTGGCGTCTTAATGCACATTCCTGCGGTGCTATATGAACTTTATATTTAAATATCTGTCGAGATAGAGATGTTGTGGTGAGCTTTAATCGGAATCGATAACTTCGCGGTTACAACTCGCGATCGGAAACGTATGTCGTTATCGGATATATCTAACATTATCGATAACGATTATTATAATTTTCTCGATTAAGCATTTTCGATTTCGATTGCGAGCTGTAATAGTATAGATAAATGTAGGTTGTTAAATGTCTCTATCTTAACGTGTTATTTGAACCGTTTCTCTCTTCACTATGCTTCATGGGAAGCGAGCGATGGAATACCTTCAGTGTTAAATAAAGGGTGTTTGATTAACTTAAATAGTCAAATGCCCTATAAATAGAGACGTCAACTAAATTAAATTTAAAATATCATGACAGATCTCAAATTTTATTAAGTGTGGGACCGTCCTTTTGTAAAATAACGTGATAGGTTCGATTATTGAAATTATACTAATTAATCTGTACGACAATGTAGGTGAGGCTAGGTTTCTAGCTGATTAGTGAATTTACCAGTATAGTGAAATTTTAGTGGTCCCTCACATGTAAGGTTAGGGGTGCAATGTACGTAGATACCGGCACATTGGCAACTTGAGAGTATTATAACACTTTATATTACTTAAAAGATTAGGACCGGTTTTTTGTATCGATTGAAATGTAAACTGAAAATCTATATAGCCGAGACAGTAAACATAGGCGAAAGAAGTCAAGGGCACGAGTTAGTCGATTAAAATATGATTTTAAATAAAAATTGAAGGCAAAAGCTTGTGAGCAAATTATAATTTATGTCAAGAAATTACACTTGACGACGCAACAATTATAAATGATACACTAAAAATCATATTCTCACCCAACAGTTTCATATTCTCAACGAATGTTAGAAATGTTCGAAGTCAGCGTCGTCTTTTAAAGATTTATTATAGTTTTCAATCTCGGGAACATCTCGCAAAGACAATGTAAGTCTGCGACTAGATTTTCCCATTTCATTCGCTCAGAAAATAAATCGACGAGGCAATAACATGGTTATTTGAAGGAGTTGATAGCTTTTAAAACTTGTACTACTTGGTCTGTTAACTGAGTTGTTTTCCTCAAATAGTTATGTACTGTAGTAACTTATATAAAAAGTGGTAACTGCCTCGGTGGTGTAGTGGCTAGCATGTACGGCTGCACACCCTGAGGTCCTGGGTTCGAGTCCCGGGTCGGGCCAAGTTTAGTTATTGAGTCTTTCTGTATAGTAAGCCTCAGTAACAGCCCGGAGTTGGGAAGTTGGCGGTGTTTCACCCCCGTGCCTCGGAGAGCACGTAAAGCCGTCGGTCCTGCGCCTTAACTCTCACCGGTCGTGTCGAGTAGTCGTCCCACCGGAGTATGAGAGTGACAGGAATAGAGAGAGCACTTGTGTCTGCGCGTACACTTGTGCACTATAATATCTCCTGCGCAGTTGGCTAGTCTCAATGAGGTTGGCCGCCGTGGCCGGAATCGGTCAGGAGGACATTATTATTATAAAAAGTGGTTAAATTGTGTTCCCTTGAAAAAATATGTGGGATAGTAAAGAATATGATTTAAAACGAAGAATGTGAACATTTTCATTTATTTCATGAAGCTTGTAAAAGGATACTATTAAATAAATGCCCGTGTGGACTGAGCCTTACATGTCGTATTTTCACTGCCACTTTACAGATACCATCTAGATAGGAAATAGTAATGTCGAGTTGTCAGTGTGCGCGGATAGTGCGTGTAATTAGTGTAGTGTAGTGAATACAGAGCTTTATATCCGTATTCATAGACGTCCCTCGAGTTAATACGAAATACACGAGACTATAGCTATTGATAAAAAGAGGTTTTTCAATGATGATTTACTCGAGCTTTCGATAAAATAAGTATTAATTCAGGACTTTGAGGTATCAAAAAGCTTTTGATTATTTTATATTTTTTTTTCTTTTCATTCATAATCTTAAGGGACGTATAAGAGTACGGATCTTAGAATCGTAACATTGAGTGGGGAACGTCAATCGATCGAGCACAAAATTTTAGACTGTTGTATTTAGAATGTTAGAGTAGAAATTTGGAAATTCGCATCGAGTTGAGTATTCGTTTACGGGAATTATTTATATTTTTTAAATCATAAAAAAATTTCACAGAAAGACAAATTTATTTACATCGAATCCTTTTTTATTTGCGTTTATTTTGCTGCGTATTGTAAAGTTACGCTTCAACAAAACGTTTATTCAAACCCGCTCTATATAAAGTTTAATGAGGATAACATAGAATTTGTAACATTCGACGTGAATGAATACCAACTTTGTACGTTATAAGTCGGATGCCGTTTCCCATTCTCTCGGCTTAGTTAACCCTAATTCGGCTCCAAACACCAAATTAGTGAGTAAATTGTATAGAAACGCAATACTTTTCAGTGTACATGATTTGTTGAGTTTTTCTACGTAATAAGTGGAGGTCACCCGTTGAGTGAGGCACCGGCATCTTTGCGATGTGATGTAACATAAGTGTATATTGTTCGATTACTGAGCATTTAACCGTGTGGCGAGTGTGTTGTGGCGTTACACACGTTTCGTATCGATATTACAACTCCAATTTATATAATATGGCATAAAAATTATATTTTAATGTGAAAATAAATTTTAATGTATCAATAACTTATGAAGATGCGATTTCACACACACACACATTTGGTCAATAAACATTGTGATTTATGAATAATTTTAGAATGTATAGAAATTATTTATGTTTGTGACGGCGAAACGCTACGAAACGAGTGTAATATAGCGAATGGCGATGTTGTCGCGTAATGCATTTGTAAAATGAAGGAACGATGTTACAATTCTGATGAAAAGGCGAAAGTTGTGTATATAGTCGAATTAGTTTATACTTTAGTTCTCTCCAGTCCTATACATGTTGCCATTGCTGTTTGTTTATAGTGCGGGGTCTTCATGAAACGATGTAATGATTATGAACATCGGTAAAAAATAACCGACATTTTCTTGTTTCACAAGGTCTTAAGGACAGTTGTCTTTGTTATTTTTATAGCTTATGAAGATTTTTAGATTTGTTTTCTGAATACTCTTCAACGATATAAATTGCATCGTTTTATTGGAATCATTTTATATCTGCCAAATCTTTTTTATGTATTTTTTTTGCTAACGGACCTCAATGGTCCGGTTTCTATGAATTTAAAAAGATTTGATTATTATGTGCCCACTGACGTTTTTTTTTATTCTATGTTGTTTCAGAAAAGAACAATTCTTTACTTACATGAAATTATACAGAACTAAATGTACTATATAATAAAAATCAATTTAATTTATATACTAATCGGAGTAAATCTTATGAATAAATATTTATTTTATTTGAATACTTAATAATCTGTGGTACATAGCTATATACCTATAGTTAAATAGAAAGATATTGGCAGATATAAATAGTCGCACATTCATGGGAATTATATGAGATTTATTTTAGTTATAATTATGTAGTATTTACGATTTTATTAACTTGATTTATACTGTTGCAATTTGACGAGCCGGTTTTATTTCATTTATTATACATAATTGTGTAAACAATGTGCTTCTAATCATTTGAAAGAATGTAAATACGATATTTGAACTGATAATAATAAAAATTTTTATTTCTTAATGATGACTTGTGTTTTCTCTTTAATGTACCCTAATCCCAATTATTATTAATAATAACCTATTTTTTATTGTATATGTTCATTTGGATTTTATAAAAAATATATTTCATACACAGTATAAAAAATAAGTATTTTTAATTATTTCATTTTCACCCGCTTAAGGGATGATTTCCGGGATAAAAAGTATCCTATAAGGCTATATCCTTCCTAGAGTCTCAAATTATCTTCTTACCAAATTTCATCTAAATCGCTTCAATAGTTCCAGAGATTACATCCTACAAACATACTTACAAACTTACAAAATTTACGTTTATAATATTATATAGTATTATTATGATTATATTAATATAAAGATATAGATCTAGACATAAATAATATCTATATAAGTACATTTATTTTATTTTTTCCAAACCTATAAATAAAACTTCAAAGAAAGGGCTTCAACTTATAATATGAATATAGTAAAAGAAATCATAAAGATGAATTGAATTTTACACGACCTTTGATAAAATACCTAATTTTGTCGACTTCAAAGGTATATTTATACGAAAATTTAATGAACTCCGACAAATCTATTTCTAGGTTTTAAAGGTAAATGAAAATTCAATTTAATTATTATTAGTATAAACTCAATAAAGAGTTTTATTTTCCCAAATAAAAATGTCAAAATGCGAATGATATATGTAAGTAATATAATTATTAATTACATTTTAATTATAAAGATCCACCCCTTAAATCTGCCTCGTCATATATGATATCCAAGGTTCGAGTTCCAGGTCAGGCCACAATTAGAACTGGGTTTTTCAGACACGAAATAGGATCCTGGCGTTGAGAAGTTACCGATGTAACACCTACGTGCCTTGAAGACTACGGCACGTTTAGCTGTCTATCATCGATAATGTCGAGACGTCGTCCCACTGGACTAAGTCTGGCTAGTCTCAGTCTGATTGCTCCGTGTCCGAAATCGGTAAGGAGGATATTAAAAAACCATTTACGGAGATTTTTTCACAATTGGTAAAAATAATCACTTAACATACCTACACACAAAAATATATCCGAATTGAAATTCATTATTCTGAAGTCGGTAAAAACGTATTATTGCTATATTCAATAATTTAACATGAAATTTACCCGTAAATCTAGTTTAGTAGTGTATGCGGAGACGGCTAAATAATCAAACACTTGATACCGGAAGCCTCGCAATATTGTAGCGAAAAATGAAAATTACATGAGATGGAGTCGACTAAGAAGGAAAACCGTGAAATTTCCAGCGATTCTTGGCTTCACTCCAAATGCACAAAATGAGAATCTAAACTAAGTTCGATATTGCTAATCGAGTTTGTAAAAAATACGTGACTTACAAAAGCTGACTATATCAATGTTACATAAATTATAATTAAAAAAATGAGGGGTCTATGGACCCCCGGTCGGAACGAAGTTCCTTTCGCTTTTTGGTAGACGTTTGGAATACAGTCAATATAATTTATATTATAAAATATCAAGTTGATAGAGTTTAGTTGAAAAGTTTACGATAAAATATATTTATTATGTATCAAATAAATAATGATAAATTAAACACTGAATGATCTAGGATAAGTTAATGACAAAAAAATTAAGAACTCTTAAAAATCTTATTTTATTAATAATAATTTTTTAATTTTAGAAATAATCATTAATTATAATTTAATATAAAATTAAAAATAAAAGTTAAAAAAAAGCTGATTCGAAGAATGTTTTTATTATAGATAAATTCGAGAAAAATATTTAAGTGAGTTTATGAGCTATACCTATATTTTATAAGATGATTGCTGTAAAAATAAATCCGCGAAAACATCCGAAAAGATAGTTTTATTTAAAAAAAAAATCTTTCATTATAATATCGTATACCTATACATATTTATAATAGCGACTTATTCTCGCTTTGCTCAGGTTATGCTTAGGTGCCTAACAATAGCCTATGTTCAAATAATAGTTTGTGTTTACTAAATTTCATCCAAATCCGACTAACCGTTTCAGCGTGAAGAATAAAGAAACGTATACACTCGTACACAAAGAAAATAATGTACAGTACTATTATAAAAAAGAAAGATTTGTATTTTTGTATGTTTGGAATGAATGAACTCAAAACTACTGGACCAATTTACATGAAATTTGGTAAGAAGGTAGTTTGAGACCCTGAGAAGGACATACAACATTTTTCATTCTGGAAATCATCCCTTAAGGGGATGAAAATGTATGGGCAATCAACCTAGCGACGGAGTTTCTACGGGGAATCATCCGAGCGAAACGAGGGTGAGTCGCTAGTGCTTTAATAAGAGTCCGACCTCGTATTTCAACTACATATTTTAAACTTGTAAATGCCTCGAGAAGATTACACAACGAACAATTACTATTTTCATAAAAATATGGGAACTTTACCATATAAAAATGTACCTATACATAGTAGGTATATAACTTCTTAAAACGTCGCATGTAAACGTTACAATATGTTGCAAAATTAATTAGTTTGCTACGAGTCTCGATGAGATAATTGAAAGTAAAAGCTGACAAAGGATGTAAATTCGTCGCCACGTTCATTCTAAAGCGAAGTTGGCATCCGTCAAAAGTCAAGCTCGAATTGATATGCCGGCTAATTATCTCCCCTCAGGAAACAAAGGCTGACTGCGATTAAAGAAAATTTGTGAATTATTTATACTAAATGAGAAAGAAATTCACTAAAAAGGCCCATTATCTAGGAACCTTTGAAATAATTTTTGGTTCACATAATCTGTTTTAATTAAAAGTTTTTAAACAAACACCGGAGAGGGTCGGTTTTTTCTTTACGGGTTTTGTTGAAAGTTCATAATATTTTATACGTATCACGTGATATTAAACTCTAATAAAGTACTTATTACTTTTCTTAAATTTAATTAGGAAAGTAAATAACTTTTTAGAACTTTTTATTACAGAAATTGTACTTTTTAGGTGTAAATATTTGAAACAAAGTACCTATATAACATTTTCTACAACAAAGTTAGGTTCTCTAAAGCTAACAAACGTTTATTATTAGACTTGAATAACTTTATATTGTTATTTGGTATCTAGGATCAATATTTAACTCCAGTTAATTTAGTAGCCGGCTGAAGTTGTAGTAGTTAGGGCTTGAATTACTCAAACACTAATCTCTTAATGAGAACTCCAATTGAAGTGACTTTGCTTAAGGGAATTGAAGCCTATATTGCTTCTTCACGAACTTGATCAGCGTCGTGTTACAAATAAATAGACTAAAATTATTTCTATCTCCTTAGAGGTAATCTACAGATCTAATCGGATTTTTATCAGTCGTGTTTTTAACCCAATTTGATCAATAATTGATTTAAATATGTATATAATAGTACAATATACCTACTTCAATTAAAAAAACCTTGTTTTTATTGTTATAAAAATATTTCAAGATTTGTATGTACCTAGTGGATAAAGAAACTGGAAATACCATAATTTAAAATTGTGTAATATATATATTTATTATAATTTAATATGTGTTTGTTACTCTACGCTATAACGGCTGGTAGAGTTTGGAGGTTTTTTATCATTGAGAAATTTATTTACGCATACCCATACAGGGTGTTATGTGTAACTCACCGGCTAGAAAAGTCATTACTACCCACTAAAACCCTATGGAATCTTCTCTGTCTTAATGAATGCCGCAGGATTACTTAGGCACCCAGCTACGACGCTTTGACGGCAGGCCTGTCGCGGCAGACCACAACAACGATGAGGTTGTTCCAACGGTCCACTCTGCTATTAGAGAAGTACCAGGTGCAATCCACATGGTACACTATCCACCGAGGTGGGCTGCCTCCCAGTGTGTCTCTTTGCTTCACGTCCGGCTGGGTTGCCGTACGCTAATTGGCCGAAAAAGTAGTTTTATTTTATTCTAACACGGCTTCATTTTTAAGCAACGGATTGTAACTCACACTTAACTTTTATTTATTTTTTGTTGTGTCGTGTGGGTCATTCGTAAATGAATATATTTCTCATCAAGTTGTCCTGGTACGCGGCTTTATTTTTACCTTGTGTCCTGTTAAGTCCTGAACATAATATACTATAAACATATAGATACCTAGTTTGGAAGCAAAAATTCCTTTCATCCTCAATAAATGATAAGTTTTAAAGAGCTCTTTAGCTGCACCTATCAAGTCGGAGCGCGTCATAAACAGTTAACCTTTTCCAGGATAAAGGTTACCAATACAAGCATGGTATCGGAGGAAATTTTTATACGATTTTAGTAACGGGATATGCGTTTGCAGATTTTATATACATAATAGTTAAATATTAAATATTATACAAACGTTTTAAATTACTTTTTTGCATATACTATATTATTACATGTATGTACTAATCTATTATTCTTTCTTTATTATCTAATTCACTCCAAAAACTCACTGTTGCTTAAAAGAAAGGTAAATCAACAAATACCTTCGCAATTATATTAATAGTTAATATAAATGTTATTCCCGGGTTAGTTAAAACAAAGAGTTAATTACTGCTCACGCTATCTAATATTACGAGTATGTATGTATGTATTCAGCCCTTTTTAACCTCCCACTGCTGGGTACGGGCCTCCATACGAGGGGGTTCAGGCCATAGTTCACCACGCTGGCCAAGTGCGGGTTGGCAGACTTCACATGTCTTTCAAAAACTTGCTACGTTCTCTCAGAAGTAGGTTTCCTCACGATGTTTTCCTTCACCGTAAGGCAAGTGGTAATCATGTTGGAAATGATTCGCACGTGAAAATATCAGAGGTGTGAGACCCGGGATTTGAACCCGCTTCACTCGGTTTCCCAAGCGAGCGCGTTACCGCTGGGCTACCACTGCTTTTTATATATTACGAGTAGTCTATGGTAACTGCAGCTACATTAATTCAATAAGAAGGGGAGAAGTGAAGTAGGTATCACTGTCTTCCATAAACTATGCAAGTACCTATGATAAAATTAAAATAGATGATGATGTTGTAAAATTAATTTGCTTTTTATATTATTATGCTTTTTTCAACTGTCAATCTGTCCAGTGGTTTTCTCGTAATGCGTTCCCAGACAGACAGACAGATTTTGTATAAGACTCTGTATCGTTAATAATGACTAAGTCAATAAGATTTTCCAAAAAATATTCGACTCAGAATTTTATTATATTATGTATAGATACAGATACTGTTAAAAGTTAAATATTTATTAAGTACTTCTCATTCTCATCTCTAACCGAAAACTATAGAATAAGAGAAAATAGGGACGCTAAAATCTAATTGCTTGTTCACACGCAAACTAAATATTAAGCTGGCGACCGCGCGCCCAAGGCGTAAATAACCTTAGTTTATAGTTATTATAACTGATATTGCCTATCGCTAATGACTAATGTACGAATGTGCACCTTAGGTCAATTATTATTATAAATTATACTATACATATATAAGAGACGTATCAATTATATTAAGTTAAAATAAAAATATATAAATTACAAGGAAAAAGAAAACAAGTCAGATTTTTCTTCGAAAAAACTTAATTAAATAGCACATAAGCTATTAAGTAGTTTAAAGTAAGTATACTACGGAGTACGGTTTTTCTTAGTGGGAAATAATAAGCTGAAACTTCACGAGTAGCTTCGTTTCGACGAGATGCCCAACTTTTCTTTCTACGAAATTTTGATAGTGGTAGATACAATTATGAATTCATACTGAACATGTCGAAACGGTGATTGTCTAAAAGTTATTTCTAACAAGTTGTTTTACAATTTAATCTTGGGATAATCCAACATAAAACAAGAAAAAAATATTGTCCTAAAAAAACAGATGATTTGGGTCAAATCGTCCTCCTCTCCGAACTTGTTAAAATAACAACGTCATAAAATTTATTAATAATCGGCTCATTTTCATAGTGTTTATTACAAAAAAAAGTATAATTGAATGGTCACGTCGCCCTACAAATAAAACGGTAGGATTTCTCAGTCCTACGCTCGGCTGTCTCCCGGTGATAGGTACATTATTAAATAAGTCACATCGATATGTTGCTATGTAATTGAGAAATGTTTCTTTCTTTATCATACTCTTAATTTCAAAAGTCGTGCCCGTGTTGAAACATTTTAACGGAGGTGTTTATTAGGTACTTCTACGCCACTTTATCGTCTGCTTCTCTCGGGTGGTGGTAATAGGGATTCGCGTTAGTGCGTCCACTTGGTTAGACTAACGGCTAGGTGACTGGCCACGTGGTCTTTTTCCAATTATTTTCAGTGTAATGACAATTTCTCGAGATCGTCTGGTTTAAGTTTGTCTGGTTTAAGTAGGTTAAAACTCGTCGATAGCAGATCGTGGACAGCCGAGACGTAATATGGACTTGCTCTAGAATAGATTTGTTTATGCTCTTTGCTGTCTAAAGTATCCACAGCATTCTCTTCAAATATATGTCGTACATGTCAAACACATTTTTTTTTGGTCTGCGGTACAAATCTGCCGTCATAATAAAGAAGGCCCTAACTAACAATTTGGTTAAAAATGACTTAAATACAGATTCGGAATCAGAAAAAAAAAAATGCTACTTGATAGTCTTATTCATAAAGCTCTAAGTATTATGAATCTGGAGATACCACAACTATTTTCATCATACTTAATTACGTCAAAACTACTAATAAGTACTAAGACAAAATTTCAAATATCTTGAAATCAACTTTGACGAAGTTGCGGCCTTCTTTTTTATGACGGCAGAAATTGTCCATGACCGCCTACGCCGTCAAGAATTGCTGAGAATATCAGAGTTCGCACTTATCTATAATCGTACCATAGGCACCTTTCTAGACTGCCAAACCCTTTTCAATTATATCATTGCTGATACATGAGTAACATACAAAGTAGAATAATAAAAGCAGAAGTTTATTATTATATTCTATATGTGGATTGCATGTGTGTTCTGTAAATAAAGTATTGCTATATTATTATCTAAAGATATAGAGATTCAATTAATTAGTGCAATATAAATATTCTCTTTCTAATTAAATATAAGAATTCAGTAAGATGAATTTAAATACATTTCAAAGCAAAAGTTGAAGAAAAACTTTTTAATTGCGTTCTTTTATTATTTTCTTTAACATCGATGGTTTTAAGAGTAGACAAGAGGGATCATGACATTGCAAAAACCTTTTTAATTGATCTTTTGTTATTTGTAAAGGAAATTAAAATCCGAAGAGGCAAAAACAGTTAAAAGGTTTAAGATTTCTAACAAATCCTCGATAAGTATTTGTACAAAGTTATTAGAAAAGAGGTTTATTGCTATTTTATTTTTAGATACATCTTCTTTACAAGTATAGTAAGTGTAAGCTTTAATTCAATTTCTTTTTAAAAGATAAGAAAAAGATTTCTTCTGTAACGTAAGCCTGTAATTAAAGAGAAATATTTGCCGGATCGGGGCGTCCCTGAGGGCGGGCGGCGATGAGGAGCGTTAAAGATATCGTTTGTGGAAAATCGTGTAAATTCGCCATTGCTTTTAATATTGTTATTTAAAAAGTAATTTATGCTAGATTCAAAAAATACTTTCATAATACAGGTAAAAGGTATTTATCGCCTAATTCTTGAATACAGTCGCAGGTAAAAATTCCGCAATAGGGAAATAATATAATTTGTTTTGAATTAAATAAGCTCATTCTGATGAACTTTCTGTTTCGGCGTGCGTGCGTGCATGCGAGCGTGCGTGTGTGTGTGTGTGCGTGTGTGCGTGTGTGCATGTGTGCGTATGTGCGTGTGTGCGTGTGTGCGCGCGCGTGTGTGTGTGTGTGTGTGTGTGTGTGTGTGTGTGTGTGTGTGTGTGTTGTGTTTGTGAATGCAAAATTCTTTAATAAACAATGGTCAAAAGTTCTTCAGTCTCTTCATACGTAATGGATTTAAGCCACGCTAAACAAAAACAAAAAGTGATGCTTTGCGACCGCGGTTCTTGCAGAATTAAAGAACGCAAGAAAAATATTTAACAACTCCATTCTCAAGTTTCAGCCGATTTGAGGACACTCTTTCAGCGCCTTTGTAAATAACCAGTGTGAACGTCTGGATCTACATCTACTTATAAATAAAATTGAAGTGTCTGAACAACTACCGTCCTGTGCCCCATGTTGAGCTTATATAGTTATTTGTGGGATATCAAAACGTAAACAACCGTTTTGGCTATTTTGAATGCCAAAACGGTTGAATGAAATGAATTTTAGTTTAACAAGACTCATTAGCGGATACACCACATAGCAGAAAATAAGACAGTGATTACTACTTACTACCTACAAAAACCCAACGTATTCAAAAATTCAAAAAAATCCATACGATGCTACTGACCCAAAACGATTGTTAAACAAATTCATCCTCTTTTATTTAATTGGAAGGTTTTTGACCATTTTTAGGTCACTTTGTTCAATTAAGCCGGAAATGAATGGGCAGTGCTTGTCAAATATCTCTGGTCTTTATGTCGTTCTATAAAAGTAACTATAAAAAGAATGGTCTTAAAAACTGTTTAAATAATTAATATAATATCGAATAATCAAAATTATATTATAAAAATATTGTGTGTAGTTAACTTTATTAACAGTTTATGTTATTATTATTATAACATAATTTTCGTTCGAGTGGGTCCCTAGGTACGCGGATTTTGTTTTCAATTTTATGGGTTTTAATTTTTTTTTGCGCGAAACCCTAATCCTTTTCTTTAAATAAAAGTAACCTAAGTTACTCCTTATAACATCAGCTATCTGTGAGTGAAAGTCCCGTCAAAATCAGTCCATCCTTTTCGGAAACTAGTCAGAACAAAAAGACCTACAGACAGACAGACAAACAGACATTTTTTTTTAATTTTTGAAGTTATACTTCTTTTGGCACGTTTAGAAAAAATTATGAGAGTAACATTTTTACGATGCGCGCGCACACCGACGGCCTAAAAGCGACATGATGAAGTTACCGTTAAGATAACCGTCTCTCCGGTTCCCGTGAAAACTCATAACTAACTCAAATATTCATAAATCTATAACACGTGTTTTATATCAGTGGAGATAAAAAAAATATATATTTATTTTTATTAAGTTATCATTTCTTTTACAAACAGCAAGTTGTGACATACGGGATGAAATCTTTAGCTATTTTTGTTCTGTTACGCCAAAGAAGTATAACTTCTTACGTGCGTACATAAGTACACACGTTTTTTAATTGTAAGTACTATATACTTTCATACGTATTTAGTAAACAGCTGTCATTTTAACATTAGAAACAGACACTTCAATGTAATTTATCTGTATAGATATTAGATATATCTTATAGTAGGTACTTACCTACTGTGTAAGCTAACCTGCTTTTAAGTTACCTTTATCCGTAACTGAAATAGATAGTTTAATAGATTTAGTTCGTAGGTATATCGACGAGTAATCTTTAGACTTATTTAAGCGGGAGCGTAATCCCATTTATTAAATAATATCTTCATGTTTCTAAGAAATATGAAAATAAATTTAAAATTAATGACTAAGTGATAATATTAAAGAATATTAGTTATTTATTTTTATATATACTAATATTATAAAGGAGCAAAGCTTGTAACTTTGGTTGTAAGGGGTAAACTCAGAAATGATCCAATTCTGAAAATTCTTCCACTAATAGGAAGGTACATTATTTACTACCGACAGACTTTTTTTATTTCAACAAAAGTGTGTTTATTGTAAGATATCATATGTATAATGTATGTATGTATATCATTTTTATTTTACTTAACTCTGTTATTTGTTCACACCCTTCCACTTCACACTTTGCTATTTCCTACACCTAAAGGTTCCCTGAAAGAAGGCTCTCGTGCATTTTCCTACTACTGTATTATTATTTTTTTATTTCTTCCTCTTTTGCGTGTGCAATAAAGAGTATTTTATTGTTATTATTATTATTATCTTAAGAACTTTAAATAAAATCGGAAATAACTGACCATTAAGGTGCTTTAACCGTGTGCACTTCAAATAAAGCAATAAAATGTTTGGCAAAAAGACGCATAGGTGTGTCGCTAGTCAGTTTCTATAATTATACCTATATTTTGACATTCTAAAGAGATTTCACAATAACAGTTATTTCTATGTTTCTGCCTTCACTAATATTGTGTTACTGTAGATATTTACATCGTCTATTTGTCTTTATCTATACGTCTATACAGATAAATAAAATTGGAGTGTCTGTTTGTAATATTAAAATAAACGCTCTTTACTAAATGCATATGGATGTATACACGGTACATATACCAAAACAACATTTTTTACAATTTTTGTCTGTCTGTCTGACTGTCTGTTTGACCGACCGACCGATTTTGACCGGACTTTCACTGGCAGATAGCTGATGTTATAAGGAGTAACTTAGACTACTTTTATTTTAGAAAAAGAATCAGGGTTCCGCGAAAAAAAATTAAAACCCATAAAATTGTGAACAAAATCCGCGTACGGTGTACGTACCCGAGCAAAGCGAGGGTAAAATAGCTATATAATTTAAATGAATATCTTAGGAGTAGCAGGCTACTATTTATATAATATAAACATAGCTAACCGTGAAAACGTACCTAGGGACGAACGCGAGCGAAGCGAACGTGAGTCGCTAGTTTAAAATATATTCGACGACAATTGAGTACAAGAAAATTTAATCAAAAAGGCTTATTCAAATTCAATCTAAACTCCTTCATGTGTTTGTGCATACATGTAAAACTAACATGAGATACATTATCAGATCAAAGATGAGATCAATCATGTGTAAAGGTTCAGACAGACGTACAGTCCACGTCTCTAGCGTGCGTCCCTTACGGATCTATCGGTGTGTGAAAATCAGTTTGACGGCTCGAGCAGAGTATGCGCATGCATTAAAATATATTATAAAGTTCATTTCGTATGCATTTAAATATTAATAGATAGATATATGAAATTAATTAGTTCTACTCTTTAGGGTTCCGTACCCGATGGATGCCAACGGAACCCTATTACTAAGCCTCCGCTGTTCGTCCGTCTGTCAGAGGGCTGTATCTTATGAAACGTAATATGTAGAGAGTTGAAATTTTCGCAGTGTATGTATTTCTATTGCCGCTATAACAACAGATATTAAAAATAAATAAAAATACAAGAAACATTTTTTTAATATTCTTAATCTATTATCAATTTTAATATAGGTACTACATACTTACATAGAGTAAAAGTCATATTAATAAAAAGTACATGTACGATGGTACGGAACCCTACATGTGCGAATTCGACTCGTACTTGGTCGATTTTTTTTGCTTACTTCTATTATATTGTAAACAAAAACAACACAACCTTATAATATTGAGACAATATTTTTTGCTTAACACATAGTTTGTTCGTATAAAATTATTTATTAACATGCTTTGTATTAATCCAATCAGAATCATTGTTCTATAAATAATAATAATTAGCGCAACTACAAATGAATCTACCTAAATAAAGTAAAACATTATAGGCGGTGCTGGTAAAATCTGAAACTGCGAGTATAGGGAATAATGAAAAGTGATCAAAAAAGCCACAAGGCTAATTTTAATAAAAACATTCAGTGTATTTTTTCAAAGCTATATATTTACACTTATACTATAGCATAAATTGGTAATAACTGATAAAACTATTTTGGAATCTAATATATTTAAACGAACAATTCTTGTATATTTATTTATTTATTTATGCTGGCGATCTCGGAAATGGATCTAACGATTTCGCTGAAATTTGTTATGTGGAGGCTTTCGGGGGCGAAAAATCGATCTATATTAGTCTGATGTCTGGGAAAAGGCGCAAGATTAACAAATCAATTGGTGTGTTTGAGATCGAATCTCGATCGGATACAAAGTTTTACATATTTTTTTTTGTATTTATTCAAGTTTTTAGTTCTTTTTATCTAAAAAATACGATATAACAAAAAAAAAAACACCGAGCAAACCTCGGTCGCCAGGTACTTAAGTACTGATCTTAAAAGCACATAAATATAATCTTTCTTAAAGTTTGTCTACTGTATGCGTTCAACTTTACATTACATCTGCTATATGTGTACATATTTTGATTAATCATAGAAATGGTCAACGGCAGGAAATAGATATTTTTTAACATCACTGTAAATCCTACATGAAAATATATGTTACAATAGATTTTAAGCCCCGCTCGTTCCAGCTCAGATTTATGTCAGATTATTTTGTTGTTTTATTTTAAATATATTTTGTAAATCCTATTTCACACATTTGCTTATTTTTATTGGATTTTTATAAAGTTTTAATAAAATAAATTTTCTTTTCTTGCTCAAAATCTTTTTTATTAAGGTGTTTAAGAATTGTAAGTTGAAATTATGAAAGAGCGGGAGTTAAATAGTGTTTTCAAAATATTTTGAGTCCACTAAGTTTTCAATTTTAAAAGCGTTTTTGTACATACATTTGTTAGGCATAATTATATCCATGATTAGCTTTTTTAATATGAAAGCGCCTTATAAATTTAAGATAGCTAAATAACTATTAGGGGTTTGTGAAACTAATAATTCTTCAAGGAAATCTTTCCGTCCATTATATAAACTAAATGTAGCGTAGAGTATACCTACTATAAAAATAGAATTTTATGAATAATAAAAGTATAATATGCAGCTGTCATATTTGTTTTAAAAAGAAAATTATTCAAAACTGTCTGGACAGACGTTGTACTGTCCAATTTTTTTATTTATATATTATTTTTAAGGTCATACAAAAAATGTATAAAAAAAGGACGTTCAGTCATATATTAGGACTATTACAAACATTTAAAAAGAAATGCTTAATCGGTGTAGCTGTCCAGAATTTATGCGCTTACCAACGGCATTTTATATTTATTATATATATTTTTATCTTTGAATAAATAATTTGCTAAACCGCGTTCTTTAGTAAAATTTAACATTTAGTTCTGAGGAAAAATATGACTGTTTCTATTTTTGACAACTATTGACACTTCAATAAGATCCAGCGTAGCGGCAGAATTTGGGACTCCAATCACGAATAAAGTGCTTTATTCAATACTCAATCAACGGAAGTTGCCGGAAATGTCGATATAAATATATTTATACTTAAAGTCGCAAAGTCTTAAAAAATATCTACGAGTACATACTTATATGAAATAATGAAAGAGGACAATTAGAGTTGCTAATTTAAGCTTTACAAACAAAGCTTAATATAATCTTCACATAACTTAGTTATTTTAAGATAAATTTTGTTATTTCTACAGAAAATCAATGAAATGTTTAGCAGAATATTTTATGTATTTGATGTAGAGAAAACTCCCTGTTTGATGACGCTGCTGGATATCGTTAACAGCAATTATCTCATCTCAAGTATACATATTTATTTTTGAAGATATAAGAAGAAATTGCTTTCAGTTCTTAGAAATTCAACATCGAAGAGGCTAAAGATAGTTTGAAGTAAGTTACAAGGAAAATATTCTAACCAATACTAGTAAAGAATCGGAAAACTTTTGGGTTACTTACGTATATATGCTTATCCATTTTTCGGTAAATGTGTAGGATCACTCTAAGAGATGAAAAGTTAAGAGCAAATTACAAACTTTCTCTCTGCCTCGACATAAAATGTTACGAAGTTACTATTAAATCGAGAATGTATGTATGTATGTATGTATTCAGCCATTTTTAACGTCCCACTGCTGAGCACGGGCCTCCCTTCAATACAAGGGGAATCAGGCCATAGTCCACCACGCTGACCAAGTGCGGATTGGCGGACTTCACACGTCTTTCGAAAACTTGCTAGGTTTTCTCAGACATGCAGGTTTCCTCACGATGTTTTCCTTCACCGTAAGACGAGAGGTAATCATGTTAGAAATGATTCGCACATGAAAATATCAGAGGTGCGAGACCCGGGATTTGAACCCGCTTCACTCGGAACCCGTTTCCCAAGCGAGCGCGTTACCACTGGGCTACCACTACCTTGAAGTTACTATTAAATCGAGAATATAGAAAACTAATTATTACTCAAATTATTATCTTCGTATGATCATTGTGATACAATTTGGTACATAACCGTGTAATTGGAGCGGAGAATGTTTATGCATGCGATTATAATTTAATTGGATATGCATTTTAACTATATGAAATTCAAATAAACCGGAGGTTCTGAGTTTGATTTTAATGTAACGATTTCGATCTTCGAAATCAATTCGATTTCTAAAAGTATCGAGTATTTACATACTGGTATTTTTACATTACATTTTCATTAAGAAGTAACAGATGTTACGAAATATGAATAGGCAGATGGCACAAAATGGTGTGAAAAATTAGAAACAATCTGTCTGGTTTCGATCTATTGAATAGAAATTGTACACATATATGAAACTAGCAGAACCCGCGGCTTTGCTCACGCTAAAACTACATAAAAAACTCTAAAAAGATAGGTTTCTAACAAACTTTCATCCTATATTTTACCTCCTTATGGGATAAATTTCGAAAGAATGCTATAACATGTATTTATTTAATAGTATTGAAGAGCATTAATACTAAGTTTCAAGTAGGTAATTCTTGTATTATAATGTGTTTTCCCGTGGGAATAAGATGATATCCCGCGGTAAAAAGTAGCTTATGTCACTCTCCAGCACTCCAACTATCTCCACAAAAAAAAAAACAACAAAATCACGCCCATCCATCACTCTGTTTCGACGTGAAAGAAGGACAAACAAACAAACACACCTTCACATTTATAATATTAGTATGGATAATGGATATACATACACATCCAAATTAAGAACTTCCTTTTTTAGGTAGGTGAGAAAATTGCCAAGAGCTTTTGTTTGTTTTCAACTTAACCTTAACAATTATTATTTTTGTAACTAATGTTACTATTTTTTGGAAATATTCATTTTAATTTTTAAAAACCAAATTTATAAAAATAGCTTATTTCTTAGTAACCAACTAACGCTTAACTCAATAATCCATTTTTCTCTCGATGACGAACCTAATGTGCTATATAATATATTAGGCTAATAAAAATATAAAATATATAATTTAAAAGGTATAAATAAAACAAAAATTAAAACAACTATTGTTTTTTATTCGCACGTCTTTTTCTGCTATTTAATCTAAATTTGGTTCAGTTAATTATTTACCACGCGTGGGTGAGACCGTGGGCGGCGTAGGTCAAGGGAGCGTGGACGAGGGGGGCGGGGTGGGACTGAGAGAGGCTTTGGTAAGCGACTGATCTGGAAGCAGCGAGGCCAGCGACCACGGGGGCAGAGTAGGCTGAGATGGCGGGAACACCATATGCTGAGAGAGCGGGGGCGGCCACTACTGGGGCGGAGTAGGCAGCGACGGCGGGAGCGACCACGGCGTGGCCAGCCAGCTGGCGGGCGGCCACGGGGGCGATGCTGGCGGTGGCTCCGTCTACTTGGGCGGCGGCGACTTGAGCGGAGTTCACTGCCTGCCAGGCGTGGTCCTCCGCGGCGTTGACGGCTCTGCCTTGTATTTCACGTGCTTGGTCGTTGAGCTGTTGGACGGCGTCGACGGAGGCGCGCACATGGTCCGACGCTTGCACGTGGGCGTCGATGGTGGCGGCCTGAATGTCACCGGAGGGGATGGTGGCCAAGGCCGCAGGGGCGGCGTAGGCAAGGGGAGCTCCGTGGGAGAGCAGCCCGCTGGAGTAGGATGTGGCCAGCAGAGTGCCCGAGGGCGCTGCTGCGGCGCAGGCGAAGACGGCGGCTACAATCTGTAAAGGCACACATTATTACTCATATATTTAAGGTTGTTTTAATCAATCACCATGTATTTAGATTTAAATATTTATTATTCCTTTAATTTTCTATCTTAGCGGGTATAATATGTCATGTTTCTCTGATATAACAATAATATTATATTATTAGATTTTGTCGTAAACGATTGTATTTCCGAAATTACATAGTAAAACAAACCCACCAGAAATCTCATCGTGCACTTCAGTTAGACTGCTCGAAAGCTACTGATTGATCTCATTACGTTTCAGCCAGCTTTTATAGTCGATCTATAATGATGTGAAACGGAACTTGATATTATAACCAGCTTTTATTATTTTTTATGTAGAGTGTAATTATCATTATTATTCATATAGCGCGATGCACCTTAAGGCCATAAATACTTACTGGATTTATATGTTTTCTACAAATTAAGTAATGTAACTATAGCCACAATATAGAGCAAACGTAATTTTTTTTTATTTTGCTTTGTTCTTTGCAATACGAATTAAGTTGACCTTTTAAAGTATTTCTCAACTATTACATTAACTGACATTATAATAGAATGTTTTATTTATTACATACTCTAACAATAATATTAAATATTTGCTAGCTGCGAAAATAAAACATGACCTCCGGGTGTAGAAAGGCGTAAGGCAGACCGGTACGTAAAAAAATCCTAGCGTGATATAAAATGTTAAATCAATGTAGTCGCTGTCAATGATAGTAAACACTTAATTTTATTTTTTTTAAATATCTCCATAGTCCATTCTCATCTCCTTGCAAAGTAGTAAAAACAAACATACTCGAACCCTGTAGTCTCCGCGTATGCTTATCTATACATATAATAAAACTGTAGAGGTCGAACGTCTGTACATAGAAGAAAAATGCTAAAAACCGAGTCAGGGGGATGTAAGAAGAGAAATAGAACAAATCCAGTTTTTTTTTTCAAATTTTCTTTATCTCTGCCTTTTTGTCTGTTTGTACGGTCTAATCTCCAAAAGTGTTGAACCGATTAAAAGGAAATTTTTATGTTGGTTCCTTATATCCCCGGTCAACATCTTAGATACTTTTCATTCCGGAAAATTAAAGAGTTCCCGTGGGATAGTTAAAAAACTATAGTAACTTATACAGCTTAGTACACAAAAACTACTAATTGGATTTTAATGAAACTTTACAATAATATAGTTCATACACCAGCATAAGAAATAGGCTACATTTTATTCCGCAAAAATGTACGGTTTCCGTGGAATAGATTTGTTTTTGTTTGTCTAGAGGCGAACCCGAGCGAAGCGAGTGTGAGCCGCTAGAATTATCGTAATAATCTTTTTGTGGCACTTCGTCATCGAATGAATGATGTTGACCAAATGGTGAATGAAATCAATTAGACATCGAGTCAATATTCTAAAATTTCACTGTGGGTGTGATTTTAAGCACACTTGTAAGCATTCCACTCAGTATCGTGTCTTATGTCTTCTTGTTTCTATGTAGTATCGCGACTATTTTTTTTTATTTTTTTATTTTGTACAGGGTGGAACAAATGGATGGGACATGGAAGAAAAGTACCGTAAACGTCGATGCTATCAAGATTTATTCAAAGGAAACATTTCTTTATTTTAAAAATAATAATAATAACTGACCTGAACAAACATTTCGTCTCAGAGTAAAAAAAACGATGAAAGCTTACAAATTATGCATATCGACTCTAACATCGTGAAACAAACGCACAGGACATAGAAGAAAAATGTCTTAAACATTGAAAATATCATGTTTCACCCAAAGGAAATATTATTTTAGTTTTAAAAATAAGATTAACTGTATTTAATTTTTTAAAAAGAGGTGACCTGAACCTGTAATCGAACTACCTGAAAATGCAAAAAGGTACACCGTCACTATTTTATCGAATGAATGGATAGAGTCTATGGTAAGGATGAAATGTCTCAAACGAAAATTGTATGTTACAATAATTAATAAATGGAAGAAAAGTTCTTCCATGTCCCATCCATTTGTTCCACTCTGTGTATAAATATTCGTCCGACTATTGTTGAAGTATCATAATTAACTATGCCTTTTGAGATGTCTGATTTTGTATGCGCAAAAAAAAAAGAAAGAAAAGAGCTCTAGGATATTAGGCTAATTAAAAACATTTTCAACACTTAATGTTTTTGTTAATAACTTGTACCTACTATAGAAAGGGGAAGAACGAGCCATGTCTTAAACGTGCCTTTGGCTTTGCCTTTAGCTATGCCGAACTGTATTTGCAGATGCTACAGAGACCTCCCGCAGTACCACTACGACAGGGTGAACCTTCGGGCAATGTCTGCTGCTTAATAGATAAATTCTGGTTTAATATGTAGGCCATTTTATAACACTCCTGCCACATGAGTGGGGCCAGGTTAAAAGCCTTAAAAGTTTATGAGTATTAATGATGTCCTTCTGATCATTTCGGCCAAGACAGAATCAGCCTCTCTGAGATCTCCCAACTGCAGAAGATATTATAGAGTACAATGCAGGCACAATTGCTCTATATTCCTGTTATACTCATACTTCAGTGGAATGACAAATTGACACGAGCAATGACAGATTAAGCGCAGAACCAACAGCCTTATGTGCTTTCCGAGGCACAGGGGTGAAACACCATCAACTTCCCAACTTCCTTGCTGTTACTGGGACTTCCTTAACAGAAAAACTTGATAGCTAAACTTGGCGTGACCTGAGAAAGTATATTTTATGGACAAGTCAGTTTTATGAGTATAAGCTGCAAATTAGGTGTTAGCCCCTGCACGCAGCATCTGATTAGGTTGTCTTATGTTAGTTATTAAACCTTTCAAATGTGTTTGATTTAAAGGACCCATAATATTCAGTAAAACTAAAAAGAGTCATTAGATTAATATTTAAACTAGGGTAAATTGGGGCATGTTCGTCATGAAAAACCTAATGATCAACAGCATTCCCTATTTTATATATGTAGATTATGTAAAAAATGTAAAAACAACTTATTTTTAAAATTAATTTTTCAATAAACAAATGTTTAAATATCTACGATCTACTTTGTTGTAGATAGCGCTGTTTGTATGAATTTTGTGATCAATCTAGTACGATAATAACAAAAAGATGTGAATGCGATCAGCTGAACATGGAATTGGATGGCGCAAATTGTAGGAAGCCTATACCTAGCTGTGGGTAGATAAGGTCTAAAAAAGATGGCGTAGAGAATAAAAATATTAAAATAGCATAATTTAGGTTCGGAAATGGCAATCTGTTTATTAATTAGCTATCAACTTTTTTCAGAAATGTGGTAGTCCAAAAATAAACCATTAACCGTTCTTTTTATTATAAGAGGTTATTATTGTTTGGTTATTGATTCGTGCGTGCGTGTGTGTGTGAACATACTTGCTTGTGTGGGTGTGTGCTTTTATATTTTTTTTATATGTTTTTATCATCTCACTCTAGGCACGGGCCTCCCTTTAATACAAGGGGGATAAAGCCATATTCCACCACGCTGGTCAACTACTGGTTGCGGGGCTGAATACCTGCTTGGTTCTCTCTGACGACGGAAAAACAGTATTCTCACTTACGGGTTCGTCACAACGCACTGCATAGAGATAGATATACTCGTACATTAAATTGTGATACATTAAAATCGTTTGTTTATTGTTATGTTTGTGGTGTGCCAAAGTAAACCACAATATTTTTTCTAAAATACAGATATATCTATAATATGTAATAATTATTATACGAATACACAAAAAATCACAAAGTAGGTACTACTTCATAATTTACGGCTGTTACATTTATTATTATGAATTATATATTGTCATTTTTTTAAATTATTGATTCTATCACAAGAAAATACCAGACTTTGAGTTTTGATGATCTGTCGTGACGAACCGTGCTGCGAAATAAGGAAACTTTGAATTGAAATATTTTCTAGACTATTATAGGTACAAACTTATAATTTAGGAGTAGAGTTAGGTAAGAGCTCTTGGTAGCGTAACCAATAATCGAGGCGACTCATCTACAAAGTGTTCTAAGTTGCTTCGAAAAAAGAATAATACGGCTGTGCCCGTTTTGTATGTGCTCAACTTAGCGGGAGCACTGCCGTGTCCTTAGATCTCAGATTAAAAAAAATATGTAAACTGTACTGGTGATAATATGATGTTATAAATAAAAGAAAATTTTAAACAATTATTTTTTTATTTACACGTCTTTACCTGCTATTTAATCTAATTTTGGTTTGAGTATTTACCACGCGTGGGCGAAGCCGTATTAATAACCCACGCGTGGTCAGCGAAGGTAAATATTTACCACGCGTGTGCGGCGTAGGCTACGGGAGCGTGGACGAGGTGGGCGGGGTGGGTCTGAGACAGGCTTTGGTAAGCGACTGATCTGGAAGCAGCGAGGCCATCGACCACGGGGGCAGAGTAGGCTGAGATGGCGGGAACACCATAGGCTGAGAGAGCGGGGGCGGCCACTACTGGGGCGGAGTAGGCAGCGACGGCGGGAGCGACCACGGCGTGGCCAGCCAGCTGGCGTGCGGCCACGGGGGCAATGCTGGCGGTGGCTCCGTCCACTTGGGCGGCGGCGACTTGAGCGGAGTTCACTGCCTGCCAGGCGTGGTCCTCCGCGGCGTTGATGGCTCTGCCTTGTTGTTCACGTACTTGATCGTTGAGTTGTTGGACGGCGTCAACGGAGGCGCGCGCATGGTCCGACGCTTGCACGTGGGCATCGATGGCGGCGGCCTGGATGTCACCGGAGGGGATGGTGGCCAAGGCCGCGGGGGCGGCGTAGGCGAGGGGAGCTCCGTGGGAGAGCAGCCCGCTGGAGTAGGATGTGGCCAGCAGAGTGCCCGAGGGCGCTGCTGCGGCGCAGGCGAAGACGGCGGCTACAATCTGTAAAGACACGAATTTATTGTTATTGAATATTTATGTTTATCGTTACTTCATTTTCTTTTTATTATTTAAATATATCTATTTTCGCATATTATAACTGTCAGCAAAAGCTAATGATAAAATCGCAAGGAATATTAAACATTTGCAGGAGCACATTAAATTGCACCACATTAAAGGTCTGTAATATTCAGTTAGGAAAAATAAATGTAAAAATGATAAAAAAATCGTAATCAATCGAAATCACAATCCACGACACAAGTACAACTCTTTGTTGTTAGCTAATGGAGCGCATAATACGAATGACACTTGAATTTCCGAAAGTACACAACAAAACAACCCACCAGAAATCTCATCGTGCACTTCTGTTAGACTGCTCGAAAGCTACTGATTGATCTCATTACGTTTCAGCCAGCTTTTATACTCAATCTATATGACGTGAAACGGAAGTTAATGTAAAAACCAGTAGCAAAATTTAATTTTCCTTAGTATATTTTATTATGTATGATGAGATGAGATCTTCAGAATTAATAAATTTCTTTTTTTTCTTCAAATTACTAAGCTTACAATATATTGTATTTTTCTCTCTGTTTCAATCGGTTTTGTGCAATACGAATTAAGCGTTTCCTTAAAAGTGTAAAACTTTGTGTAGACACTGCATACGTAGAGTAACATTATTTTTAAGTAGTTGATTCAAACTCTAATATTAATATCAAAAACTAATATCAATATATTTTTCAAAATCTTTAATTTCTGTAAAAATAGAGCATGTGGCCTTGGGCTTTACAGAAAGGTAAAGGCAGACCACTACGTCAGCCAGTTTTAATATGAAATGCCATATGAATGGACAAAGTTGCCGTAGGTAGTTGTCGTTCATTGAACTTCAAAACTTGCTTAGGAAGCCCACCAGTAGCTTCTTTTTGTCTCTCTTACAAACTAGCAAAGGTAAAGCTAAGAAATATAACCAGCTTTTTTCTACCTTTTTAACCGACTTCAAAAAGAAATGTGGTTATTAATTCGACACGTTTGTACGTATTATTGTTGGAACTGCAAAATATTCATATATGATAATCTATAAGAGCTTCTAAAAAAATATAATACTAAATGTTGTAGATTATAGGTACATATGTATGTGTGTATGTATGTTTGTATGTATGTATGTTTGTCTACGCATTTCTCCGAAACTAGTTATCGAATCGTGATCATTGTTTTTTATTTGCTAACGTTTATTTCAACTTAGGGAATAATAAAAAAATCATCAAAATCGTTTCAGTAGTTTTTACGATATGGACTTAAACGCATAACTAAACCTGAAATAGTTTTAGCTATTACTACTTATTACAAAAACTATTTTAATTTTAACCTAAAACTAAAAATTACGAAATAAAAAAGAAACTTGAAAAAACCCCGACTTCAAAAAAAAAACTAAAAATAAAAAATAACTGAACGGGGGTTTTCATTCACTATAGATACGGGATACTTAATCAGATATTTTCGTAGTTGGTGCCAATCGACAATGCTTTAAGATATGAATATCTAATAGGTAAATATGACAAGGTATGAACTCTAATAAATTATAGTTAAAATATTATATATCAATTTGTGGTGAATTGATATGTATTGAAATAGATTTGCTTTGCTTTGCATCGGCAAATATATTAGGTACTTTATAATAATTATGCTCTAATAAATAATAATAATTTATTATTATTAAATTAAATCCATTCAATACACTCGTGTGTATGAATATTCCTGCCATTACAACGTTTTATTTAAAAGGCTTCAACAAACTTCACTACATGTTTAATATTTAGGATGGCATGCAGACGTCTATACGGTGTCGTTCACATCCACAATCTTAGAGTCCCTGTACACTAATATGCTTCACACTGGAAGCTTGTCTTTTAAATGATTGTCACATCGTAATCTTGTAAAATTTTTGAAAATTATTTATCATGTGCGGATTATTTTTGCACTTTCCATTTTTAGGCCTTATTACACTGCTTCCCGTTTTTTGTTAGTTGATGGTGTTGTCACACTGCATGGTGCGACTACCAAATAAAGTTGTGTGGTCTTCAAATGTTATTTTTATTGTTTAAAAAATGTCAAGGAATTCGATATATATACTTTATATTGGTTCAGAAAGTATATAGTTATTGAGAAGTATTAAAAAATAGTATAGGTAAGAATATTATAAGAAAATATAATGAGCAAATATTTTCTACAAATAACCGTAGAAAAACTCATTTTCAGGTTCTCTCTTGCACGGTGCACGGTGGACGGCGCACGGTCTTTATGAATTTTCATCATGAACAGCATGTCAGTCACACGCGTACCCCTCTTTGCCATGACAACTATGTATAAAATTTTTTAAATTAAATTCATACTTGTGTTTGTTAGTTGTCTTTTTTCATATAACTACGGAGCCGTGACTTGCATTATAAAATTAAATTATGGAGGCCGACATAGGGATCTTTTTATTCAAAAAAACTTGACTTTCTTTTATATTGTTATTTGGTATAACTAAAATGAATCCCTTTTTATATAGTACATACTTCTTACTTGTAAATTTTATATTTTCTTACAGTCAGTCTATACAGGCTTTTTTTTTAATGGACGACGCGACATTGTCTTATTAATGTTATTGAAATTATACCCATCATAAATTCCTAAAAATCTTAAAAAAGAGTAATTTAATATAATCTATTATAATTCCATCCCAGTATTCTTATGGTATCAGTATTATAACCTCAGATTATATAAAATACACGACCTCATTCACACGTAGCTATCAAGTCTTTCTGTAGAACGAGACTTGAAACTTAGCAAGTTTCTGAAACACTTGAGTGGTCATGTACCAGACAATTTACACATACTTAACTTCCAAGTTTAATTAATAGTGTTTATTTAGGTACGTGCCTTTACTACGTTATTTAGTAAGAACGAAATATGACTCTTATGTTATTACATGTTGAGATAATGCTTACAGTATAATTTACTTATAAATAAAATAACTGTAAAAAAAAACGTTTTTAAAAACAAGCTTTTATAAAAAAACATTTTTTTTAATTATTTGTTTCTTGTATATCTACACAGGTAAATCTCGCGATAAGGTTTTATATCATATAAATTGTAATAAATTGATGGTATTGATTTTTTTTCTTCTTTTTAGAGTATTGAAATAAAAGCTTCTTTTTTTACTATTATAAAATTGTTTAATTTTTTTAATTATTTGTATTTTTCTCAGCGAACCCTTTCATTTGATACCCATATCTTGCGGACGCATAAAAAAACATAGTCCGCCATCTTTGGGAGTCCTCCATATTGGATTTACAATGACGTCACTTTACTTATTGTGTATCTCTCATCAAGCCCTTTCATTTGATGCCCATATCACAGGGTACGGTAATAATAAATCGCCATTTTGTAAAGTCCGCCATATTGGATTAAAAATGGCGGCAATTAGATAATCTTGCATTGTCATAAAAATTAAACGTGTGTGCCAAGTTTCAGCTCATTCGGACACTGGAATAAGGGTAAAATTTAACTTGCAAGATTTGATTACAGACACCGGGACAGGTGAAACTAAATAAAAAGCTTGTAAAATGGTCTTATTCTATACACCTTTTTAATCATATTTGTTAGCTTAATATTTTGTTATTATACCGATTTATTCTACTTACACGGTTTCATATCGATAATACAATAATAAAAATACATAACAGATTTGCTAGCTAGAAGCTAACAAAAAGCGTGAATTTATAAACTCTCAAAAGAATGACACGAGTACGAGCCTGTAATTCCTAAGAAAAGGCATTATAAATCGATTACATTGTTCTCCAGTCTATTTATATAAATAATACGATACAACTTTTCCAAATTCCAAAGTAAAAGTTGAACAATTTAATTATACGGAGCTGAATCCAATCCTGCTCTATGCCAAGGAACTTCCTGACAAGGAAATTATGCTTGCAATGCTTGAAGTATTTTTCAATTACTCATTTATATTACCTGTTATCTGTTTATATGAGATTATAATTTTATTAATGTACAGTCACAAGCATAAATAAATGATCATGGACGGTTCGGCAATAATATCTGATTGGCGGCCGATATGGTGTTCATATTTTTGCATCGCGTGTGGTGAGATAGTTTTGTTATACCTTCGATGTCATATAATTTTTGCTGACAGTGTCAGTATAGACATTAATGAATGAATTAGACAGTCAAATATTATTGCAGAACTGGAGGCTTAGACAAGTGGCACGCTCCATATCGATTCTTCTTCGATAAACGCTAACGCCTTGGCAATTTCCATAACAATTTGGACGTAGTCATGGTTTTGTTTGTGAACCTCATCTTGACATTGTGAAATGCACTAAAATTTAAACGTATACGAGCAACACATAGGATTTTTAGGATTTCTTTATCAAAAATTCACTAATTATAAGGATTATTTCGCCTAGCAGTCTTTTCTACAATAACAATAAATACAATAATATATATTTGTCAGACAATGACAACGGTTACCATGACAACAATTAGTCAATTAGCCAATTACAAATGCGATACGTTGAGTCAAATTTGAAGTCGTAAACATATGTCAGTCCCATACATTGATTACTCTATTCTACTAGCGTTTATGCCACTTGTCTAGGCCCTCTGTTCATGGTCATATATTTATGCTCGTGACTGTACACCTTGATGTAAAAAATTTCTACTTTATTTTTGAATGACGAAAGGGGCAAGAGAAAATTACGAGGGAGTCGTTAACATCACTTGTACACATTTTAAATTAAAAATGTTATTGTTTTAATTTAATCCATCCAATCTCTATATATGAAGTCTATATATAAAGTAAGAAACTGAGTGATCACTCACTGATCAATTAACGCACAGCTGAAACCGCGGGTCTAGAAGCATGAAATTTTGCACAAATGTTCCTTAAATGACATAAGTGTGTACTAAGAAGGGATTTTTGGGAATTCATCCCCTAAGGGGTTAAAATATGTGATAAAAGTTTGTATGAAGCTTCGTCATTTTTGACGTAAGAAGTGTAAAAATTGATAGGGTAAAACCCGGATACTCGCCGCAGTTGGATACTTGCCCCGATTTTCAATACGCTATATTAGAGATGTCCTTGACGTTAGCGCTCTTCTGTAATTTGAAGTGCATCATCCACAGACCTTAGCTGGATGCCAGTACTAGGACTAGGTACACGTGTTTTGTATGTGTGAGCGAAAATCTACCGCGGCAGGACGTTAACAAGCGTTGAACTAATATTCGTGAGTATTTACTATTGAATATTTTTTGTTACGGTTGTTGGTTCAGTCAACTTTTCGCTTCTATACATGCAGTGAAATTTAAATTATACTACCTTTTACCTTATACTGTTAAATATCTCTTATTTTTTTTTTCAAAATATAAGGGCAAGTATCCGTACCGAAAAGCATAGTCGCCCCATATAATTTTGCGGATAGTCGCCCTAAGGTCAATTAGAGTTGCAAGTAGGCGAAATGCCTCGCAAATATGAGCAAGACTTTAGCATGTCTAAAAGGGCTATACAATCTGCAGAAGTTTTAAATGCCAACGAAAAAATTGTCCAAAAAAAATAAAGAACAAGAAACAAACATTACTAAAGAATTAGAATGGAGACAAAGAAATAAAAAGATTATATAAGACGATAGAAAATAAATCAGCTGATAACGAGATGAAAATTATGAAGAGGTCGAAACGAAAGTAAAAGATCAAAAAATATATCGATTTCTCTAGCAGTGTAACAAAATGTGAAAACATATATTTAATTCAACTGAATGAAGAAAGAGCTAAAGGATGACAAATAACAATCTATAGTTCCGAGAGTGAAAGTAAAAAAAGCTACTAAAGGAGTACAAAAAAAGGAGTAAGAAATTAAAGACGATAAGAGACACTGAAAAGACAATAAGAGAGTTATAAACCTTTATACAACAATAGAAAATGCGAATAAGAAAAATTCAGTTGATGATTATACAACTTTGGGCATCGTACAAGGCAGACGTGTATTATTTGTGTTCTCTCCTACTCGTACAAGTGATACACAATTTTTTTACTTAGCTCTTTGATATTTATCGTTAAAATCGTATAAGTAATTTTGTGCACCTGTGACATTTACTTCCAAGAGACAATAAAACGTCAACGAGGTAACCGCTCTTCACCACCTCGGGGAAAAGAGACAAGCTCTTAATAAATTATCAACTATTATACACGTAAGTAGTTGCCACAGATATACTATGAGTTTACTACGATCACCCACTGGAAGTGGCCTTAGTGGCAGTCGCAGTGATTCGCAGCCAAATCTGTCAAGTTGCAATCAACCTTCAGAATTTTCTGAATCTTCAACAATTACTTATCGTAACAAGCGCAAATTCATAGATGATAATACCTACATCAGAGAGGAAATTGCTGAACTACGTACTCAAACCTCAAAAATTATGACAATTTTAACATCACTCCGAGATAACCAAAATGAATTCATTGAAAAAATCAATAAAGATGTTAACGACATTAAGAATCAGATAAGCGATATCAAAATTACTACCGACTATCTTAAAGCAGAACAAAATATTATAAAAACAGATATTTCAGATATTGTCAATAAAAATGTTGCTATAGAATGTAAGATAAAAAATCTGGAAACCGAGTTTCAACTTCTTAAAGAAAATCAAACTCAAACTAACCCTACTATGATATCCTTTAATGAAACTCATTTTCAAGACATGTTAAATGAAATAAATGAACGTGAAACAAGAAATAAAAACATAATAATTAATGGAATCAAAGAACAAGAATCAAACGATAAAGACCAACGCAAGAATTTAGATACTAAAGAAGTAGTAGAAATAATCAAATCGATCAATAATGACTGCCCTAGTCCTCTAAAAGTCTTTCGTTTAGGTAAATTTCAATCTAATATAAACCGCCCTATAAAAGTTTGCTTCGCTTCTCAAGAAATAGCTAAATCAATTTTACGAAACAAAAATAAAGCAAATAAAGATTCTATTTCTATATATTCTGATCAAACACCTCAGCAAAGAAAATATTTATCCCATCTTAAAGAAGAATTAAAAAAACAAATTGGTATGGGAAAAAAAAATCTCACAATCAAATTTATCAAGAATGTGCCTAAAATTGTTGAGGTGCCTCCAAAAAACCAATAAACCTAAAAGAACAGAACATTCTACCTAGTACAGCTTTAGCTATTAATAATATTACTTATGAACTAGTTGATAATTATGAAAAACTCACTAAATCTAAAAAATCCCTAAAATGTTTATATGCAAATATACGAAGTATTGTAACACCAGGAAGATTCGACGAATTGAAATGTATAGTCCAGAACTCTAATTTTGATTTAATTGTACTTACTGAGACCTGGTTAAAATCTGAAGATGAAGCAGAACGTTTCCAGATTTCCGGATATACACATTATTACAATTTTAGGAAGACTACGAAAGGTGGTGGTGTATCAATCTTTGTCCATAATAAACTGAAACATAGCCAAACTGAATGAGCTATGCTTAAACGATAATCACTTCCTATGGATTTATATAGAAAATTTTTCTATTAATATTGGCGTAATCTACAGAAAACCTGAATCGTCTAATTTCAGCACCTTTCTGGATAACTATTCTGAACAGCTGAACAAAAGAAGAAGGACAATAGTTTTCGGAGACTTCAACCTCAACCTCCTAAGCTCAGATCATCAACCCACTTTATACAAAGATATGCTACATGAGGCTGGCTACAAATTTATAAACAATATAAGTAATGATTATTGTACACGAGAAACTTCAAAGGTTAAAACGATTATAGATCATGTGTGTTCAAATCTAAAGGAAATTAAATTCCATTTTTCTCTCATAGATTCCTCAATGTCCGATCACAAACAAATTTATCTAGAAGTTGAAAAATACTCATCCAATAAGCCACAAAAAATACAGTATAAAGCCATTGATTATAAAAAATTACATAAAAATTTAATTGACTGCCACATCAGCAACAAGTTCAACTCATACAATATATTTGAAGAAAAGTTATTAAGAAATATTAGAGACAGCATAATATATAAAAGTAAAATTCTGAATCTACCAAGACAAGATTGGATAAATAAAACAATTGTAAGGGATATTCAGAATAGAAACAACCTCTGGACTCAACATAAAAAGAGCCCCAACGATAAAACTAAAGAAGAATCATTTATTAAGAAAAGAAATGAGGTAGCAGTAAATATACAAAGATTTAAAAGCACATACTATATAAAATCCTTCATGGCCTGTTTGAAAAATCCAGGGAAAATGTGGGACCTAATAAACGACCTATCAGTCAATAAAATAAAAATGACCACAATGACAAAAACACTCTTAACTGACAATGGACTGATAACAAACGACAAAGAAATATGTAATTATTTTAATACCTTTTTTTGTAGTATTGGTTCGAATTTAGCGAAACAAATTCCAGTACAATATCATAATAACCTTACTCTTACAACAGAAATATGCGCAACTGGGTCTAATATGCTTAATAAATTTGAACCTACAAATACTAACGAAGTTGTATCTATTATTAATAGCTTAAAATGTAACGTGAGTGCAGGACTTGATTGTGTGAATGTAAAATCTATAAAGTGCGTAAAGTTTTTAATATTAGATGAACTTACTAACTGTATAAATAAATGTTTAGATGAAGGAACATTTCCCGACACCCTCAAAATAGCTAAAGTAACTCCCATTCATAAATCCGGTAATAAATCAGATCCAGGAAACTACCGCCCAATATCAGTCCTCCCTATTTTGTCAAAAATTTTTGAAAGAATTTTGTATACCCGATTAGAGACATACCTAAATTCACAAAATTTCTTCTATGATAAACAATATGGGTTTCGACCAAAATGTAACACCTTGTCAGCAACCATAGACGTAGTGACTAAAATTAAATTGAATATTGATAACAGAAAGGTAGCATTGGGTATTTTTATCGATTTAAAAAAAGCATTTGATACTGTAAGCCACGATATTCTTTTAAAAAAGCTGAAAGCTATTGGAATTTCAGGTACTGCATTTAAAATGTTAAAATCCTATCTTACAAATCGATATCAGGTAGTTAAGATTGGAGAAACGCAAAGTGATCCTGAAAAAATTACATACGGTGTTCCACAAGGATCAATATTAGGCCCATTACTCTTCCTTATTTATATCAACAATATCCATACTTTAAATTTAAGAGGTGATATTTCGTTGTACGCAGATAATACTAGTCTTTTCTACTATGGAAATACACTAGAAATGATCACAAAGGATGCTCAAATCGATTTAGATCTTTTGAACCTTTGGTTTCAATCTAACCTACTCACAGTAAACATAGCAAAAACTAAATACATTATATTTGCTGCAAAAAACAAAAAAATATCTCATAAAGTGTCTTTAAATATCAATAATCAAGCTATCACCAAAGTTGATCAAGAAAAATATTTAGGTATAATTTTAGACAATAAAATGACGTGGAAGCCACATATTCAAAAAATCAAAGCTAAATTAACTTCTCTAATGGGTGCTATAAGGAGTATTGTTCGATGTTTACCACGTGTTGTACGTTATATTATATATAATTCCCTTATAAAACCACATATTGATTATTTAATTGAAATTTGGGGCTCAGCATCAAAAACAAATTTAGAACCATTACAAATAGCACAAAATAAATTAATAAAAATCCTATTTAAATACGATTTTCTTACCTCTACTCAAAAAATCTACAAAGAAACGGGTCTTATGAACATTAATCAAACCTATATATATTATAATTGCCTATTAGTACGTAAAATTTTAAATAAAGATATACATTCAAAAATAACATTTACGAAAAAACAAGATATACAAAAAATCAAACTAAGATCTGCTAACGATATTAAACTCCATAAACCACGCACCAATTATGGTAAGAAATGTATAATGTTTGAAGGTGCCCAACTGTACAACAAATTGCCAAATGACATTAAAGAAGCTAAATCACTACTAACTTTCAAAAAACTACTCAAAAGCTATTTAAAAAATAAAATATAATTAAAACATGTGTATATATGTGTATGTATGTATATATTTGTATATATATATATATATATATATGTGTGTGTGTGTGTATGTGTATATGTATATATATATATATAAATATATATATATATATACATTGCTAAATTAAACAATATACTATATAAATATTATAAAAAATTCAAAGTTAAACTCAAATAATTAAATTGTATAAAATAATTGTAATACAATAGTAATGCATACATAATAACAATAGTATTTTACACATTATCATAACGTAAAATTAAACATAAAGAAAAATATTAAAATATAACATCTTAGAAATTGGTATATTATAAATTTAAAGCAATAGCTCTTCCAGTTGCGCTTATTCTGTAAACCCGTGTATACATTTTTTAATTTTACCCTCTACTTGTCATTTGTCTCGCCTATAAATTTCGATGTACCCAATAAAATGTTTAGTTAAGCTTTAGCTAATGTAATTTCTCATATAAGTGAATAATTGTAATATTCTTTTTGAGAAATAAATAATCTTAAACCTGATTATTGTAAATATTTTGAAAATTACAATAATACTAAATCAGACTGCATTGTGCTTCCAGGAAACTTGTTCATCATTCAAAGAATATTGTGTGAGATGTGAAAAATTGTAAGTTCTGGCTTCTTAATTGATTTTAAATATTTTCTTGGTGATATCCGCCTACCCACTAATTTTAATATTTGTGCCAAAGTTGATTGCCATATTACTTTAATCTTTAAAATTAATTATTATTTCTAACTTAAATTTCGATTATTACCCACTTAATAAATTGATGGTAATAATTAATAATGGTTGATTACATAAATTTGTTTTAATCCAAAAAAAAATCGAAGTAATTTCATAATGAGTCTTCTATCCCCGCATAAGGCAAGTATCCCCGAAAGCATTTTTAACATGTGACAACTATCCGCCACAGAGGGCAACTATCCGTTTTTGTAGAGGTCAAATAAAACAGGATTTACTGAAAAACAATATTAATTGTGTTTAAAAAAATAGGTCACAATGAAAGATTAAAGACCAATGTTTTATTATACACGGAGCATGTTGTAAGTAGATACTTAATTTTTATGTAATTGAAGATTTTCAAAAGGTAGGGCAACTATCCGGCTTTTACCCTATATAAGCACTTGGTTAGGGAAAAAAGTTTACAGTATCACTTTTTTATGAAAATTAATTCTTTAAGGGGGTAAAATAGAGCATGAAAGTTTCTATTAAGCTTGGTATTAATGATCTTCAATTCAATTAAACAAACACGTGTATACACACAAGATAAATAATAAGCAATACGTGTTATCATTCGAATTATTCGACATTCGTCCCTGAGAGGGTAAAAATATTATCAAGGTCTCGAGCAGGGAGTCAACTCGTTGACTTAAAAATCAGCATTATAACTTAAATAAAAAATCTAAAATCTATTTTTAAATTGATCGACCGACTGATCGATCGATTGATCGACCGACTGATCGACTGACTGATCAACCGACTGGTCGACCGACTGATCGACCGACTGATCGACCGACTGGTCGACGGACTGGTCGACCGACTGATCCTCCGACTAGTCAACCGACAGATCAACCGACTGGTCGACCAACCGGTCGACCGACTGGTCGACCTACTGGTCTACCGACTAGTTGACCGACTGGTCGATTGACTGATCGACCGACTAATCGACTGACTGGTCGACAGACTGGTCGACGGAATGGTCGACCGACTAATCGACCGACTGGTTGACCGGCTGGTCGACCAACTGGTCGACCGACTGGTCGACCGACTGATCTCTGACTGGTTTACCAACTGGTCGACCGACGGATCGACCGACTGGTTAACAGAGTGGTCGACCGGCTGGTCGACCGCCTGGTCGACCGACTGTTCGACCGACTGATCGATCGACTGATCAATCGACTGGTCGACCGATTGGTCGATGGACTGGTCTGCCGACTGGTCGACCAACTGATCTATCGCCTGGTCGACCGACGGGTCGATGGACTGGTCTACCGACTGGTCGATGAACTGGTCTACCGACTGGTCGATGGGCTGGTCAACCGATTGATCAATCAATGTCAACCGACGTGCTAATGTCGGGAACTACTAATCACATTTGAAAAAATATTTTTGCATTAGATAGCCTAACTATAGGCAATATGAAGGCAAAAGGCAAAATATTTGTTTCTTTGTTTGGTTGAACGTGCTAACTACTAATCCGATTTGAAAGATTCTTTTTGCATTAGATAGCCCGTTAACTGAGGGAGGCTATAGGCTATATATCATCCCGGAAAAATGCACGGTTCCCGTGGGATAGATTTGTTTAGGGACTAACCCGAAGTGAAACGAGGGTGAGTCGCTAGTAGTAGTTTAAATTGATATGATAACTTTTGGAGATTAATAATAACTAGCAGAACCCGCGGCTTCGCCCGCGTTCAATCTACAAAAAACTGTTCGTATAAAATACTAAAATCGCGATTTAAAAATAGGGGGGGGGGGGGGGGGTGTTAGTGGAAGGGTTAAAATACTTTACGACCTATTCTCATACCTACCAAATATACAAAAAAAAATCATTAAGATCGGTCGAGCCGTTTCGGAGGAGTGCGACCACAAACACCGTGACACGAGATTTTTATATACCTAATATTAGATTTAACTAATACAACAGTCAGTATTTTTCAACGTTTTATTTTAGCTATTTTTACTTCATTAAACTAATACTGGAACTAAAACCTAAGTTACGTATAAATATTTTCTAGAATCCCATCTTACTAATATGATAAATGTAAAAGTTTAGATAGATGTTTGGATGTTTGTTTCTCAATCAAGCCAGAAAGGCTAAACGGATCTGGATGAAATTTGGCACAGCGATAGATTATAGTCTCGAATAGCACATAGGCTACTTTTTATCCCGAAAAAATGTACGGTTCCCGTGGAATAGATTTGTTTTGTCTTGGGACGAACTTAGCGAAGCGACGCTGAATCGCTAGTGTTCAATAAAGTGTTTTAAGTTCCGCGAAGATACGCTTATTATAGTTTTTTCAATAGGTTATATTATTTCAATATAAAATTGACATTAGTTACTTAAAAATGTCTATAACCAAACATTATGTGCCTATGTAACTAGATTTCGTTGAAAAATTACGCTGTTATCCAGTATTTAATTATTTAACTTTTAACTGAATTGTCTTATTTTTAAACGCTTACAAAACATTAATCACACAGGTGAAGTCGAAAGCAGCTGTATCAAAATGTGTTAGTTAAAAAGTTATGAAATGTTGCCACCATTTCATATCTGTAAACTAACAGGTACTCTCTTAATTACTTTAGTTTATTTAAAAAAATTATCTATAGTTTGTTGTAAATATTTGAATTCACATTTTTATGTCGCTATGAATATATTTATTTAGGTTCATGCTATTTTTCTTGCAGAGTAAATTGAGAGTAAATCATTCCGCAATGATATTCCTTTCCCGGTTCATATTATTTATACATAGTATAGTATTATGTGATCTGTACATAGTAACCTTGCAATAGATCGACATGATTTCTTAATATAGACATAAGTTATGGGCCAAAAGATTCGTTTTACCGGTAATTAGCTTCCGTGATACATTAGACTTTTGTAGAAATTTAGCTGGGTCACTAGCTTTTAATAAATATTATAGGTTTCTTTACACCAAGTTGTATTGAACAGCAGAACAACTTAATTATTATTTAGGGTGATTAATTGTAGTTTTTATTGATGCGCGCCTTTTATTATTCATTGAATTTATTAGTCCCTAAATTCAACTCTTTAGATTTTTTTACTAAAAATCACTCTTTTAATAGTAAAGACTGTAGAGCATTAAAATCACTTAAAATACTGAATTTATATAAAACTTAAAATAACAAATTAAGAGCGCTTGTAAAAGTGAAGAGTGTAGTTGTGATTTGATTGATAAACGAGTGATAAAGCATTTTGCCTTTATTGTTCTTGGGGTAATTATGTGTATTATAATAGGGAATATGTGTGTGATTTAAATAAAGGTGAAATATTTTTTTTATAATCTTTATTGTTTTCGAATTAAGCCTATATTCATATTTTTAGTGTAATTTCTTTTTGATTAAGAAAATAATTATTAAAAAGTTCAAATATAGGTGGGAAATTCAAAGTACTCGAAACGCACGCCATTGGTCAGACCAAATATGACGTCAAAGTATTATCATATAAGAGCGATTAACGATTTTGTCGCTACAAACTAAAGTTGTCATTTTTCTATGTATGATATTTTGACGTCACGCCAAGCGCGCGAAATGGCGGGTGATTCAAGTATTCATATCGGTATGATAAATTTTAATTATTTTTTATACCTAATTTTAGTTTTTTAGAGCTGCATATTTTTTAAAATTATATAACGATGTTTGGCTATTGCATAAAAAATATTCAAAAAATCACGCATATTCCCTATTGTGTTTTTTTTTTATAAATAAAACCCTATTAAAAAAAATACATTATTTATTATAAAAAAAACCCTTTACGAAAATTGAACTTACAACTGTTTCTTAATAATTTTCTCCGTCTACTGTACAAGAAAAACAGAATAAAACTATTTATAGATAAACATTAAATTCTAAAGATCAATTAGGCATACCTACATTGATTACAATATAGTATCGATTTAACTTTTTATGTTAACGCTGACTGACGTAGTGGTCTACCTTACACCTTTCTATAAAGACCGAGGTCACATGTTCTTATTTTTGCATGCAGAAAAGATTTTTGACATGTTAATGATACTTTGTATGTTAACTGATAAAAAACAAGAATATAGATGAAACTTTTTATCGCTTGATTACTTTGTAAAATTTGTATGAATAATACATTCATTTCTTTTAGAAATATGACGCCACGTATATTGAAAAAAAACTGTGTAAGGAATAAGATATTTATTTAATCAATTAATCCTTATTAGGATAGTTATTTAATTATCCTATTCATTATTATAATATTCATGAATATTTAGAACGAAAATGTGAAAACCTGGATATTTAAAACTATAAAACTAAAATAGTAAAAAAGGAGACAATTATCGTTAGAATATTTATAGTACGACAGACGACTCCTTATTAATAAAGCATTTTAAATAAAACTATCTTTTCTGATTTGATCATGAATTTATTTAGATTTTTTAGTTCCCGGCGTTTTGACACTTGAGTAATGAATGCATAAGTTTAAGTCACGCTTTATCGATTTTTCTTCCTTAACAGTACCTATGTATTACTCCAGATCACTACTATCTGTTATAAATTACATTCAAATTCATCCAACATTTCAGTGTGAAATAATAACAAACACAAATACACATATAAATACATCTAGATTCTCAACTTTTTATTGATTTTTTAAACAGATGCAAATTTAATTGCTCAAAATAAAACGTACCATGTATAAATAAACGTAATTTACTAAAATCTATAGGTATTTCCCGCAAAGAGCGGTAGGGAAAATCCAAGGAACATCAAATTTCCGTATTTCAGAGATAAGTGGGTTAATTTTTCGTGTCTGTGCGAGTGTGGCGTGACCTATTTCAAGGGTTACGCGCTGCCCTGACTTCCCTTTGTCGACGAACAGGGGTCGCATTGTTATAATGTCCGATTATAAAACATCTCTTTGTTCTACCCTTGGTGGTTTTAGGGTTTATACCATTAATATTTCTTGGGCAATGAACAAACAAAATATGTAAAATAACAAAGCTGTGCAAAACTGTCATTATTTTATAATGTAACTATATTATATCTAACTAGCGACTCACCCTCGGTCCGCTCTGGTTCGTCCCTACTTACGTTTTCACGTTTAGTATAGATTTCTCAGTGATGACATATTTTGCCGCGGTAAAAAGTATCCTTTATGTTGACCCGGATAACCAGCTATGACCATACCAAATTTCATCAAAATCCCTCCTGTGGTTTTTCTATGATGTGGTAACAGACAGACAGACAGACAGACAGACAGACAAAAATTCTAAAAACTAAAGATTCGGCCTCTGTATCGATAATAATGTCTATTACAATAAGATTTTCCAAAAAATATTTAATGTACAGATTCGGCTTAGTTATAATTTTATTATCTGTATAGATATATTTAAACGAGCGATTCTTGTATATTTATTTATTTATTTATACCGGCGATCTCGGAAACGGCTTCAACGATTTCGTTGAAATTTGGTATGTGGATGTTTCCGGGGGCAAAAATCGATCTAGATTAGTGTTATGTCTGGGATAACGAGTGTTTTCGAGTTTTCATGCGATTTTCTTTCGCATTATTCCACGCAAAATATGGTCTGGGTTCGAATCCCGGTCGGATTTGTTTTTGCATTTATTCAAGTTTTTAGTTTTTTTTTTAATCTAAAAAATACGATATAACAAAAAATTACTCCGAGCGAATCTCGGTCGCCCAGGTACTTATTCATAATGTTTTACCTACTTATTAACACCCTTTATTTTTATTAGCTTTCCTTTTAATTAAAAATGTAATGAAATCTTGGAACTAAATAACCTACTCCTAATTGTCGTAGTGAAATAAAACTTTGTATGTATGTTCATATGTAGTTTCGATGACAATATTATAAATTGATATCTTAGAGCTGATCTGATGATAGAGCCAAAAAGTGGACAATGGACCATTACAATGGCTTCTGGTAAATCGCTCGTGAGCTCATTTCGTTTAGTTTTTTGTATAGTACAAATTTTGACTTTCCTTTTTATCCTTGTTTAATTTCAAAAACTTTCTTCGTAATGCAACCATTACGTCCATTGAAATTATTCTTCAAACAAAATTAAAAATTCGGTAATTCGTTGATTATGGTTGTTTTACACACGAATTTTATGTTATGCAAGTTTTTGTTTTATGGAGTGGAGAGACGGCGGTTTGAAAGCTTCTAATAATTTATTAAAAGCTGTATTCATTTTAACAATTGGAATAGATATAAATGTATAAAAAATAACGTATACATGTCTATCAAATGTGATCCAATTTATTTTTATCGAAACCAAGACATCCGTATCACCAATACAAATAAGTGTCTTTGCGGGTATACAATGTTCGACCTTAAATTTTAATCAGACAACTTTGTAAAGCTTTCAACCCATAACTTCGATCAAGATCCGGATCGAACGCTTGCTGCCATAAAGAATGTCAAAAGAAAGAAAACACAATAGCCTTGAATGTCAGTATGCGAATGTAAAGAATTTCAATAGTATTTTATATATAGATATTTGATTCAGTAGTGCCTATTTTTATTATCACAAAAATATAAAATATATTAGTAAGTTTTATAATATGGTAGTGCATAGTTCAACTATTAAGATTTTAAATAAAACGAGAAATTTCTCCCGCGACCGACATTACTGTGAAGCATGCGAAACGTCGGGAAACAAAAATCAAAATAAATTCACAAAAAAAATCCGAAGACTTAGTTTTATTCAAAACTAGCGACTCACGCTCGCTTCGCTCGCGTTCGTCCCTAGGTGCGTTTTCACGGATAGCTATGTTTATACATAAATAGTAACTTGCAAGATATTCAATTAAATTATATAGCGATCTTTACCCTCGCGTGCGTACGCCGTACGCAGATTTTGTTCACAATTTCAAGGGTTTTAATTTTTTTTCGCGGAACCCTGATTCTTTTAAAAAAATAAAAGTAGCCTAAGTTACTCCTTATAACATCAGCTATCTACCAGTAAAAGTCCCGTCAAAATCGGTCCAGCTGTTTCGGAGATTAGCCGGAACAAACAGACAGACAAAAATTGTAAAAAATGTTGTTTTAGTATATGTACCGTGTATACATCCATATGCATTTAGTAAAAAGCGGTTATTTTAATATTACAAACAGACACTCCAATTTTATTTATCTCTATAGATGTATACATGTCTTTCGCGTAAATCTAAGAAAGTATTATGTTTAAATTTTAATACTTTAATTCTAACTAAAGTAACATTCGATTACTCACAGCATTTCTAATCAATGCAAACTACTATCTACAATCTAAATTATCCGTTCGAAAGGTGAAACTGTGCATAATTACAATACAACAAATCGGTTGAATGTTAACAGTTAACACATTAAGAAAGACAAAATAAAACAAAAACAAAACTGGATTATGATAAAGTTAAGTAATATTTAACAATACAAGATAATGAAATTAGTAATGAGCTTTTTTAATATCAGAATAGAACATTCAAGTGCTTAATCTATACAGATAAATAAAATCGGAGTGTCTATTTGTAATATTAAAGTAACCGCTTTTTACTAAATGCATATGGATATATTATGTACACGGTAAATATACCAAAACAACATTTTTTATATTTTTTGTCTGTCTGTCAGTGTGTCTGTCTGTTCCGGCTAATCTCTGAAATAGCTGGACCGATTTTGACGGGACTTTCACTGGCAGATAGCTGATGTAATAAGGAGTAACTTAGGCTACTTTATTGTAGAGAAAAAAATAGAGTCCCACGAAAAAAAATTAAAACCAAATTAATTAATTAATTTTGTTTTGGGAAGAACCTTGGGACGAACCCGAGCGAAGCGAGGGTGAGTCGCTAGTACTTGTAATAAAGAGCACAGGTAGAGAACAGGATTGTAAGTAGCGTCACCTTATAATCCACTTCTCGAATTTGAAAACTATCGCCATGTAAATACAAAAAAGGACTTCAACAAAATATGACATTTATTATAATACTAGCGACTTACCTTCGCTTCGTTTGGATGCATTCTTAGGTACGTCCCTAGGTACGTTTTAATTTTTTTAAGCGGAACCCTACCGTTTTTTCTAAAATAAAAGAAGCCTAAGTTACTCCTTATAACATCAGGTAGCTGCTAGTGAAAGTCCTGTCAAAACTAGCCCAGGCGTTTCGAAGATTAGGTGCAACAAACAGACGGATAGATAAAAATTTAAAAAATCGTGTTTTTCTTCTAAGTACTGTATATAATTTTCTCATGCTTTAGTAAAAAACTGCTATTTTGACATTACAAAAAGACAATTCAATATTTTGTATATCTGTATGTATATATACTTATTTTAAAATTTGTCTTATATGTTGTATTGTGTAAATATGTCCTATGAGATTAATTATATAATCGTATATTACAAATTCAATGAAATAAAATCTACAGCTAGTAAATTTATTTTTATTATAATAACATATCACTGGCAGTTATATTCAGAACAATTAATTATTACATTATAAGTAAAATAAATTTTAATATCGTTATCACAAAGTTAAGATAGCCATTCCAGCCTTTCCAGCCACTCAGCCCATTCTTTAAATCCATACCTTATTTAGTTATATTATGCCAAATTTCTTGTTATTGTATGTAGATTATTATAATTGTTTTAATGTCAATATGTTACGATAGTTCGCTAGCTAAATGAGAATCGAATATGATATTTTAAGTTTTAAACTTAAAACTAACACAATTAGGTAAATAAGAAGTTATTATTTTTAATTTAGTACAATTATAATGTACATAACTGTATGGCTGTACAGTTTAGTGTCTAGTGGACATGGACAAAGGAATTCGTGTTTTACATTAATTATTCAACGACCTCAAATATTACGTAATAGATACAGACAATCGATATACCTTAGCAATGTTAATAGCAGACACTTTAATTATTTACAGTTTAAGTGCGTTTAACTTCCACACAAAATGTTGTACGACTAAATTAAAAAGTTAACGACATTGGCCGCATTCTTGGGAACTAAATCGATCATACGTCGAATTTGCCGATCTGTCATACTTCCTGCACCCTACGCCCTTGAGAGCTGGTTATTATATCAAGTTCCGTTTCACGTCATTAGAGATTGAGTATAAAAGCTGGCTGAAACGTAATGAGATCAATCAGTAGCTTTCGAGCAGTCTAACAGAAGTGCACGATGAGATTTCTGGTGGGTTGTTTTACTGTGTACTTTCGGAAATTCAAGTGTCATTTGTATTATGTGCTCCATTAGCTAACAACAAAGAGTTGTACTTACTTGTGTCGTGGATTGTGATTTCGATTGATTATGATTTTTTTATCATTTTTATATTTTATTTTTTCTAGTTGAACATTATAGACCTTTAATGTGGTGCAATTTAATGTGCTCTTGCAAATGTTTAATATTTATTGCGATTTTATCATTAGCTTTGCTGACAGTTATAATATGCGAATAGATATACTGAAATAATAAAAAAGAAATGAATGGCGATAAACATAAATATTCAATAACAATAAATTCGTGTCTTTACAGATTGTAGCCGCCGTCTTCGCCTGCGCCGCAGCAGCGCCCTCGGGCACTCTGCTGGCCACATCCTACTCCAACGGGCTGCTCTCCCACGGAGTTCCCCTGGCCTACGCCGCCCCCGCGGCCTTGGCCACCATCCCCTCCGGTGACATCCAGGGCGCCGCCATCGACGCCTACGTGCAAGCGACGGACCATGCGCGCGCCTCCGTCGACGCCGTCCAACAGCTCAACGATCAAGTACGTGAACAACACGGCAAAGCGATCAACGCCGCGGAGGACCACGCCTGGCAGGCAGTGAACTCCGCTCAAGTCGCCGCCGCCCAAGTGGACGGAGCCACCGCCGGCATTGCCCCCGTGGCCGCACGCCAGCTGGCTGGCCACGCCGTGGTCGCTCCCGCCCTCGCTGCCTACTCCGCTCCAGTAGTGGCTGCCCCCGCTCTCTCGGCCTATGGTATTCCCGCCATCTCAGCCTACTCTGCCCCCGTGGTCGCTGGCCTCGCTGCTTCCAGATCAGTCGCTTACCAAAGCCTGTCTCAGACCCACCCCGCCCCCCTCGTCCACGCTCCCTTGACCTACGCCGCCCACGGTCTCGCCCACGGGTGGTAAATTATTGAACCAAATTTAGATTAAATAGCAGAAAAAGACGTGCGAATTAAAGATATTAATCTTTAAATATTTTTTCTTATTTACACCTTTCAGTTGCCTTGATATATTCACTAGACGAGGTATTAGGTATGCCCTGTGATTACAAATTAAAATATTTGTATACGAAACTTTTGCAAAAAACAGTCACACTTCGTCCTTACCGGTGTTATACTTCGACCTTACCTTTAACAATTTGACTGATTAACACAGCCTATAGCGCGGTTACATAAGAAACATTAACTTCTAAATTAAATGGTTTGGATAATTCGTGTCGCATCGTCAGGATTTTACGACGTCGAGGAATGCGTCTAAAGTTTCGCAGATGACTTTATGTTTAAAATATATACATTGATGCCAGATTTACAAATTGATTTGAAATTTATCTTTTTTCTCTATCAAAAATATATACATATTTAAGAAATTATTTAATAACAAAATTCAACTTTATTTTTTGCACCTTCATTAGACGTTCAATAAAAAGTGATGTGAAGAATATGTTGTTGAACGAACAAACAAATACAAAAGAAAAAATACGTCATAATATTAAAGTTTGATGATTTCACTTATAATTTTATATAAAATACTAGCGACTTACGCTCGCTTCGCTCACGTTTGTCCTTAGGTACGTTTTCACGGTTAGCTATGTTTATACATAAATAGTAACTTGCTACTCCTAAAATATTCATTTAAATTATATAGCGATTTACCCTCGCTTTGCTCGGGTGATCGGGATTTTGTTCATAATTTTATGGGTTTTAATTTTTTTTCGCGGAACCCTGAATCTTTTTCTAAAATAAAAGTAGCTTAAGTTACTCCTTATAGCATCAGCTATCTGCCAGTGAAAGTCCCGTCAAAATCGGTCCAGCCGTTTCGGAGATTAGCCGGAACAAACAGACAGACAGACAGACAGACAGACAGACAGACAGACAGACAGACAGACAGACAAAAATTGTAAAAAATGTTGTTTTGGTATATGTACCGTGCATACATCCATATGCATTTTGTAAAAAGCAGTTATTTTGATATTACAAACAGACACTCCAATTTTATTTATCTGTATAGATTAACCATTTCATTTAATTGTAAAATAATTATATCAAATCTTTTTTCCAAAAAAGCCAATTGAGCATAATGTAGGTACTTTGTGTTGTACTGCAATGAACAATGAATTTGGAGAACGATTGACAATCAGTTCACATTTAAATATATAAATGGCAAGCATACGATTGTTAGGTATTTATATCGTATACCCATCACCCATCATTTATCTACCAAAGGGTACTTTAGGTACTTGTACTATACAGATATTCAAATTGACGAATAGCAGTAAAGATTTTTAAAAATCATAAATGGCTGAAAAACTGTTATTTTAACTTTTAGTTTGGAAATCGACCAAATACATAAAATACTTATACAATTACATAAACAAACAAATTTAACAACTACTCTTAACTCAATACTTATTGCTATTTTATTATATGTTGCAATAGTTAGCTAGACAAAATTAGATTTATCTAGATTTTCATCTAAATTGCGCTCAGTGGGGCTCCGTCACATCCTGCTTCCGGGCGCTTCCTGTTGGCTCTTTGATGCCAGTGGAGGAATGAAAGCTTAATATTCTATGAGATAGTTCCGACCGTTATCCTGCGCTTGTTAACTTTTATAAATATTTTGCTTTTGTAGCGCTAGAGAAGTTTTTGAGTTCATCAGCGCTATTAACTCTAGTATCCACTAGCCCTGGTATTTTAACTAACAGTTAATTAATTTGGTTGAATAATAAATATCCGATAGAAAAATTATGTAATGAAGAGAGAAATAAAATAAAACAGGCATTCAAAGGAGGTTGGACAATCCTTTGGGAGAGGATTTTTCAAGAAAATATAATAATAATATATACAATATACATACATACATACATTATTTCTGGCCCTAATATTATTAAGCCTGGGTTTCATCATCTTCATTAATTAATATTTCGTGGAATTCGTCAGCTATTTAGATATGAAATAATCTAGACAGAGGCAAGCAAGAGAAAATAAATAATATGAACGAAATCGGGCAATTTTTAATATAATTTTGTTATTTATTCTCTTACTCTTTGTAACCACAAAGAGTTGCAAGTACTTAACGTACATATGTTTGTGAAATAAAAGAATTTATCCGCTATCAGATACCCCTCATCTATTCAAGCAAAACATAATAGCCTAAATTGAAGCTGTCTAATTATATTATATGCGATATCTGTACTAGTAAAGTTTTTTCAATCATCTGGCATACTTCAAAGTGGTTCAGTTACATAAGTCTTTATATTTTGTATTTATCGTATTGTACAACGTATTAAATGTTATTTGTTCTATTACTATAATATTTTAAAAATATAATAATTTTGTGTTTCATCATGAAAAAGAGATTCAATTTATTGCGCCTTTAAAACAATCAGCACAAGTTGCACATTTTGCGCCCCTCTGATTCGGATAAAGACTGTCTCGACAGTAACGCCAATAGGATTGGGCCCTAAAGGGATTTGTTCATTTGCATCTATATTTCGCTCTTGACGCCTCCAGACCGGAAAATGTGTCGATATTTTATTTACTTGTAAACAGGAAAGTTTGATATTTTATTATTATCTACTAGCGGCACACCCTCGCTTCGCTCGGGATCGCCTCTAGTAAAACAAAATAAATCTATCCCACAGGGAGCGTACATTTCTCCGGAATAAAAAGTAATCTATGTACTATTCCAGATTATAATCTATCTTTGTGCCAAGTTTCATCCAGATCTGGCGTGATTGAGTTACAAACATCCATCCAAACATGCAAACATCTAAACATTTATAATATTAGTAAGATAATTTTTGTTTGTTGAAAAAAAAAAAATGAATTCAGTCATTTTTTACATAGATTATGAATAAACATGTTGGAATAATTAAAGCTAAAATATAAAGAGCTCAAAGGCAAGGTCGATCGATGGTAAAGAATAAAATGAATTAATCGCTTATTAATCGCTTTCTAGTTACAATGTCAAATAAATATATAATGTCCTCCTGACCGATTCCGGCCACGGCGGCCAATCTCATTGAGACTAGCCAACTGCGCAGGAGATATTATAGTGCACAAATGTACGCGCAGACACAAGTGCACTCTCTATTCCTGTCACTCTCATACTTCGGTGGGACGACTATTCGACACGACCGGTGAGAGTTAAGGCGCAGGACCGACGGCTTTACGTGCTCTCCGAGGCACGGGGGTGAAACACCGCCAACTTCCCAACTCCGGGCTGTTACTGAGACTTACTATACAGAAAGACTCAATAACTAAACTTGGCCCGACCCGGGACTCGAACCCAGGACCTCAGGATGTGCAGCCGTACATGCTAGCCACTACACCACCGAGGCAGTTAACAAATAAATATAATATTTACATAAAAATCTGTGACTTTGTTATTGACCAGAGTTGGAGTTCAAAGTGGACGTTCTTAACAATATATATCGGATATGATATATATGTATGTATATGTAGTCGATGTTACATAAAAAGCAAGAACTGTTGAATGCAAATAGTAACTGGTACATAGAGTATGTCTCTTAAATTATTTCCTTTGTTTTAACGTCTTTTATCAAAACAAACAATCTAACATTTTTATCTCGTAATTTTTAATAATTTATAAAAATAAGTTTAAAAGAGGGGGCTGAGGGCCTTATATTTGTATTTTTACAATAATAACGTTATAAAATAGAATTTTAGGTTTTTTCAAAGTTTATAGTAATAGTGCCTGCTATATTCATATTTAAAATATGTCATATTTTATGTTTAACCTTCATTACTTTAAATACAAAATGACCTCAAAAAACTCACGCTAACTTAAAATTTTTAGCTACTCAGAAACAGTCTTATATAAATTATTCATTAAAATTTATATAAAATGTTTTGTATGAATCATTTTTACAGAAAAATTTCAATAAATACATAAATTAAAAATCGCATTACTTTATGTAGAAACTGGTCTTAATGCAACTATGTAGCTTAGTAGATTCACAATTACATACGTAAATTATATATTAAGGTATTTATATTTGTATTAACTGTCTGTATTGATAATTCTTGTAAAATATCCCTAAATAAGACGTAAAATTGGATATAAAATTATTTGTCATATTTCACTTTTACCTTTCGGTACTGTTCGCACTGACCTCCAGAAACTCATGCAATTTGTATAATAATTTACATCATTCAGATGTTGTTCTACATAAATAGTTTTCAAGGTAGATATATTTACTTAAATGTTTATGAATAATTGTTTTTTTTTTGAAAGATAGGCATTTATTATTATTTTTTTTAAATTTCCGGTATTAAACAGGCAAAGACTATAAACAGCTTAGTACCTTTTCTCTGTCTTCTCCTCTGTTTGTCAACCAGTTTTCTTATCCGATCAATAAAAAAATTTGGTATGTTAAATTTAATAAAATTAAGCTTTAGAACTAATAGCTCTCTCAATTAAACTACTAACATGTTATTTATGCATAGTATAATTTAATTAATTTTTTATGTTGTTTTTTTATTTTTTAGGTGGAGGTATAACATAAACATCCTCTAGTGAAGAATTTGTGCTCAACTGGCACGCATTAAAGCCATTAAATAAAGAACTGAAAAAAAATGGAAATAGTTACTTTTTTATATAGATAAGTAAATTCTATTTATACGAGTGTATGTTTTCCTCAAATTTTCTATAATGATTATGATAGAATTTCGAACCCTCGGCGGACACTACTTGTGTTTTATTGAGTAAAAAGCCCTTGCAAATTATTTAGCTATGTCACATTGATTGGAGGAGGCACGATGGAGGTTGGTTGGTGACATTTGAGATATACTCGTATGTGAAGAGTGTGTGAGAATGAATGGAAGGAACCTATTATTATACAATTTTTTACCATATTATGCGAGCTTTTATCTTTTTTATAATATATTATGTATAGTTTATTGTATTATCATAATTTCATAATTATTGTTAAAACAGTGTATAAATAACCATATAATTTCAAGATGAGGAAAATAAGAACACAGTAAATCAATATAATAAGCTTTATTTTATCACTTTTTACTTTATAAGTTTTATAATGTTACTTCAATTTTCGTATTTCTATCCAATATAACAAAATTCAATGCAATTTTAATGATCGCTATATGTTTTCACTTTTTACACATAAGTTCAACACCATTTTGATCAATAAGTTTGCCAACATACATTCAATATTATTTTAACAACTAGTACTTATCTTTTCTGTCGTAATGATCGTCTGCCCAGAAACTAAACTCCTTCCAACGGTTACCTTGTGCTTTTATATCAATCAGCCGGAAGTGACAATTTAATTAAAATTTTATAAAATCATCCTAAAAATCAGCTAAGTATCCATAATTTATAATTTAATTTTATTAAATAACAAAACAGTATTTCAGAATTTTTAAATGTAATATGAAAATTATTAACGTCTTACTATTTGCTTTATTTTTTTAAACATTTGTTTTTAAGCATATAATTACAAAATTAGTAGCTCAAAAATAAGTTTGATTTTAAGATATTAACTGTTCAATTATTATATTTTAAAATTAATCTATACATATTATAAAATTGTAACTAAGCCGAATCTGTACATTAAATATTTTTTGGAAAATCTTATTGAAATAGACATTATTATCGATGCAGAGGCCGAATCTATAGTTTTTAGAATTTTTGTCTGTCTGTCTGTCTGTCTGTCTGTCTGTTACCGCATCACGGAAAAACCACTGGAGGGATTTTGATGAAATTAGGTATGATTATAGCTGGTTATCCGGGTCAACATATAGGATACTTTTTACCGCGGGAAAATATCTCATTTCTGAAAAAAAAAAATACAAAAACTGGTGGGAACAAAACCACTATGATAGGTACTATTTGTAAACAGTTTAGGAAGGTAACTTACTAAATATGGTAAAAACTATAAAAATAGCTTATCTTGAAAATAAAATTATCAATAGCGTTATTTTATCCATTAAAATAGTTATTTTAATTAATATTTATTTATGTGTAATTTAGATATTCGACAATAGATGTCGCCATGTGTTTTTAAAATACATAGTTTTAATCCCAAAAAAATGAATGTATAGATATGACCTTTCTACGATTTTATTAGAATTACTACTAAATTACCCGCGGCCCCGCCCGTGTTTAAATTATCAGTAAAGCAAACTTTTTGGCTTTATAAATTAGTAACTATACATATAATAAAATTGTAACTAAGCTGAATCCGTAAATTCAATATTTTTCGGAAAAATTCATTATTATTGAAATATTCATTATTAGCGATATAGAAGCCGAATATATGTATAGGTTTTAGAATTTTTGTCTGTCAGTTTGTATGTGACCGCATTACAGAAAAACTACTGGAGGGACTTTAATGAAATTTGGCATGGTAATAGCAGGTTATTCTGGTCAACACATAGGATTCTTTTTACCGCAGGAAAATATCTCATTTCTGAGAAAAAATACAAAAACTGGTTAAAGTAAAAACACGATGATACTATTAACATTTTAGCAAGGTAACTTACTTATATATGTTAAAACTATTAAAAAGAAAACTTTTCTTAAAAGAAATATTAATAGCGCTATTTTATTCATTAAAATAGCTATTTTAATGAAAATTTATTTATGTGTTATTTAGATATTTGACAATAGATGTCGCCATGTATTTTAAAATACGTAGTTTTAATCCAAAAAAAAATGTACAGATATAACCTTTCTATGACTTTGTCAGAATTACGACTAAATTACCCGCGGATCCGCCTGTGTTCAAATTTTTAATAAAACAAACTTTTTGGCTTTATAAATTAGTAACACATTAGTAATATTTTGTTGCCCGAAACAATTTTCAAATGAGAATATTTGTAATTTTTTATTGTTTAATAAATAATGTTAATATTTTTTAATCTTTTAATGTAAAAATGTGGCAAATGCAAATCCAACTCGCGCATTACAGGTTTCGTATAGCAAAATACTGTGTTGTTTTCTTACTTACGCGTTTTGTTAGGTTAACACTAAAATAAATACGAATAATATTTACGTTTCCACAATATCTACTCATTTTTTCAATCGTAAAAATAAGTTCGGTTTATATTATTTTATAACATTTTATGGAAAACAAGCTTATGGCTGTTAAATTGCCAAAGCGGGTAACTAAAAATATTTCATACCTCAAACACTATGAAAAAGTATTTTAGGAACTGTTATACGTCAACTTTTTCACTTTTTCTTGACACCTTTTCTTGGAAGGTAAAGGCTTAAAGGACGCAATAAAATGCTTACGACTTTAATCATATCAGCCGAGCCATATGAAATATTAAAAGTATTTGCTTAGAATTATTTACTTATTACACTTTATTTCGAAAATTGTTTTGGAAAATATTACTAATTAGTGCTAACCAATCCCTGTTTCGCGACAAATTAACATTAAGAAAGTTATCATTATGTAATTTAAATAACCAGCTAAATATTAAATTAATCAATAGCTTTCTATTAGTAAAAAATGATTAAAATTAATTTTGTAGTTTGAGAGTTTATCGCCCAAAACTAAAAAAAAAACAAACAAAACAGAAATATAGACATACATAAATGTTATTGCTAAAAAAAAAGGGCAATTTATCGGAGGAACCTTTGTGGCATTGTCAATCACTGCCATTATTTACCAATCATGCGGGGTGCAATGAAAGTAATGTACCGATAATGTAAGAGTATACCTACTAATGTGTAAAACCTAAGAATTTGGTTTTTGATCATCTGAACGCGGGCGGAGCCGCGGGAAATGCTAGTATGTTCTAAAAGTAAAATCAATAGAATTCCATATTAATTTGAAGTAGTCAAATTATCTCCCATTAAACCAGTTTATCATTATATTCTACTATTGAATATTTTTTATGGATTTATTGAAATGAGCATAAAAAATGTTCGTACAAACTAGTTGCAAATGGATGAAAAGGATTGGTCGCGGAACGGGAAGGGCGTCTCCTGTCATAAAGTGAGACGATGTAATTTTACAATAATAGATATCCGATTGATTGAACAACGAGTCGCAGGAATTATGACTTATTTTTGCACTAACTTCTGCTTAAGGATTTGTCTGCATTTGTAATATTATTTTCTCCATAATAAATATTATTAAAAAAAATTAAGACTAACATAAACTATAAAAACTATTGCCCGTATAATAAACTCATAATACAATCCGTCCGTCCGTCCATGACTGCTTAGTCAGACAAATATTATCTTATTATTATATTCATTCTAAACTTCCCTCAAGCCCTTTTTTATTTTAAAAATCCAAATAGCTGTAGCTGTCTGTACCAGTAAAATAAAATATGCAAATAATAAAACAACAAAGCAGTTTGTCATAAAAATATTTAAACAAGCGCTTTATTATTTTTCCATCTAAATATAAATTTCGCAACAAAAAATATTTCATTTACAAAATATAATATATAGATTTTATATTCGTTATTGTTAAAAAAAAAAGACTTTCTAAAAATTCAATATTCTATTCTAACATTTAGTTATTTCAATACAATTTACTTGATTTGATCAAAATTTATCTCAGACCTATCGAAAATAAAATGGAGGACTCTACAAAACGTCAACCACTTGAAAATAATGATGCCAAAATAGAATTTTCATCCCGACTCGCCTTTTCGTGCATCGATGCACTGACGAAATATGAAATGCTTGTGGCTCGCGGTCTAAAGGCACTGCTGTACGTTCACAATCACGATACGAGTAAGTAGAGCCCGTAACATGTATGTCTGAGGAAATTCGGTCCTTTGAGACGAGATACTCGTAACTATATCAATTTAAATTTGAAAGTTTTATATTTTTAGCATTGAATTAAGTTCTATAATATGAAGCATAGTATAATAAAGAGGCAGAGTTTGTTTGTTTGTTTGTTTGTTTGTTTGAGCGCGCTAATCTCAGGAACTACTAATCCGATTTGAAAAACTATTTTTGCATTAGATAGCCCGTTTATTGAAAAAGGCTATACGCTATGTATCATATAATATATAACCTACAGTGGTAGCCCAGTAGTTACGCCCTAGCTTAGGAAACCGAGTGAAGCGGGTCCAAATCCAGATCTCGCACCTCTAATATTTTCATGTGCGAATCATTTTCAATATGATTACCACTTGTCTTATGGTACATGCACCTGCATGTCTGAGAGAACCTAGCAAGTTATCGAAAAACATGTGAAGTCTACTAACCCGCACTTGGCCAGCGTGGTGGACTATAGCCTGATCCCCCTCGTATTGAAAGGAGGCCTATTTATTCTATATTAACCGTTAAAACGTACCTGGGCACGAACCCGCGCGAAACAAGGGTGAGTCGCTAGTCTTCAATATACATACTATGTTATTAAATTATATTTTCTGGTTAATTCGTCACTGCCCGGACTAAACCACTGAACCTAAAGCTCTAAAATTTTAACATCATACACCTAGAATAACAAAGTCGACTGCCTCGGTGGTGTAGTGGCTAGTATGTACGGCTGCACACCCAGAGGTCCTGGGTTCGAGTCCCGGGTCGGGCCAAGTTTAGTTATTGAGTCTTTCTGTATAGTAAGCCTCAGTAACAGCCCGGAGTTGGGAAGTTGGCGGTGTTTCACCCCCGTGCCTCGGAGAGCACGTAAAGCCGTCGGTCCTGCGCCTTAACTCTCACTGGTCGTGTCGAGTAGTCGTCCCACCGGAGTATGAGAGTGACAGGAATAGAGAGTGCACTTGTGTCTGCGCGTACATTTGTGCACTATAATATCTCCTGCGCAGTTGGCTAGTCTCAATGAGATTGGCCGCCGTGGCCGGAATCGGTCAGGAGGACATTATTATTATTAGTATAACAAGGTTAGTCATGAAAGAATAGATTTTAAATTAAACTGTTTAAGGAGTGAAAACGGCGGACATGATAATAATATAAAAGTTATATTTTTCTGTCTAAATTTACTCATTTGAGATTATAATTATTGGTATTTTAAAGTCCATACATATACATATTTTCGGGAAAATACATATTTTCGGGAAGTGTGAAATTATTTTAATAGTATTTATTTATTAATAGTATTTGCACAGTTTGCTAAAATATAATATTAAATATTAAAAGAATTAAAATATACCAGAATAATATAGATTTAAACTAAAGACAAATTTTTATATGTATATTATATTTTGAGATCTGCATTTTGAATTTAGATTATAATTAAGTGACATTGAAAATAATTTCATCAAACAATCCACCACTAAATCAACGAGGAATCAAGATATAAAAAAACTTACTTTTTCCTTTACATTTTTTCTAAAATCTCATTTTAAATTACAAAGTAAGAGACGTAAATGTATGTTAAGATTTAAGGAAAAGCGGAATAATTAAAGGCTTCATATATGTTGAGTGCGTGTTAAGTCTTAATGCTGAGTTTGAGCGCCTCTCCAAGACGCCGGCTTATGCGAAAATACGAGAAAACTGATTAATGTAAACAGAATAAAGTTGGTTTTTTTATGTATAAAGAGATTATAGGGAATGTAACTACTATAGTTATTGCCTGTGTCGCTTTCCACAAATTTTACGTTTTACCTGAATTAATGACTTAATAAACTTTTCATTGAAAATCTCGTTAAAATCCGTTAACCGTATTTTGATTTTTCGCTGGTTATTATGTACTTGTTGTGTACTTGAAGTAACATTTCTTTTTCCGTCAAAGTTCTGTTAAAATCAGCGCAAACTGTATAGTAATGCTATACATAATTTTATTAACGTTGTTTAGGCTTTGCTGCTGCGTATATAACCATATGAACTAAATTATTGTTAGCTACCAATATGGAAATCACAAAAAAAAAACACTGTATTATTTAATAGTAAATGGAGATTTTATTTCATTAAGAAAAATGTATTCAAATGTATATTTATTATTTATCTTCTAAAATTATTTACCTAAAACCTAATACAAATATGTCGTATTTTCTTCTTCACCCAAGCAAGTAATATCAAACATAAATTTCCTTTATACAATATAGAGAAAAATAAGTGCTTAAGTTACATCATCCCAAATCCATAAGTGCTTTGTCGAAGTGAAATAAATTCATATCAGAAGCGACGAGAGCGACAATTCAAACCTCGGGTTATGAGATATGTACTCATAAGAGTGGAAAAACTGCACTAAATCGTTTTTATTGCGTATTACGTGTGTGCACCCTCCCGAATTAATGGCGCGAAAGAATTTGCATATGAAAAATTCACGTCAAATATTTTGTAATAACATGGTTAAAATTAAGTAGATTTAACAAATTCTGTAGTCTGTACGGCGAAATTGTAAGGGATGGGATTCAGATGAAATATTTTTTTGATCAAATTGATTTTTTTTAGATTTAATATGTTCCCATTCTCATACATCATACGTTTTTCCTTTAGTATAAATATTAGAGGTGTTCTTTTTATTTTTTAAATATTTTTAGAAGTGGATACTTATACTACGCACAATAGTTTGTGTTATAAAAATGACATAAATAGGGATAAGTGCCAGCAGAATTATTTTCCGGCAGATATATTACTACACAATAAATTATTTATACACAATATATTTTTACGGTTTTCCGGATAGTTTTCCTTTCATTGGAGAATTCCTTCTATCTGTTCTTGCGTTTACTAAAACTCCTTAACTAAAACTCTTAATATAAACGCATATTTAATTGCTCAAGCAACCCTATTTTACATAGCGGTATGCGAACGGAGCGTCACTTAGGCTTGTATGATTGTATCAACATCGTTAGGAAAAGAATTGATTTATGTGTAATTTTCTCAAATTATTTTGCAAGAAAAATAGCGGATATTATATACATATACGAAGAATAAAACAAAAGTTTATGTATGTTTATATGGTGTTTGAGATTAACTTGTGTTTAACTTTCAAATTTTCCATTAAAGATTCCGAAGTATACTGAAAAGAATCTATTACGAAGTTCATGTTTACATCTGAAAAGACAGAATTTCATTAGAAGAGAACGTGCTCAGCGTCCTAATTTAAATTATAACATCTACAAACTTATCGAAAATACGTGAATGACATTACAAAAACATACCTACAATTGAAAAATTAAACTATATCGACGGTTTTCCATGTTCGGTTTCCGATTGAATCAAATATTTAAATTAAATATTAATGTGTATATTAAATTTTATTTTCAAACATCTCCATACAAATATTGTTTTCATTTCATTTTTGATATTTCAAAATATTTCAATTTTCTCCACTATGCACAGGTTCTAAAAAATTTCATGTATACATTCCAACATTTTCGTTATTGGAGTGCTACGCAAATTGATTTTATTCTGAATTGGTGAAACCCGGTCAGTTAAAAATATGTATTTTTAAATAATAATTCATCGGAGGCATTGAGTGAAATGGTGTTTTTCACTATAAGCTTTACTTAAGGGAAATCCTTTTGTCTTCTTGCATCTGTTTTACTGAATCTATACTAATATTATAAAGCTGAAGAGTTTGTTTGTTTGTTTGGTTGGTTGAACGCGCTAATCTCTGGAACTACTAATCCGATTTGAAAAATTCTTTTTGCATTAGATAGCCCGTTTCCCGTGGGATAGATTTGCTTTTGTCTAGGGACGAACCCGAAGCGAAGCGAGCGTGAGTCGCTAGTCTGATATAAATCTTTTACCTTTACAGTTAAGACATTCCTATCTTACTATTATATAATTACACCTACAATGATATTATATTAAATCTTATAATTCATGTATCTTAGTAGTAATTTAATCGTAATTAATAGGTTATCTGGATCGTAACATTAAAAAAACTAACTGACTCTCTATTCTATTTCTATTTTTATCTATATCTATTTCTTTCAGACAAAACAAAAATTTCGAGTAAATAATAAGTTATAACAAAATATAGTAATAAAGATTTTTCAAAATAATCGACATATAGTACATAAATTACATAAATAAAATTTCACCTTCTTCTAACTCAGGAAAATACTCCGTTAATGCTCATGGGGATTTCAAAAACGTTTAAAGGCTGTTAAGCATTTAATACAACTTAGTCGGTCGTTCCAAACTTTAGTAGAATACAGAGCCAATGAGTGCTTACGGAATTTGTTTGTATGCATATATATGCACAAGTAACCTGAGTATTAAGTTTTTCAAGGATCTTAACCCCTCTTTATGTAGTGACATAAAAAGTAGTATATTGAGTGCACTATGAACTTCTTTATATGTGGTGGAGATTTTAATTAACATAAATAATGCAGTAGAATGAATGTGAAGATTTTGAACATCTGCAAGATATCGAGAAAGAAACAGATAAAACTCAGAAATAATAGTACTGAAATATTTCTCCGCCGCACTATATATTTTATCTATACACGTAAATGAAATTGAAGTGTCTGTTTGTAATGTCAAAATAACAGCTTTATACTAAATGCATATCTAATATATTTAAACGAGCAATTCTTGTATATTTATATCTTTATTTATTTATTTATACCAGCGATCTCGGAAACGGCTCTAACGATTTCGCTGAAATTTGTTATGTGGAGGCTTTCGGGGGCGTAAAATCGATCTAGATTAGTCTCATGTCTGAGAAAACGCGTGTATTTGAGTTTTCATGCAGTTTTCTTTTGCATTATTCTACGCAGAATATGATCGATAATTTCTTTCACCCAAGGATAAACATCGTGGTCAAGCGACCAAGTGCAAGATTAACAAATCAATAGGTGTGTCTGAGATCGAATCTCGATCGGATACAAAGTTTTACTTTTTTTTGTATTTATATACTATTCTTTATTGCACTTATATTTAAGATACAGAGATAAACTAACAATAAAATTAGTTAGCAAAGGTGGATTATTTATTTTTTCAGGTTTTTAGTTTTTTTTATCTAAAAAATACGATATAATAAAAAAGAACTCCGAGCGAAGCTCGGTCGCCAGGTACTATGTAATTATATACGGTACTACTTATAAAAGAAAGACAATTTTTTAAACTTTTATCTGTCTGTCTGTCTGTTTATTATGGCTAATCTCCGAAACGGCGGGACTTTCACTGGCAGATAGCTAATATTATAATGAGTAACTCGGGCTACTTTTATTTTAGAAAAAGAATATAGGTATCGCTCAAAAAATTAAAACGTACCTAGGACGCACCAGAGCGAAGCAAGGGTGAGTCGCTAGTGTTAAATATAGATTTTGACAAGTATGTTGATAAATATACACTATTTGTATTTGTTAATCCAGAAAATGAGCAATTTCCTTTTCGAACTACAAAAATCATTTGACATTATTGCTTGAAGAAGTAACAAACACTTGAATGTTCACTTCCAAGCTTTTGAATTTATACGTGTGAAGTCGGATATATGTATATGTATGCTATCTTCATTTATTTAACATATAATATTAGATCTGAGTGAATAAACTAGACTGTGAAAGGTCAGTGAAGGGGTGAGAAACGGACGCTCTCCGGATGCAAATAATATTTTATGAGCTATCGGAAAATACTCAGGCCGCTAAAATTTCACGTGGGGACTTAAAGCTTTACGATAATAGATACTACAGTATATGTACATCGATATGGACTTTTATGTACAAGCACTAGTAATAAATTTAAATAGGTTACAATATAGAAATTGTTATATGCTGTTATTTTACTTTTTATGAACCATTATTTACTAGTAATATATATATATATATATATATATATATATATATATATATATATATATATATATATATATATATATATATTACTAGCAGAACCCCCGGCTACGCCCGCGTTCAATTTACAAATAAAAACTCTTTGACTTTAAAAAATACTAAAATTGCAATTAAAAAATGGGAGGTGGGGGTAGGAGGGTGAAAAATACTTTACGACCTATTCTCATACCTACCAAATATATTAAAAAAATCATTAAAATCGGTCGAGCCGTTTCGTTTTACATATATACATTTATTATACTTTGAAAAATTATTTAGCCTTTACGTAAGAAGAGGAACTTATTAACTTGACACACGTCTATATATGCCATTTTGCCAAATATCGCACAGATGTTAATGATATCAAAGCTTTATTAAATAAAGGTTTATTAAATAAAGTCCTTGTATATATTTTTATATTAGGTATGTTAGGTTTAATGGGTAAAAATGAACGTACTATATACCTAAATATTATAATTTATTATGTAATAATGAATTATGCATATTTTAATAATAATATTAAACATTCCATTGTTGGGCACTGGTGAGTTGGAGTACGTTTTAAGTTTAAACATCTTTCGAGAACTAATTACGCTCTCTCAGAAATAAAAGGTGTTTTTCACCGTTTTAGCAAATGGTAATCGTTGTAAAAATGATGCGAACATGAAAGTCTCAGAGAAGCGAAAATGTAATATTTAGTATTATAGAAAATAAAAGTATAAAAAAATTATATCAATCTTTAAATGCAAAGTGCATCAAGAGCAATCAAGTGATGAAAGCCAACAGAATAGTGTTATTTTTTTTTCTTTTCTTTATATAAAACTAGCAACTCACCCTCGCTCCGCTCGGGTTCGTTCCATGTTACGTTTTAACGTTTAGCTCAGAGATGAGATATTTTCCCGCAATAAAAAGTATCCTATATGTTGACCCGGATAACCAGCTATCATCATACCAAATATCATCAAAATCTGTGCAGTGGTTTTCCCGTGATGCGGTAACAGACAGACAGACAGACAGACAGATAGACAAAAATTCTAAAAACTATAGATTTGGCTTCTGTATCGATAATAAAGTCTATTTCAATAAGATTTTCTAAAAAATATTTAATGCACAGATTCGGCTTAGTTACAATTTTATTATATGTATAGATAATAGAACGTAATTTAATAGTCTTACATTGTATTAGCCTTTCATAAAGCAAATACAAACGTTTACACGTGCGGTAATCATATCCGTGACTACAGACATAGGAAACAATAGACACGGCATCAAAAACATTCAAATACTTAAAACTAAAAAACTCAGCAGTGTTGTTAGGATACATTTAATTTTTAAGTTTCTAGTACCTATAAAAATTTTATACACGTTTCTAGTTTTCATGCGAATACATTATATAAAGACTATAAGACTCACCGACCATAAAAGCCAGTACTACCAACGTAATCTCCCCGTCCTTATGTGGCATTGCAGGATCATTTAGGCAATCACGACGCCCGATGGTTGAGTTGCCAAGGCAAACCATAAAAACCATAACAACCATAGAGTTGTTTCCACGGTCCACTCTGTTATAAGAGAAATACCTTTTTTTTAATACATATAGGCATACCATCTGTATACATACAGGTGGTTATGTGGGACTCATCGGTTAGAAAAACCAGTACTACTCACTAAAACCCAACTTAACCTCCCCCGTTAATGGGGCGTCGCAGGATCGCTTACGCACTCAACCACGAAACCCCTACGGCAGGTCTTCCAAAGCAGACTACAACAACCAAGGGATTGATTCCACGGTCCACTCTGCTATCAGAGAAGTACCAGGAGCAACCCACATGGCACTCCGCCAACCGGGGTGGGCCACCTTCCAGTGCGTTTCTTGGCTTTGTGCCCGGCTAGATTGCCGGAAGCTAAGCCCCCCTCCCCCACCACTACAAGGTGAACGCACGTGTGGGGAAAAAGAGAAATACCTGGAGCGACCCAGTGTGTCTCTTGATTTTACGCTAAGCTAGATTGCCGGACGCTAATGAGTTCCTCCATTACGACATGGTGAATAAACATTGGGAGGGACGTTTCTAGCTAGCCTAAAACTTCTTTCCCATTGAATTACAACGAATATATTTACAGTATTTGATTATAAACATAGAAACAGTTACGAGACATTTTCATTCGTATAAAAACCAAACAGTCGCAGTTTCCTTATTGATATCACCCTTACCACCCTAATAGTATTTAAGTTTATATGATTTACTTGACAATAATTATGAATATACGTTGTACGTATTTGGTGTACCTTTATACGGTGCACATTTATTTGCTGTTCAAAAAATGTGTACTAAATAAAATATATACGGTCGAATTGAGAACCTCCTTCTTTTTGGAAGTCGGTTGGCAATGTATTGCACCACTATTTATTTGATATAATATACGAGTATACTGTAAAAAAATATGTCATGTGAACCCAGTCTTAAAGCTAGCTCTATAACAGTATATAAGCAATGAAAAATTCAAGTAACGACGTCTTAACCATTCACCTAGTTTTTATTTTACATTTAACAATTTTCCACTGTATAACAATATAAAGCTCGCCGTAAAACAATTTTATTGGATTTATATACCCAGAACAATAAAATCACAGAGTAAAAATATACTGAGAATAATTTTTACTCGCTAACTTAATTGTTTTATGTCAATACGAGTACTGTTATTCTGCGACATTTGTAAAAGCTTTGTACATACATATGTAGCGTGATTATTTTTTACGAGTTGCGTTGCGCCGCTCCTTTACGTGTATTCTGTATTCCTGACTTGAGTAACAGCAGTAAGGGGCACACACTTGTAAAGAGAAAAAGTTGTTCTCGGTTTCCAATTATTTTATTCGATGTCGGTAAAATTTTTATCTCATTCCTATTCCTTACCAATGCATATGCTGTAAAACTTGAATCCTTTATAAAAAGATTCTTTATATTAATATTATCTTATTATATAAAAGCCAAAAGTGATTGACTGATGTATCAATGCACAGGCCAAACCCTTAAGGCTAGAAAATTGAAATTTCGAACATGTATTCCTCATGTGATGAAGGCATCCACTAAGGAAGGATATTTCAAAATTCAAATCCCAAGGGGGTGAAATAGGTGATGAAAGTTTGTATGAAACTTTATATTCCTTGGACATAATATGTATTTGCATGAAATTTCGTATTTTTCGTAGTTTGATCGCGAACAAAGCCGCCGGTTCTGCTAGTATGTACGTATGTATATTGAATTGAATAAATGATTAACATAGGAAGTAAGTACATCATATTTGGCAGACAAGAAGAGAAGCATATTTTGCATATTTTAATTTTTAGTTTTGCTTAAACTATTAGTGATGATGCTAAAATATTAGCTATAACTATTAGCGACTTACCATTGATAAATACGCATTTAAAAATTACTGCTCTATATGTTTTAATGTGTTTTATTTTGAAAATTTGTCTTTTACTTGCATATTTAAAGCGATTTTCGTGAATATTTTGACACCTTCTGTTTCATTTTAAATTTATACATATATAATCCGGTCTCTAAATGAATAAGATATGTGAATGTGGTCCTTTAAACTTTTATACGTTGCTCGAATTTTCTATTTCACGACCGACGCCTTTATTTGTTCACTTGACACCCCATTTGATAGTGGTCTAGACACGCATACAACACGCATTCATTCTTCTTAGTGGATTTTGTATGGGAATAGAGAATTATTCATACAATTTTTACTCTAGTAAGTAAACAACAACGTCGTTATGAGATTTTGCTACGTTTTTTGTGTTTATGTGTAACATTACTGTCAAAAGTCTCAATTGTCATAATATGTTAATTTGTTTTTCTTATTTTGTCACCATTGCTTGTATTTAGTTGTTAACGTGATTAAAAATTAAGTTTCAAATAACTTAATTTATTTAGTTGGTATACAAGGACTCTATTATTTAAGACATTATAAATAAACAGATAGTCGACACACTACACGTATATAACTTTAAATACATACATATTATAAATATAAACACCCATGACTGGAGTACAAACATTCGCGCTTATCACACAATAAATTCCCCCAGCGGGACTCGAACCCGCGACCGCTGGCACAGCAAGTAGGATCACTACAAACTGGGCCAACCATGTCGTCAAAAACTATGTTGTCATTTGAAAAATAATGTTTTTTATATTCTGGAAATATGAGATACATATATAAGTAACTTTACGTGTAGTTCGCTTTCCTAGGAACCCCAAAAAATAAAAATCTCACAGCATGCAAATGTCCCAGAGGCGGAAATAGAGCGAAATTGGATGTCGCGTCCTGCCGTTACTGCACACTCCGAGGTTGAATCACTCTACTGAAATGCCACTGTACTTCACTGATTCGTTCTAAGTTGTACATTTACTATATACTATCCGTATATTATATTGTTACGTTCTGTGAGTTTTGGGATCAGAAATTAAAGTAAGTCTTCTGCACGAGAGATGTTTTATTACTTTTGATTCCCAAGAGTCACTTATGGTGGTTCAGAAATATGTATATGTACATTGTACATACATAGTACGAGCATAGTTCTGGCTTAACTTAGTCTCTGAGCAGTGTTTTTCAATACTAATTACACTTGCTCTATAACTTTACTACACTTTTCCTCACTTTTTCACTATTTCATATTTTTTCTGTCTTCTTTTAACTCTGAAATTTAACTATACTCTCGATACACTGCCGCCCTTTTTATATGCATAAACAAAGAACATACTAGTATTCGAAATTTCGAATCTTTTGTAGTAATTTCAATTCCTTTCTAGGATATGTTTTGTTCCTCTCTTACACACGGCAATTTACAATTAACTTTTCTTATCCGTTGATTGTCATGTGTTGACATGACTTAGGATGTATAAAGCATGCTTCAGACGTATCATTCTTAGTTATTACTTTCGGCGTAATGACTTTTCTATTTTACGTGACATTGGTGAAGTAATCTGTGCTCTAATGGCACACTTTGGAGTCATTAAGAAGAGAATTGAATTGAATTGGTGTAATAAAGTTACAAACTCTCCACTACGCGCCTTAATTATATTGAAATAATTAGAGATGACCATGTTTTTTTTTAATATTTTGTATATTCAAAAATAAAACAGGTAGATTTTTTATTAGTTAAACGGTTTTATTGAAAAGAAAGATAATGTAGTAAAAGCTAAAAAATAATTAGGTAGGTCCTAGGTACCAGTCATCACACCACTCTCCTCATCAATCTAGGGTATTGATCAGACTCAAAAATAAAATCGTGGGGCGTAGCATAACCTGAGTAAATATGAAATGAATTTTTCAAATCGTATTAGTAGCTCCTGAGATTAGCGCGTTCAGTCAAACATACTTTGCGTCTTTATAATATTACTATAGATTAAATAATATAAAGTTATACTATTATAAAATCGTCTGTAAAAAAATACCTAGGGCTAACTAAAAAACTACAAAAATATATGAATTATCTACTTTTTATGAATTTTATGATTTCGTCAACATAGAGAAATTTAATCTTTAAAAATACAATACTGCTAACTCTACTTAAGTTAAAACAAGTTTAACTTAGTATAACTTACAATAAAATATAATTATTTTCTTTATAAATATAAAAAATGTAAAAAACAATATGAATTTTCATGTACATATTATACAGAGAGAATTTTCATAAAAGCATCTCAATCTTCTCATATGTATTATCCTTATGAGCTATCCCAGACGCTCGAATTGTCAACAACATTACGCCGATAAACTACTTTGCCGTTCATAACAGTGTACCGTATGAAGATACTCTTATGTATGTATGTATGTATCAAGTCTTATGTATTAATACTTCCTCGGTTTACCGTGACTTTTAAGTCACGATACGAAATTTTGCATGTAGCTTTTTTAAAATATCTAAAATTTCATATAATTGTTTTAAGCTACATATCATAAGTCTCAGGTTTTATATAAATATTTGTATGTAGTCAGAATAAGAGTTAGAAATAATTAGAATAGTGTGCTAATAACTTATATTTAAAATATATATTATTAAATTGTTTTAAATTTAATATCAATATTGTTTACTGTTATTATGCAAAATATATCTAAGTACTATACAATGTATAGAAAAAAACTTGCAAAACTACGTCTATAAAAATATTTTCATTAAAGTCTATTTTTATCTCAGAAGGAGGATTTGCGGATGAAAGTATCTACGAATACAGAAACCGCGCCGCAAACTTTTTGATAAAGGACCCAAAGTCACGAACTGACCCTACACATGATTCCTGGAATATTTGGAGTGCCTAAATTTATTTTGTTAGTTAAACTTCTCAAGTTTTCAACGTTTCTTACGTTTGAAATTTTTTGGTTTATTTACTTCACTTTTTAATGCCCAGAGATATTCATCAAAATTTGGCACCAGCAAAGAGCAACCCGGTAACTCGATAATGTAACAATATTAAATTTAGACTTTAGGTATCTATATAAGTGATGCAAACTTCAAACATAGGTCAATCCATCCTCAGAAATAAGGTTTATTTGACGTGATTATTTAAAAAAATCTTTCATATATACATACATAGGTAGTAACAAACTACAACGTATCTATTTCTATGCTAAATAAAAAAAATACTAACAGACAATATATTTCGATTAGGAATTTTGATGAGATATTATATCAAAATTAAATAAATGAAAATTCAAAACGCTTTTTTGGACGTAAGATTTTTTAGATAATGAGCCTAATTTTATTTTTTCCTTTTTTTACGTCGTATTGTATGCTATAAATAAGTTTTATGTTAATTAATAATATAATAATAAGATTTCAAATAAAAATACTCGTTTTACAAACGTACTTAGAATCTCTTGATTCCTTTCTCTAAACAATTATCAAAGACCAAAAAACTTTCACGACAACCTACTTACTTTCCCCTCAATCAAACTGCTAAAACAGGAACTCGCAAAGAAGTTTTTAAAAACAGGCCGTGGGTAAGATTTACCTTGTTGTAAGCATTTGAATCTCAAAGTTCTGACAAGTGAATTCGTTTGAGTTAATGCGAAGGACGCGACTTTGTAACAATGTCCTGATTCGAATCTAGGAAGTTTCTTGGTGACACAGTTTTAGTTAATGTTTCACCTAATTTTTATCAACCGACTAGTAACCTACCCCGGAATTCACCGGGAAAATTTTTCATGTTAACTTTACCACCACTAGTCATCTAGGGATTGAATTAAAAAAAAAATCTTTAAACTTTACTTATGCATGTAGGTACATGAAGGGTACAGGCAAAGAACTGGAAATGTCACAATTTTGCTTTCTTTTTTTTTTTAATTTTTGTTTTTTTTTTTTACTAGTAACAAATCTATGTCTATGGTAATTGCATTCCCAACTACTGGTTTTTATAAATACTCAACGGATTTCACTAACAATACGTTTTTATCTATGCCCAAAGTGAAAAAAACAGACATACAGGTACAGAGGGAGGATTGTTCAAAAATGTACATAATAAAAAGTTACTACATACTTTGATCTCAATAAAAATATTAAAACTTATAAACTTTGAATTTCTTTTTTTCTCGTAATCTTTTCATTAGGTCATTCCCTGTTCTTTGTCTGTACCCTTCATTATAGTAGTAGGCTATTAAAAATTTTAGCCCTTAAAATCCGATGGTTCGATCTGGGGATTCATACATTAATCAGCACAAGCAGATTTATATATGAAGATTAAATATCTTTTTTAGATATTTTGTTATATAATCTGATTTCTGTTCAAAATAAACTGTAATTACAATGCTTTATTGTTGGAAGATAAAAAACTTTATAGTATTAAGAAAGTATAGATCTACTTGCTCAACTTAACTAACAAAAAAGGGTCAACTTTGTCCTAACGTTGCTTCGATTAAGTTAAAATCGAATTAGTTAGACGTTTCAGAAAGTCACGTTTAAAATTTCTTTATAATCCAATAGTCTACCGTTGGAGAAGTTGAGACTGGCATCCTATCGTCAATACCAAAGTTTTGGCAGAAGCGGGACTGCGAAGTAATAAAATACAAACTTGGCAACATCGCGGAACTTTTGACTATCAGACTAGTCATAACAACTGTTTATGTTCTTTAGAGCCCTTTGGCAAGTGGCAAGGAGTGAAACTGTAATAATTTGTCATGATTCTTTAATAAGCGACTCTATTTCTAATTATTTAAAGTGTAATTTACTGTGATTAGCTCTACAAAAGCAAAGGAGCGGAAAGGAAGTTATCTTAGACTTGTCGTTAATTGATTGTATCTAAATAAACGTAGCTTTATATTTGACTAGCATTGCCCGCGGCTACGCCCGCGTTCAGATGATCAAAAATCAAATTCTAAGTTTTACACATTAGTTAGTTTTTTTACACATTAGTAGGTATAGTTTGTTTAGTTTTAGGTAATAAACTCTCAAACTACGGAATTAATTTTAATATTTTTTACTTATAGACAGCTATTGATTAATTTAATATTTAGCTAATTATATAAATTACATAATGGTAACTTTTCTTAATGTTAATTTGTCGCGAAACAGGGATTGGTTAGCGCTAGTTAGTAATATTTTCCAAAACGATTTTCAAAAGAAAGTGTAATAAGTAAATAATTCTAAGCAAATACTTTTTATTATTTCATATGGCTCGACTAATATGATTAAAGTCGTAAGCATTTTATTGTGTCCTTTAAGCCTTTATCTTCCAAAAAATTAGGTCCAAAAAAAAGTTGAGATGTAGCAGTTCCTAAAATACTTTTTCATAGTTTTTGAGATATGGAATATTTTTAGTTACCCGCTTTGTCAGTTTAATAGCCATAACCTTGTTTTCCATAAAATGTTACAAAAAATTTTGAATCGAAATTATTTTTACGGTTGATAAAATGAGTAGATATTGTGGAAACGTAAATATTATTTGTATTTATTTTAGTGCTAACCTAACAAAACACGTAAGTAAGAAAAATAACACAGTATTTTGCTATACGAAACCTATAATGAGCGAGTTGGAGTTGCAAAATTTTTACATTAAAAGATTAAAAAATATTAACATTATTTACTAAAAAAAATAAAAACTTACAAATATTTTCATTTGAAAATTGTTTCGGCCAACAAAATATTACTAATGTGACACTAATTTATAAAGCTTGTTTATCTTTATTCAAAATTTGGACACGGGCGGAGCCGCGGATAATTTAGTATTTAGTAATTCTAATAAAGTCATAGAAAGATCACACCTGTACATTTTTTTTTTTTGGATTAAAACTACGCATTTTTAAAACACATAGCGACATCTATTGTCAAATATCTAAATACACGTAATACACATAAATAAATTTTCATTAAAACAACTATTTTAATGAATAAAATAGCTATTGATATTTCTTTTACGATAAGCTTTTTTTAATAGTTTTGACATATATAAGTTACCTTGCTAAAATGTTAATACTACCATCGTGCTTTTATTTTAACCAGTTTTTGTATTTTTTCTCAGAAATGAGATATTCTCCTGCGGTAAAAACTATCCTATATGTAGAGTCGGATAACCTGCTATCACCATACCAAATTTCATCAAAATCTCTCCAGTGGTTTTTCTGTGATGCGATGCGATATAATGTGGTCACATACAGACAAACAGACAAAAATTCTAAAAACTATAGATTCGGCCTCTATATCGCTAATAATGAATATTTCAATAAGATTTTTCGAAAAATATTGAATTTACGGATTCGGCTTAGTTACAATTTTATTATATGTGTATTTACTAATTTATAAAGCCAAAAAGTTTGCTTTATTGAAAATTTTAACACGGGCGGGGCCGCGGGTAATTTAGTAGTAATTCTAATAAAATCGTAGAAAGGTCATATCTGTACATTCATTTTTTTGGAATTAAAACTACGTATTTTAAAAACACATGGCGACATCTATTGTCGAGTATCTAAATAACACATAAGTATGTATTAATTAAAATAACTATTTTAATGGATAAAATAGCGCTATTGCTAATTTGATTTTCAAGATAAACTATTTTTAATAGTTTTTACTATATTTAGTAAGTTACCTTGCTAAACTATTTGCAGATAGTATCATCGTGGTTTGTTCCAACCAGTTTTTGTATTTTTTCTCAGAAATGAGATATTTTCCCGCGGTAAAAAGTATCCTATATGTTGACCCGGATCACCAACTATCATCATACCAAATTTCATCAAAATCCCTCCAGTGGTTTTTCTGTGATGCGGTAACAGACAGACAGACAGACAGACAGACAGACAGACAGACAGACAGACAGACAGACAAAAATTTTAAAAACTATAGATTCGGCCTCTGCATCGATAATAATGTCTATTTCAATAAGATTTTCCCAAAAATATTTAATGTACAGATTCGGCTTAGTTAGAATTTTATAATATGTATAGATTTCGCTATCATTTTAATTGAAGATTCAATTTCCTTGTGTATTGCTTGTATTTTAAATGAAGTAGGTATTTTTCTACACTCAACAAGACTATTTTGTATCACGATTATATTCTACAAAGAAAAATGGCTAACGATCTGATTGCAGTTTATTTAATATTTCACATTAATTACAACGCAGCGAAAAGCGTAGCTGTTGGTTTTAAAGTTTAAAGCCTGTTTGCTATGGCTAAAGGCAAACATCATTCGATTTTTTCCTTTCGGAGTCCACATAAAGAAGCAATGTAAGTACTGGTTCGATGCAAATAAACTGAAAGCTTTTTACGAGACTCTAAGCCCTTTGCACTCCAGTTAATTTTAGTTTTGTGTTTGTATTCGTTTTGAACACTGGGACTTGGTCAGAGATATTAAAATTAATAGTTATAAATAGAAATATCATTTTTTTTTAATTTTCCATGAAAAGGTTTATACCTAATATTTTCTTCAATATAAAAATTATTTAATTAAATAGTTTATTAAAAATATAAAAGTTAATGTGTTACTAATGTTTTTTTTTTATAAGTAAAAGTATTCTAAGGAGCATAAAACAACTTAATATACATGAGTTTAACCTTCAGTACTCTACTACCAGTATCATAACGCATGCATATATAAATTATTCAATGCCATTTAGATGGTAAAAATCGATTTTATATATTGCACTTCAACCAATAGTGTCTTAACAATTACAAGTGACAAAGGTTTTCTTTGTTCTAGCTGACACGCTGACTCAGAATAAAATACAATTACAAGTTAACTGTTGACTTTGTAAAAGTGTTTATTTAATTTATTTTAATGAGGCGACCTCATTAAAAACACATCATTTAATATCGGAGAAAAAAATTTAATATATGTTTTCTAAATTATCATATAAAATATTATATTAAGCAAATATTTAATCATATTCGCTCAAGAGCTTTCTTGTGATGATTAAACCAGTGTATCTGTGTACTTCTCAAGTCTCGATACTCTTAAAGGTAATACGCCAATTTCATGAGGCTGATGATAATATAGATTTATATTATACATTAGTCGTCATTTTTGGCAATTCACTAAAGGTTACTCAAGATGGATCCCGACCCATGCGTCACATTAAGCAAAAATTTGTCCTTTCAGGGACGTTTCTGCGTAGGCGATATGAAGGTCTACCAAATGACCAAGCTTTTTCGAATTTATGTACTATATTATTATATTTGTGTGTTATATTACTTGATAAATATAACTTATTAATCTATACAGATATATAAAATTGAAGTGACTGTTTGTAATGTCAAAATAACAGCTTTATACTAAATGCATATGGAATTATATACGGTACATATAAGAAAAACACAATTTTTTAAAATTTGTATATCTGTCTGTCTGTTTGTTCCGGCTAATCTTCGAAACGGCTGGACCAATTTTGACGGGACTTTCACTGGCAGATAGCTGATATTATAAGGAGTAAGTTAGACTAATTTTATTTTAGAAATAGAATTAGGGTTTCGCTCAAAAATTAAAACGTACCTAAGGACGAATCCGAGCGAAGCCAGTGTGAGTCGCTTATATTTATAATATAGTTAGTCTCATTTGTCCTAATTTAAGTGTCGTAAGCTCTTAAGGTTATCAATATCACAGCAACATAAACATAGATCTCACAAATCTTTAGGTGCTAAAAAATAATATTATGTAAATATGTATATAAATTGTCGGTTGTTATTCTTTAACATAGCAATAGAAAATTAAATTGGCATGGCAAATTCTTTGCATGAAGATAGTATTATCGGCTGATTAATATTCCACACATAGTACTAAAGGATACCATTCGCAGAATATTAGTAAGTTTATTGTAAAAGTCAGAGACATATAAATCACTAGAATAAATTTATTTCATACAAAGTCGGTGTAACGAAGTCCCATTAGGTCGAAAGACATATATTATACATATAACTAAAGGATATAGCAAGCAATGACCACAAGCCCGAATGCATTAGAGGCTATAGGAAGGTATCATTGGATGTCTATACTCGGCACTTAACTTGATTGCTACATTAAGCTCTTAAGCTTTCGGAAAACACAATAATATTAAAGAGGTATCTAAACCTTTTAATGTACTTTATATAAAATTTAAAAGACTAAAAGTCTTGTATTTTATAACAAACTAGCGACTCACCCTCGCTTCGCTTCGGGTTGGTCCCTAGACAAAAATAAATCTATCCCACTGGAACCGCACACTTTTCCGGGATGATATATAGCCTATAGTCTTCCTCAGTTAACGGGCTATGTAATGCAAAAAGGATTTTTTCAAATTGGATTAGTAGTTCCTGATATTAGCGCGTTCAACCAAACAAACAAACTTTAGCTTTATAATATTGGTATAGATTGGTCAAGTGTAAGTCGAATACACGTGAGAAAGGATCCCGTGCATTATAGGGGTGCTATTAATAAGATTTATGATCTCCAAAAGCAATTCATACAATTTATAAACTTGACCTCATTATACCCCTAAAATCAAAATTATTCAGTTACTTCCGCTGTACACCTTTCAGTAGGTAATCTACCTAACTTTGTATATTATCATGTACTAAATGTTAACTTTTTTTTATTTATAAAATGAGCTGTGACAGATAGACATAGGAGTGATATTAAGTTTCTGAGCTTTATTGTATGTACGAAATCCTAAAATTTAAATATAAGTAATCATAAAATATTGCCAGCTTTCTTTAAACTCATAATTTCAATGGTGACACTGATAGTGTACAAAGAGAACGTTTTAAATATACCATTGGTCAGATTTTTGAACAAAATATAAATAAAATCATAATTTTACATTTTAGTTTTATTTTATTGAAGTAAAACTTCTTTACACACGCTTGACTTGGGAAGTAAGCTGGTGAATGCGTGACGAGAGCGTTACGAAAAGTGTGATCGGGCGAGGCGTTTGTTGCCATGGTAACCGTTGTTATTGTCTTACAAATGATATATAATATATATTCTTTCCTTAAATGATATTCTATAAATATATGATTGTAATATGCCTAATATGCGTTGTTTAATTATTTTTATTAAAATTTATTTACAAACAGAGAGTTGTGACATACGCATTCATACACGCACTCATTATTTTTTTTATTTCATCACGTATCAAAAAACTAAATAATGCCATACTATGGGCCTATATTAATGCTTTACGTAAAAGCTTCTAACATTATTGGCGCTATCATCCAGAGCACTTAGTCTGATTGCCACTTGTAGCACCGAAATTGGGATTTGATATATAGAAATAGGCTGAAGAAATATTTAAAGCACATTCAAAAATTACTACTTAAAATAGTATAGGTATATAATGCAAAAATAACACTTTAAATTTTAATTTAAAGCAAGTAAAGGTACGCGACGAATGAGGAAAGAGAAAAAGTGAACATGTACCATTAAGTATTTGCATTTAACGTAAAAAGTTACTTCGTTGCAAATGCTTACATATTTTAGTTTAGTACTTAACTTATTATACAAGTAGCGACTCACTCTTGCTTCGCTCGGGTTCGTCTCTAGGTACGTTTTAATTTTTTTGAGCGAAACCCTAATTCTTTTCTAAAATAATAGTAGCCTAAGTTACTCCTTATAATATCAGCTATCTGCCAGTGAAAATCCCGTCCAAATTAGTCCGGCCGTTTTGCAGATTAGCCGGAACAAACAGACAGACACACAGACAAAAATGTTAAAAATGGTGTTTTTTTTATAAGTACCGTATATAATTCCATATGCATTTAGTATAAAACTGTTATTTTAACATTACAAACAGACACCTCAATTTTATTTATCTGTATAGATTTTCAAATAAATAGAAAGTACAATTTGTACAGCTGACACATATGTATGTACATATGAAAATCTTTTTTAAAAAGTAACTATAAGTTTTTGTGCCTGCTCAAATGAGATTGTATAGAACAAGGGGTATTGTCTGTCTTTATAAGTGCTGATAATACTTGATGAATAAAATAAAACTTGCAATTTAAATCAAAATATATAGTTTTAGGTTATATTTAAGTGCATTTTTTCACAAATATCCTAAAAATAACAAAAATATCCACTTAAATAAGTGCGACTCTTATAATGTTAATACATATGAAGTGTCTTGCTAACAGGTGATAAGATGAAATCGTGGATATTTAGGATGCAACTTTACGTAAAAGTATTCTATGATGTACATTTAAAATACATATAATAATAAGGAACCGTACATTTTTCCGGGATAAAAAGTAGCCTATGTTATATACCAAACTATAAACTATCTCTGTGCCAAATTTTATCCAGATACGTTCAACCGTTCTTGCGTAATTGAGTAACAAACATCCATCCAAACATCTAAACTTTCACATTTATAATATTAATATAATAAGGGCCAACATCCTCCTACGGACCTAGCCGATTTCAGGTCAAGGTAAACAATCTAACAAAGAGTCTAGACACAAAAGACTTTATAGGACACAAGTAAGCCACGTACAGGCGATCTCTGTTACTCCATTCTACTAAATAGATAAGAGAAAAATCAGATCTTTAAGTGCTCCTCGAGGTACGGGGCCTCAACTGCCAACACCTTTTCCCCTCCGTATTTTTGCTAGGGATTTCTTAACAAAAATAACCAATAACATTAGATTAGAGATTCGAACCCAGGACTTCATCATCTTAACACGTACTAAATAGCCGCTAGACAGACGAAGCAGTTAAAATGTAACTATACATACGCCTAAGTTACATACGATGATAACTATTCTAAAAAATCCATGCATGCTATAACGTTATAAATGAATGACGTCGCCAAATAGAACAAAAAATATCAGTGGTACTATTACGTTAGTCAAAAAGCGTTTTTGCTCGCGCTGTGCTCATATTTGCTTTACTTTCGCTATCAGCGAACAAACTATTTTGCTCTAACAATTTAATTCCTAAATGTTTAAGATTAATATTTATTTAGGGGTAATTATTTCCTTTCTTTTTTAGGGTTGCGTTATAAAGGAGTGCATGCCTTATTATTATTTACATAATTTAATAATGTTGCATTTGGATTTTATTATGTGGGTAATATTAATTAACTAGCGACTCACCCTCTCACTCGGTTCGTCCCTAGTAGTACGTTTTAACGTTTAGTATAGATTTCTCAGAAATAAGATATTTTCCCGCAGTAAAACGTATCCTATATGTTGACCCGGTAACCAGCTATCATCGTACCAAATTTCATTATAATCTGTCCAGTGATTTTCTCGCGATGCAGTCACAGACAGACAGACCTACAGACAGACAAAATTTCTAAAAACTATAGATTAGGCCTTTGTATGGCCCAATAATGACTATTTGAATAAGTTTATCTAAAAAATATTTAATGTACAGATTCGACTCGGTTAGAATTTTATTATATGTACAAAAGTATTTTTCTTTCTATAATCATTTAATGTATATAATAAATAATCAAAAAAATATTTTTTTAAAATGCTTTGGTGCTGTATGTTAATTAAATTGTACTCATATATCGACAGATTTATCATAACATTCGATGCATTGACATACGTCAAACATATGGCAGCCAATATGTCATTGTCGATCGATTTACAACGTTGGCTTTGAGTATAAATTCTGAATATTTATCATTTAAAAAAACAATTAATACACTATATTATTATGTTAATAATATATTATACTAGCAACTCACCCTCGCTACGCTCGGGTTCGTCCCTAGTTACCTTTTAACGTTTAGTATAGATTTCTCAGAAATAAGTTATTTTAGAGCGGTAAAAAGTATCCTATATGTTGACTCGGATAACCAGCTATCACCATATCAAACATCAAAATCCCTCCAGTGGTTTTCATGTGATGCGCTAACAGACAGACAGACAGACAGACAAAAATTCTAAATACTCTAGATTCAGTCTCTGTATCGATAATAATGTCTATTTCAATAAGATTTTCCAAAAAATATTTAATGTACAGATTCGGTTCAGTTAAAATTTTATTATATGTATAGATTAATAATATACTATATTAATGAATAGCTAGATTCTTAATGATTAATCTTCATAGAGTCACCACTCACAAACTCTACTTTTATTAGACGTTCTGAACTATCTACCTATTTAATCGACAATCCTACTAATATTATAAACGCGAAGTAGTTTGTGAGGGTGTATGGATGTTTGGATGTATAGATGTATGGATGTTTGTTACTTTTTCACGCAAAAACTACTGAATGGTTCTTAATGAAACTTTACAAAAATATCGCTCATTAGAATAACAAATAGGCTACTTTTTATCCCGGAAAAATGTACGGTTCCCTATGTGGGATAGATTTGTTTTTGTTTTCCTAGAGGCGAACCCGAGCCGAAACGAGGGCGAGCCGTAAGTAAGAATATAAAACGACATTCCTTTATGGATCATCTGAAAACGATGAAACTCTGGTTCCTAACATAGATCCATGAATGTAAAGTTACAAGAAAACTAAATGTATTCAATTTATCCTACCTAATGCAAGGAAACTAAATTTTAGTTTGCTTTTAAATAACGAGATTCTTAATACTGTAGATTCCGCAGTATTCTTGGGTATAACATTGGGCTCAGGTTTCTCATGGAGCCCCCACCTGTCATCTTTCGCGAGTAGACTAAGCCCGCTGTTTTCACTGTTAGAAAAGTCACGCAGTTAACAGATGTTGATACTGATAGACTTGTTTATTTCAGCTAATTTCATAGCATCTTGACATACGGAATTTTGTTGTAGGGTAATGCAGCGGATGTAAAATCTATATTTATTCTCCAAATAAGGGCTATTCGGGCAATTTATAACATCGGAGCTCGGGATACCTAACGAGACTTTTTTAAGAAAATTGGTGTACTTACGGTTACATCGCAATAATATATATTGCGATGCATCATGCAACCGTCTTCCAATATTATGTTTGTCCGACAAAACATTCATTGCTATTTAAGATACAGTGACAAGTATGGAATAAACACTAGAAATAAAAGAATTAACTGGTAACGAGTAGCTTTCGCCTTCAAAAAGAGAATAGATCGTTTATTTATGGGACATGGTGTACGTACGCATGTATAATAGAATTCCACAATCGATTTTTTAACAATTTAAGGCTTAGATAAAAAATAATGTGAATAAAGCGTATTATGCCGTCACGAAATACTTCGTAGATGTTAATGTGTGGAATGAATGTCTGGTTGGGTCTTACATAGGATAAGTAAATAATTATTGTATTATAATATTGTAAATAATTATTATTTTAAAAGAGCAACTGTTGAGTTTCTCGCCGGCTCTTCTCATCAGAAGTGCCTTTTGAGTGGTAGATTTCTCATGGACTGACTACACTGACATTTAATTTAAATTTAAAATGTAAAATTGACGATTCAAAAGTGCTTGTAAAAGTATATTTGAATAAATTATATTTTGATTTGATTACACACATAAATAATAATCTATACTAATATTATAAAACTGAAGAGTTTGTTTGATTGTGTGATTGTTTGTTTGTTTGTTTGTTTGTTTGTTTGGTTGAACGCGCTAATCTCAGGAACTACTGGTTGGAATTGAAAAAATCTTTTTCTGTCGGATAGTCCATTTATCGAGGAAGGCTATATAACATCAAGTTACGAACAATAGGAGCGGAGCATAAATGAAAAATGTTGCAAAAACGGGAAAAAATGATTCCTTTTGAGAGCTTCCGTTGCGTGCGCTGCGTAAACGGTTTAAGGTACGTAAAAATAGTGTATGGTGGAATTGTTCCCCTTTAAAAGTTCTAAAAAAAAGTTCGCGACAGCATATGTCTATCTTTTAAGGTTGACTCAATATAACCCTTTTTATGGTAATCAAATTTGTTCTAAAATAATGCATTACTTCCAAAGGTGTTTTTATAAACATGATATTAATCCTTATCCATATAAATATGTTGTTCATCGCAAGTATTTCATTTTGAACAAAATTGCCCTTGACATCATTTGATTTCAATGAATGTCTTAGGAGATATCATAGTTGGTATGGTATGGTATGGTATAAACGGGCTAGTTTCCGCAACTCGACGTCTTTGCGCCTATTTTGCGTGTGTTTAGATATCATAGTTTTAAAATATACATATTTAACTTTACGCGGACTATGGGTGAGCGCGCTCTCAGCCCGATGCAAGGCGAGGGCGGGGCGGTCGTGAGGGGGGAGGGCGCTGGCTGTCTATTAGTAAAAAATGATTAAAATTAATTCCGTAGTTAGAGAGTTTATTGCCCAAAATTAAATAAACATACAAAACAGTTGTATAGACTTACATAAATGTTATTGCTAAAACAAAAAGTGCAATATTACTAAATCAAATATGAGATTAACGGAGGAACCTTTGTGGCATTGTCAATCTCTGCCATTATTTGCCAATCATGCGGTGCGCAATGAAAGTGATATATGTAAGAGTATACTAATGTGTAAAACCTAAGAATTTGGTTTTAGATCATCTGAACGCGGGCGGAGCCGCGGGAAATGCTAGTATATTATAAAAATGCCATCCGATATTTAAATGAAATGAAAATAATTTCAACTTTCAAATCAAAAATATATTAGAACATAATTACTCAGAAATCCAATTATTATAACCTAAGTTCAATAAAATATTGTTGAGTGGTGTATAATAGAAAATAGCGCTAAAAGAACCAATGTACTTTCAAGTAACATTTTAAATTTTTCATAAAATGTCTCAAAGACGTCGTCGAAGCAGAAAATATCAAGCCCGCCCGCTTATTACATTTGCTTTGTGTTTTAAAATTTAGATTTCGATGGTGTCTAATTTTAGATGGAATATTACATAGGTACTTCATGTCATGTTTGGATCACTTTTTTCATATTTGTGGAAAAATAATAATTCCATTATAAGGATAGCACATAAGAGACTAAAAAAATTAGATCTCATAACCACGTCTTATCTCGGTTTAAGCTAAAGTCAAGTTAAAATTATTTAAATTAGTTTTTTTTTTTTTTTTTTTGAAATTATACTTCTTTTGGGACGTTTGGAAAAATTTAATTTTTACGATGCGCGCGTACACCGACAACCAAAAAGCGACATGATGAAGTTAGCTGATAACTGTTCATTGCCATGGTGACCGTTGTTATTGTCTGACAAATGATATATAATATTATATTCGTTCCTTAAATGGTATTCTATAAATATATGATTGTAATATGCCTGATATGCGTTATTTAATTATTTTAAATAAAATTTATCATTCCTTTTACAAACAGAGAGCTGTGACATACGAGATGAAATCTTTAGCTATATTTGTTCTGTTACGCCAAAGAAGTATAACTTCTTACGTGTGTACATAAGTACACACACACGTTTTTTTATTAATATTATATATTTTTTTTATTTAGGTGAAAATGATATTTATGATAAGTACCTATATTCACTATCATTTATAGAAGACAAAATGATGTGGTAATAATATATTTGATCCTTGCACCACCTTTTACATGCTATTTCTACGTATTCTTTTAGTTTTCTATCTTCAATATCGATTGTAGATAGTCGACGACAAAAAAGGAAAAAAAAAATATTTTAACAGGACTAAAACGAAATCTCAATATAATCTACTTTGCCCACTCCTCAGGAACTTTAATGGTAACCTTTTTCATCTGTACCCTAGAAGTTTCATGAATATATAAAAGATCGGGATAGCGGTAACCATGAAAATTGCATATAATATTCAGCCACATACGAATAACGAGGGATATCAATATTTAATAAGGCGGTTTACATTTGTATAGTTCAGGCCAACTTAGTGACCTACATACATGTACAACATCCATATTAGACGATAAATTGTCTAATGGGTTTTCTATAGCTTAAAAGGGGACTATGTCTCTGTTCTTAAATTATTTCGATTGACTCCATTCCTCCTCCTCGACTCGTTCTAATAATAAACGTATCCATATACATTAAAAACGCTCCTATCATCTATGGGATAAAGTACTGGCTGTTATACTACTACATACTTTTAATGTCCTTCTAACTAATTTCGGCTACGGCGGACAATCTGAGACTAGACATATAATACTCAAAATACATGACTGTCTCACTGTTCTAATGGCTAGTATGGCTGGAGGTCCTGGGTTCGAGTTTAGGGTATGTCAATTGAGTCTTTCAGTCAAGAAATTCGAGTCCGGAGAATCAAGAGTCCAGAGTTATTAATTTGGCGGTGTTTCACCTCCGTAGCTCGGGAAACATTTCCTGCAAAATGAAGAAGTTCTGTAGAATTATCGTCCGTATTATGAGAGTGACAGGAATAGAAAATGAATTTATGTCTGCTCGGACACTTGTACAATATACCTACCTAATGTCGGTCAGGAGGACTAAATATGCCTGGTAACTTTTAGTTTCTTGGTCTGTATCTACATTTAAAAAACTATTATTTTTTTCTTATTCTTATTAAATTCTTATCCACAATATCATTTTTATATATTTCCTACAATTTCTAAAGGTATCAATCCATAAGTCACTATGAACATAGTAAAAAGCTTTGACCTTGATCGTCGACTTATATTGCCTCGATCTCTGCTCGCTTTCAATATGTATTTAATCCCGCCTGCTAGTATTCTTTAACAACCCTTTTGCTTCATATGCCCATGTGTGGATAGTTTGGATCTATTAAAAAAGATGTCCATATCATATGAAAAACATACAGCGACGTGGCTTATGAATTGTGAGTATAATATGAATTATAATTTATATCTATTAATACAAATAAATAAAATTTAAGTGTCTGTTCGTAATATAAAAATAACAGCTTTTTACTAAATACATGTGAAAGTATATACGGTATTTATAAGAAAACATTTATTTTTTGCTGCTTATTTGTGTGTGTGTCTGTCTGTTTGTTCCTGGTTGGACTTTCACTAGCAGATAGCTGATGTTATAAAGAATAACTTAGGCTACTTTTATTTAAAAAAAAAAAATTAGGGCTCGCACAAAAAAAATCCTATGAAATTGTGAACAAAATCATTCCTAGGGACGCACTTCGTAACCAAGCGAAGCGAGGGTAAGTGGCTAGTTTTAAATAATAATCACACCAATATTAATGCGACCACTTATATATATTTGTATGTATGTTACCACATAATGCGAATATTTGAGTGAACTCCGGAAATAACATAGCTTTTATACTAAAGTAACACGTAGGCTGTTTGCATTAACATACCAGCGACACGAGCAGACCCGCAAGAAAAAACTAGTTTATACATATAAATGTAGCGCCTAACTTTGCACGAGACGAAGAATAATTGAAAAAGTAAAAGTGACATGGGACGTCAGTACTTGTGCCATTTTATCTCAGTCACTTGAAGATTTTGTCTTTTTTGGTAATTGTTATACAAACCAAAAAAAAAACCATTTCTCTATATGTGTATGTACGTTTATGCAAAAACTGTTATCATCACAATAAGCTTTACATCGACAGTAATTTCATTTTTATTTCGATTCAATTCTAAATATCTATAATCTTTTCAGTTTAAATTATCAAATGCGAGGGATATGCTAATCTTATATTTCGCATATTATTTGTAGTTTCCGAAAATTGCTAGAGAAAAAAATTGGTTTAAAGATTCAGTTATTAATTTTTAAGTTTATTCTCAAATCTATTCTTAATTATAATATAAAATATAACTACAGTTTCTAATACACCAAATTCAATGTAAGCTTATTAACTACGATAATAAATAACCACAAGAAACCTTAATATAGTTTAGCATTTTACGGCAACATATTCCAGAACCATGAAGAGGCATGTAATATTTATATGGGAAGGAAATTACGACGGCTGGGTTGCTCCAGCGTGCGTGCCCTAGCTCGTCCCCCGAGACTACCCCGTCACGGTACACTACACTAAAGAAAGTCGTTTTATATATATTTTTATGTAAAAGTACGTAAACATTTCTCTTAGAAGTGCATCTAAAAGAACTCCAGAAATTAATGATTATTTGCTTAGGGTTTGTTTTCTTTTGTATCTTACATTTTTTATTAGCAAATGGATTCTAAGCTTAGGTATTTTGAGAGCATTGTTACTTGAAAGCTAAAATGAATTCTCATGAACACTGGATAATACTTTACAGTACTTAACTACTTAAGTTTACCTTAAAAATAAACATTTTCTAAATGAAATAAGTACCCTGAAGGTTTGATTCCAATATGAATGTCAAAATATGCAACATAAACGGCCGAATCTTTTGATTCCGTTGATTTAGAGTACAGTTTGATTTTTTTACAGCTCTAAGTAATTGCAGAGTATTATTATTAATTTCAATTTGATACCTCCACGCGTTCTTGAGAAAAAGAGGTCTTATCAGACAGACAGACGGACGGACAGACAGACGGACAATGAAGTGATCCTATAAGGGTTCCTTTTTGAGGTACGAAATTATATAATTACACGTGTCAGTAGATTGTTATCTATATATACATAAAATGCTTTGTCCTGACTGACTGATCGATCAACGCACAGCCTAAACCGCTGGTCGTAGAAACGTGAAATTTAGAGAGCATATTCCTTATACAATGTAGGCATCCGCTAAGAAAGGATTTTTCAAAATTCATCCTCTAAGGGGGTAAAATAGGTGATAAAAGATTGTATGAAACTCTGTCATTCTTAACGTGAAATGCACGGAAAGTAGTATTTAGCTTTAAGATAAAAAATAAGAAATATATGTATAAGATTTTTTTCGAAATTCATCCCTTAAAAGGGTAAAAGGGGGTGATAAAGTTTATACGGGCAAACAATTATTTATGATCAGAATTACTTGAAACTTGGTATTAATACTCTTCAATACAATTAAATTAATACTTATTTTAGTATTTTTTGAAATTCATCCCATAAGGCTGTCAAATAGGGGATGAAAGTTTGTATGAGACTCTGTAATTGATGCATGGAAAATAGTATTTACCTATAAAATGAAAACTAAAACAATACAAATATTATTTTTTTTTCGAAATCCATCCCTTAAAAGGATAGAAGGGGGTTATGCTGTTTATATGAGGAAAAAATTGTTTATGTTCAGAATTACTTGAAACTTGGTATTAATGCTCTTTAATACAATTAAACAAACATGTATTGTAGATTTTTTTAATTCAGCCCCTAAGTTGAATATATTTAAATAGAGTAACATGGCTCAAGTTCTCTGTAAGTGCACACTTACTGTGTGGGATATAGAGAAATTATGGAAAAGGAAAATTATGTATAACTTTTTGGCTGGCCACAGCAGCGACAACTATAACAGACCTAGAGCGCGAGGGAGAAAGAACCTAGCTAGAGAGTATCTTGCTATCTATATCCTCCTTCTGAAGGTTGGTACATCTGCAATAAAAAAGTCGCCTAAGCTACGTAACGGGATTAGACTGTGAGCAATTTATTAAACTTTATATTGGTCACTGTATTTGCTGGACGTGCTTAGGGGGAATCAGAATTCATACCTCGAATACCACTGATAACTTCTGACTACGCCTTTGATTTTAATCTATTGTCATTCCTCCTTAGAGTTTGCTTTGAAATGACTATTAATATATCTCAGGGTCAATTGTTAAAAGTAGCAGGTGTAGACTTAAGAGATGATAGCTTCTCACAAGGACATTTTAGCAGAACCCCTAACTAGACAGAACATTCATCAGTGTATCAGATATATTTGTGGTTGGTTTTTTTAGCGTAAACTAAGTCAAGTGAACCTAGAGTTTTACTCTAGACATAATATTAAAAATTCGATATGACAACATATAAATCCAATGGAAATTAAAACTGAGCAAATTTTCCAGTCTACGCGAGCGTAGCCGCGGGAAAAAAGCTATAACAAAATAAGAATGCCAATTTATATCTGTAACTTAAAAAAGAATGAGAAGGAGGGAGATTGTAACCTTCAGGTGTACAAGCACTGGGTCTTTAAAAATAACGTAGATGTTAGCCTGTTAGTATGTTAGTTAAAAAAACCTATATTAGCCGAGTTACATGATTCTAAAGTCGTAAATATTGTATGCAAATGTATCATTGTACACTCTTTCTCTAACTTTGGAAAGATGGAGTAGAAAAATGTGCAAAAAATACAGGTAGTGGAGCTTCCTAAATACCTAAAGTGTAAATTTATTTACAGAATATATGTACGCTTAACATCTTTAAGATACTGGATATTTTGAGTTGCGATCGCTAAAATTTAATTTGTTTTCCATATATCTTTAAGAAATAATAAAACTTACACAAAATAAATTTTGCAAGTAACAAAGTATTGCGAAAAAGTTTATTTTTTTCGTAGTTTGATCGCGGGCGAAGCCGCGGGTTCTGCTAGTTTTATGATAAAGCAACAACATTATAACATTAATCGTGTAACATATACTCTGATTCTCTACTATGGTTCTCGTGGGATAGTTAGTAAAGCAAGTATAAACCGTTTTAATATAGAAATTTATTTTAGAATTAGAATTTATTAAGAAATTTTCGACTGTAATTTAAAAGTAAGAACTAATATAATATATTCAGATTATTTTCTCGGTACTTGATCAAAATAAAATATGTGAAAACTAATATAACAAAGGAATAGATCAACAGAATCATATTTCTACACAATTCTTTTTAGACAAAAGAATTCGTAATGCCTTCACAGAGAATGTGGGACAAACAAATCAAATTGGCTCAGCTCCAAGACTTTACGGCTTTGCACCTATGGGACATATGAAATTTACTTCAACACTCATGGGTCAATATATTTCAATAGTAGCTAATTTCATAAACATTTGAAATAAATAATTGCTGATTATTTAATGTCTGTATAGAGGGAGAACGATGTATGAATTTTACATGTTTGGTCATTGAATTTTTCCTTTATCATATTATATTAATCAATGTAACACCTGTACGTACGTACGTATTATTAAGTTATTGAACTTTTTTCATTTAAATTCGTCCCATTTATAATATTAGTAGAAAGTGGGATTTCCTTCTGTTAAAGTTTAATGTATTTGATATAATTTTAATATTAAATGTGCGACATCGCCCTGGTATCGTGGGTTTTAGGACTATGTGGCTTATTAGGATGTTATAAGACGTACCTCAATGAGAGCTACAAAATCCAAAAAAAAAAATTTGAAAAACCTAAAAATGTAATTTTTTTAAACCGAATAAATGTGAAAAATGTGGTCATTTTACGCCCATCTATTATCATACCATTTATCGAAAAAATAAAAAATCACTCTAAAGATATGACTTTGGGCTGCATTTAAAATAATATTGGATGCGTATCATTGATGGGTTATTCAGAAGTGTGATCTTTGTGAGCGCGGTAGTGACGGTAAATAAATGTTTTAGAGCGTGATTGTTTTTGGAGGAAGTGATTCTTTGTAAATAAATAAATATGTATTTAAACTAATAGATAAAGTTATCTAAAAATTTTAAAATTTCGACTAGAATTCATTGTATCAAACATGTGGTACTTATTGTTATTGAAAAATAATGTTTCTTCAACGCGTGTACAATGATTGTGTCTTAGTACCTACATAAAAAAAATTGTGACAGTTTTAGAGTTAGATTAATAATTTTACTATACTACTTATTACTTAGTTTGTATTTTTTTTTATAAATAAATATAATTAATATGTTAAAAAATTTACTTCAGTTTATTTGGCAGATCCATTTTCAAAGTACCTGAAGATCTTGACAGACACGAGATCTGTGGATTTTTTATTTCAATTTAAGTTAATAAAAAGGTGTTAAAAATAACGACACAAAACATGTATGTAGGTACGTTAAATTAAAAAAATATTTCACTAATTATTATTAATTAAATTGTTCTAAATTATTTTTAAATGAATTATAGTTATATAAGTTTTATTTGAAACATATCTTCGAATTTTGTGTTCCATAATAGTATATTAAATATGACAGGAAGGGGAAGAACAACAAAACTAGTTAAACAGTAGTCAACTTGTATGCAGTTCAAAATTAATAAGTCACCTGTGATGTTCCCACGTGCCGACGTCAAACTCATGCTACTAGTACCAACATCAAAAACAATGTACGTTATATGCAATATACATATCTGATGTTTGGTACAGATTCATGTTATTTCACTTATGCAATAGCAAACATTTATTAGGCAGTAGTAGCCCAGTGGTAACGCGCTTACTTGGGAAACCGAGTGAAACGGGTTCAAATCCCGGGTCTCGCGCCTCTGATATTTTCATGTGCGAATCATTTCTAACATGATTACCACTTGCCTTATGGTGAAGGAAAACATCGTGAACCTGCATGTCTGAGAAAAACCTAGCAAGTTTTCGAAAGACATGTGAAGTCCGCCAATCCGCACTTGGCCAGCGTGGTGGACCATGGCCTGATTCCCCTCGTATTGAAGGGAGGCCCGTGCCCAGCAGTGGGACGTTAAAAAAGGGCTGAATACAAACATTCATTATAAACCTCAACCTGGTCCTAACTTCCCGCCATAAAATGATGATTGTAAATTAAAGCACGGTAAGTGGTAAGGGTTTCGTGTTCAGGAAAGAAAAGACCTAAATGGCCTTAGCCTTCTCACTTAACATTATCCTAGTCAGATTTGTCACCAAGCCTGAATTTGACGTAATGCAATGTCGAAAGTGGTTTTGTAAAATAGTGGACTATATAGCGTTCTATTTATTTTTATATAATGATTAAATTATGCTTTAATACTTTCCTACTATAATTTTTATTGTGCAAATATTGTTTAATATCTTGATTTAAATATTTTTTATACAAAAATCAACTAACTAATAAGTGTTTACATAAATTGCTATCTAATTGCAATCGCTAAGGCGCGTAATGATGCATGATGTTCTTGTGTACCCATGTATGTACATTATTGTAACCGATGACTTTATGTTCTGTAGTTTTACATTTTTGTGTACCGCCTGTATGCTTGTATTTATTATTAAGATGTATCTTGTTTTCTCAAATACTTAAGTGAATTGTATTCTGTTTCTTTTTAAATAAATTCTTAAACCGTAAATATTTCGGCAAAATGAATGACGCTTGCTACTCTAGAGAAGCGTTATTAATTTGCCTTCGGCATTTCATAAACCAGCGAGCGTTTGCAGATCGACGGTTTGTATAAAGACGACTTATACGCCTACTTACATATATGTATATGTATATGCCTGCAATCTAATATAAAAAAAATATTTTGAAAGTACGACCTCCAGCGTCGTAGATATGTAAGAAGAGTTAAACACACACAACAAAATGCCACGCCGGTTTTCAAAACAATGCATTCGAATAAAATACTTTCTAGAATAGTAGTAACACTGAACTACTATATTCAGCATAAAATTTTATAGAAGTGAACGCGTATAATAAAATAAAAGTCAGCAACAATGGAGCTCGCAATCAATTACCCGCGCCGCTTCTACGAGTAATGCCATTTAAAACCACGCTTATAGCATTTATAAGCTACGTTTACTTTTCTACTACAGTATCTATACAGATAATAAAATTCTAACTCAGCCGAATCTGTACATTAAATATTTTTTGGAAAATCTTATTGAAATAGATATTATTATCGATACAGAAGCCGAATCTATTGTTTTTAGAATTTTAGTCTGTCTGGGAACGCATCACGAGAAAACCACTGGACAGATTTTGATGTTTGGTATGATGATATCCAGGTCAACATATAGAATACTTTTTACTGCGGGAAAATATCTCATCTCTAAAAAATCTATACTAAACGTTAAAACGTAACTAGGGTCGAACCCGAGTGGAGCGAGAGTGAGTCGCTAGTAACTATTTGTATAATTATATACAACTGGAAAATTAATTTGCACTTGTCATTCAATACTTAATAAAATAGCACTTAATTGACCCCAACATTATACTACTATGTGCTTAAAATTGTGTCTTTGGGGTATTTTTACCAGCTGAAACTTATTATAGTACTTGTGCACACATAAAAATTCATATATTGTTAAGCTCTTATTGAAAATCTATATTGCTAATGTATTTTATAAAGCTACCGCCATTAGCCCTTGCCTGAAATCTAATCTAGACCCTTGATCTTGAGGTCAACCAAACACACAATTGTATTCCTTTTCTTTTCTCTCTTAAGAAATCTGTGCTCACTTAACATTGTTATGTTAGAGATAAAGTTATGTTGAATAAAAAATTCGTTGCTACAGATTCTAAATCCTAATTACTAGCGACTCACCCTTGCTTCGCTCGGGTTCGTCCCTAGCTTGCTTCCCCATACAAACTTTCATCCCTATTCTCACCCCCTTAAGGGATGATTTCCGGGATAGAAACTATTTCACACACTCACTTTTCATATCATAAGATTTAAAAAAACTTATTTTAGTAAAAAATATTTTTTTTTTACTTTTAATTTTCTTCTATACAAAACTTGTCCTGACAATAACAAACACAAAAAAAAGAATTATCCAATTTGGTGCAATCGATCGGAAGTTATGCGCGTACATACATTTCGGTGATACATTTTTATTTATATACTACAGTTTACTACAAGATTATTCCTTAATCTTACTAATATTATAAACCTATTATAAATGTGAAAGTCTGTGAGGATGTCTGGACGTATAGATGTATGTTTTTTGTTACTCTTTTATACAAAAACTACTGAATAGATTTTAATGAAACTTTATAATAATATAGTTCATATATCAGAATAACACATAGGCTACTGTTTATCCCGGAAAAATGTATGATTCCCGTGGGATAGATTTGTCTCTATTTTTGCGAACCCGAACGGAGCGAGGGAAAGCCACTAGTAAATATATAAAAAAAAATTTCAATGGTAAACTCTATCGCAATAATACGATGCTGTAAAATCGCTTGCACGTGTATTAATTAATAGTAAGCTATATTATCCCTGAGTAACACAAGCTATTTTAAAGCTAGATTATAGTATAAATTTTGTGTAACATAACGTGCAAATAAGGAAAAGCATCCACCGTTAAATGCAATACAGTTAAAACAAAGGGCCTCTGAGCTTGTTAATTAAACTTGACACCCGACAGGACAACACGTAGCGTCAGTTTGTCAAACGATAGGGCGTTGTAGAACACAATATTAGCAATATTTTGTTAAATATGACAAAATTAAATCAAATATTTATCAATGTGCTCATATAATTTAAATAATATTGAAAAAGAAAAATGTACCTAGTATGTAATAAAATTATCGATTTGTCCTGGTTTCGCCGATTGATTTTAAATAATTTAGCACTTTCGTTCAAAACATTATTTCTCACGCAAGTTCTGTATCCATTCTCTCTTAATGGTTTTAACTTTTTAAAAGACGAAATGCGTATTTGACTAAACGTGTTAAGTATCATTAATTATAACTTTTAAGTAAACTTGGCCAGAAAAGAAACATTTTCTTATTAACCTTGCCACTCGTTTTTCACACTCTAAGAAAGTGAATGTCAAAAACGTTTTCAAAGTAGCTATTCATGTCATGTAGATCCAGCGGTCTGGTCAATTTACAATAAGCTATTAAGGATGTTGTATAAGTCAAAATAAAGATTTAAGATATTTTCTTAAAAATAATATATATATATATATATATTTTATTGAACTCTAGAAGGCAGGTAATCCGGTCAACGGTCACGCGCTCGCTTTGGAAAGTAAGTGAAGTTCGAATCCCGGGTGTCGCACCTCGATTATTTTCATACGTGAAACATTTCCATCATGATTACCACGTCTTGTCTTACGGTGAAGTAGAACATCGTGAAAAAACCTGCATGTCAAAGACACCTTAACTTCGCCATCCCGCACTTGGCCAGCGTGGTGGACTATAGCCTGATCCCCCTCGCATTTAAGGGAGGACCGTGCCCAGCTCTCTCTCTCTCTCAATTCGAGTCTCTCTCTCGAGTTCTCACTCTCTCAATTGTCTTAATTTTACCATCTCATAATATTAAATCCACAAGAAGATTACCTTCTTTTTCTTTCAATATTATGATAACGCAGTTTTTTTTTAATTATGAAAATTTAACACACGCGCGTGATACAATTATAGCAGAAACTAGTGTACTACTAATATAGGCCTTAATATAAAATATGTGGACTACAAAAAAAATATTTTTTTTTATGTGTTATTGGTACACAGAAGGTGTGTATAAAAGACGATTGTACTTTTAATCCTGAAAAATATATATTATAAACATTATAATATTTTTAAAGTCAATATTACTTTACACATTTAGTATGCAACAGTTATTTATTGAAGTGAAAATTTCTATAGGCAGTTTTGGATGGGGAGTAAATTCGTGTAAGTCGTCATCGACATGGTCACGTGACGTTTCAACGCTAACACTCAGAGTGCCGATAGATGTCAAAACCAGATAAATGGAAACAGTTTTATTTTACGAATCTTAATTTAAAATGAAATAATTAATTTGAATATCCAAAAATAACAAATGTTTGTTTATAGCTTTAAGTTTTCATTTCTGTCGGCAGTCCTCATGACTGCTTTTTTTGTGTGGCGTTTATATAAAAATATATGGTAATTTGTAACCGTCACCTGGTATTACAATATGATATTAGTTCGCCTGACTGATGGACAGCGATACGTCACTGTCAATGACCCTCGGGATTAGTTGCAACGAAATTATTTCCTAATCCGAATATTATTTCACAAATACATTAAACCTAATTAATTGGCGAACGAGCAAATAGCTAATAGGATACGTTATTTAGGCTATCGGAAATATCGTAAATGGTTTAATAATAATTATATATCGTTAAAAGGATAGTTTATTTGAAACTTAATGAACTAATTATTTTTTTAAAACCGATAAAAATCGGTTAAGTCTACGCTATCATAAAACCCTTCCAGAATAAAAAGTTGCCTATACCACCCTTTTCGCACTCCTAGATCCGCCTGTAAAAATCTCTTAAGTTCGGTTTAACATTACTAGTACTATTAAGTTCAATTTCCAAAGAATTAAAAAAAACTAGATAAAAAAAATAGAAAAGACTGATTTTTCTACTATTCTGGGAAATCCGTCCAGTTCTCTATGCAAAGAATCGCCTCTAATGAGATTGAAGTTGCAATCTCTAGCGAAAATAATTTCAGCCGGAATGGTCCATCCATACTTTAATATTATAAATGTGAAAGTTTGTTTATTTGTTTGTTCTTCTTTCACATCGAAACAGAGTAACGGATTAAGGTAATTTTTTGTGTAGATAGTTGAAGGGCAGGAGAGTGACATAGGCTACTTTTAAACGCGAGAGATTATCTCCTTTTCACAGGAAATACTTACTAACTACACTCACACTTTGTAATGCAACCCATAACAACTCATCATACCTATGTATAAATATAATATACTATTCCATAGATTCAGCCCTTTTTAACGTCCCACTGCTGGGCACGGGCCTCCCTTCAATACGAGGGGGATCAGGCGTTAGTCCACCACGCTGGCCAAGTGTGGGTTGGCAGACTTCACATGTCTTTCGAAAACTTGCTAGGTTTTCTCAGACATGCAGGTTTCCTCACGATGTTTTCCTTCACCGTAAGGCAAGTGGTAATCATGATAGACATGATTCACACATGAAAATATCAGAGGTGCGAGACCCTGGATTTGAACCCGCTTCACTCGGTTTCCCAAGCGAGAGCGTTACCACTGGGCTACCACTGCCTTTTGGGATCCGCCGCCTTGAGGGAAGCCAGTTGCCAAGCTGGTCTAAGTTGCGCACCCGTTCAGATGAAACATTATGATGTAAATCTAAGTTTAAACACATGAGTAATATAACTATTCCATACTAATCGTTAAAACATACCTAGGGACGAACTCAAGCAAAGTGAGGGTGAGTCGCTAGTTTTAATTTACATACATACGAGTAAGTACTCATACCTCAATAAGAAGATGACATTTATTATTTACCTTCAAACATTATTCAATTTTTTATCTCTACTTAATGATACTTTGGCCTCAATATGTAAAATAAGCGTAAAATTCTTGTAAAAGTGCCATAAAAAGCATAAAGCTCATAAAACGGAATTTATCGAGAACTTATTAGGGGTCTGATGTTTGAATTATGTAAAAGGTTCGGCTTATACATTTCTACCTACATTAATATATATTTTCAATTGACCTATAAATTCTTCACAAATTTTAACTTTGTGTATTTTAGCGGTTGTACATAATGTAAAGCCACTGAAATAAACGAGGAATAAATCCACCATATCGGATGGGGTGTAAAAGCTATAAATATTTTATTGAAATACAAATATATTTTGGCATGATAACGAAAATTTATATTTATAAACAGGTAAAACTCGTAACTATTAATGTTTCTCTGAAACTACTGGTCAAATTCCGAAATTTTCAATAGTTTTTCACTATTAGAGAACTACATTACCGCCGAGTACTATGCGTAAGTCGCTCGTACTGAAAAAGGTGCAATCATATATAATAATGAAAAATCATACAAAGAATTAGACGCTATAAACCAATTCATTTTTACTTAATGAGATCAAATAAAGTTTAAAGTTTTATATAATCAAACATTATGTCAGCTCTTACTCCCTGGCTCCAATACGTAGTTTCCTTAGATACGTAAAATTAAAAAGATCAGATTAAAGTGATCGTATACTTTTCAATTTTTACTGATAAATCTAGAAATAAACGCGTTTATATATTAATATACCTAGATATTATCATTATATATTACCTACAATAGTATACATACTGGCCCCATTTTGGAATCCCTTTAAATTTTAAATAAAACTATGTTTTCGGATTTTTTCAAGTATTTATTTTGATTTTTGGTTCCCGACGTTTGATGGATTGATTTGATCACGGGAGAGTTCCTCCCGTAACTATGATTGCTGCAAAGCATTCGAAACGTCGGGAACCAAAAATCTGAATAAATCCGACAAGATAGGGTTATTTAAAATATCAAATATTCGCGTAAATCTAAGAAAGTATCATGTGAATCCCTTTAAAATATTCTATCTGTACGAATATTTAGCTGTAATCCATTATAAATATTCATAAAATTCATTGAATATAAAAAGATAATAAGGTAATACAAGGATACGAGCTTTAAAAAAGGATTTTGCAAAAGCTCTCTTAAATCTACTTAAACTTAAGTAAATTCCCACTTTTATCCATATCTTTTCATAAGACACTATATTTTATAAATTTTAATATAGAAATTGAACATTTGATCTTATAGTGATAGTGAAATCGGTCTCTATTTTTCCACTAACAGGTAATCGAAGCTCTGGTGCAGACTGCTTGGTAAATAACGTCTTGAGATAGCACGGTGACCACACTATAAAAATATAAATCAATACAATATTTTTCTGTTTTGTTGTTTTCTGAAAGCCAATAAAAAATAGAAAAATGAACTTGTTAATCTGTACCAAATAACATTCACCTAAACTGTATAGGTTAGCTAAAATTATCTATACATATGATAAGATTCTAACTGAGTCGAATCTGTACATTAAATATTTTTTTGAAAATATTATTGAAATAGTCATTATTATCGATACAGAGGCCGAATCTATAGTTTTTAAAATTTTGTCTGTCTGTGTGTCTTTGACCGCATCACGAGAAAACTACTGGACCGATTTTGATGAGGTATGATGATAGCTAGTTATCCGGGTCAGCATATAGAATACTTTTTACTGCGGGAAAATACGTCTTTTCTGAGAAATCTATACTAAACATTAAATCGTAACGTTAGTAAAACATACAAGCTTTGAAGAATAAAATTTAGCATAAATGCTTAAGCTATGAAACTTCACTGTAGCTATGTTGTATTAATAAAAGTGTAACCTACGCTTTAAAATAAATATTTTATAAACTTATTAAAAAATCCTCAGTAAAAAGAATTACTTATAAAAACAATATATTTAATGAAAAACAAAAGCTGCAATTAAGGTTGAAAGGCAAAAAAGAATAATGGAGACTTCCTCCATCAATCAGTTTATTGAATTATCTTGTTACGTTCACACTTTTTGTTAATAGAAACACGTTTTAAGGTCAGCCTTGTAAATTTAGGCTAAAAAAATATATTTTAGGTATACTTTACGGACGTAGGCACGACTAATCAATCTTAGCTGGCAGGCTGCCCGTGAAACTTGATCCTTTCATTTAGCTTATATAAGGAGGGGGTAAAGTTTGAGCTGACTATTACTTCCAAAACCGGTTACGTTGCAAATGAGAGGATCTGCCCTTAAATCTATGATTATACCTAAACCATTTAAATAACGAAAACCATAATAAAAGTATAATTTTTAAATTTTACAACAAAATTTAATAACTTCATTAGCTTTTCTTACATTAATTACTCATTTGTTACTGCTTATCTATACATATAATATTCTACAATAAAGGCTTAAAATATATCAGTATTTAATACATTCTTCACAACTATACAAAAGGAATACATTTAATTTAAACGTGACGTGTTTTTTATAATTTAATCAGAATTTTTTTGTCTTTTCTTTCAATCCTGATGAAATTTCCTTTTAGCCAATTAATCTACTCGTATATATAGAATATGCATATAATTACTAACGCTGCATACATATATATATTACTAGCAACTCACCCTCGCTACGCTCAGGTTCGTCCCTAGTTACGTTTTAACGTTTAGTTTAGATTTCTCACAGATGAGACATTTTCCCGCAGTAAAAAGTATCGAATATGTTGACCCGGATAACCAGCTATCATCATACCAAATTTCAACAAAATCTGTCCAGTGGTTTTCCCGTGATGCGGTAACAGACAAACAGACAGACAGACAGACAGACAAAAATTCTAAAAACTATAGATTTGGCTTCTGTATCTTGAATAAGATTTTCCAAAAAATATTTAATGTACAGATTCGGCTTAGTTACAATTTTATTATATGTTACATAGATAACTGACCAATATTAAGTAAAAAATAAAACCGCTACATCAATACATATTTAGGCCTTACGCGGGAATCAAACACGCATGCAAAAAAAATTGGCCGTCACCGGACACCCGGCAGATGTGAAACATCAATGTTAATATTAGAATTCATAATTAATAAAAACCTATAACGAGATATATAGTAAAATAAAGAAAATATAGTTTCGTTAATAAAATAAATTTATTTTTCTTGTTATTTTAATAATAATAATTACAGATTATATATATTCATAAATAGAATAGAAAATATGAAAGTATTTTTAATAGAGACATTTGGACATCTCTCTGATACAAGAGTAAATATTCCCTTAAAATATTACATATCTGTCACCGTACTTACCATCTAACTGTACTGGAATATCGCCAACATTTACATAAGAATGAATTTTGTAATTTAATAAACATCATCTTTAACCTCTATAAAGTGTTGTCGCCCTAACTTTGTATTAGCTTCTTACTCAAAGCTCGGTTTAGTGAAAAACTTTACAGGAACTAATCAGAGCGTTTGCTTACAAAAAAATCCTTTTATGTACAACTGACTTTTATTTTACGATAAACTTTTTTATCGTTCAATAAATTGAAGGTTTTTCGTTATATAAAGATGAGTATGACTTGTCTTTTCACCAATGTAAGGTCATAGTTGTATATTGTAGGTACATATGTATTTTCTACTTCCTTCAATTTCGTTCTACATTTATATCTCTAAAAAAAACAATATAACTTTTTTTTTTAATCGACTTAGTATAAAAAGATTCATTTGTATTTCTTTTATTTATATTGTATTTCTTTTTTTAATAATTTTTTTTTGAACAGAATAAAATATATTTTTTTATTTTATAAATTCAACCCTCACCAACGATTTCCTCACTTCACCAATCTAAAATATTTATGGTTGCAATATGAGAAAACCTAGTATTTCCTTTTCTGCATTTATTTAATTTGCATATTTAAATTGCTATATTAATTAAAAAAAATCATGGCATACTATTTATAACTCAATACTAAACATAATATTCTTTCTTTCTTTAGAAAATGAGGAACTTCTCTTCCTATAAAATCGTATTTTTTATCGATTTGCCTTGAGAAAAACAAATCTATCCCACGGGAACCGTACATTTGTTCGGGATAAAAAGTATTTGATGTATGAGCTATATTATTATAAAGTTTCATTAAAATCCATTCAGTAGTTTTTGCGTGAAAGAGTAACAAACATCCAGACATACATACATTCCCACGAACTTATGCAGTTATAATATTAGTAGGCTTCACATAAGTAATTTATATTTAAAAATACGGAAATGATTTAACGGTATTTAAATACTGCGGCTTTCAATTAGTCCATTGAAGTTTAATCAAGTGTTGATGAGTGTGTTTTTAAATTTGGCAATATAATATATTACGTTCGAATGTTTTATTATAACCTACATTATGAACACAACTTTTTAATTGAATATTTGAACAATGTGTCCGAATATCGGATTAATTACTGTTAATTGAATCGTATTCAGTCATCATGTATGAATGAATTTTCTTTTATCATCATTTAGAGGAAAAAAAAAATAAAAAAAAAAAAAACAAAATGCGGTCTGTAATTTTTATTAAAATCAAATAAAATGTTAAAAGCAAACACATGAGATTGGAAATTAGATAAATGAAATTGACATTTCATTTCACAAATATATTTTAAAGCTTATAAAATATTAATATACAAAGGCAAATTGACAAGAAAAATCAAATAAAATTTACGATCTACCAATTTATCGTCAATTTGCGCAATCTATAAAAATATCTTCATTTACGTCATCAGATTGCTTTCCGCTACGTTACGCTTCTAAACCGACTTCATTTGGAAATAATAAATTCTACATCAATATTCTCTGTAATTTTTTAAAAGGCTGTCATTCCTTTTCAACGTTAATTTTATGAATTACTAGCTCGTCGCCACGGCTACGCCCAAAGATAACACCATAATTACACGCTTACACACAGATCATATAAGCTGTACATCTATACATATAATAGAATTGTAACTGATTGCTGTCTGTACATAGAAGATATTTGAGAAAAACTATTATTGGGGATCTTTATTAACGCAATAGAACCCAAAACAATGATTTTTAGTATTTTGTCTGTTTGTCGGTTTGTCTGTTTGTCTGTGCGTTTGTGCGCGCTAATCTTAGAAACGGCTTAACCGATTTGGGTGTGGTTTTCACTAATGTATTGTGGTAAGCTTCACTTAACATTTAGTATTTGTTTTATTTCAATCGGTTCCTAAATAAAAAAGTTATGTCAATTTAAAGAATCATCTAGGGGCAAACCCGAGCGAAGCGAGGGTGAGCCGCTAGTATATGTATATACATTATACAGTACATCTAAATATCTTAACCCTGAGCCTAATAAATCTCAAACTAACCCATAAGGCTTGACCGTCACCTATTATACATTGATGGGTCACGATCGTGTATACAACAAGAACAACTCACCAAAGTTTCGTCTCATTTGGTTTATTGCTATAAACATAGCTAAAAACAAACAGACAAACACATAATATTTTCTGTTTTAATAACCAATTCTAAATCAATATTCTCAATAATATTTTAAAAGGCTGTCGTTTTCAGTCATCGTACATTTAACGTAATAAAAAAGGAACAAGAAAGAAGAGTTTCGAACATAAAACAATTTGTCATTTTGGGTAGCAGTAAATAGATTTAGCTCATCTAAGATTTATCCCCGCACCATCGCGGGGACATAAAATATTTACGATGAAACATACATAGCATGTAAAGTTTTATATTAGTTCATAAAACAAGGCCGGTTGTTGTAAGAACAATTTGAGAATAATATTTGTCAAGCAGTTTAAGTTATAAACATTATTTACGAGTGGAATTGTGTCATTTTTATAGTGTTAAAAACCTTTTAGAATATTTAAAAATAAAAATCATAAGAATATACATATGTATATAATATGTCCTTCAAAATAATATCTGACGGAGGAAATATTATTCTATTTTTATTAGAGAATTTCAAACCAAGTCATATCTTTTTCAAGAATGGCTGAATGATAAAACAAATAATATTATAGAAAAAATTAAAACGCTTATTTAATCTATATAAAATTGCCTACATATTTCTATATGTAATTTAGATACATTATTTATTATTTAATCAATTTCTCAAATAAAACTTTCTTTCATAATTTTTTTGAATATTTTCATAAGATTTAAAGATAAAAGATAGAGTACGAAACGGGATCATTATGCTATAAAAGTATACAACCCCAAATACTAGATACTTGTACTAAATAAAACCAACAAATGAAAATGTGAAATGAAAATATTATAACAAAAATTATTATTGAAGGATTATCCTACATGTTTTTGCGTATTTCCTATATATCAGAAGCACATGTCAACTTTCATACGAGAAAACTTTTTTGAGCTTGCGTTTGGTTTAATATTGGTCCCAGTTGTATATCTCGAGAGGGGTGGTATAGTTCTGACGGCTGATCCCGAGGGAATTACTGCGGGATGTTAAGGATTTTTGGCGTATTATCAAATGGTAGCTGGTTTGGTCAAAACATTAAATATATGAATAGTTGTGTAAATTACGCTAACGAAATTATATTTTATTAAAAGAAATATATCCGTCGAGGAAGCATAAATAGGAGTATCAATTTCTAGTGTTTAACGACTTATATAATTCTATTTTTTTTAATCAATCTTGTCTAAAGGAAGTATTTTTACGTTATATGCGTACGAGAATAAAAGGTATGATCTTCTCAACTTTTTTTAATGATGTATGTCGTAGAAACACTGATAAAATTAATCTATGGCAAATTTTTAGCCAAAAAATGAAAATAAGAAATAAAAATATATCGGAGGACAGAAACATTTTTATTGTATTTTATTTACTAAGGTTTCTTTAACAAAATAGAGCAAAACTTATTTAATATGTTTTAAATAAATATTATTCTGAATTATTCTAAAACCGAAAATTGCTGTTTCCAAAAATATGATTCTGTTTTAGTATAAATATATATTATTAAGACAGTCATTTTTAACACAATTCATAAAATATCTTCATATTTTCAATACAGTTTGTAGATGTTTGTGGAAAAAGATAGTCTTTACTGGAAGAAGAATTTTAAAAAACTACGGGTTTCTAAGAACACGGATTGTAGGTACCGATATACCCTCGCTCTAGGCGTCTAACTGTAGCATATCATATGTTACTCCAGGTCATAGTCAAACTATATATAAAATTTTATCCAAATCCGTCCTGCAGTCCTAGCGTGTATAACGACATACACATACAAATTTTATGAAAATATTTAAATGACATTAAAACAATAATGATTATAAGAGGCCTGTGTGCATTTGAATTTATAATATCTACATTTTTATATTATTCATATGTCAGTAGATACTTTAAACTGGATAAAGCAAATATTTGAATAGTACGAATACCCTAAGAAAATACGTAGTAAACGGACCATGAATATGTATGTAAATTAGTATTTACTTCAGCACAAGTTAAACGTATGTTTTTTCTATCTATTTTTGCTATGTTCTTTAAAAAAATAGAGAAACACGATTCGTGTGTATTTTTACCCAACTTCGACGAAGCCCAAAGAAGGATTATGTGTTCGACCTGTATGTATATATATTCGTGCTATGTTCCCTTGTAATTACAAAACGGCTTAACCAATTTTGACGATTCACACTTCGTTAGATATGACTTAATAACGCGAGCGTTATGGATATCATCAAAATGCCGGATCTTAGGGGTCAATCTGTGTGTTTCGAAAACATTTTTTTCTCTCATACCCTTCGAATCGGGTATATTATCAAAATGAAGATTTTGAGAATAAAAATATATACAACTTATATGTCTCGAAATATTTAAGGGTAACAAATTGTTCAATAAAACTCCAAATGTAAAAACATAAATAAAACATAAATTATAAAAATAAAAAAATCGTTACTTATATATTTAAATATGTCCAAGAAGTCAACAAAAAAGTCTACGACTGCATAATAGGTACTACAAGCATGTTCCTTCATTAACATTTTTCATCTTTTTAGTTCTCCTTTTACGCAGTCGTATTTTTTTTATTTTTTATAATTTAATTGTTGACTAACAACTAACTAGTAGATTTTCATAATTCATTTTTAATAAATGCGTTATACTTTGAGTGAGGTCCCATATATAATAAAAAAAATATGTTTGTACCTGTGGATAACTTAATAATTGACCTTATAGTGTTATCCCTGTTCAAGAAGAGACACATAGTAACCACTCCGTTCTACCATTTCCATTAATCGTGAATTATTGAATCGACCCTGTTATTGATAGTATTCTATTTGTTGTTTTCTTTTTGTATAGACCAGAAAAGATAACATCGATGTTATAACGGAAATTAAAGAGATTTTAAGCTTTTTAGCTTTTAAAGCTTGACATAAAAGCACATTGGCATAACTTTCGTTAAAGCAACATTATAAGAAAAGTATTATTTTTATTATAATCCCATAGTATAACAATTAGTATACTATGAGAAATACAAGTTTAAACAAATAATTCCTTATAACTAATACAGCGGCGACTACGGAGAATAACCGCACGTTGTTTATCGTATAGCAGAATGTAGGTAGCTAAATTACTTTAAGAAAGTTTCTCTTTGAACGTACTAGAGGTAGCTAAGCATTTAAATACGATACTGCTGCATTAGTTTCTATTTCTCGTTTCTATTATAATGCAAATAGCTACAAAGAACCGCTTATTGAAAGAAATGCTGTATAAATTGGTACCTTGATTATGTTACGGAACTTTATAAAATTTTATTATTATACTTACGACTCACTTGCTCGGGTGCGTCCCTAAGTACGCGATTTTCATGGTTTTTTTTCTTTGATTCACAAAGTATATGGTTATGTATGAAATTACATATTGGATAGCGTCTGCGGTTTATTTTACACGTCATTTTTTTGTCGAAAATCTTTACGGTGGTTTTGCATAAACAATACTAAAAGCCTCCCCTGGTTTCGTTTGGTGCTTTTTGCATTCTAATAAATCTAAAATCATACTATATAAGTTACTCTCATAACACCTTTCGTGCATGAATGATAGTATATCAAATAACCTCTTCGGACGGACATCCAAATATTAACTCTACAAACTTTTATTCATGGTCGAATCGAAAATGATCACGGTTTAAGTATACATAAGATAAAAAAAAAACAAAGACAAATACTTGTATATATTTTTTTAGTATATACTCGATTTTTTAAGTAAAATTGAGAAGTCGTGGAGGTATATATATAAAAGCAAAATTAAACTGTAGACATATCAATCTGATAGACCGCTTAAATATATTAAAAAAAACTTAGAATAAAATTAAAGACCAAGAATTCCATCGTAAAACGTCCAGTATTTTATAAAATAATTAAGTATACGTTCTCTTTTCTTCTGTTGTAAAGTAAATTTTTTATCAAAAATTTTAAAAGAAATCCATTTTCAAAGGCCTCCTATACTAAATCATAAATGTGGCTCGTTAATGTTCTTCAATGAACTGCAACTAAGTTAGACCGAGGTAACGTATTCAACATTTGACCCGGCCTATTCATCTTTAATGGAGCAGGTAACTTGTTAGAAGCAAGTAAGTTCAAAAGTTTTAACGTTGCCGAGTATTCGAAATTACGTAGCATTATAATTTGTTGTAATTTTCTCAAATGATTCACTCCAGTCTCCGTTTTCAAATGAGTACTAGGTTAGGTTTGAGATTATGTTTTGTCTGAGACTGCACAGACATATGTATGTATGTAATTCATATGTATACTTATTTATTTATTTATGAGTGAAGTTGGCTTTATTATAAATAATATCAAGTAAACACACACCCGAAAGGAGTAAATTATTATCTAAATTTGAGCAAAAAAAATTATTATTTACTAGCAGAACCCGCGGCTTCGCCTGCGATCAAACAACGAAAAAAATAAACTTTTATGCAATACATACTTTATTACTTGCAAAACTAAGTTCGAGTAAGTTTTATTATTTCTTAAAGATATATGGAAAACAAATTAAATTTTAGCGATTATAACTCAAAATAGTATAGTAGTATCTTAAAAGATGTTAAGCGTATATTTTGTAAATAAATTTACACTTTAGGTATTTAGCTAGCTGCACTACCTGTGTTTTTTGCACATTTTTCTACTCTATCTTTCCAAAGTTAGAGAAAGAGAGTACAATGATACTATCGCACACAATGTTTACGTCTTTAAAATCTTGTAACTCGGCTAATATGGGTTTTTTAACTAACATACTAATAGGCTAACATCTAGGTTATTTTTAAAGACCCAGTGCTATGTACACCTGAAGCTTGCAGTCTCCCTCCTTCTCCTTTTTTTTAAGTTATACAAATAAAGTGCCATTCTTATTTTACTGTAGCTTTTTGCCCGCGGCTACGCTCGCGTGGACTAAAAATTTGCTCAGTTTTAATTTCCATTGAATTTATATGTTATAGTTGTCACTGCTGTGGCCAGCCGAAAAGTTACACATAATTTTCCTTTGGATTCAGAATAATTTACGTTCTGTACTTTATATCCCACACAGTAAGTGTGCACTTACAGATAACTTGAGTCATGTTACTCTATTTAAATATATTCAACAACTCAAAGTTCAACGCCCAGTTTTACCCACTTTAGGGTTGAATTTAAAAAAAATGTACAATACATGTTTGTTTAATTGTATTAAAGAGCATTAATACCAAGTTTCTAGTAATACTTATCATAAACAATTTTTTCCTCATATAAACAGCATAACCCCCTTGTCCGCTTTTAAGGGATGGATTTAAAAAAAAAGATATATGTATTATTTTAGTTTTCATTTTATAGGTAAATACTATTTTCCGTGCATCAATTACAGAGTTTCATACAAACTTTCATCCCCTATTTGACAGCCTTATGGGATGAATTTCAAAAAATGCTAGAATACGTATTTATATAATTGTATTGAAGACCATTAATACCAAGTTTTAAGTAATTCTGACCATAAATAATTGTTTGCCCATATAAACTTTATCACCCCCTTTTACCCTTTTAAGGGATGAATTTCGAATGAAATCTTATACACATATTTTTTATTTTTCATCTTAAAGCTAAATACTACTTTTCTTGCATTTCGCGTTAAGAATGACAGCTTTTCATACAATCTTTTATCCCCTATTTTACCCCCTTAGGGGATGAATTTCGAAAAATCCTTTCTTAGCGGATGTCTACATTATATAAGAAATACGTCCTCCAAATCTCACGTTTCTACGACCAGCGGTTTAGGCTGTGCGTTGATCGATCAGTCAGTCAGGACAAAGCATTTTATGTATATATAGATAATAATTTCTTCAGCAAGTTACTCTAAGGAGGAAGGCACTTTCATTCTAAACTGGTGGTGCAGATTTTGACAATTAAGTTACCTTAAATAACGTTGTTTAAATTTTAAAAGTTCCGACACTAAATAAAACTCTTGACTTTTACATTTCAAATTGTTTCAAAGTCGAGCGGACTTTTCCGCCCTTTTCTTTTTTAAATTAATCAGAATGTAGACAAAATTATTCAGCTTTTTAATATACTCGTACGTATGTTTGCATTTAATTTTTTTTAACGTCAGGCCATAGATCACCGCGCTGGCCAATTGCGGGTTGGAGGACTACATGTGTCTTTTGAAAACTTGCTAGGTTCTCTCAGACATACAAAAAATGATTCGCACACGAAAATATCAGAGGCGTGATGCCCGGGATTTGAACTCGCTTTACTCAGTTTCCCAAGCAAACGTTGCCACTGAGCTACCATTACCTGTTTACACCACATTTGTTTTAATATTTAAAAGGAAATAATATATAAACTGAACTTTAGTTAAATATTTATAGATACTTTCAATTTACTTTTAAGCAATCTATTCGTTGCTACTGTGAAGATTTCAATATTTAAGTTCCAATATCGAATTTAGTAGTCAAGGAGTTGGCTCGATATATTTAGAGTACTGAGTTAATATCGGTGATATTTCCTCTCATCCACCCATTTACAAATTTCAACTTCATTATACAACAAAATATGTACGAGTAAAGTTTTAGATATTATGGATACGATATTATTTGCATATCTGATTTTATAATGTAAAATTGGCTGTTATTTTATAAGACCTTTTTATTAATTCATATGTTCTTTTATAAGTTACTAATTTGAATATTTTCCAGGCCAGATATTTCCACATAACCCCTTCGCTATAGGCTTTTCTATAAAAAAATAAAAAAAATATATAAGAAAGGTTGAGTTTAATTAATATGATTCTTTAATCATCTGTCCAGCGTTCTTAACTACAAGAAAAATGAACGATGAAAGATTGCTAAAAAGATTTATGATCCAAGATTGAGTCGAAGAAAGGAAATGTCCTCGACTGACTTATGAGAAAATATTCTGTAATATTTTCAAATTAGAATACTTAAGCAGCATAAGGACTTATTGAAGAGCGTTTTAAGGCTAATGACAGTTGAAGTATTAAAATGGTATTCATCGTGGTCCCTCTCTATACTTTTCCCGCAGTAAATTCAAATTTAAAACAGGCAAAATCTTACTTAAATATTTTATACCTTATTGATCCAAAGTAATATAAATGCGAAAGTAACTCTGTACATCTGTCTGCGTCGTATATATGTATGTTTTATTTGTTTGTTTGTAACGTTGTCGCGCCTATATGACTCAAAAAGTGTTGGTTGATTTTGGTATATTATAATAATAGATTGGATCTTGAAGTAAGACATGGGCTACCTTCTATAGCAAAAAAAAAATATTTTTGCGATAAAAGGTAGTTTAAGTTTTCTTAATGGGGGTGAAATAGGGGACAAAGTCTGTATAAAGTCCTATCATTTCTAAAGTACGGGAAATTAAAATTGTTATGCATGCTTTGGTAAGAAATAAAGAGAATTTCAGTATCAGAGGGCTTAAGCGCGACATTTGTGCTTCTATTTACTTAGAGACCCACAAAGAGAACTCGAGTGAAGCGATCGATGCGATGCGATACGTTAGTAGTTTTAATAACTATCTCTATACATACTACATTACATGTATCAGTTTGCCTAATTAAGTTTGTTTGCTTGTTGGTTATTGTGAGGCACCAACGTAGCAATAGATAAACCTATTTTTCTCATAGACATTGCCTTATTTTATCTCGGTAGTCTTTTATGACATGAGTTATTTATGACAGGCAGTGGTAACCCAGTGGTAACGCGCTCGCTTGGGAAACCAAGTGAAGCGAGTTCAAATCCCGGGATTCGCATATCTGATATTTTCATGTGCGAATCATTTCTAACATGATTACCACTTGCCTTACGGTGAAGGAAAACATCGTAAGGAAACCTGCATGTCTGAGAGAACCTAGCTTCGAAAGACATGTGAAGTTCGCCAATCCGCACTTGGCCAGCGTGGTGGACCATGTCCTGCTCCCCCTCGTATTGAAGGGAGGCCCGTGCCCAGTAGTGGAACGTTAAAAAGGGCTGAATACAAATCTTTTATAGTTACCATGGGCTGTTACTTGATGTTAAAAGTCAACAGTTCAGTTAAAAGCCGCGAGTCAAAAATAAATAAAATAACAATTCAACGTTACTAGAAAGATGTGAAACAAAAAGTAACTCAGATATCTTTGTGAATATTTTATAAGTAGGTTAGGTTATTTGTATTGTTGAAAAGCTTTATATTCTACGCGCGTAACGCGTACGAATGCTTTCTGTAACATCGCCCGTAAAATTATTTTTACGTATCGATGAGTTGGCTAGGGCTATCAATTGATTGTAATTCTTCATTAATTATGTTCAGTTTTTAAGATGTATTATCATTTAAGTTAAGTTTAGTTAAGATACGAGATATAGGTATTATATTAATTTATTATCATTATTATTATTTTTATTGTCCCTTTTTTAATTAAATCTATAATTAAAAAATTAAAAAAAACCTTCACAGTTTTGGATGGAGCCCCGCAGAATCACTACGCACTCAAGTCTCAACCACGACGTCTCAATGGCTGGTCTACCCTGATCTACCGAATTAGACTACAACTAGAAAACACACATCAGGGATATTGATAACACATGTATTACTCTAAATCTACTGCTAGTTTAGAAAGTAAATGATAATGTAATATATGTAATATTACCTGTCGGGTTTTAATGCAACGAGGTAAGAGATCAATCAAATTTATTCATATCAAATCAAGGTTCTATAATAATCTATACATCTATTCAGATAAACAAAACTAGAGTGTCTGTTTGTAATATTAAAATAACCGCTTTTTACTAAATGCATATGGATGTATACACGGTACATACTCGTATACCAAAACAACATTTTTTACATTTTTTGTCTGTCTGTCTGTCTGTTTGCTCCGGCTAATCTCTGAAACGGCTGGACCGATTTTGACGGGATTTTCACTGGCAGATAGCTGATGTTATAAGGAGTAACTTAGGCTACTTTTATTTTAGAAAAAAAATAGGATCCCACGAAAAAAATTAAAACTAAATTAATTCATTAATTTTGTTTTGGGAAGCAACCTAGGGACGAATCCGAGCGAAACTAGGGTGAGTCGCTAGTATAATCTATAACAGTTATTTTTCGAACAATAGCCAAACAATGGCTAGGTAGCATAGATGTAAGTAGATACTTAAAAGCAAGGTAAAAATTTTACTTTCTGTACAGAAAGGGAACGTGTAGGTTTAACTGTATTTTTCAATTCATCGAATGTAAATAACATTATTTCAACTTGTATTTGTTATCTATCCAAACACAGTTTTTCTTAATAAGTTATTATTACAAAATATATTTTTTTAATTTTTTACTGATGGCAACCCTCCACAGTCATTCGTTTAGAGTTAAAAGAAAACACGAGTTTTATGAAGCATACCGAATAACCCTTAAAAAGCACTCATAAAGTTATGAGATTTCATTCTAGTTGTTTCAAAGGAGGCTTAGATTATTATTATTATATGTATATCTAATTGAATTTAATGTATGTGTATTAATATTTGACTGAAGTATTTTAAAAACATAACTGTTTATTAAAATACATGTTTGTGATATGTGAAATGAAATATGTGTTATAATAGGTGTTATTGAATGATCTTTAAAAAAAAATTATAGAGAAAAAATTTTTTGTATAATTTTTTGCATTATCAGTGGAAAAATTCCAGTAGGTACTCTTTTGATACCCATGATGAGACATTAGCCACTGTAAAGAAAGGTCTTCATAAGTTATAACTGCGAATCTAAAATAAATAAAATATAAATTCGATGTCACTACAAAGTACAAACATATAGACGGACAGCAACAACCAATTTTATACGTAGTTTTTATTTGTAAATGTAAAAGTATCTCCTTTTTCCGAATCATGAATTTGCTGCAATAATTCGGGCGTCGCGACGGCGGAGCAATCTGCCAGCCAGCACCAATCACTGCAATCAATTTTCCAATCATACCAAAGGCTCTCAATTCTGTGCCCATTCACTAGTTGACTGCAGTTTAGCATATATCTAATATAGACTAAACTACTATATACATTTATATTATAATAATAAATGTTCTAACATCTAGAGTATTTACAAAACTATTTTCATTTTAATTGACTTTGAAAAAAGTAACTCATTATTGATTACAATAATTATTATCTTTCTTAGATTTACGCGAATATTTGAGACGTCTAAAACCTTAGTCTCTCCCGTGGTCATGATTGCTGTAAAGCATTCGAAACGTCGGGAACCAAAAATCAAAATAACTCCGCAAAATAATTCGAAAAGATAGTTTTATTCATTATTGTAACATAGTGATTTGAATTCGTTTCACTCAGGCGCTAATAAATTTTTTCCTATGCTAAATAATATAATTATTATTTATAATTAAAACCTGTAAGAACAAACAAACATTCTTCCAAATGTTTGATTTTTTAATAAACTAAATATCTTTTCAATTCATGTTTAAAAAAAGTTATTTTATAGTTTTTTTAAACAGGGTTATTTTAATTATTAAAAAAAAACAGAATTTATTGCATTTTATTCTGAAGACGTAGGTCAAATATAGGTAAAGTAAGATTATTATTCCTGAAGAAATTTTATTTAGTGCTTTCTACTACATTAAGCTTCTAAGATTGTTTTTACGATAAAATAAGCTCAGTGTCAATACTTGTTATCAATTTTAGGGCGGCTTTTTATGTAATAACCAAAAGTCTAAGAGGAAAATTAATAAATATGGTACAATTCAGGAGAAAGCTGTTGTTTGTTCAAATATAAATTTAACTTATCTCGTCGAAACGTCGGTGTGATATAAAATATTTATGAAACAACCATAATATATGAAATAACGAAAGAGTTATAAAACAAAGAGCTCTTCCGCTTCCATATTATTTTGAAACGCTCGTTTTTATAGACATTTATGTACAATATCCATTAATATAAAAAAGTATTTTTACATTATTAATTTTAGGTAAGAACTATGTGTAGCCTTTTAGACTACAAGCACTATCTAAGAAGAGATTAAAAAAGACATGTTCTCACTTCATTTAGGGCCTATCTTCACCACGCACACAGTTTAATAAGTATAGTTTTAAATTGTCTTTTAGGTACAAATTTGAATTAGTAGCTCTAAAATCTTCTCCTACATCCAAACTCACAAATATTAGAGAGAGAAAAACAAAAATAAACATCCCACGGGAACCGTACATTTTTTCGGGATAAAAAGTTGCCTATGTGTTATTCCAGACTATAATCTATCTCTGTGTCAAATTTCATCTAGATCTGTTTAATCGTTCTGGCGTGAAAGAATAACAAACATCCATACTCACAAACTTTCACATTTATAATATTAGTATAGACAATCATTGCTAGGTAAGAACCCGCTTAAAGCATAGTATAGATATGTCGATTTTCACCCCCAGACAAAGGAAATTACCTATTTATTGAAATTAGAACCCATTACATCCTCAGTAGAGAACCTTCTCTGGCCTTAAATTGAATTTTGATTTATGTGCCTATTATAGAACAACAAACAACTTTGAAAGTAATAAATATTAAGTAAAGAAATATATCACAAAAACAGAAATCTCATTAAGGAAAGGAAAAATGTGTATTTTTTCAATAAGCAATAAAGTCCGATACCCACAAATCTTCGATATGGCTATTTGTCAAGTTGTCAAAGATGCACACACCTGAGCAGGTTCGACCTAATTTGTTACGGCAAAATACTACTAGTGGGTTTTGCGAGGCTATCGATAGGCAATAAAGATACAAAAGGTTAACTAAAAAAGAAGAGAAAAAGGAACTTATTACAATTTATACAATTTATTTTATTTTATAGGTGTAGGTATTATTAGGCACTGGTAATATTTATCTATACTTATATTATATAAAATATTATAAAGAGGCAGAATTTGTATGTTTGAAGGCGCTAATCTCAGGAACTACTATTCCGATTTGAAAAATTATTTTTGCATTAGATAGCCCGTTTATTAGGGAAGGCTATGGGCTATATATCCTATAATTAATAGTCTGTCTATTCCATACTAACCTTTAAAACGTACCTAGGGACGAACCCAAGGGAAGCGAGGGTGAGCCGCTAGTAGATTATATTTGTGTAACTAGCTAACCTTTTTAGTAAGCTTTTACAAGCATTTTTTCCGAATTTTCTCCCTTAAAACTTTATTGGGAACACTAGATAAATTTACGAAATAATAATGTTCTTTAATAAGGAAAATTGTTATTTCGTTTTACTTAGAGTCAGAGACGCTAGTGTTTTCACTAGATAACATACTATCGCCTATCAGCCAGCCCTCACTTTGCATAGCCTTAAAAACACAGCCTCCATAGCGCTCTGCATCGCCCCCACACAACTATTTAACTACGGTTCGCTTTACAACTCCGACCCCTCATGTACCTATATATAAAATATATCTCTATATACTTAAAATGGTAGGAGTATAACTAAATACGTTTCCTAAATCCTAAATTCAGTATTATACTTAGATATTCTAGTTACCTTATATCTTACGATATTGTATAAAAAGGTGGAATTTGTAGAGGATTACTTTGTGAAATGCAAATAAAATAATAAAAAAAAATCAAAATCAATAATAATCTTTCTTCAATACATACTTATTTTTACTCCCTTATATATAGACAGGTACATATATACCTTAATACATACCTACACATATATAAAGATCTACATACAGGTTCTATAGTATAGATACGATACATACTCTTATGTATATTATTCTTTAAAGCCCAAACGTTTGTTTTTTGTTTCTTTAAACGCGCTAATCACAGGAGCTGTAAATTGTTTTTATTTTTTTCCATTTAATCTTAGCCTTTAAGAAGGCTAGGCTTAACACGACATTATTGTATTTAAACTATTGACTTAACTCCACTTGAGTGCGCCCCTACAAGGAAACAATTTTTCTGACTTAATTCACAAATATCATCATACAAGTAGGTTATTTTGGCAAAATATTCATAACTTATTCCTATTTCTATTAGTGAAAACCGTATAAAAATACGTACAGTGGTTTATATTAGTCCGAAAAACACAAAATCAATTTTAACTATAATAAATAATAATAAACTATGCGGGCGGAGTCTCGGGAAAACGCTAGTAGATAATTTTTTTGTAAAATGTTCACCTAACGTTCTTAAAATCAATCGTGTCCAAGGCTTGGCTCGCTAGCAAGGTTAGAGATAGGCATCGTAACATTTTATGTTTTGACGACCAACCTCGAGAGAGTTTGTTACGTGCCAATATTGTTATTTCTTAATTTTGTGCTGGTACAGACAGACTTTTGTAAATCGCAACTCAATAGCACTGTGACAGGTAATCAATATATCGAAAGAGTTTAACTTAGTTGTTCATTGATTATAAAATGTGCATGTGTATGTATGTATTCAGCCCTTTTTAACGTCCCACTGCTGGGCACGGGCCTCCCTTCAATACGAGGGGAATCAGGCCATAGTCCACCACGCTGGCCAAGTGCGGATTGACGGACTTCACATGTCTTTCGAAAACTTGCTAGATTTTCTCACGTTTATAAAATACATGAAAAAATGGATATTAAAGTTTATTAAAATCCCGATTTTTCCTCGCGTTTCCAGTCGCTTACTAAACACATACATACAAAGTGTAATCCCATATGTAAATCCAATCTAAAATCTCTATTTCTTTATTCTAAGCACTCAAATCTGTTACAGCAATAGAAATAAGAAAACACACTGAGTATAATTTTTCGATCTATTGTATCCTTTGAGACAATTTGACTCGATATTATAATTTGAACTCTGAATCAACAAATAAATGAAATATGAAATACCATTGTTATCAACAAAAATCTCAATTAAACATTGAAAAACGATCTGGGTTAAACAAATTATATCCGAGCCCAGATTCAGGATTACCGGAGGATTATCGATATTATTGCGAATAAATTTCCCAGTTCAAAAGCCATCAATATGGGGATATCACTAAACCTAGTAATTATATTTATATCCGGCTATTGCTTATAGCTACGCGCTCGTTTCTATGATTAAAATAGCTTCTACATTATATGAAAATGTATAAAATAGAGAGCTGTATTTTTGGATTTATTAAGTTATTCAGTTTGTAAGTGAGACTTTTACTTTTCTATTACTAATTAATTAATTAATCTAATTCTTCTATACATCTATACATATAATAAAATTGTAACTGATCGTTGTCTGTGTATGGAAGATATTTGAAAAAAAATATTATTGGGTATCTTTATTAACGCAATAGAACCCAAAACAATGATTTTTAGTTTTTTTTTGTCTGTTTGTCTGTGCGTTTGTGCGCGCTAATCTTAGAAACGGCTTAACCGATTTGGGTGCGGTTTTCACTAATGTATTGTGGTAAGCTTCACTTAACATTTAGTATTTGTTTTATTTCAATCGGTTCCTAAATAAAAAAGTTATGTCAATGTAAAGAATAGTCTATTAATATAGTTTTAAAAAGGGGGAAAATTCAATGTTAAGTGTGGAACTGATCAAAACTAATCAAATGAGCCCAAACTCGAAAATTTTTGCTAGTAGCTATTGAAAACCGAGTGAAGCGGGTTCAACCCGGTTCCCGCACCTCTGATATTTTTATGTATGAATAATTTCCAACATGATTACCAGTTGTTTTACAGTGAAGCAACATCGTAAGGAAACCTGCATGCCTGAGAGAACTTAACAAATTTTCGAAAAACATGTGAAGTCTGACAACCTGCACTTGGCCAGCGTGGTGGACTATGGCCACTGGCCAGATCGCCCTCGGAATAACGGGAGGACCATGGCTAGCAATGGGAGGTTAAAAAAGACTCCATATAAAATATACATACATTTGAAAATAATAAAACATTATTAATAAAAAACCTTATGTCAATAATAAAACTATGTTAATATAAAGCCTATATGTAAACTAGACTATAATAATAAAACAGTAACAACGTAATTAATCATTAATTAACAACTTGTCTACCATTCACATTTAATACATAGGTATGTATGTATATGTAAATCAGTAAATTATACTATATAATTAATTTTATTATGAAAATTATAAATGAAAGCCATAGCGGTAATTCCTCGAAAGCGAAAGCAATCATTTTAACTTTGCCTTCTAAAATAATTCTGTGAATTTGTATTATAACCTCTATATGTAGAAATTGTTGAAATTGTGATTATCTTTATACTTAGAAAAAAGAATTCGTAATAACGTCAAGGGCATGGTAATACACGATGTACTGTAAGAATAAGTTAATATATCTAAACATATGTATATATATATATATATATATATATATATATATATATATATATATGTATGTATATAAAAAAAACTGATAAATAAATAAATAATACTGATCCAAAAAAATGACTATTATGTTTTTTTTGAAATCCCCTCCAAAATAAACTTAGGAAAGTGAGAAAAAATGCCTGTAAAAACCAGAATATACGTACATACACACGTATGTCTTAAAGCTCTTAAATCTTAAAAGTTTCTATCGTCTATAATTTTAATATTTTAATAATTCTATAAAATTATAAGCTATTTGTTTATAGCTTTTACTTAAAGATAGAAAGAAGGTAATTAATTACTGACAACGTTATTTTAATGTGTGAGTTACTTTTTAAAGATATGTATGTACATATGTACGTCATACATACTTACATATTTTCCTTTGAAGTTCAGTGGCTTATAAAGATTGGACTGTTAAGTTGAGCTTTCGTCTCAATTTTTAAGCTTTACGTTTTACGTTTTACGTTTACGCTGACATCAAATTCACTATCTAAAGAATTTTATATAAATAATAAACACCAATTTGGAGGATTTAAAAAAAAAAGTTCAAAGCAATCTTTACAATATAAGTGTAAAACCATTGATATCGTGACAAAAATAATATTATTTTACAAATCAAGCGTATTTTTCTTTAATCACCATTACTTCTGTAATACAGTGATTGGAGCATTATCGATACTTTATTATTCCTTAACGATGTTATGAAATAAACCAATCGAGTACACAATAAATTAAGCCTACAAATATTTCAATCGTTAAAAGTTAAAGAAACTTTCGAGACGGTAATACAAAATTTTAAATTAACGAGGCAAAATTAAGAGTACCGTTGTATAATGACTTTCATAATTATTTAAATAACATACATATTTTCCTACCGTTCAGGCTAGACAGAAAATTTTATTCTTAAGAATGTACTTGGAATTTAAACTCAATTGAGTTAGAAATAAAAGATATTTTCGAGTGTAATCTAGATAGAAAAATATATTCAAGAGTAAAGTACCTTATTGGAAGCCGGACGTCTCCGTGACTTTTGTTAAGTGCGTCGCTCTCTGGCGGTTGGCCCTTGATGGCCGACGCCGATGCGAAGACATTTAGCACCCACAAATGTTTATTTGCATTTATATTACGACACTTTGTAATATTATACCATTTTTTGTCTTTATATTTATGACAAAAGGACAAGGAGGAAAAGACAAAAATTATAAAAGATTATACGTTCGTATCTGATATAATATCAATACTTATTCACTAGACACGAAAATTGAAAATATCTATAAGTATATAAAAAAATGGCTAATTCAAAAAAAAAAACGAGTTACTTTTAACTTTCAATATGCCGCGTAATTGAAACGATATTTGTCATAGATGTCTAAATTCGCTGAATGGTTCCTATTTAGTGCACAATTCAAAATCTATGTAGGATATTTTATGCATTAGGAGATAGACTTAAGATTCTAAATATCTATCACCTTCCGACCCATAAATTATCTCTATATAAAAAAAAACAAACCAACCGACTTAAACATTTATATATGTAAACATATTATGATTAGATAATTATAAAGAGAAAAAATGATGCAAAAATAACATATTTTTTAAGTGTAGCTACTACACTTTAAAAATATTTTTCTATATTGCTATTAGGTATAATTTATACAAAACTCAACCCTTCCTACGGCGAAACATAAAATTCATCTCATAAACCTTTTTAAAAGCCCATCGAAATGCAGTCAGTCGCTCTTAATGCAAATGCAAGGTTATTATAATACTACGCTGATATAGTTTTAGATAAAGAAGTATACGAGTAATATTTGTAAATGTGCTAGTTAAAATGTTTATACCTACGACACACCTCGTCTGATGAAATGACTTGTTTTGATATTTGCACAAGTAAATGCTTCTATCATATCATGTTTTATGATGCCTTCTTTAAAATTTTCTGGTTAGAGTTTATTACGCGATGACACGTTTGGCTCAGTTTGTAGTGACCTACTTGCTGTGCCATCGGTCGCGGGTTCGAGTCCCGCTGGGGGCATTCATTAGTATGATGAGCACGAATGTTTTTTCTCCAGTCATGGGTGTTTATATGTATCAACTATCTGGTATCCATAACACAGGCCTCGTAGCTTACCATGGAACTAGATGATGTTATGTGTTAATGCCCCAACATATTTATTTATTTATTAAATAATAAACTTTGAAAGTCATCGCCAAATGCTTATGTGATTGTTAGTGTGTTTAGTGAATATTTTTTTTGTTTGTATACATTTCCAGACTAGCCAGAAGGACCCAGTCAGATTTTTGTTTTATTTTTAAAAGTATCTAAAAATAGGCTAAAAACAAAGGTGTGGAACAATTATTATACATAAATAAACTACGCGAGCGTAGCCACGGGCTAAAGCTATTTATATTTATATTGTGACACTAATTGACTGTGAAAGCATTTTTGAATTTATGAATATTATGTGTCTGGGATAGGGGATTGAAGTTTTATGAGCTTTTTTGGCACAAATTGTACGAATATAAAGGCTGCGTGACTCGCAAGTTTATAATATAATTCATTATTAATAGAGTGCCATTGAATTCAATAGTCGGTTTCAAAGCTCTCCCTTCATTAAAGTTCGACGGTGAACAGCAACTTAATCAAAGTGAACTTCTGATTCAAGGTTTGATCGTGTTGAAATGTTCAGGTTATTTGATGAATAACTTGATTTCTGTAAAGCTAGTGAGATATAAGTTATACTGTATTTTACGATAAGGGTACTCCTCACGTTATAATTTATTTAAATAAATCAATAATTAAATTATTTTTTTAAATAAATAAATAAATTTTGGTGGAATTTCAGCCACTGGGTATAGTAATAATAATTTTTTGTCCGATTTTAAAATAGAAATTGATACTCAATTCCTGTGTTTCAATTTTTTTTGTATTAAAGACAAAAGGGTCTTTGATAAAAAGAAAATGTTTCAATAAAAAAAAAACCATAACATAGAAATGAATAAAAAAACAAAAAAAACTTTATGCAATTTGTAGATTTCTAGAAGATTAGGAAATTCACAAAAAAATTAGATCATTATACATTAATAATATAAAATATGTACTATAAATCAGTAGCACTTTTTCTTCACACAGGTCTTGAAAAATAATTATAACAGAATATACTGTCGTGTATCTTAATGTTGTATTTTGGTGGAGAAATGCATGCAATAAACAAGGGGTAATCAAGTATACTGAGATTGAGTTCGTGCCTTACAATATGAAAAGGATCTTTGTCGTAGACATGCTACGAGCGGCCAGTTAGAATTATTGCGTAGCTTTGGTTGTTACAATAATATTAAAACTATGGAAACATTGATAGTTATATTTAATAAAACTTAATTCCTTAACTTATAATTTCCTAATAACTAAACGTTATTACTATTCAATAATTACTTTGCAATTACAAAAATTAAACCCAATTCAAATTAATTTTAAAAGAAATTATTCCACATTTAGAGATAGTTTTACTTTTTAATATTTGTGCCACACTTGAGGCTATGCTTCATAAAAAATATCTATGTATCGCTCAAAAAAACTTAAAACTAAATAAATTTAGCACCCTTCTTTTTGAAGTTGATCAAATATGAACTACTATACACTCTCGCTGTCCAAAATGACTATTTGAAATAATAATAGCCGCAGGGTTGAAAATCAACCATAATTCATTAAGTTATATATTTATTGTCTTGCGTATATCACAATATTAATCTATTCACAATTTGACCACAGACTTTAACAATAAACAAAAGAGTATACTCGTATATGCGTGCGTGTGTTAAATACATGGTAGTGTGTGTAATTTTTTTTTTTTATTGATTTAATGTATTTTTATGCGGAATCAAAAAAAAATATTAGCATTCTGCACTCCTTCTCGATATAAACTATAAGTGTGGGAAATTTAATACTCCTCCGTCCGTGAAATTTTCGTAAAAAGGGGTACAAAGTTTTTGCTACACGTATTAATATATAAATAATCAAAAAGAGTACAAATCTTTTTACAGATATACTTATGTGTGTATGTATATCACAGTCTACTATACTCGGTGACATATTTTACTTCGAAATAGTAATTAAGGCTTATGCCGTATAAATATATTCTACGTATACTCGTACCTCCGGCAATGGAAGAAAAATATCGATAATAGACTCCAACGTACGAATTGCACTCGACAGCTTCAGCAAAATTATTTTATCTTATAGCAAACGATATTCCAGTCGAGTTAGAGTACTATTACATAAAAATTGTAATACTATCATATTTGTAAATGTTGAGCGATATGTTTATTTTTAATCGACTTAAAAAGGAGGAGGTTCTCAATTCGATTGGTATTTTTTTTTATGTATGTACACCGATTTCGCTGAGATTTATGATCCGATTTACGTGATTCTTCTTTAGTTTGAAGCGGAATAGTTGCTATTTGGTCCGATAAAAATTTTACATAGTTTGGCCCCATAGTTTTCATTTTGTTTGATTTGAAAAGCCGAATACGTTAGAATCGGATTTTAGAGCCAGAATTTTTAGTGTTACTAATATAAGCGAATTTTAGTTTGTCAGTATTCATACTTTGCTACTACTATTATCTCTACACTAAAAAGGGAAAAATAAAAACTTTTTAAGAAAAAAATGAAAACCGACTCCAAATAAAGCACTAAAAAGTAAAAAATTACTGATCGGTAGTTTTCATTTACTAAAAAAACTACCAATCAGTTATTTTTTACTTTTTAGTGCTTTTTTTGAAGTCGCTTTTTATTTTTTCTCACAAAGTTTTTGTTTACTTGATTTACGTAAAAACTAGAACTACATTGTGTTTAAAAATAACAACATTGCATGCAAATAAACACGACAATTTTAGCCTGTATTAAAATATTTAATTTTAAGTTAACACGTTCGCTGCGGCGGCGTTAGAACTAAACTTTCTACTAGTGCGTTACGAGACAAATTCTGCCCGTATCTATACTTCCTGCTATGCGTTACGACCTCTATTTTGCCGTACCAGGACCTGACTTCCCAGGTCCTTACAGACGTGGAAACTCATCATATCAATGTTTTTTTTTTACTAATCGATAGGCTACATTCTCGTGTATACCTAGCTGCAGCCGCCCGAGGTTCTGTAAGATATTTCGAAAGATAAAGGGATTTTTTCAAAATCAGCCATTTACGGCAATATATTTGCCGTATAGCATAGAAGTGATAAAATGTTAGGGATGGGGTTTACTAGTAAAATAGACAGTCGACATTTTTAACGATATTCTTTATTATAGACATAACATTAAAATTTAACAGGGTTGAATTATTATAATTAATCAACACAATAATTATTCATACAAGTAACTTCAATTTTAAGTTTTTAATGTTTAATTAATAAAAAAGGTAGATACCTATCTATTTTACTTGGTTATCTTATCGAACAGCAACATGTACCTAGTATAAATAAATTAATCAAAAATGTGAACAGGTTTTTTTCATTTTGGTTCATATTAAGGTACAAAATCATTTTAATTACTTTACAATACAATATCGAGCACAAAATACTTCTCACTCACGGCCATCTCTTATTGCAAACTGAGGCTCCGCGCGGGCGCATGCAGTGAGGTGCGGGGTGTGGAAGAACGGCAAAAGAGTTGACGTACCGCATTGGACAAAAATATTTTACTTACTGTGCGTTACGGCAAGTATTTTGCCGTACATTATTAGTGTAGAATATTATTATATTTAAAGCAACAATATTGAAAAAATCACTGTCTCTTCTCTACAAGTACGGGAACATAGTTAAATCACCTCCGCACCGAGAGTAAAACAAGGATAACCAGCAGCCGCACTGAATGATATTCAAATACGGCAAAATACTTGCCGTAACGCAGCGAACGTGTTAAACAACTGTATTTACATTTCAACACAATAATTAATCGTAAAATATTAAAATTTCCTTGCTGTCTCAATATTTTTACTCGTAAACGTACTATATGTTACCTTTATCTAAGCGATACTATAACACAATAACAGCATGTGGTATAAAGAATGAAATTAATGGGTTTTGTTCAGCACAGTGCAATTTAATCTCACGACTGCCCTCTTGCATTAATTAAAATTAACGATGCATGCCTAGTTGCTATGGTGCATTGGATTTTGAACTTAGTAAAGTTCTAAATATCTCAAGTCAAATTATGTAAATGAAGAAAAATAGTGTAGTGAATACACATTCTCTTTATACAAACATTATCGGCTTATTTATTATATATTTACCGGCTTATATATTTACTTTTGTGTTAACATACATATTTAATTAATTATTTTTTTTTTTTGTAGTTCTTATGTTGTAGAAGATTATGGATGCAACTATGATTTTCTACTTAGGTAGGTACTTTTGCTTCTAGGCTTAACAAAAACTAAAAAATGTATCTTATGCCCGCTGCATAAGCCTGCGCGTAAACCCGGTCTTGTGACTTACCGTAGTTTCTGTACTCAAACTTCAGTTGGCCTCAAAGAGTCTTTTGATCACATTATAAACTAGGACCATTTGGCAACAAAGAATATTTCGAGTACATTAAACGTTTTTCCATACAAAATTTCTGTCATTTCCAGTACTGAAACCTTAAATGGTCCCATAGAGTCTTTTGATCCCTACATGAAATAGGATCGATTGACATAAAAAAAATTTTTTTCGTATTTTAGCATTTTTCTCGCTGACTGTACATTTATTCTAAAATCTGTGAATGCAGTTCAGAATATCTCAAAAAGTTATGGATGGTCTCCTAGGAACGTTTTCCTGTCACTATAGTATTTAAGGTACCTGCCCTTACTGTCCCGTCTCAAAAATCCATCCTGTATGTATAAAAAAGCCCAGATACGTTTAAAATAGATTTAAATATGTGGTTATTAATAAGTGTTAGCTATGTATTTTTTTTTTAATAGTTATTCTGATATTCGGAGCGGAAACAAATCCAACAAATCAAAGATCATAAAAATCGATGCAGCAGCTCTTGAGTTATAAATGGTGTGACTAACCTGACTTTGTTTTATGTATTTTTATAAGGATTCACTTAAAATTGCATATAAAAAATAAAGGAAATTACTTTCTTTAGTAGCCCAGTATAAATAAAGGTAATATATAGTTATTTAGTCTTCTACTTAAATATGATAGAACATGATATATCTCGACCAGCTTATAATGAAGTGATCTAAGTTATAAATAATAAATATAGCCAAGAAGAAACTCTGACGTTGTACCTGTTAACCACCTTCCTTCCTTACCATGAAACAAACAAAAAATATTTTCCTTTTCAGTTTCTCGTTTTTTCTTGTGGTACGAAAAACTAGCAAGATTTAATATATTGGTATAAACATTGACTATAACGAGATTATCAGTTTTTAACAAACGGGAATCGAATCTGGAACCTTTGCAGACATTAATAACATTGCGTCATAACTATACATTTTTAAATTAATTCCAGCTTACGTTCCTGCACGCAATTTGAGTTGTATTTTTGTCTAACTTCAAAGAGATTCATCATTTTGATGTATGTTTTTTGTGTATGCCTGTGTCATGTTCACGACTTTTTTAATGAATAGATTTTACTTCAAGGGCAGTGTTATAAACAAATATAAATTTTAAGAAAATTCGACCCCTGAGGGTACAAAGTATTTAGATATTTTAACGGTCTTTTATAGTCGGTTTGCGACTTCACACTAAGGAACATCACATAATCACATCAATTATATAAATTTATCATATCAATGTAAATTTATTAATAACAATTTTGGTAGAGTATCTAAATAAGGTTTTACTCGCGTAAATTAGATAGAACCTCCAATGAAGTAATAAAAAATTGTTTTATTATATTCTTTATTGTACATAGCCAATGTTACATATTAAATAGTACAGAGACTAGTTTACAAATCTTTTTTCGGATTGATAAAAAATCTTGCTCTAGACTGCCACTAGGGTTTGGGATATCTCGTGTGCTGAATCCGCAGAACTTTTAACTGTTGTTTCGTACGCCGAGAAATAGGCTCTTGTTTTAGCCGAATTCGAAAGGCTAATATCGATAGTTTTTAATTATTTTATTAACAAAAGATCTAAAGCTCGGCAGCTGTATTACGAACCTCAATATATGTATATTTTCTCTTCATCAAGTCTTACAATATTTTTTTATAATACTGAATATCTGTCTCTATAACAGAATAGGAGACAAACATTTGCAAAATAAATTATTTAAAATGATTACATCCGTATAAAGGAAAGGAATACACGCTTCCTGATGTTGTATAAAAACGTATTTGAATATGAAAATAAATACGATTTCCTATGAAAGGGTCAAAACCTTATTGCGTTTTAGTTTCCGACAACTTAATAATAGTAAAGCTAAGTGTAGTAGAAATTGCCAGTTGCATCTGCTTAACCACGACTGTCGCTATTACTCAATAATACTATACCACAATTCTGCCGTCATAAGTAAGAACGTAACTTCGTCAAAGTTGATTTCAAGATATTTGAAGTATTGTATTACTACTACGTAAAAATTACTACTCGTTCTGACGTAGTTACGATGAAAATTGTTATGGTATCTCCGGATTCATAAGACTTACAGGTTTATGAGTAAGATTATCAAGTTGCTTTTTTTGTGCTGACTCCGAATCTGCATATAAGTCATTTTTGACCAAATTGTTAGTTACGGCCTTCTTTCTTATGACGGCAGAATTATACTACAATAATATCTACAAATCAATTTAAGAAAATTTTTAGGAATCTTCGAAATTTCATAGTAAGAGCCACAACTCGTCTTTGTACATTAGAAATATGGCAAACGACAAGAAAACAAAACAAAAAAATGGAGAGCAAAGCAGTTTCTAACAAATTGTTTCTATTGTATCGTCTTTCTATAGTATATTTTTCTCTTTTTCTGTACTATAGTTAGTTATCCTACTAATATTATAAATGCAAAAGTTTGTAAGGATGTATCGATGTCTAGATGTATAGATGTATGGATGTTTGTTACTCTTTCACGCAAAAACTACTGAATTTCTAATGAAACTTTACAATAATATAACTCATACAACAGAATAACACATAGGCTACTTTTTATCCCGGAAAAACGTACGGTTCCCGTGGGATAGATTTGTTTTTGTTTTTCTAGTAATAAATAAATTAATTTAATTTTGTCTGTGTGTAGATTTTTACATCAATTCACAAAATTAAGTGTTAAATGTAACTAAACCTATTTAAATACAAAATAAGTTGTGTAATACAATTCTAATCTTAGCACTACTGCTAAACGATCCTAAAATCTAGGCACCAGACTAATATTATAAATGTGATAACTGATAAGTGTGTATGTTTGTTACTTCTGAACGTCAAAACGGCTAGGATGGATTTAGATGAAATTTAGTAATAATGATTATAAATTAAATTTTGTATACAGATAAGGACCTGGAGTAACACATAGGCTACCGTTAGATATCTAGTTACGCCTCCGAGCAAAGCGAGGGTAAGGGGCGTGTATAGGTATAAATATAAACTTGATCCGGTCTTTGAGTCGATAAATATAAGAATTTTATTGTAACCATGGAAACCAGTTATCCGTGGTAGTTATGAATAACTAGTATAAAATTTATAAGCTTTAAGAACGTCGGACTCACAACTACTGTAAAATATGTATAAAATAAATAAACTTCAACATTAATCACAACGATTACACGGCATTCACCTTCGCTGCAAATTTTAAACTGGAAAATACATAAAATAGTTCCCTGGCGCAATTTTCTTGAAAATACACCTTGCCATGATATTGTATCGCAGCGAATGAACAAAGCTACGATATTTCATATTTGCACTTTTAGCGAGCTGTCTTCTCAGTAATTAAAGATTATATTGCTTCAAGAAACTGGAAACAATTCTCAATGAGATTAAAAATATAAACATAATGAGTTACCTATAAATAAAATTAAAGTATCTGTCTGTAATATCAAAATAGCGAAAATAGGTACTTCATGTAGATATACAGGTGGATTGCTGTGTTGGTGGATGGTTTCCTAGGAACGTTTTTCTGTAACTATAGCAGTTAAGGTACCTGCCCTTACTGTCCCGTCTCAAAAATCCACCCTGTATATAATTACACTAGCAGAACCCGCGGCTACGCCCGCGTTCAATCTACGAAAAAAACTCTTTGGCTTTATGTTATACAGCGACTCACCCTCGCTTCACTCAGGTTTGTCGCTATGTATTTATTTAATATTGTTCATACAAAAATACTAAAATAGCGATTAAAAAAATGGGGGGTGGGGGTAGGAGGATGAAAAATACTTTACTATTTAGACTATCGCAAGTGGACAAAGAATAGGTACGTATAAATATCCTACGAAAGAAAGAGGTTCCCGTGGGATAAAGTAAGTACCTATTAAAGAAGAAGGAAAAGTAATACAAGCTTATTGCAAATACATATTATGCCAGGAAAACACAGGATTTCTGCAAGGTTCCTGAAAAAAGACGTTATTTTTGGAAAGGAAGGCAGAACAAAGCAAAGCCAGATATTACTAAATAATAATGTCGGACCCATTTGGGCTATGGTCACCAATATCACTAAAACAAGACATTTGCGCAGGAGATATTTTAGCGTACAAGTGTACACGCAGATACAGATGCACTCTTTATTAATCCTTTCATTCTCAAAGCCCAAAAGGCCGATACTCCGACACGACCGGTGAAACTTAAGAGACAGGAGCTTTACATACTCTCCGAAGCTTCCTAACTTGAGGCTGCTACTGACAAGGTCTTAACAGAAAGCTCAATAATTAAACTTGATCCGGCCAGTGAGCCAGGACCTCCGGATCTACAGCCATACATGCTAGCTACTAAACCACGGAGACAGTTACTACTGTGACTGAATAATAATAATATAAAAAAATACTATTTGAGATAAATATTGCTGGAAGATTTATGAAGTAGTTTTTACCTTTCTATAGAATTTTCCCAGATACTTGCTATGAAATAATGAAGCAACTTTGAAAACGATGTACCTCATTTCTAAGAAAGTTTATTCTTGAACTTTCAATACATAGCTTGATAAACGTCTTCAAGTATAAGCGCTTTAGAAGTTTATGAAAATAAACTGAAATTCGATACATCGCAAAACGACTCCGAACTCTTCGAAAAAGTTATATCTTCTGAACAACTTATTTAAATTATTTCGTGATTGCCTCCTTGTAATGTTTTATGTTTATTTACTAGTTATAGTCCATTTATCAGGATTGAATGCCTTCTTGGCAAACGTAGTATAATTGTAAGACGTAAGATGTTTTTATTAGCACCAGAGATTATTCAAATATGAAAACCTACAATATTATAACATCTTTATAGGTACGTATAATATTAGATTTATATCACCAAGTTACCAAGTATATATTGAAAAGTTTCTTTTTAAGTTTTTTTTTTTCGTTTCTTTAATTTAGATATACAAAATTTATAAAAAGTAATGTAAAATTCATTTTTTTAATGAATATATAATATAGTAGATTATTCATTATTTTTTGCAAATGAATGCAATGAAATAATATCTAAGTTTAAGAAAATATTCCTAAAAGTATATTTTCAAACGTTATTTATTTCGAATATCCTGTCGTATTTGGGCGTAGACCCGTAACATAAACGCCCTAGAAGGAGCTGTGAATCTCTATAACGGATTATTTATGGAAGCCACGCAAGGCCTGATATTGTTTGTTTCTCCCGCGACAATTCTCTAGGCCAAGTGTTTTATAACCTCATTATCAATGGTTCACCCTTTTTCTGTTTTTCCCGCTCAGTCCCTACATATTGGTATGGGTTTCTTCTATTTTTTATCAAACCCTTTCAGAAAATATTTGAGTATTTATAAAATATTATAATGTTAGCTATGGCCTCGTGGCTGTTGGCCTGTATTGTTCATGATACATAATTTATAAAGAAAATTATATAAAATAGGTTGGAACAAAAAGTTTTCACTTGTAGATGCTAGCAACTAAAAACAATTTCGAAATTGTGTTTTATACCAGTATTTTATAAGTTAACTAGCAGAAACCCGCGGCTTCGTCCGCGATCAAACTACGAAAAAATAAACTTTTTCGTAATACATACTTTATTACTTGCAAAATTAAGTTCATGTGAGTTTTGTTATTTCTTAAAGATATATGGAAAACAAATTAACAAATCTTAAAATATGTTAAGCGTATATTCTGTAAATAAATTTACACTTTAGGTATTTAGCAAGCTCCACTACCTGTGTTTTTGCACATTCCTCCGTCTTTCCAAAGTTAGAGGAAGAGAGTACAATGATACAATCGCATACAATCTTTACGACTTTAGAATCAAGTAACTCGGCTAATATGGGTTTTTTTAACTAACATTCTAACAGGCTAACATCTACATTATTTTCAAAGACCCAGTGCTATGTACAACTAAAGCTTACAGTCTCCCTCCTTCTCCTTCTCTTTTAAGTTACACATATAAAGTGCCATTCTTATCTAGCTGTACCTTTTTGCCCGCGGCTACGCTCGCATGGACTGAGCTCAGTTTAAATTTCCATTGAATTTATTTGTTGTCATATCGAATTTTAAATAATATTATGTCTAGAGTAAAACTCTAGATTCATGTAACTCTCTCGCGCTCTAGGTCTGTTATAGTTGTCGCTGCTGTGGCCAGACGAAAAGTTATACATAATTTTCCTTTGGATTCAGAAAAGATAGAATCAGAGAACTTGAGCCATGTTACTCTATTTAAATATATTCAACAACTCAACATTCAACGCTCAGTTTTGCCCACTTAGAGGCTGAATTAAAAAAAAAATCTACAATACATATTTGTTTAATTGTATTAAAGAGCATTAATACCAAGTTTCAAGTAGTTCTGATCATAAACAATTTTTTCCTCATATAAACAGCATAACCCACTTTTACCCTTTTAAGGGACGAATTTCGAAAAAATAATAATATTTGTCTTGTTTTAGTTTTCATTTTATAGGTAAATACTATTTTCCGTGCATCAATTACAGAGTTTCATACAAACTTTCATCCCCTATTTTACAGCCCTATGGGATGAATTTCAAAAAAATCTAAAATATGTATTTCTTTAATTGTATTGAAGAGCAATAATACCAAGTTTCAAGTAATTCTGGTCTTAAATAATTGTTTGCCCATATAAACTTTATTACCCCCTTTTACCCTTTTAACGGATGAATTTCGAAAAAAATCTTACACATATATTTCTTATTTTTCATCTTAAAGCTAAATACCACTTTCCGTGCATTTCGTGTTAAGAACGACAGAGTTTCATACAATCTTTTATCCCCTATTTTACCCCCTTAGGGGATGAATTTCGAAAAATCCTTTCTTAGCGGATGCCTACATTGTATAAGAAATATGTTCTCCAAATTTCACGTTTCTACGACCAGCGGTTTAGGCTGTGCGTTGATCGATCAGTCAGTCAGTCAGGACAAAGCATTTTATGTATATATAGATTTATTATGAACTAGCGACTCACCCTGACTCCGCTCGGGTTTATCCCCTAGGTATGTTTTAACGGTTAGTATTAATATTTCAGAGATGAGATATTTTTCCATAGTAAAAAGTATCCTACATATTAATTCGAATAACCAGCTACCATCATACCAAATCTCATCAAAATCTGTCTAGTGGTTTTTTTGATGCGTTCCCAGACAGACATACAGATAAAAATTCTAAAAACTATATATTCGGCATCTGTATCGATAATAATGACTATTTCAATAAGATCCTCCAAAAAATATTTAATGTACATATTTGACTCAGAATTTTATTATATGTATAGATGAATTTATCTATAAATGGAATACCATTATTATTGTCAATACACTCTCGAACAAGTTATTAAATATATCAATAATATTCAAAAATATATTTTAGATTATCTGTTTCTATTTATGTCATTTTCTATCCAATCCTATATGGTTAAAAAGAGGTTTTTGTTACATTAGTTAAGTTTTTTTTAGGTAGTTAGTACTAATTATTACCTTACTACCTACCTTACTACTAGCATTATCTGGCTGAACAAAAGAGCAACACACCCTACATTTGTGAAGCTGTAATATCTAGATATAAAAAATTATGGTACTACAAACAAAATATGAAAGCATTGTCCAAGCGAACTTTTTGATATCTATACATGTGTTCACAGTGGGTTCATGTAAAATATTCAAGGTGGGTACGTTTGTTTTATTCATAGGTTTGCTGCTTTGTTACCTTGTAGGCACGTGCGTGCATAAATTGCGATTCCCAAAGCAGTGCGCTGGAAATTATTCTGACATGGAAAATCAGCTGGAAATCATTAAATATATATTCTATTTTGATTCATACTGTATTTTATACGAGAAAATAATTATTGACAAGGTTTTTTTTGTAATTATTCCATGTACTGAATTACATATTATTACAACATACGTATGAATATGTATTTGCACACATATATTTATCCTCTGCTTGATTTTTATCTTTATGGAAAATAAAACCCTGTGTCAATTCGAATCCAAAATGAATTTTATATTGACACTTTAAATACACACACAACAAAAGCTACTTTTTAGTTTATAAACACATATGTCTTCCGCAATACGAACTTTCTTCGGTTACGTTTCCCGTTCTGTTTTAACTACTGTATAATAGTTTACAGTAGCAAGATACTGCATAATCTATACTAATATTATAAATGTGAAAGTTTGTGAATATGGATGTACGGATGTTTGTTACTCTTTCACGCAAGAACGGCTGAACGGATCTGGATGAAATTTGGCACAGAGATAGATTATAGTTTGGAATAACACGTAGATTATTTTTTATACCGAAAAAATGTACGGTTCCCATGAGATAGGTTTGTTATTATTTTCCTAGAGGCGAACCCGAGGGAAGCGCGGGTGAGCCGCTAGTGCTTAATATTAATAAGTTTAAGACAAATATCAGTACAGTGAACAATACATGTCCAAAGCGATATTCAAATCTGCATCCCCCAGTCACCCAGTGTAGTAACTAATAAGCAATGCCAGTTAAAACAATCCCTACTACGTTATGGCCGAAAAAAAGAAAATACCTACATATCTTACTTATATTAATTAAAAAATATACCCAACTTTGTAGAATTTTATACAATTAAAACTATTTAAAATAACTAGGAAAAGTAAACGTTTTAAAATTCAGTGCAACTGAGACTCGGTCTACAAAATAACTCAACGCTAAATTTAACAAAACAACGGCTGCATTGCTTTCAAGAAAATGAATTACATCGCGGTTCACTTTGAGCATTCAAATCTGAAAATTATGTATACAGATGAAATACTTGCTGGGTCAAAGGAAATAGGTCGCATTGTGCTCCTTTGGACTTATTTATTCGTGGAGTTGTAATAATTGCAAAATTAAAAAACAAATAAATTTGTTAGTATATCTGTTAAGATCTAAGATTTAGTCTTTTTAAGATTTTGAAATTACTTTATGCCTTTTAAAGTAATTGCAGATTCGGTCGTATAGTAAGGCCAACAATTACAACTTTATAATCATCACAAAAGATTACTTTTAAGTTCTCTAAGAAACTCTAAAATTTTATACCTTTTTCTTTTTCAAGAACCAAAGAAACAAATTGTTATCAAAGTCTATTAAGAAAATGTTCCTAAATAGAACAAAATCTGAGAAAACTGCGATCAAAGGTTTACATAATATATTGCGTAGGACAACGAGTGAACATTCTAAAGAAACTCTCGGTAACTTGTATCTCTTTTATCGTTTACGACAGAGTGCATTCCAATATTAATGCTTAATGATGATTAATTTAATGATAATGATCTTCTAAAAATGATGATTCTGATTAATAAATGACCTCTTCCTCAAACGTCACTTCTACCACTAGGTCACAATAAAACCAAAGGCTTCCAGACAAGAAAGCGGTTTAACAGATATTCATGTCGGATGCTTAATAGATTTATTTTTAGGCTATTTTTACATAGGTATATTTCATCCAATGAAAAATTAAATTAAATAATAAATTCTACTCGTAAACATAAGTAATTTTGAGAAGGTATCTTTTTAGCACGCCGTTTTGTCAATATTAAAAGGATCTTTTATAAATGATAACAATAAATTCTTACTTATACGTAAAGGGAATCATTTAAATATATTTACATATATTTTTATATAAATATGGTTTTATACATTCAATAATTTTTTTATTATACAACAACTTCATAAAGCTCAACATAATTTGTTCGTTGATATTCTATTAGAAAATAAATTCATTATATCAAAACCTTAAAGCAAAATAGAAAATCTCTTAATACTGTTACTACAGGTAGGTAACGTTGGCATCACATTTATTAGCAAGTTAACATGTAGGAATGTCGTTTAATTTAGTAATCCATTAAAAATTCGCGTGCCACCAGCTTTTAAATCCACGGCGGGCCGTGTTAGCAAATTGGTTTGAAATATTCAGCGGACAAACGGCGTTGGTAAAGAGTTTCGTTTTAATCCCGTCCCGACTCGCCCCACTCGGGCCCGTTCCAAGGAACTGTTGTATGACTTCATTATTAACTTTTGCGCTATTCGGATTATCTTTCTGCCACTCATTTAGCTTTATATTTTATAAATCAAATATTAATTCTGTTAATTTATTTCTTGTTTTGTTTAAAAAAATGTTATTTTTAGAAAATATTTTACTACTGCTTGTTCGTACAGAAATACTGGATAGATATACCACTTTTTATCATAAGTTTAACACTTCCTAGATAATTTCTAAGAAATTAATTGTTAACTGACATGACGGCGTGCCCGCGATTCTCAACGGGTTAATGAAAAAAATATTGTGTTTTTGACTACTTCAGTAGTTATTTGATTATTATTGTACTTGAAACTTACAATAATTTACCACACCACCTAAAACTTTCATCTTTGACTAATTGTTTATACCACCGTTACTCGTAAATACATATTAAACTTTAAAAAAAAAATGTATCTCGTATGAGAATGTAAAAACTCATTAGGCGACTCCTAAAAATTGATTATGCACGTTGCATCCTCGCTACACGGTGCTACGAACTCTCTCAGATATTCAAATTGCACTTTAATTTGTTCGCGCTTTAGTTAATTTATTAATTCACTAGCATTAAAAATATTTTTGTGCAAAATCATCATGAAATCATGATATTTAAGAAATATCATTTCATAAATAATAACTCATTAATCATTTAGTCAATTTTTGTTATTGTTTATATTAATAATTTTAATCTTGTTGATTCTACTTTAAGAATAAACGCAAATCCTCATACAATAGATATAATGGTACAATAATAAGTTCCTCACAAAATAAGATTTCAAAGCCCATTTGAGACGCACAATATTACTTTATCAGACCCTTGTTTATCCGTAGACACTTGAAATTTGACAGCACACGCAATATAATCTCCTGTAAACCTTTTAGATACTTTCTGCATGAAAAATAACATTATGAAATAATATAACTTTCCAATAACTCACAAAATAAATAAAATCCATAAAAATATACGTAAATAAAGAAGAAATTGAAATTGTACCTTTAAATGCTATTTTAGTTTCTCTTTTTACCGATCGCGTATATTTTACCTACGAGTATATTTCAACTTTTACAAAGAAAACTTGCCGATCAGAGTTGGAAATTCTACCAAGCCTGTTGCTGAACATGTCGTAGGAAATCTTACAATTAATGCATATTTTATTTTAACATACAATTTTTTACACTAACAAGTTACAACAGGTAAAGTTTGTATTTTAAAAACTAAATATTGAATTGAATAAATAAATATTTGTGCCAGTGTGATTTTTTAATAGTGAGACATTTCATGAAAGCGAAATACAAATTAAGCTACTTAAACTAAGAGTAGAGAAAGTTGGAGCGTTCAGAACAATATATGAAACCAAAAGAAACTGCAAATGTCGGAAGAATATATGACAATAGCATAATTTCTTAATTATCTATCTATATACCTACATATAAGTAGGCAAAAACTTTTCAGTTCAATATTTTTTTCTCCTCTGTTTATCAACCGATTTTCTTTTTTTTTTTTTTTGTTTAGTAGCCATTGATGAGCTTCAGTTTTATGAATATTTTTATTTGAAAATAATTAAGTTTTTTCATATAGATAGGTAGATTCTATTCCTATATAAATTCACAGAATACTTTCTTAGATTTACGCGAATATTTGATACTACCTACTCACCCTTGCTTCGCTCGGGTTCGTCACGATTTCTTACAATTTAATTTTTTTACAAAACTAAAATATTAGTATAGATTTTAAATAAAACTATCTTTTCAGTTTTTTTTTCGCGTATTTATTATGATTTATGGTACCTGACGTTTCGAATGCTGTGAGTGACTGTCTGTAACAACTATATATACCTTCGAGATGTCTAAAACCTTAGTTTCTCCCGTGACCATGATTGCTGTAAGGCATTCGATGTAATATAGTAATATTCTACACGTTTATTCCTTTGTCTGAGAATCATTACATTCTCTTTGTGATAATGTCTGTAAATGGCTGTAAGCAAATTGGAATATTTATTAAAAATAATTAAAAAAGAGAATAAAATACAATACACTCAATACAAAAGATACATGGACAAGTATTTTACAATGAAACAGTCGCATCATGTGTAAAGTGTAGCTCGGTCCTGAACATTTTATACGTCACATCTATTGTGGTTGAATTAGAGCCAACTACATATCATGTAGTTACGCTTCACATATCGTACGTATTGAAGTTGTGCGGCTTAGGTCGGTGTAGAATAATATTTTAATTTCACGATAGGTATTATTGTAGTTGCAATAATATTTATAATGTTACACATTCTTAGAAAAGTTCTATAGTCCATTCTAATTTCTATCCATACTTAGAAAGTGTTCATAAAATATTTTTTAAAACAATAACTGTTACGTATTACGAGTATGTACAGAATATAGATTCCAAAGCAATAGATATTAAATTATTATCTGTTTGTCTGTTTATTTTTAAAGCAAAAAGCACTAAAGAGATTTTAACAAAATTTTGTGTATTAATGACTTATTACTCGGGTCAACATTTAGCATACCTTTTACTGCTGAAAATCTTGTATTCCCACGAGAAAACACAATAACTGTTGAGTTCTGTCGAGTCATCCTTAAAAATTAATAAACCTTAAAAGATACATCAATGTACGAGAAAATTGTAAGTCTTAAGAAGGCCTACACAAAAGTCTGCTATGGCATATGTAAGTACATGTATAATATATGTCTACCTCCTAAGGAACCCTCGCTATAACTATTTTTATCTATCTATAACGTACCTAGGGACGCACCCGAGCGAAGCAAGAGTAAGTCGCTAATAAATCTATACTAATATTATAAAGAGACAGAGTTTGTTTGTTTGTGTGTTTGAACGCGCTAATCTCAGGAACTGCTAATCCGATTTGAAAAATTCTTTTTGCATAAGACAACCTGTTTATTGAGGAAGGCTATAGGCTTTATATATCATATTGCTACTAACCAAGGGCGCGGAGCAGTACTCATAAATGTCAACAAATCGGGCAGACTTCCATACATTATTGTAAAACTGATGTTTATATCGGAAGTTTGAACGCGGTCGAATCGATTACTGCTAGGATATTATAAATGTGAAAGGAAGTCTCTATCTCTCTCTTACCTTTTACCTTTTAAACCGAATAAATTATCTATTTATATCTACCTAAAATACTATTTAGATAACAAAAATATTTGCACCAAACGGAAATCGAACTTACATTTTCGAAAGAAAATAATAGGTTTGATGTGCTAAAGCTACCTCACGTATGTCTATTATATCTAAAAGCATTTTAAAGGGAGATTGATTGGACCACGTCCATTGCATTTACAATATCCGAACTACCAAATTAATGCGGAACACGATGTAACTTATATTAAACTTGTGGTCTCATATTAGTTTCATGAGTCAAATTCTAGTTCAAACTTGATGTTTTCATTTAATGTAATTAAAATGTATCTACAGCTGTACAACTTTGTTTCATATTTTTACAGAGTACCCGGCGACCGAGCTTCGCTCGGAATTCTTTTTTGTTATATCTTAATTTTAGATAACAAAACTAAAAACTTGAATAAATACAAAAAAAAAACTTTATATCCGATCGAGAATCGAACTCGGACACACCTATGATTGTTAATCTTGTACCTTGGTCGCTTGACCACGGTTTTATGGCTGATTGTAAGAAATTATCGAGCGTATTTTGCGTAGAATAATGCAAAAGAGAACCGCATTAAAACTCGAAAACACGCGTTTTCCCAGACATGACAGACACTTATCGATTTGTCGTCCCCGAAAACCCCCACCTACCGAATTTCAGCGAAATCGTTAGAGCCGTTTCCGAGATCACTGGTATAACTAAATAAAAAAAATATATAAATATACAAGAATTGCTCGTTTAAATATATTACATAAAACACAGGCTAAATTTATCTTTAAAAACATTTTACTTATGAGTCTGATAAATAGTTTGGAAACTGGAAAATATTATAAATTTCAGGTTATAAAACAGAGCTAGGTCAAGTAAGCGGCCTGAGAGAAGTTAATGTTTACATAATATGTCTTAATTTATTGCAAAGAGAACTAGAAAGTCATGATAATTTATTACTTTCATTTACTCTTTTATAAGAAATTTCTTTATTATTTTGCCTTTAAAAATTTATCATTCTTTTTCTCTATAAGAAGTCTATACATTAAGGATCCATATAATTTTCAAAAGGATAATAGGATAATCAATATGGTATCGACAATGGAAAAATATACTATGGCATGAGTAGGTAATTTTAATAGAAAAATATAAGTAAAAGAAATAGTATCTTTTTCTACCTGTACTATAACTATACCTATAATAATAAAATTTTAATATATTCTAGGAAAGCTTTCAAGAATAAATGGACATGAAATGTTTGGCGCCCCAATGCGTCGCACATCTCTGATTAAACCTACGGTGAAATAAACTTTTATCTTACTAATATTATAAATGTGAAAGTTAGATGTTTAGATGTTTGAATGTTTGGATGGATGTTTGTTACTCAATCACCCCAGAACGGCTGAAGGGATCTCAATGAAATTTGGTTCAGGGATAGATTAGCCTGGAACAGCAAATAGTCTACTCTTTATCCAGGAAAAATGTACGTTGTTATAAATCGTTTCAGTTGCTATAAAAAATCTAAATAAAATATTTGGGCATAACGTACATATTTTTTAATCCCGATGGACCAAAGTGTCCAGGCAGAATTGTATTTGTAGCCGGTGATACGCGTGTGTGACGCGAACTTGACCAATTTTTCATTATTCCAATATCAAACAAACCAAGAATTTAATAATAAAGTTTAATATTATACAGAAATGTGAAATAAAAATGTCTCCCTTATGATATTAGTGAAGGAATTTAACATGAGGATATAAAGGAAATTTCAAGAAACATTACTCTTCTTATTCACAAGATAACTTCTTCACAAGATCAGCTCGGGTCTTGACAATCCTATTAGTAACATAAAATTTTTGTTTTTTTTTTTTAATTAAGTATGACATTAATAAAAGAGGAAATTGGCAACTCCACTACAAAAATGTTTGTTAGTAAAAATTATATTATTATAAAAGATCTTATAAACGTTTATCTCTTAATGTTTTCTTCTTTCTTTCACCTCAGCAAAACCTTAGACTATATTAATCTATAATAATGATTTATAATAATTAATCATTCATATATTTATCTAGTACTATGTTAAATATTTCTGCCGCTTTTATTTGATAAAATCTTTTTATTATAATGCTTTAAGCTGAAATATTACATCATGTTGTGAACTCACTACAGACATTCGGATATAATAAATAAAACGTACGTAGATCCAATCAATTCAGGCGTGAATACCATTCAGTGCAACTGATGCACTATAACAATTTTCATACTTTGAATTGCAATGTTAAATATTTTTATTTTTATGTTTTTAACTATGAAATCACAGTCGTCAATCACATATAAATGGTCAAATAGATATATAAGAGAAAAAATGAATTCATAAATATATTATATGAGAAGATAGTTTAAAAATATAAAATATAAATTACACTTTAGAAAAATATAAATAAAATAAATTAAAAAAAAATCTTTACCTAATCACTATCTACATACATACATTAAGCTCCTTGACCTGATTGATTCATCATCACCCCGGCCAAACCACTCGACCTAGCGGGCTGAAATATTTGTAACGTATTATACACAAGTAACTGCTAAGATAGTTTATTTAAAATTCTACCACTGACCGCAAGTCCCAATAACTTATCTATCTGATGTTTTCCTTAGTAGATATGGGCATTTGTCATAAGCTTTTTCATATGTCAAATAAGGAGAATGATAGATATTATAGATTATTATCATTATAGATTATGAGATAGATTGTTGGGATTGCCCATATAAGTAAATAGAAGGAAATAAAAAATTGAAAGGTTTGTTTAAGAATTTATGGGTACCGCAAAGCTGGAGCAGTATAGATATTGTGACGCCCCCCCCCCCCCTCACCCCTCTCCTCCTTTCCCATTTTTCCTACTTTACTACTAATAATATTACGCAATATAATTTAAACATTTACTTTGCATAAATAAGTTGAATAATAATAATAATATGCTTTCATGGTCATTAAGGTTCAGCATAAATTTATAAACATAACAACTATTAAATGTTCTATGAAAATAATGAGTTTATATATAAAGCACTTTATTATAAAAAAAAGTATATTTGATTATTTCATTATAGCGACACTGATGTCCCAAATAGCTTTGTTCGCAGTACAATGCACATGTCACTAAGGGCTCTCAACATGGGGGCAAATTAAATGTCCGTCAAATGATTGGATCAACCGACACTGCGGTCGACCATTGGGTATCGGTAATATATTAAATATTTTAGATAAAACCAACTACATCTATAATAATCATAAGTTTTAAAATATATATACCTTGAAAATGCCTCTTGGTCTAGTAAGTAGTTTTTATTGCTGCAGATAATAAAAACTGGAGCGAGAATTCCAAGTAGAGCCAAAAACTATTTAGGTTTTAAAAACTATTTAGGTTTAGAAATTGGTGGTATTACACCACCATAGTGGTGGTTCCTTTTAATATATCGTAAGTCGGTAATACATGTATTTTGATAGCATATTTGTAATAACTTTTAATTCCAAAATCGAGTCTTATATAGAAATCGATTACATAAAATTCAAAAACATTGAAAAAGCACTTACCTAATCTAAACATAAAATCTTTTTTTAATTTGTCTTACTGAGATCTTCTTCATATCTCTCGCAAAAATATTTACTATACGTAAATATTTTGTTATTACTCTAACCAACGAGACAAAATAATTATAAACAACCAAATTGCTTTCCAAATATCCACAGAACAAGCTCCTTTGTAATGAAAATGTAATTATTCCCAAACTTCGGATGATTAAATTTAGATCGCGCCTAATTACAGGGCCTCGGAATGAGCTAATTGTAATTATTGTTTACGTCTTGCCTTCACTAACCTTTCTCAATGATGATTAAAATGTTTTATTTAACGATATTATTATTTGGCGCAATCTAAACTCGTATTTCTGTTACTGCTGTCGGAGTCTTGTATTTAGAATCTTATTTAGGCAGATCGGCTATCTCAAAACACTAAGTTCAAAGATTTTTTTTAAAGTTTTATATAAAACAAGCGACTCATCCTCGGTACGCTCGGGTTCGTCCCTAGATATGTTTTAACGGTTAGTATAGATTTCTCAGAGACGAGATATTTTCCCGCAGTAAAAAGTATCCTATATACCCGGATAACCAGTTTTCATCATACCAAATTTCATCAAAATCTATCTAGTGGTTTTCTCGTCATGCGTTCCCAAACAGATAAACAAATAAAAATTCTAAAAACTATACATACGAGTATATTCGGCCTCTGCATCGATGATAATGATTTTTCAATAAAATTTTCCAAAAAATACTTAATGTACAGATTCGACTCAGTTAGAATTTAATTATATGTATAGATGAGCAGCTATAAGTAGCTTGCCCTATGCTGAGTGAAAGTATTTTAAGTAAATTCTACAAAGTCCAAAGTCATTTAAAATTCCATTTTAACTAACTGCTCAAATTATATTTTTTTATCAAACTTGTAACTTGTACTTTTAATCATCAAACCCAACCAACTTTGCTTTTGGTTTATTTTTTAAAACCATTGGTAAACTATTGAATTAATTTAAAAAGCACTTTCATTTTCATTCATGCTGTTCGAGGGACAATTTCTAAATATATACTCCTTTTTCCTTATCTCTATTCTTTAAAGTTAAGTCTAATATTCTAGTCAATGAGACGATTCTTGCTATCACAAAAGATTAAGTAGTCCTAAGCAAAAGTTAGTGTACTCCTTTATATTCCGAATTTGCGACCTTTTTTATCTCTATTGGGCTGGACGATAATAAAAACCTTGCAAATTAGATAAAAATAACAAAGCGAGACTATATTCCACTGATGAGTTAATTAGTATTTATCAAGCTGTAAATATTTATTTTCAAATCGGTTTAAACACTAAATATTTTAGCTAAACCATTAAACTAATAATAATTCAACAAAGTTAGTAGTGTGAAAATTACATGAAAATCATAGACATGGAAGGATAAATTTATGCCATTGCCTTAGTAATATTTTAATTAAGAAGTACAACAATCATTTTTCATAGGTTCCGATTTTCGAAAATTCGAATATTCGAAAATCGGAACTTTCTTATATAAGAATGGAAAGTAAGCTTATGAAAAGCTCTTTAAAGAAAAATAAACAAAAAAACTTTGTTATTTTACATACCATATACACTGTAAATAATAAATGATGAAAATTGCCAAATAAGCTTTGCTATAAATATAAATACGCACATGATTCACCATTTGAGTGTTTTACTCGTAAATAATGAAATTTTCTATATATTTTGCTTTTAAAATCGTCTTGTTTGTATTGTATGTTTAAATATTAAACTATTAAATTTTCACGATCAACAAGTTCATTAACTAAGACATAGATTAGCTCACTGACACTTAAATAGGCCGTATTTATTACCGCTAATGACGAGGCATTCCTAAGGGGAAACGGTCGACGAATTATTTAAATTAACTCGTTTCGAAATACATCATGCCCAAAACTCCTGTACGCAGACGCTACAAAGACTTTTCCCCATATTTGTTAATCTCATTGTGGTTATTATGAAAACGCTTAACCTTTTTTACAAAGATAGCTTTGTAGTTGGTCATCTCATATTATAATAAGGCACCAGGCCTTACCATGGCTCTAACTACCTGAATTTCTAGTTATATTAAGGACTAACAGTAACCTGTGTTACTCCAGATTTGTCTGGATACATAATCGTTTAAATCTATTCAGTATAGGAGTAACAAACATACTCACATACAAACTTTCGCATTTATAATAGTAGTCATATTGATTTTTAAATTCTCAATTAAATAGTAACTAAGATTAATTTTCTATCAGTCTATTCAGACGTTTGCTTCAAATTTTTACTGTCAAATGGTTTCAAAGACTAAGTGCATAAGTCTCATAGTAATTTCAATAAATTAGCTAAATTACTTCATTATTTTTGTAATCTTCAAGCATCTATCACTTCATATTTCTATAAAAAGAATAATGAATACTGTAGTGTAGTGTAAATTCCACGTACTTACATTTAATAAAATCAAAGAGAAATAGACTATCTAGTTTACGCAATGCGACACGCAATAAATATCATATTTTTCTATTCTCGTACAGACTTTATTAAAATTTAGATTCTTTTTGCAGCCCCTTGGCTTTAAAGCCTTGAAAATTCGGCTAAATTTAGAGTTAAACCTTTGACCGTAGGAAAGTGCTAGGTATAAATGAATGACCTAGATTCTAGACGCAGGGTCACGCTATAGCGTTACGAAAAACGGTCACCTTGTTAACTCTGCCGTGTTTTGAGAGTAAAATAAACATGATATATTTTAACTCTAAATGATATTTTGTTGACTTGCATTTTGCAGTGTTTAAATTTTATTCAAAAGTCAAATATTTTTCTACAAGAGCTCGTTATTCAGGACATCTACTAAATTATGAGTAAAACTTTTACACTCTACATTTAGAGTTAAACTACTGTTTATAAATAGTATTTAAAATATATATCTTCCTTTAAAACCAGTACTAATATTATATACTAGCGACTCACCCTCGCTTCGCTCGGGTTCATCCCTAGATACGTTTTAATTTTTTTGTGCGAAACCCTAATTCTTTTTCTAAAATAAAAGTAGCCTAAGTTACTCCTTATAATATCTGCTATCCGCCAGTGAAAATTCCGTTAAAATTGGTCCAGCCGTTTCGGAGATTAGCCGGAACAAACAGACTTAAAAAATGTGTTTTTCTTATAAGTACCGCATATAATTCCATATGCATTTAGCATAAAACTGTTATTTTGACATCAAACAGACACTTCAATTTTATTTATCTGTATAGATAAAATCGATATACCATTTATTTACTGAATGACTGACTAATCATGGAGTAACCAAAATTAAAGAAATTTGTTCAGATAGTTTATATAAATGCCCGTTAAGAAGTTTTGGAAAATTTATGTTTTATATAGAAACTGAGCTTTGTATGATTGTTTAAATGAAGGGATTTGCGAGTAAAATAATAATGCCAAAAAAATATTTATTGGTTTATCCTTCCTTTACTCAGCAACGAATTGACTTGGTTATTTGAATAAATATGCAATAATAGTTTAAAGGCCGATCAGTGACACTGGCTGCTTTATTTCCAGCTTGTGATTCTTTAAGGATTCTGGCTTAATACAAAAGTATGTTTTTAAATTATACATTTTTAAATTATATAAATATATAATTTAAAAAAAGACAATATTTTTACTAATTATATTAATAAAAAAGTAAGTAAATAACCTGTATACAACATGTACTCTGTCTAGTTTTTCATTGATATAAAATAAAGCAAGAGAAGTAGGTCATCTAATCCATATTACTACGAGCAGCTGAAAAATTACTGCAGAAATAGTGTACTCAGCGTCTCTACACCCATTTACATTTTAGATATTGAATTGGAAATCTAAGATTCACGGAATATTACGACCAGTATTCAATAGTATAAATTGAAGATGCTGGATGGTTGAGATATTTTCAATATTAAAATATGATTTTTATTTTTATTTTAATTGTGTATTATTGTATAAAAATTATAAAACAATTTTCTAAAATGTAACACTTCTAGGAGCTTAGACAAGATAACATTCTACGATCGCAATCAAAAATAAAAGAATATTAAAGATTAAAGAATGTATAATAAAAATGACATATCTAAGCATTTCGTTACGTAGTCACGAAATGTCATTTTCATATATTTTTTTAGTTTTTTTTTATACCTTAACTACATCGTTCATAGAAATAAGTCCTAAGGGCTAGTTTACATCGTACTAAGTAGGTATACTCAAATAAACCCTAGTCGAAATTATACAACTAGAACACAAATAAATTATACAAATGATTTCACGAACACTGTTTATCCATCTACAAACTACTTTGTTTAACCGCTTTCAATATTAAAGGTTTGACCGTCTGAACGTCCATTGTAGAGAAACCTTTCATCCTTATAACTTCGCTTAATTTCGCCGACCGCAGACTTATACGGCTTACAAAATTGGATATACTTTAATAGGAATCTGTATGAAATGCGGGATATTAGTTTGTCAGACCCTCATCTAGGCGCTCGACATTTGGCACGCTCTATGTTTTATTTAAAGTTCATAATCCGAAAGGTAATTTGATTTTGACTTGAGTTACGTGGGTGTCTTGACTCGTGAGATTTTCATTTTTACTTAATATTATAAAAATAAACGTACTGGAATATTATAATTTTAATATGATTCGAAGTAGTTTAGCGATAACGATAATGCAAAAACATGTGGAATACTTACTAATAAATATACTTTTTAAATAATAATGTAATAGTGACTTATTTTGTTAGATTACATAAATTAAACTTATTCTATGTTAGCAAAAATTATATTTGACTGAGTACATGAGTCATAGAGGCTTCCCGTGGGAAATAGCGCAACAGTTGTTCATGTACCTACGGACAATGAAATCTCTCCGCGATCATGGCTAAAATGCTGTTCAAACAAGCCCGTATCCTGTGCACCAGAGACAGGGATAAAAACAGTCCACTCTAATCTCGGTGAACATACCTGATGCGCCACAAAAAACGGGGCAGTCAGAACTGTTGAAGTCATAACTCTAAACGTATTGGATATGAAGAGCGTTGTAATATTTTTGAGTATATCTAGCCCACAAGCTGCATGTATAAAATACGGAGCAGTAGGCTCTAAATAGGGGGATTTTAACTTCTCTCAAACAACGTGCAAATCTACGGGCTAGCATATTCGCTCTAATTGACAATGTCCTTCGCTTCCTCTCCAAGTCATCATCTTCTTCGAGGTTGGGAGTCAAATAATGACCTAGATATTTATAAGAAGATACCCGTTTCAATTTAGTTCCATATAGAAAAATAGACGATATTATTGTGTTTGGACTTTTACCCTCCGAATTCAAACACCATGATCTCACTTTTCTTAACATTGTACACAAGCCCATGACTTAATGCATACCTTTCATACATGGCCATAAGTGTACGCAGGCTAAGGTAACGCACTCAACAGCGCCATGTCATGTTCATGCATATGTCGTCTATATGACATCCGACCCTAGCGCTGCTGAGCTCGACAATCGTTTGGTTTTTGTATAGGTTGAAAAGCGTAGGTAAAGTCAAACCCCCCTGTCTCACCCCGCAGTCCAACCCATACGGACGTGATAGCGCCTCTGCCCATCGAAAATGTTCATCTGGTTCCTTACTAATTTTTCAAAAGGTTAACGATTAATATTGGCAATTAAGCTTCATACATTTTTTGCCATAGAATATCGTAGGAAACCAGGTCAAAAGCTTTGGGAAGTTCAAGAAAGCATCAATTACCGAAGTGCCGCGCGTCGCGTAGTAATTGACAGCTTGCTTAATACACAGTATTGAACTTTCCGTCAATAGTCCTAGAAGAAACCCAAATCGATTATCGTACAGTTAGGTTGTATATAATACTAGCGACTCACCCTCGCTTCGCTTCGGGTTCGTCCCTAGACAAACGCAAATCTATCCCATGGGAATCGTACATTTTTCCGCGATGATATATAGCCTATAGCCTTCCTCAGTTAACGGACTATCTAATGCAAAAAGAATTTTTCAAATCGGATTAGTAGTTCCTGAGATTAGCGCGTTCAACCAAACAAACAAGCAAACAAACAAACAAACAAACAAACAAACAAACAAACAAACAAACAAGCAAACTCTTCAGCTTTATAATATTAGTATAGATTTACCATTATCACTAAAATGATTAATAAATATATAATAGAGCACAAAATGGAGATGCAGTGACATTTTGTTATTCATTTTAATGTTGTTAACATCGGTCTACGCTACCCAAAATAAAGCCAAGTATCACAGTTATGTAGATGTAGAAAAATTCGTTACCATCAGACGAAACAGAAACTATATTTACATACATTAAAAATTTGATTTAATCTTACCGACTTGTATAAACATAATATCATTAATTAATAACTTGATTGTACCTAGCATTACTACAATTGTATTTATGTAACAAAAAAGAAGAACTTCCACAACAATCCAATCATACAAAACTAGACTTTTGATTTAGGGCTGCTTATATAAAAAACGTTGGCAAAAACTAACAGCCAAAACACTCGTTATAATAAAACTTGCTTCCTCTCTACCTCAGTACGCATTCGCTCATTTACTTTATGCCCTCTATTTTGCTGAAGTACATAGAACAACAATATCTGCTTGTGTCCGTAACAATTTGTCGCCCGAGATTCGTCCTTTATCTCAATGATGGCCATTACACTGTCTCTGCGACGCTTTTTGTGTTCTGACTTATCGCCCGAAATGCCAAGGAGAGGCAGATTGTTTGGTGGAATCTTGGACGAGAATAGAACGCTTTTACAACATTTTCTATTGCTTTCTTTAGTTGAGGAAAATCTTTTGTATATTATGTTGCTATGTACTTAGTCATTGTAATACTTTGTCATTTTTATATCTATTTTTTCGAGAAAACAAGATTGTTTTAAAACTAGAAAGCCTTACAACATCTTGGAAGCAATAGTAATAATCGTAACAAAAAGTAATTTTAATTTTGATAAATTATTGCTCTTTTTTAGCTGCAACAACATACAAAAAAAATATCACTGATAGTGAGCATTTTATATCCATAGTAAGTATCCAATCGTAAGCCACAATACTCTTTTTTACGGCACTCCATGTGCCCCAAAGGACCGTAAACAGTCAAACGAGAAGCAACCCAACTAAGACAGAATATTAAATAACATTACGAAAGTAGGTACTTTTGTTCAGGGGTTTTTACCTTGGACTGTAACCATTGCAAGAGTTAATGAAAAATATATACTTTTAATGTACAATATAGATAAATAAATAGATAAGACACTTTAGTGCACATCACACAAGAAAGAAATACATAAAAAAGAGAAATATACATAAAAAAAGAGATGCACAGCAGGCGGTCTTATCGATAGACCCGATCTCTTCCATGCAGCTTTAGGTTAGAATAATATTCTGAAAACATTAATTACAATAATATTCTCAGACCTCATGGATACTATTATCTTCTTTTTCCCCTTTATACATAATATGTATATAGTACCTATATGTATCGTTCAGCTCCCTCTTCTCACCCCTGGCTCTCTGTCTCTCCTCCTCCCTCACTCTCTCTTCCTCATTTTCTCTCTTAAAGGAATGCATGAGTAATAAATGTAAAGTAATTCATAAAGAAAAAAATTAAAGCCGGCGCGGGATGCTTGGCAGATGTGAAACATCGAAATTATTTTGTACAGAAAAATGCATGATATGCTTGATGCATGGATGGCTTATTAAAGGAAATAAATATAGCATAAACAAAATATTCTGTATTTTTTTAAGTTTGTTTATTTAAAGAAAAGCATAGGTATTAATTTAATACCAAAATTAAAAATTAAAATACGAGCTCAACACGGTGAGAGAGAGAGAGGAGGGAATCGCCAAGCTGGGTGGGAAGAGAGTCTGAGAGTTACGAGCGCATTGCGACGTGGTGACGCGTCGCCACGCCAACAAACGGTTTAACCCGCCGCAGTAGATATTTCATATCACAAAAATAGTTTTGATAGTGTTAAAATGATGTCGACAAGGGGGCACCTGCTTAATTATTTCCGCGCACACGCATAAATTGCTACCGGAAAATGCATGTTCATGCACAAGCGACATGCTGCGCTTGCCGCGTCACGTACAACGATGCCACTATCACACGGCCAGCAATTTTGCATAACTAGGTGACATGTTACAATAAATTTCCAGTGAGAGCAGTATAAGTTTTTAGCAAATGTTCTAAAATATTTTCATGATGAAGTTGTGATAACTTTTGGGCGAAATGCCCATACTTGAGGCAGTGAGTCTTTCCTTCATATTGCATTAATTTTGCTTTTATAATTTATAGGTTATTTAATTGCTGATTGAATCAAAAGATAAAATTATTTCCCTAAAAACAAGTGACATTTTATGTATTACGAATATTATTATTATTATATACCTATTATTATAAAATACTTGTAAAAAATGGATGATATGGATTTTTTGGAAGTGCGTTCTACTCGTATATGTTAAATATTTAATTTTGGTTGTAAAAATTATAGTATTAATGTTATTACCATAAATACATGTCTATGTCTAGATATACATATGTAAGTCTCTACACTTTTATTCTAAAATATTAAGAAAAACCTTTTTACAAAACTTTATAAATATTACAGCATGTTAATGAAATTCGTTCCGCAACAAGTTACGTAGGTACCTTAGATCAAAGAAAATGCTTAACATTCACGAAGCAAAGTTTATTGTGTAAGACCTAAAAGTTTAGGATCGCTGAGCGTTGCGTGTACCTAATAATTATAATAGAATCCTTCATAAATTCCGGACAAGTTGTCTAAATGATTTTTATTAAATTTTCGAGATTTTTTCTTTAAACGTCACCGTTTTTTGATATTTTTTTATAATATTTTCTTATAGCTAATTTGTTTTAATCAAAAAATATCTTTTATATTCTCAGATCATTATATTCTCAGATCATTATATTCTCAGATTTTCACTAAAAGACAATAAGAGTCATTAATAGGTTTTGCTATCAGGAACTGAACGCCTATGCTTATTGGCTAGGCCTCAATCGAGATAAAAATATACCTTATTACAAATAAAAATAATATTATTCATAATTTCTTAATTATTATTATAAAAATAAATTGTAAAGGTATATTTATTCTATACTCCAACAGATAGAATATTAGTAAGAACAAAGTTTAAGCTAAATCCCTTCCCATAAATATTATAAATGTGAAAGTTTGGATTAACGGATGTTTGTTACTCAATCACGCCAGAACGGCTGAACGGATCTGGATGAAATTTGATACAGAGATAGATTATAATCTGAAATAGCCCAAAAGTTACTTTTTATCCCGGATAAAAGTACGGTTCCCGTGGGATAGATGAGTTTTTGTTTTTAATTGGGCTTAATAGGGGATGAAAGTTTGTTCTTCATTTTAAAGTCAGATATATGAAAATTACCGATGGGGAAATCCAATCAGACTCAGTGTTTGTAAACAAATATATTTTATTTAACAAGTAAATTACGAATCTCCATTAAGCATCTCTCTTGATAATTATGATACATTACCCTTTGTTCACGGTAAGGTACGTAATAGAGCGCGACGTGAAAACAGAAATCCATCTGCCAAATGTGATTATGTTCGTTTGACAGTATCGTTCACGGTTTTAGATGCAGTGATCCGTAGCATCGACAAAAGAGGAATCATAGAAATAGGAACGGGAAAGTAGTCCTTATATATGTTGTTATAAAGAATATATTCCTTTAACCTCCGATGAAAAGCGTACGTTGCCGTTCGAGTTGTGTAAGCAAAGCGCTAATGGAGTGACACTAGAAACTGCTGGTTAAAACTTCTAACACTAGGTATGTGACTATCTGGCTTTAAAGTGACACTTGCCAACGCTGTAAAAGATCAAAGAAGTGGATAGCAGTATGATAATATAAAAATAAAACCTTGTATAACAAAGGGCTTAGAATATATTGTGCAAAAAATGTAATAAGAACTAGTGACATGCCCTGGCGTCGGTGGAGTTATTTTAAACAATAATAATAGTTTTTAAAGAGAAATGATAAACCTCATGTTTCTACATGCAAATAGTAAGTACTTAACATACAAATCATTTTCACACTAATAAATATTAATTATATTAATACTAGCGACTCACCCTCGCTCGGGTTCATCTCTAGATATGTTTTAATTTTTTTGAGCGAAACCCTAATTCCTTTTCTAAAATAAAAGTAGCCTAAGTTACTCCTTATAATATCAGCTATCTGCCAGTGAAAGTCCCGTTAAAGTTGGTCCAGCCGTTTCGGAGATTAGCCGGAACAAACAGACAGACAGACAAAAAAATTAAAATTGCGTTTTTCTTATAAGTACCATATATAATTCCCTATGCATTTAGTATAAAGCTGTTATTGACATTACAGACACTTCAATTTTATTTATCTGTATAGAGGAACGACAATATTTGTTTTGCGTGCCAAATATCCATAGATACCTACTAATTTTCGGTTTTCCGTTTGTCCATGAAATCAAACAATACAACGTACAAGGCTATTTTTGTGATTAAAATACCAAAATAAGGTTTTATACAAATTGTAGATTTAAATGTTTTGAGTAACTTCACGCTATTTTTTGTTTAGCTAGATAATGATAATCTTGGCACGTGATCACTGTAAAGTCTAAACTATTAGTAAAGTACTATATTTACAAAAATAATAACAGTATTTGTGAATATTATATTATACGAATTTATGAGCTTTTCGGGTTTTTCATCTCGTTACTAAGGCAGTGGTAGCCTAGTGGTAACGCGCTCGCTTGGGAAACCGAGTGAAGCGGGTTCAAATCCCGGGTCTCGCCCCTCTAATATTTTCGTGTGCGAATCATTTCTAACATGATTACCACTTGCCTTACGGTGAAGGAAAACATCGTGAGGAACCTGCATGTCTGATAAAACCTAGCAAGTTTTCGAAAGACATGTGAAGTCCATCAACCCGCACTTGGCCAGCGTGGTGGACTATGGCCTAATCCTCCTCGTATTGAAGGGAAGCCCGCGCCCAGCAGTGGGACGTTAAAAAAGGGCTGAATACATACTAAGATGCAAGCAGCAAGGAGCAATATATGTACACAAAAGTTTTCGTACGTATACTTGGTGATCACGATGTCCATTTTTACGTTTTATATTACTTTATTTCGCTTAACACATTGAAGTAGAAAAGTTAGTTCTAAAAGTAGAAAATCCTTTGGACATTTTTGAAAGCTGCAAACAGTTAATAAGATGAAAAACTCCACATCGAGTGTTGCTCTCGGAATATATTAACCGGATATTGCTGACGGCTTCAGTACTGCGAAGTTTAAGGTCAAGCTGTCGATCAATATATTGCGAAAACCGTAGGTACTTTTAATGGAAGACGGTACTTAACGCTTTTGATCCAAAGACGAGCTTTCTTTTATTTACTTTGAAGTTTAACTTTATATCAGATGATAAATTTTATACCTAAAGCTTAAATTATTATAGTATTGGATATTGACCAAATCAAAAATCTGGTTAAATTAAATAAAAAATCTTCAATCGAAATTATATTATTTCAATTTACGTTTGGCTCAGTTTGTAGTGACACTACTTGCTGTGCCAGCGGTCGCGGGTTTGCATCCCGCTGGGGGGTATTCATTTGTGTGATGAGCACGAATGTTTGTACTCCAATCATGAGTATTTAATGTTGATATTTATAATTTGTATGTATTTAAAGTTATATACATATGTGTAGTATATCAACTATCCGGTGTCCATAACAAAATCCTCGTAGCTTACCATGGAACTAGATGATGCTGTGTGTTAATGTCCCAACATATTTTTATTATTAATTCAATTCTATTGTTTCGTCGCTTCTAGGAGTGCTGTTTGGGCACAAAAAATATAGTAAAGATTTTTGCTTCAAATTAGTTGGAGGTAGGTATTCTGAAATTGGTCATTGTCGTTGATATCTTAAGAAACAGGCGGAAGAAAGCGTCATAATTTATCTGTTTAAATATTCATTATTGATTAAATTATCTGAGTAATACGAAAAATAATGTACATTTCTATAGTGTTTTTGGTATGTTCTTCTCTCATGCAGCAAAAGAGCAGCACTTTATAAGACATGAGTTTTTACAGAGATACTCGTAGTCAAGAACCAAAAAGTGACGTAACAACTTAACATCTTGGTACATCAAGGAAATACGATACGGAATCATTAGGATATTGTTTTTAACCGATTTCCAAAAAGGAGGAGGTTCTCAATTCGACCGTATATATGTTTTTTTTATGGGAGTGCCAGCCAATATAAATCAAAGAACATCAACTTCGAAAATATCTGATTAGTTATCTATTCTAAATGAAAAGCCCTGTTTAGTTATTTTTTACTTTTCAGTGCCTGGAAGTCGGTTTTTTTTTTAAGTTTTTATTGTATAGAATTATTTCTATACAGTATTATTTCACCTGTGCCTAAGGTCACTATTATAATATGTACAATATAAGACTATATATAGCTCAACTTTCACGCTTTGAATCCATCAACAAGATAATTATATGAGGACTAACGTTTCTGGTGACACCCAGTTGACCACTGGCAAGTAAGGTCCTGTAACCTGTTGCTGTCGTTAAAAAAATAATTGGTTATGGCTCTGTTACACTAACAGAGTTAACCGTTAAAACGTACTTAGGGTCGAACCCGAGCGAAGCGAAGGTAAGTAGACTAAAACAAATAAAACAACAATATATTTTTTTATCCGTTCATATTCAACAGAAAACTTAACTGGTATAAATAAAGTCATTTGACAGAATGAAGAAGAGTAATTAGGCGCAAAAGAACAATCTGTTATATATTGCAATAAAAGTTATACAATTGTAATAAATGTCAGAAACAATCATTTTAATCGTCATCTTGAAAAGGTACAATAACATCAACGTTACTCGAGATACATTATACAATATGAATATAAATATTTATTCGAAAAATTTTGCTAATAACATCAAAATCTTACCAATGGCTTTAGCAATTCACAATTATTATTTTGAATTTAATTTAGAAAGAAACCATCATTCGACAAGATTTCATTAATTCATTTCTACATACCGTATATAATAATTAATGAAATTTTCAAATCAATAGTATAATTATTTAACATATATTTTTCGAGAACAACACTAATATATGGCATATTTGATCAAATAGACATTAGTTCAACTAGCAAATCGATGGGGTATATTAAGCCCCACAATGTTAAAGCGTTATGTTAATATATTTTACATAAATATATTATAATTTATACTTTACCCCCAATTTGCTATTGAACTCTTCAAAAATTAGGCCACAAGAGACGATACATCACAAAGTTTCAATAGTAACTCAATAGGAACAGTTAAACGCTAACACGGATATGACACGAATTGAACACCAATATGAGTATTTTTTTTTTTAATATTTTAATCTATTCATAATGTACACAAAATATACATCAATTTTAATTATTTTATATTTATAATAGTTATTGGTTATTGATATTCTGTGTTAACGCGTCTCGCCTTTCTTTCGTCGATGGCGCTATCACAGATAATGTAAGTTGTATTCTGTGATGCGACCTTGTAAATGCCTCAATATTTTTTTATCAAATATAGTATACTTTTATACTTTTCAGTTGTTATTTTATTTTTTATTTTCTTCCATTTCAATAACAGGACATGTTAACGCAGAATGTAGACACATAATATCTGAATTTATATGGAATATATGTATATTGGAATTAATGAACATGAAAATACATTTAACGTTACAATAATTATTACGTAATGAAACAAGCATACCAAATTTTATATCTTACATGTGTAAAAGCTTATAAATTCTGCAATTCCATAAGCTATTAGTCACAATGAGATTCTATACCGTCATCATTAAAGTATCAATATAGATTAAATACACATATACTGTTAATCTGTGGGACCATAGATAATATTGACATACGTCATTACCACAGATTATATTTAATATATATAGTTTGAAATAAAAACATCATGGCAAGATATATATGTAGCTTTATATAGAAGACGTATACATTTGTGGAAATTAAAAAGAACTTTATTTTTCCAATCCATCGTAACGGTCTCAACCAACAGTCTTTTCTTCGAGTTACAATATCAAAAGCTACGATCACCTACAATCATTATCACTTCACGTTTCTGTACCGTGCTGTATTTCATTACATCATATTGTCAATAAGCCGAGAACATTGCTAAAAATTTATACTATAGTAGTCAAACTACATTTAGCTAGCCCATGACACAATTTAAGGTATCAACCTTTAAATTTAATCGTTTAAACCCATGATATTTCAAAAAATGACAATATTAAAAATATACAGCTAAATCATGAAAACGAGTCGATTATATATGTAAATAATTATCGATAAACCAAAAGAATATTACAGTAACATGATTTTCGTAATAAAACTGAACAGGAAAAAAACATTGAAGCATGAATAAGACCATATCACCGAAACAACAAGCGAATGGTGAATGAATGTAATAATCAACACGATAACTAAAATAAATAACTTCAATATTATTGAGACAACAAAGTCTTAACTATGTACATTTAAATACTTAGTGTCGTTTAAAATTATCATTAGTTAACTGGTATGACTCGATAAATACTATCCCTGGACTATATCACAAGCGGAGTACGACGCAGTCACTCTTACGTGTAGTCAATCCTTCGCATGCGCTTTATGTGAAGTCGTTGAACTGTGCCAGTGCTGTTTTTACTCTGTATAAAAAAAATACATTTTAATATTTTAAAAAATTGGTCATGTGCGAATCGAATTCGCACGCGAAGGGTTCCGTACAATCGTATGTGTCCTTTTTAGGGTTCTGTACATAAAGGGTGCCAACGGAACCCTATTACTAAGGCTCCGCTGTCCGTCCGTCCGTCCGTCTGTCAGAGGGCTGTATCTCATGAACCGCAATAGGTAGAGTTGAAAGTTTCACAAAGTATGTATTTCTATGGTCGCTATAACATCAAATAATAAAAATAAATAAAAATATAAGAAATATTTTTTTAAAGTTCATAATCGATCATCGAAGTTAATATACTGCATACATAGAGTAAAAGTCATATTAATAAAAAGTACATGTGATGTTACGGAGCCCTTCGTTTGCAAATTCGACTCGCACTTATCGATTTTAATTTTATTTAGTATCTGATTATTTTTATAAAAACAATTTAGTACATGTGTGTATGTGTATAAATATATATTTGTTACTTTTTCACGCTGGATTTGCTGCACGGATTCCATAAAACTTATTACAGAGACAGATTATAGTAACATTTAGATTACTGTTTATCAAAGCTAGGGCAAGTCGCTAGTATGTCAGGGCCTATGCACATACGACTTTTTAATACGCGTTTGTATTAATACGAAGTTTTACATTTATCAAGAAATATACGGTGACGGTGTATATTCATAATAAGTGCGTGGTTGGCGAGTTTAAGACACTTGGTGTGCATATGCTCTTTTAAATTTCATAACGAAGGGTACTCGCAGAATATGCGTAATCTTAGCTGCTTAAGTTGAAATGTGCATAGACCCTAATGATAGATGAATATAATTAACAGAAAAAAAAAACTACATAATGGGTTAAAAAATCTAAAAAAAAAATGATTAAGTCTACATCAGGAAGTCTTGGGTTCGAGTCCCGTGTCGGGCCAAGTTTAGTTATTGAATATTTCTATCAAGAAATTCTCTTACAGCCCGGAGTTGGGAAGTTGGCGGTGTTTCACCCCGTGCATTGGAGAGCACGTAAAGCCGTTGATCCTGCGCCGACACTCTCACCGCGAGTGTCGAGTAGTTGTTTCATCAGGGTATGAGAGTGGCAGAAATAGAGAGTGTGCACTATAATATCTCCTGCGCAGATGGTTAATTTCAATGGCCGCCATGGCCAAAATCATAAATATTATTATTATATACTAGCAGGCCTGCGTTCAAGTTATAAAAAAACTCTGGTTTTATGAAAAAAATAGGGGGGTGGGGGGATAAGAAGATGAAAGATACTTTACGACCTATTCTCACACCTACCAAATATACAAAAAAAATCATTAAAATCGGTCGAGCCGTTTCAGAGGAGTACAACCACAAACACCGTGACACGAGATATTTATACATTAAATATATAATATTAATTTATATATAAGCTGAGCGGGGCACTGACTTGTCGTGCAGGTGCGCGGCGTCGCTGCGCGCGCGCAGCAGCTTGAGCGCGCGCAGCACGCCCAGGTCGGCGAGGCGCGCCTGCCGCGCCGCCGCGCCCGCCTCGCCGCGCCACACCAGGTTGCCGGCCACGAACAGCGCCGCCTCCTGCAGCTTGCTCTCCGGGTGCGCCTGCCGACACGCACACGTACACACACGTACATACACACATATATACATACATACACGCACATACATACACACACACATACATTATCGGCGCGCCACTCATCTATCTCTATCTATACTATCTCACAGCGGCCACTTCGCCTACCTACGCGCTAGACTACGGACGCTCACATTATACGCTCGATTTGAATATACGTAATTTATATATAGTCCATAAATTTAATTTAAAGTCCCGTTAAGACTTAAACATATGTACATACATATAATTTTTAAAGACACGTTTGGCTCAGTTTGTAGTGTGCGCTTACTGTGCCAGCGGTCGCGGGTTTGAGTCCCGCTGGTGGTATCCATTTGTATGATGAGCAGGAATATTTGCGATCCAGTCCGGAAGATGCGGGTGAGGCGCACCCGACTGTCATACTTACTTTTATATGACAGTCGGGAAACGATTTCAGGGTTGACAAATATAAGTTTAACTTGCTTCGAAATGAAACTACAGCGCTTTAACTTCTAAACCGTTTGCAATGAATATTGGTATTTCTTTGACAAACCTTAAATTTGACAGCAACCGATGCAACAACGCTGACATTGCGTAATATAATGAGTCACCGTACAATATATTTTGTGGATTTTAGTATAAAAATAATAACTCAAATAAAGCATATACAATATACACTGTACAATGGCAATTCTCATACCAAGTAATCAACAAGTTTCCTCAACACGTCCTCATTGGCCATGATCAGGTCTTTCGCCTTCTCCCCGTCGCCGATGTTCCCGAGAATGCAAAGAGCTTGCTCCTTCACCTCAGCGGGATACGAACCTTCCAACACCACTATCACTGCCTGTAAAGTCAAAAAAATAATAATTATATATTTATTAAAAGTCAACGACACGTAACGTACCAGCGGTCGCGGGTTCGAGTCCCGCTGGGGGCATTCATTTGTGTGATGAGCACGAATGTTTGTACTCCAGTCGTGGGTGTTTATATTTATAATACGTATGTATGTATTTAAAGTTATATATGTGTAGTGTATCAACTATCTGGTATCCATAACACAAGCCTCGTAGCTTACCATAGAACTAGATGGTGCTGTATTGATGTCCCAATATATATATATATATATATATATATATATATATATATATATATATATATATATATATATATAATGATACATATGCATTACATTTTTTTTTTCAAAATGTTTCTAATTCATAGCTACTGGTGATAACAGTATAAAAACCACACAGTAGTTTCCAAGAGAAGAACAAACTTAACTTTAACACATTATATGTAGTATAATATATTATACTGATTTAGTTTCTCAAATGGAAATCAAAAGAAAATATATAAATAAATAAAAAAATATTAATGTCAAAAAAATATATATAAAAAATAAATAGCAAATAACATGATCTACTATAAAAAGCCAATAACAAAAACATAATTCATTAAAATGAAAACAATCATTTACTTCATTAACGTTTCTAAAATAACTAACCTGCATAACTTGCGAGGAATATTCCGCCATGATTGCATCTATATGCTGCCTCGTGGACAGTAAATTTCTCAGTAAACCGAGTGTTTTCATTATAACCCGAGTGTCCGCATCACCTAGCAGCCTGAACATTTGCTCTGTCCCCAAGCAGCATAGAATACGTTGTTTTACTTTCTGTTCTGCCTGAAATATTTGTATAAATATTAGATTTTTATTAACAAAAAATAAAGTTGGCCATCACCGGACGCCCGGCAGATGTGAAACATGTATATTAATTTTAGAATTCATAATTCATAAAAACCTTTGACGATATATGTTATAGAATAAAGAAAAAATATTTTTGTTAATAAAATCAATTATTTTTCTTATTATTTTAATTATACTAATATATAATAAATAATAATGTCCTCCTGACCGATTCCGGCCACGGCGGCCAATCTCATTGAGACTAGCCAACTGCGCAGGATATATTATAGTGCACAAGTGTACGCGCAGAGCCGCAGACACAAGTGCACTCCCTATTCCTGTCACTCTCATACTCCGGTGGGACGACTACTCGACACGACCGGTGAGAGTTAAGGCGCAGGACCGACGGCTTTACGTGCTCTCCGAGGCACGGGGGTGAAACACCGCCAACTTCCCAACTCCGGGCTGTTACTGAGGCTTACTATACAGAAAGACTCAATACCTAAACTTGGCCCGACCCGGGACTCGAACCCAGGACCTCAGGATGTGCAGCCGTACATGCTAGCCACTACACCACCGAGGCAGTATACTGCCTCGGTGGTGTAGTGGTAGTGTAGTAGTAGTTTATATACTATATATATTAGTATATATATATATACATATATATATACTAATATATATGTATATATATATATATATATATATATATATTCATAAATAGAATAGAAAATATGTAAGTATTTTTAATAGAGACTGTTTTACAATTGAGAATGTATAGTATACGCGCGATTTTTTTTCTAATTTTAGTTGTTGTTTTTCAGAAAAGAAATGTATAGAAAATTAAATGTTTTATTAAGGTATGTTTTTTAATTTCTTACATTTTACTAAAATTACAAATCGAATAAAGTATAATGAATCAATTAAATAAAAATTTATTCTTCCTCTGTGTCAATGTCAGTACCACTTTCAGTATCAGTGCCACCTACACTAGTCTTGTTCTTGTCAGTGACGGAATTTTCATATGTAAGCTTGGCACTATACAACCAAAAAAGTATGGTAGATTTAAAAATAAACAGAAAACTCTAATATGAACTCTTAAATATTAATCTTTTACGGAAACTACTTTAATGATTTTGAATTCTGTAGTATTGAAAAAAACATGCTCCACAAATAATACGCGTTTTTTTTCATGTTTTTTATTTTGTTTTTTTTTTTCACGGTAGAAAAAAAAATGTTTTTTGCAACACTAAGAATGGCATGGCAGCGTTACGCCATTGTTTGCCGTCATACCACGAGTCGGTTTTACTAAGGCGCGCCTATAGATGTATCACATCAAAATCTTTTTGAATGACAATTTTATTTAGGGGTCATTCATGTAACCCAACAACTATCAAGTAATTTTAAACTTACTTGAAAAGCCATGTTCATGAGCGCCCAAATGCCATTTAATCGCAAAGCTGCCTCTGGCCTTTTCGTTAAATTACACAGCATTTCTACAGCACCTGGATAAATTAAAAAAGATTTTTTTCAAGGAACTGAAAAAAAAATACAACAAAAAAATGCATTTATTAATTAGAACCTATTTAATGCTTACTTACTCGAATATCTGACATTTTAAATAAAGCTATCTTTTCGGATTTTTTCGCGGATTTATATACAAATGACTATTTTCGTCAATTCTTGAATGTTTTCAAAGATGATCAGTCGAAAAAAAAAACCGTTCAAACCAAAAACATAAATTAATTTTTTAAAAACTAATAGGCCACCTCAAAATGTTGAATAATTTTTTTTTATTTCAAAATTTTAGTTTTTTTATAAGCTATAAATTCTAGTCCCAAGCTAAGAAAAAAAAACATATTTTTTTTTACCTTTGAGACGTCTAAAACCTTAGTCTCTATCGTGACCATATTTGCTGTGAAGCATTCGAAACGTCGGGAACCAAAAATCAAAATAATAGCGCGAAAAAAAACCGAAAAGATAGTTTTGTTTAAAAAATCCTATTTAATCACACTGGTTAATTGTCACATAGATACTGCATGTACTTTCTAAGATTTCTAAGAATATTTGACATTTTAATGAACTTTTTAAATTTTCTCGCGGTTTTGTTTCATTTCAGACATTTCAAATGCTTAACAATAAACAAGTTCATAGGAGAGACTAAGGTTTTATAAAATCTCATAAATCAAGAAACGTCAAAAATCTTAATCTCTTGATTGTCTAATCATGTAACAGTTGTTTTGGAAACAAAAGCTAAAGATGTGGAAAGATATGTCTATACAAAATATCTCCAAAGGCATTGACATAATTGCACGCTTAGAAAAAAACTGACTTAACTCAAAAACTAGATATTTGATAAATCAAGAAAAATGTTCTTGCAATAACGACCTTGTTTGTTTATCCTTAAATAGAATAAAAGTTTACAAAGTAAATTAATATATTTTAATTATTCCAGATAGTCTTTAAGCGTTTGATTCGTTTTGTGTAATTATTTTAAGTTGTAATTGGTCAGTTTTTTATTATGCGTGCGAATATGATAGATATCTCTAACAAACCATCCAATACAAATCAAACCTTGGTCTAACATGGGCTCTTTGGCCGGCGAGAACTCCAGCAGCAGGTTGCAGAGCGTGGAGGAGCCCACGGTGAGCAGCTCGGCGCCCGGCGCGTCCGTCAGCAGCTCCATCAGCGGCCGCCACACCGCGTGGTCCTGGGGTTTGTTTTATATAATATATACTATACTAGCGACTCACCCACGCCCCGCTCGGGTTCGTCCCTAGTTACGTTTAACGTTTAGCTCAGACATGAGATATTTTCCCTTATCTATATGTTGGCCCGGATAACCAGCTATCATCATACCAAATTTCATCAAAATCTGTTCAGTGCCTTTTTTGGTGATGCGGTCACAGACAGACAAAAATTAATAAAACTATAGATTCGGCCTCTATATCGATAATAACGATTATTTCAATAAGATTCATCAAAAAAATATTTAATGTACAGATTCGATTCAGTTAGAATTTTATCATATGTATAGACTAGCGACTTAACCTCGCTTCGCTCGTGTGTGCCTCGATTTTGGGTTTTAATTATTAGAAAATTTGATTATACTTCTTCGGCACTCGGTATAACGAAAACTCTCTATAACGATGAAAAAAGTTCTGAATTTCTTTATAAAGAATTTAAACTGTATTTAAACGAATATCTTTTTATCTTCTGATTTTCTTCTGTCCTTACAAATTTAAGCTTATTTAAGGTAATAAATTGTAGGTCTTAAAAAGGGCCTACAGAAAAACAGTACCTATTGTAGGTCTATTTCCTAAGATACACTCGCAATAACTATTTCTATCTATTTAAAACGTACCTAGCGACACACCCGAACAAAGCGAGGGCAAGTCGCTAGTCAGTATTAATATTATAAATGTGAAAATTTGTGAGTATGTATGGATGTTTGTTACTGTTTCACGCCAGAATGGCTGAACGGATGTGGATGAAATTTAGCACAGAGATAGATTATAGTCTGGAATAATACATAGGCTACTTTTTATCCCGGGTATTTAAAATGTACGGTTTCCGTGGGATAGGTTTGTTGTTGCTCTTGTTTTTGCTTGAAAATGAATTAGAATATTTTAAACAAATCCTTGAAGATTTAACTACTAGCCATTGATGAGTTTCACAATATTATTGTACAGTCAATAGTCATTCGGTAGAAATACTTAACATTAAATACTTGTTGCAAATCGACTTATAAAATTTGACTACATAGTTACAAGTGATGCTAACAATAAAAGCGTGTCAGAAGGATACAATACGTCCAAATTACCATATCAACAAAGAAACAACAATAGAAATACATATACATAATGTATTACCTGAAACGTCGTCCGCAACTGCTGCACCGACCTTGACAGTGAATGGAGACATCTCACGGCCGCTAACCTCACCTGGAAAATTGTTTAATAATATCTAATAATAATAATAATAATAATAATATTAATGTCCTCCTGACCGTTTTCCGGCCACGGCGGCCAATCTCATTGAGACTAGCCAACTGCGCAGGAGATATTATAGTGCAGCGCGTGTACGCGCAGACACAAGTGCACTCCCTATTCCTGTCACTCTCATACTCCGGTGGGACGACTACTCGACACGACCGGTGAGAGTTAAGGAATAATATCTATACAAGTAATAAAACAATATCTTAGCGAAATCTGTACATTAAATATTTTTAAAAACAATGACTGTAATGTATTGTGTACACAATATAGAAACCATAACAATAGTTATTAAATATTTTGTCTATTTGTCTGTATGTCTGTTGGTTTGTCTATATTCTAAGGTACACTCGCAATTACTAATATTTAAAACATACCCATGGCTGAAACGAGCGAAGCTAGAGTTACTCGCTAGTAATATAATAAATAAATGAACTAAAAAATAGTATACATTAAAAGACTATATATTAACACATGAACTTTGAATATTCTCATTGTTTCCCGTCTATTTTAACAAAAATTAAGTTGTTAAAATAGGCGGGAAATGAATATCATGAAAAGTAGCTGAAAGGACTAATATTATATGTTGTAAAAATCATGTACATATAATTAAAATAGTGCAACTTAGTTTGAATAGATTGTGTTATTGTCACGCTAATAATAAATCTATATCTGAGACGCATAACACTGTAACTCCATTTTTTATTTAATTTAAATAGATAGTTAATTTTGCTACAAACAGTGTTATGTCATTATAGAAAAAGACACACAATAATATACTGTAAAAAACACAAACTCGTAAAAAACGGAATTACAGTGTTATGCTTCTCAGGTACAGAAATACAAGAATGTGTAAGTAAATAAGTAACTGAGTTAGTTATTTCTTCGTTCTGTAACAACTCAACGTATTTGAGGGAAATTCTAAGTAGTAATAGCGCATATACTGGATTATTATTCACTAGCCGTCACCCACCGTCTTTGAAAAATCATTTAGATTTAGAACAATGATATGATATAGTGAAACTAAATGTAATTGTGAGCATACTTCTCGAAGTCACCTATTTTCATGACATACAAATAGAATACTATTTCAAGCATCAATCTTCTGACTAACAGATTGTTTTTTGTCTATGTTATATAAAAGAAACTTCCACACAAACCGAAGGCTTTATCAAGGAATGTCATCCCATTTACCACATACACCATAAGTTTCCATATATCCTTATCATTGACTTCGAGCTGTCCCTTTACATGAAATGACCTTACCACGACAATCTAATACTCTTTAACTTTTCTATCACTTTAAATAAAACTGAAACTTGAAAATATATATCGGATTTCTCGGAAATTTATTTAGATTTTTGGTTCCCGACGTACCAAATGCTTTATTATAATGGTCACGGGAGAGACCTATCTATCTAGAGTAATTCTCTATCAATCTAAATTTATATTATTTATGAGAGCCTACAACACGTACCGAAGGCTCCTGGTAGGTCATCCCATTGACCACATGCACCATGAGTCCATGGGTCTCTATGATGCGCTTGCGTATGTCCTCGTCGTTGGCCCCGAGGGACGCGAAGCACTTGAAGGCGCCCTGCTTGGCCGCGGCCGAGGGGCAGTTCACGATGTCCGCCAGTGACGTCATCAGGTGGTTGGATATCGCCGCTAGCCTTTGGAGGGATGTGTCCACCTGGTTAGAGAATGGAATTAATACTTTATTCATAGGAATATAGTAGCGACTCATCCTCACTCCGATCGGGTTCGTCCCTACGTTTTAAGAGTTAGTATAGATTTCTCAGAGATGAGGTATTTACCCGCAGTAAAAAGTATCCTAAATATTGATCCAGATAATCAGGTATCATCATACCAAATTTCATCAAAATCCATCCAATGGTTTTCTCGTGATGCGTTCCCAGACAGACAGACAAAAATTCTAAAAATTATAGATTCGACCTCTGCATCGACAATAATGAATGATGATGATGAAATGATATTTCAATAAGATTTCCCAAAAAGAATTTAATATACAGATTCGACTCAGTTAAGAATTTTATTATATGTATAGATTTGAATTAAACTGTTATTTCGGATTGTTTCGCGGTTTTATTCTCATGGAAAACGGGAGTGGCTGAGTCTTAGTCTGAGTCCTCCCGTGACTATGTTTGTTGTAAGCATTGGAAAAACAAAAAAAAAATCAAGTGTAAAAAAAAGTCAAGTGCGTGTCGAACATTTGCGATTGGACCAATCGAAGGTTTTGTACCATCCATTATCCATTGACAAATGAATAAAATAAATATGACATATTGAATTAATTTAAAATCCATGGCCATACCTTTTCACACTAGCCAGATATTATGATTTGTTATAATATAGTCAAATATAATATAGTTATATTTCTGTATTTTAATTTCCACAGTAAGTACTGAATTACCAAAGATGTTTGGATTATGACCAATATCATATGAATAAATAAGTTATAGTTTAAAGTCTTACTTCTGCTAAATACGCTAGGGTTTCGGCGGCTGTCGCTCGAATATCTTCAGGCATATCTTTCGTACACAACCGCGCGAGGCATGGTAAAGCTCCAAACACAACTCTGTAACAATGGAATGGTAAAAAAATACTGTGTTAGCATTGATATATGAAATGAAATTCGAGTTATGCACATCTTTGAGTGAACACTTTTGAGACGCTAATTGTGTACCTTGAGTTTTTGTATATCAATGTGTGTTACCCAACATTTTATTGTATTCAGATCTTTTTAAGTCCCTTTCATGGACGGACCATAGTCCACTTCGCTAGACAATTGTTGGGCGGACTTCACAAGTCTTATAAAAACCAGTTAGTTAGTTTTTCTCATACATGCAGGTGTTGTCTGGATGTTTTTCTTCATCGTAACACAAATGGTAATCATGTTATAAAAGATTCGCGCATAAAAATATCAGGTGCAAGACCCAGGATTAGAATCTCTTCACTTGGTTTTCTAAGTGAGCATGTTACCACTAAACCTAGAGGTACTCTCTACCTAAAATTCCGCAAAAATGTTAGAGAAAACCTTTAGATGATAACCTTTATTCTCTCTGGTTATCAAGAATTGTAAAAACATTTGACTAACTCTGGTAGGGACTTAGCAAATTACTTATTTTCATTGACGTTAATTGAATTTAAATAAACTTGAAAACTGTTTTATTTATATACATTCAACGCGGCTGGAAACAATATTAAAAAAATACATAACAGCCTTTTTTACAATGACGCACTTTGATACAAGTATTTCTTAAAAACACGTTCTGAGTTATCAAATTTATCACCTGCTAACGTCACCTCCCTACTCCAGAATTGATATTAAAAAATTTAAAACAAAGAAAATATTGTAAAACTTAGAACTAAACCTTTAACTCAACTAAAAAATACTATCCAAAATTATATACACAATAGAAACAGGTATTACTAGAATACTTATAGGCTTAAGGACAGTGGTAACGTGCTCGCTCGGGAAACCGAGTAAAGCGGGGTCAAATCCCGGGTATCGTACCTCTGATATTTTCATGTGCGAATCATTTCCAACATTATTACCACTTGCCTTACGATGAAGGAAAACATCGTGAGAAAACCTGCATGTCTGAGAGAACCTAGTAAGTTTTCGAAAGACATGTGAAGTCCGCTAACCCGCACTTGGCCAGCGTGGTGGACTGCGGCCTGATCCCCCTTGTATTGTAGGGAGGTCCATGTCCAGCAGTAGGACGTTAAAAAAGCTAAAAAAATAAGCTTGCAGTATGATATTCTGTATTAACTACATAAATATATAATTCAAAAATTCAGCCTTTCCAAGAACTCCCATTAAAATAAAATAATTTATAAGGATATCTGAGATTACTAGCATACAACATTTGAAACAATTTGTCCATTAAATCCACTAACTTACCTGTTGTCATCTGCGGGTAACGCACCCGCCCGGTGTATGAAAGTGAGACACCTTGCTGCTCCCATTGCTACTGGTAGCGGTTTATCCCTTGACACTAACATCGTTAGCAGTTCAGGAATTGTTTTGTCACCATGCCTAAAAACCCAAAAATTTTGTCACAAAAAATAGCCGCCGATAGTATTTTATTTTCTTAAAAAAAAAAAGAGAATACCTATTCTTTTTTTTAAAGGCTATTAAATGTATTACGTACCCTATAATTTGTTTTTATTTCAAGAAAATTGGTATTTATTAAGTCAGCTCCAAACTAATGTGTTCCAAAGCTATTATTAAAAAGCTATATAAGTTAAAATAAACACTTTCATGACAATGAGTTATTACTATAAAAAAAAAATAAAGTCTATACTCTATACGCTAATTAGTAGAAGGAGAAGAACCAAAAAACACTTTCGCTTTTTAGAATTGACTTAAACCCGCTTCGACTACGTACTAGAACCAACCCAATAGGAAATATGCTTGATTTTTTTTTATACATTAGCTTACATCTTGGCACAAGTTTAGTATATGGGACGCGGCCCCTGGAGGAGTGGGTGGTATTTTCGGATAGGGGAGGTGACAGGGAGCCCAAATATGCAAAAATTCTTTTAAGGAAATGTAGGAGTAAAAAGTTATTGAGACTTAAAATTGCAACAATTCCATACATTTTTATACTTAAATAAGTCATTACAAAAGATAGGTAAACATACCTTTAACGAATAGTAAACATCCTTTTTTTATGTACAATCCATATTTTCACAACAATTAAGGCTTTATTGTATTAATATTTTAATAATTTCACATATAACAATATTCTAAACAAAATGACCTTATATTTTGACAAACTGTCAATAGTCCGACTTGGATAATTTAGGTTGGAGAAGGCTAAGGCGGGAGCGCAGCTCCCGCCTTAGCCTTCTCGTTAGGTCTTTTTTTTTATTTCAAACCCAGAACCCCTGCTATTATAAGTGCTTTATGTTAATTTAAAATTCGGTGATAGGTTCGGTGATCGGTGATCTGACTTATAGATCTGAAGATTATTTTGACAATTGAAAGTAATGTTTTGACATTTCAAAGTGTCAAAATGACAGTAATGTCATAATAATGTATGAAAATGTTACAACTTTAAGTCTCAATAACTTTTTACTCCTACATTTCCTTAAAAGAATTTTTACATATTTGGGCTCCCTGTCACCTTCCCTATCCGAAAATACCACCCACTCCTCCAGGGGCCGCGTCCCATAAACTAAACTGCCGCCTACATCTTTATATAATTATAAAAAAATATCCAGCTCCAAAAAAGTAAAATTCAGTTTTTTTTTAATATCATACCGTTACGGATACTTTGAATGCTCGCCATTTCGCGCGCTTGGCGTCATGTCACAGTATGATATACCTACACAGAGAGATGAAAACTAAAGTAAGCGACAAAATCACTAACTGCTCTGTTATGATATACTCTGATGTCATATTCGATCTGACCAATGGCGTATGTTTTAAACTACTTTGAATTTCCCACCTGTTTTTACACTTTTTAATAATTATTTTCTTACTCAAAAAGAGATTACATTAAAAAATATTGATATATAGACTTAATTGAAGAGCAATAAAGATTATAAAAAAAATATTTCACCTTTATTTAAATCAAACGCATATTCCCTATTACATTGTCAGTAACTTAAATTTTAAATTCAAAATCTAAAATGTATATTCAATATTAATATTTTAGAAATGAAACTAATGTTAACAAAAACTATTAGCAGTTCGAAAGAAAATGTAGCAGAAGTATAGTCCTAATTTTTAACGTTTTTTTTTTTAAATAATAAAAAAAATCATATCCAAAATAGAAAGGTCTTCCAAGACACATCGATCGTATCATTTACATGAATTCAGTCACTATAAAACACGTTTGATTTCCGTACAGAGCAAAATTCTCATACTTATTTATATCTCAGTAATTACCAACAAAAAAATATATAACTAAAAACACAACCACTCTACATGAGAATTTATAGTTTGAGTAACCCACTTACTTAGTATTAAGGACAATTTCACACACATTTCCATTTTCAAAGCACATAGCAGCCAAGAGATCTAAGGCCGGTAATGCTCTAGCTAGAGGCGGTGAAGAGAACCCCCGAAACGATAAGAGAGCCGCTATAGCTGTACATGCGCCCGCTGCACATAGTGCGTCTTGCTCCACGGGCCCACCACACCATATAGAGAGGATTCTTACTACACACGCTCTAGCTGTCGGTGAACCGTCCCGTGCTATCTCTGTTTAAAACGAAGATATTTTATAAAATACGCTTTCTACCTATATATATATATATATATATATATATATATATATATATATATATATATATATATATATATATATATATATATACTTTATAAATAAAAATGACATTTTGTTTGTTTGTACCCACTTCACTTAAGGCTGGACTGATTAAGGTAAGTTATTTTTGAATCTTCGTTTTAGTCAGAAGAAAGTTTAGAGAAACAAAAAATGTTGTGCCAAGAACAGTGAACAAAATTTTATTAAAATTTTAACAGGACAATGTCTGTTTGGTTAACTATTGAGTTAATAAACTATTAAAAATATGTAATTTAAAAATATATAATTATACACAGAATATATAATTATAGTTCCCCTTTGTATAGAAGTGAGTTAAAGCTATGAAAATCAATTAATTGAAAAGCATAATACTTTCTTAGATTTACGCGAATATTTGACATTTTAAATAAAACTATCTTTTCGGATTTTTTCGCGGCTTTATTTTGATTTTTGGTTCCCAATGTTTCGAATGCTTTACGGTAATCATGGTCACATAATTCTAAAAAAATATAATAATAACCACATTAAATTGTAAAACTTATTAATTTTATAAAAATGTTTAAAATTAATCCCTCCCGGACAAATTCTAAGAAATCCGTGCGAATTTCCGAGAATTCAATTGTTATCTAGCACACCGGTGTGCTCGCGGTCCGCGAGGAGTTAAAATTAACAAATATTGTAAGGTACTTTGGTGTCATTTTTCAATTTTTTGAATACATTTTGTTATTTTGTGGGTAGGCTGTCTGTAATAACTATATAATGCCTTTGAGACATCTAACACTTTAGTCACTCCCATGACCGTGTATACTTTGAAGCCATTAACAAGATAATTGAATTGAATTAAAAACTATAAATCCAACTACTATTATATTAATCACAAACATTCCTAAAACAAATTTTTGAAAATATGTTTAACTAGCGACTCACCTTCGCTCCTCTCGGGTTCGACCCTACTTACGTTTTAACGTTTAGTATAGATTTCACAGAGACGAGATATTTTCCCGCAGCAAAAATTATCCTATATGTTGACTCGGATAATCAGCTATCATCATACCAAATTTTATCAAAGTCCCTCCAGTGGTTTTTCCGTGATGCGGTAACAGACAAACAAACGGACAGACAGACAGACAGACAAAAATTCTAAAAACTCTAGATTCAGCCTCTGTATCGATAATAATGTCTATTTCAATAAAACTTTCCAAAAAATATTTAATGTACAGATTCGGCTTAGTTACAATTTTATTATATGTATAGATAACTTGAACCCCTTTACCATTTTAATTTATGAATTATACTTTTAGCAATTTTTTTTTAAAGTCAAACCAAGATGGTTCTGCTTAGTTGAGATTTAAAACAAATATCAAAAAAGATATGCTCAAGATTAATTAATGAAACAAGATAAATTAATAAGCACACACAGTTCATCTAGAATTTATCAGAGTCAAATTTTTATTTAAGATTGAGGAACAACTTGTAGAAGCAATATCATATAGCTAACATTTTTAAACATAAATTCTACTGGTTAAACATTTTTTTATAATACATAATTATTAAACATAATAATCTGTAAATCTGTAATTTTAAATAAACACAGGTAATAATTTTTATGTTTTTGTTCCACCCCAGCCAAGAAACCTATATATATATATATATATATATATATATATATATATATATATATATATATATATATATACTAAAATATATAAAATAATATAATAACAGTGATATAGTGTGGCTATCATAGTAACTCTAATGCTGTTAGGTAAACTGAGAATATAATTAAATAAGCAACTGCTATAGGTAAAAAAGATAAATAAAATTATGAATATATCATTTTTTATTAAACTATAATTAGCACATCTTGTTAAGTAAGCTCTGTTAATGCTCATTGCATATAAATTAATTATGCAAACTTACTTGGTTACCTAACTAAAGCAAATAAATGGTATAAATTAAATCTATTTTTTTATCATAATAAAGACCAGTTAAATAATAGTTTTAGTGTATTCAGAGTTCATATATTTTTTTCTGTATGTTACAGTTAACATCCAAATATAGATTAAGCTTTAATATCTAAATTCGCATTGCCATTAGTCTATTCTTATGTGAAACTATTGTGTATTCATTTTTTGGCGAATAATTATCTTTATTATAGTTTAAAAAATCATACACTATTGTAAATAAAAAATCTATATTGTATACATTATTATCTAAAAGAATTAATTAGAAATTTTCTTAAAAAAAACCAAAAGTACTTTCAAAAACATGTTCACTAACATTTTCGAGTGGATATTTTACTTATATACATGGTATAACATTATAAATAATTACTTACCTGTCAATCTGGTCAGAAGACTCATATCAGCAGGCAATGCACCAATTGGAGCTGGAGGATGTTGAAAGATACTTCTTAAAGCACATAAGCACACCTCTGCTAATCTGGTGCCAGTAGGGACCACTTTTAATAATTCTATCAGCACTATAGTCGAACCCTGTTCTACTAAAGATGCTACATTTTCTTGTGTGCCTTTTGCCAAAGATCCTAAATGTTATAAACATATATTAGTTTTTTTTTACACACACAATAAATATTCATAATTAATCATTAATAGAAGTACATAGTTTGTGACAATTAATTACTTTGTTAAAGATTGAAGATCTGCTTATCAATCGAGTTAATATAAATATTTTATATCTTCAAGGTAACATTAAATAACATACAAGTCTTCCTAATCAAGTTTGATAAGTAAAACTAGTATAAATGGATACTGCAAGCAATAAATTTTCCCTACTTTGTATACTAAATACCAAACAAGAGAATAGTACTGATGTTTTTATTCTTTAACAGTGACTTAAATTCTATGAATAGTATGACATTGATAGCAAAGGGCAAAAAGCTTGTCAATATTATTTGCCACATTTATAAATAAGTTTCTACATTATAACCCAAATATAAAACAATTTAATTACGATATCAAATGTATATATTTGATTATGAAGCTCTTACCTATTGTGATTGTTGCCTCCAATCGTATGTCTGGATCAAGAGAATCATCGGTCATCAGTTGAAGCAGTCTAGGTACTATCCCTTGTTGTATAACAGAACTTTTCTGCCTATTGCTACCTATCACTGAATTCTTTAATGTCACTAATGCTTCCATAACTTTTTCAGGATCTGATGAATAAAGCTCATCAATATAGGAACGCGAACTCTCTATATCCTTTCGGCAAAAAAATGCAGGTTAATAGGGAATAGGTTTAACTAAAAGTTCAATTTTTACATAAAATCAATTAAAAATAATTCATGTATCTTTACCATAAATATTATAAGCTGCTGCATATTTAGTAATATCTACGCAGAATTATTGTTAAAAATATCACCTAAATTATTTTCTGAAACCGATTGGTGAACTTGCTGTCGTTGTCAGTCAAACATCTGTCTAGACTCTAGTGTCTATGGAGGGTAGCTGTCATAATCACGTCTCTGAACAACTTACAGATTAAAATATATTTTTATTCTCTAAGTGACGTACACAGAAAACTAAAAATGATAACGTAGTCGGTAAAATTTTAATACAGAAAGGAACTAAATTCACCTACAAAATGCAAAATGAAAAATGATTAAAAATAATATCATAATAATGTTGAAATTAAATTTATTAAGACGTGTTTATTTGTATTGTAGAACAATTGTCAATTGTCATCCATTTCATTACATTTTTTATGAGAACAGGTACATTATTTCTTGTAATAATTAATATATTCATTCATATGTGGGGAAAATGCGGGGATTTTGAACATCGATAGTCCGACCGGGTCCGAACACTTAGGCATTAAATTACTAATAAAAATCGTACACAGTTTTCACGTCTGAACCAATTTAGCTTTTAATTTAAGCTATACTAAGTGTTAAAACTACGCAAATTTTCTTAGTCTGAATTTCTTCACTAGTAACAATTAATAACTTAAATGACTCCTAGCAAGTCCTCCTAATTTAAACTTCTATATATTACAATAATAATAATTTTTAAGTTATATTTATATATTTTTTTCTGAAAAATTACATTTTAAGGTAATCACAGAAAAAATGGAACTCAATCACAGTCTAATCTTGTTTATTCATAATTGAAAAATAAGATTTTAAAAAACAAGTTGATATTTACAAAATATAGTTAAAGTTTTGTTAAAAATCATGAAAAAAATGTCAAAAATGATAATTTTTTTTTAAGCTATGCTAAATCTTTGTTGAAAATTTATTCAAATTTTTAACACTACCTTTAATCTTCCGTGCATCCATAAAATGGCATAATATATTTAAAAAAATTTAAATCGATCAAAAATTAATAAAATATCGATAAATTCGAAAAAGTAAAAACTTAAATAGATTCTACGGGAAAAAATCCAAAAAATAGAGTTAAAATATACCATCCACTACCTCCCGAGACCATGAAACATATATTTCTCGAAAACGGCTAATTATTTCAATTTCAAAAAAAAAATTGCTTATTATATGTATTTCGAAAATTATATTCCCCTAGTTTCACTAAAACCAAAAGATGATTGCAGAAATAAAAAATAAAAAACGAATAAATAATTAAAAACCGAGATTCTGCCCATATCTCGAAAACTTTGAAGTTATTGTAAAAAGTGTTATCTATAAAAGTTGTAGGTTTTTACTAGACCTATAACTTTTGTAGAATTTTTTTTCGATAGGACGTCACAGTAAGCCGGAAATTAAAAAAAACTATCTTTAATGCTTTGCATCTCCCCATTTCTCGGGGGTAGCTGGACATCGGGGGCATTTTACGAATTTTAATTCCTTATAAAGCTGCTAACGTTTCAAAAACAAAACTTCAGGTTTTAATTTGTTTGTTTCCAAACCAGATTTCGATTGGACTATATTAATTTTATTTAGTTATTATATTTCTAACATAAAGAAAAATCTGGAAAGATAGTTTCATTTAAAATTATTTAAAAATATAAAAGAAAAAATAAATATTATTTAAATACTTGAAACATGTTTATTTTTAATTTTTTGAGGGGAACTTGTGGGGAATCAAGTATATTTTTGTCCCCAAATTGGGGAATTTGAGTTAGATTTTCGGGGAATTTGATAAATTGGGATTGGCAACGCTGATTATGACAATTTACATAATTTGACGTTTGTCAATCTAGAGAAAGTTTTGTTGTTCTTGAAACAGTTGTTTCACAAAAAAAATTGTGTGGTTTTCCGCACCTTTGTAATACCTGGTATGTATTTTATGGTCTAACTCAAATCAGTAGTTATTATGGCTGACTCTGGAGTTGATACTGGCAACGAAAGCAGCGATAATCCTGTTTTTGACCATTCGTACTGTGTATTAGAGTTCAATCCTCCAGCTATACCAATCAATCTAGCAGGACAACCAATGCCAATTGAGTTTTTAGGAGAACCTCATGACCACATCGGTAAAATAAAATGCTCCACAAGAGCTAGACATTGCAGATTGAAGTACCGATATTCGATTTGTTCATCAAGAAATAAAAAACTGCGTTTTGCAGCCTCTACAAATAACACAGATCTTGTGGAAAAGCTGCTTTTATCAGGAGCAGATCCAAATTGTTCAGATGAACACAAAAGAAGTCCTTTACATTTGGCAGCTTGCCGAGGCTATGTTGATGTAGTGAAAATGTTGATAAGACATGGTGCCAATCCTAACATAAAAGACACATTAGGAAACACACCCCTTCATCTAGCAGCTTGCACAAATCATATTCCTGTTGTTATTGAATTGCTAGATGCTGGAACAGATGTTAGCTCTCATGATAAGAATGGACGTAACCCCATACAACTGGCCCAAAGTAAATTGAAACTGATACAAATGAGACCAAGTGGAGCTGGACACTTTGAGGAGACAAAACAACTTATAAGTGAAATTTGTTTAGTTGTTGAGATGATGCTAAAATATATGAAAATTCAAAAAGCTGATGCAGGAGAATTGGAATCTGTAAGAGAAAGATTGGAAAATGTGAGCACAAGGGAACAAGTTGATTCTGAGGTACAAAATCTTCTCGATAGTCTTGATTCCTTAAAGTTGAGATAAAAATTCTTATATTAAAATTCCAAGACTGTTTATATTAAAATTACTGCCTAAATAAGAGCTCATAAAAATATAAACTACTGATTCTAAGCAATTTGTGTCATCACTTTATTTTTATTAATAATATTGACTTAGGATAAGTCTAATTAAGTATATAATGAGACAAATTGTTTGCTTATCATTAATTATAAGTGTTAAAATATATTTGTCTTAAATTGATTTAACACATTGCATTGTTCAACTAGTATCTTAGAAATAAATTTACTAATTTACTTTAAATAAAAGGCTTTCATTTTCATTAAGGTGAATTTTACAACCACTATATTATATACCTACCCTGTTTGTGCATAGTGAAAATAAGCTAAACAGAGTAGAAAAAATGATCAAAGTAAATGATTCAACATGAAGGTTTTGATAAAAACTATTACTACATTTTTGACATATCTTTATCTTTATATACATAAAATGCTTTGTCCTGACTGACTGACTGATCGATCAATGCACAGCCTAAACCGCTGGTCGTAGAAACGTGAAATTTGGAAGACATATTCTTTATACGATGTAGGCATCCGCTAAGAAAGGATTTTTCGAAATTCATCCCCTAAGGGGGTAAAATAGGGGATAGAAGAGTGTATGAAACTGTCATTCTTAACACAAAATGCACGGAAAGTGGTATTTAGCTTTAAGATAACAAATAAGAAATATATGTATTAGGTTTTTTTCGAAATTCATCCCTTAAAAGGGTAAAAGGGAGTGATTAAGTTTATATGGGCAAACAGTTATTTATGATCAAAATTACTTGAAACTTAGTATTAATGCTCTTTAATACAATTAAATTAATATGTATTTTACATTTTTTGAAATTCATCCCATGAGGCTGTCAAATAAGCGATGAAAGTTTGTATAAAACTCTGTAATTGATGCACGGAAAATGGTATTTACCTTTAAAATGAAAACTAAAACATTACAGATTTCATTTTTTTCGAAATTCATCCCTAAAAAGGATAAAAGGGCGTTGTGCTGTTTATATGAGAAAAAAATTGTTTATGATCAGAATTACTTGAAACTTGGTATTAATGCTCTACAATACAATTAAATAAACATGTACCTACTGTAGATTTTTTTTTAAATTTAGCCCCTAAGTGGGTAAAAGTGGGCGGTAAGTAAAGTTTGAGTTGTTGAATATATTTAAATAGAGTAACATGGCTCAAGTTCTCTGTAAGTGCACGCTTACTGTTTATTTTGATTTTTTGATTGTTTGATCGCGGGCGAAGCCGCGGGCTCTGCTAGTAAATAATAAAAAAATTAATATCCCTGAAGGGCGTAACTAGGGCCCCAACGCCGTGAAAGAGCTTAGCAAAGGTTGATAAATGCTAATGCAGAATTTTCATTCTTTATAATATTATATTATAATTATTCACTTTTGTCTCAGACTTATATTAGTAATACATATTTTAATATTAAATAATTGTGAATTAAATAATTATTTTTTAAAAAGACTTTTTGTGATCGTCCAAACAACTAGGGATATGACTTTTTTATCTTTTTATTTATCAAATCAATTGATTTTTAAACAAAAAACAATTATTACTGCATTATTGTACAATTTAATTATGTGGTACATAATGATAAAAATTTAAAATGTAATGGTTTAAAACTTCTTGCATTTTTTGCTGTTCAGTATATAGTTGATCATTCTTCTCACTCTAATAAAAACTTTTGATTAAAAAATTAAAACCCGTGTGCTTTGATTTGTAATGGCTGGGACCGACTTCGAACATATCTGATTAGGTATCTATTCTAAATAAAAACCCCCGTTTAGTTATTTTTTACTTGTCGGTGCCTGGAAGTCGATTTTTTTTTTAATTTTTATTTTTCCATTTTTAGTGTAGACGTAATAAGCAAAGGTAATTTGTAAGAAGATTTTTTAAAACATATTCGATTAAGCCATTTATTCAGACCCCTAATGACAGCCACAATCTAGGTAAATCGTTGAGGAGTTTCCTCGACTGTCTTTCGGCACCATCATCAGATCGACTCCAGACTTTTATTAAATAGTAGTGCTTTAAAATACTTAATGAAAAAAGTTAACAATGCACTAGTCGCCACTACGATTTTCGAAGGTTCCCCTTGATTTCTCTGGGATGCCATCATCAGATCCTGGTTTCCTTATCAAGGTATCATCCTTGGGATAACTCCTTTCCAACAAGAAAAGAATGATCAAATCGGTATATAAACAACGAAGTAATCCGCGAACACACTAATTAAATATACACGGTCGATTTGAGAACCTCCTCCTTTTTGGAAGTCAGTTGAAAATTCATCATGTATCATGATATCATCCCCACATTACACATATCATCTCTACCCAAGTTGAAATAAAACAATTTATTCATTGTATATCCATTTATTGACAACAACCTTCATCATTTAATAGTTTCAAACTTAATATTTTAATAACAAAAAAAAAAGGAATGCTTACTCCATATAATAAACTTTAGGACATTTTTGTATCTTCGGTATATTTGATATTAAGGAATGTATGTACAAATTGAATAAGATATGAAAAATACTAAAAAAAAACATTTTGTACAAAGGAACACCATAGTTATTAATTTGCGCAATTTAAACCTTATTATCAAAAACCTGAGTAAACATACCTATCTGTTATGTACTGAATGCTATGTAGGCATGCAAGTAACAACTTTTATTATTTTAAAAATGGCATATTATGCTATAGGTTATATATAATAACACGTAACATAGAACATAAATGATGAAATTATTTATCTTTTACATTTATATTTTCAAGAACAGAAATTATTTATTAAGCTTTGGTAAAAATACATTCTACTATATAATATTATTATGTAAATATGACATGATTTTACTAAAATGCTTTCTAACATAAAATACCTACAAGTGCACATTAGAAGAGTAAAAATTAATGGCATGTAATAGTTAGAAGTTGTAAATATTTTATTTTATTAAAAATTCAAAATTTTAATAGAAAAGCTAGAGAAATATTAGGCACAGAAAATAGGTCATAGGGTCAACGCAAAATACCAGTATGGCGGAAAGCAACATTATCACAGAATTTATTACACTTAGTTTAAAACGAATACTGCTAATCATATTAAGTAAATAACAAACATTCTATTTCACTAAATATTATTATATACCATACAATCACACACCCAATACCCTATTTAAAAGCCGGTAAGTAGTATTTTTAAGAAATACTGTAAATATAACATTTTAATCATAAAAATATATTAAATATATTAGTTGTTTCCAGGATCATTTTAAAAATAAATTATATAGGCCACTGGATACTGCAAATTATCTATATCAAAAATACAATCCGTAGAACAACGTCACATAAGAATAAAGACCATTCAAGGCAGAGGTAACATCTACGAGGCACATCTAATACGTCTTTTTAAAACTAAAACGTCATAGCGGCCCATAGGTATAAATCGTATTAACTATTTCATCTTTAAAATATATAGCGATCATTCAAATGCGACCTCATTCCTGGAATTGTTAACAAAAAATATTTAAAATAATTTAAAAGAAAGAATAATTTATAAAGAATATGAATTTTTATACCTACCTACTTAGGATAATCTTATCAAAAACTAATTGTGGAGCCGATAAGAGAATTGATTTAAAAGTTGCAATGTAAAGCAAAATGGTTTTATTTCATTCAAAATAAAAATATGCGAAAGGCGTATACATAATATAAATAACATACGATCTGCGTTACATTTGATTGAATGGAAATATGTATAACTGCCCTACTTTTGAGCCTCATTTAGAACAATTAACATATTTATTAGTAGATACGTAATTATTGATCAATTCCCTCGAAACATTTTAGAGTGCAGAACATTTGGCACTGTTTTCGTAATATTTTTGACTAGTCATATTATAACATCTTTCATCGAAAGAACCAATTCACTTAAATTATTATCACAATTGCAGCTGTAATAATGATTTTTATATTGTTTTTAAATGGATAGATAATAAATTACTATGATAACGGAATGGCATAATATTATATATTTATCAATATATATTTTTTTACTTAAAATTTAATTAATTTAAATGTGTCTTCTGGCACAACCATTTCATGATATAAGAATAATTTCTATTTTTTAAAACCATTTACTGCACAAAAGCATCGGCTCGGTAACTGTCTTCAAACTAAATCAGTCAAATTAGTGCTAGCACATCATATGTGGAACGAAACGTTATTTCGTATCTGGTACTAATAAATTAACTATGTTAGGAAATATTTCGGCCTGAATAGGACCGTATTCTACGAGCTCGCCATCTACCGTGAGATAGCCGTTTGGTCCCTCCGGCACTATTCTGAAAGCGCTTACAGGAATCATTTTGATATACTCCGTGTTTATATCGGAATGATTTCCTTGGCTCATTCCTAGAAGGAATGAAAAAATTTGTGATCTCGATATGCCAGCTTTGATGATAAGCATCCACATGACCCCATCGGATAATTGGGAGCGTGGTGCGAATAATAAATCTTCGCCGATATACGATTGATATGAGACGTGGACCATAACGAATTCGCCGTGCTCGTGAACCCAATGAGAGGGTAATTGAGACATGAGAGAGGGCAAATGCGAAGCCGGCCCGTGCATACACGCGTGGACGGGCGATCTCATTTCGGAACCTGTGCTAGTCACACTGTGATATTCGGAGCCTCGGGTACTGTAGAACGCACTTCGCCGAGAGTTCACCGAGTACCACGAGTCGACACGTTGGTGTTGCTTCCCGTTCGCTGCGCTCGTAAAAATTTCAGAATTTTCGTCGCAATCGAAGAACGCTTCCGCGTCCGGCGAATCGAGAGCACCGTCTTGACTCACACTATGACTGATTGTTAGCGGGTGTTTCGGCTTTGGCAAATTGCTAACATCCTTTATTTTAGCGTAACTAACAACACCCTTATATTTTCTCAATCCGACCAGCCTTGCCAATGCCCAGAGCGTAAACCTCTGCCCTCCAATTGCTCTTAATCTTTCGCTCTCTATATCGATGTCTGATAGCAAACCCCAACCGACCGATAAGAAGGAAAACATTATCTGTAAAAATATAATTAATGTGAGTTTTATTTTGTTAAAAGTGATTAGCATAACATAAAACCAAAAGAGAGAGAGATAATAAAAATGATAAAATGTATTACTAAATAATAAATATTGCATCGTCGAAATTAAAATTCATGGCTTCATCATTTAGATACTTCTAAAACTGTATTTAATAGATTTTTTTAGAGTTTAGGCGATCGTAATCTTGACTTTCACAATACTAGAAGCACGTGTGATAAGAAATATCAATAGGAGTAGGTATAAGCGAATGTTTATATTGCAGACTTATTGAATTGTGCACAATAAATACGCGTTATCATAATCGCGTAGATACGGATGTTAATAGAAGTATGGGAATAATTGTATCCGCACTACGCCGTTCCTTGTTTGTTATGACGGACGCAGTCAATTGAATAGTGTAATATTATAGCTGAAGGTGAAAAGAGATAAATTGGTGTTATCTACGACGTTGAAATAACTCCTTAAACCTAATAAAAAATAAACGCATATATTTCGATTACAAATGTTTGTAATTGCTTAATCAATACGAATTGACCTAAATGTAAACGCTAAACAGATTAATAAAGTAATTTAATTAATGTCGAAATAATATTACGTCCTATTTAGTTGATTATATTACCCACTGTTACTATCGATTTTACGCACCTGTTATCTACTTTTAAATACCTAATGTCAATTTTCTTATAGTTAGTAGGTAGATATATATATCGTGTTACGAAGTTGAGATAAAATTAATACGTGCTTACCTACATAATACCTATATTGTTATCAATATATGTAGATACATGAAGTAATTTTACTTAAGAATAACATAACAAATAATAATATAATTTATAAGGATAAAACAGTAGCTACGTATTTATATTTTACTAGCGACTCACCCTTGCTTCGCTCGGGTTCATCCCTAGCTTGATTCCCTATACAAAGTTTCATGCCCATTTTCACCCCCTTAAGAGATGACTTCCGGGATAAAAAGTCCTATGTCCTTCCCAGGGTATCAAACTATCTTCTTACTAAATTTCATCTAAATCGGTTCAGTAGATCCAGAGATTATCCACTACAACGTCACAAACTCACAAACTTTACCTCTTTATAATATTATAGTACAGATATTATGTACATATGTAGTAGGCATATTAAGTGATTTTGAAATCGATGTAGCTTTTTACTTTTTAGTGATATTTCATTCGTTATTTAGTGTTATAAGCAAAATAAAATTAAATAAAAACTGTTTAAATTATTAATAATTTATGTAAAATCAACTTATAATCCCCACATTCGTTAGAAATGTTTACTCCATTTCATGGAGGCTTGTAACATCCAACATGTATTTTACTATTTTCATCCAAGACGAATAGTTCAATTTCCTTTGCCAAATTTTTCTTAACATTAGATAATAGTCAACTTATACAATAAAGTATATAGAAGACTCACAGAACTGCCAAAAACTACTATCAAAATATGAAAGGTTGAGAAAAACAAAGTCGTATTCCAAAAGATTTATACGATTCTACATTTAAATATACTAAGCTGAAATAACAATTTGTTACTTACTTTAGTTTTAGTTTCGACTCTAACGACATCCATATGCGCAGTTTTGCCCCTCGCCAACGCCATAGTCATTCCTGTCAAATTTTGGGGGATATACGGTTCGCTGAAACAAACGAATTTAAATTAGCTGGAAAACTACACTATAAAATTATTCTAACATAAACTAAGAAAGGCTTCTTAATTAAAACTAGTGAGGTACCCTCGATTAGGTCGGGTTCTAAAACGCCCAGAATGTCATATTATGTAGGTATATTTAATTATTACTATTAGCAATATAATAAAATTTCACAGTCACCACTTGATACCTGGATAAAAAGTAATAGATATGTAACTCCTATAACTTAGAGAAATTTCGAAAGTTTTACTATGTATAATTTATCTATGAACGTCCTTGGAAGCGGCATCGTCATTTTATAAATGCCTTTAATGATAACAATATAACTAGATCGTATGTATAATCTATACAGATAAATAAAATTGGAGTGTCTGTTTGTAATATTATGATAACCGCTTTTTACTATATGCATACGGATGTATACACGGTACATATACCAAAATAACATTTTTTACAATTTTTGTCTGTCTGTCTGTCTGTCTGTTTGTTCCGGCTAATCTCCGAAACGGTTGGACCGATTTTGACGGGACTTTCACTGGCAGATAGCTGGTGTTATAAGGAGTAACTTAGGCTACTTTTATTTTAGAAAAAGAATCAGGGTTCCGCGAAAAAAATTAAAATCCATGAAATTGTGAACGAAATCCGCGTACGGCGTACGCCCCGAGCAAAGCGAAGGTAAATCGCTATAAAATTTAAATGAATATCTTAGGAGTAGCAAGCTACTATTTATGTATAAACATAGCTAACCGTGAAAACGTACCTAGCGACGAACGCGGGCGAAGCGAGCTAGTTTATAACATATAATTATACTTACAAACATTACAAATAATATACATGATATATCATAAACTTTTGTCATGTATGTATGCGACCTTTAGGTCAATCAATGTTTCTATTATATTTACCCGTTAAAGGAATCAGTAACAAAAAAACCACCATTATTTTAATTTTTAATAACAGATAAAATTATCATTTTTAAAAAGTTATTATTGACACATAAGCAAACACTTCAATAAAGGAAAACCACGAGATAAAAATTACTGAGTTATTTAAAAATATTAAAATAAGTTGAATAAAAAATAAAACAAGTTTTTCTTTAAGTCTGTTACAGACGCTGAAGGTCTTTTATAAAAAAGCTTGCTTTTTATATTATCTTAATTAAACAAAGAGCATTGTTGTGTCTTGATAAGTAAATTAAACTTGAACCGCGTCGCATCAAATAGTTTATTAATCTTTAGATTTACTTTATAATTCAGAAATGTTTAAGCCTCGGTATTTACTATTCTATTATTAAATTAAATAAATGTTAGCTCATTAGGTCTATGTCGCATGAGGCAAGAAACATGAAAATCTTTACTTGAAAAGAAAAACAAATTGAATTAAAAGTATGGTAATTTAACTTGCCCATTATTCGAAGCTTACGTATTGAGATAGACACTTCCGTTTCCGCCGTTTGTATATCTATCCTTGTCTATCCGTCTACTGTCTCGCTCTCTACCGCACCATCTAGCAGCAGAGTGGGGATCGGCGTGAGCGATTCCCACTGCTAAAATTATTTCTTCATTGGCGTCTTGTTTTCCGCCGAGTGAAGTCGTGCTAGCTTGGGCTCGCACGACTATACAAGTAACTAATAGCGTTATTGGAAGACGTTTCTATGTAAGTTATTGAGGTAATCATCAACAAACATTTTAAAAGGTAACGGTTCACACCATGTAAGTACATTTACCTTATTTACTATCGTCATTTTTCTAGATATTTGTTTAGCAAAAAATAAAATTAGATAATGAAAAGTAGCTGGCGACCGAGCTTCGCTCGGAGTTCTTCTTTGTTATATCGTATTGTTTAGATAAAAAAAAAACTAAAAACGTGAATAAATACAAAAAAAAAACAAAAGTAAAAACTTTGTATTCCGACCGGAACTCGATCCCGGGCATATGTGTTGCCTAACTTGCGCCTTGACCGCTTGCCCACGATACTTATACCCGAATGTAAGAAATTATCGACCATATTCCGCGTAGAATAATACAAAAGAAAACCGCGTGAAAACACGCGTTTTCCCAGACATGAGACTAATCTAGATCGATTTTTCGCCCACGAAAGCCCCCACATACCAAATTTCAACGCAATCGTTGGAGCCGTTTTCGAGATCGCTGGTATAAATAAATAAAGATATAAAGATATAAATATACAAGAATTGCTCGTTTAAACATTTCAGATAAATTAACACCATGGTAAAGTATATTGCCACTTCGCAATTCAATTTAATGTATAAATCTTTTTTTACAACTGAATATATAGATTATATTATTATTCATTATACAATGGTATAATTCCTACATTGAAATCAGTTACTTTGCAGTTTTACTGTTTACTTTTAGTATATAGGAGTTGCATTGTTAGATGAGGCCAAAATTTGGCCTATTCAAGGAACATAAACGGTAAATCACATGACACTTTTCATAAATTATGCTAATTTGTAGTAATATATAGTCTTATACAAGAAAATATAAAGTGTTGCAAAAGAGAGGGAAGCAACACAAAAAGGGCAAATAGGGATGTCCGATGATGCCAGTAACTCTCATATGGAGCATGTTATATTTTGACAGAAATATAACACGAAACAATGGTTGTACGGATCACGAGAGTATGCAAGAATTATAAATTGTTCAAATACCGTTAAGCAATTGAGGGTACAAAGATATA